>OY288219.1:14672731-15997731 GCA_958449745.1 Ochropleura leucogaster
TCAATTCACATTAGGGAACATGTTTTGTTTTGATGGTGTAGTTTATTTTTAAGCGGAAATGGCGACTGCGTGCCAGCAGTCTCGTGTCGATTCCTAATAAAGACGATTGTCACGTAATTATGTAAACAGCGTGCTCAGTTATGAAGGACAACGCACCGTGAGTCGGGTTTTTTTAGAACAAATATTGGCGAAGATTGTTTAGTTGGGCGACGATCGCTTGTATTGTGACACAGGGTAACTGATGAAACGGGTATTATTTTTTTTTGTTACCTTGCACACGACCTTTTGTTGACATGAAATGGTTTTAAAGAATCTAAACCCTTTTTTTGCGGATTTGAAATCATTAAAAAACTTCCCTCGGTGTACGACTTACAAAACCGTTCCTGTTTCTTCTTTTAATCTTTATGATTCGGGTATCTCTTTCAAAGAGCCCGTAGCTCCGGCAGAGGCCTTGGCAGGCCACTTATATACTGACATCTCTTTGAGGCGCACGTGGAACACAAACGCGCCGTCGACTCCGGACCATCAACTACGATAGCTACTCTTGCGTAGAGATAAATTATGAAATCAAGTGTTATTTTGCGAAAATACATGATACTAAATTAATTATGCACATGCATGCAATTAACTAGTTATTTTGCGGGTTTTCTAGCTTAGCTGCATCCTACATACACACATAATTTTTATTTTATTTGTGTTTAGAATTAAATTTACAATAAATAAAAAATGCAATTAAATTAACATCCATTTAAATATATTCAGAATTTCAATAATAAAAATGAGATTGAATGAAATTTCGTCAACCAAATTGTGGCTAAACAAGAGAATATTGGGTAAAAAAAGAATCCTAATATTCTGCTATAAATCCTTAAAATGTCTGCTATCAAACAGCCGTCCGTTGACACGGACCACTAAATAAATTGTGCATGATTAAGGCTATTCGTTTTTTGGGACGTCTGAAAGGGCCCTTAATGTATCAAATGTGATGACACCATAAAGTTGATATCACTATCTTTACGGTTTACCTCCCTTTTGAAATAAGCAGAGCTGTTTTTGTTAGGTATTTTATATATTATGACCTATTTTGGAAAAGGAGCTCGTATCTAAGTAATGACAGCCGCTCTGTTAATCTTACTTTTTTTTTTCACACCCGTTAGACTGGTGAATTTATTATTTAGACTTTGGTTTTTTTTTTTGTTGTTATATAAAATTGGTGTTTGCTAGGCTGACAAGTGACAATGAATGAATAATTTCTTATTTTTTATAATTTTTGTGATAATATAAATTGTATAAAATCTGGTTCTTCTAACCTAACAGACAGATGTGTTGCTGGAGAGTTTGTTCCGCCACTTCTTCTTCCCAGCTAAAACACTAGGAAGTGGCGAAGGGCAGGGCGTTTTTGTGGGACTGTCTCTTGTAATGTGACGTTCAAAAAGTGCTGATTATCAGCCTAATTTGAATAAATGACTTTTGATTTTGATTTTAGGTGAACCCGCGCTTGCCTTGATGGCACGGTTGGCGCAGTGGCTGAGCGATTGACCCATACTCTGCGTGTCACAGGGTTCGATTCGATTATGAACACATATTTGTACGGCCTACAGGTAGTTGTTTAGGAAGGCAAAGCCTGTATGCCAGTCTGACTGCGGGTCCTGAACTGGTTTGACTTTCATTATAAACTTAAAAGGCGTCCATGAATTAACTGTGTCGTAAAATATTTATATATCAATGTTAAGTTTGTTTGTGTACATTTCAAAAACTTAGTTACTACTGGTGCAAATGAAAAAGTCTTTTAAAGCCAATTTATTGAGAGAAGCTATAGGATTTATAACTTCTTAATACTATCCGCCCAAAGCTAGTTTATAGTGTTTCTTCCGATATTATCCTACAAAAACTGACAAAAGTTTTGATTTACTTGTCACCACTATTGAAAGCAAACAATAAAAGAAGAATTCTTGTGATTTTCTAAAAAGACATTCAGGATAAATTTACTGACGAGCAAAAGAGCTTGTCCTAATTAAATCAAATAATAAAACTCTGTCATGACCTCTTCTAAAATGATTATGCTGTCGGCACTTAAACGTATACGACTTATATACGATGTTATAAACCCGGGTTCGCTCGAATTAAATAATAAAATACAACCTTTAGAATTACGCGTCCAAAAATGGTTACGTTTATTTTTAGGGTTTTCTACTTTTTTTTCCGGGTGGGAGATCATCCAATGACTTCCCCCGCTCTGGGCGGAGCGGGGGGGCATGTCAGACTTGTACTGACTAAAACCCACCCATGTTCCTTTTATTGCCCTTTACGTTCCGACGCCGCGGTATCTCTTTCGAACAACCCGCGACCCCCGCAGGAGGGTTTTCTACTTCAAAAGAAAAAAAAGGAATCTTATCTTTTAGAATCACTTTCCTGACGTCGATCTGTCTGTCAAGGCCTTTTATCTCAGTAACGACTGAAGCTATCAAGTTGAAATTTAAACTACATACTTCAAGTCTCTGTAGGCCTACTATGACATCTTAAAGTAGAACTTATTCCACTGAGTGAAAGAGATGGTGCTAGACACCCTGTATAGCTCTGTCCCTTTCCCTCAGCGGAATATGTTCTGCTTTAACACGTCATGGTAGGGTAGCTGGTCCCTTGGAGCTGTGACAAAATCAACCCGCTATTTCTAGGCAGTCAATATATACATGTCACACGTTTGTAAAAACCCTCGATGCGCGAGTCCAACTCGCACTAGTTTTTTTTTTTAATTTATGAAGCGGTTTTGTATAGTATTTTTTTTACTTTTTTTTTAGTTTCGCTGTTTCAAACTGATAAATCGTTATAGTCTTATCAAACGATTTCAATGTTTGGCAATAATTATTAATTCGAAGCTCTATTCGAGACCTTAGTAGAACATCGCGCCTCCATCAACGATTAGGCACGGGTAGTTTTTGCTAATTAGGTTCAAGTCCTATGTTATTAAGGTTGAGCTTATTGCCATCAAAAGAGCACAAATCCTAATTCCGTGGCGGCTACTAAAAAAAAAACGATCGAAATTCCCAATACGATATCGCTGACGACACGATTGGTGACCACCGCTGGGGTTAATTGTGTAAAATGCAATTGTGTCCTCGCACCCCAGCCAGAAGTGACGAGAAGGAACACTGTGTGGTTTTAGACAGTAGGAGTCTGACAGACCCCTCTGCCATGGCGGAGGACATCCATCGAGGATTTCTACACCCTAAAAAATAAAGATCGGCTGAGCGATCGACTGCTGTTCTACGCGTCGCGGGTTGGATCCCCGCACGGAACAAATATTTGTATGAACTACAGATAGTTGTTCCGGGTCTGGCTGTTTGGGTATATGAGTTTAAATGTTTCTAAACACACCCAGGATACCAGAGTAATTCCTAAAGTAGGGAAAAGTTTAAAAAAAAATTAACAACCGCGGAATCAAATACGAGACACGAGTTGTATTTGCTTAAACACGATTCTGCGGTTGTTCATTGCTTTAGAGACGGATTTTGGCTAGGCTGAAGTTATATCTACCCAATAACATTAAGAGGGTCATAACTTTTGAAAGCTCTTTAATACATTCCAGTAAATTCTTTATTTCCAAACCAGAAAATGAAATACAGATATTTCATTTCGCTACTAAAACGTCCCCGTGATTCGAGAAATGAAATTATTTAAGCAAAAAGGAAGGTATTTAGCGACACGACACGGAATATTCTTGACAATTTAAGACCTATTTTGCATGAAACGCTAATCATTTTGAAACGCAATTTTCTTGAAGAAGGTTTACAGTTATTCAAAGTATTTTTTTCGTACGTTAATTTGATTATTACAGTAAATCTAGGTAATCAAAAAACAAAACTAAGTTTATTTGGTTAATGGTATAAGTGCACATTACATTAAACAAAGAAAAAACACACACATAAATGAAAAATACACAAAACAGAGATAATTATTGTATGTTCATGGCTGCGTCAAATAGGCCCAGCTTAGCAAATCAGAAGGCCAAAGAACTGTCAATCTGTATTGTAGATGTGATCTGACAGATAAGCAATATCTCTATGTACTGGTATATATCTGGATGTAGTTAACGGGAACCCGACCTTTTTTTGCGGATGGAAAATCATCAAATAATTTCCCCCGCTCTGGGCGAAGCCGGGGGTAAGTGTCAGACTTGTATTGACTAAAACCCACCCATGTTCCTTCTATGGCCTTTTATCGGCCGCGGTATCTCTTTTGAACAACCCGCAACCCCGGCGGGTGGCAATGGCATACTCCTCTGGTTTGTTGACATCTTTCTGAAATGCATCTTCGATACGAACGCGCTATCGACACGGGCTGTGGTCACTAGACGGCCGAAAGGTGAGCTACCCATTGCTCACCGTCTACAGATCCGCATCTACGGTGGCCGGGAGTCATCTCGCGGCGGCTGGGTTGGTTTAAGGTTCTCTCCCTCAAACCCCTAGCCACCTCCTTTGCTAACATGACTGCTGCGCAGAAGGAAGTTGCCGCGTACTATTCCCTCTCGCTCCAGACCATGTACTGAACCAGAAGCTGACAGCCGCCGATCGCTTCTACGAGGACACTACTCCCGACCTTGATTGGAGAAAAAGGTCAGACGATGTAGCGTTTTGTTTTTTTTTGCTTATCCTTATAGCAAAGATCGTAAGTTAATTTTGAAACTTCGGGAAACTGTGAGCAAGTATTTCACTGGAAAGCTGTATTACTTCGCAAACTATGTATATTCAAACTAACAAAGTTTGCATCAACACAAGAATAGAAAAATTCTGATTATTACTTTTAAAAACTTTTATTAATAACTAGCTGTTCCCCACGGTTTCACCCGCGCTGCTCAGCACCTGTTGGTCGTAGCGTGATGTTATATAGCCTATAACCTTCCTCAAGAAATGGACTATCCAACACTAAAAGAATTTTTCAATTTCAACCAGTATTCCCTGAGATTAGCGCGTTCAAACAAACAAACTCTTCAGCTTTATAATATTATATAAGTATAGATAATTTATGTCAAGAAAATAATCACATTATCTTAAAAAAAACTCACCCCACTAAGTATCAAAATTTATTTTAGATTCAAAATTAACACATTATACCCCAGAGGCGAGTCTTTGTCTCTGTAATAAATTAGTCTCCAGACTTTATTAAAAGCGGGTTGAAATTCTGTGAAATTAATGCACGCTTTTTCGTTTCACCCTTTTTTACCAAACTGAGTTGTTTAATCCTTGAGCTTAATCAAAGAGCTTAGAACTGGATGAGGGGTCACAAACCTTCCACCAGACCAGAGCAAAAATATTCATGTTAAAGAATTTTCACACAATGACAACACGGTTGGCGCAGTGGCTGAGCGATTGACTGCGCTGCGTGTCGCGGGTTCAATCCCCACATGGAACAAATATTTGTATGGCCTGCCCCCCATAAGACCCTGTGGAGTGCCCATTACATGGGACCTAAAAAAATTAGTGGTGAAAATGTGTGGTGTACTTTAAGGTACATCTCTGTGTAGTTCGTCGTTGACAACAAGCGTTATAATATATAAATACAGTTTTTTTTTATTTATATTTTTCTTTTTAAGTAAGTATAAAAATCAATAAAGAAAAGTGCAAAAGCCCGTAGCAGTTGCGTCGAGCTCGAGCGACGAGTATTTTTCCCCGCCCATGACGCCACCACCTGATCGTTGACGAGGGAGACGCCGTCCGCCGGATGGCTTAGGACCTCGGAGACCACCGGCCTCTGATACCGCTCCTGGCGGACGTGTCCAGCGCATGTAATGGACTCAATCCATTAATGAAAACGTCATGCGCCCATACTATGGGGCTACAGAGCAAGGATACAACCTGGCCGTGTTAGTACAAAAAATAATAAGAAATAAAACAATAATTATAAAAAGCACCATATCAGATAGGGATCTTTTTGGCGTCGTACAGATCTCATTTATTTCATGCTAGCTTTTGGTTGCGGCTTCGCTTGCGTTAAATTTTGGGGTAACACAGTTCCCCTTTTCTGATTTGCAGGTACCTGCTACTTGTAGTTTTTGGCCTTGCGCCTTATTTATTGTAATAGCAAAGCTAAGTTTTCGTTTTTCTTCCCTCTTTCTCCCTTATATCTCAATATTTAAAAATAAAAATATTCTATGTCCGTCTCCAGGGTCCCAGCTATCTCAGTACCTAAATTCATCAAAATCGGTTTAGCTATTTAGGCGTGAAGATGTAACAAACAAACAAACTCACTTTCGCTTTTATAATATTAGAGGATTTATTTTTTGTATATTTTGCTTTACTATTTTATCCTGCATGAGCCAAAAGACACACTTTGTCTTCCCTCTTTCTTTCATTTTCTCAGAAAATTTGAGTTTCTTTCCACCAAATACCTAATTTCTATGTATCCCGCACTGCGGACTGCGTACTCCATTCAATGATAACAGTAATACAGACATAATGTCGGCCATTTTTGTTAACAACCTCTAAAGGTAGCATTAAACAGGAATGTAGCTTATTTTAATAAAATGTTGTAGGGTTATTAACTTGAAATGTTATGGTTAATGTTATTTTCTCTAGCCTTAAGAGGGTGTGAGGGTGTTTTGGAGTTTCAGTTACAATTAAATGGCGTTTTAAGTTAACTATCTAGCTCGCTTCATTTATCGGCCATGTTTTGTTTTGAGGTATCTTATTTATTTCATTTTTTTCTCGAATCGAGGATCGGTACAGAGATGACTAATCCAATCAACGCGATAACACAATTTTAACCAACTTACTTATCCATGGTTTAAACTTAATTGTTTTAATGACTATGTATTGACCATGGAGTTTCTAAACGACCAACCCGGTCCGTGCATTTTTTTCTCGACGTTTTTGCCTCTCAGCCAGTCTGTACCAAAATTCATCAAAATTGGTCTGGCCATTTAGGCGTGAAGACGTAACAAACAAACTCACTTTTATAATACTAATAAGGAAGTTAGAAACTGATGGACGTCGTTAAATCAAATTTAAAATATTTTAGGAGATGCTTGTTTTTTAAAACTCTCCAGCAACACATCTGTCAGTTAGGTTATAAGAACTAGATTTTATACAATTTAATTTGTCCATTATTATTTATATAAAAAGAATCCATTTAATTAAAAAGTATGAATAAAATGAACAAACGTTTTTAAGATAAGGTAATGAAGAAATTTTTTGTTCAACACAAATACATGGATATATTTATACAAGTGTTTATTAATATTTACTTACATATTATGTAAGTTATAACAGGTTAAGGCACACACCCGTTTTTCTCGTGCTCTCTCACACACTATCGTCTGCATTTCATTCTCATGTCTCCTTTCGCAGGTCTGCTGGCAGAAATTTCTTAAGAAATAAACAGTACCTTTGTACTCGAATTTTATATGTTTTTTTTTCCTGTCTGGTCTCCTGTGTGTACATTTATGTGATTAAATAAATACAGCAAATCACAATATTTGACAATTTCCTTTGTCCAGTCGATAATTATCTAACAAACCAAAACCAACACCAATAAACTCTATCAGCATCCTATCAAATTAGGAACTCATCCAGCCAACGATGACATGTCATTGACGTAACAATAATGACGTCATATGCCGTGACGAGGCGCGCTTATCAAGTAGCGTGACTGCAATGAAAGCACTTTATGATTTAAGTCATAATTCACGGTTTGATTGTACTGAAGTGATTATTTCCAAGAATTGGAGGTTGTTTCAGGCTCTAATTACAGTGAGTTCGGTTGAAAAGAGGTTGATAAGATTGGTGAAAATTGGAGGTTTCATGAATAACAATTTATCCGTAAAGCTGATTTCAGACGCTTCAGTTTTGTCTTTCATTCGAAGTTAATCGTCTGAACACGGAAATGAAAAAAATATATCTATTCGTAAACGATGCACACGATACTCATTTGGAATTAAAGGTGGTTTTTTAGTCTGTAGTAGTAGTAGGTTCGATTTGAAAAAAGCAGTTACGATTCATGCATATTTAATTAATAACATTTTTTTCGGTTATTTTCGGGTTTACGGTGTCCTAACAACAACATTGTTTTTTACCAAGTGATTTAAAAGAGTAATCACGAGGTTTTTTGCCGGTTCTTCAATATACAAAATGACCGACATGGAAAGTGCAAATTTTCACGGCGATTTATAAGGCTAATGCGAAATAAAATATTTAGATTTATTATTTCGTATATCTGGAATCAGATGTTTTTACCATTTGTTTATTTATTGTCAACAAAAGGAATCATCTTAATACAGACTTAATTGTAAGTCAAAAATTACTATGTTACTAAACCAAACCTGATGGATAAAAAATAATTAAAATGAAATGAAATTAGCGCTCGAATCAAATAGACCATCTATGTTATTTTATCGAAGTCGTCAGTGCGTGGATTGAAAAAGTCATAACGATCGCTTGACCGAAGCATCCATTCATATGAATTGTCTGACATCAACTTTAGACCGGGGCCATGAAATCTTAATTATATGTTTTTTTTAAGACAAACAATAGCAAGCGAAATTTCAGTCGGTGGAAAATCAGATTTAACTTGTGAACTCAATAATATTAAAACAATAGAAAATATTTCTTAGACAAACCAACTTGATATTCGGAAAGTCGGAATATTGAATGAAATGAAGCGATGACGACAGGCTAAGAAATATTATATAATTATTCAATATGATTCGACAATACGACAAAGATTCGTGACTCAGATAAAAAAATATTCGCGAGTAAAATGGATATTTAAAGAACAATACCTCTCCTCTATACTTTGAAGTCTTAGTTCTTACTATCTTACTAATATTATAAATGGATGTATGGAAGTTTGTTACTCTTTCACGTCAAAACGGCTGAACGGATCATGATGAAATTTGTCACACAGGTAGATTGAGACTCCTAGTCTCAATTTTTTTATGGGGCAACCCTTGTTGTTTCTGAGATTTGTGAGTCAATGATTTTCTCTCTATCTTTATAAACATAATTATATAGACTTATGGTGCAGTAAAAAAGAGGTCTTGGCTGAATAACCTGCACCCTGCACCTGCTCGTCCGGTCTTTAGATTAAGCCGCGCTTGCCTAGGTTGGTCTGTTGATGGGTGACCCGTTACATACCGAGTTTTTTCCGTGCCGCGGAAAGCACGTTAAGCTGTTAGTACCGGCTATTATTTTTAGATCTTTGACAGTCGTTACAGATGTATTACTTTATGTTATTGCTAAAATAATTTGCAAATATTTGCTACCAGTGAAACCCATACGTAGATCTTAAGAAATCATGTTTATATATTTGGGGTCGGCGCAACACGCAACACTTCCATTCTTCCTTATCAGACGTCACGGCATCATTTACTCCTTTCTCCTTCATATCCTTCCTTACACAATCCATCCATCTTTTCCGTGACCTTCCTCTCGCTCTTCGTCCATCAACATACAGATCTATTACTCTTTTAGTCACATGTGTTTCATCCCTCCTTATTACATGACCTACAACCAAGTAAAATTTCCTAATTGATTTTTAAACCATAATAATAGCCAACTAAAATATCTTCAGCAAATTTTACACCACAAAATAAACCATGTTAATAAAGCTTTAGGGTGTATATTAAATTACCCCCAGTAAACCGACCTAGGAGGGATATGAAGTGACCCTGATTAACTTGTAACGGGTTTGACCCTAATAAATAATAATAACATTTAAGTGTTATTTATAACCTATGCCATAAACATTACTGGACCGGTACACAGCAAAATAAAGCAATTTTGGAGGGGTTAAGTAACCCTGTTTCCGAATATATTGGGTTATGTGACAATTTCGTATAATATTGGCTTCATACCACCCTTCAGAGCCTACCCTTCATAGCCCATAGTCTTGACTAAGGCGTAATGTCCACTTAAGTATGTGTGGTTCTATCTTAAGAATAATATCTCAGACACTAATCTGCATAGATGCTGTGGCCCCGGAACATAAAGGGCAAAAGAAGCGAATGGGTGGGGTTTTCTTACCCGTAAAAAAACGTATTCGCAGTTCTATTGCCAGGAGCATAGTGTTGTTGGGTTTTACCATCAGGATTTTTTAATGGCAGTCACGATGTTTGGATTTGTACCTAATTTATATCCAAAAACTCACCCCTTATTACGTAGAAATTGAACAAAACTGGCAAAATATGGTTGGTATGGAAACCACCCGCAACCCCAGAAGGTTGTGGCCCTAGGACACCTCTGGTTTGAAGACTTCATGCTTAACAGTGTGACTGTTGAACTTAAGGAATGGAAGAAAAGGAAAGGATGGAATTTTGAGAATCCATCCCCAGAGCTTAAATAGTTAATTTAAGTGTTTTAATAAGACTTATGGTGGCATTGAATTATTGCTGCCAGCATCGTTAATATAAGTTGAAAAAAATACACACAAACACACATCCTCATACCCAAGCACACAGGCTCTTAGGTCTTATTTTTGTTAAATTTTAGTTTTTATTAATAGTTTCTTTTTAATGAGATTTTTTTATTATATATTTTTTTCTTTTATTGTGCACCACTTTTACTATTTCTAACCTGTTATACGAGAGCGCGGCCCATCCAGCACAGTTATGTATTTTACTTAAAAGGAGGTTCTTATGTAATATTTACTGTAAAAGTTGTACAAGTTTTTGCAATAAACATTTGTTTATTTTAAAGTATCAAAGTTTTCATTTGCCCATCGCAAATCCCATCAAACACACGTTATGTAATATAATAAACTAGCTGGCGCCGACGGCTTCGCCCGTGTGATATCGAAAAAAAGTATCCTATGTGTTATTTCAGTCCATAATCTACCAGTGTGCCAAATTTCATCAAGTTCCGTCGTTCAACCGTATTGACGTGTAAGAGTAACAAACATCCATACATCCATACATCCATCCATCCTCACAAACATTCGCATTTATAATATTAGTAAGTTAAATGTATTACTTAATTGCCTCAAACGAATACCAGCTATTAATAATATTAATAAACGCTTGACTGCTGTCAATAGCAATCAAGTTATAACTAATTATGTAGTCGGACGCAGTCGGTGTCCGTAATGACCGGCCATTACGGACATCAACCGGACAATTACATGCGGAACGTGGTTGTGGTCATTGAGTTTGTTAGTAAATTAATTGGCCGGTTCATTCTACGAGTTTTTTTGTGTGACATACTATATTTAAAAATCTGTATTACACATTATGCCTTGTCCTAACTACGCTGGGGTCAGCTTCTAGTATAACCGGATGTAGCTGAATACTAGTATTTTACATAGTGCGGCTGCCTATTTTACTTCAACAACCCAGTGAGTACTGGGTAATATGGAACTTCTTGGAAAGACTGGTTGTCTTTCGGCCACCGACTACCTATAACTACCGCCATTTGTTAGAACGAAGAAGGAAGGAAGGAATTGAGTAAGTATGGGTGATGCGCTCGACAGCGTAGAAAAATGCGGAACCGATGTTGCTAGATGAAGCGCACCCCTTACATTTAAAAAAAATCTTTAGCGTATATTTAATCTATCACGTGGTCACGTTGCTCTCAGGATTTGCAAATTTTATTTGCTTTGCCGTAGCATATGTTTGCTACGCCGTAGCACACGCTTGCTACGCCGTAGCACACGCTTGCTACGCCGTAGCACAGCACACGCTTGCTACGCCATAGCACTCGCTTGCTACGATATCGTATTAGAGAACCTACCCGTAGGTATAGATATAAATTTTCGTCTTCTGTCGTACCTACAGCGTGTAAATAGGTGAGGTCAAGGTAAAATCAGGCCATAGAAAGAAAAGCTTGTGCACTAGGAATAAAACAATTCGATGGTCTTAGTTACAATATGAAACTACATGTATGGTACACGATTAGTACTTAGGTGGCCACATTATGAGATGTGTTAGTCCGTTTTTTGAGCACTATAAAAAGCAAGCCCTGCCGGGGCTTCGATAGAGGAACTCATTGGTTAGTATCCGAAGCTATAGTGGAAGCTGCAGAAGATTGTAAGACTATCTTTGAAATGTATAGAATCAATTCTCTAGTATTGTATAATTATTAAGCCCATATGTGAGTGCTATGTATTATCATTGACTTGACGAAGCCCTGGTGGTTGATAGTGTCATGCTCACTTAAATGTCTCACTGATGGTGGCGGGTGTGTCGGGTCATTTAGCTCCCTTCAAAATGGTCGAGCTGAATGGGGCTGATCCATACGTCATGTTCGTGAACGGGCGCTGTCAGTTGGGACTGGTCATTTTTTAGCTACCACGGTTCATTTTTAAACTTATTTAGATTTAAAATTAAATTTTGCTTTTTATTTACTCTGGACGCTCTTACTGTGCACGCCTTTTTACATCGTTCTCACATATTTGTATAATCTCAACATGAATGATGTAAACACGATTTTGTAAAAATATTATAATTTAAAAGAGTGTCCATGGAGTTTCTTGCCCATTCTTCTCCATAGAGATCAACGCTTTGGAATGGGCAACTACAGTACTTTCACAAGTTATTATGCCTTGTGACCGGGACTGTAGATTCATTTTGTTTCTTGACTTTCAAAAGTGCCTGTAATGGTCTAATTGAAATAAATGATTTGATTTGATTTGATTTGAACTACGGCCTTGGAACACAGGGGGCCAAAAAAAAAAACATGGATAGAATTTAGTCAGCAAAAATGAGTTACTAAACTCCGCTCCACCCCGAACGGGGGAAGTTATTTGATGATTCTCCATACGAAAAAAAGGAATACTTTAGACATTCAAAGCATGTCGGTTTCGTATGCATTTTACACTGAAGCAGATTTTATTAGGTGTTTGTCACAAAAATAAACCTTATTTCCTTCCGTATTTGAACTTCGTTCCTTTAAAAGCTTAGTTCAGCAGTTAACCAAACTGTCTTCATCAACTCTTATTCTGGATTCGAAAACTTTTGTTTTACCCCTCTCCTGAAGTTTTGGACTGCCAAATAACTCGCGAAATCTTTTGCGTAAATATTTGTACTTTGTCCAATTTACCAAAATCTTTTTTCTTTATTTATTGAACTGGGTATTAGATTAAAATATGGACATGCTTTGATTGTGGTGTTATCATGAAATTTTTTTTAATTAGAAATAAGATTTTTTTAATTGTAAATTTATCTTAAAGTATGTTCTTTACGTATATATATAGTATTATTAAATTTTCAACAGCTTCTCTCGCCTGATTTTTACCAGAACTTACAATAATACTGATTGGCCCAAAGTAACTACGCCACGCGGACGAAGTCGCGGGAGGAAGCTAGTATGCTATATTTTGATTACATTTAAGTTCTTGCTCAAAAAAAACTAGATTAAGCCTGTTTTATAAAATATCCATGATGAATAAACAATAATATTGTTTTTGTACAAAAATATCGTGTTTCTTTTCATTGTAGACAAAAATAAGTTGAACTTCACCGTAAACGGTAGTCCTGTATGACTATTTGTAACAACCAACGTAACAATCAACCTAAAAATAACCGCATGCTACTCAGAAACCCTTCGCAACCATATATTTGCCTGCTACACTATAATTACTAACGTGTAAGGTCAGTACATTCAACGGAGCGTATCAGCTAATTGAGTTATACGATAGGGACGGCTGTTTTCATTTACCAGTATCTTCATGATGAAAATGCAACGTCAGCAGGGCCGCGAATAAAGTTTTCAGGGGGTCTAAAATGGCCAAAGTAGCCATTTTAGACCCCCTGAATGAGCAGAATCATAATCCTTAATCCTTATAATATTATTAAAGCGAAAGTGAGTTTGTTTGTTACCTCTTCACGCTTTAATGGCTAAACCGATTATGATGAATTTTGGTACAGAGATAGTTGGGAACTAGGAGACGGACATAGGCTAACTTTTTTTCAAAAAAAGTGGGATGTGAGGGAGAAAGAGGGAAAAAACGGAAATCTTAGCGTTGCTATTACAAATCAATAAGGCGCAAGGGGAACTGTGTTACCCCGAATTTAACGCGAGCGAAGCCGCGGGCAAAAGCTAGTAATATTATAAAAGCGAAAGTGAGTTTGTTTGTTTGTTACATCTTCACGCCTAAATGGCTAAACCGACTTTGATGAATTTTGATACAGAGGTAGTTGGGACCCTGGAGACGGGCATGGGCTATTTTTTTTTAAATTGGGAAATGAGGGAGAAAAGGGAAAACAGCTTTGCCATTACAATAAATAAAGCGCAAGGGCAAAAACTTCAGGTAACAATTATCTGCAAATCAAGAAAGGGAAACGGTTACCCCGAATTTAACGCGAGCGAAGCCGCAGGCAAAAGCTAGTACAAAATAACTGAAGAAGTATCATGTCAAGGGAATACATACAAGAATAATATTAACGTTGAAAATTAAAAGATTTACGTCAAATTAACAAGACTGATGTCCATAATTGGGTACAAGAATAAATAAAAAAAATACAGGATTCATATGAAATGAAAAGGTCAAGAAAAAACGATCAAACAAAACGAAGATAAACAAATTCTCTCAGTTCACTGTAAAGTAATTCTATTGACCAAATGTAGTCACAACACTAACCAGTCCGTAATGTAGCTTTGTACAGACGCCTGCACATCAAGCTACTACAATCTGTCAGATTTCTTTGATAGATTTTCGACTTTATTTCTAAAGTATTAGGTTCAAGGTTCATTGGGAAAAATTGTCAGTTTCGGGTAGCTTGACCTGCTGGCGTCTGTACCATCAGTTCTTTGGACGCAGATTAATGCCGTGGGCTCTTGATGAAACAGATACACATTATACAGAAAAGTACAGAAGCACCCAAAAATCGTTGGCAGCAAAATTAATATCTGTTTAACATTTTTACCAAGTATATTGCGTCTACTTGAAGCATAACATGGTCTTACCGGGTTGCGAGTTTTTCGAAAAAGACCCCGGAACATAATAGACAAAAACATGTGTGGGCTTTAGTCAGTAAGAACCTGACATTCCCCCCCGCTCCACCCTGAGGGTAGATAGTTATTTGATGATTTCCCATTCGCAAAAACATAAGCGTAACATGGTGATAATACCGGTTATATTGACATGGAGCGACTGTTTATCAAATTCCTTCAACCCAGCTACCTTATAAGAATTGTTTGGTTAATGTATTAATTTTATTTCACAATTATTTTACACTTTTTTTCTCCTAAGTCACAGGTTTTTCTAGTTTAGGAGACAGGGTTTCATGTCTTGTACGACTTTTTTTTCTTTATTTTTCGTCGGGTGGAAAATCATCCAATGACTTCCCCCGCTCTGGGCGGAGCGGGGGGGCATGTCAGACTTGTACTGACTAAAACCCACCCATGTTCCTTCTATTGCCCTTTACATTCCGGGGCCGCGGTATCTCTTTCGAACAACCCGCAACCCCGGCAGGCAGAGGCTCTGGCAAGCCCCTCTGCTTTGCTGACTCTCTTTGAGGCGCGCGTGAAACACGAACGCGCCGTCGACACGGCCTGTCGTCAATCGACGGACGGACGGTGAACTACCCATTAACAACTACGGTGGCCGGGAGTCGTCTCGCGGCGCCCGGCGCCCGGGGAGTCTCCCGCGGTCTGTCTTGTACGCCTTCAATCATAGTAAACCACAGCTAGATATTAAGCATATTGTAAGGACTTGTTTTCAATAAACTATTACACTCTTTGCTGTGTTGTTCTACAGGATCCGTAATTGTACCTTACTTTTAAGCCCATTGTAAGATTTTCACAAAATATAAAGATATGAATACCTATCAAAAACCTACTAACGACACTGCCAGGCCCAACAGTTTTGCTTTCTCAGACCCGAGCCTGCCTGCCTGGGTGATGGTCACCCTGTACGGCAAACAATGCTGAAATAAATACTATCAAATTTTTTGATTCATAAATCTTACTATTTTTGCTGGATTTCTAACGGAGAAAATTATTATTGATATTTAATCAATTCAATGTAAGCCGAATTAACATTCGGAATGGTAAAATGTGGTAGAGCTTTGATTTATTATTAAGAACTATTATAAGTTAATAAAATTCTATTCTATTCTGAATTTTGATTAAAGCTCTTTTCGAGGTTGTCTTAAAAAAAAAACAATACGTGTCATATTGCGTCTATGAGGTGCTTTTAGCGATTAAAACTGGCTAACTCTTAACAACGACTGTAAAATGGTGCATGCAAAGATAGACGCATACCTAATTACCTACAGCTGCCCCACCACGACGTCTTAAAACAGAACTTATTCCACTGAGGGAAAGAGACAGAGCTATACAGAGTGTCTAGCACCATCTCTTTCTCACACAGGAATAAGAACTGCTATAAGTTGTCATGGTAACCCTTCAGCTATCTAAAACAAATGCCAATCGCGAGAGCTCTCAATGCCTACCAGCGTTGTTATTACGTAACCGACCTTCTGGAAGCATCTACTCAGTGTACAACTGAAGAGAGGATAAAGTAATATGGCGCCAGCTAATTAGTTAAGATGGACGTGAAGGTATCTCTGTAATTTTATGTAATGAGGATGGTTGGAATTTGGGTAGCCGCAATGTTGGGAGAAAAGGTATGAATAGGGAACGAAGATTATACACAGTATTAATAAATGAGGGTGATTTTAAGAGATGACGGTACTTTTGTAAGTGTACAACTTTTAACTAAACGGGCTTACTTTTTTCTAATGAGGATTCATCAAATGATTCCTCGTGCTTTGAGCGAATCGGCAGGAAGATACTCCCTTCCGTTTCCGCAGACTTGTACTGAAATCTATCCATGTTCCTTCTTTTGCCCTTTATGTTCCAGGCCCGAGGTATTTGTTTCGAACCAACATACAGCCCCAGCAGGCCGAGGAACTCACAAGCCCTTCTCATTAGGTAATCAGTTCAGTTGACCAGAAAAACAACTCAACAGAGATTGATGATGTTAATCTGGCGACTGGCCTTATAAAAAAAGGGGTAATCAGATTGTTATGCAGTGCAGTTGCACTTCCTTAAACTGTATTTCTAAACAAGGATAGTTGGCTCAAAGATTAAACACGCTCACTATTGTTTCGTAAAATTAATCTAGTTAGTTGACGGTATAGTTGGCGTAATGGCTAAGTGATTGGCTGCAACACCGCGTGTCGTGGGTTCGATCTCTACAGATAACAAATATTTGTATGGCCTATAGGTAGTTATTCTAGGTCTGGCTGTTTGTGTATATTAGTTTGAATATTTGTAAACGCATCAGCGATACAGGAAAAATCCTAAAATTCATTTACATATTTTATCTGTAAAATGGAGGTTGTGTTTAAGGTAAATAAGCCTATAACAGGCACACAAAAACAATTAATTTAAACTTTTACACTCAAATAAAAACTTACCTATAAACCATAATAATATAAGGTTCCGCATTATACGTCTGTCTATAACTTCACGTTACACAAGCGTGATGTTAAAAGCTTCTTTTTAGAACTAAAGGCTAGTAAAAGTCGCGTGCACACTAACTAGATAATTAGCCGTCAACGGCACGCGACCGTTAATTTTAAATCGTGTGTGTCTGCCTTTATTGTTTTACTATTAACGTGTGTGTTATTAGACAATAATAATACGATATTATTGGTAATTTTACTTCAAAACATTATAAGTGGAAAACATGACGTAGATAAAAGTTTTTAAACTGACATTGTTAATATCATTATTCAGAACGTTTGAAACGAGATATTGACCATATTTCATATTGTTTTTTAAACGGACTTAAAAAAGTGGGAATGTTTATTAATTTAATTTAATTTCTATTTGAAAATGGTATTTTTGATTATTTTACTCCTTTTTGATTTATTTTTAACGTGTAATTCTTTATGGACTGTATAACTATAATAAATGAGTTACATTATATTAATAAAACTGAAAGGTTTTGAATTTGAATGTATATTGTTAGTGGCAATTAAAAATGAAAACTCGATAAAAATTGTGCGAGTTACCATGATACAACAACAAAACACTTTTCTAAATAAAAACCGACTTAAAAAAACACTTAAAAGACGGATTGTTGTTTGATTCGTACATTTTTTGCCATTTTCGTGTTTTTTTTTGGAATACGGTATTTTTTCGAGTTTGAGTGACAGTGGTAGTGGTACCGAGCGCAAAAAAAGTCGAAGAGCGGAGATCGTTTTTGTCAGCAAAAGTCTGGCGATTCCCCCTGTTGCACCTAGAGTAGGGGCAGTTATTTGATGTCTCCGAAAAAAAAAGTACAGAAAAAACCTCATTTTCAACGGCACCTTAAAGTGGACCAAGTTTGATAAATGAGACCGATTCGTAGAGTTTCTTGGCGATTCTTCACCATATAAATCTACGCTTTGAAAACTTGCTTTAACTTGCTGATTTACTGACTAGCTTTTTCTAAGTTCTTTTCACAAGTTCCTGTAAGCGGTCTTTAAGTATTCTTTTTTAATTTATTTTAAAAAACGACGTCCACATTATGATTTCTCCTGTATCGTGGATACGTTTACAAACATTTAAACTCACATACACAAACAGCCAGACCCGGACAACTATACGAATTGACAACCTCCTCCTTTTTTTGAAGTCGGTTAAAAATAGGCCAGCCCTCTAATCTCGGGAAGAGTCGACCAAGAACTTAGTAAAAATAAATGATCTGATAATATTGACTCAAACAAAACTACCGAAATGTTAAATCAAATCAAATCAAATCATTTATTTGCATAACACAGGTTTGAGAGATGTTACATAGTTTTTTTTTTATTCTTTTTAGTTACACTGTATTACAACCTTATACGAGGTGTGCAAATATATTCACATTGTGCTAATCTCTTATTATATTCATTAAAATAACATTAGTAGTCAATTTCATTCCAAATTAATTAAGATAAAAAATAATAATAATGTCATGCAGATTAATAATGTCAGATTGTTATATAGTCATATTTAATTGAAATAGATATTTGGCATTAATTATAATACAACATTTCCATCTTTGTCTTCAAAATAGTCTTTAACATTATAATAACATTTTTTGATTAGGAATGAGTATAATTTCTTTTTAAATAGATGAATAGGTAACTTCTTAATGTCGTCTGGTAGTTTATTATAAATCAGTGATGCCATACAAATAACACTTTTATTAAATAATGCCGTTTCTCCATACATTATTTCGACGTCTAACCTTTTTTTGTCTCGTAATTGTCTATAATAGCTTTTAAAAGCAGTCTTATAATAGTTGGGATTCGATTTTACAAAGACATTTAATTCATATATATATAGGGAAGGCAATGTAAGAATATATAATTTTTAAAGTACGGTTGACAGCTTGTAGTACTATCTATATGACACATTGCTCTGATGCACTTCTTTTGGGCTTTGAATACAAATTCCTTGTCTACAGAGTTACCCCAGAATATAATACCATATCTTAATAAAGGTGAAGCAAGTCCATGGTATGCCGTTAAGACGGCTTCTTTGTTGATAAGTTTTGAGAATTTGTAGAGAGCGAATGAGGATTTATTAATTTTTTTACAGAGATTATCTAGGTGTGTTTTCCACGATAAATTATAATCTATGTCAATACCTAAAAATTTGGTATTTGTCACAGGATGTACGGTCTGTCCGTCGTAATTAACATTGATATTATCGGGTTGAGTTCTTTGATAAAAGTGCATTATTTTTGTTTTGTCCATATTTATTTTAAGATTATTGTTAACTAACCATAGAATAATTATACTTAATGTTTGATTTATTTTATCTTCATAATCATTTGTTTTGTCGCCTTTAATGATTACTGTACTATCGTCTGCAAATAGTACCATTGGTTGCTCGACGTGTCTCGGAAGATCATTAATGTACACTAGGAAGAATAAGGGACCCAAAACAGTACCTTGTGGGACTCCAACTTCTATGGTTCTAGTATGGGAACTATATTTAATTTCAGATCGTGTTCTCTGGCATATTCGTGTTATTTCTGTTATTTGTTTTCTGCCAGAAATATATGACGAAATTAGGTCGAGCGTTTTGCCTCTTATGCCATACATGTTTAATTTTTGGAGCAATATTTTGTGATTAACGCAGTCAAATGCTTTACTCATGTCCATGAAAATAGCACAAATTGGATTTTTTTTATCCATTCCAGTCAAGACAGTGTTAATTAGGTCATAAATAGCAATGTTAATCGATTTTCCCTTGCGAAAACCTTTTTGTTCGCTTACTAAAATATTATATTTTTCAAAAAAACTGTATAGTCGACTATAGATGATTTTCTCAAATAATTTTGAGAAGACGGGGATAAGAGCTATCGGTCTATAGTTTCCCATATCTTTTTTGTCACCTTTTTTGTGGATTGGAATAACAACAGATGTTTTAAGTTTTTCTGGGTAAATTCCAGTGGAAATGCATAAATTTATTATGTAACTTAAGTGAGTAGCAATAAATTGCGACACATGTTTTATAACTTTGGTGCAAATACCATCGTAGCCCACACTTAGGGTATTTTTTAACTGTTTAATCTCCCTATCAACCTCCGTTGGAGTTGTAGGGATAAGAAAAATTGAGTTTACGTTTGTGTAAATGTTGTGATTCGGGGATGCTTTATTATTTCTAGAACTAGCAGTATTTATTGATTGTGGTACTTGGTCGACAAAGTAGTCATTAAAATGATTAGCAATTAATATGGGATCTCTAGTTCCTATATTATCTATTGATATTTCTGTAATAGGTTCTTTAGGAAAGTTAAATTTTGAATTATTTATAATTGACCACGTGGCTTTGGATTTGTTTTGTGAAGTATTTATTTGGTGGTTATTTTGTGACTTCTGTGTTAGGTGTATAATTTTTTTAAATTTAGCAGCATATTGCTTAAGGGCATGTTTGTTTGTTTTTGTTGGAAAGGCTCTATATTGCCATAGTAATTTTCTTTTTATTTTGCTACATATTTTAATTCCTTTTGAGATCCATTTACACTTTTTATTTATCGTTTTCGTTATTACTTTGTAGGGAAAACACAAATTATAGAAGCAGAGGAAAAGTTCTAGAAACCGATCATAACCTTCGTTAGGGTCATTTGATAGATAAATGTCAGAAAATGTCAAATTGTTCATACAGTGTTTAAATTTTGTGAGGTTTTCTTTACTATAGTCACGTCTTCTTATGCGCCAAGATTTTATCGTACATGTTTTTTTAACCGGGAAATGCAACAATTGGGCTGTATGATCCGATAATCCAAATTCAATTATTTCAGTTTTGCATCTACGAGCATTGTGAGCAAAATTGTCAATGCAAGTGTTACTGATAAGTCTAGTGGGTTCTTTGATTTCTAGTTTCAAGTTATGGCTTTCCAAAATATTCTTGAAGTCTAGAGCTTGTCGGTTCCTTTTCAATATATTGATATTAAAATCTCCACATAAAACAATTTTCTTATTGTTGTTATCACTAATTTGGCGCAATAACTTTTCTAAATTATTATAAAATATAGGAATACATGAGTTTGGTACCCTATAGGCACAAACTATTATCAGATTATGTTCCGTTAGTTCTATAGCACTATATTCTATGATACCTTTGACAGAATGTTTATTATTTAAGGCTATATATTGATGTTCATTTCTAGTTAATATACAGGCACCACCCCTATGTACGTCTCTTGAAAAACTAGCTGCTAAGCGAAAGTTGGGTAAGTTAATTGTAGTTTCTTGTTCTGGTATCATAAAGTGTTCAGTAATACAGATTACGTCAATGGGTATATTCTTTAGTTCCAATTCCTCCAAATGTACTGCCAAAATGTCAGATTTATTTATTAGACCAGCAATATTTTGATGTAGAATGTGAATGTTGTTATAGAAGAAAAAACTGCGAGCTTTGCTTATTTTTGTCACTGGCTATAAAAGGGAATATATCTAGGTCAATTTTGATTCTATTCATTATATTTTTAAATATGAATTTAATTCCAGCTTATTTATTTATTTAACACTTCAAGCACAAAGTACAGAGGCGGACTTAATGCCATAGGCTGCAGCTTCATTCAATGCACCGGATTTGTTTGAAAACATGTCAAATTCAGATGTAAGGTCATAATTAGTATCAAAATAGTATGCGTATTTGTGATATTGGAGGTTCATATAAAGTAAATTGTTAAAAATTTCAACCTTATAGTTATATATAGGCGCTCCTCGTACGTAGGAGTGCATATAATAATATTCGTGTGGGTTATCTGTGCCAAGCTTTCGTTGATAATTTCTACTAATTCAATAAAGTTATTACCATATCTAATGTCAATGTCACCTAATAAAATTATACAATAATCATTCATACAGAAATCTCTCAATTTTAATTTGATATTAGCTAATAGTGTGTGTTAGTGTTGGTATTACACACAGCTCTATCTATCCCCTCGGGGGATAAATGTGTTATTTCCTAAGTTAATCAACAACGTACATCACTATCCTTATCCTACTTACCTCACACTTTTCTTAGTCAATATTTACATTACTTATTAGGCTTGCTACACAAAGGTTGTATCCCAGATTTTAGTAAAGCCGTGAGTATGTGGAGATGTAATCCTTACCTCTTCACGCTTTAATGGCTAAACCGATTTTTTTTTTAAAATTAGCCGTCTCCTGGTTTCCAACTATCTCTGTACCAAAATTCATCGAAATCGGTTTAGCCATCAAAGCGAGAAGAGGTAACAAACAAACAAACTCACTTTCGCTTTTATAATATTAGTAAGGAATTAATACAATTTCATAATTTGTTAAAATCAGCATGCTTGTGCCAAAAACATTTGTACGCCGATCAGGGCTAGACATAGCGTTCATTAAAATTAATAAAAATATCTGTTCTCTCAACCTAAGTTCAACAAATAAATATTTGTATTTTTTTTATACTTCCAAATCAAATATGCCAATCGCCAATATACCGATCGTGTGTAGTAAACCTTACACGGCTTAATCAAGATATTTGGAAGCCCGTAGTCGAACACGCAATATATGACGTCATGATATGTGACATGACATCGTTCATGACGTCATCGTTTTACGAGATTATTTCTCGTCTCTTCCCTGTCATATCTACGGTTGTAATCTTGTCACAGATGTTTGTCTGTGCGCTGGAAACGGCTGCGGTTTATTGCTGTAGTTTGAAATATTATTTTGTTTGAAAATGAAAGGGAATCAATACCTAAATAAGACTTACGACAACTGCGAACAACAACTTATAATTTAAAAGAGTGTCCATGGAGTTTCATGCCCATTCTTCTCCATAGAGATCAACGCTTTGGAATGGGCAACTACAGTACTTTCACAAGTTATTATGCCTTGTGACCGGGACTGTAGATTCATTTTGTTTCTTGACTTTCAAAAGTGCCTGTAATGGTCTAATTGAAATAAATGATTTGATTTGATTTGATTTGCGCACTTACTGTAAATGTATTGTACGCATCGTAGTAATAATACTAATATTATAAATGGGAATATTTGTTAGGATGACAGTACGATGTGAGTAACACTTTTCCGTCAAAACGGCTGAACGGATCTTGATGAAATTTGGCACAGAGGTAGGTTATAGTATGGAATAACATTTAGGATACTTTTTGTTCGATCATCACTCGGGTAAAGCCACGGGCGCCAGCTAGTAACACCAATAAGGTTTAAGCGCATCACGCCTAAAACTCTCAAAAGTAGGGAAAGGTATGTATACCTACTAGTAAAACACATTTACCAGTCATATTTTAAGTTCCATGTAAAAGAGGGCAAACTGGTTGTCATCAACTGGGTACGAATCTAGACCCCATGGCTGTACTGTTTAAGGCGCTGTACAAAGCAAACACTTCGCAAAACGTCTAGATTTTCGTCGCAAAGTTAGCCGTATCCATACATGCCACCAGCCAAAAAAAAAATTCCTTGTATAGTTCAATACATAAAGTAAAGACTTGGTGGAAGTGGTCTAATACTACAAAAAAAATGTTTAAAAAGACCACGAAAAAATTTTAAAATCTCGAAATTAATTTTTTCAGCGACAACCATTATATTTTTTATATCTATAACAAAGGAAATTAGAGATACTTATCTTAAATTTTTCAAACACGGAACTGTATTTTTTTATATTCAATTAAAACTGCAAAATGACCTACATTTTGGCGGACATGATATTCAAATAAAATCAAACACCGAAATATTTTTTACCTTATTTCTATTCTTTCGATGCAGTGCTGTCGTGTACTTGTGTCAGACCATGCCCAGTATGCAGCTAGCCTCATTTCCGCGATTAAATCCAGAACGTCATCAAGGGCGAATCTGGGGGGAGTATCATGGGGTCATGACCCCCCCTCCCCTCTGGACTGGGTCAGGATCTAGGCGGAACACTAATTAAAAAGGGTAAAGTGTTTTTTGTCTATTTTTAACCTCTTTCAAAATTGCGATTTTGAGATACATATATCCTAATTTTTCGTATCAGTATATCACCAGCTGTGATATTTTTAACTAAATGTTACAGTAGTTATTACTGAGATAAGGGAGATAGCTTTTTAGTCACGTAAAGGGCTTATCTATTTTGTGTGTCCCATTTTTTTAATTTGTGTTTTTTTGTTTTGAATGCTTCATTTTTGTATTGTTTTCCGTTTCACCTTGTGTGAGTCAAATAAATACTTTTTCTGTCTATCGTAAAAAGTAAAAATAATCCCAAATCTGTTCACAAAATTGTTTGACGTAATTAAATAATCACCAGACAGTTTACGATCAGCGAGATTGGATTTAGTATATAAGCGCGGCAGACAATATTTGATATAATAAAATCAACGTTTACGAGTAAAACGGCCTTTTTAGGGGTCCGTATCTCAAAAGGAAAAATACGGAACCCTTGTAGAATCACTTTGTTGTCTATCTGTGTGTCTATCTGTCAGGATTTTTATCTCGGGAACACATGGAGGTATCAAATTGAAATTAATTATAAGCTATGAAGTTTGCAGTCCCTTAAAGTTATATAAAAGTCCTTCTTTGTTAACGTGACGACATTGTTGGTGTAGTGACTGAGCGAATGACTGCTGCGCTGCGTGTTGCAGGTTTGATTCCCGCACAGAACAAATATTTATGTGACCTGCAGATAGTTGTTTTGGGTCTGGCTGTTTGTGTATTTGTGACTATCCCATGCTCCGTCTTTTGCTCTTTGTGTTCTGGGGTTGCAATATTTCATTCGAACTCCCCGCAATCCAGGCAGTAGCCCTGACGTGCCCCTCTACTTTACAACACGAACGCGTAGTCGACACGGCCTGTTGCCATTATATAGACGGACGGTACGGACCCATGACCCGCTCGACCCGCGTATAAGGTGGCCGGGAGTCGTCTTGGGGCGCCCGACGCGTGGAGTTTCTCTGTATTGTAGTAGAACGATCCCACAGTATAATTTCCAACCTAAAAGCGAGCAAATCCGTGGGCCAGGACATGTCTACGAAGACAAAGACAAACAATAAGTATACAATCTTTTACGAAGATATTTTTAAAAGATAATGAAGTACTGTCCATTATATTGGCACCTTTGTCAAAAAAAATACATCTTGATTAATTAAGGCTACAGAAATGTCTTTTTAGAGTACCGTACCACGAAAGGAAAATACGGAACCCTCAAGGATTGCTTTGTTGTCTGTCTGTCAAGACCCTTTGAGATTTCGAGTTGAAGTTAAAACAATATACTCAATTGTGTGGTTGAAAAGCTGTACATCACCCTTATTGCGGTATAGAAAAACCATAGATTATAAAAAAATACTTTTATTGTTGAGATTTTTATTGTTTACCTATATACTTTATTGTTTACTTTTCATTATTGTCATCAGGTTTGAAGGCTAAGTGTAAAGGAATGATATATGTATGTACCTACGCGCATCGCGTACGCAGCCGTGATCGCAGCGGGTTAGCGACGGGCAGTTTAAACTAGCGTTCCGAGAACACGGTCGTTTCATTTACCTACAAGTCGACGGTCCCTACGAACATAAAGACATGTCGAAAATGGCATTTTTTTATTGTCTCATTGGCTTTAGATTTTCTATACGCACATGCTGACAAACGAATTTTATTTTTATTTAATTTATTTACCTTGTTTTAGAAATCGTATAAAAGAACAAGTCTTATAAATACAACGAATAAGTGTCGTAGAAACGGTAATCTCTCAGTTTTTCTAAGAATACGTGAAAAAATTAAATATTTATGTGTAAATAGTATCATAAAGCTCTTAAAACTGTTAAAATATTGTAGAAAGAAAATATTTATTATTGCTCATAGAATTATTTCTAGGGCGTGTTGAACACAAATTACGCTCTTTTGTAAACATCGATTTTTGACTTAACCTTATGTATGTAGGAACCGTCGAAGTACATAGAATAGAAAAGAATATTTATTTGCTATGAATGTAGGTATTTACAATAAGGTGGTTACAATAATTACGGAGAATCCTTGTACATTCTACCATTTCGGCATGCAAATACAAATAAATCTCAACATATTATTATCAAACTTTTACCACGCACAAGTCACTTCTAGTTTATCCAATTTCCTTCATTCTACTCTATAAACATGTCGAAAGGTGCTGACGTAATAATTTCGTTCCACATTATGTATGCTGTCTCTTTTCATGTGTGACATCTCTTTCGCACTGAATGGTTATTAAGTGCTAATGGTGTTGTGCGGTTTTGGTCGTATTTTCGGTGTTAAATAGCACGTGAAATATAATGGTTGCTCTTTTTCGTGTTTTGGGTTAAGGTTTTATTTTCTTTCACTTTTTGGAGTAAAATTTTTGGAACTTGCCTATTAATATCTAAGCATTCATATTCGTGTGTTTTTTTCTTTTATATAGATTGTAGGGATGGGAAATGTTGCTACAAGTTACGTTTGACATTCTGTTTGGTATCTCATTTCTTTTTTCTTTAAAAACGTTGTCCCACACTAGGAATTACTCCTGTATAGTGGTGCGGTGACAAACATTTAAACTCACATACACAAACAGCCAGTCCCGGAACAACTATATGTAGGCCATATAAATATTTGTTCCGTGCAGGCATCGTACCCGCGACACGCAGCGCAGCAGTCAACCGCTCAGCCACTGCGCCAACCGTGTCGTCAAAAGCTACCTACCTCATTTGTATTTGTACCTAATTTGTTCGAAGCTCGAGCTCAGTGTAATTTGGGTTTTTCGGCAGAATTTCTTGGTAGGAGCTACGGAGTCAGAATTTTTCAGGTATTATTTTTGTTTTTATTTTGTACCATGTTTGTATTTGTAAATGGTTGTGATGCTTTGAATGTTTAATGTGTTTTTTTATTATTTTGTGTGCTCGTCGTAAATTGGTAAAAAAAAAATGTTTTGTTTTTCTTTTCTTTTCTTCCTTTTTTAGGTGGCAGTAGCAATAGACCATAGTCTCGCTATCTGGTTAAAAGATTTAAATAAAAGTTTGTGTATAATAATTGACGTGATGTTAAATTATGTTAAACCTCTCTCAGCTTTAGCTACGTTTGTGAAAAAACTAAAACAGGAGAAGTGACCAAAACTATTTTGATTGGATATTGGAATAAGACATTTATTTGCTTAAATAACAGAAATTAATATTGGCGGTTAAGGCACAAAGCATATTTAAGGACATGCACATATTGTTTTACATTCGTATAATAATGTGCAATTTAGCTTAACATACCAAATCTAAAAAAACTATCCTGAGGCTTATTTAAAATAAAATGATCCTTATCCTTACTTTTAATATTAACAAAGCGAAACTGAGTTTGTTAGTTTGTTTGTTACGTCTTCGCGCCCAAATGGCTCTACCGATTTTTATTAATTTTGGTACAAAAATAGTTGGGACGCTGGAGACGGACATAGGCTAAAAAAAGTGAGAAAAAGGAAAGAATAGGGGAGAAAAAGATTTTTTTTTTCGATCATCACTCGGATTAAAGTAAGCGTTAGCCCAAAGTAACTATTATTTTTTTATTATATTAATTTTATTTTTTATTAATAAATAAAAAAAAATGCCGCACTGTGAACATTCCTTTAAGACTGATTAATTCACGAAATAAGGAGTACCCAATAAAAGTTCCCTACCTCTGAATATTTAACCGTTTAGTGGGCTAACAGGGAAGAGTCTCATTACCCTAATTGTTGGGTACATCCCGTTTCGGAGTAAGGCGTTATCCACTTTAACAACGGGACTCGATTGTACTAAAAAGCTTAAATGCGTTAATACACAGAATACTCTTTGTTTTGTACACCATTTAAATTACAAGTATTCAGGGTTAAATATTGAAATCGAGCAAACAGTCTGAGGTCTGGGTTCCTTTTGAACAATTGCGACAGGCATTCATAGATTTTTTGAAAAATTATATCCGAAAATGGGTGATTTTCAATTAAATCTCTTAACCCGTCGCACGATTGTTTACATAAATGTAGGGTAACAATGTATAAAACTTTGCACCCGTCTGCACACTTTGTCGCGCGAAGGATTAAAAAACAATGAGATTGCGAGGATTGAGTACTAAAATAAAACAGCAATTTCAATAAAAATCCCAGTAATCACAATTAAAATCACTATGTATTATTATACAATCCTTACTAATATTATCAAAGCGAAAGTTAGTATGTTTGTTTGTTACCTCTTCACGTTTTAATGGCTAATTTCTATTAAAAAAAGTGGGATATGATGGAGAACGAGGGAAGAAAAAGGAGAACTTAGCCTTGCTATTACAAATCAATAAGGCGCAAGGGCAAAAACTGCAGGTAACAGGAACTGTGTTATACCGAATTTAATGCGAGACGCGGACAAAAGCTAGTTCTATTATAAAGACAAAAGTTTGTATGTCTGTCTTTATGTTTGTTACGCTTTTACACTCCAAACGACTTAACAGATTTGAATGAATTTTGTATGTAGATAGCCTATACCCTGGATCAACAAATAAGCTACTTTTTATATCAGTCTTTGCAAATAAATACAAGTTTGCTAAACCAAAAAAAAATCGCAAAAAAAACCTAGAACAATTTGTAGTTTCCTTTAAACAATATTTTATTATATTCTATCTTCTCGACAACCCTACATTGTGCGCATCTGGAAACGTAAAGATAGATTGACAGCTCAGTTAATCAGTGGGATATGGGAACGCTAGCACGCTGTAACAAATCTAGGTTCTAATCAAGATCTGTCGCGTTGATTGAAGGATATAAGCTTACATAGGTAACTATAATAGTACGGCCAACGAGAAGCGATACCAAATGTAAACAAAACCCATGTTAAAACCCCATCTAAAATGGCCACCCGAATGTTGGCGAACCCGTCTTAACGTTGTCATGTTTCTGCCGGGAGAACGAGACATTACGACAAAGGCACAAGATGGAAAGAGCTAAATAGTAGATTGTCAACGCCACAGTTGTTCTTTTGGTTAATGACCTTTCGTATCGCTTCTCGTTGGCCGTACTATATACCAACTTACTTATATATATATCTGATCACTCAGCTCAGATTCTCAAAATAATATGTGCTTTACCCTCGTGATATCGAAAGAAAAATTATCTTATGTGTTATTCCAAACTATAATCTACCTTTGTGCCAAATTTCATCAAGATCCGTTCAGCCATTTTGACGTGAAAGTGTAACAAACATCCATACATCTATCCAGCCTCACAAACATTTGCATACATAATATTAGTTGGAAAGTAGAAAGTAGGATAGCTGGTGCCCGTGGCTTCACCCGGGTGATATCGAAAAATAGGTATCCTTTGTATTATTCCAAACTACAATCTACCTCTGTGCCAAATTTCATCAAGATCCTTTCAGCCGTTTTGACTAGAAAGTGTAACACACATCCATTCATCCTCACAAAAATTCGCATTTATAATATTGTAATAGAATAGTAGGATAACTCACTAACTACCAAAGCAATATGAATAAAATTGAACCTGGAAAGAATACCCTAAAAAACAAAAAAAAATGCAAGTCGGTCAGTTAATGGCAATAGATAGATAGATAGAATATTCTTTATTATGTACACCATACAAGTAACAAGAATAACACTAGACAAACTTATAAATAGGGTGACACAATGGGCGGTCTTATCGCTAAAAGCGATCTTTTCATGACAACCTTTGGATGGATTTAAAAAGAGGAGAAACAGTACTGTAGGTAGTCTGTGGCGTAACATTTTTCAAAATTATTTTCAAACAATTTCTTTTTCAAATTTACAAAAACAAATACTTATATATAAATACATATAAAATAACAATCATAAAAAGCAAATAAATATTTAATATTGCTGCAATAGCAAAAAAAAACACAGCAAAAAACATAGCTGGTTTAGTCCAGGAATCCATTGAAATATACACTCAAAACGTCCTCCTAATCGGTTAAGCCGTTATGGAGGAGTTACATGACAAACGTTGTGTCGTTGAGCTCCTTGTGTTATGAGTCGAGCTACACGATAACTGACAAATGCTTGCACTGACTGGACAGGTCCACTCAATCTGTGTGCTTTTCTAAAAATACCATTTCAGATATAAATCTGCATAGTCCTCATATAAGTTGACCAAGATTTTTGTTGGACCTTAAAAGAGACTATGACCTCTGAATTTGTTTCGGCTGTTTCTTTTCAGAGCAATTGGCCGGCCTCATCTAGTTTAAAAAAAAGACTTGTAAAAGTATTTGTAAAAACCTATTTGCAAAATAAACATAATTTAAACACACGTACAGAAGAATTATATATATTAAGATAATACGTGTAATATAATTGTTGTATAGCGCGCAAAACATTATGATAATAACGTGGATCGATTCTTATTGAACGTTGAAAAGAAAACTGACTTCCTATGGAGCACTTTCTTAATGAGAAACTTTTTCCGTGTGTAAATAATGTTGAAAAGACAGAGGTCTTTTATTTATTGCAACTAAGCCCACAATAGCAGATATTGCTGCATTTTTTTAATTAATCAACCTGCTACCTTACTTCAACAAATAACTTCATCTGCTTTGGGCGCAGAGGGGGGGAGTGTCAGACTTTTTTGACTGAAACCCACCAATGTTCCTTCTATTGCCCTTTATGTTCTGGGGCCGCGGTATCTCTTTCGAACAACCCGCACCCCGGCAGGCGATGGCCTTAGCAGGTTCCTCTGCTTTGCTGACATCTCTTTGAGGGCCGCGTGGAACGTCGACATAGCCTGTCGTCACTAAACGGACGAAAGGTGAGTTACTCATTATTCACCACCATTCCTTAAAGAATGGACTTATCGCTACTATAGTACCGTGCCCTGGCAATACAGTGTCGATTCTGCTATCACAAATGAAACTAAAACAACTCTAAAAATCACAAAAAAAATGTTTTATACATATCAAATGACAATACCTCTTCTGAAATTTATTAAAGTGACGCAACTTAACCATATTAAATCTATCAAACTATGACAGATAAGCTAAATCGGACTATCTTTAATCTCGACTTAAGTGGTGTCGAATAAAATTAGATGTGACTAGCTGGCGCCGGCGGCTTCGCCCGCGGCTTCGCTCACGTGATGATAAAAAAGTATTCTATGTGTTATTCCAGACTATAATCTACCTGTGTACCAAATTTCATCAAGATCCGTTTTGTAGTTTTTTCGTGAAAGAGGATTAAACACATCCATACTCACAAACTTTTGTAATATAAGCCTAGTTTAATCCGGTGGTTCACCTGAATTGGCACATATTGTATAGGTACTTAAGTGACGTCATTGTAAATCTTTTAAAGATGGCGGCTCAAATTATTATTTTACATGCTCATGTTATGAGTAGCAAATGAAAGGGTTTGCTAAAGAAAATACGAGAAAGCGTGTTTGTTACGGCAATATTAAGAATTTTATTCGTAATCCGGAGAGCTATCCCACATTCATTTCTCTCGCCATTGTCATGATTTCTAAATATCCATACATAATATATTATGACCTTATCATGCGTGGTAAAACCCACAAGAATCTGTCTAACCCAAAAATAAATAATTCACCTGCCTCCCCCATTTATCGTGTATATTTATACCAATTTTATTCGACCTCGAAAATATGTCGTCCTGGCTTTCAAATAATCTTAAATGCGGGATCGTAAGAAATAATTTCGTTCATGATACGCATATCTAACGATGTTTAAGGGATTTTCTTTTGTGAATATTCAAATCATAGATTATCCTGCGACATCGCTTCTTGGAGTTTGGAAAACAGCAAAAAGTATTTTCTTAATTAAAAAGCTTTTGCCCGCGGCTTCGCTCGCGTTAAATTCGGGGTAACACAGTTCTCTTTTCCTGATTTGCAGGGACCTGCTACCTGTAGTTTTTGCCCTTGCGCCTTATTTATTGTAATAGCAATGCAAAGATTTCCTTCTTCTCCCTCATTTCTCACTTTAAAAAAAAGCTTTTAGCTTTAGCCTATGTCCGTCCCTATGGTCCCAACTATCTTTGTACCAAAATTCATAAAAAATTGGTTAAGCCATTTAGGCGCGAAGACGTTACAAACAAACTCACTTTCGCTTTTATAATATTAGTAAGGATTGGCTTGTGTCAACCTTGTTAAAAATCAACATCATCTGTCTATCCTTTTTCTAAAAAATTTGGGGACGGCTCGCAGTCTAGCAGGATGTAGTAGAGTACCAATTCTTCACAGAAAACGACTACCCATCTGACTCCCACAACCCAGTTGGCACTGAGTAATACAGTACACTTTAGTAAGACTGATAGACAGATTTAAGCCACCTGTGGCTACTCTCAAGGATATCAATACAAATATATCATATACAAATCATATAAATCTACCTCAAAAGTTTACGGTGTGTACCTTTTATCCACTCTTTTTTATTTAAAAAAACGTTGCACACTCGGATTTTCTCCTGTAAACGCACCCACGTTTACAAACATTTAAACTCACATACACAAAAAACCAGACTCAAAACAACTATCTGTAGGTCATACAAATAATTGTTCCGTGCGGGAATTAAACCCGCGATACGCAGCGCAACAGTCGCTCGCTCAGCCACTGCGCCAACCGTGCCGTCTGTGCTGAAATTCGTTCAGTAGTTAAGGTGTTAAACATCCACAAACATACAAACGCATAAAACCATTCATAGTACTAGTATGTTTTTTATCATTAAGAATTCGTGTGGGATATTTCCTTCCAAATCTTTCAGGGGGTACATAAGACGTGGGGAATTCAACATCTCAAGGATTATTAAAGATTAATAGGGAATTGAGGCCACCTGTGCTTAAGAAGGCAGCTGTGGCAGGCTGAATGCGTAATGTATGGAGTTTGTAAGTGTTGGTTACATTATGCCGTAAATATGAGGTATGCATAATAATGTACAGCGTCTTTGGTCTTGTTTTGCTATATCTGTATTTTAATCGTTCTGTCAGTAGAAAACCGTGGAGGATCTGTGTGCTGTGTCTAAATCTGAGCTTCGTTTTTGTAGTGTCTTAGAAATGTTTGCAGTAAACGCTACCGATGGATTTCATTACTTGATCCGACAATAAACGGCCCCACTCCTGAGCAGAGTAAGAGGCAGTTCTTCAGCTTAGCGATAAAAACTCTAAATTAAAATATCCTTACAAATATTATAAAACCGAAAGTAAGTTCGATTATTTGTTTGTTACGTCTTTACGCCTAAATGTCCAAACCGATTTTGATGAATTCTGGTACAGAGTTGGGACTTACCTTTTAAAAAAAAAACAGTTAAAAAAACAGCGTTAGCCCAAAGTAACTACGCCACGCGAACGAAGTCGCGGGCAGAAGCCTATACAATTAAAACCAAATTATATCAAATTCATCTGTTGAAATTCCCATAGACGTTCCCTCCAAAATTTATGTTTAAAATATCTCAAAAATACCAACAAAAATTACACCCAAACACCTTTTTAATCCTTACCGGAACCAAAGCGATTTAAAGCGGAAAATATCGTCGTTTATTTTGTGTTTTAACAAGTGTCATACATTCGCTTTTCACGAGTAATCCCTGAGGTGCGTGAAACGACAGCCCCTATTAAGTGATCGGGGATTTAGGTAGGGACCCTTTGCCAGCGATACTTTGTGAAACCGCTCGAGAGTCCTTAAGTTCCTATAAGAGAACTTAAGGTATGTGGGAATGCAAAGAATAAAAAAGAAAACTATTAATGAGATAAATCCTTACTATAATATTATAAAAGCGAAAGTAAGTTTGTTTGTTTGTTACATCTTCATGCCTAAATGGCTAAATAGATTTTGATGAATTTTTGTATAGAGATAGTTGAGACCCTGGAAACGGACAAAGGCTATTTTTTTAAATTGAGAAATGAGGCACAAAAGAGGGAAAACTTAGCTTTGCAATTAATAAAAAAGGCGCAAGGGCAAAAACTACAGATAGCAGGCCTGCAAATCAGGAACCGAATTTAACACAAGCAAAGCCGCGGGCAAAAGCTAGTATAACATATAACTAAAAAACCGGCCAAAAGCGAGTCCGTACAAACTTGTGACATAAACGGGCATATTTTCTGACTTCGTAGACATAAAGTGATGATTTTTCACATTTTCACAGCATGAGGAAACAACGATTTGCGCGTTCGTGTTCGTCAAGTGTTAAAGGATCTTGGCAAACAGACATACGGATAACACAGTGATTCAATAAGGTATTCTTTTTTTACATATAGAGGAACCCTAAAAACTCGCGTAAAGGTTCTTTTCTCGACGGGCCTGTTTGTCTGTTTGTGTTTGTTTAGTGGCCCTGACTGCTGAGCCGGAGGTCGTGGGTTCGATTTCCACCCAGGACAAACTTTGTGTGATGAGCATGATTGTTTGTTCTGTGTCTGGGTGTGATTTATCTATAATATGTATGTATTTATAAATTGTATAAGTATGTACCTATATCAGTTGTCTGGTTACCATAACACAAACTCTGCTTAGCTTGGGATCAGATAGCCGTGTGTGAGTTGTCGCAAGATATTTATTTATTATTTCTGCCCTATTGTGCTGGTAATCTATGTTGTTTTAACTTGTAAATATTTTTTTTTGTTATAAATTTTTGTGTACACAAGGAGATGTTATGCCTACTTTTTGTTAAATGTTACCTTTTTTTGCCAAACCCGGAACAAACTATCTTTAGGCCATACAAATATTCGTTACGTGCGGGAACCGAACCCGCGACACGCAGTCGATCGCTCACCTACTGTGCCAACCGTTTTGTCATGATATTATAATGACATTACCTAGTCAACCTTGCATTGTCATCAAAATTAAACATGATTCCGAAATTTCAGCTTTTATTAAACTTAAATTTATTCCTATAGGTAGAATAAAATATACTTTATTGCACACCAAAATTGAAACACAACGGTATTACAAAATAATGCTAATTCTATGGTTACAACGGCGGATATCTTCTAGACAACTTTTAGATGGACTGAACGAACATAAAATACAACGGGGAGTCATTTGTGTACCTTCTGCCGATATTATACAAACAATAAAAACGATTTAAATAAAGTTTTTAGTTAGACATGTGTTTTATAATATTATATTATGTGTTAAAAGCTACCTTTTGTCACAGATAATATAATACTAACGTACAGATACTCCATCTCATACAAAGAAACGTGACCGCCATAACTTGCTCATTTCTTCGGGCTATTCGGGCTATTTTTTTTTTACTCACAACGGCGCTAGATGGTGCTTGCAGCGATAGTTTAGTTTACACAAAGAACCAATAGATGGCGATAAAACCATACTGCATACAAAATTATGGTAGCCGTTTGACCTTGAAGCTTACGATACTCGGCAATCGCCTACTTTGCGATAGCGCATGATTTCTTGAGCGTGGGATTATCAAAATCAAAATCAAAAGTCATTTATTCAAATTAGGCTGATAATCAGCACTTTTTGAACGTCAGATTACAAGAGACAGTCCCACAAAAACGCCCTGCCCTTCGCCACTTCCTAGTGTTTTAGCTGGGAAGAAGAAGTGGCGGAACAAACTCCCCAGCAACACACCTGTCTGTCAGGTTAGAAGAACCAGATTTTATACAATTCCGATTATCACAATAAATTATAAAGAAAAAAAATAAGAAATAATTCATTCATTGTCACTTGTAAGCTAGCAAACACCAATTATATATAAAAATAAAATTACCCAAGTCTAAATAATAAATTCACTAGTCTAACGGGTGTGCCCGCTTACATGTGCAGTGAAGAAGTATCAAGTGATAAACTAGGACCATAGTGCAAAAGAAATAAGCTAAGCATAAAAATGATTTACCAATAACAGTAACAAAAAAAAAAATATATAATTATATATATTCAGTCAATGCTCGAGGTCACTAGTTAACCACATGTCAATAAATAAAAACACACAAAATGAAATAAGTAAATAAAGAAAAAAAAAATATAAAATTACATGACGAAGACATGTAACATATCAATAAGCTAATTTGGCGAAAGAACATGAAGAGAAAAAAATAATAATAATAATCGTCTTGAGTTCAACACAGTGACCAACTATGCTTATCGTCTAAATAGTCGTTAATTGAATAGTATGCTTTTAAACAAAGGTTAGATTTTACTTTAGCTTTAAATGCATTAAATGGCAAATCTAGCAAAGAAGAAGGTAGCTTGTTATAAAAAGTTATACCAAGCCCTACAAATGAATTATGAACTTTATGAAGCCGGTGGAAGGGAGCACGTAGTTTATGCTTATTTCTAGTGTTAATGTTGTGAATATCACTGTTTTTACTATATAGATGAATATTTTGCCTAATGTATAAAATGTTGGCCAAGATGAATTGAGAAGCTACAGTGAGAATACCAATCTCTTTAAAAAAATCTCTCAGGGAAACCCGGGCACCTAGCTGGTAAATTGCACGAACCGCTCGCTTCTTCAGAACAAATACATTCTGGATATCAGCGGCTTTGCCCCACAGCAGAATACCATAGGACATGACGCTATGGAAATAACTAAAATAGACCAATCGTGCCGTGTCAACGTCAGTGTATTGTCTAACTTTTCTAACGGCGTATGCGGCCGAACTAAGCCTTCCCGCTAGGCTTGATATATGTGGACCCCATTGTAATTTTGAATCTACTGTTATACCCAGGAACACTGCCGAGTCTACAGTTTTAAGCTTCTCATTGCCAAGGACAATGTTGGGACCAAGATTTCTAACATTGGGTAGAGCGAATTTAATACATTTAGTTTTATTGGCATTAAGAACAAGGTTATTTGACGTGAACCAATCCGTGACCATTGATAGCGCGCTATTGACATCGTTAAAATCTTGTCTATTTCTATCTACTTTAAAAATAAGAGACGTATCATCAGCAAACAGAACAACGTCACAAATACCCTTTAAATTATATGGTAGGTCGTTAATATAAACCAAGAATAAAAATGGACCTAGTATCGAGCCTTGAGGTACACCTAGCAGAACAGGTAGCCCAGAAGATTTCGCGCCATTAACATCTACACATTGAAATCTGTTTTGTAAGTATGAGACTATTACATTTAAGGCTTCATTTTGAACTCCGTAATGATGTAATTTCCGTAAAAGCGTGTCATGGTGAACGCAATCAAAAGCTTTAGAGAGATCGCAGAAAATACCGATTGCATTTTGAGCGTTCTCCCACGCATTAAATATGTGCTTCAGCAAAGCAACACCCGCATCTGTTGTCGAACGACCTTTTGTAAAGCCATATTGATCGTTGTGAAGAAGGTTGTTTAAATTAAAATGTCTCAATAACTGCTTGAGTATTAACTTTTCAAAAATCTTACTAAAGGCAGGTAAAATAGAAATTGGTCTGAAGTTACCCATATCATTTTTATTGCCAGATTTAAAAAGAGGGATAACTTTACTGCTCTTCATAAGGTCAGGGAAAGTACCTAAATCAACGCATTTATTAAAAGTAATAGCTAGATGTGGGGCAACAATGTCGATAATATTACTCAAAAGTTTAATGGAAATGCCCCAATAATCACCTGTGTTTTTCGACTTAAGAGAATTAAAAACATTAACGACATCACGATTTGTTACATGATCAAAACTAAATACGTGATCACATTTAGGCACGCTAGTTTGCAAAAGATTTTGAGCTTTAGACGGTGATGAATTTAAGGAGCGAGTCGTAGTTATCGGTATACTGGCAAAATAATTATTAAATGACTCTGCTATGTCCGCTGCTTTATTAACTAATTTGTTATCAACCATTATTTCAACTTGATTTTCTCGTTGAACCGATTTACCCGTTTCATTGTTTACAATTTTCCAAGTGGCTTTTACTTTATTATTAGAATTTTTAATAGTATCGCTTAAAAAAATTGTATTTGCAATGACACAAATCTTTTTAAATAATTTTGAATATTTTTTAACATACTCTAGAAAAGTAGTATCAAACTTGTATCGTTTCAGACCATACAACTCATATAGTCTAGCTCGACTTTTATAAATTCCTGGCGTAGCCCATTGGTTGAAGCCAACGGAAGGTCCACTAAAGTTAACAGTTTTACTCTTAAAAACAGATTGGTACTCATTTTGCACAACATTAAAAAGGGCTTCATAGATTTCATTAAGACTCCCGTGTTCTACTAATGACGGTGTAACTTTAAGAGCTATATTATTTTTAAACTTATTGCAACGACTAGCTGTATAAGGCGTGCACTCTATTTTACGAGACTTTTTACATGATGATGGCATAGGAAAGCTAGCTATTAATCCACAGTGATCTGACGACAAATCATTTAACACTAATTTATTTTCAGCATCACAATCAGTAAACATGTTATCAAGACAAGTCGATGACGATGCCGTGATTCTAGTTGGCTCAAAAAACAAATTAACTAGATTAAAAGATCTAAACAGGTTAAGAAGCCTAATACTTAGAGGAGAAACATCTAAAATATTAACATTAAAATCTCCACTTATACTATCTATGGCGTGGGGTATACGTCCATGTTTTTCGGCAGACTTAGTTATTTGTTAGGTTCGGCGTAAACGTTAACGCAAATTATGATAATTATCAAGTATTTAAATCAATTAAAATTATTTATAATATCGAAATAGCTCTTGCAATGATAGGAGACACTGAGACACAGGGCAGGGAGTTATTTTTTAACAGACTCAGTTTCGTGTGTGTAATTTTTTTAATTTTAATTACAAGTTGTTACTTAACTAAGTAGGTAGTAATATTTGTATGTTGTGTTGGTACCTACCTATAAAAATAGGTAAATATACTTACCGGCTCGGATATTAGGCGCTAGATGATAGAGTGGGGATAACCTTGTGCTTTGTACTGTACAGACGCCAGTTCCCAATCCCCACTTTGTCAAATCTAATTTAGTTTGTTCGGCCGCAGTATATACAATGTACTCTGTGGCCGCAGTCAAAGGTTTAGAAATTCTACAGTTCTGGCTAGGTTGACTTGCCGACTGCTGATGTCTGTACGCTTATAGAAAAAACACTTACGAGATGTATTTAAAGAAATTTATTCTCAAAAAAGACTACAGTCATGAGAGTCGGGCAGTGCATGAGAACTTGAGATCCAAAAATGTATCTTCTGCGCATGTGAAGTTAAACAAGCGCTCAAGATCCGTGCCATTTACTTTCCATTCTAATATTATCCAACCACTTACTGGCATATTGAACTGAATGTGGGGTTGAGTTTGTCTCAGCCCCACATTCAGCGTAAAATACCTACAAGCTAATAAAATGCAAGCGTAATTTATGAGTAGGTATAGGTAGGGGTACCTTTAGATTCGAGTCGCTTAATGTACCTACTTATCAGTTTCATTTGAATTGCGTTTTATGCTACAAGACGACATCTAACTTAGTCCAGCCCAGTCCAGACCTTGGAACCAGTTCTTTTTAACAATTATTATCCGATGGCAGTCCTTAATACAAAATTGATCACTTCAGAGTCGGTTCTTGGTAATTATTATAAAATATACAATAAATATAATAGAAATCGGATATTTTGGACGTGTCATGGTAGACGTTCTCGTGCCGCCTTCAAATGTAATTAGAGCTTGTAATGTACCTACTTATGCCGCTGGGCTAAATCGCCTGCCTTAACCCAGCGGGTTCGTTCGCCAGGCTGGCCAGGTTTTGGTGCGCAGAGGTCTATCCAAATACGAGGATGATGATGATGATGATCTTTGTTTGAAGGAAAAATTTATAAAAAAACACAATAAATTATAAATAAAAATAAATAAATATCTTGGGACAACTCACACACGGCTATCTGATCCCAAGCTAAGCAGAGCTTGTGTTATGGTAACCAGACAACTGATATACATACTTATAAAATTTATAAATACATACATATTATAGATAAATCACACCGAGACACAGAACAAACAATCATGCTCATCACACAAAGTTTGTCCTGGGTGGGAATCGAACCCACGACCTCCGGATCAGCAGTCAGGGCCACTAACCACTAGACCAACAGGCCCGTCAACAAATTAATATTTTTTTCAAATAAGTACTTTATCATTTACAATGAGTAAGTAGGACTGCCTCGTTGGTCCAGTGGTCGCAAGAACTACTATTGAGCAGTAGGATCTAGGTGCGATTCTCGGGTGGGACAAAATACCAATACCTAACCCTATGGGAAATAAGGCGTAATGTTATGTATGTATTAACTATTAAGTTCATATATTACTTTTTCTGCTATTTTTGAAGTTGACTGAAAAATTAATAAGTTTGCCTTTGCCTTTCAGTAAAATACATAAAAAGTAGATACAGAATAGCAGACAAAGACATACAACAAGACCTTTGGGTATTTAATTGAATCTGTAGGTCCTACCTATGTAATTGATTTATCAAACAGCATCCACCTGAAGATTAATAATATCATACATAATTATGAAGAACGATGATTAAACATTTATTTTGAAGTAACCTTAATTTTGATGAAGATTGTAATCATTTTTTGCGACTTTTGGCTTCAAGGACTTTATTCCCAAAGTTGACACTTGAGACCGCAAAATTGTAAATACCTATATTGTTATTCTATGGTGCAGATTAGCGTTTTATTCATAGATTATAAGAAAAGTAGGTTTTGTTGTTCTATGTCCGAAATATATTTTGTTTTACTTAATATATTTGCATTTCATAACTATTTCATAAAACAACGCCATCTATTAGCACAATTAACACCAAATGAGTTACTTAACCACAACGTAGTACAAAATTGTCTCACCAGAGGCAACACCATAATATTATTTAGTAAAATCATGGAATTTGGAACTAGGAGCCCATTATTCTCGACTTTTGTGTTATGGGGATTTTTAAAAACAAGAACATACTTCTTCCAAGGTCAAATTTAAACAATTACACAAACTTCAAAAACAAATCGATACACATAACGCCATCTATTGAGGTTTTTTTGAACAATTTTTTCTTTCTTCGCAATGAGACCCCATGCTTTTGTTAAGGTTTTTTGGCTTTTTCATTTTCGTTGCGTTCTTGAATGCGATTACGTGGCCAAAATATTAGTACTGCTGAATAATTTTTGATGGTAAATCTAGTTTGGCTTACTGTATAAACCACTAGCCCTGCGGTCTGCCATAACACCTAAGTATGCACAAAACAACACCCCATAATCAGTGATAGCGTTTTTTTTTTTTAGGGATGGGATGTCATAAAATATCTCCCGCTCTGGCAACTGTTAGACTTTTACTGACCAAAACACATCTATGTTCTTTTTATAGCCCTTTGTGTTCCGAGGCCTCTATCTATATTCTTTCTTTTGGGGTCCGGGGACCGGGGTATCTCTTTCGAACAACCCGCAACCCCGGAGTGATAGGGTATTAAAGCGAAGACTCAATTTCAGCGATGTTTTAGACATCGTTCGATTTTTTCCTCTGATAGTTCTGGGTAGTGACTGCAGTGCTCTTGTATATGAAGTGCGACAATGCGTTCAAAAATGCCAAACAAGGGAACAATAATTGCATTTTGGCACCACTATCAGAAATAACCATTTTTTTTAATAAAAAACGTTGCCCAACACTAGGATTTTCTCCTGTATCGTGGGTGCGTTTACAAACATATGAACTCACATACATAAACAGCCAGATCCGAAACAAGTATCTGCAGGTCATGCAAATATTTTTTCCGTGCGGGAATCGAACCCGTGACACGCAGCGCAGCAGTAGATCCTTTAGCCACTGCGCCAACCGAAATTTATATTAAGAAGGTGCCTTACCGTAGACATCTGAAATATACCAGTATCAAAGACAAAACTTTTCCTATTACAGAAATAAAGCTGTTACATTAAAATAACACAGATACTTGGATCCACAATATAGGTAATGTCGACCGCAACTTCATTACCGAAACCATCTCACAAAAACCAACTTACTGCTAAGAAATTAATACGTAATCTAAGCCAAATGGCTACAATGTGTTGGCGGTTGACTGTACGAGTTCCAGTGAAATAATCAGAGGGAAGACTCGAGAATTCGCTAATCAACGAAGCGGAGTTGTAATTAGATTACCAAGTTAAATTTAAATTCGTATATTTCAGTGAATTATGTTTAATTTCGAGGAAAAATATAGTGTTCATTTTTGGAGGGTATGAGGAAATTCCTTTACCAAGTTAAAAAAAAATGGCTTATTCACTAACATTATACTTGGCCGTACAGGAAAATGTGTTGTATTATAAAGATACTCGTTAAATGAATGTAAACTTAACCTAAAATCGAGTGATATAACGAATACCTCTGATTCGAACTTGTTCTTTTATCAGGTAATATCTGTTCCCCACGGTTTCACCCGCGCTGCTCAGCACCTGTTGGTCGTAGCGTGATGTTATATAGCCCATAGCCTTCCTCAAAAAATGGACTATTCAACACTAAAAGAGTCCCTGAGATTAGCGCGTTCAAACAAACAAACTCTTCAGCTTTATAATATTAGTATAGATTGCATTCGCTACCAAAATGTGCTAGTTCTAGTTGGTAGTAGAAAACCCGAAAAAGATGAACAAAAAAGTTTTAATGAGAAATTAGAGCTACGATGCGTAGCTCATACTTGCTACGGCTGCTACGGCGTAGCAAGTTTGAGCTACGCCGTAGCATATAGTACACTGATGGCCAATTTTTCAATCGTCAGATAACTTTTATCTAAAGAGTAAATGACTGTGACGTTGTGGCAGAGTGTCCGTACAAAAACTGTCAAAATGACAGACTTATTCGTCAGATAAAATAAGTTTTGGCGATTGAAATGGCGAACAACAAGAACTAAAATGGTATCAAATAATGATAAATAAATAAATATCTTAGGACAACTCACACACGGCTATCTGATCCCAAGCTAAGCAGAGCTTGTCTTATGCTAACCAGACAACTGACATACATACTTATATGATTTATAAATACATACATATTATAGATAAATCACACCCATACACAGAACAAACAATCATGCTCATCACACAAAGTTTGTCCTGGGTGGGAATGGAACCCACGACCTCCGGCTGAGCAGTCAGGGTCACTAACCACTAGACCAACAGACCCGTCGAATAATAATATAATTTTGTACCTAATTGAGACTTTAGCATGGAAATACTATCTGTTGTTCTTTTAATTGGCATTACATTACAAACTAAAGCAATTCACGAAACAGCATCAATCAAGCGGACGCTCAACAAGATTGAATAGCTTTTCTCGTTCAAACAACATCGCTGAAAGCGCTGGATTATTTAAAATAAAACAGACACCGTACAAACTTCCCAGAAAACACGATTTACTAGCTCGCTTAATTAAATTCAAGTGATTTCTTGCCTTTTCATACTAAAATTCGCAATTTTATTTGTGTTTGAGAGAAAGAAGTTTAAGTTTCAAGTTAATTATAGTTAACGCTTAAGTGCGGTTAAGTTAATTAAGTTTTTGTTATGAATATATTAGACACGGTTCTTGTCTGAATTTTCGTTTATAATTTTCTAGAAAAGTCTGATTGGCTTAAAGGACATTGACCCGAGTGGTGGCGAAACTTAATTACTAAAGTTGCTTTTTAATTTTGTATCTTGGTGTTGGTTTTTATATTTATCAATTTTGACATCGTTTTTTTTACCACCATAGGGCGCTACATTGAATTTTGTAACACTTTACATAGCCTTTGTTCAGCGAACGATAAACACAATTTTTTTTAAGAGCTTTGAGAAAACCGATGAACATACAAACACATACATTAAAAACCTATCAAAGTCATAACCGTCCTTTGACTTTGCAGTAGTCGGCTAAAATGAGGGTCATCTCCCTCTAACATTGAGACCACACCATCAAATCTGTCAGGATAAAATACTTCGGGCAAAGCTAAACATAAATGGAAGATGTGTGTCATCAATATGACGCACGCAACACCCCACTTTTAGGAGATAATATTTTTCTTGACCCTTTTTGTATCAAAGCGGGTTTGGTTCGTATTTTCTGAATATTGTACGCTTCACTGTTCAAAGAGGTTGCGTTCGAAGGGTATTTTTTTAATCTAAATTCTTTAAAAAGTGGTATATTTGTAGATGTGTGTTTAAGTCTGATTCAAGATTACAAATATGAGATAAACAAGTGATGGGTATATTATATATTTCTGTACATTATGACGAAAAAGTTGGCGCAGTGGCTGAGCGATCGACTGCTGCGCTACGTGTCGCGGGTTCGATCCCCAGACTACGAAAAAAAAATATGATCTGCAAGTAATTGTTTCGGGTCTGGCTGTTTTTTTATGTGAGTTTAAATGTTTATAAACGCATCCATGATATAGAAGAAATTCCTAGAGTAGGGCAATGTTTAAATTCCAGGAGGCAACTGGCCTAATTATTTTCGACCCAAATCAATTTTAGAATGGGTGTTTTTGTTTAATCGACTTTAAAAAAAGGATGATGATCACAATTCTAAAGGTTTTTTTTGTATGTTTGCTACTCATTTGCTCCGTAAATTTTAAGTCGATTTTGAGTAATCATTCCTGCAATCAATAAGGAATACTCCTGAGGTGATCTTATATCAGTTTTATTGATATTACTTGGGTCTTTTATGAATTATCTACACTAATATTGTAAAAAGGAACGTATTTGTATGTTACAAATAAACACAAAAACTACTGGACCAAATTCAAAAATATTTTGCTATTAGAGAGCCACATTGTTATTAAGTAGCATTCAGGATAGTTCATTTCTTCCAGACTAGCTAAATACCCGTATTTTACAGCGACAGCAGATCTGACCTGACCTGTAAGGCTGGTTATTAGCTTTCGGGACACTTTAAAAAAAAACGTTGCCCCTTCACTAGGAATTACTCCTGTATCGTGATTGCGTTTACAAACATTTCAACTCACATACACAAACAGCCAGACTTGAAACCACTACAAATATTTGTTCCGTGCGGGGATCGCACCCGCGACGCGTAGCGTAGCAGTCGATCGCTCAGTCACTGCGCCAACCGTATCGTCACGTCACTGACTATCTATAACGACTATCAAATATGTATAAATGTCAACCGAGACCAAAACAACGTAAATGCTTTTCGAGGCATGGAGGAAACTTGGTATGTAACAGATATGTACCCATCTAAAAGATCTAGGCAAACGTGGCTGCTATTATTTAGCCATAAGCTCTTAACTATAATGTGAAAAAAGAAACAACTTTTTAGTACGAAGCATTTCCTCTGAATTACCTCTTAAACATTGCCATAAACGTAAAGAAAAGTATATTTTATGTGATGACTTCCACGGTCGTTTTTCCAACTTCAAATGTCCAACTTTAAGTCGTAAACTATACTCGAGAGACGCGAAACGAGACTGTTTCAATAGCAAGTACTACGATGGAGTGAAGTGAGAGGATTTCATTTTTGAATTTACAAGTTTTATGTCTGAAATCTATAAAAATTGAGATCAAATTCTAACAAGGTAAAGAATGAATAACTTGTTTGATGTATGTTTAACTAACGATAGGTTTGAATAACAAAAAAAAAATAGTGCGTGAACTAAGAAAGTGACTTGCGCCATTTTGATGATATTATAGCTGTTAAATCGAAGAAAACTGTTGTTTCACAAATTTTTATTTGCAAAAAAATAAATAAGTAGTGGGATTTAGAATGGCCTTCATACGTAGGCAAGCATGGTGCAGTATATTTCGAAAATTTGCCAACATTCAAGTGACAGCTGACAGATAAGTCTCAATATGAATCGAGCTCAGCCACTTTCTTATTGTAAACGCATTGGACAATTGATAAGATCCTTCTTTTTGTAGGAGTCAGTTAACAAACTTTTGCCGCAGCATCTTGGTCTGCGGGTTGTTCGGAAAAGATACTGCGGGACCGGAGCACAAAGGAAAGAAGGGATATGGATAGGTTTTAGTCAGTACAAGTCTGACACTCCCTTCCACTCCGCCCAAACTGAGATGAGTCATTTCATGGTCTCCCATTCGAAAAATAAAACCTAAACCTCTACGCTACAAATAAAGAATATTGTGTTTATACTCACTCACAAAAGTCCCAAGCTAAGTAAGGTGTGTTGTAAGAAAACCTATTTCTAGGTGTTGTACATTAACTTTATTATTGCAATTTGTGTGTATATTTTTAAAATGTTGTGCAATAAAGAACAAGAATATTCACTTTACAGCGCCTTGAAAATATGGTGTGAAATTACTTGGATGTGAACCTAGCCAGCTACTTTGACGACTGGTACAGTGGCTAGGCCTTGGATTGCTGTGCTACATATCCGGGTTTGTTTCTCGCTCGGTCTTAAAAAAAAAAAGTTTAACTTATTTTTTTATTATTTATATGACCTGCAGATAATTGTTCCGGGTCTGGTTGTTTGTGTATGTGAGTTTAAATTATTGTAAACGCATCCACGTTATTGGAAAATTCCTAGGTTAGAGCAGCGTATTTAAAGAAAAGAACATTGTATTCTCAATAAAGGTATTTTGTAAAGTAACCACAATGGAAAACCACAGCTGCAGAACTGACCCCTCTTGGCACATTAAACAATAGTTAATTAGATTTTAATACAATACAATCCAAAAAAAAAAAAATGATACTATACAAAATATAAAAGATAAATCCACTGCTCTTTCATGTTCTCTCCAGTGACCAGCATATCTAAAAAATCCGAGCAAAAATAGGACATGGCAAACCAACATTGGCGAAATTATTACTACATAACACTAATCATCATAGGAATAAAAATTGCTTCAATTATTAGCTCAACCATCCCCATACTATCACAAACATTATAAACCTTTGAACATGCGGACCTTTCCGATGAAACCGCTAATTATGAACAAACGTACGTCGACTAAATTCGTGGAAACTGAGTCACTGAAATATGAACTGAATTCAGTGAACCAACAACCATTGGCGCGATAAGACGCCGTGGTTAGGCCCTGCCCGTGGCCTCGGGCGATGAGATTTTCGACGCTTGGTTTTGACGTGTTCGCGGTTTGAAAAACCTACTCTTGTCCTTTACTTAATCCTGACGACAAAGATGGGACGAGCAGAACAAAGATGACAATGGAACGAGCTTACACAAAAGAAGCCTATTAACTTGTTACTGAAATATCAAATAACTTCCCCTGCGCTGGAGTCTCCCAGATTGTCCGACTTTTACTGACTAAACCCATTCATGTTGCTCATTTTGAACAACCCCCTACCCCCAATCCCAGCATGCAGTGAACCTGGCAGGCCTCTTTGCTTTACTGACTGATTCTTCGAGACGCGCGTGGAACACAAACGCACTGTCGATACGGCCTGCCGTTACTAGATCGACGGACGGTGAGCTACCCGTTGTCACCGTCCACAGACTAGTGTCTACGGTAGCCGAGAGTCGTCTCATCTCTCAGGATTCCGCTCTTTAGCTGCACGTATAATAGAGCTAAACTATCACTGATTAATATAGGCTTTATAACATCACGCCACTACCCACGGGAGCCGGGCAGTAACTAAAGACGCGGGTGAAACCGCGCAGGCCAGGTGGTAATAAATACACTGTAGCAGGACGCGGGTCATTTAAGCAGTAGGTTGTGGCCTAGCATTTACCAAGACTTGTGATGTAGAAGTAGATTTAGGTTAAAAACTTGGAAAAGATTTAGTCTTGAGCTAAAACTTCGGATGGTAAAAGTTTAGATGCCAAGCGGTTAAGATAATCCTAAGTTACTTCTTTTGATTTGAGTCTTTAAAGACATCAGAAAAGGTGCCTACCTCTTCGCAGATTACAAGTGTGATTGTAGTGTCATGGGTTTATTCTGCTCCGTTGGTCTAACGGGCGATGGCGGGGAGGAGAGCCAGGTTTTTACGGACTGTAACCCACCCAGGTTTCTTTTTATTGCTTTTGCTTCTGCTTTTATTTCACACCTTTTTTTGCCCATTATATTTTGGGGCCACGGTATCTCTTACGAACAACCCGTCACCCCGGCAGGATGGTTACATCATTCATGTTGAGATTATAGATATACTAGTTATTGCTCGCGGCTTCGCTCCCATTAAATTCGGGGTAACACAGTTCCCCTTTCCTGATTTGCAGGTACCTGCTACCTGCAGTTTTTGGCCTAGCGCTTTATAGATTTGTAATAGCAAAGCTAAGTTTTCAATTTTCTCCCTCAAAACCCACTTTAAAAAAAATTGCCTATTTCCGTCTCCTGGTTCCCAACTATCTCAGTACCGAAATTCATCAAAATCGGTTTAGCCATTAAAGCGTGAAGAGGTAACAAACAAACTCACTTTCGCTTTTATGATATTAGTAAGGATGGCCTGGTGGGGTCCTAAGTTCGATTGTCAGGTCCGACATAAAGTGTTATTGGGATTTTCACTAAGAATTCCTCAGTGGTAGCCCGGAGTTATGCATATAAAGCACGTTATGCCGTTGGTCCTGCGCCTGATCTCTCTCTGGTCGTATCGGATTGCCGTCCTATTGGACTATGAGAGTGAGGGAACGCACAGCATCTGTACGTGCGTACATGCTTGCACTATAACATCTCCCGCGTCGTTGGTTAATCTCCGCTGAGATTGGGCGCCATGACCGAAAACGGTCAGGAGAACTATTATCCTACTTCCTACTAATATTATAAATGTGAATGTTTGTGACGATGGATCGATGTATGGATGTTTGTTACTCTTTTACGTCAAAACGGGTGAACGCATCTTAATGAAATTTGGCACAGAGGTAGATTATATTCTGGAATAATACTCAAATTTGTTTTCGATATCACGCGGGCAAAACCGCGGTCGCCATATTAATAATTAAGTAAATAAAAAACAATGTTAAACTATACAGAAACTTAATTTTTAAAGAAAAACGAAAGCATCCCAAATACATTATTGAAACAGGACTTACAAATGTTCAATTTCCTAGCAGACCTTGATTCGACCCCTACAGATACAAAGGTCATTTAAAATTCTAGTGTTTTCACAGCAATCTCTAAATGTACGAGCTGTAGAAACGGAAAACATGGCCGGTATTTTTAGTTTCATGTTTATACAAGAGAGATAAAATGCGAAATTGCTTTTTCTGCTCCTTCAAAATTCTACGAATTATAGAAGTTACTAGCTTACGCCCGCGATTTGGCCGCATCGCATAGTTACTTTGGGCTAACGCTCACTTTAAACCGCGTGATGATCGAAAAAAAACCTTTCTCTCCCCTTTTATTCCCTCTTCCTCCCCACTTTTTTTTAGCTTTTGCCCGTCTTAACTATCTTTGTAGCAAAATTCATGAAAATCGGGTTGGCCATTTAGGACCTATGCACACCACGTTTTTTAAACGCGCCGTCGACGCGCGTTTGTAGCGATACAGACGCGATACGCACGCAAGTCAGACGCAGCCTGTAGACCTTTGCACACCTGACGCGCTTGTGTAGCTATACAGACGCGATGCAAACGCGCGTGTGTAGCGATACAGACGCGCGTGTGTAGCGGTACAGACGAGATGCGAACGCGCCTGTGTAGCGAAAGGCTCCATTTTTTGTTCAAAAGACGTACGGTGCATCAAATCGCTCGATTGCTACTAGCGTAGATTCACACTTCCCTTTCCCTCGTTGCGGGGGAAACCCCGTCCGTAGGGAAGGCGCGCGCGCTAGCGCTCGTATCGGTGTCGCACGTTTGAATCGATACAGACGCGCCGGTGCCGCGCGTTTGTATCGATACAAACGACAACAAACTGCTCTGCAGAATAAAAACGCGCCGGCGACGCGCGTTCCCAAAACGCGCGTCGACGGCGCGTTTAAACAACGTGGTGTGCATAGACCCTTAGGTGTAAAGACGTAAGACGAAGCATTTTTTTCATAATCAGTTTTTTTATTTGCTCGCCAGTTCTAAATTTAAATAAAACCTGTCATAAGTGACCGTCAAGTTAAGTTAAGGGTTGTCATGTTTTGAAGTTAAAAATAGTTCCATTTTTAAATTACGCAACCGATATTTGGTTTACATAGTAATTTATTTGGCAGCTAAAATAAAACAGATATGGATTTTCATACAACTTTTACCGGCCAGTACAGCAATTTCGATTGATTTCGAAGAAGGTCGCCTTAACCTCTAGAACCCTAGCGGCACAAAAACGTGTCAGTAATCAAGTATTACCGTTGAGCCCCGCTGGCACAATTTTGTGCCACCAAACCCCGAATGATTTAAAACTGTATTTGTAGTAAAGATAAGTCTTATAATCAAATTACGTCTACGATAACAGCCCACCCGGCGGTGCTTGACGGATAGTTGACGTAAATAAAGGCGGTCCTTGAGAGATAATAATGTTCAAATCTCCAAGCATGTATAAACAATAAAAAAAACAACTACACGCTGTTGTTTATTTATGCCGCCAAAACCACAGCTATTTCACAATTAGTTCCTGTAATACAGGTTAATTCTTAGCACGGGACTGACCTTTGCTCTACTCTCGACTATAGCAAGTTTCTGCCATTACTATATTGTTGTAGTATATAAGTTCTTTGTAACAAAACGTTTTTTCTCAATAAAGCTATTATTATTATTATTAAATAGTACTTCACAAATCGGCGGAAAACAAACATCAAAGTCGCGGCTCTATTTGTCTACAAAGTAAGCGTTCAACTCAAATGGGAACAAAACTGGCTTCACAACGTTGGGTCGTCGCCCCGGGTATCAGGAAAATTTGGAGAAATTCCAAGAAACACCTTTAGTTTTGGTGCAAGTTAATAAATATTGGCGATTCCAAATTCAATATTATAGTGACTTTCTTGTATTTTACTTAGCAAACCCTTTTATTTACCGTCCATCTGTATTATACTAGCTTTTGCCCGTGACTTCGCTCGCGTTAAATTCGGGGTAACACAGTTCCCCTTTCTTGATTTGCAAGTACCTGCTGCCTGTAGTTCATGCCTTTGCGCCTTATTGATTATACTAACAAAGCTTAAAACAAAGTTTTCCCTTTTTTTCCCTCTTTTTCCCTCATTTCCAACTTTAAAAAAAATGCCTAGCTTGTGTCTGTCTCCAGGGTCCCAACTACCTCTGTACCAAAATTCACCAACATCGGTTTAACCATTAAGGCGTGAAGACAACAAACAAACAAACTCACTGTCGCTTTTATAATATTACTAAGAATACTATCTTTAGGAGTCTGCCATTGGATTAAGAATAACATTCTTTAGCTAACCATACACTCTCATCCAAAATCAAGATTAATTCAAAATTTCAGCAAATTAAAAACCAGATATTAAAATCTAATGTAACGAACTTTACAAGTTATGGAAAAAATATTTGCAGTCAAATTTGACAGATCTTCCGGTTTGAAAACATTTTAATTGGTGCAAATATATGGACTATAGTTATATGCATTGTACTAAATAACCATATTTATTTATTTCTTCTCAAGCCAGCTAGACATTGATTACTATAATAGCATTTTGTATGAAGATCCATACAAAAACTCTACAGAACAATTCAGGTTTTAAATGCTATAGAACGACACACCCGTTGTAAGTGTCTTCGTCTTTTAGATAAAATAAATAAATAATATCTTGGGACAACTCACACACGGCTATCTGATCCCAAGCTAAGCAGAGCTTGTGTTATGGTAACCAGACAACTGATATACATACTTATATAATTTATAAATCCATACATATTATAGATAAATCACACCCAGACACAGAACAAACAATCATGCTCATCACACAAAGTTTGTCCTGGGTGGGAGTCGAACCCACGACCTCCGGCTCAGCAGTCAGGGCCACTAACCAATAGACCGTCATACCCGTCCGTCAATACGTATCCACGCTGATAAATGTAATAGAAAGAAAGAAAACAAGTTTATTTGGTACAAACCATTAATGCACACAGTAATAAAAATAAAACTTAATTCTAAACACAAATAAAAATAATTTATATATTATTGTGTGTCTCACGGCTGAGCCAAATAGGCCCAGTTCAGCAAACTGCCGAGCAGCTAGTGCCCGACGCTGGTTTTCAACTGGACCTGATATAGTGATGTGTAAAAAGCAGTAGATAACACAAAAAAAACAACAATTTCAAAATCGCTGTCAGCTTATGCCTTACAGAACGTTGTCTCACAGAAACACCCACATCACAGCCACATGGAGCGCCTCATCAAATCCACGCAATTTATTTAACTATACGAGAATTCTCGTAAACTCGTAAACACACGATAAAAATGTGCAAATCATTGTTTTTCCCCTATTTTTCCTGAAAGACTTTTCCATTAAGTAAGTGTTGTTTATACATCGAGTTTCATTGATAGGCGGTGTCGACGCCAACGCCATCCAACGGACTGAGTCCGCACCTCAAGCTGTAGTGTTGAGTGTGAAGCGATAGATGGCGTGCGCGTCAATAATTAAATCAATTTTCATAGACTAAATTCCATAGTGTTCTGTCTTTAAAATTTTAAAACTTTTTTCTTCAACGTTCTCTTTTGCCAACTTGAAACGATCAACGGACACGTTTTTTCTTCTTCGACACGAATACCTTTTTTAAGTTGTAAAATCTACAAGGTTTAGCAATAAACAAATTATAAACTGTTCGCCTACAATTTTCATTGAAGAGGACCCAGGAAACCCCCGTAGCTCAAACATTGGACCTTCGGAGCCGGAGCGATAGCTGAAGATTGGACCTGGAAGCGGACTACCTAACTAAGAGCGAGTTAGAAATCTTGGACAGGAGTCTGGAGCAGCCTTGGCGAGTTCACGAGAAGGACGTCATTCAAATACGCGACGACGAATGCGTTGACCTCCCCTGCACATCGTGAATACGGCTTCAGCAGCTCAACGGTCAGGTTTTCCTTCCCATATCCTCCTTCCCTTTGTAGCGAATCTGTGTTAAAACCGTGCTGTTTTATAATTACAGTATATTGAATGCTTGCTGAGTAGGTGAGGAACCTGTGGTTGCTCATAGCTGCAGGTGCTACCAGTAATTACCGAAGTGGAAACCGTGAGTACCTTTTCTTTCTTTTCTGTAAGCGTTTAAAATGTTTGGTGAAGATAAATTGTTATCAGTTTCTCCTACAAATAACCTTTCTGATCTCAAAAAGCAACGGGGTATTGTCAAAGGTAGATTAACCAATTTTAAAAAGTTTATAGACCAATTTCAAGATGTCATACCTTCTGAAATACAAAATAAAGAGATTCAATTCCGTATGCAAGCATGTAAAGAATTCTTTAAAACTTTCAATGACATCCAAGGTAAAATTGAGTTACTCTCACCTGAGACAGATATTGCTTCTAACAGTGAATATGTAGAATCTGTGGAATTAATATATTTCAATTCCTTAGCTATTTCAGTGAATTATGTTTAATTTCGAGGAAAAATATAGTGTTCATTTTTGGAGGGTATGAGAAAATTCCTTTTCTATGTAAAAAAATGGCTTGTTCACTAACGTCATTATACTTGGGCGTACAGGAAAATGTGTTGTATTATAAAGATACTTAAGTTTCTCGTTAAATGAATGTAAACTTAACCTAAAATCGAGTGATATAACGAATACCTCTGATTGGAACTTGTTCTTTTATCAGGTATTGTATTCGCTACCAAAATGTGCTAGCTCTAGTTGGTAGTAGAAAACCCGAAAAAGATGAACATAAAAATTTTAATGAGAAATTAGAGCTACGATGCGTAGCTCATACTTGCTACGGCTGCTACGGCGTAGTAAGCTTGAGCTACGCCGTAGCATGTAGTACACTGAGGGCCGATTTTTCAATCGTCAGATAACTTTTATTTAAAGAGTAAATGTGACGTTGTGACAGAGTGTCCATACAAAAACTGTCAAAATGACAGACTTATTCGTCAGATAAAACTTAACTGGCGATTGAAATGGCGAACAACAAGAACTAAAATGGTATCAAATAATGATAAATAAATAAATATCTTGGGACAACTCACACACGGCTATCTGATCCCAAGCTAAGCAGAGCTTGTGTTATGGTAACCAGACAACTGACATATACATACTTATATAATTTATAAATACATACATATTATAGATAAATCACACCCATACACAGAACAAACAATCATGCTCATCACACAAAGTTTGTCCTGGGTGGGAATGGAACCCACGACCTCCGGCTGAGCAGTCAGGGTCACTAACCACTAGACCAACAGGCCCGTCGAATAATAATATAATTTTGTTCCTAATTGAGACTTTAGTATGGAAATACTATCTGTTGTTCTTTTAATTGGCATTACATTACAAACTAAAGCAATTCACGAAACAGCATCAATCAAGCGCACGCTCAACAAGATTGAATAGCTTTTCTCGTTCAAACAACATCGCTGAAAGCGCTGGATTATTTAAAATAAAACAGACACCGTACAAACTTCCCAGAAAACACGATTTACTAGCTCGCTTAATTAAATTCAAGTGATTTCTTGCTTTTTCATACTAAAATTCGCAATTTTATTTGTGTTTGAGAGAAAGAAGTTTAAGTTTCAAGTTAATTATAGTTAACGCTTAAGTGCGGTTAAGTTAATTAAGTTTTTGTTATGAATATATTAGACACGGTTCTTGTCTGAATTTTCGTTTATAATTTTCTAGAAAAGTCTGATTGGCTTAAAGGACATTGACCCGAGTGGTGGCGAAACTTAATTACTAAAGTTGCTTTTTAATTTTGTATCTTGGTGTTGGTTTCTATATTTTTCTTTTTTGACATCGAATTTTTTGACTGCTAGAGGGCGCTGCAATGAATTTGTGACACTTTACATAGCCTTTGTTCAGCGAACGATGAACACAATTCTAACGATACCTTATTTGTCAAGTTCCGATTAGAAGAATAAGAGCTTTGAAGGAACAGATGTACATACAAAATCTGTCAAAGCATAACCGTCCTTTGGCTTTGCAATAGTCGGCTAAAATGAGGGTCATCTCTCTCCATCATTGAGACCACACCATCAAATCTGTCAGGATAAAATACTTCGGGCAAAGCTAAACATAAATGGAAGATGTGTGTCATCAAAATGACGCACGCAACACCCCTCTTTTAGGAGATAATATTTTTCTTGACCCTTTTTGTATCAAAGCGGGTTTGGTTCGTATTTTCTGAATATTGTACGCTTCACTGTTCAAAGAGGTTGCGTTCGAAGGGTATTTTTTTAATCTGAATTCTGAATTTAAAAGGTGGTATATTTGTAGATGTATGTTTAAGTCTGATTTAAGATTACAAACATGAGATAAACAAGTGTTGGGTACGTTATATATTTCTCTACATTATGACGAGATGGTCAGCGCAGTGGCTGAGCAATCGACTGCTGCGCTATGTGTCGCGGGTTCGATCCCCACACTACGAAAAAAAATTATATGATCTGCAGGTAATTGTTTCGGGTCTGGCTGTTTTTTTTATGTGAGTTTAAATGTTTATAAACGCATCCATGATATAGAAGAAATTCCTAGAGTGGGGCAACGTTTAAAAAAAATTTAATCGATATTTATCTTATACAAGTAGCGTTTTGTATCCTTTTCAAATTTCAGGAGGCAACTGGCCTAATTATTTTCGGCCCAAATCAATCATAGAATGGGTGTCTTTGTTTAATCGACTTTAAAAAAAGGATGATGATCACAATTCCAAAGGTTTTTTTTTTGTATGTTTGCTACACATTTGCTCCGTAAATATGCCGATTTTGAAAAATCATTTCTGCAATCAATAAGGTATACTCCTGAGGTCATTTCATATCAGTTTTATTGATATTACTTAGGTCGTTTATGAGTTATCTACACTAATATTGTAAAGAGCAACGTTTTTGTATGTAACAAATAAACACAAAAACTACTGGACCGATTTCAAAAAATATTTTGCCATAAGACAGCCACATTGTTATTCAGTAACGTAAGCTATATGAAATTAAGCTACTACCCACGGGAGAGTAGCAGTAACCAAAGAAGCGGGTGAAACCACTCAGGATCGTTCAGTTCTTCCAGACTAGCTAAATACCCGTATTTTACAGCGACAGCAGATCTGACCTGACCTGTAAGACTGGTTGTTCTCTTTCGGTTTTTAAAAAAAACCGTAGCCCCTTCACTAGGAATTACTCCTGTATCGTGAGTGCGTTTACAAACATTTCAACGCACATACACAAACAGCCAGACTTGAACCAATATTTGTAGGTCATAGAAATATTTGATCCGTGCAGGGATCGCACCCGCGACGCGTAGCGTAGCAGTCGATCTCTCAGTCACTATGCCAACCGTGTCGTCACGTCACTGACTATCTTAAATGACTGTCAAATATGTATTAATGTCAACCGAGACCAAAACAACGTAAATGCTTTTCGAGGCATGGAGGAAACTTGGTATGTAACAGGTATGTACCCATCTAAAAGATCTAGGCAAACGTGGCTGCTATTATTTAGCCATAAGCTCTTAACTATAATGTGAAAAAAACAACTTTTTAGTACGAAGCATTTCCTCTGAATTACCTCTTAAACATTGCCATAAACGTAAAGAAAAGTATATTTTATGTGATGACTTCCACGGTCGTTTTTCCAACTTCAAATGTCCAACTTGAAGTCGTAAACTATACTCGAGAGACGCGAAACGAGACTGTTTCAATAGCAAGTACTACGATGGAGTGAAGTGAGAGGATTTAATTTTTGAATTTACAAGTTTCATTTCTGAAATCTATAAAAAATACTAGCTGACCCGGCGAACTCTGTTCCGCCTTAAAGGCAATAAATAATAAGCCGATTTTCGAATTGAGTAAGTTCATGCAAGCCTAGTACTTTTATTAGTAAGGATTAACCTTCCCTACCTACCTGCCTACTTACCTACCCACCCTACCTACCTACTAACCTACCCACCCTACCTACCTACTAACCTACCCACCCTACCTACCTACTAACCTACCCACCCTACCTACCCTACTTCGCTTACCGGGTTGAAAAGTATAAATAAGTATCCTATGTCCGTCTCCTGGTTCTAAGCTTCCTCGTCACCAATTTTCAGCCATATCGGTAAAGCTATTCAATTTCACCGTGAATTCATGCAAGCCTAGTACTTTCGCTTTTATTAGTAAGAATTTTGACTCTCCATTTTATTTAGAAAACGTTTGTATGGGAAATAGAAAAGGGCTGTTTTTAGGGTTTTCCCGGCAATTATTCTAATTTTTCTCACCTTTTAAACCTTCCCTGGACTTCCAGGAGTATTTCAAGACTAAAATTAGGCAAATCGGTTCAGCCGTTCTCAAGTTTTAGCGAGACTAACGAAAGCTGTTCTTGAGTTATAAATAGTGTTACTAACACAACTTTCTTTTATATTTCCAGCCATATCGGTAAAGCTAAGTTGGTTCTATCAAGAACTTGAATCCACAGATCAAACTGCTGGAATTAATTTCACCGTGAATTCATGCAAGCCTAGTACTTTCGCTTGTATTAGTTAGGATTTTGACTCTCCATTTTATTTAGACAACGTTTGTATGGGAAATAGAAAAGACCCTACCCCTACCCTACATACCCTACCTACCCTATCTCTCAAGTTGGATCGAACTCCACATTGTGTGCGAATTTTATTATAATCGGTTAAGTGGTTTAGGAGTCCATTGAGGACAAACATTGTGACACGAGATTTATATATATTAAGATATCAAATTCTAAAAAAGTGAAGAATAAATAACTTGTTTGATGTATGTTTAACTAACGATAGGTTTGAATAACAAAAAAAATAGTGCGTGAACTAAGAAAGTGACTTGCGCCATTTTGATGATATTATAGCGTTAAATCGAAGAAAACTGTTGTTTCACAATTTTTTATTTGCAAAAAAATAAATAGGTAGTGGGATTTAGAATGGCCTTCATACGTAGGCAAGCATGGTGCAGTATATTTCGAAAATTTGCCAACATTCAAGTGACAGCTGACAGATAAAGTCTCAATATGAATCGAGCTCAGCCACATTCTTATTGTAATCGCATTGGACAATTGATAAGATCCTTCTTTTTGTAGGAGTCAGTTAACCAACTTTTGCTTAAGCAGCCCGCAGCATCTTCGGCTGCGGGTTTTTCGGAAAAGATACTGCGGGACCGGAGCACAAAGGAAAGAAGGGATATGGATAGGTTTTAGTCAGTACAAGTCCGACACGCCCTTCCTTTTCGCCCACACTGGGATGAGTAATTTTTTTTTAAAACGTTGCCCCTCACTAGGAATTTCTCCTGTAGCGTGGGTGCGTTTACAAATATTCAATCTCACATACATGCTTATGTATGTGAGATTGAAGCCAGACCCGGAACAACTATCTGTGGGCCATACAAATTTTAGTTCTGTGCTTGAATTGAACCCGCGACAGGCAGCGCAGTAGCCGATTGCTCAGCCCCACGCCAACCGTGCCGTCATTTGATGGTCTCCCATTCAAAAAATCTCACAAAAGTCTCAAGCTAAGTAAGGTGTGCTGTAAGAAAATCTATTTCTGGGTGTTGTTCATTAACTTTTTTATTGCAATTTGTGTGTATATTTTTAAAATGTTGTGCAATAAAGAACAATAATATTCACTTTACAGCGCCTTGAAAATACAGTGTGAAATTACTTGGATGTGAACCTAGCCAGCCACTTTAACGACTGGTATAGTGGCTAGGCCTTGGATTGCTATGCTACGCGTTGCGGGTTTGTTCCTCGCACGGAACAATTATTTATATTCCTACAGATAGTTGTTCCGGCTCTGGCTGTTTGTATATGTGAGTTTAAATGTTTGTAAACGCACCCATGGTATTGGGGAAATTACTAGTCTTGTTATTACGTGGTTTTATGAAACCACGGTAAAAGTGCTTTTTTGACATTATAGACATTTAGACGTCCCTGCGCGGCCGACCGTCACGCGACATGCAACACACAGACGAAAAAGTTTGAGACGATGAAATAAAAGTTTCACTTTAATAAATATGTTCTCAATAAAGGTGGTTTGTCTAAAGTAGCCACAATGGAAAACCACAGCTGCAGAACCGACCCCTCTTGACACATTAAACAATAATTAATTAGATTTTAATACAATACAACCCAAAAAAACATATACTGTACAAAATATAAAAGGAAATCCACTGCTCTTTCATGTTCTTTCCAGTGACCAGCATATCCAAGCTCTTACATATTCTCTCCAGTGACCAGCATATCTAAAAATCCGAGGATATAAAAATAATAAATAGGGCATGCCAAACCAACATTGGCGAAATTATTACTACATAACACTAATCATCATAGGAATAAAAATTGCTTCAATTATTAGCTCAACCATCCTCATACTATCACAAACATTGTAAACCTTTGAACAAACGGACCTTTCCGATGAAACCGCTAATTATAAACAAACGTACGTCGACTAAATTCGCGGAAACTGAGTAACTGAAATATGAACTGAATTCAGTGAACCAACAACCATTGGCGCGATAAGACGCCGTGGTTAGGCCCTGCCCGTAGCCTCGGGCGATGAGATTTTCGACGCGTGGTTTTGACGTGTTCGCGGGTTGTGTTATTTTGTTTTATCAAGACCTAATTTTATCCTCAATTTAATCCTGACGACAAAGATGGGACGAGCAGAACAAAGATGAAAATGGAACGAGCTTACACAAAAGAAGCCTATCAACTTGTTTACTGAAATTACAAATAACTTCCCCTGCCCTGGAGTCTTCCAGAGTGTCCGACTTTTACTGACTAAACCCATTGATGTTGCTCATTTTGAACAACACCCAATCCGTAATCCCAGCATGCAGTGGACCTGGCAGGCCTCTTTACTTTACTGACAATTCTTCGAGACGCGCGTGGAACACAAACGCACTGTCGATACGGCCTGCCGTTACTAGATCGACGGACGGTGAGCTACCCGTTGTCACCGACCACAGACTAGTGTCTACGGTAGCCGAGAGTCGTCTCATGGCGCCCGACGTTCGGAGCGTTTCCCGCAGCAGCTGAGTTGGTTTGAGGTTCGAATTCCGCTCCTTAGCGTGTAAAATAAAACTACACTATCACTGAGTAATATATGCTACTAGCTGTGCCCAGCGGTTTCACCCGCTGCCCACTTAGGGGTATGAAAAATAGATGTTGGCCGATTCTCAGACCTACCCGATATGTACACAAAATTTCGTTTAAATCGGTCCAGCCGTTTCGGAGGAGTATGGGAACGAAAACTGTGACACGAAAATTTTATATATTAGATATAACATCACGCTACTACCCACTGGAGCGAGGCAGTAACTAAAGACGCGGGTGAAACCGCGCAGCTTACCTGGTAATAAATAAAGAATGGTTTTCTTCGGAGTCACTGTAGCAAGACGCGGGTCATTTAAGCAAGTAGGTTGTGGCCAAGCATTTACCAAGACTTGTGATGTAGAAGTAGATTTAGGTCAAAAACTTGGAAAAGATTCAGTCTTAAGCTAAAACTTCGGATGGTAAAAGTTTATATGCCAAACAGTTAAGATAATCCTAAGTTACTTCTTTTGATTTGAGTCTTTGAAAACATAAGCAGAGGTGCCTACCTTTTCGCAGATTACAAGTGAGATTGTTGTGTCATTAGTTTATTCTGCTCCGTTGGTTTAAAGAGCGATAGTGGGGAGGAGAGCCAGGCTTTTACTGACTGTATCTCACCCAGATTCTTTTAATTGCTTTTGCTTTTATTTCACACCTTTTTTTGCCCATTATATTTCGGGGCCACGGTATCTCTTACGAACAACCCGTCACCCCGGCAGGATGGTTACATCATTCATGTTGAGATTATAGATATACTAGTTATTGCTCGCGGCTTCGCTCCCATTAAATTCGGGGTAACACAGTTCCCCTTTCCTGATTTGCAGGTACCTGCTACCTGCAGTTTTTGCCCTAGCGCTTTATAGATTTATTATAGCAAAGCTAAGTTTTCCCTTTTCTTCCCCATAACCCACTTTTTTTTAAAGTTAGCCTATCTGTTTCCGTCTCCTGGTTCCCAACTATCTCTGTACCAAAACTCATCATAATCGGTTTGGCCATTAAAGCGTGAAGAAGTAACAAACAAACTCACTTTCGCTTCTATGGTATTAGTAAGGATGGCCTGGTGGGGTTCTAAGTTCGATTGTCAGGTCCGACATAAAGTGTTATTGGGATTTTCACTAAGAATTCCTCAGTGATAGCCCGGAGTTTGGAAGTTGGTGTTATGTCACCCCCGTGCCTCAGATAGCACATAAGCCGTTGGTCCTGCGCCTGATCTTTCTCTGGTCGTATCGGATTGCCGTCCTGTTGGACTATGAGAGTGAGGGAACGCACAGCATTTGTACGTGAGTACATGCTTGCACTATACCATCTCCCGCGTCGATGGTTAATCTCTAATCTATCTAATGGATGGATGTTTGGATGTTTGTTACTCTTTTACGTCAAAACGGGTGAACGGATCTTAGTGAAATTTGGCACAGAGGTAGATTATAGTCTGGAATAACACTTATATTTTTTTCGATATCACGCGGGCAAAACCGCGGTCGCCATATTAATAATTAAGTAAATAAAAAACAATTTTAAACTATACAGAAACTTCATTTTTAAAGAAAAACGAAAGCATCCCAAATACATTATTGAAACGGGACTTACAAATGTTCAATTTCCTAGCAGACCTTGATTCGACCCCTACAGATACAAAGGTCATTTAAAATTCTAGTGTTTTCACAGCAATCTCTAAATGTACGAGCTGTAGAAACGGAAAACATGGCCGGCATTTTTAGTTTCATGTTTATTTATACAAGAGAGATAAAATGCGAAATTGGTTTTTGCTGCTCCTTTAAAATTCTACGGCTTATAGAAGTTACTAGCTTACGCCCGCGATTTGGCCGCATGGCATAGTTACTTTGGGCTAACGCTCACTTTACCCGCGTGATAATCGAAAAAAAAATCTTCCTCTCCCCTTTTATTCCCTCTTCTTCCCCACTTTTTTTTAGCTTTTGCCCGTCTTCAGGGTCCAAACTATCTTTGTAGCAAAATTCATCCAAATCGGTTTGGCCATTTAGGCGTAAAGACGTAAGACAAAGCATTTTTTTTTTTCATAATCAGTTTTTTTATTTGTTCGCCAGTTCTAAATTTAAATAAAACATGTTATAAGTAACCTCCTTGGTTGTCATGTTTTGAAGTTAAAAATAGTCCCATTTTTCAATTACGCAACCGATATTTGGTTTACATAGTAATTTATTTGGCAGCTAAAATAAAACAGATATGGATTTTCATACAACTTTTGCCGGTCAGTACAGCAATTTCGATGGATTTCGAAGAAGGTCGCGTTAACCTCTAGAGCCCTAGCAGCACAAAAACGTGTCAGTAAGCAAGTATTACCGTTGTGCCCCGCTGGCACAAATTTGTGCCACCAAACCCCGAATGATTTAAAACTGTATTTGTAGTAAAGATAAGTCTTATAATCAAATTACGTCTACGAAAAGAGCCCGCCCGGCGGTGCTTGACGGATAGTTGACGTAAATAATGGCGGTCCTTGAGAGATAATAATGTTCAAATCTCCAAGCATGTATAAAAAATAAATAATTTAATTGTTTTCTTATCAAATATTTGATCATTCTTATATTATAAGCAACAAAATAATTTCTCTTTTAATTATTTAATTTAAGTAATTCTATTCTAACTTAATTTTATTCCAATGTATTTTAAAATGTGTTCTTTATTGTAATTAAGTTAAGTAATTTATTTTAATTTAATTTAATTTATTGTAATCAATTTAACTTTTAATAGTTGTTTTTAACGTATTCATAGTATTGGTTTTTTTCTCTCTAATATCTGTATTAATTGTTTTAATAAATTAATTGATGTTATTATCAGCGCAAAATGTAGTGCATGCTGTGCTTTTCTATAAGTAATGAGGCGCTTAGACTTAAGTTGGCAATGTGTAAATTACAATGTAATAGCGTACTCATTGTTGAGAAGCCTAATATTAAATAAATAAAAAAAAAAACAACTACACGCTGTTGTTTATTTATTACCAGCAAAAACCACAGCTATTTCACAATTAAATAGTACTTCACAAATCGGCGGAATACAAACATCAAAGTCGCGGCTCTATTTGTCTACAAAGTAAGCGTTCAACTCAAATGGGAACAAAACTGGCTTCACAACGTTGGGTCGTCGCCCCGGGTATCAGGAAAATTTGGAGAAATTCCAAGAAACACCTTTAGTTTTGGTGCAAGTTAATAAATATTGGCGATTATAAAATCCAATATTATAGTGACTTTCTTGTATTCTTCTTAGCAAACCCTTTTATTTACCATCCATCTGTATTATACTACCTTTTGTCCGTGACTTCGCTCGAGTTAAATATGGGATAACACAGTTCCCCTTTCTTGATTTGCAAGTACCTGCTACCTGTAGTTTATGCCCTTGCCCCTTTAGACCAGGGTAGAAGCCTTTAAAAATAATGAAAAGTGAAAAAAAATTATAATAGAATGAAACCCATTAGAAAAGGAGGGAAATATGAATTTTTTTTTTCATGGGAGTTTATTCACGATTAAATAGTGAAGACATTATTAATTCGATTTTGTCTTTTCGAATTCAAGTTTTTTTTTTTTAATTTTTGCGTTTTCTGAGAAGATTTACCATAATAACATATTTTTTTTTCACCATCGGAAAGTAGAGATTTCAACGAACAGAAACCATACCAACTTTTTGAAAAAAGCTGATATTTTGACGGGTGAATTTTCGATTGAAAATTAGGGTGTTTTTTCGATATTAATTCAAAATAAGGTGAAAAAATAAATATTTTTAATCAAATAAATTACAGCGTATTTGGGACATAAAAAGGTAAGTTTTCACAAAATTTCGTTAAAAAAAACAAATTTTTGTAAAAGATAAAAATAAAAAACCAAAAACTTGGTTTTTTGAATTTTTCACATAAATTTTGAGGTTATGTGAAAAAAGTGTAAATACAAAAGTTTTAGATCTTTTTATTATCTACAACTTTTCCATTTGACTTTTTTCGATAGGACTTTTAGTTTTGCCGGAAATCGAGAAAAACCATTTTTTACCCTTAAAAACTCACCCCCATCCCCTTCCCAACCTCAGATCGCCCGTAAATTATTTTTCCTTTCATTTTTATCATATTTCCCTCCTTTTCTAATGGGTTTCATCCTATTATGATTTTTTTTGGTTTTAAAAATTATCGACCCTGGACTACTTATTGATTATAATAACAAAGCTTAAAACAAAGTTTTCCCTTTTCTTCCCTCTTTTTCCCTCATTTCCAACTTTATAAAAAATGCCTAGCTTGTGTCTGTCTCCAGGGTCCCAACTACCTCTGTACCAAAATTCACCAAAATCGGTTTAGCCATTAAGGTGTGAAGACGTAACAAACAAACAAACTCACTTTCACTTTTATAATATTACTAAGGATACTATCATTTAGGAGTCTGCCATATTGGATTAAGAATGGCATCCTTTAGCTAACCATACACTCTCATCCAAAATCAAGATTAATTCAAAATTTCAGCAAATTTAAAACCAGATATTAAAATCTAATGTAACGAACTTTACAAGTTATGGAAAAAATATTTGCAGTCAAATTTGACAAATCTTCCGGTTTACAAACATTTTAATTGGTGCAAATATATGGGTTATAGTTATGTGCATTGTACTAAATAACCATATTTATTTCTTTCTTTCTCAAGCAAGCTAGCCATTGATTACTATAATAGCATTTTGTATGAAGATCCATACAAAAACTCTACATAGCAATTCAGGTTTTAAACGCTATAGAACGACACAAGCGTTGAAAGTGTCTTCGTCTTTTAGATAAAATAAATAAATAATATCTTGGGACAACTCACACACAGCTATCTGATCCCAAGCTAAGCAGAGCTTGGGTTATGGTAACCAGACAACTGATATACATACTTATATAATTTATGAATACATACATATTATAGATAAATCACACCCAGACACAGAACAAACAATCATGCTCATTACACAAAGTTTGTCCTGGGTGGGAGTCGAACCCACGACCTCCGGCTTAGCAGTCAGGGCCACTAACCACTAGACCAAGAGGCCCGTCATACCCGTCCGTCAATACGTATACACGCTGATTAATGTATTATAAAGAAAACAAGTTTATTTAGTACAAGCCATTAATGCACACAGTAATAAAAATAAAACTTAATTCTAAACACAAATAAAAATAATGTATAATATATTATTGTGTGTCTCACGGCTGAGCCAAATAGGCCCAGTTTCGCAAACTGCCGAGTTGCTAGTGCCCGACGCTGGTGTTCAACTGGACCTGATATAGTGATGTGTAATAAGCACTAGATAACACAAAAAAATAAACAACAATTTCAAAATCGCTGTCAGCTTATGCCTTACACAACGTTGTCTCACAGAAACACCCACATCACAGCCACATGGAGCGCCTCATCAAATCCACGCAATTTATTTAACTATACGAGAATTCTCGTAAACTCGTAAACACACGATAAAAATGTGCAAATCATTGTTTTTTCCCCTATTTTTCCTGAAAGACTTTTCCATTAAGTAAGTGTTGTTTATACATCGAGTTTCGTTGATAGGCGGTGAGTGAAAGCATATTGATTGAGTATTCAATGAGTTTGCTGAAAGAGTTATTTGGGTTCTTTTTAGGGATCCGTATCCAAAAGGTTAACACTGGACCCTATAACTAAGACTCTCCGTCTGTCCGTCTGTCAACAGGCTGTTTCTCATGAACCGTGATAGTAAGACAGTTGAAATTTTCACAGATTATGTAATTCTGTATATAATAACAGATAAAAACATACAAAAACAAATACAATATACTATATTTAAGAGGGCTCCCATATAACAAACATGGTTTTATTTCGGTCCGGTTTCTTTTAAGGCAGTAGTATAAACAATATTTTATAGAATAACTAGCTTTTGCCAGCGGCTTCACTCGCTTTAAATTTGAGGTAACACAGTTCCTCTTTGCAGGTACCTGCTACTTGTAGTTTTTGTCCTTGCGCCTTATTTATTGTAATAGCAAAGATAATTCTTTCTACCTCATTTCTCAATTTTAAAAAAATATATATATTCTATATACTGAATAGTTGGTCGCGTTTTTGCTTACCCCCGTGGTGTAAAGGTGTGAATATAGATACCTATACAAACGAATACATTATATCAAAAGGCTAGTTTCCAAAAAAACAATTGTCTGTCTCTTAGATTATTCAAAAATAAGGGACACGTACTTTTCATTTGTAAATTTGACCAAAAATAAAGATATAGCCCATCAAAGTTATGCGTGACGTCACGCGTTGCTGCATTTTTTTTGGCAACGAGTGACGTCACACGTGTCCCTTATTTTTGAATAATCTAAAAGACGGATAACTATATTTTCGAGCCGTTTGGGGTTGAAACTCTGGGACCGTGGGGTCCTTGTGCTCACAGCCTTTTTAAGGCAATATCAAAACGTTTGGTTGACACTTCCTGTGACCCAAGGGCTGGCTTTTACTTTGGCCAGAGGCTTAGCGTTGCTATACAACGTGGCAACGCGGCCAGTCTCTTGGGGACATTGCCAACTGACAGCGTTGAGGACGAATTTTTTGACGCTATTTTTTAATTTATTTATAAGTTTAGTTTTATAATTTTAGTTTAATTTATCTTATTGTAAAAGGCTTATCATTGAAAATAAAACAAAATGGAAGTAAAAAAAAAAGACGGATTAAATAGAATGTAATTACTTTGACCCTGAAACTACCCTATGCCATTTTAAACCGTATCCTCTCCACAATTGTATTTGCATCAACTAAAAATAGACCAAGTTCTCTCTATCTGAATACAAAACCGCTTTGCCAAGAAACGTCGGAAAAGACAGTAAGAAAACCAAGATGGCTTGAATCTGTGGAAACGCAACACAAAAGGCATATTTAGTACCTTTATTCTACGTCAAGAAGGGCTACTATGACATCTTATAGCAATTCTTATTCCACTGAGTGAAAGAGATGGTGCTAGACACCCTGTATAGCTCTGTCTCTTTCCCTCAGCGGAATAAGAATTGCTTTAAGAGGTCATAGTAGGGCTACAGGTATATTTGAAAAATATTCTTGTAAAGACTGAGGTGGGTACACATTGGGTTTAACGTGCCTTTGTTGTATGTAAGCGTCTTATATGAACGTACTTTAAATCCTTATACTAATATTATAAAAGCGAAAGTGAGTTTGTTTGTTACCTCTTCAAGCTTTGATGGCTAAACCGATTGGGATAAATTTTGGTACATAGATAGTTGGGAACCAGGAGGACGGACATAGGCAAATTTTTATAAAAAAAAAAAGTAGGATGTGAGGGAAGAAAAGGGAAAACTTAGCGTTGCTATTACAAATCAATAAGGCGCAAGGGGAACTGTGTTACCCCGAATTAACGCGAGCGAAGCCGCGGGCAAAAGCTAGTGCTTAGTATATCTATTTACTCTCTTAAATTATAAAATACTCGTGTAACAGCTTGACCGATTTTTTATGAAATTTTATAAAGGTTTTAAACTTTGCTCTACACTTTTAAGTTCTCCTATATATAAACTCACTATATGTAGTTGTTTCGGGTCTGGTTGTTTGTGTATTCTCTGCTCTACCCTCAACTCTCTCTCTACGTATCTCTTGATAAAACTACTACTACTCTTCTCTACAGTAAAGTAGTAGTAGAGTAGAAAGAGAGTATTCAACCTGCCGGGGTTGCTGGTTATTTGCTAAAGTTGCAAGCAGAGCTTAACCTAAAATTGGGTGTTTCTTACAGCAAACCTTTATATATAATTGAGAGATTTGCAAAAGAAGATACACCTACATTACATTTAAAGTCTAAATTAACTAGTTTTATATGCAAAAGTAAACATGATCAACACGCAATACATCCAAAATTACGTACCATGCATCTAATATATAAAATTCAAGTGTCACAGTTTTCGTTCCCATACTCCTCCGAAACGGCTGGACCGATTTAAACGAAATTTTATGTACATATCGGGTAGGTCTGAGAATCGGCTAACATCTATTTTTCATACCCCTAGCAGCGGGTGAAACCGCTGGGCACAGCTAGTAATTTATAGATAAACACACAAATTAAATCCAATGTACACATATATTGATCATATTGATAGGAAATGTTCTCTATATTTGGTGGAACGATTGGCCCAGTGGCTGAGCAATCGACTGCCGCGCTGCGTGTCACGTGTTCCGATCCCCGCATGGAACAAACATTTGTTTCATCTATATGTAGTTGTTTCGGGTCTGGCTGTTTGTCTAGTCTCTACTCTAATCTACTCTCAACTCTCTCTACTAATCTCGTGATAAAACTGTTTGTCTGACGTTCAAGTTTCTGACTAGCCCCCACACCTCCATTTAGATTAAATATGGCGGATTAATAATCCTACCAAAAGCCATATAAAGTAACGACTTTCAAGTCTAACACTGTATGCTAATGACAGCTACCCCGCTCAAAGTTTATCTACAAGACTAACTACCCACATTTAAGTAAATTTAACAGAGGCAACTGCAAAATGTAGACGTATTATTGTTCCATGTATTTTTAACTCTCTTCATATTTTTCTGTATGTATGTTTATAAGAATTTATCGTTATATTTTAATTGTCAATATATTTTGATTTTCAAATACTCTTTGTTATGCACCCTGCACCTACTATGTTTTCTCTCTGCATCACCCTAGACTAGGTAGCCTTTTAGAAAATGCCCAAAGCATTAAGTCCGCCGTTGTACTGAGTTTTTATACAAGTGCATAATTTTTTAAGGAATAAATAAATAAATAACATGACCATAACATTTTTTTTATTTATCCCAAGACTCAAGAGGATTTTCTCCTGTATCGTTGGTGCGTTCACAAACATTTAAATTTACATACACAAACAGCCAGACCCGGAACGACTATCTGTAGGCCATACAAATATTTGTTCCGTGCGAGGATCGACCCCGCGACATGCAGCGCAGCAGTCGATCGCTCAGCTACTACACTACGTCAACCGTGTCGTCTTATACAATTTTTAGAAAAGAATTGTATGTTTCTGTGTTCAGGCTACTACTTTATCATAATTCCAGTTCAACCAGATGCAGTTGAATAAACTGCAACTTTAAATTGGTAGATAAGTTTCCCTTAGAATTAAAACGTAATTTAATAAATCGTTACCTATATTATAAAAACTAAAGTGAGATAGTTTGTTTGTTACGTCTTCACGCCTTAATGGCTACACCGATTTTAATGAATTTTGGTACAGAGATAGTTGGGACCCTGGAGACGGATATGGGCCATTTTTTAAATTTTAGAACAGAGATAGTTGGGACCCTGGAGACGGACATAAGTTAATTTAAAAAAGTGGGAATTTGAGGGAGAAAGAGGGAAGTAAAGGGAAAACTTAGCTTTGCTATTACAATAAATAAGGCGCAAGGGTAAAAACTACAGGTAGCAGGTACCAGCAAATCAGAAAAGAGGAACTGTGTTACCCCAAAGTTAACGCGAGCGAAGGCGTGGGTAAAAGCTAGTTAAATATATTGTGCTGTTTTTTTACGCCTCCATTAGATATTCTCAAAAACATATTGTACTTTGTAACCAGTTAGACTATTAGACGCCTTCAGTAAATAGGAACTAGTCCATTTGACAACATTCCATACCGATTAGACTTACTATGAGCATACAACACAATATGCAGTGACTTAAACCCTTAAACAAATCACAATACGACTGATTTTCGATTGTCTATCCACCTACATTTAACTTTGTAAACGGACGTCGAGTCAACAACTTTAAATTTGCGTTCGATTCATTGATGCGCTGGTAGGATTAGTGTGGGTTATGGAGTTACGGAGACGCATTTAGTAAGTTTGTGTCGTCAATGCCATTTAGATGGTATCGGAAGTATCCGTTTTGTTATCGCAGTTCTAACGTAGTACTGTTTATTTAGTAGATTTGGCCTGAGGCTTCGTATTTTGTGATTACTGGTATATCTGATAAGGGAAATCACTTCATTGGTGGTGTTGTTCAGTGAGACAAGAACTTGGAACGAATACAACTGGAATATATTGTATTACTAGATGGCGCCTGCGGATTCGCCCGCATGATATCGAAAAACTATAATCAACTTATGTGCCAAATTTCATCAATATCCGTTCAGCCGTTTTAATAATAATAAAACATTTATTTTCAGGCATCTTAGGTCTATAGATAAATACCTTACAAACAAACATATATATTTATATTGCTAATACAATTCGTGTTAGTAAATAAATCCTTAACAACTATGTTTTGACGTGAAAGAGTAACAAACATCCATACATCTATCCATCCATCCATCCTCACAAACATTCGACGTCATTTGACGGGCCTCTTGGCCTAGTGGTTAGTGGCCCTGACTGCCGGAGGTCGTGGGTTCGATTCCCACCCAGGACAAACTTTGTGTGATGAGCATGATTGTTTGTTCTTTGTCTGGGTGTGATTTATCTATAATATGTAGGTATGTATTTATAAATTATATAAGTATGTATATCAGTTGTCTGGTTACCATAACACAAGCTCTGCTTAGCTTGGGATCAGATAGCCGTATGTGAGTTGTCCCAAGATATTATATTATTATATTATATTATATTCGCATTTATAATTTTAGTAGGATTAGCTGTTATCCGCGACTTTGTCCGCGTTTAGATTATGTAAAAAAGTCGACTTCCAAAAAAGACTGAAAATTAATTCTGGAAGTTCGTGAGTTTTGTTTGATTCATCGATTTTTTTACCACCGACTTTGTATATTTATGTTTTAAATGTCGTTTTTTTTTTTTAAAAAGAGTTTTTTGTTTTCAGCCATTTTAGTTGGGACTGGTCATTTTTTAACTACCACGGTCATTTTTAATTTATTTAGATTTTAAATTGAATTTTGCTCTTTATTTACTCTGGACGCTCTTACTGTGCACGTCTTTCTACATCGTTCTCACATATTTGTATAATCTCAACACGAATGATGTAAATACGATTTTGTAAAAATATTATAATTTAAAAGAGTGTCCATGGAGTTTCTTGCCCATTCTTCTCCATAGAGATCAACGCTTTGGAATGGGCAACTACAGTACTTTCACAAGTTATTATGCCTTGTGACCGGGACTGTAGATTCATTTTGTTTCTTGACATTCAAAAGTGCCTGTAATGGTCTAATAATTGAAATAAATGATTTGACTTGATTTGATTTAGTAGTGGTTTGCTGGTATTTCAGACAAATTCTTATGTATTCATTTTTTATTGCTACTAAGAGGTATTAGCATATCGTTTATTTATTTATTTATGCACACACAAAATACATGACAGGACATTACATTAAGACAGAAGAGCACAAAGGTACAGCTTATTTCATAAGAAATTTCTTCCAGCAGACCTGCGAGAGGATATTCATCGTTCGTATATATTACAAGAAATAATATTTAGTATAGAAGATAGTTAATAAAAGAAGGAAGCAATATAGATAAAAAATATATGGGACTCCTTTGGTAATTTACAATTTCGATTATAAAAATGATTTTGAAAATTTGCCTACAATTGATGGAGAAATCGCGTAACAAACATAAAAACAAAAAAAATACTGTTGAATTGAATAGGTACCTCCTTCTTTTTTTGAAGTCGGTTAAAAAGTATCGTTTATGTTGCAAGTCGTACACGATGGCTTCCGTGCACGACTCGCCCTTGGCAAGTATTTCTGTAAAAACCATTCACAAAAATTCTTTCAGTCAATTCAAATTCAGGCGATATTCAGCGCTTTTGTCGCTTAATACCGTCTGTTTAAGCAACAAAAAGCAATCGCGTGCCTATTATCAGCATTTCAGCTCTAAGAGGAACATTAAACTTTGTAGAAAACTATCAAAGTGCCATCTCTCACGAACTAGTCCTTTCACTGTAACTTTACCCTTGCCCTTACATATCTCTTCAAACCATAGTGACCTTTATCGCTGTAGCAAAAAGGTGGTTTTTGGGTTGTCTTAACTGACAAGTCTGTCAAAATCAGTGTTCTTTATTGTAAGTAAATAAGGCTGCTTTTGCTTTGCAGATTGATGTATAAGATATTTGAAAATACTGTTCTTTTCGAGTGAGCCTGAAAATATCAACGGTTGCGAAAGCACGTCGGAAAAGTTTAGGTTTGTTTGTTATTTCAAACTTTTGTTTTAAAAGTACGTTAAGGGACGACAGACGGATAGAAGAAATGACGTCACGGTCGGCGCAGTGGCTGAGCGATCGACTGCTGCGCGGCGTCGCGGTTTGGATCCGCGCACGGAACAAATATTTGTATGATCTACAGATAGTTGTTTCGGGTCTGGCTGTTTGTGATTTTAAATGTTTGTAAACGCATCCAAGATACAAAATATTATTTTTTTTTTAAAAAGACCAAGATCCGAATAGTTTTAAAAGCACTCGTGTCTTTCAATGGCGCTTTGATGTAGAAGTAGCAAGCGCTACTGCAGAATTCGCAAAAAAAGGGTATCGTACGTTAGACCCTAACGTACGATACCCTTTTTTTGCGAATGGGAAATCATCAAATAACTTCCCCCAAAACTCCCTTCTGGGCAAAAGCCCAGAACAGGGGAAGTTATCCCATGATTTAACATTATATAAAAAAACTAGCTGTGCCCAGCGGTTCCACCCGCTGCTCAGTTAGGGGCATGAAAAATAGATGTTAGCCGATTCTCACACCTACCCGATATGCACTCAAAATTTCGTTCAAATCGGTCCAGCCGTTTCGGAGGAGTATGGGAACGAAAACTGTGACACGAGAATTTTATATATTAGATGTTTTGCCATTTAGTGTTTACCGCATTATATTGTATACATAGTCGAACTTTTTGTAACTGTATTATTTTTATTTATCAGTGTAGCAATTGTAGGTAAAATTCTTACTTAATATTGTAAAAGCGAAAGTGAGTTTGTTTGTTACGTCTTCACGCCTAAATAGCAAAACCGATTTCGATGAATTTTGGTACAGATATAGTTGGGGCCCTGGAGACGGACATAGGCTAACGCAAAAAGGAAAACTCAGCTTTGCTATTACAATAAATCAGGCGCAAAGGTCAAAACTACATGTAGCAGGTACCTGCAAAATCAAAATCAAAAGTCATTTATTCAAATTAGGCTGATAATCAGCACTTTTTGAACGTCAGATTACAAGAGACAGTCCCACAAAAACGCCCTGCCCTTCGCCACTTCCTCCTTTTGCAAATCAGGAAAAGCGAACCGTGTGACTAGAATTTAACGCGAGGGATCCGCGGGCAAAAGCTAGTAATAAATAGAGATCAAACAAACATTCCACCAACGACATATACCGCAAAGTTTTTAATTAGCACCGAACATAGAAAACGCAATACATGAAAACTAAAACACGCCAGGCCTACCTAAAAACCATAAAAAACGCACATCAAAAACTCGTATAATCTCAAGTGCTAAAACTACGAGCAGCATTCACGGTCCGTAAACAAAATATCAAATGTATGAAAATTTCGCATTTCCCTACGGAAATATACGGACCGAGTTGGCGAATAAAATCCTTTGAAAATGGCCTTACTACCCTACTTTTGCTATCTGATTTTGGTATAGGCTTTCGCCACTGGTATAATATTTAAATACAGAAGGCTGGCTGCGTAGAACGACCGAATACATCGTCATCGCCAAATAGTAAAAGTCGATTGGTGGGTCGATCTTTACGTTACGCCGGTTGGTCTGTGGATGGGTAACCACCCATTACATACTGAGTTTCCTCTGTATCTCGGGAAGCACGTTAATTTTTGACAGTCGAAACCGATAGTCAGTGTCCCAAAATTCTCACAATCAGCCTTAGCAAAGGGGCTTTCCTAGCTGACATGTGACAATGAATGAATAATTTCATAATTTTTAATAATTTCTTACCTTGTGATAAACGGAATTGTATAAAATCTGGTTTTTCTAACCTGACAGAACAGATGTGTTGCTGGGGAGTTTGTTCCGCTACTTCTTTTTCCCAGATAAAACACTAGGAAGTAGCGAAGAGCAGGGCGTTTTGTAGGACTGTCTCTTGTGATGTGATGTTTAAAAAGTGCTGATTATCAGCCTAATTTGAATAAATGACTTTTGATTTTGATTATGGTATGTTTACAATCCACTGCTAGTCAGCGGAAATTCAGGATTCAAGATGTCATTAAACTTAATTTGCGGCAATTCTCGTTTAGGTACTACAAGTCACTCTAAAAAAGTTGTCACTCTACTTAGCCAGAAAGTGTCCTACTTTACGTAGGCGAAGGGCTGTGTTTGGTGGGCTGTTATTGCTCGATGAAATGTCGACGTGCACCTCAAAGATATGTCAGCAAGTCTGAGGATCCTCCGATATGCTGACATCTCTGCAGGTAGTGGCCTGCCGGGGCTGCGGGTTGTTCCAAAAAGATACCACGCCACCGGAACACAGGAGAAAAAAGTTTTAGTCAGTACAAGTCTGACAATTAATTCGCTCAATAAAAAAAATACCATTACTCATTCGCACCCATAGACGTACATCACATAAAGCAAGCCCACTTTCATTTGTTTGAAATCTTAACTGTTAACTTATAACTAACTTATACTCTACTAGCCGGCGCCCGCGGCTTCGCCCGCGTGATATCGAAAAAACAGTATCCTATGTATTATTCCAGACTATAATCTACCTCTGTGCCAAATTTCATCAAAATCCGTTGTTGACGTGAAAGAGTAACAAACATCCATACATTCATCCTCACAAACATGCGCATTTATAAAAATTTTAGGATTAATGTAAAGTCAGTATAATCAAATGGCGTAAATGCGTCTGTGCGTGCGTGTTTTCGTTTGTTGGTAAAACCCAAACTTCCATACGCAAAATACGCGCCTCAGACGTGGAGTTGCGGACACCATCCCGTTATACAATACATACCCAAACTTCTGTAGTATTCTGCAGGACTGAAGGCTCAAAATGCTTTTATATTCAAGGTCGAGTTTATGTGACTTGGTTAGCCGTATGAGCAGTTTTTGATCGAAACTATTTCTATACTTGATCTGCTTTTGGGTCGAGCAAAATTATCTAGGGAATATGGTATTCAAATCAACTGTTGGGACTTCATCTTTTGTGTAATTTGAGACGTACAAACTTTTTCTATATGGCTACATTTAGTATGATTTCATTTGGGGGCTCCAAGAAAAAGATTTTCTTTTTGGACATAAAAATTATGAAAGCTTTTAAATAAAACGCATCAAAAAAACATCCAACTAATATTATAAATGCGAATGTTTGTGAGGATGTATGGATGTTTGTTACTCTTTCACGTCAAAACTTGAACTGAACGGATCTTGATGAAATTTGGCAAAAAGGTAGGCTATGGAGTATCTCTTGTTGGATCACTTTATTTTCTCATACCTGTTATTGTCAAAATAATTTTGCCTAACCCTTCAAATGCAAGCAGATATAAAGGGTGTAAAAGTACCCCTGAAATATTTTAAAATCTACCAGGGGACCTTAATGTATGTGTATATCAAAAGAAAAGAAAAGACAATCGATGAGTTAACTAGGCCGAAAGGCTCATGTTACGGTTTGTTCTAGATCTAGTTACTGAGATATTGAGGATCAAATTTCCAACTTTTTCACATGTTTTTTACCTCCCCGCCTCCCGTATTATACAATTCATCCATCAGCACAATCTTTTAAGTACGTAACATTGAATTCTACCGAAAAACGTATTTTTTCACTCCAAAGAAAGCGTTTCTCAGCATTTATTTTTACGTCAAGTTTATTAATTTGATGTACAGTTTGCATGATTGGCAGCTTCGTGAAAGGTAGATTTACACCCTGTATTTAAAAGTAGCGCCCATAAAATTATCTACTACCAAACATCACGCTATCCTAAACCCGTTACGGCTTATAGTCTATGTAAAAGCGATGCCTGTTATAGCTTGCAAGCATGTTTACCAAGCACACTAGCTGGAGCCACTTACAAGCTATCGCTCGTACACCGCGATGGCACTCCACTTCGAGTTTAGCATAACAAATTGCGTTCAAGCTAAGTTCCATAATTAATGTTGGCGGGTGATAGTTGCCGGGTAGCAGATGCAGGGTTATCGAAGTCGGAAGCTTGGTTATGCATTTCATTGAGTTTAGTATTATGTCAAAATTCATGTTTAGACATGTCTATGTACTATGTAATTTCATTGAGTCGACGGTGCCCTGGTGGTTGAGAGAATGTCTGCTCACTTAAATGTTTCGCTGATGGTGGCGGGTGTGTCGGGTATTTTAGTTCCCTTAGTTCCCTTCAAAATGGTTGAGCCGAATGGGGCTGATTCATGCGTCATGTTCGTGAACGGGCGCTGTCAGTCATGACTGGTCATCTATTAGCCCACACGGTTTGTTTTGATTAATTAATTCATCTATTAATCTCTTGTTTTTGTTTTTCCTCTGGACGCTCTTAATGTGCTCGTTTTTTTCATCGTTCTCCCGTATTTGTATAATCTCAACATGAATGATGTAAATATGATTTTGTAAAATATTATGGTTTAAAAGAGTGTCTATGGAGTTTTTTGCCCATACGTCTCCATAGAGATCTACGTTTTGGAATGGGCAACTACAGTACTTTCACAAGTTATGACGTCTTGTGACTGGGACTGACTGTAGCAGCATATTTTTCTTTTTTTTTGACATTCAAGTGCATGTAATGGAAAACACTTTTACACGTCGTTTATATTTTTAAAACTAGACGAGGCTGGTGCTTTGTACCCGACTACTCTGAGAAAAAACAGCCTCTTTTAAGGTCCAGACAAAAATCTTAATCAACTTACATACATAAGGACTATGCAGTCTTTGAAATGGTCTTTTTAAAAAAGCATCACACAGATTTGAGTAGACCTGTCCAGTCAATGCAAGCATTTGACAGTTATCTTGTAGCTCGACTCATAACCCAAGGAGCTCAACGACACGGTAAACAATACTAAAAAAGGACATTAATTGTGGAGCTCATTTATAGTACCTAAACTTCCAGATAATTATTTCGATTAAACTTTACTTTAAATCTTCTTCGGATGGTAAATCATCAAAGAACTTCCCCCGCTCTGGGCTTAGCAGAGGGGAGTGCCAGACTTTTCCTGACTGAAACCCACCCATGTTCCATTTATTACCCTTTAAGTTCCGAGGCCACCGTATCTTTTTCGAACAACCCCCAACCCGGCAGGCCCTGGCAGGCCCCTCTGCTTTGCTGATATCTCTTTGGGGCGCGAGTAGAACACTGACGGGCCCGTTGGTCTAGTGGTTAGTGGCCCTGACTGCTAAGCCGGAGGTCGTGGGTTTGATTCCCACCCAGGACAAACTTAGTGTGATGAGCATGATTGTTTGTTCTGTGTCTGGGTGTGATTTATCTATAATATGTATGTATTTATAAATTATATAAGTATGTATATCAGTTGTCTGCTTACCATAAACACAAGCTCTGCTTAGCTTGGGATCAGATAGCCGTGTGTGAGTTGTCCCAAGATATTTATTTATTTTATTTAATGCGCCGTCGACACAAGCTGTCGTCAATAGACCAAATAAGCTACCCAACCCATTGCTCACCATCTATAAACCGTACTTAAGTATTGATTTAAAACGAAAGCTCGACGAAAGATTAAATTAAAAACTAACTAACAATACTATCAAGTTTAAGGTTATAAACGTAGATTATAATAAAAAAGTACTATATCTGATAAATCCGATGTATAGTCCAATAAGGCTATTGGTCCCCTGACAGAAATTAGTGACAGTTAAATGACCCTCAAGAGAGCAGTTAGCTTTTAGAGGTTAAATTTATTAGGATGGTTGGTCAACCACTTGGATGACGTAATTCTTTCAACGTCGTTAACCTCTTAGAACTGTTGTTCGTAAAGTTTCCAAAAAACTATTTCGTAGTGCAGTTTTTCTTGGGAACATTTAACTTTTGTTTTAGTAGTTTTCATTAACACTGGGAAACGAATGAACTTTTTTTGGGTGAAATATCAAGTTATACCGATGCATTGAATAATTCAGGAGTCATGGATACCCACGGTGAGCACTGGGTAGCTCACCGTTCGTCCGCCTGGTGAAGACAGGCCGTATCGATAGCGCGTTCGTCATTATAAATTCTAATGTATGGATGTTTGTTACTCTTTCACGTCAAAACGGCTGAACGGATATCGATGAAATTTGGCACAGAGGTAGAATATAGTCAGAAATAACACACAGTAGATTTTCAATATCACGCGGGCGAAGCCGCGGCCGCCAGCTGGTATAAAATAAAATAAAAATTAATAAAATAATTGATTTTGACCCTAAAAATTTTCGCAACAAGCTCTAGACCATAGTCTAGAATTAATAATTCTTTTCAGCTTCGATAATCAATATATACCTGCAAAACAATTTGATAATACGGAACCATGTTGCCAAACTACTCAAGGAAAAATACTTACACTTTGAGTTTATAAGCATATTCACCAACATACGGTAAATTTACCGGATACGATACACTCTCCCCTTCCCACTCTATATATTAAAAATTAAAAGTTATAGGTTCCATTTACGGTTTGCACTTACTATGAAAGCTTATGCTTGATAGGGCAATAGTTACCCCTCTAGCAGGTAAAGGGTTGGGCTGATACATTATGAAGTCGTAAAGAGGATAGTAGGTTATAATTACCCAGTTAACTTAATAAGAAATATCTTGTTTTAGTGTTTTTTTTTTGTTTAAAAACACGTTGCTCCACACTAGGAATTTTTCCTGTATCAAATATGTACGGTTGACGCAGTGGTTAAACGATTGGCTGTTATGCCTCGTGTCGCGGGTTCGATCCCCGCACGAAACAAATATTTGTATGGCCTACAGATAGTTGTTCCGGGTCTGGCTGTTTGTGTATGTGAGTTTAAATATCTGTAAACGTATCCACGATACAGGAGAAATTCCTTATTCCACTGAGGAAAAGAAACAGAGCTATACAGGGTATCTAGCCCCATCTCTTTCTCACACAGGAATAAGAACAGGCGCTATAGCCAAACAGGACGACACCAGACGACAATCGTTATCGCTCAGCAGTCACTAATGCATTTTCAACTTTATACCCTAGCGCATATAGTTGAAATATATTGACGTTTACGTATCGTTTTTGTTTGTTTCGTTCGTTATCGCTCAGCAGTCTTTAGTAGATTTTCAACTAAATGCGCTAGGGTATAAAGCTGAAAATGTATTAGTGACTGCTGAGCGATAATGATTGTCGTCTGCTGCCGACTGCTGTTTGGCTAAAGGGCCGCAATAAGATGTCATAGTAACCTTACTGGTCATTTGTTTTGTTTTTTTCTGTCACGCCAAATCATTAACATAATTTTAAGTTTTAGTTAAACATGTCTAAAAACCATAACATGATTAATACAGTATTCTTATTTTAAGCTACGCTTACTTCTTTTAATACAAGTTGCATTTAATTTTAAGTGTTTCTCTGTAAGCGAATTTGTAATTCTTTTGAGAAATAAATATATTTAACCGTATTCCTCAACATCTGAATACAGTGGAGACCGACCCCAACAAACAGTGTTGGGCAAGGTCACGGCAGATGATGGATGACTTTTCAAGAACTAATATTGCGAGCTAATGGTATCCCGAACATAAACGATAGGTTTTAGGAGATAAGTTTGTCAATGTTTGTGGTAATTTTATCTATACTTACTAATATTATAAAGCTGAAGAGTTTGTTTGTTTGAACGCGCTAATCTCAGGGACTACTGGTTGGAATTGTAAAATTCTTTTAGTGTTGGATAGTCCATTTCTTGAGGAAGGCTATAGGCTATATAACATCACGCTACGACCAACAGGTGCTGAGCAGCGCGGGTGAAACCGTGGGGAAAAGCTATATTTATATAATCCTACTTAGTAAGGGCACGTAGGCGGTAAGACCCCTCTTTGAGAAGACGCTTAAGAGGCGCAATGGCGTCCACACCTACCGTCTGACGCAGGTCCTCACTGGACACGGAGGTTTCGGGAGGTTCCTGCACATAATCGGGCGGAAGCAGAAGAGATTTTCAGACTCGTACTGACTAAAAACTTAACCATGTTCCTTCTTTTGCCTTTCTTATTCCGGGGCCGAGGTATCTTTTCCAAACAACTAGCAACCCTGGCAATGATAACCGGACTGTATGAAGGATGATATGACAAGAGGCTCGCACTTAAAGACTTAAAGATAACTAGCAAAATGTGTCCTATTAAGTTTTTTTTTTGGAACGAAGTTCCTTATCGCACGTTGTGAAAGGGGGCTAGACGGAAAAAATTCTTACGAAAAGATGTCACGACACTTTTTGCTATAGTCAGCTATTGTAAGCTGTGCGGCGTTGCATGTTTCTCTGTCTGTCTGTCTGTCTCTCTCTCTTATAGAAAGTAAGCTAGATATTTTCATTTCTATAGGAACTTCGTTCCATCCGGGTGTCCCTTGACACCTCTAAATTTTTTTTGTATAGGTACGTCAAGGGTGGCGCAGTGGCTGAGCGATCTACCGCTGCGCTGCGTATTGCGGGTTCCATATCCGCATGAAATGAATATTTGCATGCCCTGCAGATAATTGGATCTCATCTGGTTGTTTGTACATGTTTTATTTTTATGTATTGATCTAAGGATAGTAATGCTAAATCAAGACCTAGTCCATTGTTGCCAGGCCGTAATCTAGGCACGATTAAAGGCTATACACAAATCCGGTAACATCCTATACAAACTTAACTCGTTGTACCTACACTCTATGTAAACTGAAGTTCGAACGTTGTTTGTTTAAACTTTATCATATTAACTGAACGAGGGTTCAAATGTAACATTTAGCTTTGATCCTAAAACTATATTAAAAGGGATCGTCTATGGATATAACTCAGACTTTTAATACCTCCAGCACCAAGGTAATACGATACCCCTTTTTTGCGGATGGGAAATCATCAAATAACTACCCCCAATCTGGGCGGAGCGGGGGGGAGTGTAAGACTAGTACTGACTAAAACGCACCCATGTTCCTTCTATTACTCTTTACATTCCGGGGCCGCGATATCTCTTTCGAACAACCCGCAACCCCGACAGGTGGTGGCCCTGAAAGGCCCCTCTGGTTTGCTGACATCTCTTTGAGGCGCGCGTAGAATACTAACGCGCCGTCGCGGTCGGCACGGCCTGTCGTTAATAGACGGACGGACGGTGAGCTACCCATTGCTCACCGTCCACAGGTCCGCATCTACGGTGGCCGGAAATTGCCTCGCGGCGCCCGACGTTGGTTTGAGGTTCTCTCCCTCAAACGCCCGACCACCTCCTTCGCTAGTATGAGTGCTTCGCAGAAGGAGGTGACCGCTTCCCATTTCCTCTCGCTCCGGACCATAGACTGAACCAGGGCCGGACGTGAAAGATCGTCGCCACCGATCGCCTCTAAGAGGGCACGGCGGTGCTCCGCCCAAGCTGGGTAGACGGCCACTGTGGGCTCCACCTCTCCTCTATATAACAAGTTTATTTAAACTTGTATGTAGAAAAATCCTTGTGAAGAAGTTAAAACTTTGACTATCAATATCGGTTTCCTACTTTGAGAGGATTCCAGGACCACTTTGTTGTCCGTCTGTCTGTCAAGACATTTATCTCGGGAACGCGTAAAGGTAACGAGTTGAAATTTAAACCGTATACTTAAGATTAAAGTCTGTTGTAGCTGTATAAAAATTAACCCTCTAAGTCTACGTAGTCAAAAAATATGGCCGTTTGCAAGTTTGGCCGGATTTTTCCTTTGGCACGGAACCCTAAAAATACCTTTTTCCTTTTCATAAATAGCACTTATGCAAGCTATAAACGTACGCGTTCTTGGAAGCCAGTGATCACGTTCCGTAGATACCTTAAGGGCCTCATTTGTGCGACATGATACTTAAAGGAGGTAGCTCTCGAGGTACTGAGGAAATGGACTCTTGAAACTGGTTTGTGTATATACACAAATCAGTTGACAACAAAATTGTTCAAACAATAACTATTCTATTTAGAATAGTAATTGTTTTTTTGTCTGTATCTTAAAAGAAAAAAAACGGTACCCATTTTTTTGGGGTGGGAAATCATTTAATAACTTCCCCCGCTCTGGGCGGAGCGGGAGGGCTTTCAGACCCACCCATGTTCCTTCTATTGCCCTTTACGTTCCGGGGCCGCGGTATCTCTTTCGAACAACCCGCAACACCGGCAGGCGAAGGGTCTAACAAGCCCCTCTGCTTTGCTGACTCTCTTTGAGGCGCGCGTGAAAAACGAACGCGCCGTCGACCCGGCCTGTCGTCAATAGACGGACGGACGGTGAGCTACCCATTGCTCACCGTCCACAGGCCCGCATCTACGGTGGCCGGGAGTCGACTCGCGGCGCACGGGGCGTCTACCGCGGCGGTTGGGTTGGTTTGAGGTTGAAACGGAACCCTTATAGCATCACTTTGTTGTCTGTCTGCCTGTGTGTGAAGGCACTATATATCGGGAAAGCGTGGAAGTATCTAGTTGAAATTACATAAACTGTATACACAACTTTGTCATCTCTTTGTGCTCTGGAAAAATCAACCTTCGAAATCTACGCCATCAAAAAATATAAGGGTTAATGGTGCAAGTTTGTTTCGAACTATCGGTGCACAAGTCTACTGCTCCAACATTTTGCCAAATTTGTGTGCCGGAGCAGCAAGACAAAAATTAGTTTTTTGTTACTTCTTCTTTTTCCAATGGCTCTACAGATTTGTGTGAAATTTGATATTAAGATAGCTTATTTTCTGGATCAACATGACCATGTTTTTTTATCCTGGAAAAATGCAATGATCTGTTAGGATGATTAAATTACTCAATAAGGTGTACAGGTAATGATTAAATGTGGCTGAGAAATTGACTGCTGCGCTGCGTATCGCGGGTTCGAACCCCGCACGGAACAAATATTTGTATGATCTACAGGTAGTTGATCCAGGTCTGGCTGTTTGTGTATGTGAACTTAAATGTTTGTAAACGCACCCACAAAACAGGAGAAATTAGTAGTGGGGGCAATGTTTTTTTTAATAATAAAATCCAATTCTCGAACATGGCAATATCACATTGTACTGGAATCGATCGATCATCACTGACAGGACTGTTATTGCAAATAAACCTGATATAGTGGTGATGGATAGATCAGAGCGGGGCGCGCAATAATTGTTGAAATAACGGTCCCACATGACGAGAACCTTGTGAAAGCCGAAAAAGCTAAACAAATCAAGTATATTGATTTGGCTCGCGAGGTTGTCGCCATGTGGAACGTTGACGATAATTGTGCCGATTGTCGTTACAGTCAATGGCTTAATTGCCAAGAGCCTCGACCATCACCTGAGGAGGCTCTCGTTAGGCAGCTGGATCAAGGGCTTGATACAGAAAGCGGTACTCCTGGACACGGCTCGTATTGTTAGGAGGTTCCTTTCTCTGGAGCCCTGACTGTAGCTTGGACCCTGTTCCCGATACCGGTGGGCTACAATTTTTATATTTTTAAATGTTTTTTTTGATTTGCTAAGAAATATGTAAAAATTTAAAAAATATGTAAAATAAATGAATAATAAAAATCCAATAAATAAATGTGTCGAACCTTCGATTTACAACTTATTGGCTGACTTAATAATATCAGCACAATTACACCTAGTTAACGGTAACAATGTAATTAGTTTCCATAGATAAAACTGCGGTGAACATCCCAATATAATTTATACAGATTATTATTGTAATAACGTGGTACAGCAGTACCACAACGCGCTATATTCCTGTTACGCGGCAGATTAAATCGTACATTACACGGCTTCCCTAAGGGGTGGGTCGGAGTCAAATAACGCAACTTCGCGACAAATCTATGTCACACGTACAATTTGAATATATATTTGTGTTTGTAACTTTATATATGACTAGCTCATGCCCGCGGCTTCGCTCGCGATAAATTCGGTAGTGCCTTATTGATTTGTAATAGCAACGTTAACTTTTCCCGTTTCTTCCCTCTTTCTCCCTCACATCCCACTTTTATCAAATAAAAATTAGCCTATGTCCGTCTACTGGTTCCCAACTATCTATGTACCAAAAAATTCATCACAATCGGTTTAGCCATTAAAGCGTGAAGAGGTAACAAACTCACTTTCGCTTTTATAATATTACTAATAGGGAAGTATGGATACTGTTTTGTATCTCACTGACAAAGACGTGGTTACAACTAAAATTTTATTTTAACTGTTTAGAATAGAATAGAATTGAACAATATATTCACTGCCACACACATCCTTACTTCCTTACTATATATATTATATATATATAAAATATTATAAAAGTGAAAGTGAGTTTGTTTGTTTGTTTATTTGTAAGGAATCTATTTGTTCTAGTGTCACGTCAGAATGATCATTTGGTTGTTTTTTTTATCTTAATACTGTTTAATTTACTTAAATACTTAAATGAAAAACATTTAAGTATTTAAAACATTTGTGTACGCTGACTAGCGCAACCAGCGCTGTGCTGTGGGCTCCCATGGCACAGCATCATGCTGAGTGGTGACCGATCTGTCGCAGTCACAACGTGCAAGCTATTTTTTATTTTTATTCGTATTTTATTTTTTTGTTCGTATTTTGTACTAGCTTTTACTCGCGGCTTCACTCGCGTTTGATTCGGGGTAACATAGTTCCTCTTTCCTGATTTGCAGGTACCTGCTACCTGTAGTTTTTGCCCTAGCGCCTGATTTATTGTAATAGCAAAGGTAAGATTTCCCTTTTTTACCCTCATTTCTCATTTTTTTTAATTAATAAAGTTTGCCTGTGTCCGTCTCCAGAGTCCCAATTATCTCTGTACCAAAATTCATTAAAATCGGTTTAGCCATGTAAGCGTGAAGACGTAACAATTAAACTCACTTTCACTTTAATAATATTAGTAAGAAAGTAAGGATTAGTAAATGTTTGTGATGTTTACAGGTTTTTTTATTTGTATGCTCGTCGTAATTTGCGACAAACAAATATTGTTTCTTTCTTTCTGAACGAACAAACGAAAGTTGTATCATACGTGAACACCAATGAAATCTCCACACAAAATTAACACGACAAACCTTACTTTTCTCGGAAATCAATACGAACCATTGAATGTTACTGCCGTCGCGTGCCTCACTGATTATCCCTAAACGCCTAATATTTATTACCCTAGGCCAAGGTAACGCAATAAACTGACTAATTAACTTGAAATTATTTTATTTTATACTTGTTATTCGAGGTTTTATTATTCAAGGTTTCATTAAACCGAAACTTTTAATTTCACTCACATTTTTTTTATTTTTTAAAAGGGCTTTGCCCTCGTATAAAATAATAAGTATTAAAAGAATGTAATTTAAAATAACTGGGAATATTGTTTTATGTTTTAGAAATTAAAATAATAAATAAATATCTTGGGACAACTCACACACGGCTATCTGATCCCAAGCTAAGCAGAGCTTGTGTTATGGTAACCAGACAACTGATATACATACTTATATAATTTATAAATACATACATATTATAGATAAATCACACCCAGACACAGAACAAACAATCATGCTCATCACAAAAGTTTGTCCTGAGTGGGAATCGAACCCACGACCTCCGACTCAGCAGTCAGGGCCACTAACCACTAGACCAACAGGCCCGTCAATTAAATCAATGAGCGTAATTAAAACATTTTAGACCCTTTTTTTACGGAAGCATCAAATAACTTTCCCCGCTCTATCTGGAGCCGGGGGAGTGTCAGACTTTTACTGACAAACCCCACTCATGTCCCTTCTTTTTCCCTTTATGCACACAAACGCGCCGTCAACACGGCCTGACTCATCATCACTAGACAGACAGTAAGCTACCCATTGCTCACCGCTCGTAATCTACAGTATCCACAACCATTGCACTCAAAAACCACACAATCCAATTGACGAAAAAAAAACAGTACCAAACAAAATAACAGTGACATTGTTCATAAAATACCTGGTATAAATAACAGCGGAGTATACTCGTAACAACAGTACCGTATCGCTCGGGGCTAACTAGTTAATCTCCTAAACCCATAAAAGTGCAGACTATCAACGGAGCTACCTTGTAGTATATATAGATCGGTTTAAATAGCAAGAGGGCTAGTTTTTATTGTAACTAGTATTTTTTTGTAACAGAATTGGATAACATACTCTTTTAGGTATTCTAGTCTTTTTGGGAGGAGGTACTTGGGTCGATCTTAAGGTTAAGCCGAACTTGGTTAGGTTGGTATGTTGATGGGTGACCACCCGTTACAAAACGAGTTTCCTCCGTGCAATATTTAAAACTTTCCTTTGGAATAATTTCCACAAAAAACAAGCGAAGCACTGGCAAAAGCTGATACAATATAAAGGTCAAATGATGATTAAGAGTGATTTAGGTCGAGAACTGACAGCACTTTACGATTTAGCAGAAAAGGTTAAGATTTACAAAAGCATATATCATATTATGATATATGCTTTTTTCCTGTAAATAAAATTATGATTTTTTGTAAATCTTAAATCGTAAAGTCCCATTCTCTCTTATCATCACCTGATGATAAGAGAGAATGGGACAAGGAAAGGTTTCCTTGTCCAATTCTATTTGGGGCCGGCCCAACACGTTTTTTTAATCTATCGCCCCTGTTAATCGTATCCCTGTTTATCGTAAAACGATAAATCGTGTCCTTTCTCTTCCATTATCACCATTAGATAAACTGGTCCACCCATCTTTCCTCTCCCTCTCCATCCATTACTCTTTTAGTCTGAGTACGGAGGCCTGGGCTCGATTCCCGAGTCGAGCAAAAAATGTAAGAAGCTAAGTCAGATTAGCTGAATTCCCATAGCTGACGTAGTCTTTCGAGCTTGTGGACAGACTGCAAATTATACGTACTCAACGCAATTTTCCAAACTCGTAAGTTTTTCAAACTTGAAAATTATTATTATTTTTTTTAAATAATTAATTAAATAATCTATACTAATATTATAAAGCTGAAGAGTTTGTTTGTTTGAACGCGCTAATCTCAGGGACTACTGGTTGGAATTGGAAAACTCTTTTAGTGTTGGATAGTCTATTTCTTGGGGAAGGCTATAGGCTATATAACATCACGCTACGACCAACAGGTGCTGAGCAGCGTGGGTGAAACCGCGTGGAACAGCTAGTTATTAATAATTGAAAAATTATTTTATTTTCTTGCGAGCTATTAAAGATTTAAACTAACTTATCTTAGCTCTCTGCCAAACTCATTACTACATTCCAAAAATTAGTTAAACCTACGCAAAACCACGTGGTCAACAATTTGCTAACAAACCCTGGAACGTAACAGCGAAAGTGTGGCCACAATGTTTCACACGATCACAAAGTTTTATATAAAATAATGGCGCTCACGTTCGCCAGACACAAATAATGGTGTTTGAATAAAATATGGCGCCGTAACAGCATTTTAGAGGTAAACCTATCACTTTGTAATATTTACGGACGAAAATGGAGATACGTGAAAGTTTTATAGGGTTCCTTATCTGTAAACCGCCGTAATGTTATTAAAATCATGTCTTGTTTGCTCACGAAATTGTTTTGCTTAGAAAAAAAAAATCCAAACGAAATTCAACGACAATCTTCAACCTCTCCCGCTCTGGGGTGACTTATACTGACTAAAACCCATCCATGTTATGTATTGTGACTGGGACTGTAGCAGCATTCTTTTTTTGTTTTTCTGACATTGAAAAGTGCCTGTAAACGCGGCGGCGATCTCTCGCGTCCGGCCAGGGTTTAGGCCATGGTCCGGAGCGAGGGAATGGGAAGCAGTCACCACCTTCTGCGAAGCAGTAATGCTAGCAAAGGAGGTGGCCGGGCATTTGAGGGAGAGAACATCTGCCCAACCCAGCCGCCGCGAGAGACGCCCCGGGCGCCGGGTTGCCGCGAGACGACTCCCGGCCACCGTAGATGCGGTCGATTGACGACAGGCCGTGTCGACGGCACGTTCGTGTTTTACGCGCGCCTCAAAGAGACTCAGCAAAGCAGAGGGGCTTGCCAGAGCCTCCGCCTGCCGCGGTTGCGGGTTGTTCGAAAGAGATACCGCGGCCCCGGAACGTACAGGGCAATAGAAGGAACATGGGTGGGTTTTAGTCAGTACAAGTCTGACATGCCCCCCGCTCCGCCCAGACCGAGGAAAGTTATTGATGACTCCTCCTTTCATGTGATCTCTCCATTCCCTAAAAAAGGCAAAATAATTTGTGAAAACAAAATTTTTTTTTTCTCTAGTTGTTTGTTTACCGTAGTTGCTGCTGATTTTAAAGCGTTTTCTTTGGAGTAGAATTGGTGAAAAAACTCCATGGACACTCTTTTAAACATTTTTTTTTTCAAAATCATGATAAAATTGTTAATGTCGAGATTATACATTCCCTACCCACAAAATTATCAAAAAGTAAAATCTGACATCACATTCAAAAATTACTCCACAAAAAATTTTCAACAACACCCTTATAAACAAATTACTTTAAAACACTACAACTTATTTTAAAAGTAAACAAAAAACCTAAATTTTGCAACGCGACGTAAACTTTGTTAATAATTAAAGTTACTTAAGTATTCGTAGCTTTGCCGAAGTGAGAGAAACTTTGTATCAATTGCTCAGTTCCAATAACTATGCTGCCGCATTAATAAGGGTCCCAACTTGGGCCAGGATGTAGGAACCACATCATCATATTAACTCACGAACTCTGTGCTCCGCCCAACATTTTCATGACTTGCAGAATATAATTACTTCTTTTTTCCTATAGTGGCATTCACGTCTCTTGTATGTGAGACGTATTTGGCCAATTACAACGTTGTATGAGAGTGACACGTAGGGCAAATGTTCGGTGTTTAATTTGAGGGTAATAGGAGTTTGGTTCAGGATACCTAAAACAAATAATATTTAAATGACGACGCAAATATCACAGGACAATAACGATGTCGTGCAAAGAAAAATATATTAGTTGGGAATGGAAAGTGTTAGTAGGAAATATAATTACTTGCATAGTAGCGAAAGGTAAATAATAAGTACGTGTGGCATTTGTGTGAGAACATAATTTGACACTCTTCGTAAAACTATTATCATCAGAATCCGGCTATCTCCAAGAAGAATAATCGGCTTTAAATATTTTTTTTTTTAAACTTTGCTCTACATTAGGAACTGTATCCATATTTTTCTTGTAACGTACGTGTGTTTACTAACATTTAAACTCATATACACAAACAGCCAGACCCGGAACAACTATCTGTAGACCTTACAAATATTTGATCCACTCGGAATAGTAGACCACACCGCTACATTGTTAATGATAATTTCTTTGTTAGTTTTTCACTTATTGAAAAAACTGTGAGTACTTGACACGACTCCATCGTCTTAGGATTTCAGCCCCAAACAATTCGAAAAAAATGATACCAATGAGGTTACAAAATTTAAGCCGATAGTCTTCCACAACCGCAGCGACAGCGCCAGCACAGCACGACATGCTAGGAAGATATGGGATGTCGTAAGAGTATCGGTAAAATGTGACTCATCTTCATTAAAGGCCTTTTTTAATAATCAAATATCTTTTCTCACTCTTTACTGACTAAAACCCATTAAAGTTATGTTTTTCTCAACCCACAAACCACAATAAAGGCCTACCCATAATCCATGTGAAAGTTTTTAAGGATGTCTAGATGTTTGTCTCTCTTTTACGCAAAATTACTGAACGAAGTTGGATGAAATTTGGCACACAACTAACTTATAATTTTAAATCTATACTATACTATATATATTAATATTATAAAGCTGAAGAGTTTGTTTGTTTGAACGCGCTAATCTCAGAGACTACTGGTTGGAATTGGAAAATTCTTTTAGTGTTGGATAGTCCATTTCTTGAGGAAGGCTATAGGCTATATAACATCACGCTCGTCTCAATATAACGAGTCCAAACAATTATCAAATTTCATTGAGACTTGAGCTACTGTATGCTATTTACTACACCTACTGCGATTCAATCAGTATTTCATTTCACATGTTTCATTCCTTGGTGTTAAAACGAAGTCAGTAGCGATCCGGAAGCTAGATTTATGGCTGTTTGATGGCAATACGGTCGCCCCCTATTACGGCGGCTTAAGTATAACCGGTAGACATTCCCTTTGGGAAGTAAAAGTTTGGTGTTATGTAACTAAACGAGTTACGAGCGCGACTACTAGCTAACAGCTTGTATGTTTTTTATCTGCCATCTTAAAACCCACCCATGTTCCTTCTATTGACCTTTAAGTTCCGGGGCCACAGTATCTCTTTCGAACAACCCGCAACCCCGGCAGGAGGTGGCCCTGGCAGGTCCCTCTGCTTTGCTGACATTTCTTTGAGGCGCTTGGGAACAGTAACGCGAAGTCGACCCGGCCTGTTGTCAATAGATGGACGGGCGGTATGCTACCCATTGCTCACCATCTACAGGCCCGCATATACGGTGGCCAGGCCCAACCGTGTCGTCATTAGTATGAACAATTTCAATTAATAAGATCAATTTTTAAGCTCCAGTTTCAAACAATAAATCATTACACTCAAGAAATCTTAGTGCCCTGTATTTCTCAGTCCTGACTTACAAACTTTTCTCTCCACAGCGCAACAACTGTCAAACTTTGACAACCTTACGCGAGTCACACTTTTTCAAAATAAGAATTGAACTCTCCAACTTTCCTGAACGTTCGCTATTTCATTTCTTTTTTTAACTTTAGTTTTTCTTCGGGAAATTGCGTTTGACGTTTAAAGCGTTTCTAAGTGTATTTCAAGTAACAAGCGAGGAGAATAGAATATTGTTGAACGTCAGTTTCTTAATTAATAAAATGAAAGCGGTTCTTTTAAGTTTTTTATTTGTCGTTTGTATTAGGTCCCAAACGCGACTGCTAAGCAGGAGAACTAAGTTTCGATTCGGCCTACGACATAACAAGTCATATCTTTTGACTGCGAAGACTTAGAAGACTGATTTTACCACAACTCTAAGGGACTACTAGACAGAGTATATAGTTTTAATTTCAACTCGATACCTTTACGTGTTCCAGAGATAAAGGGTCTTGACAGACAAACGGACTACAAAGTGATCCAACAAGGATTTTGTTCACTCCAACAGCCAACGCCATCATTCACAATAATAAAATTCAAGAAAACAGCAAGACAAAACATCAGCAAAATGAGGAATAAAGAGATAACCAACTGAATAAGATGCACGTAAGGAAACATAAACGCGTTATGCTCTTTCCGAGACCTCCAACCGCACAATATTTAATTAATCCGTGCACTTCGTCGTAAAACGTTTTTCCTCACAAAAAAGTCAAGTGCGAGGTGTAGGTACCGAGAGTTCCGTACAAACTTAAAACCTAAAGAAAAAAAAGGCCATATCTTTTAACTGCGTAGACTTAGAGCGTTGATTTTTTTACAGGTAAAAGGAGCCACAATTTAAATTTGTTTTTTTATTTTAACTTGATACCTCCACGCGTTCTCGAGAAGAGTTTTGACTGACAGACAGACGAACAACATGATGATTCTATAGGGTTTAAAGCTTTTGAGTTACGAACCCTAAAAGTTAATCCATTTTATTAAACAACACCAAAAACCCAATTTGTTCACACACGAAAAGGAAAAATACGCACACAAGAAAACAAGCGTAAGTTACTTTTTTCAACGCCATTTCATTGGACGCCGGAGGAAAATAAAAGAAACGCTGTTTGCCCAGAGGGGATATAAAGGGAAGAAGCCAATATTGGCTTTATCACTCATATGGTAACAATGGAGTGATTGATAACAGAGTGTTGGAACGATGGCTTTGGGGCATGTGCCTCAAATATTTAGATAAAGACTTAATTTGGCGTGAGTTCAAGTTAAGTTTATATACATACTAAATGCTTCTGATTAATTGGAGAAGTTTCTAAATTAGTTGACGAGTTTGAACGTAAATAATATAATTATTCATTATGTAACATAATATTGCGCCTATAATTCTTGAAGGGTTAGACAGAGACCTAACTTAGAGAACGCCTTTTTAGCGCGGCCTTTGTGACAAACAATAATTATCTGTTTTGTGTTTAGTTTAAAGTTTTTTTTTAATAATTTAAATTATTTTATGTTTTTACTAGCTTCCGCCCACGATTCGTCCGCATGACATCGTTACTTTGGGCTAACGCTAACTTTAACCCACGTGATGATCGAAAAAAATATATCTTTCTCTTCCCTTTAAACAAACTCACTTTCGCTTTTATAATATTAGTAAGGATTTTTGTTTTTTTCTTTGCTGGTCTCTTTGCCAATCGGCAAAGGCCACCTCCAACTTTTTCCATTAAACCATGAATAAGAAAATTTCACCATAGTTGCATAGGTATTTACTATTTTATTTTATACTAGCTGTTCCCCACGGTTTCACCCGCGCTGCTCAGCACCTGTTGGTCGTAGCGTGATGTTATATAGCCTATAGGCTTCCTCAAGAAATGGACTATCCAACACTAAAAGAATTTTCCAATTCCAACCTGTAGTACCTGAGATTAGCGCGTTCAAACAAACAAACTCTTCAGCTTTATAATATTAGTATAGATTGTATTTATGTTATACATTTGTTAGTCATTATTTGCTTATGTATTATTTGTTTTTATGTATTTTTTTCTCTTTTTTCTTTACGCACTGTGTCTACATATCTTTTTATTTACTCTCCTTTCGCAGGTATGTTGAAGGAGATTTCTATAGAAATAAGCATTACCTTTGTACCCGTGTTCTGTTCCCGTCTTTTATTTTTCTGTATTCAGTGTGTATGTACATAAATCGTTAAATAAATAAACTAAATAGACGTCACATTACAAAATATAGTGCTTGTGACGTCACAGTAGGTATCGAAAAATGGCTCGCTTAATTTCTATACAGATTATGATACTTGCGTTGTCTATCTATATCTATGTCTATCTATATATATGATTCAAGCCTTTATTTAAATCCCGAAGACAAATAACACTCCCGGCATTACGGTTATAGACAGTAGGACTTAACAGACTAGGAACAAAAAGAGCGAGTCGAGTAACTGGCCCACTATTCTCGCCCATGCTGGCCCATTTGACAATGGCGCCAGGCCACTGCGACCCGCTGCCAACATGTGAGATGAACGATGCTATGGGGTATTGGCTCCTACTATAAAAACTTCTTCAGTGTAAGTGAGGTGAGAATTTTTCGAAATATGGGCTTACCATATAGCAGGCTTCAGTAGAATAAATGAGATTGAATAATTTAATCTTCGTCTAAGCGTTCTATATATCTGGTACTAGCTGTTCCACGCGGTTTCACCCACGCTGTTTAGCATCTGTTGGTCGTAGCGTGATGTTATATATCCTATAGCCTTCCTCAAGAAATGGACTATCCAACACTAAAAGAATTTTTCAATTCCAACCAGTAGTCCCTGAGATTAGCGCGTTCAAACAAACAAACAAACTCTTCAGCTTTATAATATTAAGTATAGATAATAAAAATAAAATATTAATAAAATATAGTATAGATAAACAAAATTGTATGATATATACTTATAATTTATTCATATAATTAGCACTCACTTGTTTTTTAGAATTCGGTACCTCAAAAGAATAAAATAATGGAACCCTTAGTAATAACTTTATTGTCTGTCAGTCTATAACTCTTTATTTCGGGAACGCTTAGAAGTATCGAGTTGAAATTTAAAACAAATATTGATTTCTGCCGTCCCATAAAGCTGTAATAATCATCTTTCTAATTCTACGCAACCAAAAGCCGTTAGGGTAAGTACCGTGACAGGTAAGTCATAGTTCTCATACATTAGCCAAAGGGACTAAAAAGGAGATCGCCAGAAATCCATACATTGTTGGGCCAAATGTGAACAGTAACAATTTATGTGTTGTTTAATAGATAAACCACGTACATATTAATATCAGAACGATTTTTTACAAAATTCCATGGAAATTAGGAAGAAAATTAGTTTCTGGGTCACTAGGTTAGGTTATACGGCAGACGGTAAGAATAATTGTATTTATAATGCCATTAATGCATTAAATACCATAATCAAATAGTCACATTGATTTAATTGTTTAAAAACAAGTGTATGTTACACGTGTTTACGTAGCTAGTTTTAGACGAACATTAAATTAAAAACCATATCTAAAATTATAATTTTTAGCTCATTCCAGTAGAAAGTTATTATACATGTTATTTTTAATCAGTAAAAAATCTAGTTTTTTTTTTAATATACATGTCGTTTCTGTACATACTTTAGCCTAAAACTGGCGATCTCCTTTACAGGCTACATCCCGTTGCCCTAAAATCATGAAGTTTGACAAGAAACAATATCTTAGAGCACCAATAAAGCAAAAAAAGCTAAAACTGTAAATTTGAAGACGTAACACAAAAAGAATGTGTTACAGTTGGTAAAATAACCGCAGCCTATATCGATGTTTGACACAGTTAAGTTTGTTCTTTATACATAATTTTTTGTTAGTGCAACGGTGGGTGCTTTCATTGGTTAAGTACCAGTTTCTATAAAACTTTTGATGCGCGAGTTCGACACTTACTTGGTCTTTATTTTATAGATTTAAAAAACTATGGCAACTCTTCTTTTTCATATATAAATAATTGAAACGTTAATATTTTTGACGGGCATGTTGGTCTAGTGGTTAGTGGCCCTGACTGCTGAGCCGGAGGTTTCGGGGTTCGATTCCCATCCAGGACAAACTTCGTGTGATGAGCATGATTGTTTGTTCTGTGTCTGGGTGTGATTTATCTATAATATGTATGTATTTATAAATTATATAAGTATGTATATCAGTTGTCTGGTTACCATAACACAAGCTCTGCTTAGGTTGGGATCAGATAGCCGTGTGTGAGTTGTCCCAAGATATTTATCTATTTATTTTTCATTTTCCTTTGTCCATTTGGCCTTGTCCCAATCTATTAGGTTAGCGCAACACGTTTTCTTCTTCCATTCTCCCCTGTCAAATGTCACGGCAACATTTACTCCTTTCTCTAATCATTTTTTTCTTCTTAAATTAAACATTTTTCACGTGCATTCTAGAACAGTTAGTAAGGCCACTAGAAAACAATTCCAGGGAGTAAACTTGGCAGCAGACTGTACTTAACACCCGCTGCATTGATTATGCATTAGGACCAGCTCAGTCTCGAGAAAAAGTGCCGAAGGACCAACCTTTATTGAAAACGTTTTGTATTACCGACACCTGGTCACCGTTTGTTGAAGCAGTTTTATTAAGCCTTAGGGCTATGCCCACGGTATTTTTTTGTAGCTGTTAAGGTGTGTCCTCAGCTTGGTAAAATCAGGGTGTGGCAACCAGCAATGAATGATATATTCTCCTCTTGAAAACACATTTAACGGGCAGATGAACAAATTACAAATTCAAGTTAGGTGGTAGCAGGAGAAGGAAAAAATCGAAAAAGGGGCGTCTCGTTTTTTTTTTATGAATGGCATCTCGCAGTTCAACCAAGGAGGTTGTCGCTGCTTAACCGGGCGAATCCTGTGGGTGCCTTAAAAAATTAAGACCTCCAGCCAAGGTAAAAACTTACAAACTAAGCGACTACACGTAATGGCACCCCCTGGGGTACGAGCCTCGGCTTAGGGCGTCGCTGAGGGACAGCAAGGGACAGGCTTGATATTATTTTGGGACTGGTTTAAACTTACTGGCTCAGCATAGCGGGCTGGCTCTTGCAAGGGACGGGTGGGAAAGGTATCTCGTCATCCGCTAGGTTCGCCGACGAACTACGTAGTTCTATAACAAATATTCATTATAGCTACGAAAAATTGCTTTGTGAGCAATGCTCCTATGAGTATTTTATGTTATGGTGACTCCGAAGTAAGCGGCGAGTGACGGTATGCCAATTATACAGCCAAGATAATGTGTCCTCTGCACCTCAAAGATACTTAAAATTGTATTCTGCGCAGTGTAACTAGATATCAGGATCCACCTTACAGTTTGAACTATTAACTAACAAGTCATAATCATCATGTGCTTGAGGTCGGCTTCCAGCCTTGCCGAAAACATTTGATAACCAGCAGTTTACATGGAATATCCTATCTGAACTCTACGACCAAGTTAGTACAATACCACTTGGTAAGATTGGTTGTCAGTTTTTTGGAACACTGACCATCTGATACAACTCTCAAAGATAAAAAATGGAATCAAAATAAAAATATTTTTATTTCACATACAGATATAGGTACGGTGCACGGTTCGGGTTGGTTTCTTATGGAGAAAAACCGGCAAGAAACTCCTTGGTTACTCTTTTAAATCGTTAGTTTTTTTTACCAACAGATTAACGTGCTTTCCAAGGAACGGAGGAAACTCGGTATGTAACGGGTGGTTTCACAAACCAACCTAGGTAAGCGCGGTTTAACCTAAAAATCTACCTGAACGGCTACTGTTTATAAGCCACGAGCTCTTCCATTTGCACCATAATGTGACACCACAGACTACCTACAGTACTGTCTCTCCTCTTTTAAATCCATCCAAAGGTTGTCTTGAAAAGATCGCTTTTAGCGATAAGACCGCCCATTGTGTCACCCTATTTATAAGTTGTATACTGTTATTCTTGTAATTTGTATGGTGTACATAATAAAGAATATTCTATATATTTATGTAATGTGTTTCTTATATTTTCATAGTTGCAAAAACTCGCATGGACGAAAGCCCTTAGCCTCGTACAAAAATGGAGGATGCAAATTGAGCAGTAAAGGCTTTTATGGCCGTGTGTTTAGATCTTGTTTGTATAAGCCGAATCTCGCATAAAGTTTCCTCGATTAAAGAGGGGATACTCAACCTTTTTTTAGCTGAATCTACATTAAGGAAGTTTGGAACATTTAGAACAAGGACCGTTTTTTGACAAACAACGCATATTTTGTCTTGCAGGGCTTAAATTATACAGCTTGCTAGCCCTCGCCTCCGCCGTAGAGTTCATTTTAATACAAATTATTTCGTATTACTTAAGTTTAGACGGTAGAAGAGACTTGAGACTTAATAACATTGCCTTTGACTATATATTGCTATAACATCGTTCTGAACTTCCTTACTAATATATAATATTATAAAAGCGAAAGTGAGTTTGTTTATTTGTTACCGATTTTGATGAATTTTGGTACAAAGATAGTTGGGGCCCTAGAGACGGATCAATTTAATTTTAAAAAAAGTGTGATATGAGGGAGAAAGGGAAAACTTAGCATTGCTATTACAATAAATAAGGCGCTAGGACAAAAATTACTGGTAGCAGGTACCTGAAAACCAGGAAAGGGGTACTGTGTTACCCCGAATTTAACGCAAGCAAAGCCGCGGGCACAAGCTAGTAACATATAAACTTTTTGTCGGTTATTAAAAAAACTGGATGAAGAATGCTTGGGGTTTCGTGGACCGAGTTTCGCACGAACGTCTCGATACTTCAAGAATTCGGTATCAGGCAGCGTCTATTTTCGACAGTACAATCTCGCATCCTAACATTCTTCGGACATGTTTCTCGGCGTGGCAACCTGTTCATAGAACGCCTTGTCGTCCAAGGAAAGGTGGAAGGTACTAGACCGCGCGGAAGGTCACCCACGCGATGGACTGACCAGATCAAGTCAGCCGTTGGAGGTTCACTAAACGAGTGCAGCAGGATGACCTCTAGCAGGCAGCAATGGCGAAACATCGTGAAGCGCATCACATCTGCCCCCTCCAATAATACTACAAGTTCATAGCGATCACGACCGCTCTGTCAAGAGCGTACCGGCTAAGAAAAAAAAAACTGGCCATGCGCGAGTTGGTTTCGCCTACCGCGAGGGTTTCATACAAGCTTGCGACATAAACGGCCATATATTTTGACTGCGTAGATATAGAGGGTTTCCGTTTACGGTTTAAGAAAAAATAATTTCGCTCAAAAAGAATACAATTATTCACTTTTATGAGGAAAAACATTATACTTAAGATAGACGACGTTTCGCATAGTTAAAAACTAAAATTAGGTTAAAACAAGAATATTGGGTTGATTTTTCAAACCTACTAGAGACCAAAGACTTGGTATACGGTTTTAATTTAAACTCGAAACCTCCACGTGTTACCGATAGACAAACAGACAGACATCGAAGTGAAGGGTTCCGTTTAGCTCACCGTCCGTACGTCTATTGACGACAGGCCGTGTCGACGGCGCGTTGTGCTCCACGCGCGCCTCAAAGAGATGTCAGCAGAGCAGAGGGGCTTGCCAGTGACACCGCCACACGGGGTTGCGGGTTTTTCGAAAGAGATATTGCGGCCCCAGAACGTAAAGGGCAAAAGAAGGAACATGGGTGGGTTTTAGTCAGTACAAGTCTGACATGCCCCCCTGCTTTGCCCAGGTTGAGGGAAGGTTATTAGATGAATTCCAATCCGCAAAAAGGTTCCGTTTTTTATTTTTGAGGTACAGAACTCTAAAAATAGCTGTTTAATAATTTTTTACCATGCAGTTTTATTGAAAATAGATGATTTTTTCTACCTGTTTGTCTCTCAATATACTACTGAAATCTGCGATCCATTGAAGCTGTGAAAAAATGTATTCTCTATGTTTATGGTAATCAAAATAATATGGCCGTTTATGTCGCATTTAGCTAATGCTAGTTAAATGATAAATGATGTTTATTTTGCAAGTAGGTTTTCACAAACACTTTTACACGTCTTTTTTTTAAAACTAGATGAGGCCGGTGTTTCGTACCCGACTACTCTGAGAAGAAACAGCCGAAACAAACTCAGAGGTCATAGTCTCTTTTAAAGTCCAGACAAAAAAAATCTTGGTCAACTTACATGAGGACTATGCAGATTAGTGTCTGAAGTGGTCTTTTTAAGAAAGCACCACACAGATTGAGTGGACCTGTCCAGTCAGTGCAAGCATTTGTCAGTTATCGTGTAGCTCGACTCATAACCCAAGGAGCTCAACGAAACGACGAACAATACCAAAAAAAGGACATTAGCGTAGGTCACTAAATACTCAACTGCCAGAATCGTCAAAAGCAAAAAAAGGTAAATAAAAGTTATGATCCACATGGTCCTCACAGTTTACTGTTTACCTACACCTCCGTCTGTCCCTTTGAGAATTACAGTCGTAATGTTATTTGAAAAACAAGATGGTGGTATTCTATTATACTAGTTTTATTACCTACAAGTATTTGGGTTTTAAAGAGGGTTAGATTTTTTTTCAATTTAATATGCTACCTTTTTAATGAGGTGGAAAATCATCAAATAACTTCCCCTCTAGGCTCCGCTCTAGGCGGAGTGGAGGGGAGTGTCATACTTTTACTGACTAAAACCCACCCATGTACCTTTTATCGCCCTTTCCGTTCCGGGGCCGCGGTATCTCTTTCGAACAACCCGCAAAATATATATGCTATATACCAAATATGCTACCTCAAACAATTTATTTAATCTGCCCAGACCGGCGCCGTATCTAGATCATTCGTGACTGGCATTCTTTGCCGAACTTGGCAATGGATAGGACGCGCGTACCTGCGGACATGGAATGTTGCCAGTATTTGGGAGGGACGTGGCTTGTGTTTAGGAGACGAATGATCAGTTAGCCAAGTCCTTGGCAATCGATAACATGGCCACGTAAACAAGATTGTACGAGACGTTGTAATTGAAATTTGGTTTGGCTTGGATTCGCGACCGAGCGAAAATCTGACGTATTTGTTGTATTTGTTACAAATGTGTTTTGTCTTTTGCAGAAGACTGTAAATGCGTTAGTACTACACTCAGTCGCGAGTTGACTACGACAAAAATAGGTAAAATCAGAAGGTGCTAACTCACGCGAAGTCGCGAGTTTATAAGGCGCGAGTTGACGAATAAGCCATTCTGTGAGGAAGTATAATATACCTACCTGCAAAGAGCAATGAATCCAATTTTGTTTGTGAATGAATTCACTGGAGGTCACAAGGCAGTCGCTCTGTGTAAAATACTGGTATTCAGATCCGGTTAGACTGGAAGCCGACCCCAAAATATTTGCTAGGCTAGACGATGATGAAGTACATATATAGGAAAAAATGCAAAGTTTAACCGACAAAAAAGGAAGATACATTGCCCATGTCTGTAAGGAGCGCTCAAACCCTGTCCACTTTTAAGATTCTGGTCAAAAAGCACTACCTCTCTCCGTAATCAACAATATTAAATATTTCTTTGCTCTTCATGATTGTTATTTTATATGTATATTATACGTATTTATATAAAAGCATTTGTTTTTGTGTAAAAAAATAAAATTAATTATAAAATGTTACGCCACAGACTACCTACAGTACTGTTTCTCCTCTATTTAAATCCATCCAAAGGTTGTCTTGAAAAGATCGATTTTAGCGATAAGACCGCCCATTGTGTCACCCTATTTATAAGTTTGTCTAGTGTTAATAATGTTACTTGTATGGTGTCGGCGCGAAAGTTTGGGCCACGTAGGTTGTGTGATAAAAGGCACAACAGTTTGCTACACGTTGATGGGCAGGTAGACGGCGCATCACAGGTGAGCGGGTCGAGTGTATCAGCACAGCCAGCCACCGCTAACGTCTCCACTGTCTCGGCATTACACGTTACGGCTAACCATTCAGAATCGCAAAACAGTAATCAGGAATATTCGTTATTACCCAACGTTTTGCTGTCCACGGCGTTAGTGGACATAGCAGATTATAATAACAAATATCACACTGTGCGCATTCTGCTTGATAATGGTAGTCAACATTGTTTCATAAAGAAATCGTTGTGTGAAACATTAAATGTACCGTTATTACAGCCCACTTATCACGTTGCTGGGGTAGGACAATCGATTTCACAGTCCACCCACATTTGTAAAATAAACATACGTTCAAAGCTAAATTCGTTTTGTATAAACATTGATTGTTTAGTGTTGCCGTGCATTACAAATCAATTACCCACATTTAGTGTCGATGTAAATAATATGCGTATACCTAATAATGTTCAACTTGCGGATCCGAACTTTCACTCACCGTCAGATATCGATATACTGATAGGTGCAGATAAGTTCTGGGAATTATTGTGTGATGGCAAAATTAAGTTGAATAAAGGACCTTATTTACAAAACACAAAATTGGGTTGGATAGTGTCGGGACCTTTACATAATAACACACTTCCCGTTAAGAGTGTGCAATGTAATTTCTCCCAAACAATTGACACACAGTTGAAATTGTTTTGGGAACTCGAAGAGATAAACAATAACGTTAATAAAAATATCCTTAGTGCTGACGAACGTGCGTGCGAAGACATTTTTGTCAAAACGACAAAACGTATGGAAGATGGTAGGTTTTCCGTACGTATTCCTTTAAAGGAATCAGCTGATGTGCTCGGAAACAGTTATACAGCTGCTGAAAAACGTTTGTTGTCGTTAGAACGAAAATTTGCTCGTTTGCCACAGTTTAAGGAAAAATACGTAGATTTTATGGAGGAATATGAAAGGCTCGGTCATATGAGTTGCGTTAAAACTTATGAGTCACCTCACTATTTTTTGCCGCATCACGGCGTTATTAATGAAAATAGCAGTACGACTAAACTGCGCACTGTTTTCGATGCAAGCGCAGCGACGTCGTCCGGTAAGTCGTTGAACGATATTCAACATATTGGTCCACCACTTCAGAATGACATTTTTAGCATTTTACTACGCTTCAGGCAATATAAATACGTCGGTTGTGCTGACGTTGAGAAAATGTTTCGGAATTTTCTTGTACAACCAGACCAACGAGATTTACAATTGATACTATGGCGTAAACTTCCGTCGGACCCAATATCTGTATATCGCCTAAACACTGTGACGTATGGCACCGCGTCGGCGCCATACCTTAGTATGAGATGCTTACGTCAGCTTGCACTGGAATGTGGGGATCAGCAGGTTGCGAGAGTAATCCAAGAAGATTTTTTCGTTGATGACGTCATCCTAGGTGACAATGATTTAAATAGCTTACTCGATACCTGTGAGAAGTTACGAAATACTTTAAACTCGGCTTGTTTACCGTTGCGTAAGTGGTTATTTAACGTTGATATCAGTGAGCACGAAATATCAAAAGAATTGTCATTAGGTGAACATTGCCAAACTAAAACCTTAGGATTGGGTTGGTATAATAAATGTGATGAACTCCATTTCACCACTCGAGTAGTTAGACCGACTTTACTAAGTAAACGTTCAATGTTGTCGATAATCGCACAAATATACGATCCATTAGGAATTTTAACACCGGCTGTCGTGGTAGCCAAAATATTAATGCAAAAATTGTGGTTGTGCAAGATAAATTGGGATGATCCCGTTCCTAGTGATGTTGCGTTATCCTGGGAAAAATTCATTGACACACTTCAATATTTGCATAAATTACGTATTCCGCGTCATGTTATGAGTGCTCACACACAGTACATAGAACTACACGTTTTCACGGACGCGTCGCAGAGTGCGTATGGTGCCTGCGCATATGTTCGCACCTACTCTGATGGCTCACCGGTGACAATTAGATTATTGTGTGCAAAGAGTAAAGTTGCACCAATTAAAACAGTCAGCATACCGCGATTAGAGCTGTGTGGGGCTTTAATAGGCGCACGATTATATAAGAAAATTATCGAGTCATTGCGGGTTAATTTCTTCAAAATTTACTTTTGGACAGACTCTACTATTGTCCTTGGATGGCTTCGTATGTCACCACATTCGTTAAAAACATTCGTTCAAAATAGAATAGGAGAGATTAATGAAATCACAAGCAATGCATTATGGTTACATGTAGGAACCAAAAATAACCCAGCGGATCTGGTCTCGCACGGTCTTAGTCTCGATATACTCATTGACAGTAATCTGTGGTGGAATGGACCTGAGTTCTTAAAAAATTCAGAGTCGTCATGGTCACAGCAACTCCGACTTACCAGAGCTAAAATCAAAAACGACAACCGTTATGGTTTGTGACGTAACAAAAAATAAAGTTATTCATTTTGACAGATTTCGTTCTTATCAGCGTATAGTGCGCGCCGGCGCTTACCTGTTACGATACTTACATAACTTACGCACACCAAAGAAAGATCGTACACAGGGGCCGTTATCAGTAGATGAATTAAATAAGTCATTACAGTTGTAAGCGCGTCTCGCTCAACGCGAATCGTTTCCGATGGAATATGACAAGTTAAAAGGTAACTTACCTTTAAAACCTTCAGGTTCGATTTCTAGGCTTAATATATTTCTAGATGAAAGGGATATAATTAGAGTAGGTGGCCGTCTTAGTAACTCACCTGACTTTAATTACGACAAGAAGCACCCGATACTTTTATCAAGTAAACACAACTTTACACAATTGTTGTTTCAATATCAACATAAAGAACTTCTTCATGCTGGTCCCCAGTTGCTATTGGCTACCGTGCGTGAGAATTGGTGGCCGTTAGGGGGTAGAAACCTAGCTAGAAGCGTTGTCCACCAATGTGTCCGCTGCACTCGAATGAAAGGTAAAACCTTAACGCCAATCATGGGCAACCTTCCGTCTGAACGAATAGAACCTGGTTTCCCATTCATTCGATGTGGAGTGGATTATGCTGGTCCCATAAACGTACTAAATCGCAAAGGAAGGGGGGCTAAATTAGAAAAGGGTTATATTTGCATATTCGTTTGTTTTGTTACCCGGGCCATTCATCTAGAACTTGTCAGTACGTTAGCTGCTCAAGAATATATATTAGCACTTAAAAGATTTATCTCACGACGAGGAAAACCAGCTCAAATTTTCTCAGACAACGGTAGAACTTTCATTGGAGCCATGAAAGAGATTAATAAAATGTTAGAGGAAAATTCACAGCAAATAATAGATAACTTGTCAACTGATAATATTGAATTTAAATTTATTCCCCCTTATGCTCCTCATTTTGGGGGATTATGGGAAGCAGGAGTAAAATCCTGCAAGTTCCACCTTAAGCGTGTCGTAGGTACCGCTAACTTGACGTACGAGGAGTTCAGCACTGTGTTGGCACAGATCGAAGCAGTCCTGAACTCCCGTCCTATAAGTCCTATGTCCTCAGATCCACATGATCTTCGTCCACTAAGCCCAGCTCATTTCCTCATCGGCCGGCCACTCACTGCACCAGCATGCAGAGACCTCACAGAAGCACGGACTCACTGCTTGACACGGTTTCAAAGATTGGAACAAATAAAACAGCACTTCTGGAAACGCTGGTCACAAGAATACGTTGCTGAACTTCAGACAAGGACGAAGTGGAAGACGAACAGTCAAGACATAGCACTAAACACGCTTGTCGTTATTAAGGAGGACAACTTACCACCTCTTAAATGGCGTATGGGCAGAGTTACCCATATTTTTCCAGGAAAAGACGGCGTGTCACGTGTCGCCACCATCCAAACTGCTACGGGTCCTGTACAACGAGCGTTCTCGAAAATCTGCCCTCTACCTGTATCATCAGCAGAGGACGACAACACGAATGCAGCCTGCGGCTTCTCCGATCAAGCGGCAACGAAAAGCTAGACATCATTGGAAGCTGGAGCTTCCAAGGCGGCCGGCATGTCGGCGCGACTACTAACGCCATCTGTCGACGCCTTTGGACACCACCAATTTAATCGACGAATAGGAGTTCGGCATTTTGATCGACCAATCATAAGTTAGACCAGTTATAAGTTCTATTAAAATATTTTTTCATTACCATAACCACACTATTACGATTAAGACGATTTTTAAATATAACCATATAACCAGCAAAAGTTCAATAAATACATTCATTGAAGTCTACCTGCCTCCCGTTCCTGTACATATGGTGTACATAATAAAGAATATTCTATCTATCTATACATTTAACTAAATTACTCATATTAAACAAAGTAGTTGGTAAAAATCTAGGCAGATAATGATGAATCCACCAAGACGGCGATGGCTATAAAAACCAAAGGAAGTTGAAAGTAGAAAGAAGATTTAGTTTTATAGAACAGTGATAAACTGAGTAGATTTATTAACAAAACATTAATGACAGATTTGATGGCTGTCTGCCAAGTTCAACCAAGCTTTACCTTTTTATTTATAAAAAAAACTAGCTTTTGCCCGCGGCTTCGCTCGCGTTAAATTCGGGGTAACACAGTTCCCCAGTACTTGTAGTTTTGCTCTCGCGCCTTATTTATTGTAAGGGAAGAAAAGGGCAAACTTAGCATTGCTAAATGCTAAGTTTGCCCTTTTCTTCCCTCTTTCTTCCTCATATCTCAATTTTCTCCGTGAATCTCCAGGTTCCCAACTATCTCTGTACCAAAATTCATCAAAATCGGTTTAGCCGTTTAGCCGTAAAGACTTAACAAACAAACTCACTTTCGCTTTTATAATATTAGTAAGGATTACATCTATATCTACCATCGTTATACCCTGCTGGTGTGTCCTGCCAACTCTTTGAGTACCATGACGCTATTTCGAACGATACTTTTAAGTTTCTAACCTCTAAGTTACCAAGTACAAACTAAAGTGCCTCGGTAACATCTAATTCTACGCTAAAAATAAAAACAATGGCTGCGTTCTATTCATTGGGCGTGCACTCGAAGAAGTTTTAATTTGTTTGCCCAACTCCTGTCCGATCCCGTTGAAAGTGTACGTAATGTGTAAATGTATACTTAAACAAGCAAGTTGGTATACAAGCTGCAACTTACTTTAAGCTACATATATTAGCTGAGTATATTATAAATATGTACTTATACTACTATAATTCTTACTAATATTATAAAAGCGAAAGTGAGTTTGTTTGTTACATCTTCACGCTTGAATGGCTAAACTGATTTTGATGAATTTTGAAACAGAGACAGTTGGGACCCTGGAGACGGAGATAGACTATTGTTTTTATTTATATAAGTGAGATATGAGGCAGAGAGAGGGACGAAAGGGGAAAACATGGCTTTGTTATTACAATACATAAGGCGCAAGGGCAAAAACTAAAGGTAGCAGGTACCTGCAAATCAGGAAAGGGGAACTGTGTTACCCCGAATTTAAAGCGAGCGAAGCTGCAGGCAAAAGTTAGTAATATTTAAGTACGGAGTCGACATGAACATAAAATGAACGTAGTTGCATGTAACAACTAGTATCTATTGTTATACAATAAATTATAATGGTAGATGGAAGTTTGGATGCGAACAAACACGGACTAGACAATACCAAACATACATTGTACATTTGTACAAATTACAGCGGCGGTACGTTCAACACAATGAAGCTTCGTGGACATTTCGACAGATATTTTTTTCTGTTGTCCGTATTCTGCCAACGAAAAGTCAGTCAGCCAGCCATCTAATGCTGGTCTTTTGCGACACATGTTCGAAATACAAACATAGTTCGTTCTACAAACGAAAACAAAAAGTCCAAACGATGCAGGTTTTAGGTTCGACAATCGATATAATGAACGTTTCCGTAGCTGGCAGGATGTAAAAAAAAAATGGGCGTTTGAATTTTTTAGAAGAAAAACTTTCAAATTATAAATTTTTGTGCCAGTTATAGAGGAAAATTCGGGTACGTCATTTTCTATTTTCATTTCATAGTTGCATCTGCTGATAAACACGCATTACCCAAATATTCTTTCGTGGGAACTGATGTTTGATAGGTACAAAAAAAATATGCTTTGAGACCCAGCAGCTTAGGCTGTGCATTATTTGTGTTCTTATACATATTTTGCAATAGTTTGTTGATTCTTCTACACAATCAGGTCGTTGCAAATATCAAAATTCCTATTAAGAATATGTACGCCAATGTTTCAATAACAGTAATGTTTTGAAAAATACTGCTTAATATGAAACGACTTTTCCCAATCTGGTATTAAAACAAATACTTTGCGAAATACAAACAATAAAGAAAATCAGCTCCACAGAAAACCAATATCTGCGGCAAAATGGAAAATCAGCTTTGTTAATATAATATGCTCAAAATATTTACTAGTATGTAGTAGGTACTCGTACATTTGTGAATTTAATTAAATCACTACTGAACATCGTTATTTATTGGCAGAGGCGAACGGTTCGTGAAATTACATTCAATATACATACTATATAACACAGGGACAAAGAGAACAATACAATATTTATATAGCTTTTTGTATAAGTGTTTGTTTTGTTGTTTGAAAAAAAAGTACTGTAATACCAGCTTTACCTGTAATTATTTTGTTAGTTTTTTTATTTGGAACAACAAATAATTACATAAAAAGCATTAAGATACAAAAAATATAAAATAACTTTACTTTGAAAAGTTAGTGGTACAAAAATCATTGAAATAATCAAGAGCCATCGTCTTACGCCTTTTTTTGCAAAAAATATTATTTCACCATTTTTAGTTACAGTAGATATGGAAAACCGTATGTATTATATACACACATTTTTTGTATCGAGTATTCGTTTTCCATTGTTACTTAAAGTTATAAGCAGATCATCCATACAACCATAGAGCATATTTTTGAAGTCGGTTATAAAGAGATATTTGCATATAAATATATACAGGGTGGCCAGTTGATAGGCGTCCAAAGAAAAAAATTAGATGCCTTATGCTAAGGGGTACCCGAATTACCCCCATGTATGTTCCGCGATTATTTGTAGTTTAGGAGCTAGAATTTTTTTAAGTACTTTTTTCAAAATATTCACCTAGCATTGGTTTTTATTTTTTATGTCTTTATTCCTATCATTTTTAGATATTCTTTTTTGTGGAATCTATTAGCGATAGCAATAGCTACCATTCAAAAAAAATCCGTTTGCCTAGGCATTGTAGAACTTACCACAAAATTAGTCCAAAGTTCAAAATTACCATTAGAGTTCGATAATCAAAAATGTTCAGATCTTAAAAAAAAAATAAGTGAGGGGTGCCAGAGGTTTCTAAATGATCTTAAAAACTTCTATGGACCTTCAACAGACAAAATCGGTAAAAAAATATAGAGCTTGATCGGGGATTATTTCCTGTAATTAGCGTTGATAGCAATAAAGGTATTTTTACAGTTATTGTTATAATTTGGGATTTCTTTATTTTTGCCACTTTTATGATAAAAAAATACGGTAGATAGTTTACAAATTTTATTAAAACACGTTACAAGAGGTTTTCAAAGTGCCGCCTTACCACAGAAATGCACAATCTACATCTACGGAGGAAATTGTCTTTTAGTTGTAAACCATGTCTCGTCTCAGTGTTAAGTTAACGTCTGACAGCAAAATTGGTAATTCTTCAAGAACTCTTTGTAGGTGGCTCCATCGAGCTTGGACAGCGGTCTGGCTATGGATTCTCCATAGTCCGCTATCAAGAATCCTCATTCCGTAAGACCATCAAATTTTCAACACCGCTTCGTTACAAAAGGTTTTCAAAGTGCCGCCTTACCACAGAAATGCACAATCTACATCTATGGAGGAAATTGTCTTATAGTTGTCTAAAGGCTTCTCTGTTACTTTTTACAACATTTCCCGCTTCTTCAATTTTCCGTTTTAGTTCTTCCTCATTGTTAGTGTCCCGTGCGTACCATCAGGAGTCTGGACGGCAGCTCGAATGGTGGTGGTAAACTAATTGGTAGTTCACCGTTGAGAACGCCGGACCACATTTTCACACTGAAGCGGTGTTGAAAATTTGATGGTCTTACGGAATGAGGATTCTTGATAGCGGACTATGGAGAATCCATAGCCAGACCGCTGTCCAAGCTCGATGGAGCCACCTACAAAGAGTTCTTGAAGAATTACCAATTTTGCTGTCAGACGTTAACTTAACACTGAGACGAGACATGGTTTACAACTAAAAGACAATTTCCTCCGTAGATGTAGATTGTGCATTTCTGTGGTAAGGCTGCACTTTGAAAACCTCTTGTAACGTGTTTTAATAAAATTTGTAAACTATCTACCGTATTTTTTTATCATAAAAGTGGCAAAAATAAAGAAATCCCAAATTTTAACAATAACTGTAAAAATACCTTTATTGCTATCAACGCTAATTACAGGAAATAATCCCCGATCAAGCTCTATATTTTTTTACCGATTTTGTCTGTTGAAGGTCCATAGAAGTTTTTAAGATCATTTAGAAAGCTCTGGCACCCCTCACTTATTTTTTTTTAAGCTCTGAACATTTTTGATTATCGAACTCTAATGGTAATTTTGAACTTTGGACTAATTTTGTGGTAAGTTCTACAATGCCTAGGCAAACGGATTTTTTTTGCATGGTAGCTATTGCTATCGCTAATAGATTCCACAAAAAAGAATATCTAAAAATGATAGGAATAAAGACATAAAAAATAAAAACCAATGCTAGGTGAATATTTTGAAAAAAGTACTTAAAAAAATTCTAGCTCCTAAACTACAAATAATCGCGGAACATACATGGGGGTAATTCGGGTACCCCTTAGCATAAGGCATCTAATTTTTTTCTTTGGACGCCTATCAACTGGCCACCCTGTATATATTTAATTAGCTATATATATAGCGTGTGACCAAATAATAGCAGCCGCTCAGATCGATCTTTAGGTTAAGCCGCGCTTGCCTAGATTGGTCTGTGGATGGGTAACCACCGATACTGATATACTGAGTTTCCTCCGTGCCTCGGAAAGCACGTTAAGCCGTTGCTCCCGGCTGTCATTTGTAGAACTTGACAGTCGTTACACGTAGTCAGTGTTCCGAAAGTCTGACAACCAGTCTTACCAAGGAGTATCGTATTACCCAGTACTAACTGGGTTGTGGAGGTCAAATAGGCAGTCGCTCCATGTAAAATACTGGTATTCAGCTGCATCCGGTTAGACTGGAAGCCGACCCCAACATAGTTGGGAAAAGGCTAGGCAGATGATGATAAATTTAATTTAAAAAAGGTTCTATATTCGACCGTATTATGTATGTTCACCGATTATTCCGCCAAGTGTGGATTTAATAATAAATACTTTTTACAAATTTAATTTTAGTGTCGAATAGCTAATTTATCGATAACTAGCTTTCGCCCGCGGCTTCGCCCGCTTTAAATTTGGGGTAACACAGTTCTCCTTGCGTTCCCTTTTCTTCCCTCTTTCTCCCTCACATCCCACTTTTTTTAAATAAAAATTAGCCTTTGACCGTCTCCTGGTTCCCAACTATCTATGTACCAAAATTCATCACAATCGGTTTAGCCATTAAAGCGTGAAGAGGTAACAAACAAACAAATAAACAAACAAACTCACTTTCGCTTTTATAATATTAGTAAGGATAGTAAGGATGGTTATAGAATACTGAAAATTACGCCACGAAATTAAGGAGCTGAGAATACAAAAGTTAAACAAAAATAAACTGTAAACACACAAGATTAGTATTTCTATTCCTTTAATGACTGTGTGAAATAAGGCTGCTACAGCAGACAACTGTAATTAATGCTGTTATAATTAAAGCATTAAATTAACTTAATAATGATCGACGTCCTTGAGCATTAATTACCATCATTTAACATAGTTTCTGTTGGTTAACGTACAAATAAAGCCCTCTTTTTGATGTTATTTTGTGATTGAGTTTTCGATGGATATTATTTGAAAGAGAAATCGAGTATCAAACATACAGAAACAAAAAAGAACATACAATCGAATTGAGAACCTCTTCCTTTTTGTAGTCGGTTAAAAACACGATCCGAATGACGGTTTATCAGCTTTGTTTAGGATACTTTGACATCCATTATACTAAGTCAATTCGTTCCCTTAATAACTTGACTGCCCCTTTTTGAGGATGGGAAATCATCAAATAACTTCCCCCACTCTGAGCGGATCGGGGGGGAGTGTCAGACTTGTACTTTCTGAAACCCCCCATATTCCTTCTGTTGCCCTTTTTGTTCTGGCGCCGGTTCTGTACACTTCTTACAAAGCATCTCAATACCAAATGCGCTACAAGCTTAACTATATGAATCTAGCTAATACAAGCCTGGTCTAGTCTAATTTCCGAAGTTCTAACTAAGCATTCCTACAACATCTGTACCTAAATACGTGACGCCTAGTGTTTGGTGCCTTCTGTGCTGGTATTAAAGGCAAAGTTCGGTTATAGCAAACTGTATTACAGTGTCGTGCAACGTTACATGACAAAGCTGGTCGGACTAAAATTGTATATTGTTTGAGTGATTTCTAAAAAAGTTATTGAAATCCTTACTAATATTATAAAAGTGAAAGTGAGTTTGTTTATTTGTTTGGTTGTTACGTCTTCACGCCTAAATGGCTGAAGTGATTTTGATGAATTTTGGTACAGAGTTAGTTGGGACCCAAAAGACGGACATTTTTTTAAAGTGTATAGTGATATGAGGAAGAAAGAGGGAAATTAAAAAGGGAAAATTAGCTTTGCAAACAAATTAATAAGGCGTAAGGGCAAAACCTGCAGGTAGCAGGTACCTGTAAATCAGGAAAGGGAAACTGCGTTACGCCAAATTAAACGCGAGCGAAGCCGAAGGCAAAAGCTAGTAACAAATAAAGAAAGCATTTATTTGTATTTGACACTAGAGAGCCACTCCGGTTTCGCACGGGTTCAATGTAGATATTAATATTATGGATGTTTGTGTATGTGAATTTAAATGTTTGTAAACGCACCCACGATACAGAAGAAATTCTAGTGTAGGACAACGTTTTATAAAAAAAAAAATACGTGTGGCACTCGGGGACTGCTGCGGTAAAGCTATTGCAAAGGATTTTTTATCCAAAAAACTAAATACAATATTTTAAAAGAAACTTAACTTAAATAAAAAAGAAGTCGTAAAAGAAAAACAAGACCTTGGTAATGATCCTGCGTACTGTCAATTTATATACTTAGACGGACCTCTTGGTCTAGTGGTTAGTGGCCCTGACTGCTGAGCCGGAGGTCGTGGGTTCAATTCCCACCCAGGACAAACTTTGTGTGATGAGCATGATTGTTTGTTCTGTGTCTGGGTGTGATTTATCTATAATATGTATGTATTTATAAATTATATAAGTATGTATATCAGTTGTCTGGTTACCATAACACAAGCTCAGATCAGGATCAGATGTGTGTGAGTTGTCCCAAGATATTTATTTATTTATTTTTTGTTTTATATACCGATTCCCTACCAAACACGCTGATCGAACATTGGAATCGTAAATTGAAATAATTGAGCTTATTCATAATGAAAGTGTTAGGTTTTTTTCGTCACGAAATTTCTTGATTCTAAAAAAGCTATGCAATAGCTTAAAAAATACTTATTTACCTTTCTCTTGAATCACTAAATTAATCTATTGCTCAAAACTGCATTAAAATTATTTGATAAGATCTAAGAGCAAACAGACAGTGGGTGAGACTTCATTTCATAATATGCATGGTTGTGTAAAACGTGTTATTACCAAGGAAATTTGTCGGGCCTGTTGGTCTAGTGGTTAGTGGCCCTGACTGCTGAGCCGGAGGTCGTGGGTTCGATTCCCACCCAGGACAAACTTTGTGTGATGAGCATGATTGTTTGTTCTGTCTCTGGGTGTGATTTATCTGTAATATGTATGTATTTATAAATTATATAAGCATGCATATCAGTTGTCTGGTTACCATAACACAAGCTCTGCTTAGCTTGCGATCAGATAGCAGTGTGTGAGTTGCCCAAGATATTAAAAAAAAACCTTACCAAATTACGGTACTTAAACTAACCAAATTTAGTTAGTTACTTTTTCAAGAAATCGCCAAGTGGTTAGTCGACTCTTAACGAACGAATCCAATCAGAATGCCAATTATGAACAAGAGTAAATTCCATCCAGCAGAAACGTTATGTATCCTTACTTATTACTTATTTCACTCATATACTTATAATATTATATATTATATTATATTATTTTATTTTTTTATTAATTATTATTATATATATATATATAATATTATAAAAGCGAAAGTGAGTTTGTTTGTTTGTTTGTTTGTTACCTCTTCACGCTTTAATGGCTAAACCGATTGTGATGAATTTTGGTACATAGATAGTTGAGAACTAGGAGACGGACATAGGCTAATTTTTATTTTAAAAAAGTGGGATGTGAGGGAGAAAGAGGGAAGAAAAGGGAAAACTTAGCGTTGCTATTACAAATCAATAAGGCGCAAGGAGAACTGTGTTACCCCAAATTTAACGCGGGCGAAGCCGCGGGCAAAAGCTAGTTTTTCTATAAAACCAGGAAAGAATGAAGAAAATATGGACAAGAAATCTAGAACATAGCCATTTAACGTGATCTTAGTAAATGTGGAGCCAGGGATATTTGAAATGGTACGTGATATAGAAACTATCAGAGGAAAGGAAGCCACAAAACCCAGACTTATATATTTTGTTGGCTCGACGGCGATCGCCTGCCTTATATTTTTCAGGGGTGCTACACTTCGGGTCGGCACTACAAAACAATAAACAAGCAGATTTAGGTGTGCAGTATTTGTTGACATGAAACAATTACCACACATACGTACTCTTTTTTTTGCGGATGGGAAAGCGTCAAAAACTTCCCCCGCTTTGAGCGCAGCGGGGGGGAGGGGTGTCAGACTTGTACTGACTAAAACCCACCCATGTTCCTTCTATTGCCCTTTATGTTCCAGGGCCGCGGTATCTCTTTCGAACAACCCACAATCCGGCAGGCGGTGGCCCTGGCAGGCCCCTCTGTTTTGCTGATATCTCTTTGAGGCGCGCGTGGAACACTAACGCGCTGTCGACACGGCCTGTCGTCAATAGAAGGACGAACGTTGAGCTACCCATTGCTCACCATCCAATACACATATTATACTCTGTTATTAGGCTTGTGCCAAAATATTTTTGTCAGGCATATATTAAATCCGGGTTTACGGGTTTTTAGAAAGAGTAACCGCGGCCCCAAAACATAAAGGGCAATAATAGAATACCAGTATTTTACATGGAGCGACTTCCAATCAGACTTAAACGTCCCAGTTCGTACTTTATTTTCCGGTACCCGTTAATAAGACTGATAATCAGAGTTTTGGGCCACTGACTACCTCTAACGACTGTCAAAGAATTTATCCTACCATCCTACTAATATTATTAATGCGAATGTTTGTGAGGATGGATGTTTGTTACTCTTGATAAAATTTTTGCACAGACGTAGATAATAGTCTGGAGTAACACACAGAACACTTTTTTGCAATATCACGCGGGCGAAGTCGCTGGCGCCAGCTAGTGTCTTCATAATTTAGTCGGAAACCATGTTCCCTAATATTTCTTAGAAAATCGAGCTTCTATTCAGAAAACCGTAACAAGAATATTTCTATGAAAAACACTCGGTTGTTGACCTCAATTTTGTCCAGTTTTCTGATACAGAACTATTTGATGGCCGCATCGATTTGTGTTCGAATATTTTTATAGCACAATACTGTTTATTATCATGACATTGAAATAAAGTACAATGTCAAACTAATTTCGGTTATACATCGATTGGGTGACTAGTTTGACAAAACAATATGAATAATTAGTATACTAATACCTTAGTTTTTATATTCTACTGAAGTTATTAGACTGTAAAAAGTAATTTGTTGATAAAAAACGATATCTAACATAATAAATCGATCAAACGCAGAGCTGTACATATCGAACCATAATATATGACTATCTTTCATAACATCACGACTGTAAAACTCGAAGGATTAGGTAGAAGTGTTCACAATAATACATTTTGCCAAACTCATATAATAGGGGGCGATCTGCCGGGGTTGTGGGTTGTTCGAAAGAGATACCACGGCCCCGGAACGTAAAGGGCAACAGAAGAAACATGGGTAGGTTTGAGCCAGTACAAGTTTGACACGCCCCCCCGCTCTGCCCTGAGCGGGGGAAGTTATTTGTAGATTACCCACCCCAAAAAAAAAATACGGGGCGATCCTACTGAATGAGTGAGTATTCTATCTCATACAGAGGTGTACAGGAGTTCGTAATATGTAGTATACCCACGTTTTGTTAGTCATGTTTAAGCTCCATGTAAAACAGCCGAACCATTTACTTTGAAACGAATACAAATCCAGACTCAAAATCAATAGTAAATTTTTATTCCAGTGAGGATTTTTTTTTAAATAACGTTGCCCCACACTAAGAATTTCTCCTGTATCGTGGGTGCGTTTACAAACATTTAAACTGACATACACAAACAGCCAGACCCGAAACAGTTATTTGTAGGCCATGCACATATTTTTTTCGTGCGGGCATCAAACCCGCGTTACGCAGCGCAGCAGTCAATCGCTCAGCCACTGCACCAGCCGTGCCTTCAAAAATGTAATCCAACTCCGTAGGTGCTACTGAAAAATACTTGATCGTAAAACCCAATAACACTTTGGCCAACCTGGAATAGAACCCACGACTTAACGCATGACTACTAAACCAACGAGCCAAGTCTCACTCAATACTATCCTTCACTTCAAAATAAAACAAAAAAGAGGCGAACGACATTAAAACGATCCCTTCATACCTCTTCCAGCGTCCCTCATCGATCACTCTAACACCTCTATATATTTCCTCTTTCACTCCCAAAATTCCCCAAAACTAACGTTCACTCACCAACGTAAAGAAAAACATGTGGAACATAATTGACGACCAATAGAAAGGTCTCGAAAGAATTATTTTATTACCAAGGAGCGTTAAGGTAACCTTCGTGTTATTTTAGATGTGCACGCAAGGTTTTAATTTGGGAACGGATCAATCATGGGTTTGGTGTGAACAGAAATAAACAGACCGTTCTAACGTTGCTTCTACATTGTTATAGAAAACAAAATTGATGTGATCGGGCTCTTAAGGACCGTGGACAAGGCTTTTTTTGCAGAAGGGAAATCATCAAATAAATTTCCCCGCTTTGGGCTGATCGGGGGGGAGTGTCAGACTTGTACTGACTAAAACCCACCTATATTCCTTCTTTTGCCCTGTATGTTCTGGGGCCACGGTATCTCTTTCGAACAACCCGCAACCCCAGCAGGCCACTCTGCTTTGCTGACATCTCTTTAAGGCGCGCGTGGAAAACGAACGTGCCGTCGACACCGCCTGTCATCACTAGACGGACAGACGATGAGCTGCCAATTAATCATCATCCACAGACCCGCATCTATGGTGACCGCGCACGGCCACCATCGAATTTTATTAAAGCACTAGCTTTTGCCCGCGGCTTCGCTCGCGTTAAATTCGGTAGCGCCTTATTGATTTGTAATAGCAACGCTAAGTTTTCCCGTTTCTTCCTTCTTATTCCCTCATATCCCACGTTTTTTAGAAAAAAAATAGCCTATGTCCGTCTCCTAGTTCCCAACTATCTCTGTACCAAAATTCATCAAAATCGGTTTAGCCATTAAAGCGTGAAGAGGTAACAAACAAACAAACTCACTTTCGCTTTTATAATATTAGTAAGGAAGTAAGGATTTCTAGCAGTATGGAGTAAATGTGGTTTTCAAAACGAATCGTTTTATTTAAACTTTAAATGTGACTTCAAAAGAAACAACAACAAACCTATCGAGTAAAAAGATCAAAAAATATAAAAACCCTTTCCATATTTCCAACCTTTTAAAATTAACTTCACAAAAACATAAAAATAACTTAAACACAACCCTTATTATTCTTTTCTAAAAACAGAGAGCGACGACACAATCACAATAAATTACACTCCGTAACAGTCCGGGGCTTCCGTTCCAAAAACGTCGCAAAAAGCCGCGAAAAATCTCGCGAATTTCTAAATAAAATAAATGAACAATATGAAGAGGGGTGAAACGGGGAGAGAGGGTATGGGTGAATTTCCCAAACGACTTTTTTTTTTGTCTTCATTGAAATTAGTATTTGAAAAAAGGAATATTGTTCTGTACTATTTTTTTTTGTATTCATTAGGTATTTATTGGGTTGTGGCATAAAATATTATTTGTCTAAGTCTATTTACAAAGGTAGAAATAAATACATAAACCTCTATTTTTGTCACATCGGTGCTGTCCCTCTACTTTTTTTACAAGCAAAAACGCTTATATCGTTATAAAAACAAGTAACTTAAGAATATAACTTATTCTATTTCATAGAATATTAGTTTTATTATTAATATGTAGCATATTTTATTACGTAATTCATAATATTTATTACTGAGAGGCATAAATGTACTTGTCTCGCAAAATTTTGTCATATCGCTGCACAAAAGTAATTTAAACCTAACTTTGCATCGATGAGTCCGACAGTGTCCCCACCCCAATTTTATTTCCCTCGTTAGTGTGTGCTAGTGCGCAGTCAGGACGGACGTGTGTCAAATCGCTGCATATTCCCGCCAATTACGTAAGTACGACATTTCAGTTACTTCCAAGCAATTATTTTATATTATCGGTGGTTGCATTTTTCTAGTGTAATGTGAAGTTTTATTACGATTGTTTGGTTCTAACAGACATAGTAAGTAAATTAGCATCATTATAGGTACTTGAATTTAGCCTAAATATTATACATTTTTCATAATTTTCAAAAAAGTCGATAATTTCTCACGTCGCTGTTCTCATATCGCTGTAATCGGTGGTCTTTTTTACCACCGATGTGATAATTTACACCGATGTGATAAGAAAAATCAATCGGTGTCTTAAATATCATATCGGTGTTTTGATTCATGATCGACGCATAGTTTTGTCACATCGGTGGATTGTTTTATCACATCGGTAGATCATATTATCACCTCGGTGTAATTTTATCATATTGGTAGACATAGTGTCATTTCATTAAAGTAAACAAAAAAACAATGGAGCATACCTACAACCATACATTATATACATACATATACACATATTATATTTTTTAACTTTCATAAATATTAACTTGTGTGCAGCTCGTGCCGCACACAATTCGTTCGAGTAATTTTGTTTTTATAAGATTAATTTTGTTTAAGAATGCTGAAATCAAAACTAAACGAGGAGGAGAAAAAAGAGAGAAAGAGGTTGATGGAAAGAATAAGAAAAGCTAAAATCAAAAGTGATCCTGTGTTAAGAGAGCAGCATTTAAGAAAAGACAGAGAACGCTTAGCTAAAAGAAAGGCAGCTGGACTTATCCTAACCCGAAGCCAAATGACTGCACATGCACGTCGCAATGCACAAAAGAAAAACCGAATCAGTGCCCGTGCCTATTATCAGCGGAAAAAAATAAGGCAAATGGTGCCCGCAACAACCCAACAAGTGTTTCAGAGACCAATGACGCAGAATCGCTACCGAAAAATCAAGATAATGAGCCCGGTATTTCTCAAGAACTAATAGGACCTCATAGCCCACGGCTATTGCGACAGAATGTTCGATGTAATAGTCCTAATTTGCGTATTGATGCCATAGTAGCGAGTAGTTCCCACTATTTACGTACAAGCAGTCCCCTAGATTTATCAATAGCATCTCCTTTACGAACGCCAAGTATTAGTTCTATAAATTCAGAAGAATCAACATTACGCCCAAATAGTCCTAACTTAGACACATCCTTTAATACTGTTAAATTCAAACAAGACATTAAAATGAAATTTCGTAAATATCAAAACGTTAAAACTCAGCAAATACACGATTTAAGAAAACAATTGGCAAAGGCTAATAAAGAGAAACTAATGTACAAAAAGAGATACATGAGACTACATCAAGAATTTAAGAAATTAAAACAGAGTAATTTAGAAGTGAGACGAATCCCAACGAAGCCAAAAAATATAGACCTGCAAAAACGTATCCGTAAGATTGTTGTTCAGTTTTTTGAGGATGATGAAAATTCAAATCTTTGCCCAGGTAAAAAGGATACTGTCACACAAAATGGAGTAAAAAAACAGAAAAGGCTGATGAAAGACACAATTAAAAATTTACACAAAAAGTATTTGACTTCGGGCTACCCTCCAATCAGTTACGTCACTTTTACAAGAATGAGGCCGTTTTGGGTCACGCAGCCAAAATTAAACTTGAGAAATACATGCCTATGTGAGAAACATGAGAACATGGATCTTGTTATATCATCTTTAAAAAGAAATCGTATCATAAAAGAAAACACCACGACTGAAATTCTAAGTAGTATTTGCTGTGATATTTTTAAGGTAGAATGCCTGCAAAGAACATGTCCTGTCTGTAAGAATCGTCATTTAAATTATCAAGAATTTGATAACTCCAAAGATGTTATTTATTGGAATTGGAAGAAGATAAAAAAGAATTACAAAAAAAATGGAGTCGATAAAATAGCCGTCAATGTAGAAAAAGTAAAAATAACCGTTAAACCATTACAACTAATCAAAATATTTGAAAACAATCTGAAACCGTTCTTAACACATTGTAGTAATATACGAAATCAAAGTCAAGCTTTTAAGCACTACAAACAAAACATGACTGAAAAGGATTGTGTCGTTCACATTGACTTTAGTGAGAACTATAGCTCCAAGTACGGGTCCGAAATACAATCTATGCACTTTGGTGGCAGTCGTCAACAATTCACATTACACACTGCTGTAATTTACTATAAAAATAAGGAAGAGAATATAACAACTCAATGTTTCTGCACTATTAGTTCTTCACTGCGCCATGATGCTGCCGCCGTTTGGGCTCACCTTGTTCCAATATTAGAAGAAATTAAACAGGAAGCTCCAATTGTTCAGAATCTTATTATTATTTCTGATTCTCCATCAGGCCAGTATCGGAATAAGAAAATTTTTTATATTATGTCCCAACTCAGTATTTACTGCTCTTCTCTGACTAACATAATATGGAACTATAGTGAATGTGGTCATGGAAAAGGTGCGCCAGATGGAGTAGGTGGGCTACTGAAACGAACGGCGGATCGATTTGTTGCACACGATGGTGATATGAATAATATAGACTCTTTTGTAAACTATTTAAAATCTGCTGTCCAAGGCGTGAAAATTAGTACTGTAGAAGAATATGAAGTTGAAGAAAAGGACTGGCTTCTCCCTACAAATTTGAACACATTTCGTGGAACATTGCAAGTCAAACAAGTCATTTGGACTAAAGAAGCTAAAAATCGTATAGTTTTACGTCGACTTTCTTGTATAGAAGATGAAAGTATGAAATATGTTGTTAAATGTCCACATGGCAAACATCTAGACTTCCACAATTTGTCAACCGAACACGAAATTAAGTCTAAACCTCAACTTTCTACTTCGATTAATAAAAAATCCAGAACTAAATCCAAAATAGATATCACTAAAATGCGACCAGTAAAGTTAACTGACAAATTAATTTTGTTCCCACAGCCATCACATTCAAAGTATTTTACACCATCAAATACATTAAAAATCTCGGAAAATGCGGCACCCAGATCATCCTCTTCGACAAAAATGTCTGAAAATTTGCTATTGAACTATGTAGATCTTGATCAAAGTACTCCTGCCTGTTCATTTTTAGAGAAAATTGACACGAACATTTTAGTTGGTCTAGAGGAATCAACTCAATTCGTAAATAAAGAGGATACGGTAAAAGCATCTAATAGATTTTCAAGTCCTACCGTGGAAGACAGTGACACCGATGAGGAAATATTTAGAATAAAATCTAAAATTAACTTTAAAAAAGAAAAAAATGAGCCACGTAAACCAACTCCTGACATCAAACAGAGATTTAATTATATATTTGGTTGCAGTGACACTGATGATGACTTATTTTGATCTGGGCTGATTTGTTTTTAAAAATTTTATTTTTATTGTTTTTAGTTTTAATTGAAAAAAAAAGGTTTAATTGTTGTAACAGATAATAATTATAAAAGTACGTAATTAAGTGCTGTGATTAACTATAGGTATACTACATAGTCTTCTATGACTTAAAAGTCTAATTATGGTGCAATTTAATAAAAGTGGAGTACGAAGACGGTTCAAGTTCTGTAGTGATTTATGTTGAACTTAAAGGCTGATTAACATAATAACCAAATTATACTGACAGATTTAATTTAAGTTTTTTTTTTAAGGGTAAAGATTATTTGCTAGATGTAAGATATAAGCGATCTCTATGTAATCTATGATACTTACGCACTGAGAACAAAGATTTTAAAAATATTAAATTAAGTGATAATTAAAGCTGTGATTATTGTAGTGTTGTTATGATTAAGGTTAAACTTAAAAGGCTGATTAATTAGGTATATAAAGTTTTCTTATATAAAGTTTCTATTCTTAGTATTGTTGAACCTAGAACGCCACAATGTTTTAAGTGTACACATGGCAAAACAATTAGCTTGATCGCCACATTAATAAATGTGTATTGTACAATAACGTACAAGAAATTTTTGTTTTTTATACTTCTTTTAAATAAACACAATGATAATAAAAAAAACATTATTTTTATTCTAAGAAAATAATACCCTTAGTTCAGGTATTCAGTTCTTAGTCACTCCTTCAAAAATGTATAAGCCTACTATTTCTTTTTTGATGTTCAAAGGTGGATAGATTATCATATCGCTGTATATGTATATCACATCGGTGAATAAATTTATCATATCGGTGTACAGAAAAGATAATCGGTGCCGGATTGTCACATCGGTGGAAACCAGAATTCAAACTGAATTTTCTCCATAGTCTTAAAAGATACGTTGATGGTTACCAATAAGGGAGTATTTAGTATCCTAAATATTACATTAAACATGAAAAAAATAAAAAATATATATAAATGAAAAAGTTCACCGATATGATAAGAAAAATGGCATTTGTTGAAATTCACCCGTATATTGCATCTCATAAGCAAAGGTCGGGGTACAATCTGCGAACAAATGTCTTGTTTCCCATCGAAATATTTGAGATTGCATTCGTAGGACCCCATATTGGGGGCCTTGACATTTTTTCAGCTTATTTGAATATAGTTGGGCTGTTTGCGATGGGAAATCTCGGATTTTTCCTTGTCGATGTGAAGGCATTAAGAGTGCGAGTGTCGTGTTGATCCGGTATATCGATGAGGCCGTTTCAAAGGTAGGATTTCCCCGTTAATGATGGAATTCTTTTGTTGAAGAATATCTCTATTTGTCGCTGATTTACATTTGAAATAACCATGTCCAGAGCTTTAAGTACTTTCTGAAGCTAGAATGGCATTTACAGATGGTGGAATATGTAACATAAAATTTTCATGAAATCATTTTAATATTACGCCTACAATACCGGTGTATTTTTCTTGACGGCACGGTTGGCGCAAAAGCGTAGCGGCTGCTGCGCTGTGTATCGCGCATTGGATTCCAAATCAGAACAAATATTAGTCATTTTAAAAGGTTTGTGTATGTGAGTTCAAATGTTTGTAATCCACGATATATAGGAGAAACTAGCTTTTGCTCGCGGCTTCGCTCGCGTTAAATTCGGGGTAACACAGTTCCCCTTGCGCCTTAATGATTTGTTATAGCAACGCTATGTTTTCCTTTGTTTTCCTCTTTCTCCCTCACATCCCACATTTTTTGAAAAAAAAGCTAGCTTGTTAGCCTATGTCCGTCTCCTGGTTCCCAACTATCACTGTACCAAAATTCATCAAAATCGGTTAAGCCATTAAAGCGTGAAGAGGTAACAAACAAACTCACTTTCGCTTTTATAATATGAGTAAGGATTTCAAGTGCGAGACATAGATTCCTAAAAAAAATAACTATTTTTATGGCCCAATTATTATTAGTTTAACCCATATAATGGGGCGAGCCTATTGCCATCGACCGGGCACAGATCTAAAGAAATACCTGACCAAAAAACCCAATAACACTTTGCTCAACCCTGAAATCAAACCCTGGACTACATAGCAGTCGCGTGTTAGACCAATCGGTCAGTGATGTAGTCAAATTTATGTCAAATATTTTAACAAGAAAAAAAAGTTGCATAATTTAGTAGCCATTTGGGTCATACGTTAGATCATGTTACGGCTTAAACTATTTATTTCTATGCATAGACTTTTTTGCCTCTATGCTATCTAAGTCTATTAAAGTTTTTCGACAGCTCACCTCTGGAGCACGAGCGAGAATGTCCGCCTCCTATGCAAATTCTACGGATTCAATTCCGATATTGGGCCAAGTATTTACATGGCTAGATTTTTTTTAAGTCTAGCTTTTTGTGAAGTGTAGAGAATCTGAATGTAAGTAGTTTGAAAACAGTTTTATTTTTTCGATATTACATTTAATTTGTATGCTTTTGGAAATGTTGTTTTTGCGATTTTGCTCATATCTAATATGTAAAATTCCCGTATCGTAGTGTTTGTTACCGAACGCCTCCGAAACTGCTCGACCAATTCCTATTAAATTCTGTGTGCATATTGGGAAGGTCTGAGAATCAGCCAACATCTATTCCTCATACCCCTAACTGGTAAGTGTGGTCTGAACAGTGGGTGAAACCGCTGAGCGTAGTTGGTTTCTTTATATTTTCCGTCCTTCTTAGTAAAATATATTGACACAAAAATACAAAGCATACAACGGTGACGAGGGTAAACAAAATTATGTCGATGCCAATAATTTGGAGTTTTTTGTGGTTGTCCTATCCAATCATTATTTTTTTTTGTTTTTAGTGACCTAGTATACTATTAAATGTAAGGATAATAAGTAATAACACAAATACCACGTAAAATCTCACTGTTTACAGTCAATAACTTTGACTGTAAAAAGAATTTCGATTAAATTTGGCTCACAGGTAGACATGACCTGGGTTTTATTTTTTTGCGGATGGTAAATCATCCAAAAACTTCCCCCGCTCTGGCAGGAGCGTAAGAGAGTGTCAGAATTTTACTGACTAAAACCCAACTATATTCTTTCTATTGCCTTTTATGTTCCGGGGCCGCGGTATCTCTTTCAAACAACCCGCAACCCCCACAGGCGGTGGCCCTCGCAGGCCCCTCTGGAACATTCGACATAGCCAACGCCTTTAACTCCATGCCCCACGCGACGATATTGGAGGCGCTCCGGTATCACGGCGTGCCGCAATACCTGCGCAACCTCCTAGCCAGCTACTTGGAGGGCCGAGAGGTTCTCTTCGTAGACAAGACGGCCACGGTGAGGCGGTACGGTGCAGAGTCCGGTGTTCCGCAAGGGTCGGTGCTCGGACCCTCCCTGTGCAACATCGGGTATGACTGGATCCTGCGGGGAGTCCTCCTCCAGGGCACGAGTGTCATCTGCTACGCGGATGACACCCTCCTCATTGCCCGGGGCAGGAACTTTTGGGATGCCGCCTGTCTGGCCTCGGCTGGCGGGTCCTTGGTTGCAGAGAGGATCCGCCGCCTGGGATTGAAGGTGGCGCTGCACAAGACCGAGGCCGTGTTCTTTCGCGGGCCTCGGCAACGTTGCCCTCCTCCCGATGCTCACATTGTCGTGAAGGGCGTCACGATAGGCCCCAGATGAAGTATCTGGGCCTGGTGCTGGACGACAGGTGGCGGTTTGGCCCGCATTTCACCGGGTTGTCGACGCGACTGTTGAAAGCCGCGGATGCTTTCTCGTGGCTCCTCCCGAACCTGGGGGGGCCCAAGGCGAAATGCCGGCGCCTGTACTCGGGCATCTTGAGGAGCATGGCCCTATACGGGGCCCCCATCTGGGCCGACTCCCTACACAGGAGGGAGAACGCGACTGCCATCCGCAAGCCCCAAAGGGCCATTGCACTGAGGGTGGCAAGGGCCTACCGCTCGGTGGGTTTCTCGGCGGCGTGCGCTCTGGCGGGCACCCCTCCTTGGGAGTTGGAGGCCTGGGTGCTCGCCAGAGTGTACGAGTGGACCGCGCAACGGAAGGCGCTCGGGGAGCGCCCCGCCGCCGAGGAGCGGGAGGCCGTGCGGCGAGAGGCGAAGGAAGCCATTGGTGTTCTGCAGGGCTGGCTCGAGCGGTCCCACGGTTTCCTCTCGTTCCGTCTGGTTCAGGTGTTGTCCGGCCATGGCTGTTTCGGATCGCACCTGCACCGGATCGGGAGGGAGGAGACCCCGGTCTACCACGACTGCGGCGCGGCGGCGGACACGGCCCAGCACACCCTCGAAGTGTGCCCGGCTTGGTCCGAACAACGCCGCGGTATGACCGCGGTAGTCGGACAGGACCTCTCGCTTCCTGGCGTCGTCAATGCCATGCTGGAGAGCGAGGAGGCCTGGGCAGCGGTTGCCTCCTTTTGCGAGGATGTCATCTCGCAAAAAGAGGAGGCGGAGCGCGCGCGGGAGGACGACCCTCTCGCTGCGCCGCTCCGCAGACGTCGGAGAAGGCGCCGTCCTCTCCCTCCTCTTCATGGTGGCGATGGGCACGGGGGTGCCCTTGCCTGCATTGCACCCATCGCCACCTTCGTCGGTCATTCCCGGGCCCGGGGGCCCTCCCCGCCTAGGGGAGGGCGTTAAGGGTCCAGGCATGGAGGGCAATCGTCGGCGGAGGACTGGACGTTAAGGCTGTGCCGGTTTCCCAGTCCCCCGCCTCTTGGACGAAGCGGGAGTGCCGCTGGGTATTTTTAGTGGGTATACCGGGTCAGACCGGGGAGTCCCACATAGCCCCCCATCCCCCGATGGGAGGGTATGCGTAATGCATTTTTTTTCCCAGCGCAAAAAAAAAAAAAAAAATAAGGCCCCTCTGGAACACTAACGCGACGTAAACGGACGGACGGTGAGCTACCCATTGCTCACCTTCCAACACACACATACTCTTTCATTTGGCTTGTGCCGATCGAGCAATAAATCCGGTCAGTATTTATTTTTGGTCATTATCAAGTTTAATTTTATACTATTCGGGCTAATCTATACTTAATATTATAAAGCTGAAGAGTTTGTTTGTTTGTTTGAACGCGCTAATCTCAGGAAGTACTGGTTCGAATTGAAAAATTCTTTTAGTGTTGGATAGTCCATTTCTTGAAGAAGGCTATAGGCTATATAACATCACGCAACGACCAACAGGTGCTAAGCAGCGTGGGTGAAACCGCGAGGAACAGCTAGTTCAAAATATTTTCGTTTTTGTCGCGGTATCTATTTAAAAAACCCCGAACACCGGCAGGTCAACCTATAGCCTACAACCATAATTTAATAGTGCACCGTCAGTTCAAAGCTATTACAAATTTGATACTAGAGCCGACTCCAAGGCGCCCTGAATAATTTGATTCAAATTAAGCAGTTTGATGTCGGCTGGCACTACTCCACCGACATCGTTTTAGACTTGTTTAATAGTTAAAGTTATTGTGAATTCTAGTTAGTTCGTGTAGTTTTAACCTCAAATATAGGGCTTAAGTGACAATCGCATTTAAAGCTTTTTCTGTTTCAAAGATGCTTCTAACAATCTAAACATACAATTACTCACTCAAACACCCATATTACATACACACATCTATTTACGTTTATTACTTCTACTAGCTTCCACCCGCGACTTCGTCCGCGTCGTGGCATAGTTACTTTGAGCTAACGCTAACTTAAGCCCGCGTGATGATCGAAAAAAAAATATCTTTCTCTCCCCTTTTCTTCTTTCTTTCTCCCCCTTTTAATTTTTTTTTAATTAGCTATGTCCTTCTCCAGGGTCCCAACCATCTCTGTACCAAAATTCATCAAAATGGGTTTCGCCATTTAGGCGCGAAGACGCAACAAACAGACAAATAGACTCACTTTTATAATATTAGCAAGGATTCACACCCATGCATACACACACACATCTACTTACATTTATCTCGCATACTTAAATAGAAATAAATAAAACAATAAACAAGATGTTATGATAATGAAAATTAAAGCTGGGACTACATTAAGGACGGAAAGTACGCTGTTCGTCTCGGTTGTAATTTGTAGATCTTCGACAGTCGTTACAGTAAGTCAGTGTATTCATATTCATATCTTTTTTGCATTCCATAATGAGGATCTTAAAATAGGCTTAAAGCTAAGGTACAATTATGGACCCTGTAGGGCACAGCAAACAAATTCATAATATTAATCACCAAATTAAAATTTGGAAATTATAAAATATTATAAAACTAAATTATAACAAAAATAAAATAAAAATTGAGATGAATAGGAACATATTGTTAGGATTTAAATAAAATTTATTCGTATTTATTAAATAACACTTTACAATAATAGTAATCTATCTATCGGCTAATAATGTTTAGTGTATGTTTGTGTTAAATATATTTGTTTGTCATTTATGTATTCGCTTATTGAGTAATATGCTTTTTTAATCAATATTTCTTTCAATTCAATCAATAGTGTCCCGAAAGTCTGACGACCAATCTTACCAAGGCTATTTTAAGGTATAGTATTACCCAATTCTGGTTTTGGAGGTCAGATTAGCAGTCGCTCCATGTAAAATACTGATATTCATCTGCATCCCGTTAGACTGGAAGTTTACCCCGATATAATTGAGAAAAAGCTAGGCAGATGATGATGAAAGGATTAAACAGTTAAGGTACCTTAACTATTTTAGTTGTTCTTGTTAGTCCTACTTTTTTTCGGGTGGGAAATCATCCAATGACTTCCCCCGCTCTGGGTGGAGCGGGGGGGCATGTCAGACTTGTACTGACTAAAACCCACCCATGTTCCTTCTATTGCCCTTTACGTTCCGAGGCCGCGGTATCTCTTTCGAACAACCCGCAACCCCGGCAGGCGGAGGCTCTGGCAATCTCCTCTGCTTTGCTGACTCTCTTTGAGGCGCGCGTGTCCTACTTAATATTACAAATGCGAATGTCTGTGAGGATGGATGAATGTTTGGATGTATGGATGTTTGTTACTTTTTCACGTAAAAACGGCAGAACGGATCGTGATAAAATTCAGCACAGAGGTAGATTATAGTCTGGAATAACACATAGGAAACTTTATTTTTCGTTATCACACGGCGAAGCCGCGGGCGTCAGCTAGTTAATTATAAGTTAGACCTATTTGGCGCAGCCGTGAGACGACAGCATTGTTTTTTTTTTTAATTTTACCGATTAGATTTAATATTTTGTCTTTATTTGTGTGCACTGGCAAGTGCCAAATAAATGTGTTTTCTTTCCTCTTCAAGTTAGTAGTTAAGAAAATAATTATTTTTAATAATGCCGTTCAAAAAAGGCTTCATTCATTTTTAAACTGTTAAACAAAGAACAGCAATTAATTCTAGACAAAACATTATCAACCCTTAACACTTAAAGGTTTTTTTAAAACACCATTCAGCACCTAACCAACCTACATAAGCTTGAAAGAAACTCCACCAACAGTTTCCCCACAATAAAGCCACAAATGGTTTACAAGGGGCGGAGACTATGTCAGGGTCCATTATAAACTCGCTAATGTAAGGTCCTTAGGGTAACAAATGAGACTTGGTAAGTGCGAGTGAAAATGGACAAGAGGTTCCGGAGTTCAAATTTAAAATTGTAAACATTTCATTTCACGTAAACGTATGGGACACTTATGGAACGGTAGAAGCTAACTGATCGTTTCACCACAGACTACATATATTATTAAATCCACACAAGGGTTTCCTAAAAACGAGTCGAAACACTGAAAAAAATATTTCCTGAATCGTTGATGCGTTTAGGAACATTTAAACTCACATAAAGACGAATATAACAACCCGAATATCCTTACCAATATTATAAAAGCGAAAGTGAGTTTGTTTGTTTGTTTGTTACCTCTTCACGCTTTAATGGCTAAACCGATTGTGATGAATTTTGGTACATAGATAGTTGGGAACCAGGAGACGGACATAGGTTAATTTTTATTTTAAAAAAACTGGGATGTGAGGGAGAAAGAGGGAAGAAAAGGGATAACTTAGCGTTGCTATTACAAATCAATAAGGCGCAAAGAGCACTGTGTTACCCCAAATTTAGAGCGGGCGATGCCGCGGGCGAAAGCTAGTCATTAATAAAATGATGTTGCAAACAAAATTAAACCAACTATCACAATAAGTATGAAAATAGAAAAACGAATTTCAAACAACGAAACCTCGAATTTTCGAATTTTGAAAACAAATACTATATTTTGATTGTTGGTGGTTTAATTATTATTTTTTGTAGTACTAAAACAACTGTTCTGAAAATATATTACTGTTTTCTTAAATTGGGTCCATCACTGAAAAAGGTTGAGAAACTGCTTTGTTGCAACAGAATTCATTGTATCACCAACAAAACTTCTATATTCAATTTACTCTTTTACCTTGTCAATAGATACTAATTTATTTTTATAACTTGTTACTAATATGGTGTGTAATGATTTGTAAAACAACACTTAATTGTTAACTGTGGAGGGTTGTAAATGGCTTGTCGTTGATTGACCCACCAACATAATAAAATATATTGATATACTTACCTGTAGCCCTACTATGACCTCTTAAAGCAATTCTTATTCCGCTGAGGGAAAGAGACAGAGCTATACAGGGTGTCTAGCACCATCTCTTTCACTCAGTGGAATAAGAGTTGCTATAAGATGTCATAGTAGCCCTTCTGTAATTTGTATGGTGTACATAATAAATAGTATTAGATCTATCGTTACGTTGCTACGGAACCCTAAATACAGGGTAGGGGTCAAAGTGTCTTGTTAATAATTATGTAATTGGTCCCTCTGTGCTGAAAGTTCCGTTTAAACAAGGGTTATCCTGGAATTATGATGATGATAGTATTAATATTATGTACATGTTTGTATTTGACGAAAATCTGGTGAAGATAACTCCTTGGATGCTAGAACATAAACGCACACGCGTGCCTTCCACGTCAAGCATGTCAATTTACCTCATTTTTTATCACATGTTTTATATTAATAAATATCTTGGAACAACTCACACACGGCTATCTGATCCCAAGCTAAGCAGAGTTTGTGTTATGGTAACCAGACAACTGACATACATACTTATATAATTTATAAATACATACATATTATAGATAAATCACACCCAGACACAGAACAAACAATCATGCTCATCACACAAAGTTTGTCCTGGGTGGGAATCGAACCCACGACCTCCGGCTCAGCAGTCAGGGCCACTAACCACTGCACCAACAGGCCCGTCTTTTTGTTTGTTTAATTCAAAAAACGTTGCCTAACTAGGAATTTCTCCTGTGGATCTAATCCTACTTCTTTTGCCCCAGACTAATCCGCTTGAAAGAGAAAATTATTGATGCCCGAACTAAAACTAATACCAAACTCAATATCCCTACAACGTTTTAGTTCGTCAGTAAATAATTGAAAAACGAAACTAAAGACAAAATCCCTTACTACGCTAAACACAACCTTAACTTGGTCCTTCGGCTCTAAATTGGTCTTTTGAACCCCAAAGTCCCGATTGAGTCAACCCTAATCCACTGAGATGTATAACTGTGTTAGCGAGTCGAGTAATTTGAATTCGGCCGTGTTAGGCTGTGGGCAGACATGACAAGCATTTAGTTTGTTATAATCTAGTTGTCATTATGTGGTTAAACTGCTGAGTAGACTAAGATTGAAGATTTTGTATGGGCTTGTTTCAATGGTAATGAAGAGCGATGGCAATACATTAAGCTAAAAATATGATGGATTGAAATGTAATGCCAAGTTTGAAGAGGCAAAAAAACAAAAAATTGCAAAATGGGAAAAACACGGACACATAAATTTATTTTGATTTAAAGCCAGCAAAAGATATCAGTAACCAGGCTCCTCAGATTTTGTTTATTTTTCTTTGAAACCGATCTGTTTGTTTTCTATCAAATAAAGTAAAAAGAAGGAAAATGAAAACTGTATCTGACGAGATACTCATATATTTTGCTGACTGTACAATACACTATACTCTGTTAGAATTCATGTTACAGTTGAACGCCTCATTTGTTATATGCAAACTGAGATTTATTCATAAACGCGACATAAGGTTATGACTACGATGTGCTACGGCGTAGCTTGTAGCGCGTTACGGCGTAACTCGAAGTGTGCTACGGCGTAGCTGAAAGTATGCTACGGCGTAGCTCGTGGTGTGCTACGAATTAAATTAAACAAAACAATATTTTGATATCAATTATAACTATTTTGACCGCATATCAGCCACAATGTATCATTGCCCTAAATCCCTTTAAATGGATCCCTCTTCAGACCCGAAACTAATTGGTTGGGTATAATTATAAGGAAAAGCACAAAATATTTCCTCAACCTAGCGGTAGTATGGCAACACCGAAAGCGGTTAGTTTGTACACAAGTTGTTGAACGAAAAAGTTTTATTGGGAACCGAAAGCACCCGAGTTAAGTTTTAAGTAGTTAAATTATAACGTGGTGATATTAATCCTCCAAATTAATTTATAGATACCGTTTGGAAATATCCTACTTCCTACTAATATTATAAATGCGAATGTTTGTGAGGATAGATGGATGTATGGATGTTTGTTACTCTTTCACGTCAAAATGGCTGAGCGGATCTTGATGAAATTTAGCACAGAGTTAGATTATAGTCTGGAATAAAACATAGGATACTTTTTTTTCGATCATCATGCTAGCAAAGCCGTAGGGGCCAGCTAGTAAGTAATTTTTTTTTAATGCTCAGAATTAAACGTCAAAAGTTGACTGCAGATTATGAGGCCCTGCGTTTGATTTCCAGATCGGGAGTAATTATGTTTGGCTTAATCAATTAACAATTTTATAGAAACAACCTCAGAGTCTGAATTTATGCCCAATTGACGGCAATAGGCACATTTCCTATTAAATGAGATTTAAACATAACAAAATAGCAAACCCTAATATTTTTTCAACTCTGCCACACCCTTCTGTAATTTATTATAATTGTGATGTTACAAAGATACTCCTCTTTTTAACAGATGAAAAATCATCAAACAACTTCTCCCGCTCTGGGCGGAGCGAGTAGTGTCAGATTTTTACTGATGACTAAAACTCACCTATGCTCATTATTTTGCTCTTTATGTTCCAAGACCCCAGTATCTCTTTTGAACAACCCGCAACCTGGCACGTAGTGGCTCTGGTAGGCCCCTTTGCACAAATCTATACTAATATTATAAAGCTGAAGAGTTTGTTTGTTTAAACGCGCTAATCTCAGGGACTACTGGTTGGAATTGGAAAATTCTTTTAGTGTTGGATAGTTCTTTCCTTCTTGAGGAAGGCTATAGGCTATATAACATCACGCTACTATCAACAGGTGCTAGTATACAATATGGAAAGAACCATATACTTGGAATTCCTCACCAATTATCTAATCCACAATGCAAAACTACATAAAAATAGTTTATTTCTTAGAATCCACCAACTCATGTTGAAGGTGACCTCGCCAAGCAATCACAGAGTATATTCTATTTAGTGCTGACCTCCTTCGTGAACCTAAGGCGTGCCTGATCGAAATTATAGTCGAAGAGGTGGCGCCTAGTTACAAATCTATAATGATTAATTAATTTATGTCCTATTTTATAGTGCCTAATGTTTTATTTGTATGAAATACGAATTCGCTCGCGTTAAATTCGGGGTAACATAGTTCCCCTTGCGCCTTATTGATTTGTAATAGCAACGCTAAGTTTTCCCTTTTCTTCCCTTTTTCTCCCTCACATCCCACTTTTTTTTTAAAAAAAAAGCCTCTGTCCGTTTCCTGGTTCCCAACTATCTCTGTACCAAAATTCATCAAAATCGGTGTAGCCATTAAAGCGTGAAGAGGTAACAAACAAACAAACTCACTTTCGCTTTTATAATATTCGTGTTAAACGCGTTTTCGCGCATTAATCTAAGGACCTCGTTGATATGGAAATGTTCAATTTCCCTGCTAAAAAATAAATAAAAAATAGACATTATTGTAAACTTTCCGTAATTTTGAAATTATTAAGATCGGATTTCAGACGTCACAACTCTGGTGTTAGATTAAAAATATATTACCAAATAAATCAGTCTACTATACAACCAAACATTCCCTATTTAAAACCAAGGGGTATCGTATCCTGCCGGGGTTGCGGGTTGTTCGAAAGAGATACTGCGGCCTCGGAACGTAAAGGGCAATAGAAGGAACATGGGTGGGTTTTAGTCAGTACAAGTCTGACATGCCCCCCCGCTCCGCCCAGAGCGGGGGAAGTCACTGGATGATTCCCCACACGAAAAAAATAAAAAAAATAAAAGGGGTATCGTATGCGGAGGGGCCTGCCAGGGCCACCGCCTGTCGGGGTTGCGGGTTGTTCCAAAGAGATACTGCAGCCCCGGAACGTAAAAGGCAACAGAAGGAACATGGGTGGGTTTTAGTCAGTACAATTCTGACATTACCCCCGCTACGTTATTTGATCATTTCCCAGTCGCAAAAAAGGGTATCGTATAAGGGGTTGCTGGTTGGTTCCAAAGTAATGATGCGAACTCGGAACACAAAAGGTAAAAGAAGAAACATGGATGGGTTTTGGTCAGTAAAAGTCTGACAATCTTCTGTTTCGCCCAGAGCGAGAGGAATAATTTGAAGATTTCCCAACCGAAAAAAAATTAAAAACTGGGTCTTAAAATAATTATTTTTTTACAGACGAACTTTATGGCATCATAGAAAATCTATTTACGGTTTAAGTTACAAAGTTCTACCAAGTAACAAGCACTTAAGTCAAAAAAGTTTTACTTAACACACTTAAGTTGTCTTCAAGCCAAATACGCGAGGTTGAGGGAGGTAATCAAGTCATAATGTTTGGCCGTTTCGGTAAAAAGAGTATATTTTTCAGAAGTGGTTTCATTTTTTTAAGCGAAAACACAATTTGTTGGGACAAAACATTATCTGATTAAGCGTTAAGCATTAAGTTTCGAGATTATATTATTTATCCTTACTATTCCTTACTTAATATTATAAGAGCGAAAGTGAGTTTGTTTGTTACCTATTCACGCCTTAATGGCTAAACCGATTTTGATGAATTTTGGTACAGAGATAGTTGGGAACCAGGAGAAGGACTATTTTTTTTAAAGAGTGGGATATGAGGGAGAAAGAGGGAAGAAACGGGAAAACTTAGCGTTGCTATTACAAATCAATAAGGCGCAAGGGGAACTGTGTTACCCCGAATTTAACGCGAGCGAAGCCGCGGGCAAAGTAATATTATAAATGCGAATGTTTGTGAGGATGTATGGATGTTTGTTACTCTTTCAAGTCAAAACGACTGAACGGCTCTTGACGAAATATGGCACAGAGGTAGATTATAGTCAGGAATAGCACATAGAATCCTTTTTTTATCGATATCATGCGGGCGAAGCCGCAGGCACCAGTTAGTATACAAATAACACTTTGCCTGATCTGGGACAAGAACCCAACGGTAGTACTAGCAATCACTAAACCAAAGAGGTTGTTAAATGAAGTAACTTACATTGTGCTTAAGTTTAAGTGTAAATCTTGATTGGCTGCGGTTGTACGCAGGCTTAATTAAAGTTTGGAGCTTAATTTTAACCGTACTAAGTTAATTAGCTTAGCGTATTCGTCTTGCCTAATTACGGACTCTATCATAATCAAAAATTATTAAGTAATTAGGTAACATTGTTGTTATATCAGGTAGTCGCTACCGAATTTTACGCGAGCGAAGCCGCGCGCAAAAGCTAGTACTAAATGTGAAATTTTAAAAATTAAAACAAATGAATTAAAAGCTGTTAGAATTTGCTTCTCAACAAGAAAACGTGCTGAGGCTGCAGTCATATATAGATTTATACTGTCAAAATATTTTAAAGTACGCCTCTGGCTTACCCCGCGAGGCTTACCAGCGTCATGTTCTTAGGTAACTTAACAACCGTACAGGTGGTTTGCGGTAACTTATATAATGTTTTCACCGCAGCAATAAGAAATGGAGTCTTCGCTTAGAATTTTAAGCATGTGTTGTTTTTGTTAAGTTTATTTTTGTTGTAAAGTGAGCGGTGAGCGTGCATTTTAGCGGAGACATGGCCGGAAAATCTACCTTTTTAAATATCTAGAATGGTGGGTGGATATTTTCTGGAAAACATATGCAGTTGGGCAAAAAATAAGTGCAAGTCACACATTGAGTGTGACTTGCACTTCTTTTTGCGATTTTTCTGTCGCATATAGGTCGATTTTCAAGATTCTTTTTTTAATCGAAAGTGTATACTCCTACATATTAATGGTGTCTATATTGCTTAGGTAATTTATGAGTTATCTTTTAAAACACATCCTAATATGTCTTAATAGCAATGAAAAAAGAATAATAATTTGTTAGAGATACCAACAAACCACAACTAAAAAATGGTGGCCAACCAACTTCCGGATTTTTTTTAGTGATTTTCGCAAGTCAGTTTTTCTACAAAAACGTTTTTTATTATTTTTTATTTAGGACTATTTGTAATTTGTAAATAACATCATCATCTGCCTAGCCTTTTCCCAACTATGTTGGGGTTGGCTTCCAGTCTTACCTGATGAAGCTGAGTACCTACCAGTATTTTAAATGGAGCGACTGCCTATCTGACCTCTATAACCCAGTTACTACTGTATAATACGAAACCCCCTGGTAAGACTGGTTGTCAGACTTTCGGGACACTGACAATCTGTAATGACTAGTTTGTAAATAACATGTACATCTCTAATATATAAAATTCTCGTGTCACAATTTTCGTTCCTATACTCCTCCAAAACGGCTGAACCGATTTGAACGAAATTTTGTGTGCATATCGGGTAGGTCTGAGAATCGGCTAACATCTATTTTTCATGCCCCTAACTGAGCAGCGGGTGAAACCGCTGGACACAGCTAGTAAAAATATATATAAAAAACAACATGAATGTATTAAACCTGCCATTATACACCCAATAAGTACACCCGTTACTGTGGACAATATTATCTGTGGCTTACTAACGGCCACTAAATAACATGACCACATTATACAGCCTGATTTATTTTATAATTTAGCTTGGTATCAGGCGCGGCTACTGAAGCACACTCCAACGCTTTGCTAACGTGAAATATTATTCAATAAATTATACAGGGTGTTTGGCAGAACGTTGAACATACGAAAATGGTGGATAGTTGGGGTCGTCCGCTACTTACTCAGCCCTAATTTCATTTCATTTAAATCATTTTTTGTTTTTTTTTTAATGCAAGTTGAAATTAAAATTTTAGTATTTTTTACATCTTTCTGTAAGTTTGAGGACTCATAACTCTTTTTCTAGCTAACATCTGAATTAAGGAATAATTTTATAAGAATCTGCCAACATAAAATATTAAAAAAGAAAACTAAATATTCCCTGTTTTACCCATTTTTAATAAAAAATACACTTTAAAGTTAAGAAAGTGGTGAAACAAGAAGAAATATAAAAAAAAATATTTAAAAATATCCAGTGGGCCAGGGCCAAATAAATTAGGGCTGAGTAAGTAGCAGATGACCCCACCTATCCACCATTTTCGTATGTTCAACGTTCTGCCAAACACCCTGTATAATAGGCTTATTTAAATAGACTACTAGCTTTTGTCCGCGGCTTCACTCACATTAAATTTGGGGTAACACAGTTCCCCTTTCCTGATTTGCAGGTACCTGCTTAAAATAGTTTGCCCTTGCGCTTTATTTATTATAAAGCTAAGTTTTCCCTTTTTTTCCCTCTTTCTTTCTTAAAAGAAGTTATTCGATGATTTACCAACCGCAAAAAAAACATGCCTTAAACATTGTTAATTCTACACTGAAAAGGGAAAATAAAATTGTCCCTCCAAAGTACAAAGTTTCACCGAAGTTAACATAATCAAAACCGAAGTTACGGTTTTTGATACAAGGGTAGACATACTTATTACGGGGGAGAAGTTACGGTTATAACTCAGAACATAAATAAGGCTGGTATTAGGCAGGTCCGTTGTTATTGAATTAGGATCAGCGTAATTCTGGTATACAAACGCGAATTATGATAGCTTAATTATGTTAGAAACAATCCATATAGATAAGATATATAGAAAAACAGTACGAATCTAGAGGAATGTACACACAGGAATCAACATAAAACAAATGCTAATCGGACTCCGAGGGAACTGTACAAACTTTGCAACACGAACGACCATATCTGACGGGCCTGTTGGTCTAGTGGTTAGTGGCCCTGACTGCTGAGCCGGAGGTCGTGGGTTCGATTCCCACCCAGGACAAACTTTGTGTGATGAGCATGATTGTTTGTTCTGTGTCTGGATGTGATTTATCTATAATATGTATGTATTTATAAATTGTATAAGTATGTATATCAGTTGTCTGGTTACCATAACACAAGCTCTGCTTAGCTTGGGATCAGATAGCCGTGTGTGAGTTGTCCCAAGATATTTATTTATTTATTATTATTTATCTTTTGACAGCGTAGACTGGTTGCTATTTTCACATATCCAAGATACCACAGACTCGAGAAAAGGGTTTTAATTTCATATCGATACCTTCACACGTTACTGAGATAAAGGGTTTAAAGACAGACGGACAACAAAGTGATCCAATAAGGGTTCTGTTTTTTCGTTTAGAGGAACCCTAAAACAAACAAAGATTAAAATACGTGTGGCACTTGGGGACTGCTGCGGTAAAGCTATTGCATAGCATTTTTTTATCAAATTATGCAAAAAAATAATCTGTGAGGGATTTATCATAAAGCGTGCCAACTTATTATATTCACGTGCCGTTGGTTTGCCATCCCTGCCCTAGAGTATAAATCATAACAATGCGTCTCTGAGCACAAAATTCCAATCACTTAGCGAATCAAAAGAATACAGATATAGTTTTCTATTAACATACTCCTTGTAACTTACCTTGATTGTCAACTATTTACAAATTGATAGTCAGAAATATAGAATATACGTAGGATATTTTGGGCGCGATGCCAAAATTTACGACACCATTTATTTATTTTATTATGCGCCATGTAATTTAATATTTTGTAATTCATTTGATGTTAAGGTGGTGATTTCGGTGTAACTTACCTGAATACAGATTAATTAATATTATTTTCCTCTGCATTCATCAAATATAAAATCTACTAAACGATTTAACAAGCCAAAGCAAGGTAGTCAAAATCTTCAAACAGGCTCGAATTTCATTCAAATCAATGTCAATTTGATTCTTATTTGAATGGAATGAATGTCAGTATCGTTCCATTCAGTTCAATTCAAAATTAGAAGACGTCGGAAGTATTTCCCTTCGGATTCATTCAATGCCTCCAAAGGGAAATTGGTAACTAATACTTCAAATGTTGAAGATATTCTCGCATTCTTGAATTTTCGCTTATAGAAATTGCTAATTTAAAAATAATTTATGGTCAATTTAGTTCATAAATCTCTTAAAATATTCATTCTTTTTTTTTAAATCAGAATTCGTAATAGCTTTTGAATTGCGAACATTAAGACCTATGCTGACACGGTTGAATCGGCTAGCTTTATGCCAGCGTAAAAACCACTTTATTCTTACGAGCATTAGATCCGAATTTACGCGAGCCCTAACTTTTTTAGCGATGACTTTCCTACTTTTCTCAGGCATATATTTTATTCAGGTTGAAAAAGAGTTTGAACCGTTTGATAGCAAAAAGGTTATCTAGGAGATTTTTGTAGAATCATCATTGCTTTATCCGATGGCCATCAATTTTATTGCTAGTCATTCTAGTAATACACAGAACCGCTTCAATTAGGTACTCCTAATGGTAATCAATCAATAGGAATTAGACCTGGTCCAGCGTGTTTTGTTTTGCAAGTACATAGAAACCATTATCGTACAACAATACGGGCTGGAAGTATCTCCATGCATGTATTGGGTTACTGTGTCCCATACTCCATTCTTAATTTAAATTATCTATGGTAAAAAAAAAAATTGCTGTTCCATTCATTTTGAAAATGTATTTGTTTCTTTTTTAAAAAGAAACTTTGCCCCATACTAGGAATTTCTCCTGCACCGTGGACGCGTTTACAAACATCCTTACTAATATTATAAAAGCGAAAGTGAGTTTGTTTGTTTGTTTATTTGTTTGTTACCTCTTCACGCTTTAATGGCTAAACCGATTTTGATGAATTTTGGTACAGAGATAGTTGGGAACCAGGAAACGGACATAGGCTAATATTTAAAAAAAAAAGTGGGATGTGAAGGAGAAATAGGGGAGAAAGAGGAAAACTTAGCGTTGCTATTACGAATCAATAAGGCGCAAGAGGAACTGTTTTACCCCGAATTTAACGCGAGCGAAGCCGCGGGCAAAAGCTAGTTTAAAATAAAACATACACAAACAGCCAGACCCGGAACAAAAACCTGTAGTTCATACAAATATTTGTTCCCTGCGGGCTCGAAACCACGACACGCAGCGCAGCAGGCCATGGCTCAGCCACTGCGCCAACGGTGTCATCGCGTATTTTATAGGAAACAGCATATTTTTAGAGTACCGTAAAGAAAAACCTCAGTTCTTACAGTTTTACCCTATTGTTCGCCCGTCTGTCTGTCTATCAAGACCCTTTATCTCAGGAACGGTAGGAGGGATCAAGTTGAAATTAAAACCATATACTCACATCTGTAGTCTCATGGCGCTATGAAATTAGTCCTCTTAAGTCTACGCAGTCAAAGATATGGCCGGTTATGTTGCAAGTTTGTACGGAAACCTCGGTTTCATTCAAAATGACTTACTAAACACATGGTAACCATTTGTGCTTTGTCATCCCCGTATAACAAAATGGAGACGACACTATTTGTATGATAAGGAACGAATACACAACCGAAACTATGCGCTGGCTGTACAAAGCAAACACTTCGTAAAACGTCTATTTTTTCGTCTTAAAGTTAGCCGTATCTGTACATGACACTAGCCAAAAGAGAGACTTAAATAAAAATCAGTTTACAAAAGTGGTCTAGTACTATGAAATAAAAATGTTTAAAAAGACCACGACAAAATTTGTTTCGTCTTGAAGTTCTCAATTTTTTCAGCGACAACCATCACATTTTTTATATCTATTACAAAGGAAATGTTATAGACTAAAGAGATATTAGAGAATTTTTCAAACACAGAACTGTTTTCTGCAATACTGTCGTGTACTTGTGTCAGACCATGCCCAGTATGCAGCTAGCCTCACTTCCACAAATACCTAAAGATTAGCTTGTTACCGCGCCTTAAAGCGTAAAAACACCAATTTCCTTAAATTAATTACAGCAACATGATTGTATAAGTTCTATAAACTGCAACAAACACTTTAAGGGCTGCTATAATAGTTTCATAACTACGTATAAAGATTACCATTCAAAAGCCTCGAAGGGTTTAAAAACATTTGCCCTACAAGATACCAAAGGTGAGAAAACCGTAGGATTATGTAAAAGGGATTATTTCAGTATCACATTGACGAGCAAGGGCTGTGGGATCACGCAACGGATCGGCACTAATCGGACCGACCAATCTATACCTCATTTGGCACTTACTCGGCTTCACGAGAAACCGTATAACTTCGCTTTTTTCGGTATTGCACATTGAGCACAAGAACGGCTTAGCAAGACTTCCGTGTCGATGTAATTACCCATAATGCGACGCTCGTTAATATTTCTTTGATCCTACGGAATTCAGCAAAGGCGGAAAAAGACATTAAGCTAATTGCCGAAAATTACGATTTACGAGTCATTTGTCAATTTAGTTGATAACGAAATCGGTTCAAACGACCTCGTGACAGTCAAAATTAACTTTCGGAAAACGTTTAATCCATACATGATTATATTTATAGATCACCTTAACGAAATTGGTTATTTCAACGTCTTAAAACATTAAATATTCAAGTGAAGACCGACTACTTACGATACCGCTTTAATATTACATAAAAACAACTTAAAGTATTAAAGGACTTACATTCCGACACCCGCAACGGGTGTGGAACGCGCTAATTCACCGTAAACACGTACCTACCACAATTTCCTAATTTAGCTCAAATCGATGGAAGAACTTCAACTGTAGGTTATTTTTGACTCATAAATATGAATCACCCATTTGATTATTGAGTATAAGACACAGATACTATAGTCATAAATATTAAAGTAGACTCATTCATCAACAAATAAATATGTAAAACAGAAGGAAGCTCTTCGAACTTAACCCTGAAAACATTCAATAATAAATATAAATTTTGTATGGAAGAGAGTACTCACTCAGTTTCGTTGTTTTCAAAGATCACGCTGCCTTGAGCAGACTCGTACTGGGTACCACTCTTTGCAGTGCCGTCTTCAGTCCAGTAAGGCACCCTGACCTTGCCGCGAGCGCCTGCTGTTCTCACGACCTTCAAGTCGAAAGTTCCTACGGACTCCGTCAGCTCGAAGTCCCGTTGCGGGAACGAGAAAACACCAGAATGATCATCATCCAGGATAACCACTGTTGCTGTAGACGGAGATATTAAACAAGCTCCTCTAGGAGACGTAAGGCGAACGTAGAAGTGCTCGTCTTCCTCGAAAACGTCGTCGTCAATTACTTGGACGCTGAAGGTCTTCTCTGTTTCCCCGTGTCTGAACGTCAGGGAACCTGCGGCAGCGACATAGTCTGACCCGGCCTCTGCTGTGCCATCTTCGGTGGTGTACTGCACAGTCACTTCTCCATTCAAGTCACCGCCTCTCACAACCCTCACTTCGAAGGTCCCGCAGTTCTCCATCACGGTGTAGTGATCTGGATCGAAGCGGACATTTGGTCCTCGTGACTCAAGTGATAAGGATCCTGACTCTCTTCGCTGTAACTCTGCCTTTACCTCGCTCAGATCACTTTGTGCTCGTTCAGATATTTTTTTAGAGAAGTCACCTCCGCCTGTCATTTTCCGAGTGGCTGCAACTCTATAGAATGCCCTCGACTTTGGACCTCGTGACATTAACGTCTCCAAAGCCATTCTCTCTACAGTTTCCAAATCTTCTTCCGGGTGTTGTCTTCTTAATTCTCTAAGTACTGTCACATATTCTCTTCGAGACTTTTCTTGTTCTCTTCCTTCATCGTCTTCGCAAAGGAACTCTTCTCCTCCTGGCTTGAGAGCCATTTCAACTGAGCCATCGCCTTCGCCTTCTACAATGACTCCCCTTTCGTTCACTCTATAGCCTTTCTTTAGATATTTGTACATGAGTAACCGCCGGTCGGCGATGTACGCTGTTAAGACTGTCGCGGGGAAGAAGAGGAATGTAACAAGTCCTTCCCAAATTTCCACTTCGTTGGGTGAGATGACAGCGAGTATGAGATAGAGCCACACATACGCGAAGATGGACCACGTCGCTGTCACAAGGAACACTCTCAGATGTTTGATCTTCCTAACTTCACCATCTGGTATCACCACAACACAGAGGGCTATGATCACAAACAAGTTATACGCAGCTGAACCAACGATGGTTCCGGGTCCTAAATCGCCAGCTTCGAAGTTCTTTCCAGCTATTTCAATTACAGATAATAGGATCTCAGGTGCGCTAGAACCCAAAGCCATCAAAGTTAAGTTGGCGACGGTTTCGTTCCATACTCTGACGACAACGATCTGTTCGCTGCCGTTGCGTCGCACGCGCACCTCCTTCTCTCTAGACGTTATTACTTCTATGGCGGCCATAAATCTGTCGGAGACGATGGAAACTCCGATGAAGAGGTACATGAGGCAAAGGAAGTAGATGACGCCTCGGAAGGCGATCTCGTAGGTGGGTACATCCTCGATAGGCTGCCACGCAGGGAGGATGAGCCCGTCGGAACATGCGAGGATGTGGTGGGGGGTAGTGTTGCGCGGAACGAGGCGCGCAGACGGCTCGGCGCGTGTCACCGCGCAGCAAGCCGCGATCGCGGCGAGCGCGGGCCGCATGCCGCGTAAATGGCGGCGACCGGCGCTGCACGAGGCCGGCGCCCGACTGAGCGTCGCGACCAAGCGACGCCCCGCCCCTCACCTTCGCCCGCTGTTTCCGCGTAGTACAGCGCCCGAATATACAGTAGGTCGACTTCAAACAATCCGGGAGGTGATTTGGTGGAGCAAGTTTATGTCAACAGTAAAGTTGAAACTGCCAAAGTCTATAACTGTTGTTTATCGGTGGCCTGTAATCCGATACTTGGCTCATCAGTCAAAGCAGTCTCTGATCCAAATGTTTGCTTGTATAAGGGAAATTCCGATATGGTTTTCTGTTTTACTTGCTGTATATCAATGGGCTCTTAAGCCGCAGAGCTGTTCCCGTACGCGCACGTTCCTTCACCTTACTTGATGGAGTTTTATTGGCATTGCGACCCGTAAACTTGACGTTGGAAAAAACCTTATTAGACCAGCCAACGGGGGACTTATTAAAACTTAGTTTTGGGCACAGTTTTGTTTTAGACGACTTTATTAAAGTCTATTAGAAGTAAAGTTTTGTGTCCCTCAGACTTTAATTATGGAAATGGAAGTGTGTGGCTGGTGTTACTGAGGTTTAAAATCTCTATCTAGAACTCAATGGTAACTAAAGCAACTAATTAATTATACACGTATTTCAATTTCTCTCCTATGCACTCTATTGGATCCTGGGCTTGCCTACTAAGACAATTGATTTCTTAGAAAAATAATCAAGTTTAGCAATTACTACTGAGGAACTCACTTCTGCCTAATTTCTATTTTTTTATTATATGCCTGCTTCTTTATATACAAATAATATAAACGAATAAATACATATTAAAAATCCATAAAAACTAAAACGAGTAATAATATCTATGTGGGGTAGAAAAACGAAAAAAGAACCTCAACGTGAACAATCAGCAATACCTATAATGAAGAAGTCAAAATTTTATTGGAATTATTAAAGAGCTTAAAAACTTACGTCAATCCTGTTGAAAATCATTGTAGAATGATGAGGCGTAGACTGTGTAGGTACTAGATTTTTTGGAGTTTACTCCTTAAGAATCGATTTTCATGCCCGGTATGAGAAAAATCCGAGGGGTAACCTACTAAAGTAACGAAAATGTGTCACGTTTTTAGTGCGCAACTTTCTAATTTGGCTGTGAGTGTATTAAGACGTACATATGGTATGCTGTATAGGCGACTATACCTATTGTAAGAAAAACTCCATAAATGATTCAATAAAAACACTTATATTGCAAATCACACATTATAAGTTTTTAAACAATTAGATATGCATAATACATCATAGAACAATATCATATTACCTTAGGTTTTATTGACACACTTCACAACCTTTTTTAAAAGATGTTCACAAAGAGAATCTCCGAACGACTAACTATCTAGCCGGGCTGTTAAAGTTCGTTATTTTCAATTACCGCCATTTCAATAGTGAAATGGGCGCGTTCCTGTGATTGGTTGGTTTTGAATCTTTTGAGTGTTGCCAATTAATAAAATAGTGGTATAGTTGCATGTTAATAAACCGAAAACATATCAAATTTATTATAGACGCTAACACTATATACTATATGTTATAGGGCTTTTTTGTTTCTATCAGTGTCGATATATTTATATTGCTATTTTTTTTCATTAATTTGTGAATTTACCCTTTCATATGATATTAATCTTTTTTCAGTTGAATAAACTCTTTTTGCGTATGGTTAGGTACTCGTACTTAAGGAGTAAACTCCAGTCGTGCGTCGGAGCTGACACACACACTTTTTTTTTAATTTTGTCAGCACTGTTGGCGCATTAGCTAGATCGATTGCTGCGCTGCAAACTCAAACTCAAAACATTTACTTCAATTAGACCATTACAGGCACGTTTAAATGTCAAGGAACAAAATAATGAAGCTACAGTCCCGGTCCCAAGGCATAATAACTTGTGAAAGTGAAAGTTGGTAATTCTAAAGCGTTGATCTCTATGGAGAAGAATGGGCAAGATATTCCATGGATAATCTTCTATTTTATAATATCAATGCGTGATGGTTCGATCCTCGCATGGAACAAATATTTTAAAATCCAAATTCAAATATATTTGTATGTCTACAGATAGTTGTTCCGAGTCAGGTTGTTTGTAAACGAACCAATGATACAGAAGAAATTCCTAGAGAGGAGCAATTTTCTTTCTTAATTGTTAGAATGTCTGTCTTGTTGGCCTAGGTCAATTCCCGGTTCAGGCTAAGCGTTTATTATTACATTTATCCATTAGGTATAAAACAGTTTAGAGTTATGCCCTGTTGATGGGCATTAAGCTCTCTATTACAAAGGACAAACATAACTGTGTTCAATATGTCCTAACGTTTTTGGAACGAAGTTCCTTATCGCGCGTTGTGAAAGGGGGCTAGACGGAAAAGATTCTTACGAAAAGTTGTCACGACACTTTTTGCTATAGTAGGTAAGCTGTGCGGCGTCGCATGTTTCTCTGTCTGTCTGTCTCTCTCTCTCTTATAAAAAGCAAGCCAGATATTTTCATTTCTATTTCGCATTGAACAGTGTGGTGTCGCGACGAGAACTTCGTTCCATCCGGGTGTCCCTTGACAACTCTAATATTTTTTATTAAAAACTAGCTCTGCCCAGCGGTTTACCCGCTGCTCGGTTAGGGGCATGAAAAATAGATGTTAGCCGATTCTCAGACCTACCCGATACGTACACAAAATTTCGTTCAAATCGGTGCAGCCGTTTGGAGGAGTATGGGAACGAAAGTTGTGACACGAGAATTTTATATATTAGATACTAATATTATAAAGCTGAAGAGTTTGTTTGTTTGTTTGAACGCGCTAATCTCAAGGACTACTGGTTGGAATTGGAAAATTCTTTTAGTGTTGGATAGTCTATTTCTTGAGGAAGGCTATAGGCTATATAACATCACGCTACGACCAACAGGTGCTGAGCAGCGTGGGTGAAACCGCGTGGAACAGCTAGTATTAGATAAATCCAGCAAAACGCCCCAAGTGGTTCCGTTTTTTCCTTTTGAGGCATTTAACCCTAAAAACCATGTCTGAGAAAGCTGGTTATTTATCTCCATTGCTGACTGTACTGCTAATTACAAAGCTGCCAAGCACTCGTGCAGATGTCATTAAAAGTTTAAGTTGAAGTGTGCTAGCGTGCCTACGAGTGCACTTGCGTGTTCCCTACAATGTATTTAATCGTTGTGTATCGGATAGAGCAGCTTTATCTAAGTCGTCTGCAATACTTTCTATTAAATATTTTTGTGGCTGTTTGTTAGGGGTCTAAAATGGCCGCTTCAGTTATATGTTATATAAAATTCTCGTGTCACAATGTTAGTTACCGTACTCCTCCGAAACGGCTGGACCGATTCAAACGAAACTTTGTGTACATATCGGGTAGGACTGAGAATCGGCCAACATCTATTTTTCAGACCCCTAAATGAGCAGCGGGTGAAACCGCTGGGCACAGCTAGTAATAGGATAATAATAAAAATTACGTTAAAATTCTTAAAACGGCCACAGACGCAGTTAATATTGTGAAATGTCACTTTTCTTTAAAAAAAAAACTTTGCCCCGCACTAGGAATTTCTCCTATGTCGTGGATGCGTTTACAAACATTCAATCTCACATACCAAACAGCCAGACCCGAAACAACTATCTGTAGGTCATACAAATATTTGTTCCGTGCGGGGAGCGAACCCGCGAGACGCAGCGCAGCAGTCGATCGTTCAGCGACTGCGTTAACCGTGTCGTCACCACTTTGCGACCATTTTTCGAAACGTAACGTAATTCAAATAATTAACGTATTGTTTAACGAGTTTTCCTTTAGCTTCCTTCTTTTTCCCTCACTTCTCACTTTAAAAAAATAAAAAGTAGCTTATGTCCATCTCCAGGGTCTCAACTATCTCTGTACCAACATTCATCAAAATCAGTTTGGCCTTTTAGGCGTTAAGACGTAAAAGAAAACACACTTTCCTTTTATAATTTTAGTAAGGATATAGTTTGATTTATCAGTAATAATATACAATTATACATTATACAAACAATTATAAGTCATACACAGCTTGACAGTCACATTTTTAGTGGCTCTAATTCGGGACATGAAAGAAGCGGCCCGTTTCCTCATTACCGCATAAAAATCATCCACCCTGTTCTCAGTTATATATAGTTAAGCAAAATATGGCTCAATCGAAAACTGAAAAGTGGATCAAATTTAACATCTACACATTTACAAATGAACCGTGTGAAAAACAAAATCCATAGCAATTAATATTCTATGAACCTTGACCATTCACGTACTTACCAAAATCCAATCAAAATACATTTTCCTCCATCATAAACTATTCGCCATTTACCCCCCCACTTAAAGGAGGTCCCAACCACATCAATACATCAATTCCTCACAGAACCACTTAATTGGAAGCCTGTTCTCGACAGTACATGAGTCATTATATCTGCCAAGTCAAGCCAGCTCGCTTCACTGAGCATTAATGATATTCTGATAATTTTCACAACGGCCGCTCATTAAGGGCGCTTTCAGATAAGACATGGTTGGCGCAGAGGCTGAGCGATCGACTGCTGCGCTGCGTGTCGCGAGTTCGATCCCCGCACTGAAATAATTGTATGACCTATAGGTAGTTGTTTAGGGTCTTGCTGTTTGTGAGTTTAAATGTGTCGTGTAAACGCAGCCACGACACAGAAAAACATAGTGTGGAAAAACGTTTAAAAAAATAACTTTTTTAAAGCTATGGAAAGCTCAAAAAAAGTAAAAAAAAATACAAAAAAATTGGTGGTATGCTTATATCCACAAATACAAATAAGAACACCATGAAAAAATATTGTGTTAAAAATGAACTATGATTAACCGCTGTGTGTAAACCGAAACATGATATATGTAAATTAGTTAGCTCGATGATTAAAATCAGGAACATCACGTGTTTTTGTATAAATTATGTTTTGGAAAATCCTTACTTCCTTACTAATATTATAAAAGCGAAAGTGAGTTTGTTTGTTTGATACCTCTTCACGCTTTAATGGCTAAACCGATTTTGATGAATTTTGTTACAGAGATAGTTAGGAACCAGGAGACGGACATAGGCTAATATTTTTTTGAAAAAAGTGGGATTTGAGGGAGAAAGTGGGAAGAAAAGGGAAAAATCAATAAGGCGCAAAGGGAACTGTGTTACCCCGAATTTAACGCGAGCGAAGCCGCGGGCAAAAGCTAGTAAATAAATAAAAGTTGCTTAAAATAAAAGCCAAAAGAAGGAATATGGGTGGGTTTTAGTAAAAGTCTGACACACTCTCTCCGCTCCGCCCAGAGTGGTGCAAGTTATATAATGACTAGCTTTCGTCCGCGGCATCGCCCGCGTTAAATTTGGGTAACACAGTTCCCCTTGCGCCTTATTGATTTGTAATAGCAACGCAAAGTTTTCCGTTTTCTTCCCTCTTTCTCCCTCAGATCCCACTTTTTAATATTAGCTTATGTCCGTCTCCTGGTTCCCAACTATCTCTGTACCAAAATTCAACAAAATCGGTTTAGCTATTAAAGCGTGAAGAGGTAACAAACAAACAAACTCACTTTCGCTTTTATAATATTAGCACAGATAATATAATACTAACGTACAGATACTCCATCTCATACAAAGAAACGTGACCGCCATAACTTGCTCATTTCTTCGGGCTATTCGGGCTATTTTTTTTTACTCACAACGGCGCTAGATGGTGCTTGCAGCGATAGTTTAGTTTACACAAAGAACCAATAGATGGCGATAAAACCATACTGCATACAAAATTATGGTAGCCGTTTGACCTTGAAGCTTACGATACTCGGCAATCACCTACTTTGCGATAGCGCATGATTTCTTGAGCGTGGGATTATACTATCTATGGCGTGGGGTATAGGTCCATGTTTTTCGGCAGACTTAGTTATTTGTTAGGTTCGGCGTAAACGTTAACGCAAATTATGATAATTATCAAGTATTTAAATCAATTAAAATTATTTATAATATCGAAATAGCTCTTGCAATGATAGGAGACACTGAGACACAGGGCAGGGAGTTATTTTTTAACAGACTCAGTTTCGTGTGTGTAATTTTTTTAAATTTAATTACAAGTTGTTACTTAACTAAGTAGGTAGTAATATTTGTATGTTGTGTTGGTACCTACCTATAAAAATAGGTAAATATACTTACCGGCTCGGATATTAGGCGCTAGATGATAGAGTGGGGATAACCTTGCGCTTTGTACTGTACAGACGCCAGTTCCCAATCCCCACTTTGTCAAATCTAATTTAGTTTGTTCGGCCGCAGTATATACAATGTACTCTGTGGCCGCAGTCAAAGGTTTAGAAATTCTACAGTTCTGGCTAGGTTGACCTGCCGACTGCTGATGTCTGTACGCTTATAGAAAAAACACTTACGAGATGTATTTAAAGAAATTTATTCTCAAAAAAGACTACAGTCATGAGAGTCGGGCAGTGCATGAGAACTTGAGATCCAAAAATTTATCTTCTGCGCATGTGAAGTTAAACAAGCGCTCAAGATCCGTGCCATTTACTTTCCATTCTAATATTATCCAACCACTTACTGGCATATTGAACTGAATGTGGGGTTGAGTTTGTCTCAGCCCCACATTCAGCGTAAAATACCTACAAGCTAATAAAATGCAAGCGTAATTTATGAGTAGGTATAGGTAGGGGTACCTTTAGATTCGAGTCGCTTAATGTACCTACTTATCAGTTTCATTTGAATTGCGTTTTATGCTACAAGACGACATCTAACTTAGTCCAGCCCAGTCCAGACCTTGGAACCAGTTCTTTTTAACAATTATTATCCGATGGCAGTCCTTAATACAAAATTGATCACTTCAGAGTCGGTTCTTGGTAATTATTATAAAATATACAATAAATATAATAGAAATCGGATATTTTGGACGTGTCATGGTAGACGTTCTCGTGCCGCCTTCAAATGTAATTAGAGCTTGTAATGTACCTACTTATGCCGCTGGGCTAAATCGCCTGCCTTAACCCAGCGGGTTCGTTCGCCAGGCTGGCCAGGTTTTGGTGCGCAGAGGTCTATCCAAATACGAGGATGATGATGATGATGATTGTTTGAAGGAAAAATTTATAAAAAAACACAATAAATTATAAATAAAAATAAATAAATATCTTGGGACAACTCACACACGGCTATCTGATCCCAAGCTAAGCAGAGCTTGTGTTATGGTAACCAGACAACTGATATACATACTTATAAAATTTATAAATACATACATATTATAGATAAATCACACCGAGACACAGAACAAACAATCATGCTCATCACACAAAGTTTGTCCTGGGTGGGAATCGAACCCACGACCTCCGGATCAGCAGTCAGGGCCACTAACCACTAGACCAACAGGCCCGTCAACAAATTAGTATTTTTTTTAAATAAGTACTTTATCATTTACAATGAGTAAGTAGGACTGCCTCGTTGGTCCAGTGGTCGCAAGAGCTACTATTGAGCAGTAGGATCTAGGTGCGATTCTCGGGTGGGACAAAATACCAATACCTAACCCTATGGGAAATAAGGCGTAATGTTATGTATGTATTAACTATTAAGTTCATATATTACTTTTTCTGCTATTTTTGAAGTTGACTGAAAAATTAATAAGTTTGCCTTTGCCTTTCAGTAAAATACATAAAAAGTAGATACAGAATAGCAGACAAAGACATACAACAAGACCTTTGGGTATTTAATTGAATCTGTAGGTCCTACCTATGTAATTGATTTATCAAACAGCATCCACCTGAAGATTAATAATATCATACATAATTATGAAGAACGATGATTAAACATTTATTTTGAAGTAACCTTAATTTTAATGAAGATTGTAATGATTTTTTGCGACTTTTGGCTTCAAGGACTTTATTCCCAAAGTTGACACTTGAGACCGCAAAATTGTAAATACCTATATTATTATTCTATGGCGCAGATTAGCGTTTTATTCATAGATTATAAGAAAAGTAGGTTTTGTGAAATATATTTTGTTTTACTTAATATATTTGCATTTCATAACTATTTCATTCCATCTAAATAGGTATGGTATGTATCATTTAGGACGTGTAGTAAAACTTAAAACAACGCCATCTATTAGCACAATTAACACCAAATGAGTTACTTAACCACAACGTAGTACAAAATTTTCTCACCAGAGGCAACACCATAATATTATTTAGTAAAATCATGGAATTTGGAACTAGGAGCCCATTATTCTCGATTTTTGTGTTATGGGGATTTTTAAAAACAAGAACATACTTCTTCCAAGGTCAAATTTAAACAATTACACAAACTTCAAAAACAAATCGATACACATAACGCCATCTATTGAGGTTTTTTTGAACTATTTTTTCTTTCTTCGCAATGAGACCCCATGATATTAGTTAGGATTTCCCGTTAAAACAGACCGAAACCCATCGCGTTTGTATACCGGAATAATGCTGATCCTAATTCAATAACAACGGAGCTGCCTAATACCAGTCTTATTTATGTTTTGAGTTGTAACCGTAACTTCTCCCCTGTACTAAGCATGTCTACACTCCGCCCAGAGCGGGGGAAGCTAAGTACTGATTTCCCATTCACAAAAAAAAAATGGTTATCAGTCCCGCCGTTAGCAGTGTTCATGTTCCCCGTTAAAATTCTCCCAAAGCATCCTTACTAATATTATGAAAGCAAAAGTGAGTTTGTTTGTTTTTTACGCCTACACGCCTAAATGGCAAAACCGATTTAAATTAATTTTGGTACAGAGATAGTTGGGACCCTGCACTTTTAAAAAAAAAAGATTGAGATATGAAGGAGAAAGAGGGAAGAAAAGGAAAAACTTAGCATTGCTATTATATAATAAATAAAAAGCAAGGGCAAAATCTACAGGTAGCAGGTACCTGTAAATCAGGAAAGGGGAAATGTGTTACACCGAATTTAACGCGAGCGAAGCCGCAAGCAAAAGCTAGTAATACCATAAATAATGAACCAATACTGTTCCAAGAGGAAATTAGACAGGAAAACACGTTTCCTACCCAATCGACTTGAAATTCCTGATGGCAAAAACCTCATACTCACTTGCGTCTATAAAACCAATAAGGCTTTTAAATAAACACGTGCTGATCAATTTAAATAAACACGTGTTTTAATTTGAATCCTTTATTGCAGGGATTTTTAAAAAAGGGGGTGCGCCTCTTAATGGGGCCTCTTAAAGGGGGGCGAGGGCTATTAGTATGGTTAAAGACCTTATTTACACACTTAGCCGCGTTCACGCTCTACATATTTATTTTATACAAACTTGGTAACTAACATACATACACTGGCTTCACTACTGGCTATAAAAATACTATGTAAAAATATTTGCGAAAAAAAAAGAAAAAAAAAAAGTTCATGTCTTTTTTTGTTTTTTTTTGAAGTTATACTTCTTTTGGCGCGATGGAGAAAAATGATGAGAGTGATTTGCGCGCGCACAGCGACATCGTGAAGTTAGTTATAGGTGTTCTAGTTACTATGTTCATGTTGTATATTATAGTATTTTTATATTTAGAATACGTGTTTCATAATAAATAAATATTCTTTTGGTGTTTTTATTAAGCTATTGCATAGCCGAGGTTTGGAAATGGATGGGTTACCACAGTGGGCCAAGTTAAGCAACCCTCACCAAGGTTTGGAAATGGATGGGTTACCACACGGGGACAGGTTAAGCAACCCTTGCCGAGGTTTGGAAATGGATGGGTTACCACAGTGGGCCAGGTTAAGCAACCCTCACCAAGGTTTGGAAATGGATGAATTACCACAGGGGGCCAGGTTAAGCAACCCTTGCCAAGGTTTAGAAATGGATGGGCTACCACAGCGGGCCAGGTTAAGCAATTCTTGCCGAGGTTTGGAAATGGATGGGTTACCACAGGGGGCCAGGTTAAGCAACCCTTGCCGAGGTTTGGATATGGATGGGTTAGCACAGGGGTCTGGGTTAAGCAACCCTTGCCAATGTTTGGAAATGGATGAGCTACCACAGGAGGCCAGGTCAAGCAACCCTTGCCAAGGTTTGGAAATGGATGGGTTACCACAGGGGGCCAGGTTAAGCAACCCTTGCCGAGGTTTGGAAATGGATGGGTTACCACAGGGAGCCAGGTTAAGCAACCCTTGCCAAGGTTTGGAAATGGATGGGTTACCACAGGGAGCCAGGTTAAGCAACCCTTGCCAAGGTTTGGAAATGGATGGGTTACCACAGGGGGCTAGGTTAAGCAACCCTTGCCAAGGTTTGGATATGGATGGGCTACCACAGGAGGCCAGGTTAAGCAACCCTTGCCAAGGTTTGGAAATGGATGGGTTACCACAGGGGGCCAGGTTAAGCAACCCTTGCCGAGGTTTGGAAATGGATGGGTTAACAAAGTTTTTTTTCTTTACACCAAAGAAGTATAACTTCTAACGCGTGTACATAAGTACACACATCCCTTTTTTTCAGATTGAATTCTGATTAATATTAAATTATTACTATACATATATTATCAGGATTAGGGGTACTGAATGTTTTGTCCTTTAGAAAGGGGGCGTATCATGAAAAAGTAAGGGAATTTCTGCTTTTCAGAGACGATTGATAAAACCAGCCAAGTGCGAGACGGAGTCGCACACCAAGGGTTCCTTATAAAATTGAGAAACAAATGTCCATATCTTTTGAGTGCGTAGACTTAGAGAGTTGCTTTTTTCACAGCTCTACGGAACCACAGATTTGAGTATATGTTTTAAAGGATCCGTATCTTAAAAAGAAAAAACGTAATTTGGATCACTTTGTTATCCATCTGTCTGGCTCTCAAGACCATTTGTCTCGAGAACGCTTGAAGGTATCGAGTTGAAATTAAAACTATATAGTCAAATCTGTAGTCCCTTGGAGTTGTGAATATCTAACCTTTAAGTCTGCGCAGTCAAAAGATATGGCCTTTTATGTCTCTAGTTTATGCGGAAACCACGCGAGTTCGACTCGCACTTGGCCGGGTTTTTCATTTAAATGATAAATTGTGTTTATTTTGCAAGTAGGTTTTACACGTCTTTTTTTTAAAACTAGATGAGGCCGGTGTTTCGTGCCCGACTACTCTGAGAAGAAACAGCCGAAACAAACTCAGAGGTCATAGTCTCTTTTAAGTCCAGACAAAATAATCTTGGTCAACTCACATGAGGACCATGCAGATAGTGTCTGAAATGGTCTTTTTAAGAAAGCACCACACAGATTGAGTGGACCTGTCAGTCAGTGCAAGCATTTGTCAGTTATCGTGTAGCCCAACTCATAACCCATTTAATTTTAACTTGATAACTCCACCAGATAAAGGGACTTCCCGAGATAAAGGGACTTGACAGAGAGACAGGTGAACAACAAAGAGATCTGCTATGTATTTTAATGGCACCGTTATGTATGTTTAAGGCAAAAGGATTTTGATTCTAAAACGAAAATATCTGATTCTTCATGAAAGTCTCATGTTGGCGAGCTTATTGCCAACAAGAGGGAATATATCCAGTCTTCAGACTGTTCATCTGTACGCACCTTAAGAGGCAATTAGTGGTAATTAAATATCTAGTGATGTAAGCAAAGCTGCAGTAGATCTGTTATTTATTCCTAGTTTCTAATATTTCGATGTAAAAACGCAACTTACTTACTCACCTTAATAATTTCAGTTTATCCGTGATCATGGCGTTGGCAACATCGCCGAAATATCGGAAACTCAAAATAAATAACGAACATGGTAAATATTCCGTTTTAAGTGTTAATAATAATACCATGTGAACAATTAGGAACTTTGAACCCCAATATATAAGTAATATAAGTAACTAAAAGGCTCCCAGGTATAGTCTAGAACAAAAAAAATATCGCAATGACGGTTAGAACATGTACCTTTCATTGTCGTTAAGGGCACTTTTACACCCTGTATATACCGAAGTCGTTAGTAAAAGTTTTTTAACGAGCACACAAAGTTTTAATGGGCTTAAAACGCAGAGCGAAAGGAAATACGTGAAAAATAATTGAAACTCGATATTGGTCCAGACTGGAGACAAATTAATGTCTCTTTTTTAAACTTGTCTATTTAAATGATGCTTTAAAATAAATAGAATCAGTTACCTCACATTTTCTTCTACTGTATTAAATATACAAAGTAACTTAATATATCTCCGATTCTTCATCAATCAGAATCAAGATATTTTTGTTTTACATAACCCTACATGGGGTATAAAACGTCAAGGCGCACGGTTCGTGTTGGCCGTTTCCTATCGAGAAGAACCGACAAGAAACTCCATGATAACTCTTTTAAAATTATTTGGTTTAACAATGTTGTTGTTACAGCCTTAGTACTGAGAGGACAGCGTAGGCCCGATGCTGTCATTGCTTACTTTACAAAAATAAGATAAGATAACTAAAGTTAACAAGCGTCTAAGAATTTACAAGGCCAATCGCATTCACAAAGAATTGGTAAAAAAGAATATTTTGCAAAAAAATATGAAACAAATGGCACAGATGTAGCCATTATTATTACTGTAACTATTCAGAACAAAGGTTGTATAAATATGTAACTTGACAACGATTGTAAAAAATAAAACTGATCCAAGAGACCATAAAAAATAAGATTGATGATAAGTTAGAGACGTCAATCACCACCAATTTGTGCCGTTTATGAGCAACCAGTACCAAAGCCGCATGTGCAGAAGTACCTATATCCCGACTTTTTCATCTTCAACGTAGTCCTTGATTTTGTAATATTTTTATTTTTAAAAAGGACCCGTTTGATGTATTTTTATCTAAACTTTCCATCGGTACAGCGGATACTGTTTATTAGTAATGACTTGCTAGTTTTTGTTAGTCTAAATTTGGCGATTACATCATAGATAGTAGCCACTCACAATGACAAGAAGCGGCAGGATTTTGAAAAAAGAAAAAAACCTATTAGATATATCCTCATAATTACTATCCCATACTGCAACATATTTTAAACATTGGTTACTTTCAAAAAAATCTAAGCTAACCGAACCTGCTCTAATCGAATGAACTAACCAAAGCAATCTATATTTTCATTCAATCCCGCATTTCCTTCACAAAAAATCCATTAGACACGGTGTAATAATGCGGTATTCCGTGATTAATATCCACTGTCTCCTTGCCTGCTAAAACAAGACATTCACGACTAAGCGAAGCTCTAATGGATAGCAAACATTTCTTTCTTTTCTTCAGGAAAAACAACCTCGATTATGGAGCGAAGGATATTGAAACAATATAGGTACAGAAGGTCAGTTATAAACAATGTGTTCGGTCTTGGACCAGCGATATTCTAGATACTTATGTAACGAGTGTTTTAATAATTATACTATTACGATACACACTTGGATCTAATTCACTTCTCCGCGAAAATAGGTTTATTCAGAGGGCAAAAATATTGTTTATCGTTAAAATTAAGAAATGGTGGGCTTACATTTTCGTAACTTTAGGAAACAAAATTAAATTTAAAAAAAAAATCGTGAAATAAAATAGGTTTTTTATTTAAATCAATAAATTTGAGTACTAGAATGTTAGTTGTATAAGCACATAGAATATCGCTAGTCCGTGACCAAACATTTTGTATATTAAGTGTAAGAGTACCTGCCGTGGCACCTACGCTTTCGTCAAAGAGATTTCAGAAAAGCAGAAGGTTGTTTGAAAAAGCAGAGGAACATGAAGGGCAAAAGAAGGAACATGGGCGGGTTTGAGTCAGTAAAATTTTTACACTCCCGCCTCGCTCCACCCAGATCGGGGTAAGTTATTTGATGATTTCTTATCGGTAAAAAAAAACAAATGCCACGCCCCGCTTTTAGGTACAAAACAGTTGACGAAAAAAGGGCCACATTAGCCGCAGATGTACCGTGGTGGGGGACTTAGTGATGTGTCCACACCCTAACTTATCGACGCACGGTATGAAGTTGCTCACGTGTGTCAGATGACGAAATTTACGTCACAAGTCACACATTTGGAGCCTATGCAAGTGTACCTTCTGTATGGTCTCTGTACATTGTAACGGCAATATAAAGATTCTCTTAAATTATTTTCGCTGATATCAACGTGGCCGCTAAGTGCAGGTTTTTAGTGGCAATGTTTAATTCATTATGGTTTTAACACCTTTGTACAGGTAAATATTATTATAACTTTTGTGGTTTTAGCCTTTTTGGCTGTGAATAGTTTAACGATTTTCCCTGCGGTTGGTCATTACATTGTTCAGGTTATCAGAAAATTGAACAGGTAAAATTTGCGCTGGTAATTTATGCGATTATTTTTAATGTTTATGTAGTATCTTACTTCCTACTAATATTATATCCTAGTAATATAATAAATGCGAATGTTTGTGAAGATGGATGTATGGATGTTTGTTACTTTTTCACGTCAAAACGGCTGAACGGATTTTGATGAAAATTGGCACAGAGGTAGATTATAGTCTGGAATAACACATATGACTTTTTCTTTGATATCACGCGAGCAAAGCCGCGTACGTCGGCTACTCAATAATAAACCATGACCCATACCCCACCTAGTACAGTCTATTCAAAGGCTGTCTGGAAGAAAGACATCGCTATCAGCGATAAAACTGCCATTGCCATCAAATTATCAACAGCACGGCGCTGCGTGTCGCAGGTTCGATCCCCGTAATTGACAAATATTTGTATGGCCTACAGATAGTTGTTCCGGGTCTGGCTGTAAGTGTATGTGAGTTTTAATGTTTGTAAACTCACCCACGATCCCGGAGGAATCCTAGCGTAAAATTCTTAAAGTCGGGCAGGATAAATAAAAACAAGCCTTGCATTCGCCACAACACTAAGACTGTAAGTTAAAAATAACTTATAAAATGGATGAAAGTAGAACCTTGAGTTTGACACCTTAAAAGCTAAAATCTTAAGTGAAGCCTGCTTTGAAACTAAATATCTTTAAAAGTGTTTGTTTTATTTCTACTCCGCTGTGCGCTGTCAAGGCGGGGTCAGTTTCCTGTGCGTGACGTGTAGACGTACGTAGACAATTTTAAGTACATACGCTTTATATAATTTTTAAAGTGAAAGTTTTATTATATCGTCTCAATGTTTTGCGTCTGTGTGTTGCATGTCGCGTGACGGTCGACCGCGGAGTAGGGACGTGTAAATGTCGACAATGTGAAAAAAAAGTTTCACTTTTACCGTGGTTTCATAAAACCACACAATCCTTTTTTTTATTAATTATTTTTTGTTTTTTTTTTTAATGTAATTTGAATCTGCTGACATTTAATCTAATTATTATAATTTATTTCATTTTATTTTAATATTAATGATATAATAATATATTATAATTTATTTGTTTGATGTAATTTTATTGTGTTTTCTGAAATTATTTTGTTTTTGATGGTACCTAAAATGAGTCTTTGTGTTACTTGAAATCCTTACTAATATTATAAAAGCGAAAGTGAGTTGGTTTGTTACGTCTTCACGCCTACATGGCCAAACCGATGTTGATGAATTTTGGTACAGATATAGTTGGGACCTTGGAGACGGACATAGGCTTAAAAAAGTGAGATAAGAGGAGAAAGACGGAAGAAAAGGGAAGAGAAAGTTTTTTTTTAAATAGTACACTTCATTTCCATTCCAGTACCAATATTATGTATTTCTGGTATAACGTTAATACAGAAAACGGTATTTTAATAACAGCTAATGTGATAACCCAACTCATTTACAAAATCCCCCGACTTCTATTGGTCCAACGGACAAATTGGAAACGAAGTTTAGATTTAGAGAACCAACCATTTGCTTTGGTAAAATGCTTTTCGAGCTGCTATAATAATCCTATTATTCGGGTTGAAGCACAAAGTTTGCTTAAGGAAGAATGGAATTTCTGCCTGAGTCGGTTTTTCGGTTGTTAAAGGAGTATTATACCTCAATGGATGTATACTATTCATTTATTTATTTATGCACACACAAAATACATGACAGGTCATTACATTAAGACAGAAGAGCACAAATGTACAGCTTATTTCATAAGAAATATCTTCCAGCAGACCTGCGAGAGGAAAGTTGGATAAGATATGTAGACACAGTGTGTGGAAAAGATAAAACAGAAAATTTTAAATTTTCAATCATATAATTAACTTACGTACAAATAATACACAATTAAAAATAAATATTGAGATAGTAAATATATACCTAAAATATGTAATTATGCAAAATATTACAGTAAAGAGGACAGGTGACTCTTTGACTTGCTATTTAAAAATAAATATAGTTTTAGAGTCTCGTATATTAGGCGGAAGTGAGTTCCAAAAACGTATATATATAGTCCTCCTGATCATTTTTAAACAAATGTGTGCACTCTCTCTTTCCTCACTCTCATAGTACGATGGAACGACGATCCGACACCACCAGAGGCAAATGTATGTCTGGCAGGACAAACGGCTTCACGTGCTTTCCATGGCCCGGAGGTATTATACCTGAAGCACGCCGCCGTGGGAGACGCTCCGGGCGTCAGGCGCCGCGAGGCAACTCCCGGCCACCGTAGATGCGGGCCTATAGACGGTCAGTAATGGGTAGCTCGCCATCCGTTCGTCTATTGAAGACAGGAAGTGTCGACGGCAAGTAAGTGTTCCACGCGAGCATCAAAGAGATGTCAGCAGAGCAGAGGGGCCTGCCAGGGCCACCGCCTAACGGAGTTGTGGGTTGTTCTAAAGAGATACCGCGGCCCCGGAACACAAAGGGCAATAGAAGGAACATGGGTAGGTTTTAGTCAGTACAAGTCTATCAACTGCTCCGACATGATCGGAAGAAATCATTTGATGATTTCCCATCCGCAAAAAAATATATACATATATGTATATATTTTTTTGCAGATGTATGTAGCTTTCGCCCGCGGCTTCGTCCGCGTTAAATTTGGGGTAACACAGTTCCCCCAGTAATAGCAACGCTAAGTTTTCCCTTTTCTTCCCTCTTTCTCCCTCACATCCCACTTTTTTTAAATAAAAAAATTAGCTTATGTCCGTCTCCTGGTTCCCAACTATCTATTTACCAAAATTCATCACAATCGGTTTAGCCATTAAAGCGTGAAGAGGTAACAAACAAACAAACAAACTCACTTTCGCTTATATAATAATAGTAAGGATTTGTATCAAAATGATAATAAATGTAAATCGATTGCTTGTATTTGACTGCATAGTATTATTCATATTCATATCTTTATTGCATTCCATAATGTCTGAGGATCTTAAAATAGGCTTAAAGCTAAGGTACAATTATGGACCCTGTAGGGCACAGCAAACAAATTAAACAAATTCTTAGTACTGCATGAACCAATAAATAAATCAGCTAAGCAACAATGTAACAATAGCTTGATAGCCAATAATCTTTATAAAATAGTCAGTTACTATAAGTACAGAGCAGCTATTTGAACCGTTTACCCAGTTAACTGTGATTCGCGTGGGATGTTAACTAGTCATAAGCAGCTGACTCATTCAATAATTCTTTATTAAGTGTGACAGAGCTGGAACGTTATGACGCTGAGATTATATCGTAGTTTATGAGACATCTCAAATAGGTACAGATCTTTCAAGCATATAGACAAGGCCTCTGGTACCTCACTTTAAATTAAAGGTGTTAAAATGTTACTACCATTTGGAACGACGTTCCTTATCGCACGTTGCGACAGGGGGCTAAACGGAAAAGTTAAGGCCAAAAGTTGTAACGACACTTTTTTTACTATAGTTGTAAGCCGTGCGGCGTGCGCGTGTTTCTCTGTCTCTCTCTCTCATTAAAAGCAAGACAGTTATTTTCATTTCGTCTTTCTATTTCGCATTGAACAGTGTAGTGTGGCGACGATTATTTTTTTTGAGTGTTTACAGGTTTTTGGTACATTATCGTTACTAATATCCTTACTTTATATATATATATTATATATTTATATATCCTTACTAATATTATAAAAGCGAAAGTGAGTTTGTTTGTTTGTTTGTTTGTTTGTTTGTTTGTTTGTTACCTCTTCACGCTTTAATGGCTAAACCGATTGTGATAAATTTTGGTACATAGATAGTTGGGAACCAGGAGATGGACATAGGCTAATTTTTATTTGAAAAAAGTGGGATGTGAGGGAGAAAGAGGGAAGAAAAGGGAAAACTTACCGTTGCTATTACAAATCATTAAGGCGCATGGGGAACTGTGTTACCCCAAATTTAACGCGAGCGAAGCCGCGGGCGAAAGCTAGTAAATAATGATTTCGTTCCATCCCGGGTGTCCCTTGACACCTCTCAAGTTTTTTTGTTGGGATTATCAAATTTTAATAACTCCTTCCACTCTGAGCGGAGCGGGCGAAAGGGAGTGTTAGATTTGTACTGACTAAAACCAATCCATGTTTCTTTATTTTCCCTTTGTGATCCGGGGCCGCTGTATCTTTTTCTTAAAACCCGCAACCGGACAAGCAATAGCTTTGGAACACAAAAAGCAAAAGAAGGAACAAGAATAGGTTTTTAGTAAAAGTTTGACACTCCTTTCCACTCCTCCCAAAGCGAAATATTATTTAAATAAATATAAATAAATAAATAAACAATAAATATCTTGGGACAACTCACACACGGCTATCTGATTCCAAGCCAAGCAGAGCTTGTGTTATGGTAACCAGACAACTGATATACATACTTATATAATTTATAAATATATACATATTATAGATAAATCACACCCAGACACAGAACAAACAATCATGCTCATCACACAAAGTTTGTCCTGGGTGGGAATTGAACCCACGACCTCCGGCTCAGCAGTCAGGGCCACTAACTACTAGACCAACAGGCCCGTCAACAAAATAGAAATCATAATTTACATTTACGCACTTTGACGGGCGCCAAGCCGGTCTAAACTATTTCTACTCTATGGCAGAGTTAATTCCTAAATGATCACAAAGGTTAGGTCCACTGAGTATTTAATGGATTAATGATTTTAATCTTTACGCTAACCATCACGAATACTCTCTTAATATCACAAAATACTGTCAAGCCTCCAGAGACTGGGGATTTATGCTAAGTATCGGCAAACCAATTTGCTTGGAGCTTTAGCCCGAAATGATATATAGTGACAAGATGACCTATCCTACCTGGAATATCCCGGTCATACTGCCAAACGAGGGAGCGGAGCGAAGCGATAAAGCATCATCTTTCTATAACCTGCTACAGTCTGACCATTTGCAGTTTAAAGTAACGCTGCTTGTTTAGAAAAAAATTGCATGGATAAATCAAAGTTAGTACATTTAGTTTAGTTCTGTGTTTGGCCACCTGCACGGGTAAGTTGGTTGAACTCTGTCTACTCAATAGACACACCACAAGTATACATATTACTTGTAAATATTTTAGTTATTAGTCTATGTCTATTTGTAGTTTATAAATAACTAGCTATTGCCCGCGGCTTCGATCGCGTTAAATTTGGGGTAACGCAGTTTCCCTTTCCTGATTTGCAGGTACCTGCTGCCTGTAGTTTTTGCCCTAGCGCCTTATTTATTGTAATAGCAAAGCTAAGTTTTCTCTTGTCTTTCCTCTTTTTTCCTCATATCTCACTACTTTTTAAAAAAAACTAACGTTGTTAATTAACTAACGTTGCCTATGTCCGTCTCCAGGGTCCTAACTATCTCTGTACTATAATTCATCAAAATCAGTTTAGCTATTTAGGCATGAAGACGTAACAAACAAACAAACTCACTTTCGCTTTTATAATATTAGTTAGGATAGTTAGAGCTTAGAGGAACATAATAAATATTTCAATTGAATAAGTCATCACAATTGCAAAACAAGGACACACTCCACTCTTAAAGCTATGTCGCTTTCTCACTCTGATCGCTTTTGAGTTTCACGCCATCATTCCTGAGTATACAAGTTCCTTGACAAAAAAGTATGAATCACATATCCTTTTTTTTCGGGTGGGAAATTATCAAATAACTTCCCCCGCTTTGGGCGGAGCGAAGGGCATGTCAGACTTTTAATAACTAAAACCCACTCATGTTCCTTCTATTGCCCTTTACGTTTCGGGGCCGCGGTATCTCTTTCGAACAACCCGCAACCCCGGCAGGCGAAGGCTCTGGCAAGCCACTCTGCTTTGCTGACATATCTTTGAGGCGCGCGTAAAACACAAACGCGCCGTCGTCAATAGACGGACGGACGGTGAGCTACCCATTGCTCACCGTCCACAGGCCCGCATCTACGGTGGCCGGGAGTCGTCTCGCGGCGACTGGGTTGGCTTGATGAATCACATATCTTTAGAGATTCTTCCATGTCGTGAAATTCGACACACACCTATTTCAAGTACCACTCAAGAAAGCTATAAATCTTTTTCCGTCCATTTGTCGAATACAATCATTTGTCAATGTTGAGCACAATTGAATGTTCAAAGACTTTGAATTGAGGAGCACTCATCAATTCGTCTGTAGAGAATCGTATTGAAAATGAAAAGGAAGGGAAATCGTTTTCAAAATAAGAACGGCCGTCGAAACGGACAATTGGGTGTCACGTTATAAACGGCATTGTAAACTGAGAGAATTATGGTGGAATCAAGGCCCTGTCTTAAGAGTCATGGAAATTTGACGACACAATTGGCGTAGTGTCTGAACGATCGACTGCTGAGCTGTGTGTTGGGGATTCGATCCCTGCATGGATCAAATATTTGTGTGGCCTACAGATAGTTGTTCCGGGTCTGGCTGTTTCTGTATGTGAGTTTAAATGTTTGTAAACGCACCCACGATACAGGAGAAATACCTAGTGTGGGGGCAACGTTTATATAAATAAAAAATAAATAAATATGTTCTAAACAAAAACTAAAATGACGACTTTTTCGGGACCAAAACACGACGTAGTACATAAAATATATGCAAATAAAATGCCATTCCATCATCGACGTCGGTCCCAAAGCAATCAAAATCCAGACTGAAACAAGCCAGCGGAATTAAACTGTCGTTTGACGTTGTCATGTTTACAGCCACCGAACAAGATGAGATCTCATCTTGTCTCATACATGACATACATAATATCACGCTTGTTATCATCAAAGGGTAAAAAGGAGCTCGTGACTAAATATAATGGCAGCCGCTTCTTTTTTTTTAGGGTTGGAAATCATCCAATGACTTCCCCCGCTTTGGGCGGAGCGATGTCAGACTTGTACTGACTAAAACCCACCCATGTTCCTTCTATTGCCCTTTACGTTCTGGGGCTGCGGTATCTCTTTCGAACAACCCGCAACCCCGGCAGGCGGAGGCTCTGGCAAGCCCCTCTGCTTTGCTGAGTCTCTTTGAGGCGCGCGTGAAACATGAACGCGCCGTCGACACGGCCTGTCGTCAATAGACGGACGGACGGTGAGCTACCCATTGCTCACCGCCCACAGACCCGCATCTACGGTGGCCGGGAGTCGTCTCGCGGTGCCCGGCGCCCAATAGCAGCCGCTCAGGTCGATCTTTTTATGATTATTTAATGATTACCCACCCCAAAAAAAGGCTGTTCTATAAGGCCGTGCGCTGCGTTAGGCGGGCGCACGGCGCGGGCGCCCGCTTGGCGTGCTGTTTCTTAACGCAGCGCACGGCCATTGGCCGAGCGCTGCGGCGGGCGACCCGTTGCACGCAGCGCTGATCTATGAGATTACATGAAACAGCACGCCACGCGGGCGCCCGCGCCGTGCGCCCGCCTAACGCAGCGCACGGCCTAAGATACACCTTTGCTTTACCCTTTGAAGATTCATCATCTGCTTAGCCTTTTCCCAACAGTTTTGGGGTCGGCTTCCAGTCTTACCGAATGCAGCTGAATACCAGTAGTTTACATGGAGTGAATGCCTATCTGACCTCCACAGCCCAGTTAGTACTGGGTAATACGATACCGCTTGGTAAGACTGGTTGTCAGACATTCGGGACACTGACTATCTGTAACGACTGTCAAAGATCAAAGCCGGGACCAACAAATACAGTTTAACGTACTTTCCGAGGCACGGAGGAAACTGTGTATGTAACGCTTGGTCACCCATCCACAGAGCAAGCGCGGCATAACCCATAGCGACCTGAGCGGCTTATATTTAGCCACGAGCTCTTTCCTTGAGTTTGAGTTTGACATTCATGGAAAAATCTTTGTTTAAGATTCTTCCACATAAAAATGAAACAAACAAAGTCTTGGTCAAAATTGGTTCACCCGTTCAGGCGCTATGATGCTACAGACAACAAATACATTGATTCACAAAAACACACTTCATACTTATAAAACCCCACTTTTTTGGCAGGGGTTGATAAAATCAAATGGCACAGCCGCTAAAAACCACAGTTGAACGTCGATACATTTGCCTATATCCTTACTAATATTATAAAAGCGAAAGTGAGTTTGTTTGTTTGTTGTTCTACGCTATAACGGCTAAACCGATTTTGATGAATTTTGGTACAGAGATAGTTGGGAACCAGGAGACGGACATAGGCTAATTTTAATTTTAAAAAAAGTGGAATATGAGGGAGAAAGAGGGAAGAAAAGGGAAAACTTAGCGTTGCTATTACAAATCAATAAGGCACCCCAAATTAAACGCGGGCGAAGTCGGGGGCGAAAGCTAGTCTCTTTTAAAACAGCTTAAAACCCGCACACTGCCCGCAAACCAATTATTTTTTATCTAAACTGAAACTTAGAAAATCGATACCTACACCGCAGTCCAACTTCAGCGTGCCTTGATAAGGATCCTTGCCGTATCCGGTATCCGGGAATTTAAAACGGGTCCGCGTACTGACCTATATTCCGGGATATGCCGCGGTTATCTGGAGCAACCGTTTTAGCTGTCTTTTCTTATTTTAACAATCTTGTGGGTGAATAAAGGCGGAGGAAATGTAGTATTTGACACGCAATTTGCACTAAATATTGTTTTATAGAGATACAAAGATGTTTTGGCGTTTAAATTACGTTTTATAGGCGATTTTCGTAAAGCAAATGGTGGGATCTCACTAATTAATGCTATACAAGAAGACTTATAAATTGTTTGGTCTTCAGTTTTTTTTTTACAATTTTATAATTAACTAGCTTCCGCTCGCGACTTCGTCCGCGTGGCAAAGTTACTTTGGGCTAACGCCAACTTTAACCCGCGTGATGATCGAAAAAAAATATCTTTCTCTCCCCTTTTCTCGCCTTTTTCTCACTTTTTTTTTAAATTGCCTATGTCCGTCTCCAGGACCCTAACTATCTCTGTACCAAAATTCATCACTTTAGCCAGTTAGGCGTGAAGACGTAATTTTATTTTAAAAAAAAGAAAGGAAAGGGTAAGAAAGAGGGAAGAAAAGGGGAGAGAAAGATATTTTTTTTTCAATCATCACGCGGTTCAAAGTTAGCGTAAGCCCAAAGTAGCTACGCCACGCAGACGAAGTCGCGGGCGGAAGCTAGTCCTTACTATCCTTACTATCCTTACTTCCTTACTAATATTATAAAAGCGAAAGTGAGTTTGTTTGTTTGTTTGTTTGTTTGTTTGTTACCTCTTCACGCTTTAATGGCTAAACCGATTTTGATGAATTTTGGTACAGAGATAGTTGGGAACCAGGAGACGGACATAGGCTAATATTTTTTTGAAAAAAGTGGGATGTGAGGGAGAAAGAGGGAAGAAAAGGGAAAACTTAGCGTTGCTATTATAAATCAATAAGGCGCAAGGGGAACTGTGTTCACCCAACTTTAACGCGGGCGAAGCCGCGGGCGAAAGCTAGTAATATTATAAAAGCGAAAGTGAGTTTGTTTGTTTATTTGTTACCTCTTCACGCTTTATTGGCTAAACCGATTTTGATGAATTTTGGTACAGAGATAGTTTGGAACCAGGAGACGGACATAGGCTAATATTTTTTGAAAAAAGTGGGATGTGAGGGCAAAAGCTAGTCCTTACTATTTTATTATAAATACCTATTGCAGTATCTATTGATGGAGCTTACCGTACAATCCTATCTGTTATGTTTTTAGCTCAAAAACGTTATGTAGAAAGATATTCAAAGCGTCTATGACATCTTTCTTGCCTCTACCACAACTGCTTAAAACTATTCACCAGTACATTGACCCTCCCGTTATTTCTCCCACGTTCCACCTACAACAGCAAAACAAAATGTCATCGCCGCAAACTTTCCCCTGTTGTAGTGAAATAGTGGCCCCTGGAATTAGGGTTACCATCTGTCTTGATTTGTCCGGGTATGTCTGATTTTTTTGCCCTGAGTCCATGCTTTTTAATGTATATTCACCCGGACTTTACCATAAAAGAAAGAAAGCAAGCATATTAATCAACGCTCACATAAACTTAACTTAAAAAAGAAAAAATAAATTTAAAAAAAAAAAACTATTTATTGAACTCGAACAGAACAATTAAACAAAATATTTAATTTAAAAGAAAGAACAGCAAAAAATAAAAATAAAACTGAATAAAAAGACTATTAATTTTAGTCGTTAACGAGGCCAAAAGCCCTACATCTCAGCATGGTGCTGCACCCTGGCAGTATGTCACAACGCTGCTATTCTGAAAGGGCCCAAGCAAGTGATTGCTTGGGCCCTTTCAGAATAGCTAATAGAGCGAATAGCTTTCTCTTTAGTCAGGGTCAAATAAGTCAAAGAAGTAAGCAAGGATACGTACCGCATGGGTTAGAATGGCATGGCTGTTAAAAAGATGGATGCAAAACGATTGCATGTAGCGAAGCTGAGAATTTTGAGATGGATGTGTGGAGTGACAAGAATGGATAAAATAAGAAATGATTATATTAGAGGAAGTTGCGCCTGCTACATAAAACTGAAAAGGAGTCGTTTGTCTTGGTATGGACATGTAAAGAGGAGGGACGAAGCACATGTGACTAAAAGAGTGAAGGTTCTAAATGTTGATGGATGCAGAGGTAGAGGAAGGTCAAAGAAAAGATGGATTGATTTTGTAAGGAATGATATAAAGGAGAAAGGAGTAAATGATGCCGTGACGTCTGACAAGGAAGAATGGTAGAAGAAAACGTGTCGCACCGACTTCATATAAAATGGGACTAGGGTAGGAAAATGATGATAGTGAAGTGTGCAAGGATCGTAATGGCTTCTGTGGTTTTTGGCTTCCCCCTTGGGAAAAACTTGTGTTTATGTAAATATGGGAAAAAAATTAAAGATGTTTAAGTAAAACGACCAACGTTCAACAAAATTTTGAGTCACCATGCAAGACACAACGCTTTCAGCGACAGCCGGCGGAGACGTAAAACAGATATTCTTAGAAATGCACTTTAATTTACTAAATCCTACCAAGAAAGAATAGAAGTGTAATATACGATTTGTTTTGCAAATACTTACTAATATTATAAAAGCGAAAGCGAGTTTGTTTGTTACGTCTTCATGCCTTTATGGCCAAACCGATTTTGATGAATTTTGTTACAGATGGTTGAGACTCTGGAGACGGACATAAGCAATTTTTTTTAAGTGAGTAGTAACGCTCACTTTCGGTTTTATAATATTAACAACAACATTGTAAAACCAAATGATTTTAAAAGAGTAACTATGGAGTTTCTTGCTAGTTCTTCTCCATAGGAAACTACCAATCCGAACCGTGTATCTTTTCTCGACGTTTTATAAGTGCCCATGTAGGCCTATGTGAAATAAAAATATTTTGATTTTGATTTTGCTAAACTGGTTACCCTACCAATAACTGTGTCCAGGGAAAGGGTCGCCATGCTGTCAACACCACAGGGATGGAAATGCTAATCGTTATTGTTATTATTCCGCATAGTTTTGTCCAAATGACTGCGGCGGGTGTTCACAAACAGGGTTGTTAACTTGGCCAAGGGAAACAGGAGTTTCTAGTTATATAATTGAGTTTTTATGCCATGATGATGCTATGCTGTGAATGTTTGAATTTTTTGGGGATCCGTAACTCAAAAGAAAAAAAAACGATACCCTTATCGGATCACTTTATTGTCCGTCTATCTGTTTGTCAACACCCTTTATCTTGGGAAAGCGTGAAGTGTGGGATCAATACAGGTAAAACGTAGCTGCTGTTTTGAAAAAACAAAATGGCGGAAGTGAGGAAGGCTAAATAATTCAATGCCCGTTTTTATGTTATTATTTTTATATTAAGTCAAAAATATCACGTTGAAATAAAAGAATAACAAAACTTATATAGAACTAGCTTTTGCCCGCGGCTTCGCTCGCGTTAAATTCGGGGTAACACAGTTCCCCTTTGCGCCTTATTGATTTGTAATAGCAACGCTAAGTTTTCCCTTTTCTTCCCTCTTTCTCCCTCACATCCCACTTTTTTAAAAAAAATATGCCTAAATAGCCTATGTCCGTCTCCTGGTTCCCAACTATCTCTGTACCAAAATTCATCAAAATCGGTTCAGCCATTAAAGCGTGAAGAGGTAACAAACAAACTCACTTTCGCTTTTATAATATTAGTAAGGATAGTAAGAGCGATAGGCCAGAGTGCTCAGACAGTGAGTGCCAGGGTTAGGGCGAAGAGTCGAGGAGTTTTAGAAACCGATATAAGAGTGTCGTTTTTTCCCTAATAAAGTACGAAACCCTACGAAGCTCAAAAAGCTAGAAGCGCAATATTTTGCTTGTACTTACTTGCTTTGTAAACGAAGGTGAACAAGGACCATGGTTGCGGGTTGTTCGAAAGAGAAACCGCACCAAAACATAAAGGGCAAAAGAAGGAACATGGGTAGATGTTAGTCAGTACAGGTCTTACCCCCCCCCCCCCCGCTAGGCCCAGAGAGGGCGGGGAAGTTATGTGATTATTTCCCATCCGCAAAAAACAAAAAACAAGAAAATGATGATGATGTTATAATTTTGTTTATTAATATTTTATTACCTAGAATAAGTATAATTTAATCATTTTGTTGTGACTGATCTCAATAAAAATAATTTGGTTAAGAATCATTAAGGTGAAACTTTTATAACATCGTCTCAAACTTTTTCGTCTGTGTGTTGCATGTCGCGTGACTGTCGGCCGCGGAGTAGGAACGTCTAAATGTCTATAATGTGAAAAAATTTCACATTTACCACGATTTCATAAATCCACACAATCCTTTTTTTGTGTAATGTAATACTCTTTGCTATGCTCTACAGAGTCCGTAATTGTTCCATAGCTGTAAGCATGTTGTGAGATCTTCACATTATAGAATTCAAATAAAGATATCAATGTAGAAATGAAATTGGATGCAACTTGGAAACTACCGATGCACGACCTGATAAGACTACGAGGTAAGAACGTCTTAAGTAAGAATTATATTTTTATTTTCCAGAAATGTGACAAAAGTCGAAATCCTTGTTCAATTTCTTTACACGGCGAGGTCATGCTTTCCTTAAACTTTTTCCTCCCTAGAGTGTGAAACTTGTCTGGCAATACCGAAACAAATCAGATGAGGAAAACCGGAAACATCTGTAAACAGAGCTATGTATAGATATTTTAACTGGCCACCTGACGTCAACTGTTTTATTTAAACACACATTTTAATTATGAAGATGTTTATAGATGATGCCGACAACCATTCTGGGATTACGATATATAAAAAAAAAACTTGAGAGTTGTCAAGGGACACCCGGATAAACACTCAACAAAAATAATCATTGCGACACCACACTGTTCAATGCGAAATATAAAGGCAAAACGAAAATAACTAGCTTACTTTCTATGAGAGAGAGAGAGAGGCAGACAGAGCAACACTCGCACTCCGCACGGCTTACAACTATAGCAAAAAACTAAGACGGAAAAATTAAGACCAAAAGTTGTAACGACGCTTTTCAGCCTAACCCCCTTTCACAACGTGCGATAAGGAACTTCGTTCCAAAAAAAAATTAAGAGTAAGTTAAGTAAGAGACAAATGAATAAAATAAATTAAACCATACAAAACTAACTTAGATCAACATAGATCTTAAGAAATATAAATTGACTGAAAATATTTTATAAATATATTTCTTTATTATAAATATAAAAGTAGTAGCGTTTGTAAATCTTTGACAGTGGTTACAGAGAGTAAGTGTCCCGAAAGTCTGACAACCAGTCGTACCAAGGAGTATCGTATTATTCATTACTAACTCGGTTGTGGGGGTCAGATAGGCAGTCGCTCCATGTAAAATGTTAGTATTCAGCTGCATTCGGTTAGACTGGAAGCCGACACTAATACAGTTGGGGAAAGGCTAAGCTTTTTGGAGAACACATACGCGATAAAGGAAAAATATTTTTTGTTCTAAATAAGGCCGATTGAAATATAATTTTAAAAGATATCTGGAGAGAAAATTGCGGTTATTGTACATTATGAAAAGATACACCTTAAATCAAATGATGACTGCCAAAAGGGAATAACACTTCTCAGTATAATGCCCAAAAACAGACAGTTTAGTGAACAGATACTTACGTAGGTAAATTAATAAGATTTTGTACAGTAATAAGCAATGAAAAATTAAGTACATAACCATAATACGGGTGCCAAAAGTAATACAAAAAAAAATGCTGCTGTAACGTATATTCTACTAGCTTTTTCTCGCGGCTTCGCTCGCGTTAATTTCAGGGTAACAACAGTTCCCCTTTCCCGGTTTTCAGCTATTTTTCGTTGGTAACAAAGAGTGTGTGTACCGATTTTTAGCTTCCTACCTTGCTGCGAAAAGTCCCATTTAAAATTGTATCCCCTCTTTCAAGAGGTTGGGGGCAGATTTTCAAAAAAAAATATGCTATTTAAAAAATTAAAAAATGTGTTTTTATTAGTGACAAATAGTCTCAAATTTCCACCTCCTATTTTAGGGAAATGGGGGGAAGAAAGCAACAAAAAGTGACCTATGTCCGTCTCTAGGGTTCCAACTATCTCTGTACCAAAATTTATCAAAATCGGTTGGTCCATTTAGGCGTGAAGACGTAACAAACAAACTCACTTTAGCTTTTGTAATATTAGTAAAGATTCTGTTCCATTCACCTCTCTTCCGCTTCATTACATTCATTCATTAATTTCAGTGAGATTCATTTCATCCATATTTTCCGAAGAGTAACAAAACAACGTTAACAGCCGCCATGTTGGTATCTCGTATCCGTTTCCGGTCGCCGTTGGGCCGCCGTTCCTGTATTCTTCCTTCAGCTAATTGTTCATGATTTCCTTGCGATATAATTTACGGTGAGTGAGTTACTTCATGTTCCTGTTCGTTCATTCCTTTCATTCGTTCATAACGATATGACAGCGAAGTTTATTAGGTTTGAAGTTGACTACTATAGTAGTTGTAAAGAACAATTAAATCATTGCACTCAGCAAGAGCGATTTTCTGTAATAATGGTTTCTTCGAAACGCCCCAAGGTTTGGTTCCCGGGTCGGGTAAAATTTTATTGGGTTTTTCCATTAGGAATTTCTTGATACCAGACGAGGAGTCCACGGAGGCACGCCCATCTATTATATGTGACATATCTGACGATGTGGATGCAATAGTTCATGTAGTTTTAAATAGCCAAACCTCTGCCTAACTCTAGGGGATTACAGGGGCCTAAGTCTGCTATTACAATAGTGTCAGAATGGTCGATCACTGATCACATAATGGTTTATTTTGATAATTTTGGTAATCTACTACATACTAAACTTGTCAAAATCAACCATTATGCGATCAGTGATCGACCATTCTGACACTATTGTAATAGCAGACTTAGGCCCCAGGTGGGTTGTAATGAGCATTACTTTATTTACTTTTAATATTTACTAATTATTATAAAAGCGAAAGTCATTTTGTTTGTTACATCTTCACGCTTCCATGGTTCAACCGAATTTGTTGAATTTTGGTACAGAGATTGTTGGGAACCAGGAGACGGACATAGGCATTGTTTTTTTTTTAAAGTAGGATATGAGGGAGAAAGAGGGAAAAAAGGGAAACTTATCGTTCCTATTACAAATCAATAAGGCGCAAGGGTAGTGTGTTATACCGAATTTCACGCGAGCGAAGCCGCGGACAAAAGCTAGTGAGCAATAATATATATTACAAAAAAGTTTGTCGACACGGTTAGCGCAGTCGCTGAGCGATAGACTGCTGCGCGGCGTGTCTAGGGTTCGATCCCCGCACGGAAAAAATATTTGTATAGCCTACATTAGTTGTTCCGGTTCTGGCTGTTTGTGTGTGTGAGTTCAAATGTTTGTAAATGCACCCACGATTCAGAAGAAATTCCTAGTATGGGACAAAGTTTTATATAAAAAAGTCTGCAAAATAAACGTGACGTGTTATTAAAACAACCCCAATCACAAACAAACAGAGACACACATGAAATAGATATACGCTAGCAGCTGATGCATCCTCCCGCAAATGAAAAGGTCGAAATTAAAACTTTTATCCCAAAACGACTAAAAATTAATTTAATACAGGAAGTTGGTGAATTTGGTTTGATTCATAATTTTTAAAAATGAATCTTTTATTACAAGTACAAATTACTTTTTCGTCTGTGTGTTGCATGTCGCGTGATGGTCGGCCGCGAAGTAGGTACCTCTAAACGTCTATATTGTGAAAAATAGTTTCATTTTACCTTTTGTGGTTTCATAAAACCACACAATCCTATTTTTATTAAGTTATTGTATTATAGTATCTTAAACAAAGTCTTATCGAGAATTTTATCAGTGCTCCTAAGAGATGTTAGGATATCGTTCAAATATATTACAAGAAAAAATATAGATAAAAAATATAAGGGACCCTTTTGAAGGTGTAAACTTTTGATTATAAAAACAATTTTGAAAATCAGCCAACATACAAACATAATGAGAATCTCCTCCTTTTTTAATCCGGTTAATAAACACGACGTATCTAAAACCAACACCAATCACACACACTCACACACACTCACACTCTCGTGCCGTATACACACACACATAAACAAGACATACGCTAGCAGCTGATAGATCCTCCAGTAAGTGCTACAAACTAGATCGTATGTACGATTGAGTGGCGCGGTCACAGGCTGCGGATCCATTTTATGATGATCGCAGGCGCCGCGCCCGAACCTATCCGTTTTATTACTGGTGGTGTGGTCCCAGTGGACGCGAGTAGGTAAAATTTTTCATTTTTTTTGTTTTAAATAATTGTATTTTATATTTAACTAGCTTTTGCCCGCGGCTTTGCTCGCGTTATATTCGGTAACGCCTCCATCATATCCCACTCTTTTAAAAAAAATAGCCTATGTCCGTCTCCTTGTTCCCAACTATCTCTGTACCAAAATTCATCAAAATTGGTTTAGCCATTAAAACGTGAAGAGGTAACAAACAAACAAACCCACTTTCGCTTTTATAATATTAGTAAGGAAGTAAGGACTAGTAAGGATTTAAGTGCAGGGTTGGCGCAGTAGTTCAGCGATTGGCTGCTACGCCGCGTGTCACGGGTTTGATCACCGCAAGAAATAAATATTTGTGTGACCAACAGGCAGTTGTTTCGGGTCTGGCTGTTTGTGTTTGTAAGTTTAAATGTTTGTAAACGCACCCACGATACAGGAAAAATTCCTAGTGTGCAACGTTTTTTTTTTAAAAAAAACCACGGAACTAATTTTGAAAATTCTTACATCAGTAAAAAGCTAAATTTCTGAATCCCTGAATAACATAAGCTAGATTAAAAACGTTCTTGAGGGATAGTTGAAAAAATAGCTAGTTATTCATATAACCTTATGCTAACTGCCAAACAAAGAGGACGGCACTCTTTTTAAAAAGTTAACCTTTTTATGTAAACTAGTTTGGTATTGAAAAAAACAACCACTGTTTACTTTTCTAAATGTAGTTTTATTTTAATGGCATCGCATGACCCTAACCAAATAGATGTAACCAAACGCTTGCGAGATCTATTTCGACGACAACGCCATCTAGTTACATCTTCGGCAACTTTCCGAACCAACATTGTTTTGGTTTATCCTGGATGAACGGTTTCATTATAAACACCTTATTTCAAACACGCTCGCTAATACTCACACCCCACATCTGATCGACAAACCGTATCCTTCCCGCTGTTTTTATTAACTATTCACTGCACAGCGGCCGAGTATCCCATGCTAGGCCATCGCGTCACCCATTAACTTAATAAAAATGAAAGCTAGGTTGTAGTACCTACTCGGATAGTCGAGGTTCGTTAGTGGTTGCTATGTCAGTCATTTTATTGGAAGTTTCGAGAATTTCATTATGTTTTTTATGTCAATAGAAATAAGACAGAAAATTGCTTGCTGGTTTAGTGCTTCTATATTTGATACTGCGGTCGGCCAAAGTGTTATGGGGTTTTTCAAAAGCATGTTCTAGAGTCTAGATTTAAGATGAACCCAAATTTAAAGACATGTGACGTCCACTAATTCACTGCTCCCGCGTCATAGTTTTTGGAGAAGAAGAAGAAGCCTGTGTTCTAACAGTGATAAGGAAAGTATAGGCTGACTTAGCTACACCTTAGTCTTAAGCGTCTCGGCCCTGTCTATGACGTTAGGCCACGCGCTCCTCAAAGTGGTGTATATATATATTTTTTATTTAGTTACGATGTAAAGTAAGTAATTGCTTAAAACAATATACGTTTGGCTTTTAACATTGTCCGCGGAGGGACACTTATCTCTAAGATAACGGTTCCCACCTAGTTTCGAGGTCACAGTTTTAATGTTTTCTAAATTTGGTATAAGTCTCTTATCCTAATCTTGTATTTAGATGCGGGCTTTAGTTCAATAGAGATTTTTATTTGTTTTATGTTTGCATATCGGAGGATCCTACCAGGTGTCTGCGGGATAGTTCTAAAGAGAAACCGCGTCTCCAGAACCCAGAGATCAAATGAAGGAATATGAATAGGTTTTATTAAATACAAGTCTGATGGTACCTTTTATTCCATCCAAAGTGCGAGAAGTAATGTCAAGATATAATGCCATCTTGTCGGGGTTATGGGTTGTTCGAAAGAGAAACCGCGGTCCCAGAACATAAAGGGCAATAGAAGGAACATGGGTGCGTTTTAGTCGGTACTAATCTGACACTTCCCCCCGCTCCGCACAGAGCGAGGGAAGTCTTTTCAAGATTACCTATACGAAAAAAAAAACTCAAATCCCGATTGTTCCATCTAACACTTTTATAGTTAACTAGCTTTTGCCCGCAGCTTCGCTCGCGTTAAATTCGGGGTAACACAGTTCCCCTTGCGTCTTATTGATTTGTAATAGCAACGCCAAGTTTTCCCTTTTCTTCCCTCTTTCTCCCTCATATCCCACTTTTTCCTAAAAAAAAATAGCCTATGTCCGTCTCCTGGTTCCCAACTATCTCTGTACCAAAATTCATCAAAATCGGTGTAGTCATTAAAGCGTGAAGAGGTAACAAACAAACAAACTCATTTTCGCTTTTATAATATTATATAGTAAGGAAGTAAGGATATTTAGAAATGTGGACAACCATCGTACTTCATATTACGTCTGAAGGTCGCATCATCCACGTTGTAGGCACAGAGACTACACAAACACCCAATAAAGTGGTACAGAAGACCAAGTCTTTTCAATTAACGTAACCGCGCGCACACATGGACACGCTTGACGTATAACTAGTGCAAACGTTATTGCGAGTTGCATTTGTTTGAAAAGGTTTGTAATCGTTTCATGGAAGTGGTTTTACTATTTAACATGAGGTCTAAGAATAGAATCTCAGATTTAAAAAAAAAGCTATTAAAAGTTTCGCAGTAGAAGCCTGGAGTCTAGATGTGAGCCCGGTTGACGTCAATAGGTTCCCCCTCTAAGGGGTAAGCAGTACTATAGATTTACAAACACCTCTATCTCTCTCTCTTCGCCTCGAGGAAATAAAAGAGAGAAAGAAAATTGCGTTTACTTAGCATTATTAAAAACAGGAACACCTTCACATTACTCTAATTAAAATAAATAATTATAAAAGGCTTCAGGTCAGAATAATGCCAGATAATGAGAGAATCCAACACAAGGAAGCCTGCCGCTGATTGTCAGTTGCTCAGTTGTAGCCCACAAATGCTTTCTTCATCTTCTTCTTCATGTGGATGTCAAGAGACACCTGGATGAAACGAAGTTATTATTTACTATGTACAAAAAACTTGTATACAGTCAACAAAAATAATCGTCGCGACACCACACTGTTCAATGCGAAATAGAAAGATGAAAGGAAAATAACTGGCTTGCTTTCTATGGGAGGCAGAGGGAGAGAGACAGAGAAACACGCGCATTCCGCTCGGCTTACAACTATAGCAAAAACTAAGACGGAAAAAATTAAGATAAAAAGGTGTAACGACACTTTCAACAACTCGTGGTCTCAATTTTTTCCGTCTAGCCCCCTTTCGCAACGCGCGATAAGGAACTTCTTTCCAAAAATGTATAGTTTGAAATGACTGACGCTACTGTGTCTACACTCGACGGCACATCAACCTAAACAAAACCATTTTAACGTGATCTCTATTACTGTGTGCGATCCGTAATAGAGAGATCAGGTTATAATAGTTTATAAATAGGCTGACGTACCGTCGTGTGTACGTGCGTCTTTTCAAGCCTTCTGGATCCATCCATTTTGTGACTAAACATTCTAAACCAGGTCAATGCAGCCGGCCTTATTACTGAAGGTTTTACAGTCCCATCAAATGTTTACGATAAGCCCTCAGTACATAGGAATTGTACTAATTTGAAGGGTACTCGACTGAAGCGCTGTCGGTCGTGATAACAAACCAACGTAACCGTTTCCTTTTTCAAACCCACACAAGTCAACCTGGGTGTGTTTTAAAAAGATTGCGAAGTGCTTTTCCTGTCAGTAATTATGTAAAAGGTTGAAGTAAAATGTTTTTGAACATGTTTTTTTTTCGAATTGGGTTGAACTTCAGACGGGCGTGCCTCGGAAAACACGTTAAGCCGTTTGTCCCGGCTGTCATTCGAAGATCTTTGACAGTCGTTACAGATAGTCAGTGTTCCGAAAGTCTGACAACCAGTCTTGCCAAGGGGTATCGCATTACCCAGTACTAACTGGGTTGTGGAGGTCAGATAGGCAGTGGCTCTATATAAAGTACTGATATTCAGCTGCATCTGGTAAGACTGAAAGCCGACCCCAACATAGTTGGGAAAAGGCTAGCAAGGTGATGTTGTCCTTCAAACGAAATTTTGGCCAATCTCAGCGCAGAAATAACGTTGTTTATAAGAGATACTGCGGCTCACACAAAGGGCAAAATAAGGAACTTGGTTTTATTGATTGATGATTCAGTCTCTAAAACTCTGACACTCTACGGCTGCCTATCTGACTTCCACAACCCTAACTGGGTTGGGGAAGTCAGATAGGCAGTTACTCCATGTAAAACACTAGTATTCAGGTGCATCAAGTTAAGACTATGAGCCTTTTAAGGAAAAGGCTAGGCAGATGATGATGTAAGTATTCATTTTAAAAATAACTAGCTGTTCCACGCGGTTTCACCCACACTGCTTAGCACCTGTTGGTCGTAGCGTGATGTTATATAGCCTATAGCCTTCCTCAAGAACTGGACTATCCAACACTAAAAGAATTTTCCAATTCCAACCAGTAGTCCCTGAGATTAGCGCGTTCAAACAAACAAAGAAACTCTTCAGCTTTATAATATTATATTATATATTATATTAGTATAGATTAGTAGTAGGACAAATATAATTTGTTAATCAAATCTGTAGATTAAATTGATTTGCATTTTAAATAACATTCGTTTCTTTATCTGTATTTAAAAGAATCATAGGGAACCAAAGTGTGGTAATTAACAGTTTTCCGGATTATTTAATATTCAAAACAGGCATTTTGAAAGAGCATTTGTTAAATAAATGTGCTTAACTAAAAAGTATTTAATTAGCCTCGAGGGCTAAATAATTACAAAAAAGGTACACGTGTTTACAGTCGTTTTACAGGTATAAATGGAAATAAAATTATGCTTGCTAAAGTAAAAATGTATTTAAACATTCCAGGTAATTATTTCGAACAAAGGCAGGATTTTCATCAAGCGGTAAGTCGCTTGTGACCAAAAACCCTAAGTTGCAAACAAAATTCAACTTTTCTAATAATTGGCAGAAATACTTGTTAATCCGAATATTTTTCAACAATTCATTTAAAATGATGATGTTGAAGGAAACGGCACATTTTTATTTATATTTAATCCAGCTTTTGCCCGCGGCTTCTCTCGAGTTAAATTTGGGGTAATACAATTCCCCTTTCCTGGTTTGCAGGTACCTGCTACCTGCAGTTTTTGCCCTTGCACCTTATTGATTTGTAACAGCAAAGCAAAGTTTTCCTTTTCTTCCCTCTTTCTCCCTCATATCCCACTTTTTTTAAATATTATCCTATATCCGTCTCGTGGGTCCCAACTATCTCTGTACCAAAATTCGTCAAAATCGGTTTAGCCATTAAGGCGTGAAGAGGTAACAAACAAACAAACTCACTTTTGCTTTTATAATATTAGTAAGGATATTTTTATCTTTTCTTATAATATTTAAAGTATCTCTTGTTTAGCTTAGTTTAGCGTGAATAACTTAAACGAATTTATAGTTTAGTATTCATCGTCTGCCCAGCCTCTTTTCCTAGCTATATTAGGGTCGTCTTCCAGTCTGCCTATCTGACTTCCACAACCAAGGTAGTACTGGGTTTACTTTCGGGATACTGACCGTCTGTAACGACTGTCAAAGATCTACAAATGACAGCCGCGACCAACAGCTTTACGTGCTTTCCGAGGCACGGAGGAAAATCAGTATGTAATGATAGTAACCCGTCTACAGATCTCGGTTTAATCTTGAAGATTGACCCGTGCGGAAGTTAAACGTTGATTATATCTTCATAATATCGCGACATCAACGCAGACGAAAACAAGAATATTTCTAAATTATTCAGTCTGAAGCATGAAGCTCGTTATTCAAAGTTTCAAGTCCATTTGAGTTCTTGTTCAAGTGTCTTTTGGATACTATGTCGATGCTTTTAAAATATCAGTCAATTACGCTTGAAAAGGGCATCACTGAAAACCACGCAGAAAAAAAAGGTAGGTAGACTAAATGGCCCGATTAAGATTGGTTTTAGTCATGTAATTTAGGTTTTGTAGAAAGCTCTCATAAGCGTGTAGACCCTCTACGCCGTAACAATGCTACGCCGTAGAAGTGCTATGCCGTAGCAGTGCTACGCCGTAGCAGTGCTACGAGCGACGTTTGAAATAAGCAATAATGTATATCATGGCAGTCATAATGTAGATCTTTTAAAGTCGTTACTAGACGTGATACGTCGCGACAACCAGTCTCTCATTACTCAGTAAAAACTTGGTTGTAAAGGTTAGATAAGCAATAGCTTCATATAAATTTCTTATTTTCAGCTGCATCTAGTTGGATTTAAATTCGACCCCTACATAGTTACGAAAGGGCTAGGGAGATGATGACACAAATCCTTACTAATATTATAAAAGCGAAAGTGAGTTTGTTTGTTTGTTTGTTACGTATTAACGCCTTAATGGCTAAACCAATTTTGGTACATAGATAGTTGGGACCTTGGAGACGGAAAAGGCTAACTTTAAAAAAAAGAGAGACATGTGGAAGAAAGAGGGAATAAAAGGGAAAACTTAGCATTGCTATTACAATAAATAAGGCGCAAGGGCAAAAACTACAGGTAGCGGGTACCTAGATAAGGTAGGTAAATCAGGAAACGGAACTGTGTTACCCCAAATTTAACGTGAGTGAAGCCGCGGGTAAAAGCTAGTGTGTCAATAATTTTACGAGTTTGAGCAAATCTAAAGGTGCTCCCTCACCGGGAGCATTCACGTGTATTGTAACATAATAGATTCGACTTTGAGCATTACATTACAATAATACCTCCCTGACTAACGATCATTTGCGTGTAATAATAATAATAATAATAATTTATTTAAAAGAAAAGACAACAGCGGTCCAATGGTTAGTAACAACTTATCAAATAAAGGGTTAGTTAAAATTTAAAACCTAAAATATACACTATATTATATATTACTGCCGCACCAGCAACCGCAACCAGTGAACACGCACCGGCGCATCAGGCTTATCGGCTAGGGTTTGAAGAATGCTATTGGGGCTGGTCCTAGATCTGCTTAGCAATGAGGCAGCTTTTCTCCTAATGATAGCGTGAAAATCATCCACACGCGCTATAGAAAACATGCCCGATGCACTACAGTACCTAGGCAGCCCCAACAGCACCCTGAACCCATTATTATACTGAACCCGCAGGGCGTCTAGAGCCTTCCGCGTATAGTTAACCCACAGACCGCCCGTGTAGAACGACTGGCAAAACGCTTTGAATAAAGTTAGTTTGACGTCATTACTACAACGAGCAAATCTGTGAGCCAACATGTTGCATCTTACTGCTAGCGCCCTGCGTTCCCGTTCAATATCTACCAGATCCTTGAGGTCCTCAGTGACATAGTGGCCTAAGTATTTAAATGTAACAAATAAATTTATTTAAATTAAAGTTAAATTCATTGATGTTACAAGTTGTATCAAGATATTACACATTGTATCATTAGAAGGTGCGCATTGTAATGCTCGGTTCTCCTCCTTTACTGATGTAATGCTCAAATCTGTAACGTTACATTACACACGAATGCCCCCGGTGAGGGAGCACCTTCACGATTTAAAGGATAAATGATGTTTATTTTGCAAGTAGGTTTTCACAAACACTTTTACACGTCATTTTTTTTAAACTAGATGAGGCCGGTGTTTCGTACCCGACTACTCTGAGAAGAAACAGCCGAAATAAACTCAGAGGTCATAGTCTCTTTTAAAGTCAAGGCAAAATAATCTTGGTCAACTTACATGAGGACTATGCAGATAGTGTCTGAAATGATCTTTTTAAGAAAAAACCACACAGATTGAGTGGACCTGTCCAGTCAGTGCAAGCATTTGTCAGTTATCGTGTAGCTCGACTCATAACCCAAGGAGTTCAACGATACGACGATAATTCTTTAAATCTATACAGTCAAATCCCAAGAAGATTGCAAGCTAGTTCAGATCAATATAAAAGAGAAAATGATGATCCTAATCTATAGCCAATTGACAGTCGTCTGTTCGTAAAGAATCCACTATTAATGGATTTCCAAGATCTGGAACACGATTTAAATTCGGAACGTAGTCTTGAAGTTTCTAGAAACTTAGTGCTTTAACTGAAATCTGCGTCGCGAGCGTTTGTTTGACACTCTAAGGAATTCGTACAGGGTGATGTTAAATGGTTTTGCGTGTAAGTTTCAGTCTAAATATTTATATTTTTTATTAAATACTAGCTTTCGCCCGCGGCTTCGCCCGCGTTAAATTTGGGGTAACACAGTTCCCCTTGCGCCTTATTGATTTGTAATAGCAACGCTAAGTTTTCCCTTTTCTTCCCTCTTTCTCCCTCACACCCTACTTTTTTAAAATAAAAATTAGCCTATGTCCATCTCCTGGTTCCCAACTATCTATGTACCAAAATTCATCACAATCGGTTCAGCCATCAAAGCGTGAAGAGGTAACAAACAAACAAACTCACTTTCGCTTTTATAATATTAGTAAGGATAGTAAGGATAATAATTAATTCTCTAAAATATTTTTAATGTAAATAAAATACTTTTAATTGAAACTCGAATTTGTTTTTTATAGAAACACTTTCCAGATTCCAGTATTTTTTTTTATGTTTTCCCACACTTGGAATTCCTTTTGTATCGTGGATGCGTTTACAAACATTTAAACTCACATACACAAACAGCCAGACCCGCAAAAACGTGTTGGTCATTCAAATATTTGTTCTGTACGGGGATCGTACCCACGACACGCAGCGCAGCAATCGATCGCTTAGCCACTGCGCCAACTGTGTCGTCAGTTGTTCTTAGTCTATGCAGTCAGAAGATATGGCCGTTTATGTCGCAAGTTTGTATAGAATCCACAGAGTCCGACACGGTCTTGGCCAGATTTTAAACATACACACATCCCTCATCAACGAAATGTTTTGTTATGTCCAATTTTACACAAAACAAAACTTGTTTTCATAAATATTTAAAAAATATAATTTACTAGCTTTTGCCCGCGGCTTTGCTCACGTTAAATTCGGGGTAATACAGTTCCCCTTTCCTGGTTTGCAGGTACTCCTGCTACCTGTAGTTTTTGCCCAAACGGCTTATTTGTTGTAATAGCAAAGCTAAGTTTTCCCTTTTCTTCCCTCATTTCTCACTTTAAAAAATATATATTAGCTCTATGTCCGACTCCAGAGTCTCAACTATCTCTGTACCAAAATTCATCAAAATGCTGCTGCAGCTATTTAGGCGTGAAGACGTAACAAACAAACTCACTTCACTTCACTTTTATAATATTAGCAAGGATGTTTGTTTTAGGCGTTCCTCAAAAAAAACATAAATAATATTTTTATTAGATGACTCTTATATGGTTGGGAAAAGGGCTCACCATCATCTGCTTATTTCGATATATATAATGTATCTGAATGAATAAATTACTTATTATAATTTCTTAAAGCACACTGTGGAATCTTCCACAATACATTTCAAAAGCACTTTTGTTTTAAAGACTCATTTAAGTACCATCTAGTGTTAGTGGAAACGGTCCTAAAGTTACAAGTGGTAATAAAACGTGATGATTGTCATTAATGGGGAACTCTAAGACTGCGAACTCTCTAGCAGGTGGTTTGCTTAGCGCTTAGAGGCACGCTACTTTGGGACGCTAGCTAAGCGAGGCGATAAAATGGCAAAAAACACCGTGGTTTCCGTACTTTTTTTTTTCTGGTGGGAAATCATCCAATGACTTTCCCCACTCTGGGCGGAGCGGGGGGCCATGTCAGACTTGTACTGACTAAAACCCACCCATGTTATACTCAATACTTTATTGCATCCCATAATGTATACAAGGTTGGTAGGTAATTGAAGAGAAACAATTATGGACCTTGTCGGGCACAGCAAGTTAGTTTTTAGAGGAGAGGATGAAGCTCTTTTTGTTTAAAAACATAATTGTATTGTAATATATGTTCCTTCTATTGCCCTTTACGTTCCGGGGCCGCGGTATCTCTTTCGAACAACCCGCAACAAGTGGTTTCCGTACTTTGCACCATGATAGAAATCTGGTGACTACATAGATACAACATACAATACAACTAAACTACTAATACTACATAGATATAACATATATGGTCTTTCGACAACTCCAAGGGAGTACAAAGTTGAGTATATGGTTTTAATTTAAACTCGATATCTTTACGCATTTCCGAGATAAAGGGTCTTGACTGACAGACGGACAGACAGACGGACGACAGAGTGATCCAACAAGGGTTCCATTTTTCCGTTTTAGGTGCGGAACCCTAAAAACAGCTTACTTATCGTAATGGGCTGATCTTAATTTGTTGCACTTCACTCGGGCGCGCCAAATTCGCCCTTATATGTAGCTATATTGTCTAATGATGTTGCGCATTCTTTACTATTGTCAAATAATAAGGTTTATTAAATTTAAGTTTACTAAATACAAACTATAAATAGACACAAACTAATAATGAAACAATGTACAAATAAAAAATTGTAAATTACAAGGCGTCAAAAAATTCATCCGCATCGCAGTCAACAGGAAATGTGCCAAGCCAGCATTTCCGCGTTGGATGGCAATACTTATTTTTTGTGCAAAAAACGGGCCAGATCTCTGGTTATAAGAAGAATCGACCAACCGCTTGGCAATTTTTCGAAATACTACCTGGGCACTCGGACCCCATGGCCCTAGTGTCTCGAACGGCTCAAAAACATAACTAAAATTATCAAAAAAAAAAAGTTAAATGTTATTTCTGTACCTTTTTTTGTCTTTAACTTTAATTTAATGTTTGTTATCTGCGTTTCCCGCTTATCCGCTTAGTCGAATTCTTTATGACTGTATTGCTTTTATTCATCAGTGTAACAGTTATAGGTAAACTAAAAAAAAATATAAAGATAGTCCCATAGGCATTATTATGTTTGCGGCTAAATCTTCTTTTTTGGCAATTGTGTGTATCATTTAAACTGTCACTTAAGGTACATAATATCTTTAGAGACAGAACTTGATACATAGACGCTGTTGCAAGCGCTATAATCGCGGCTACCCATGTTCATATTGGGTGTTTTTAAGAAAGCAACAACATTTGCCTGTTGGTCTAGTGGTTAGTGGCCCTGACTGCTGAGCCGGAGGTCGTGGGTTCGATTCCCACCCAGGACAAACTTTGTGTGATGAGCATGATTGTTTGTTCTGTGTCTGGGTGTGATTTATCTATAATATGTATGTCATCTATTTTTATCTCAATGCCTTAATGTACCTATGTCTAGTTTGCATGCTTTAGTTTAAGCAAAACATGTTTGATCTCATATTTTTAATAACATCTTGTATACCATGTTTTATGCAAATAAATATATCTTATCTTATCTTATCTTATTTATAATTATATAAGTATGTATATCAGTTGTCTGGTTACCATAACACAAGCTCTGCTAAGCTTGGGATCAGATAGCCGTGTGTGAGTTGTCCCAAGATATTTATTTATTATTTAAATACCAAAAACTTTTTCAGGTTTATTCAACTGTACTTTCTGAAAATAAATAAACCTTGATACTTGATAGACGAGAAGAGGTCGTTACCCTTTAAAAGAAATATTACAAACATTCCAACAAAAACATTTGGAAAGCATTCGTGTGTATCAGCAATAAGGAATAAAAATATAAAAGCATAGTGCTTACATTTTATAGTAACCAATTGGAACCTAAAAATATTTTATTTTATTTGTAGAAACACGCTAGCGAAACGAGTGACTTAATTAATTTAGCTGCCATGTTAGCAATGGACTAACTGTCAGGAGTTATTGAAATAACCGAGTTAACCTACATAAATGTCCTTTTTTTGTGTTGTATGTCCGTTGAGCTCCTTGGGTTATGAGTCGAGCTACACGATAACTGACAAATACTTGCACTTACTGGACAGGTCCACTCAATCTGTGTGGTGCTTTCTTAAAATAACCATTTCAGACACTAATCTGCATAGTCCTCATGTCAATTGACAGATGTCAGACTTGTACTGACTAAAACCCACCCATGTTCCTTCTATTGCCCTTTACGTTCCGGGGCCGTGATATCTCTTTCGAACTACCCGCAACCCCGGCAGCCGGAGGCTTTGGCAAGCCCCTCTACTTTGCTGACTCTCTTTGAGGCGCGCGTGAAACACGAACGCGCCGTCGACACGGCCTGTCGTCAATGAGTCAGAGGAGACAGAAGAGTGTGAGAGTCAGAAGTCTGATGACCAGTCTTTGGAATCTTCACAACCTTGGCTGGGTTGTGGAGATCTCATACACTTCATAATACTTCCATACACTTCATGTAAAATACTGATTTTCAGCTGCATTCTGTTAGAATGGAAGTCGACCCTAGCTAAGTTTTTAGGAAATTTGACTGTTAATTCAGTTATAGCTATTTTAACGCAATTTAATTAATTTTTCATTTTTATGATGTTTTTTGTGAAACAATTTTTAAGGTCATGCATTATAATTTAATTGTTTTATATTATGTAATTTTAATGTAATTGTGATGCAATTTAATTTTATTTATGTGACAAAGATATTTTAAATTGGAATGTTTGATGATGCCTCAAATAAGTTTATTATAACTTAAAATAAACGAAATTCTTTTGTTTTATTTTGTATAATTGAAGAAAGGCCATGCAGATTATGTGAATCATATCACATCGTTTGAACATGGAATAATAACTTAATGTACAAGTTTCCATCCCTTAACCAACGTAACTCGCATCTTACCGCACCGACTTCGGCTAAGCAAAGAAACGGAAATTGCTAAGACCATGCCACGATTCACCACGATTCACCGCAACACAATTTGCGGAATGACCGATGGTAAAATAGGTAACCCCGGTCATAGTCTCATGAAAATCCCTCGACCTTTAAGGTGTCAACATTGATAAATAAATAGAAATAATAAATAAATATCTTGGGACAACTCACACACGGCTATCTGATCCCAAGCTAAGTAGAGCTTGTGTTATGGTAACCAGACAACTGATATACATACTTAAATAATTTATAAATACATACATATTATAGATAAATCACACCCAGACACAGAACAAACAATCATGCTCATCACACAAAGTTTGTCCTGGGTGGGAATCGAACCCACGACCTCCGGCTCAGCAGTCAGGGCCACTAACCACTAGACCAACAGGCCCATCATAACAAACAAGAAACGCAAGAAAAACTGTTTACTAGGCAAATATTTATTCGACGGAATGGTTGGCGCAGTGGCTGAGCAATCGACTGCTGCGCTGCGTGTCGTGAGTTCGATTCCCGCACGGAAAATTTTTTGTATGACCTGCAGATATTTGTTTCGAGTCTGGCTGTTTGTATATGAAAGTTTAGTTGTTTGTTAACGCATCCACGATACAGGAGAAATCTTAGTGTGGGGCAACGTTATAAAAAATATATAATTAACAAATTATGATGTTTTTTATTCAGAAGTTATGAGGGAACAGATGAACATATATACAGGTCAATATCATCTCCCCGGTCAAAATCATAACTCTCTGCAATCGGGTAAAAAGACAATATCGTTATGTAAATTATTTAAATCTCAGATCTTAGGGGACAGTCCTGTGACATTCAAAGCTTAAAAAAATAACAAGGTTCGCACCGGAAAAAAACAATAAAACAAAATTATTTTTAAAAAAGAACAACAAAATGTAAAAAATCAATATAAAAAAAAAAACCATTAAGTGTACGACAACATTAGGTGTGTGAAATGACACCCACATAATAAATTCGTTCGACAAAATTGTTCAACATTAATTGTGTTGAAATCCAGTTAGCGGTTACACACGTGCGTGTAAAATTTGTAATACCGGACGACCACACGGCAAATGTAACACCCTTTTGCAACGCGATCCTTTATTTTTAATGCCGACGGGGATTAAAAACGAATATATCTTTTAGAGCTTTTTTAATGTGTTTAACATGTGTTTTTTGTGATGTGTACTCTGTGAATTTCAGGTGTGCAGTATTTTAGGGGGTTAAGAGGAAATTATGATGAATGAGTATGTGGTATTCATGGCCCTTTGGTGTAGGGTTGAAAACGTTTGGTCGTGAGTTTGATCCTCAATCGTTTAAAAATAATGTAAAAAAATTGCTTGGCTAGGATATTTAATGGCACCTGAGGGCTTAAACAAGTAGCGGGTAGTTCGAAAGAGATACCGCGGGGCCCGAAAAACAAAGAACATTGATGGGTGTCAGTCAGTTATGCCTGACTCTCTCTTCCGCTCTGCCCACATTGTGAGAATTTAATTGATAATTTCCTATCCACAAAAAGAGGTTACTTTTCGTAAAATCCATGCTGAACTGGAGTCATCTGCCAAGAATCAGGTTTCTAAGAAAGTCTTAAATGTATTTTATCTCTGAAAATAATGACTTGTGAGCATAGTTAAAAACAAATATGACTAAAATTAATGGCGTGCCAAAAATGTGGTCTCGTGCCACCAATGGCACGCGCGCTTTTGTTTAGCCATTCTTATATTAGAACTACCATAGAGCTTTCACCGTTTTCATCCACAGCGGCCAATCTTAGCGGAGATTAGCCATCCGCACGTGGGATATTATTGTGTAGGTGTGTGTGCGCCGGCACAGATGCACTCTCTGTTCTCCCACTCTCATAGTCCGATGGAACAGCCATCCGACACGACCGATGATAGATCAGGCGCAGGACCAACGGCTTAAGGTGTTTTCCGAAACACGAGGCTGCTACCGTGAAATTCCTAATGGAAAAACCCAATAACACTTATTGCTCGACCCGGGAATCGAACCCAAGACCCCGTGCTCAGCAGTCGCACGACCACGAGACCAACGGAGCAGTCAAACTGTATTTAGTACCTTAGTGAACCCTAGCTACAGGCTAATCTATAGTACAGTATGCTCCGCTTACCAACATAGTGATATTTTGCATGCAATTGCAGCTCTGGGCGTGATTTCAAGCGAGTGTGGAGACAGCGATCGATTCTCAGCTAGGGTTGTCAAATGACGACACGGTTTGCGCAGTGGCTGAGCGATCGGCTGCTGCGCTGCGTGTCGCGGGTTCGATTCCCACACGGAACAAATATTTGTATGACCTGCAGATAGTTGTTTTGGGTCTGGCTGTTTGTGTATGTGAGTTTAAATGTTTGTAAACGCACCCACGGGCACGATACATAAGAAATCTTAGTGTGGGGCAACGTTTTAAAAAAATATAATTAACAAATTATGATGTTATTTATTCAGAAGTTATGAGGTAACAGATGAACATATATACAGGTCAATATCATCTCCCCGGTCAAAATCATAACTCTCCGCAAGTAAAAAGACAATATCGTTATGTAAATTATTTAGATCTCAGATCTTAGGGGACAGCCCTGTGACATTCAAAGCTTAAATCGAAGCACTAAGTGGTACTGACGGAGCGTTCAACGAGAACTCAAACTTGCACATCCCTGCACTCGTTCTATACTTATCTATACCATGCTACTTACACCCTGACTTAAGTGGAATCAGATTCCTTCAATGATTTGAGTATGAAATAATCCACGTAGAGGATTTGTGGAACAATCCTTTTTGTATAGTGTGGAGGGACACCGAGACGCGAGATTGCGGGTTGTTCGAAAGAGAGAACATAAAAGGCAAAAGAAGAAATATGGTTGAGTTTGTTTTGGGGTGGGGAATCATCAAAAAACATCCCCCGCTCTGGGTGGAGCATGGGAGAGTGTCAGAATTATACTGACTAAAACCAACCCATGTTCCTTCCATTGCCCTTTATTTTCCGGGGCGGCGGTTTCTCTTTCGAACAACCCGCAACGCCGGCAGGACATGGTTGAGTATAGTCAGTATAAATCTGATGTTCCACCCGCTCCGCCAAGAGCAAGGAGAATTATTACTCATCCGAAAAAAAAGACATCAAGCTGGGTAAAAAACATAGATATAAAAATATAGAAGTTGGATTGACATATAGACAATTAGATACATGACAAACATTAAAACGATTGCCCGCTACTGAATCCAGTACTCACCTGTCCATCTACATAGGGATGTTGAAATGAATTGGAAATATGGTATACTATTTGTAATCTATCCGGGATTTTAGAAAACAAAAGGTAAAAGAAGAAACATGGTTGGGTTTTAGTCAGTACAAGTCTGAGGGGGTTATTTGATGATTTCCTATCTGAAAAAAAAGAATTACTATCACTAGGATTTTAATCACTAGGACACACATTTCTCCTGTATCGTGGGTTTACATACATTTTAACTCACCGTCCCATTATTTATCTTTCCATTTAGTTATTATTATCTGCCCAACTACGTTGAGATCAGATTTCAATCTAAACCGATGCAGCAGAATTCCAGCATTTTACACCAAGCGACTGCGTATCTGACTTCTAAAACACAGTACCAAATTAACTCCATTCGCTCAAATAAATAATTCAACTACTTTAATCAGAAAACAAATTAGGAAACAACAATATACCCCATCTTTTGCGCTACATCCCTCGCTTCATTATCTGCTTTCTCCCAGCAGCGTAGTCGTGAAGATACACAGATACGTCACCGCTCCCCGTCGCTCGCTGCAATAAATTTACTACTACCCGCATATGTAGTGCGACGGGAACTTAAAGTTGGTACACATTGGAGAGGGTTAATATTTAACTGACTTAAGTTTCGACAGCTTAAGAGACGGCGAGTTTATTTCTTTACGAAGATATTGCAATATGTTACTTGTAGTTCCGGAGTTGCTGGTTGTTCGAAAGAGATACCGGCCCCGGAACAGAGAGGTCAAAAAAAGGAACATAGATGACTCTTTCTCCTCCTAATCTCATTTTTTTTTTAAATTACTCTATGTCCATTCGTCGGTCTCCAAGGTCCAAACCATCTCTGTACCAAAATTCCTGGGACCCTGGAGACGGATATAGGCTAGTTTCTTTATTGAGAAATGGGGGAGAAAGAGGGAAGAAAAAGGAAGAGAAAAACACTTTTTTTTCGATCATCACGCGGGTTAGCGTTGGCCCAAAGTAACTATGCCACGCGGACGAAGTCGCAGGCGAAAGCTAGTTCAAAATAAACCGATACCTTTCATTTAAAGTAATAGCAATTATTTTATTAGACATAGGTAATTTAAAACAAATCAATAACTTTAATATTAATAATATAAGATAACAAAAATAAGTTTTACAAATAAAATCTATGAAAGAAGTTATCTTTAAGTCACATTTAATAAACACAAGCCCATTAAGAAACTCGGGTTTTATTCTTTTTCATAATTATGTTTTCACTAGTATTCGCCCGCGACTTCGCCCGCGTTAAATTTGGGGTAATACATTCCCCTTGCGCCTCATTGATTTGTAATAGCAACGCTAATATTTCCCTTTTCTTCCCTCTTTCTCCCTCAAATCCCACTTTTTTTAATAAAAATTTGCCTATGTCCGTATTCTGGTTCCCAACTATCTATGTACCAAAATTCATCACAATCGGTTTAGCCATTAAAGCGTGAAGAGGTAACAAACAAACAAACCAACTCACTTTCGCTTTTATAATATCATAAGTAATAAGTATATAAGTAAGGATAGTAAGGATGTAGGGAACTTCATTTTTCTCCCAAGAATATATAATTGTAATTAAAACAAAAGTGTACACTCCGCCTAACGCAGGTATTCCCGCCACAATTACGCGTTCAAGTCATAAATCTGGCAGAATAACCTCGAAACAATGACGACTGCATATTACTGGTTACCTGAATACAGCAACATCGACAATTTCTGTATTAAATACAATGAAAAGGCACGGAGATTCATAATTATGCAAAATGCCTCCTTTTTTGGGTGGGAAATTAAATAAATAAATATCTTGGGACAACTCACACACGGCTATCTGATCCCAAGCTAAGCAGAGCTTGTGTTATGGTAACCAGACAACTGATATACATACTTATATAATTTATAAATACATACATATTAAGATAAATCACACCCACAGAACAAACAATCATGCTCATCACACAAAGTTTGTCCTGGGTGGGAATCGAACCTACGACCTCCGGCTCAGCAGTCAGGGCCACTAACCACTGGACCAACAGGACCGTCAAAATTGAAAAAATGTTAAATAATTTCCCTCCCTCGCTCTTAGTGGAGCGGGAAGGTGTCAGACTATACCTGACTATAACCCATCCATGTTCCATCTTTTACTCTTTATGTTACGGGGCCGCGGTATCTCTTTGGAACAGCCCGCAATCCCAACATGCAGTGGCCCTGGCAAGCTCCTCTGTAAATTGCCACCATAATGTTTTATGGTTTTCGTAAAAATACGCAAAATAAGTATAGTTCCGGAAATCGGTGGCAAAAAAATCATCGAATCAAACAAAAAAGGATTATGTGGTTTTATAAAAACACGATAAAAGTGTTTTTTTCCACATTATGGACATTTAGACGTCACTCCGAGGCCGACCGTCACGCGACATGCAACACACAGACGAAAAAGTTTGAGACGATGTAATAAAAGTTTCACTTTAAAAGTTAGTTGTTGCGGTAAGATGGTATCCCACACAAATTTCAATCGAGTGTTCATTTCCCATTGCTAGTGAGGGAAAGAGACAGAGCTATACAGGGTGTGTAGCACCATCTTTTTCTCACACAGGAATAAGAACTGCTATAAGATGTCATGAAAATCAAAAAACAAAATCAAAATATTTTAATTTCACATAGGCCTACATGGGCACTTATAAAACGTCGAGAGAAGATGCCCGGTTCGGGTTGGTCATTTCCTATGGAGAAGAACCCGCAAGAAACTCTATGGTTACTCTTTTAAATGGTAACCCTACAGTACTTTACATTGAGCTGCTGCATCTGGTTAGACTGGACATCAAAAATGGTTGGGAAACAGCTATGGAAATGACATGTAACAAATTTATAGAAATCCCGTACTTAATTATTGAAGTCGAAAAAACCGGCCAAGAGTGAGTCAGACTCGCGCACCAAGGGTTTTGTACAAACTTGCGACATAAACAGCCATATCTTTTGACTGCGTAGACTTAGAGGGGTGTTTTTTTACTGCAAATAGGGACCACTGAGTTGAGCACAGGCATCGCAGCATAAAGGTCTTGACAGATATACAGACAGACGGACAACAAAGTGATACTATAAGGGTTCCGTTTTTTCCTTTTGGAGTACGCAACCCTAAAAATCAGGAAAAACAAGTGCCTATTTTTTTTTAAACGTTGCCCCACTCTTGGAATTTCTCCTGTATCGTGGCTGCGTTTACAAACACATAAACTCACATACACAAACAGCCACACCCGAAACAACTATCTGCAGGTCATATAAATATTTGTTCCGTGTGGGAATCGAACCCGCGACACACAGCGCAACAGTCGATCCCCCAGCCACTACACCAACCGTGCCGTCAAATAATTATTGTTATCATTAAAAGCAAACCGTGTTCCAAACACAATAATTATTGTTATCATTGATTATTTGTCTAACAACAACACAATATCTAAAACAGCAATTATGTTAAAAGCAAGATACAAAATGAGCCATTCATTAGAGGCTATCAAAGACAAGGTATCCATTTACCTAGATGCCAGCGCTACAACCCACCTCTCACTATAAATACCCCAGTCACTAAGGGAATCGCTAGCCATAACTTTTACCCCGCAAAATAACAAAATGGCGTTGCGGTAGGTTGTTTGCCAAGGGCGTCGTTATCCGGTAATGTGGCTAAACATTTTGTTAATGGGTTGCGTGGACTAATAAAGAAATAACTAGGGATTTTGGTGTTTTGAGAGTTAGTTTGTGGTGTTAATTTCTGAATTTCTAAGTTGGCCTTGTCAAATGACTGCCAAATATTTTACTGTTTTGCCTCACGATTAAATTTATATATATCGTTCTGTGTTTAATTAATGTAATGAAAACAACTTAAACATATAAAAAAACCCCGCCAAGAGCGAGTCACACTGGCGCACCGATTAAAGCTTAGGGTATGGCTATTGTGACGATCGCCTGGAAGACATGGTAGAGCACAGCGTGGCGGTCTGTCCAGCTTGGGCGGAGCACCGCCGTGCCCCCGTAGAGGCGATCTCTCGCGTCCGGCCCTGGTTCAGTCCATGGTCCGGAGCGAGAGGGAATGGGAAGTGGTCACCTCCTTCTGCGAAGCAGTCATGCTAGCGAAGGCGGTGGCCGGGCGTTTGAGGGAGAGAACCTAGAATCATAGAAACCAACCCAGCCGCCGCGGGAGACGCCGGCGGTGAGCAATAGGTAGCTCACCGTCCGTCCGTCTATTGAAGACAGGCCGTGTCGACGCGGCGCGTTAGTGTTCCACGCGCGCCTCAAAGAGATGTCAGCAAAGCAGAGGGGCCTGCCGGGGCCTCCGCCTGCCGGGGTTGCGGGTTGTTCGAAAGAGATATCGCGGCCCCGGAACATAAAGGGCAATAGAAGGAAAATGGGTGGGTCAGTACAAGACTGACACTCCCCTCCGTCCCGCCCAGAGCGGGGGAAGTTATTTGATGATTTCCCATTCACAAAAAAGCTCTTGAAAAAGCTCAACGTTTACTCATATTGTAACAAAAAACAAGCGGAGCAGGGGCAGCTCGCCATTGTCATAAATCAAACAGAATTGTCCACACACTGTTTTCATAAACATTTCACCAAGTAACCACAATAATCAAGCTCTATTTGAAATAACCACAAAGATTGACAAACTATGCAACCATTTTGCCTAGGCGCCATTTGACCGTCAGTCTTCAGAAATGACCTCAAAACCTTTGGATGCCCGTTACGCTGCTTGTTATTCTACTAATGAGGCTGACACTGCGGAGGTTGACATTCAAGTGAGTTGCAATTAGTCTTCAAATCGTAACAGGCATGAACTGTGACGAGACTGACTTAATAGACAGTTCTTTTTTTAAAATAGGTTTTTAAACTTTTTCTGTTTTAGTGGACTAATTGCGTAACCTGCTATGCCAGTGTTATTTATTTTGACAGTTCAATAATAACTATTGCGTGGTTTTTGGTTCATTTGAAAATTGATCATTCGAACAAAAAACTTACTTATTAAGACTGTATACATATATAATCTGGTCAAATACCCCATCAACCCATTTCAAACACAATGCCAGTGCGGAGCCTGCTTGCAGGATAGGCTTTCCTGCACAACGACTTGCACCTATCAGGATTTAAACGAAGCAAATTAATGTGAGAGGTGTGCAGGTGGCCACATACTGGTCTAACACAATATAAGTTTCATCGACACTAAAAGAAGAAGAAGAAGATCTGAGACCCTAGTACGAGTGTTTGTCTTCACTTAAAGTAAATAGGTCGTTTTTGTAATCGAAAATTCAAATATTGTTTGCAACAAGTACACTCATTGGTGCCGATTTTGATGAACCACCGGATTAAACTAGACTAAGATTAAAATGACATACCTAATCACTACTAAATTTAGTCGCGATTAAAGATAGTCCGATTTAGCTTGACAACCAATTTTTGGCGAAAACCTCTAAATTTTAATCTGCCAACATTTTACAATTAATAAGTTTTTAGAGTTCCGTATCTCATCTGTCTATCTGTCTGACAAGACCCATTATCTCGAAAACGCATGGAGGTATCCAGTTGAAATAAAACCATATATCAAGTCTATGCTCCCCTTGTGCTGTAACGAAATCATAGAGGGTTGATTTTTTCGTAATGTTTTAGTCGCAGTAAAAAAATTTGGCCGTTTATGTCGCAAGTTTTGTACGGTCGGTTTTTATTAAAATAAACAGAAAAAAAATTTGAACACTTTTCTTCGTTCTTTCCGGAATGGCAACTGTAGTTGCACCTGATTAAAAAGTGCCTATTTCAGCAAATAACTTTGCAAAATTACCCGTCTTACTAGTACTGAAACTAACTATCGTAACCGCTCCGAAGAATCTTAAATCCTTCGCCAAAAACCTTTATAAAATTAATCTCCCACAAGATAGAAAGCCTCACGTTCAACAGACAGACACACTATTACTATTCATATATGCTGGCGTTACCTCCACACCTCCGTACGAACATACGGTGACACACCAAACCATACATTTCCAGTTTAAAATGGCCTCGCCTTACACACACAACTTGTACTATAAGAGATCTGAAAAACTGGTTTTGGTCATCGTTCCTACCGCGGTCCGCGAACCACGCACATGTCGTACACGTTGACTGTACATATATCGTGTCGGTGATAATTCGCTTTACAAATACGCGAGCAATTGTTTTTTTATTTCGCTTTGAGCGAATTTTCGGCTTCATTATGTACTTATATGGAAAGGTGAGATTTTTTTGTTAGTAGATATTGTATTGTATTGCAATTAACTTATTTAAATGGAATGTGTGAAATATTTAATAGGTTTTTGTGCTTTAAAAATGAATTCATGTGTCAATTAGTTTACTCTAAGTAGACTTAATGAGACATCGTTCGCTAACAAAACCAAAGAGGGTAAGACAGAAGTATGCGCTATCAATTAGTATTGAACTAACACTTCTATGATATCCTTAGAAAAGCGAAAGTGAGTTTGTTTGTTTGTTACGTCTTGACGCCTAAATAGCCAAACCGATTTTGAGAAATTTTGGTACAGAGATAGTTGGGACCCTGGAGACGGACATATGCTATTTTTTTAAAGTGAGATAAGGGGAGAAAGAGGGAAGAAAAGGGGAGAGAAAGATATTTTTTTTCGATCCTCACGCGGGTTAAAGTTAGCGTTAACCCAAAGTAACTATGCCACGCGAACGAAGTCGCGGGCTGAATCTAGTATCCATATATTTATAAATACCATCATCTACCTAGCCTTTTCTTAGCTATGTTGGGGTCGGCTTCCAGTCTAAGCGGATGCCGTTGAATACCAGTATTTTACATGGAGCGACTGCCTATCTGACCTCCATAACCCAGTTAGTACTGGGTAATAAAAAACCCCGTGGTAAGACTGTTTATCAGACTTACAAGACACTGCATATCTGTAACGACTCTCAAAGATCTACAAATGAAAACCGGGACCAACAGCTTAACGTGCTTTCCGGGGCACGGAGGAAACTCAGTATGTAACGGGTGGTTACCCATCTACAGACCAACGTAGGTAAGCGTGGCTTAACCTAAAGATCGCACCAAGCGGCTGCTATTATTTTAGCCACGAGCTTCATATACACGAAAGGCATTTAAATATTTATGAGTGAAAGAAGGGAAGGCGAAGAAAAACGTAATGTAATGCTTTTTTTTTCTTTGGCAACTGAGCCGATATTGTTTCCGATCTTCGGTTTTTTGCCTTCGTCCTCCAATACTAGTTACTACTTAGTAACAAATTGTTTAGTCTAGTGTGACACGCCCGCTTGTCAAGTTGCATTCATAAGTCAAAATCTAAAATTTTCGTGATAATTTTTTTTATGAAAATGTTTCTAATTTCCACTCTACATATGAATTATTTTTATTGGAGTTTACTCCTTAAGAATCGATTTTCATATATGAGGCGCCCGGTATGAGAAAAATCCGAGGGGTAAAACCTACTAAAGTAACGAAAATGTGTCACGTTTTTGGTGCGCACCTTTAGTGCGCAACTTTCTAATTTGGTTGTGAGTCTATTAAGACGTACTTATGGTATGCTGTATATGCGACTATACCTATAAACTATATGTTATTGGGCTTGTTTTATTTTTTTAACCGACTTGAAAAAAGACATTTTTGTTTATTTTCTGTCTTTAAAACAGAAATTGCGTTCTACTTTTTCCCTACATATCACATAAATTACATATGCCAAATGTATGGAATCTAGAAACCACAACCTGATTCGTATTTTGCATCATTAGGGTTGTCACGTGTGTCGACGGTGAGTTCGTGTTCCACGCGCGCTTCACAGAGATGTCAGCAACGCAGAGGGACCTGCCAGGTCACCGCCCGCTAGGGTTGCGAGTTGTTTGAAAGAAATACCGCAGCTCCGGAACATAAAGGACAAAAGACGGAACATGGGTAGGTTTTAGTCACCTAACCTCCTCTCCGCCCAGAGCGGGGGAAGTTATTTAATGTTATAGTAATCCACCGAAAAAGGTTGTCACGTACTTACTTACTACTGTGACTTTCGCCCGAAAGACACGGTGAAGTGTACTCCACTGTGTGTGAATAAGACCGCCACAGTGTACCGTGGCGGTCTTATTCTACCAAGAAGCTCTTCTACTACTAAACGAATCATACTTTTTTTTTTATTAATGGCATCTCAGAGTTCAACCAAGGAGGTTGTCGTCTGCTTAACCGGGTGAATCCTGTGGATGCCTTAAAAATTAAGACCACGCCAGCCAGGGTAAAAACTTACAAACTAAGCGATTACACGCTAAGGGCAACCCCTGTGGGGTACGAGCCTCGGCTTAGGGCGTCGCTGAGGCAGGAGAGTGATGAATTTATTGATGAGTGATATTATTTGTAGACTGATTTAAACTTACTGACTCAGCAGCGCGGGCTGGCTCTTGCAAGGGACGGGTGGGACGAAACATATCGTCTTCAACTCACCTTAAATACCAAAAGAATCTCGCCAAAAACTACACACCAACAAAATTGGTTCGAAGCAATGTAAACGAATTTCATAGTTTATACAGCGACCCCGGGGTCCGACTCAATAAGGACTGGCCCTAAACAAACAGCACAAATGTATAATATTTTTATATTAAACGATGGAGTCGGAATGTTCTTAATATGAGACTGGGAGAAAACACCAGTCAGTTACAACAAAGGGAATATTTTTTAATCTTTATTGTTACGTACCTTTTCTTGTTTTTTTTTTTTACAAAGGCATAGTAAAATGTTATAAGATTTCTGTGTTTCAATAATTTTCATGAAACATCTTACGTTCTGATCAAGGTTCTTTTGTTTTATTTCAAGAGTTCCCCTTATAGGATCACTTTGTTGTCACAGTCCGTCTGTCTGTCTGTCTGTCTGTCCGTCTGACAAGAATCTTTATCTCGGAAACGCGTGGAGGTATCGATTTGAAATTAATACTATATACTACTAACCTCCGGCGCGAGTCTAAGTCGCTTTTGGACGGGTTTATATTTAACTAGCTTTTGCCCGGGGCTTCGCCCGCGTTTCATTCGGGGTAACCCAGTTCTCCTTTTCTGATTTGCAGGTGCCTGCTAGTTGAAGTTTTCGCCTTAGCGCCTTATTTATTGTAATAGCCAAGTTAATTTTTCCCTTTTCTTCCCTCCCTCATTTCTCATTTTTTTGTCCGTCTTCAGGGTCCCAACTATCTCTGTACCAAAATTCATCAAAATTGGTTCAGCCAAGTAGGCGTGAAGACGTAACAAACATACAAACAAACTCACTTTCGCTTTTATAATATTAGTAAGGATTTTTTGCGAATGGGAAATCATAATCAATCATTTCCCAAGCTCTGGGCGGAGCGGAGGGAGTGTTAGACTTAAACTGACTAAAACCCACCCATGTTCTTTCTTTTGCCCTTTATGTTCCGGGGCCGCGGTATCTCTATCGAACACCCCGCAAACATATACTAGTCTCACTCAACATTTTATCTAAACCCACAATAAAAACCATTATTCTGAAACAGTACATTGTTCATAAACTTCAGATTTTACAACTAAAATACCTAACTATGACTTAGCTAAGCAAACAACGGTGCCCAAGCTGGCTGCGATCCAAAACCATGTTCTGACATGTCTTTGCTTAAGTGCCAATATCCTCGTGCCATCCCCAAACACTCTTTGCCAAAGACATAAGCTCTATTTTACAATAAGTGGTCTGTTTAAGGTAAGTTTGTAGTGGTTATGTACGGTCGTCCTGTCATAGGCGATGAGTCGTTTTATGGAAGAAATGTTCACGGATTTACGTTTTATTAGGAAGTTGAAAGGACTTTTTAATTTTATGTTTTGGCTGAGTTGTGTTTAAATACATTGGTTAAGTAAATGGTTGATGGATGAAAACTATGGTAACCGCATCGATTATCGCACACTTCGTTTGCTTCGTATACATTCATACATGTGGTCAAAAAACAGTATGTGTCTTTTGAATCATGATTTTTTTGGCCACCGACGTTTACCGAAGTATTCTCCGTCTTCTTAGTGTTTTTTTGGAAGTCGGAAATATACTCTTTCAAAAAAATATTCTCTTTTAAATCGTATGTGAAAGTTGACTCACAATCGGACGTCGACGGAGATATCGCGTAACAAACAAACAATTCAGTGGAATTGAGTTCCTCCTTTAAAGTCGGCTAAAACAATCTGAGAAGACTGTAGATTATTTTATAAATCACTAGCTGTGCTCAGCGGTTTCACCCGCTGCTCAGTTAGAGGCATGAAAATAGATGTTAGCCGATTCTCAGACCTACCCGATATGCACACAAAATTTCGTTCAAATCGGTCCAGCCGTTTCGGAGGAGCATGGGAACGAAAACTGTGACACGAGAATTTTATAAATTAGATTTCATATTTTACCTAAAATCTACGTTTAACCTAACTATTTTCTTATTTCTCATTTTAAATGCTAAGGGCATGCGGCTTTCAGTCATATCAAAACAGCCTACACGCTTAAGGTTAAGATTAATAGTTAAATAAACTCTACAAAACCTATATTCATCGCCGACTTGCCATCGACAACATGTTTTTTTTTATTATAAACTTTTTGCGGCGTCTTTCATAACCTTCTCTTACGCGAATTAAGTAGCTTATTCGACCCTTTTTTCTTTGAAATTAAGCCTAAGTTATCAACATCTAGGTGTTGGCTCGAAGCCGGCCCACTCCCTGGGCGCCGCTCTGATTAGCACTGCCGATTACCTTATCTGGCCTTGTAAACATTTGCGGGCTTCTAAAACACCGGATAGATACAAGCAAAGGCGATTTCACTTACTCTTTTTAATCTTTTTTTAAAACGTTGCGCAACACTAAGGATTTCTCCTGTATCGTGGGTGCGATTACAAACATTTAAATTTACATACACAAACAGCCAGACCTGGACCAACAACCTGCAGGTTTTACAAATATGCGCAGCAGTCGCTCAGCAACTGCGTCAACCGTGCCGCTAATTTTATTTTCGCATTTGTGTGGGCCTGAGCTGGTATAGACTTGTTCAGGTTGCCACATTCAATACGCCAGTACTTTCAGAGCCGAAGCAATCGTGTATTGTCAACGACACCTCTTAACAACACCACTGAGGTGACATTTACAATTTTTAAGGAAAGAACAGAAGGGCTACTATGACAACTTATAGCAATTCTTATTCCACTGAGTGAAAGAGATGGTGCTAGACACCCTGTATAGCTCTGTCTCTTTCCCTCAGCGGAATATGAATTGCTTTAAGAGGTCATAGTAGGGCTACAGAATTATTGGATCACTTTGTTGTCCGCCTGTCTGTCCATTCATCTCGGAACTGTTTGCCAAAAAAAAACTAACTGTCAAAAATACAGACTACCAAAACACCGACCACTAAAAACCGTCTACCAAAAGTCGATTAACAATTTACCGACTACCAAAAAACATGAAAATTGCGGAAAACTAATTTACTTCTAAAAGTCTGTGCCAAAATAAAATTATGATTTAAACAAAAATCACCGACTTCCGGAAGTAAACTTAGTTTCAGTCTTTTTAATGTAGATATTGTTTATTGTTCCGCTTACTTCCTGCCCCTACTTCTATACCACCGGAGGGTGCAACGTGGATGGAATACAAAAGGGGATCTTACCGCAAAATATACGTCTCTATTGAAGACATCTTGGCGTTTTATCTACCAAAACATTATTCCGTTTAATGGCCCCATAGGAAAAGAAGTTTTGGTCATCTTTACATTTCGGTTTTCTCTGTTTGTCGTACATTTTTGGGCTATATTTTGTTCATTAAAATTTTTCACAAACTAAGCTAAATCTAATATATAAAATTCTCGTGTCACAGTTTTCGTTCCCATACTCCTTCGAAATGGCTGGACCGATTTGAACGAAATTTTGTGTACATATCGGGTAGGTCTGAGAATCGGCTAACATCTATTTTTCATTCCCCTAAGTGAGCAGCGGGTGAAACCGCTGGGCACAGCTACATAGTAATACTCTAAAAATCACTAAAATTTAGTTTATTCCTGTCAAACGACATTCTCTTCTGAAATTGATTAAAGTGACACAACTTAACCATCAGTAGACCTACCATGATGTCTTAAAGCAGATCTTATTCAACAGGGAAAGAGATGGTGCACCCTGTATAGCTGTCTCTTTCCCTCAGTGGAATAAGTTCTGCTTTAAGACGTCATGGTAGGGTAGCTGACCTTATAGTTCGACATCATTATTGATAGTTTATTTACTCAATTTATAGAAAACCGCAATCTCGCTATTTTGTAATTGACGTTTTTCACCGAAAATAATGGTTGTCAAGCTAAGTCTTAATCGTAACTAAAATGGTGTGGGATAAAATTGGTTGTGATTAGGTATGACATTTTAGTTTAGTCTAGTTCATAGATGGCGAACCAATGGCACGCGTGTCATTAACGACACGCGACACAAGGACTTGGACACACAAACAATTTTAATCATATTTTTATCTTCCTATCATTTTTTAACTCGTCGGAGCGATTTATTATTTTCAAGATGAATAAAATGAATTCGCTTAGAAATCGTTTAGCGATGACTCTTCTTGTCAATAAAAAAAGTTTCAAATTGATAGTAATTATTTTTCTTTAGGAAAAATGGTACGTTGGTCCATCATGGTTCGCCACCCCTGGTTTAGTTTATGCCCGGTTCCAATAAACAAAAAACTATTCGTTTTGCTTACGGATAGAAGTATTTTGACATACGTCTCGAAGAAAATACTACTCGTTCGAGCGTTAATCCGGTGGTTCATCAGAATCTAAACCAAACCAGTTTCATGGAAAAGGAAACTATGCGAAGATTTAGACAACTACTTGCAATGATACGTGACCTTCACCCGCTGGTGAAACCGCTGGGCACAGCTATTCAAGCATAAAGTTGGCCTTAGAAAGCTTTGCTCATACTTAAATCAAAACGTGCGTCGTACGGAGAGGGTTGAGAAAGAAAAAATAGGGGTGGCCTTTGCCCAGCACTAGTACAGTATAGGAAGATAAAAAAAAAGATAAAAGCTATGGTTAACGGAAAAAAACCGGTTCATAAATATCGGATTAGTGATTTTGATTCAATAATATGCACACATGATGCAAACTTTTATTGCTCAATAATAAAGCATTCCGTATTCGACATCATAGTCAAAAATCCTAGACTTTCTCTTCACTGGCTTTGGTTCTTCAACTTTTGGCTCTTTCTCTTCAATATCAGACTCTGGCTCTTCCGATTCCAACTCTGATTCAAGCTCCACAATCTGTGGCTTTAAAGCCAAACCTGTTCGTCTATGCTTGAAATAATTTGCCAAATCAGGATGTGCTCTTAAGAAACTCCGTAATCTTTCTTGATTAATTGTCCCATTCACGATGATGTCTCTAAAGGTATCGTTGTTCATAAACTTTTCGTTCACACTTTTGATTTTATTCAGCTTCGCTTGCAATTTCTCGTCTATCTTCACCATTTCATACTCGTGAACGTTCACAACACCCTTACGATCTTTCTTGTATTGCCTCTTCATCAATTCTATGAACCTCTTCAACTCTCTAGTCTTTTTCTTTCGCTGAGCTGTTCCATTTCTATAAGCCTTCTTCAGTATACTTCTGATTTCTTTTACTATCTTCCGGATACTCTTCTCTATTTTTCTCTTCCTTTTATCTCGTTCTCTTTTCCGTCTCCGTTTTTGAGAATTCCGTTTTTTCTTATCTTTTCTTTTCTTTTTTTCTCGGTTTTTCTCGTTAGAATCGGTTTGGAAGCTGGTGCCTTCGAAGGATATGTCCAGACCTTGGTACATGTCGTAGTTGGTGACAAGTAGAGCGCAGCAAACGTATGAGGTTCTACCACAGAAGTAGTCTCCACGGTATATTCGATACTCTGCGTCACATTCAGCCGCTAGCATACAGTTGCCCCAAGGCATGTCGTGCTGGTTTGGATCTCCGCAGGGAATGCCCCATGGACCTTAAAAGCAAGCCAAAAATAAAACTGAATAAATGGCAGATTATTTAGATAGCCAAAATGGTTGCCATAGTTTTTAATCATCGTGTCAAAAATCAGGCCTCACCGCCGCAAGCGCTAAGCAATTAGATCTTGGATTTGTTTCCCAGATCGAGGTAGGTGTTGTGTTCTTAGGCGTTTTTTCCTCAGAATTTCTCAGTAGAAGCCTTGAGTCTGGAGTTGTACCTGGTTGATGGGGATACGCTCTTCACCCATTATATGGATGTTACACATAACTGGCGAAATGTGGTGTTCCTTGCACACTACCTAACCCCTTTAGAGACCACAACTACAGGCATGATGCTATTTTATGTGTAGACTAGCTTTTACCCGCGGTTTCGCTCGCGTTAAATTCGGGGTAACATAGTTCCCCTTTCCTGATTTATAAGAACCTAATATCTGTTGTTTTTGGCCTTGCGTCTTATTTATTGTAATAGCAAAGCTAAGTTTTCCCTTTTCTTTCTCCCACATTTCTCACTTGTCAAAAAATGGCCTATGTCCGTCTCCAGGGTCTCATCTATCTCTGTACCAAAACCCATCAAAATCTTTGCAACCATTTAGGTGTGAAGACGTAATAAACAAACAGACTCACTTTCGCTTTTATAATTTATATTAGTAAGGATTATACTTACGAGCAGCCGCCATATTCACCACATCCCCCCTGGGTAGTGTCGAGTTAAGCGCCTCGAACTTCTTCTGCATCCAGTTCTCGTTAAATCGATCTCTCCAGAACATCTCTTCCGTTTCAGAACTACTAGATTCACTTTCGCTCTCAGTTCCTTTCCTTCTCTGAATAGCAATTCTTCTTCTATGCCTTAACTCGTTTAAAACTGGGTCCATGTGGTAGTATTCTTTTCCTAATTTGGCGAGATTTCCTGTGAACTTCGACGAAGTCATACCACGGCCGCTGTTTAAGTTCTGCTCATGAGTTCTTACGCTCTTTAGAACTTTGGCTTTGTCCCGAGCGGCTTTCTTATCTTTGGCATCCTCGTGATTCTTATTATGGAAGTACCGCATGTTATCGACTCGACGTCTGGGGTCGTCTCCTTTACCTCGAAACCCATCCAGCACTCCTTGAACATTATCTCTTAGATTCGAGTAAATAGATGCATGGATAGCGTTGAGGGTCAGTACCAATAACGTTAAGTTTAAATAACGCATTTTATTTAAACATCTCTAACATGGTTCTTATCTGAAGTTTTCTTTAAAAAAACACTTTACCGTCCGAGAATTTTTTAACGAGAAATATTGTAATAAATATTGAAACCATCAAATATTTAAATATAACATTTTTACATTTTTTTTTAACCATGAAAATGGTCTAAGTAGCGGTTCCGTATATCACATTGTTTTGCTACATTACAAAAGTTTAATTATTAAGAATTTGAATATTCTTAATTCCAAAAAGGAAATTATTTGGGAAAGGCTTCAATACAAGCCATTTGATCTTTGGTATTTAAAAACTAGATATCTAGGTACCAACGGAATGATGTGTAAATTATACCGCAGAATACATAGACAGCCAATGAAATTAGCAAAATATGTGAAACCTTTTTATTTTTGAGAACACTAGCTTTCGCCCGCGGCTTCGTTCGCGTTAAATTCGAGGTAACACACTTCACCTTTCCTGATTTGCAGGTACCTACTACTTGCAGTTTTTGCCCTTGCGCCTTATTGATTTGTAATAGCAACGCTAAGTTTTCCCTTTTCTTCCCTCTTTCTCACTCATATCTCACTTTAAAAAAAAGTAGCCCAAGTCCGTCTCCTGGTTCCCAACTATCTCTGTACCAAAATTCATTAAAATCGGTTTGGCCATTAAAGCTTGAAGAGGTAACAAACAAACTCACTTTCGCTTATATAACATTAGTAAGGATACTGGATAATGTTATATTTCTAGCAAATATATTAAAACATTCTTATTAAACCTTTAAGATATTTGGCTACGGAACTCTTACCCGTTAAAATCACTTTATAAAATCGATCAAAATGGCTGCCATGAAATACTTTAGTTACCTACATACCAACATTTATAGTTAAACGTGATGGCCAAAAGAAATGAAATATTGTATAAATGATTTGATTTAATTTATTTCAGTAACCAACAGGATATAGATACCGAACAACCATTGAAATACGCTTAACATCTCTTTGAAAACAACCTGGTTTATTATTCTGCCCACGATAACGAAACGAATAGCCGCGTACCCACCTAGCGCACAGGCTCGCGCTGCAGCCTCGGTATCCGGATCGCGAGCGATGGCTCCCTCGGCAGCCTCAGTAGTTTTGTTCAATTTACACGAGGCCGCCTCGCGAGGCAGGCTGAGCCATCATAAGTCCGAGAGTATTCGTAATGGACAGTCGTGTATTTTCAGCTGCAGCTATTTTCCTAGCTGCTTATTGTTTAAAGAAACGAAAACAGTCACGTATCAAGAAAAAACCTAGACGCTTCTGGATTAAGCGAATGGACTCCTCCTGACTGCCCATGATATAAAAATTACACAAGACAAACACGGCAAGAGACAAACTTGAAGTAGCTTCGCGCGCGAGCCAAAACATAACCGTCCCCACCTAACGCACAGCGCTCGCTGAGGCACCTTTGAGCGCGTCAAGTTTACCGACAACAGATGGCTCGGGGCCGAGCCGTGCTCGGTCGAGCAAACGCGCGCCCGAGGCAGGCCGAGGCACGTCCACACCAGCCGAGGCATTTGGCTCGCGAGGCTGCCGCGCGAGCCTGTGCGCTAGGTGGGTACGCGGCTAATCAGGCTAAAAAAATGTGGCAAAGGATAAGACTATGCCCACTACCGTTCCGTCACCGACCAACACCGTCACGTGTCATACACGTAGCGTATCGGCACTGGCAATAATGCTCGCCGAGAATTGTTGACGCTACGCGCATGGCACGAGACGCTGGATATATAATATTAGGAGTCCTTCGTCCCGAAATTCGTATAGCGGCAGGATAATGAATGATGACAAATTGAGATCTATTTACGATTTGTAGGTAACCGAATAAACGCAACAACTCATACATTGCGCGTTCGTGTTCCACGCACTCCTCAAAGAGATGTCAGCAAAACAGAGGAGCCTGTCACGTTCACAGCTTGCTTTTTTTTGGGTCGCTCTAGCCGGAGCGGGGGGTGAGTGTCAGACTTGTACTGACTAAAACCCACCCATGTTCCTTCTATTGCCCTTTACGTTCTGGGGCCGCGGTATGTCTCTCGAACAACCCGCAACCCTGGTAAGCGGAGGCCCTGGCAGGCCCCTCTGCTTTGCAAACCGCTTGTCGGGGTTGTAGGGTATGCGAAAAAGACACTGCGGCACCGACTCGCTGAGCCCAGAGCGGGAAAGTTGTTTGATGACTTTCCCTGTCACAAAAAGGGTTGCGATTTTGACCATCAAACTTCTCAACTTTCCTTAAGGAAAAAACTCTTTATACAGATTGCGTCTGCCGATGTAATATTTTGTATGGAAAGCCCAATTTTTTTTTCGTTATTTTAATTACAATGTGGTACTTAATTGAAAAAAACCTGAAATTTAAACTCATTGTTGTGATCAACTTTTACTGTGTTAACGGAAACGAGAGTTTCACCTTGCGTAGAATACCTGCCAACCTAATATCGAAAGATTTATATAAAATTTACACATAAATATTTAATAGTTTCAATATTGATTTTAATCGCATGCGATAAAAAAACAGCCTTTTTCGAAGGAAAAACTCAGGTGGACGACATGTAAAAAATACGTCATAATAAAATGCATTATTTTTATATAACAGTACTGGTTTTGTCTCTAAACACCATTCATGGAACTGGTGTTTCGCATCTAAAAAAGAAATTTCTAGCAATATTAGATTCATCTGAAGCTGGAAATGATGACAATGACATTCCAATAATAGAAGGCTTAAATAACGCCTTACAAGATCATACAAATAACGATGAAAACATGGTTCGGCATAATACACCTTCAAAATTAACTGAAACTAGAAGCAAAGACGAAAATATCAAAACTCATTCACCTGCAACGCCATTACCTCATTCGTTAAGGAATAGAAGACTATGGCGAGCAAAAAAGAAGAAATCAAGCTCTGGTTCGAGTTCTGAACTGGAAGAAGAGAAGCAGTTCTTCTTAGATGAATGGGGAGAAAAGAGGCTGAGGTTGAAGTTTGACGCGCTAAACTCAACAGAACCACGGGGTGACGCAGTGAACATGAAAAGCGCCCGTAAGTACCTATACTATTATTAGCTGGAGCCCGCGGCTTCGCCCGAGTGTTGGTAAAAAAAAGGATCCTTCGTTTTATTCCAGACTATAATCTACCTCTGTGCTAAACTCATTAGGATCCGTTCAGCCGTTTTGACGTGAAAGAGTCTAACATCCATAAATCCATCCATCCTCCCAAACATTTGTAAATTAGTAGGTTAGTAGGAAGGCGCACGATGCTAAATAATACCACCTACTCGGTCTTCAATTTAGGCCACTTTAGAGGAATGAAGAACAGGGTGTAAAGCTCATCATCCTTCATAGAAAAGGGTGGATCCTCCGACCAGAAGTGTCGTGCCTGGTGGGTCACTGTCCGACAGTTGTTTATTTTTCTGAATTGAATTGAATTGTAGTTCAACCTACGAGGTTGTCGTCTGCTTAACCGGGTGATTCCTGTGGATGCCTTAAAAATTAAGACCTCAAGCCAGGGCAAAAACTTACAAACTAAGTGAATACACGCTAAGGGCATCCCCTGTGGGGTATGAGCCTCGGCTTTGGCCGTCGCTGGGGGAGGATAGCAAAGGGGCAGGATGGATCTGAGTGAAATATCACTAAGGAAGTTCAAATTAGTCCCCAAATAATAATTTGGGGACTACCTGTAATAGGTAGTCAATGACCCGAAGGTCTGACAGCCAGTTTCAGCAAAGGGTATCGCATTACCTAGTACTAACTGGGTTGTAAAGGTTAGATAGGCATGTACAATACAAGTGTTCAACCCTAACATAGGAAAAGGCACAACAGATGATGATCTGAGCTACCTACTAACAAAAAGGTAACAAGTGGCAAGCGTCTAGTCACTCGCCTTTTTTACGGATGGGAAATAGCGGAGCGGGGGCAGTGTCAGACTTTTACGGACTAAAACCCACCCATGTTCCTTCTTTTGCCCTTTATGATCCGGAGCCGCGGTATCTCTTTTGAACAACCCACCACCCCGGCAGGCGGTGACCCTGGCAGGCCCCTCTGTAATAATTCGCCTTATGATAGAATTTGAGAACCGGGGAAATGATCATACATCACATACGAGAACAACCAACTTGTGTGTATTTAACAATCCACTGCTGACGCACTATCATTTCGTTTAAGAGGCAATTTATCGTTATTCGTCATCAGCCGTTTGCAAATACTTTACTCTTAGCTTCATTAATAAACGCCCATTATTTATACTTTAAGGACCATGGGGCACTGATTGCGGTGATCCAAACCAACATGACATGCCGTGGGGCACCTGCACGCTTTCGGCTGAATGCGACGGTGAGTATCGAATATATAGAGGAGACCCTTTCTGTGGTAGAACCGCATTCGTCTGCTGCGCAATCTTACGCACCTCCTACGACTTATATCAGGGACTGGACATGTCCTTCGAACACGAAGACAGTCTCGCAACGGACACTGAAGATGAGAAGAAGTCAAGAGAGGTAAGGCATCTGGCGAGTAAAATACGCAAGCAACAAGCTAAGCGAAAGAGAAGAGCCAGAGAACAGCTAAAGAGAAAAATTAGACATAGTATTCAAAAAGTAATAACAGAAATCAGAACATTAATGCAGAGAGCATATCGAAACGGGACGGCACAAAGATTCCTTAAGTCCAAACAGGTCATGGACTTCATAAAAAAGATGAAGTTGCAATACAGGGAAGACCGGAAGACTGTTCTGGATGCACATGAGCTAGACATGATGAAGTATGACTTTAAGCTGCAAGACAGTTTGGGTAAAATTCTAGGTGTTAATGATAATTTCCTAAACAATGACACGTTCAGGGACATAGTTGTGAACGGCACGGTTAATAGGGAGAAGCTCTTGAATCTTCAACGAACGCATCCGGTGTTGTCTCTCTTCTTTTCAAAGAACCGGCGTATGGGCGGAGGAGAATTGGAGACAGAGCCAGAGAAGTTTAAACCAGAGACGGAGGAAGAAGACCCAAGACCAGAGATTGAGGAAGACCTAACACCAGAGAAGATTAAACCAAATACAGAGGAAGAAGACCCAACACCAGAGAAGATTAAACCAGAGACAGAGGAAGAAGACAGAACACCAGAAAGGGAAACCTCTAAACATCATGAGTATGATCTCGAATATGGATTGCTTTATTTTTGAGCAATACAAGGTTCGCATTTAAAAAATCAGTTTCATTATCCGATCCCAACATAGTTGTGAAGAAAAAAGAGGCGAATCTATTGCCATCAGCCTGGCCCAAGCCAGACTTAAGAAATCTTGATGAAAACATCCAACAAGTATAAATTAATATTAATATTTTTTGTTTTACCCCTACCACTGTTTGTCTCTGCATCACCCAAAGGTTGACTGGTAGAAAATGCCCCTGGCATTATGTCCGCCTCTGGGGGCTTAGACAAAGTAACATCGCTTCGTATCGAAACGATATCTAAGTTCGTCATCGATTTCTTTTTTCGCTAAAAAGCAAAAATATTGGTTTTGGTATCGAAAATTTTGCTGTCAGTGTCAGTCAAGAAAATCAAATCGGATCAATCCCGCGAGTTACTTATTGCTGTTTTCAAATTTTATTTACTAATAAGAATAGGTAAGTGAGTTGTTGGCGATCGCCGTACTAAAATCGTTTTATTTAAGTGAAATCATACATTTAAAGAGCCGCTTAAGTATTTTAAGTCATAATAAAAATGTTTGATTTTTTTTCAACAAAGGTTTGTGTGGATTGGAAGTCGAAGACAAAAAAAAGGCATTGGCCATAAAGCATCATGCAAGTGGGACTAGAGGTGGGCCAGCAAGCGGGCAAACATTATCAGCTAGCGATGAAAGAGTGCTGGCTATGATGGGTCCTTTAGCAGTAGCAGGACAAAACTCTGTAGAAGAGCTAGGATTTAATGTAAGTACCACCTTCAAGGCAGATGTTTTATAAAATATTCCTATAAACATTGGTCAACCAAGTAACTTTACTCAGTTAACATGAAAGACAACATTTCATTTTTTGTTAAATTAGTTTTAACTTTGTTAAACATATATGACTGAAAAAACTTTGCTATAATTTTTACATAAAAACGTACTAAAAATAATAAACTTGTTCAGTAATAAATAATTTGACGTACATCTACCACTTATTTTTATTAAATCTACCATTGACATTTTTTTTCAGAGATCCATAAATACTGCACAAGATGATCCTGCCGCCCAAGATTATCCCGTCACCCAAGATTATTTGGAAATTGTAGATGGTAAGTCTAAAGACTTAAAATCTTACTTCTTACTAATATTATAAACATGGAAGTTTGTTTGGATGGAAGGATTTTTATTATTCTGTCACGCAAAAACTACTGAACCAATTTGGATAAAATTTAGTACACAGATAGTTTAAACCCAGATTAGCACATAGGATAGTTTTTATTCCGATTATTTGCGAAGCCGCTGGCAACAGCTAGTATACTATTTATTTGTTGTGTATTATGTGGAATATAAAATTATCTAAAATTCGTAGAGAACCTCAGTTTTACTATTTATATTTTATACCTGTGTGCCAATTTTCATCGAAATCCGTACAGCCGTTTTTGTATGATTGAGTAACTATTAAACTTCCAAACCTCCACATTTTATAATATAAGCAGGATTTCATTTAAGAAAAAAAAAATAACAAACAAAGGATCAGTAAACTGTCCAAAAATAACACTCATTTTCTTTTGCAGAACTATCCACTTCACAGCCCTCAAATAATTGGCTTCCGCTCGTGCTCAATCAGACTTCGGCTCAACGATGACAGACTGTTGCGCCAGCCCCATCAGCCACATCAGCCCCGGCAGCGCCATCCCCGCCAGCCCAGTCCCCGCCAACCCCTGCAGTGCCCCCGGGGAAGTCTACGAGGCGAAGGCGGCCACCTGCCCCCTGCACGTCTGCTATTTCTCCATTTACCAGGCGTCGTCCGCGGTTGAGGTCGCCAGCGACACCGCAGTCAACAGCTGCCTCTCCCGACCGTCCTCTTTTGCGCGTCCGCCGTAAGCGAGTTTACGGCCGTGGAGTTACGACGCCTGGAGCTGGGGGAAGCCCGGATTAGGCTCCAACAAGAGCGAGATTTGCGAGCATTGGAGATTTAGCACGAACGGAACCAGGTTTTAGCTTATTACTAAACGTCGCTCAAGCTTGGCTTGACTATTATCGCAGTAGGGACAATACAGAAAAGCTGTACAATGAGTAGTTCAGCAATTGTCTTGTCCCTATTGCTATAGTAATCAAAGGTTTTTTAGTATGTATGTCCGAAGCCTTAGGCATTCTGCATCTCAGACTTTTGCGAGGTGAGGAATTCCTAAAGCTGTTTAAGATGTTAAGTTTGCAGCAGTTGACGTATGAAGACTGATTAATATAATTATTATGTTATTAGAGAGAAAAAAAATGTTATAGAGTTTATCAAGTGGCTTAATAAAAATATTAAAATATTTAATAGTAATTTTTATTTATTCACCTATATTACATCCTACTTACATTCCAAGTAACATTAAATCGACTTGTTGTCAAATGCTGGCCCACACCCACAATTTTGTGGTGTGACCCAGAAGCTAAAAAGTTAAGAGCACACAGCTCCTGAAAAATATAATAATACATTGATAAGTTTACCTATTGATATGATGGATCTTTTATTGTTCATGCTGTGCGTCTGTAGAATGCACTTCCATACTCTTTGCGTGATAGTCCTTCGTTAGAAGTGTTCAAGAAAGGAATAAAGCGTTATTGTATAGTTTGCAATATTGTTTTTAATTTAAGTTATAAATGTATTGTTATTGCACATAAGCATATTATTATCCTTATTTTATGTTGGGCCACTCGCAGTTCAACTCTCTTGAGTTGTTATACTGCTTTTAACCGGACTTGCCAGTAGTGACCTCAATAAATTAAGGCACCCAGCCAAGGCTACAAAGACTACAATATACTAAATGACCGCTCGCTAAGGGCACCCCCTGTGGGGTATGGACCTAGCCTTTTTTTTTCGGGTGGGAAATCATCCAATGACTTTCCCCGCTCTGGGCGGCGCGGGGGGGCATGTCAGACTTATACTGACTAAAACCCACCCATGGTTCTTCTATTGCCCTTTACGTTCCGGGGCCGCGGTATCTCTTTCGAACAACCCGCAACCCCGGCAGGTTGAGGCTCTGGCAAGCCCCTCTGCTTTGCTGATCTCTTTGAGGCGTGCGTGAAACACGAACGCGCCGTCGACACGGCCTGTCGTCAATCGACGGACGGACGGTGAGCTACCCATTGCTCACCGTTTACAGGCCCGCATTTACGGTGGACGGGAGTCGTCTCGCGGCGCCCGGCGCCCGGATGGACCTCGCCTTAGGGCGTCATTGAGGGAGGGCAACAAGGGTGGCCGGGTCGATTATTTAGGGACTTGACCTATACAGCAGTTAAAATAAAGTATTGTGTGGTACAACAATATTTTTGTTGTATAGTAGGTACCTATAATATACATAATTAACCAGACGAATATGCTTTAACTCAAGTTATGAGGAACAACAACCAACAACATTAAGTAGGTGCCTACTTACCTGCAAAACCTAGTACTTATATTGTTTTATTAATGTAAATTTTCTTACCTTTATTTCCAAGGGAATCTCAGGGGATCCTTTTAATCCTGCATGAGCTTTTAGATCCATGCATAACTTCTTAAATGTTCTTGTAGCATATATAGCATATATCCCGACATATCGTTTCGATAACTACAACGTTTTAGCATTCGTTTCGTTATCTTTATTGACGATCACGATCGAGGCGAAGACGAACACTGAAAGTGCTACTTGTCTTACTTGAATAATAATAATGTTTATGGTTTCGTTATGAAATGTAACATTGTCTACCAAATTGCGATAACGATGTCGATTTACCACGTGACTTAGCGCGGCTTATGTCAATCTCATACATTTTAGTCTTTTCGAACTTCGTTATCGTTTTCAAATTGTTACTTTGTCTAAGCCCCCTGTACTTTGTGCTTGAAGTGATAAAAAAAAAATAACAGATTGCCCCAACTGGTAAAAACCGGAGAAGCCTACCTTTTCCTATAAACCAAACACCCAGACTCTGTGCTGCTACTGAAAAATTAGACTCGGAAATCAAAAATCGAATCCTTCATTGCCATCAACGACTTCAAGCTCAATAGTCGCGCTTTGGATCACGAGACTAACGGGGCAGTCTTTTTAAAACCAGAGAGTCTAATGACCGCTTTAGCAGAGTCATAAGATAAAGAGAATAATCCTTACTACTATTATAAAAGCGAAAGTGAGTTTGTTTGTTTGTTACGTCTTCGCGCTTAAATAGCCCAACCGATTTTGATTAATTTTGGTACAGAAATAGATGGGACCCTGGAGATAGACATAGGCTAAAAAGTGAGAAAAGGGGGAAAAAGAGGAAAGAAAAGGGGAGAGAAAGATATTTTATTTTCTACCATCACGCTGGTTAAAGTAAGCGTTAGCTCAACGTAACTTTGCCAAGCGGACGAAGTCGCGAGCGGAGCTAGTAGGATAATAATATGAATTACGTATCCTACTGCTTCTGTGATCATTTAAAATTTAAATGATCACAGAAGCAGTTAATATACTTAGTAATTGTAATAATATAGTAATTGTCACTTTGTGACCATTTTACGAATGGTAGGTAACTTAATTCATATTTTTAACTTATTTAGATTCTGCTAAAACGTTCCAACTATAATAAAGCAAGTAGGTAGATTCGACTTCAACTTCTACATTGTCCCGATACAAATAGTGAGTCAAGATTTCAGAGTACTGTAGGGTTAGCATGACATCCTAAAGCAGAATTTATTCCAGTGAGGGAAAGAGACAGAACTATACGGGACGTCTAGCGCCATCTCTTTCTCACTTAGGGTAGCAGTTAGCAAAACAAGGCGCAAGTTCGTGCGATATAATCAGACGTTTGAAGTCATGTGTCACATCGAACACAGAGTACATTGTATAAATATAGTGACATAGAGACGTCACTCGCACATTTTGTAGCGCCCTCTGGTAATGAGTAAGTACAACTTTTCATGAAGATATATACGTATAACTACACCTTCATATCTGTAGTAGGATTTGTAAAATCTGGGGGCTTTCTATTGTTTGTTGTATTTTCTTTAAGTTTATGTAGTAGTTTTCTAAAAATAAAACATTATTTACAAAACATAAATCTTTTATTTTAATCTTTTTTTTACAATATTTTAATGCCAACTCCTGAATCTTATCTTCCGCACATAATCTTTCCGTGATCCACATAATAATTTATTTGTGTCTTTACACCAATTGTAAATGAAAAAATTAGTGAACAAATCTTCAATTTTTTAAATTAATTGCACTTTGTGGCCGTTGCATTTAATAAAACTATTATCACTTTCAACTTTAAGTCAAAATAATTCACTTGCAAAGAGAAAAACGGATACGGATACTTTGAAAACGAATTAGTTTGTCATTTGCTCGCGTTGCGTTCCTTTATTACCATTCAGAGCAGTTTAAAAAAAATATGGATATTTTGCATTTGTGGATGATTTTATCCATTTAAACAAACATAGTCGGATAAAACAATGCATTCAAAAGGTATTATAACTCATTATTTGTTTTTATTTCTCATAAAAATATTTTGATTATCTAAAAGTCTGAGTAAAACGGATCTTATTTTTGGACTTTCCCAATGAACATCTTGAGAAAAGCACCCTCTACCGTTAAGTAAGTCAAACTCTTGATATTCCTATACGAGTAAATTAAAAAAACCGGCCAAGAGCGTGTCGGGCCACGCTCAGTGTAGGGTTCCGTAGTTTCCCGTCCGTCACAATAAGTGTTCCCACTTATGAGTTTATTATTTATTTGACGTTGAACACTAGGGAATTTTATTATTATCCAAGTATGGGAATAGTGCGTTAACGTAAACGTGGTGCGAATGACTTAAACTATTATATAAACTATCATAGACCCGTAATATTCCATTGATGTAATGAATGCAAATCCAATGCCCCGCAAACCCGACTTCTCCGCCATATATAATTTGTAAATGAGACTTGTTTAGAGGCACAGGCTCTATTAGTTCCGGGTAAAGAAAAAGAGACACTTCTCTAGGCCGAAACGATGTGTGTTGGGAGGGCTAACAAAAAGGCGCGCACAGCGTCGTCCTCAACATGATTGATAATCACTGTTCAAAATATACGATTATACGAGATCATTTTAATACCGGACAAATCAAAATCAAACCTCGACGACTAATTAGATTATGCACTCATAAATAAAGTCACGATTATTTGTAAGTGCAACTTATTTTACCACGGTACGTCATGAAAGCACGGAAAATCTTAACATCGACTTTTAAAAAAATTACGTCATTACACAACGCCATCTATCGAACCATTTATGAACTGGTTTTTACCTTAACATTTTGATGGTGTTAAAAAAATGAATTTTAGTTTTGTTGTAAATTGCCTTAGCATGTTCTTAATAGAAGTTTAATGTAGTTATAAGATACCGCCAACGCCAAGGAGAGACCAACCGAACAATTCGGTAATACCCGATCCAATGTAATAAGTATCTACAGCGCCATCTCTCGGGGAATTGGGTTACTAATTAATACTTTTGGATTGCGAGAATTGATTTCAATAATTCTTTTGTTGTTTGAAAAAAGATACATTCAGGATAATAAAATATGTAAACGAAGTTAAAAAAATGCTTGCATAAACGATTATACTACAAACTTAGTCCAGAAATTATTTTGTACAACTTTTTTTTTTGTACAAAAACTGTTATGTCAATCAAGTTCAAAATAATTTTCATAGAAAGTCCTTATAAAGTTCTACTTTTCAGATTTTTTTCATATTTTTTAAACTTATGGTTCAAAAGTTAGAGGGGGGGGGACACATTGTTTTTTACTTTTGGAGCGATTATTTCCGAAATTATTGACATTATCAAAAAATGATTTTAGTAAACCCCTATTCATTTTTAAATACCTTTCCAACAATATATCACACGTTAGGGTTGAAATTAAAAAAAAAAACACTTCCTTCTTTACATATAGGGTGGCTACCCTAATAAAACATTTTTTTCCAATTTTTATTTTACCACTTTGTCGGCGTGATTGATATACATATTGGTACCAAATTTCAGCTTTCTAGTGCCAACGGTCACAGAGATTAAGCGAGGACGGACGGACGGACGGACGGACGGACGGACAGACAGACATGGCGAAACTATAAGGGTTCCTAGTTGACTACGGAACCCTAAAAATCTATTAAACTGAGTGTGTCCCTGCAAAGGCAGAAGCCTACTATGTCGGCTATGAATCGGTCACTTTTGTTCTAAGTTATAGCACCGTGACATCGAATGGCTGGAGGCTTGCCAGCAAAGCTACGGAGCAAGTTACTTTGATTTTAGTTTATTTTTATAGGAATGATAAAACTATTTAGTCTGTTTCTCTAAGCTGGCTACTTTTTACATACTACAAATTGACATTAAAATATGTAGAAACATAAAAGTGGGCAGCAGCTGAAAATCAGCGTCAAGCGGCGGCCTTGTGTTGCCATTTGGCATTATTTTGTTTATTTAGTTTAATGTTAACGTGTCCCTGTGTTCTTAATTTTTAATAATGCTGAATAAACGCATTTTCTTTCTTTTCTAAAAATGGTAATATAATGCAGGGCGTCAAAAAATTCGTCCACATTGCTGTCAACAAAAAAAGTGGGCTGGCAGCATTACCGCGTTGGAAGGCAATATTGATTCTTTGGCCAAACAAAAGGCCAGCTATCTGATCACATGAAGAATCAACCAACCATCCGAATTATTTGATGAATTCCCATCCATAAAAAAAAGAATTTTGTTTATCCATGACATTGTGTCACAGATAAGCAATTACAGCTAAAGGAATAAGTTCTGCTTTAACACGTCATGGTAGGGACCATGACGTGTTAAAGCAGAACTTATTCCGCTGAGGGAAAGGGTCAGAGCTATACAGGGTGTCTAGCACCATCTCTTTCACTCAGTGGAATAAGTTCTGGTTTAAGATGTCATAGTAGGCCTACTGAAGACATTAAAAAAATACATAGAGAGCCGTCTGGGTAGAGAACTTAAAAAACACAATATTAAATAAAAGAATTTAATTTATGACTTCAACAACAGCTTTAGGATCTTCTAACCATATTCTATGTTCTTGATTCTTTTTGGCAGGGAAATTCCTCTTGGCGCCACAAGTATTACATGATAATTGTACTATTTTCAGTCCATTCTGTCTTGTAACTTTCATAGTAGCAGTCTCTTTGTGAATAAGCATACAACGGCACTTCTTGCAGATCTGCGTTTTTATGTCAGGATTTCTGCAAAAAAAAAAAAGGCCAAGAATCAGATTTGCCAGACAATCCGATATTGGTGGAACGTCTCGATTTTTGTTATCAAAATAAAAAGTCCCGCGCGGGTCAGTAACAGTCCCTTCTCGAGAATAATTCGACCGTACGTGCAGCATGCTCAGGAAGCGCAGCCGGGAACCTGAACTGTCATTTCAACTATCTAATGATACGGTAAATCTGATTTAAAATATCATATTTTTATTGAAATAGTTTTTCTATGGCTATTTCTAAGATCAATTTTTTTTTTATAAACATTGCACCACACTAGGCATTTCTCCTGTATTATGGATGCGTTACAAACATTTAAACTCATATACCTACACAAACAGCCAGACCCGGAACAATTATCTGTAGGCCATACAAATATCTGTTCTGTTCGGGGATCGAACCCGCGACACGCAGCGCAGCAGTCTCACAGCCATTACGCCAACCGTGTCGTCAAAATCTATTGTCACAGTACGTATGTTTTTAATACTAATAAAATAAACATAATTTAATGTATGTTTACATGGTCATATCACGGTCTGCTGAAATATATTTCTAAATTAAATAAGTACCACAAAGGTACCACTTATTTAATTTCTTTAAGCTCAACTTATTTAAGCTCTTTTGTCTTTATTTATTTTTCCATAATGTGTTTTGTGTACTGTACATTAATAAATAAATAACTTGAGCATACTATTTTTGATCATAAATCATGAAGCAATTTTTTCCACTCTGGGCGAAGCGGGACGAAGTTCATGTTCCTTCTTTTGCCCTGTCTGTTCCATGGCCATGGTATTTCTTTTAAACAACCCTCAACCCCAGCAAGCAGTGGCACTAGTTAGCCTCTTTGCACCATAAGCATGCTTGAAATTACTTTTAATAGATTATAGTACAAACTTACATCTTCAAAACATTTTTCTTGGCAACATTTACAATAAGGTTGCCGTAGTAAGAAGATAAGGTTGGATTCTTCGCTGCTATATGTTTACTGATCTGAAAACAAATTGAACTTGTTATAATTGTGTCTGCATACATAACTTCACGCATGTCATCCCCGAAGGAACAGGTAGAGTGCACCCCAGTGTTCCATTTGCGACCATTAAACCAGTCTTTGGAAACTGTTCCTAAACAGACGGTAAATAGCCTGTTCAGTATTAAATAGGATTGGCACCTTGACAAAATTGGAAACTTACTTGGTACAGGTAATTCATTCGCTGAAATGAATCATTTCCATGAACTTTTTTCATTTTGAATACAAAACAGCATTTACATTTCAAGTTTTCAATGAACTGACCAGAACTGACAAACAGCTGATCGTTTATTTCATTTCCAGCCAAGCTTTTCAAACGAAAGAACCAATGAGAAGAGAGGATGAAACAGACTTGACATTTTCATTCACGTTTACGAATGCTACATGCATTTTTTTCTGCAGATTGTAGAATCTAAACACATCGAGTGTGTTGAATTACTTGAGCAAGTAAATATTTTATTGATTTGCGGCATTTTCACTATTTCAAAAGCCTGTTCTGTATCAATTAATCGATCGCGCATCAGCCAATGAAATTGTAAATAAAAATACATTTCTGAACCAAATAAAACGTTCCAGCCCTTTAGAAAGAAAAGAGATATTTGACGCATTCGATCTTTTAAGCAACTGAACTCAGAAGTTTAACCCTTAACTTGGCAAAATGCAAACTGCGTGTTGGTATGGTATTCTGGCAAAGTACAAAACTTCAAATTAACCACTTATTTACTTTAAAATGGCATTAGGGGAGCTTAAATATACCGTAAATAATATTTTTAATATTATTCATTTGTTACTTTATAAAATATTAATAGTGCCCAAAAGGGCACATGAACAATTTCGGTTGAATGAGCTTTTACTGTTATTTGTCCCCTGCAAGGCACTTTGCCGTTTTTGCGTAAGACAATGTAGTGCGGTTATAATATACGAAAATGACAATAAAACGATATTTTGTATATATGAAAATCAGTAGTTTATTAAAAAGAAATGGCAGAATAATATTTCAACAAAAATCTCAAATAAAAACAACAAATAAATTCTTTGTAGAACAAACTTACATATTAATTTTTATCTAACTTAACAGCCTCCTTATGAGATCAAAAATATCGAACGCAAAATATAACCATACTTATTCGATACTAATTCGAAGTCTATGAATTACAAATAAAAAAAATCTTACAAATGAACAAAAAAATTAGTCCGTGACCAAAACTAGTATAGTTTTAAAAATGTACTTAATGTAATAATAACTAATCTGCTTATTATTACAATAGTTTCAGACACACAAATAAAAATTATCCTCTTGTTATTCTCTACTGTGAAAACATACAAAACAATTTCGCTCTTTTTTTATGCACAATCGCATTTCACATTTAGTACACATAAAAGTAGTTTTTCCCGAATTACATTTTCTGCACCGACCTTTGGTTGTCACCATAGGATAATGGTTGTGTCCATCATATCGTAGGTCTTCAGCAGGCCGTACCTTTATAGGGTTAATTATTATGTTCCTAGATGATGGCCCCGGAATATTGTGTAAATCCATTCCTAGTGGAGGTTCTTTTTTTGCTCGTAAGCCTTCAGCGATTTTTAACCTAAATTCCTTTAAACGAAGGTATTTGTCGTCAGTCATTAATAAACTATATTCTCGTCTATATAATAACCACGCATTATTCACAGATATATCCAGAAGCTGTGAAAAAATTGCCATGTACCACTTGTGCGTTTTATAATATGTTCTGTATATAGCAATCAACATATCGGAGAGATCCACCCCGCCCATGTGTTTATTATATTCACTTATTATTTTGGGACAGGGTATGTCGATAAATTTTTTCGCTTCCTTACTATATCTATTACATATGCCCATAGGTTCAAGACCCACATATGTACTCGCGATCAATACAGGTTTATTGTCCAACCACTTTACCATGATAATCTTTTGATCATTACAAACTCTGTAATCGGCAGTACCACGTGGTTTCTTTTTTATTAATTTATCAGATTCTAAATCACATTTACGTATTCTATTTTGTCGGAAAGTTCCAATGGATAAAATACCCATTTCATCACGTAGGTATGTCATAAGTTCGATACTGGAGAAAAAGTTATCGAAGTATACCACCGATAGAACTGGATTCTGAATTGTGCGACATAATGTTATTATTACTTTGGCACCTAATCCCATGGATTTCTCTTTTGTTTTAAATGTGATCGCCTGGAAGGTACTTTCTCCACCATATAACAGGAAGTCGTACACAAAACCTGATACGCCTGATCTTACAAACAATTTGTATCCCCATTTTTTGGGTTTAGGCTTGACATACTGCCGCAGGTTTCCAGCTTTTTTTCCTTTGTAGGGTATCATCATTTCGTCAATTGACATGCGACTTTCCTCTTCAATCTTATTGCAATTCTTTCTAATGGCTTCTACCAGCGGCCTTATTTTAAAATATCGGTCAGTACTGTTATCAATATTTTCATTATTATTAAAGTGTAAATATCTCCTAATTAACTCGTATTTCTTCAGTGACATTATTTGGGCTATTTGTTCAATCCTTGTTTTCGAACTCCAATAATCGGAATAGGCAGGTAATTGTATTATACCCATCAATAATTCTATGGCAAGAAAATCTTGGATGTCTTGATTCGCCAGTGCAATATTTTTTGTATTTACTTGAAATGCGTACAATGTACTCTGCTCTCGAATTTGTCGTATTATTTTGTCCGTAAAGAACAATTTAAAATACTCAATTGGTGTTCTGATTTTCTCAGGTTGTGTAAAAACATTTTCTCTAGTGTTATGAACTTCGTATAAAAATACATCTTTTTTCCAATCTAAATTTTGTGTAATGTTTCTATTTGATCCTTTGTGTGTTTTATTTGACTTAGCTTTGTTTTTATTAATATTAATTTTATTTACTTTAACTGATGTTTTACATTGTCTGCTATTGGATGTCGTAGGTTTTGGCGAAAGAGCTCGTCTTTTACAAAACGTAGATTTGGCTGAAGAACAAAATTTTCTTTTTGACCTCCTTGGAACGATCGCTGTAATTTCATTATCGCTATCCATTTCAAGATCACTTGCTCCAGGTGGACATGGACTTGATATTTCTAACGGTGGGTTATTATTGGAGTGTGCACTCAAAGCAGATTGTGCTTCAAGAACTTCCTGAGATGGGCTATCTTGATACGATATTATTTCGTTATTTGAATTTACAGATGACAAGTTGATAGATATGTATGCTGCTGGTGTAGGGACTGAACTGCAAGGTGAAAAACCGGTGGCGTTTGTTTTGGCAACAATGTGCCTGGGATTGATCGTGCATTGTATATTTTTGGGTGACTCGGGTATCTCATATATACTTGACGAATCTGTATCACTTACTCTATACGTTTGCTCAAAAATATGCTCAGAAATATCAGAATCTGTGTCTGACTCTTTTTGCGGAATTATAGCATCCATAATGCGCTAAAACAAAACAATAAATTATTAAAAAAAAATCTTATAATGGACGTTTGTCTGGTCAAGGGCATAAAAATAATCAACGCTAAATAAGCAAGTGACCTATAGGTCACATATACTTAACTAAACCTATTTGGCAATGTACCCTGCAGGGTACAAAAGCTGTTTTCAATAAAATTCGCAGCGTACCCTACAGGGCACAGTTAAGTTTATAGCGAAATATCTAACAAAATACAGCGAAAGTTGTTCAAGTAAAGCGATACAATCATTAATTAATTATTTAACAATAAAACTGTCATGAAATACACTAAGTAAAACAGCTAAATAAAAAAATATAAGTTAATTTACCTTAAGGCGCGAGTTCCGTTGTTGACGTTTCAACATTTTGGCGGATAATGTTTGAAAATGACGTTTTACAAAAACCATGACATTGACAGATGAATGTTTATGAAATAAGCTATAGCTAAAATTATTAGAACACATTGACATTTAATATATTTTGTTTGTATTCTCTATAAATGGACCCGTGCACTATAGGGCACATGCCGAAATTCATATCATAATTACACGTGCCCTCTGGTACACTTGCCAAGTTAAGGGTTAAGAACGTCAAAACTGGAATGCGTGTTGTGTTCTTTTGATGAAAACCTTTTGAAATTCCCCATTGTAAAATCTCTAAAATAGTTTTATCTGATTATTACTTAACTGTTTTATTTCCTACATACTTAATTTACAACAGTATCGCACATATCGAATTTAAGAAACCGAAACTTTTCGTGTGTCGTAATTTTTTGGATGCCCTTTTTTGACCCCTCTGAAATTACAACATTACAAGATGTTATTAGCAAAAATTTTAAATTTAAGACAAATAACGAATAAAGGAAGTAATTTTAGATGTTTCGCTGGAACTTCAGGCGTTGGCGAAACGGATATTCAGTTTACAAACAGGTAAGTTTGAGGTTATGTGTTAAAAGGTTATATTCGAAAATATTTTACAAATAAAGACAACACACGACCCTTTTTGTAATTTTTCCCGTGGTACAGTCAACACTTTTTGTCGTCATAGAACGTCTAGTTTATGTCGAACTGCTGTGTTTTTGCAGTATTGTACAGTTCTGATAAACATCCTACTTTTCTCAATCTGTTGTCTACTCCCCAGGACCTCATTAAAGCTCTCTTCAGGCCGCTATGCAAGGTTTGCTGATGGAGCCTGTGTAGCAACCTTGGGGAACACATCCATCCTAGCAACAGTAGTTTCTAAGGCAAAGCAAAGCTCTTCATCATTCCTACCTCTTGTGGTAGACTATAGACAGAAGGCTGCAGCTGCTGGACGAATACCCACAAATTTTCTTAGAAGAGAATTAGGTAAGTTGTTGGTCTTTCTTATTTTCTTTTCTATTGAGCAAGTGTGGTAGAAAATGTTTTAGAATCTGTTTAGTTTTTTAAAATGCTAAGTGCTAAAGTATTTTATACTGTCAGTTAGTTTTCTTAGAGTGGTAAATGGTTCAAGTCCTTTCATCTGCAACACAATGGGCTATTTAGGATACACTAGGATACAGGCAGCTATTAGTTTTCTCAACTGCCTGCCTGATAATAAATAAATGAAATTCCTATGTATATATTTATTTATAAATCTTACTACAATATAATTAGAGCAGAACAAACAAAGATAATTTTAAAATTTTACCCCACATTAGGAATTTCTCCTGTATCATAGATGCGTTTATAAACATTTAAAGTCACATACACAAACAGCTAGACCGAAAATAACTACTGAAGGCATATTTTTTCTATGCGGGGACCAAACCCGCGACACGCAGCGCAACAGTTGATTGCTCAACCACAGCACCAACTGTGCCGTCAAGATCATAATTTTTATCTTGACGTTATTATATATGAATATGAATATGATGTTATTATTTATGAATTTATTTATTTATGAAACTTCATACAGAGTAATTATAGCAGAACACATAAGAAAGGCTTTCAAAGAGTTATTAAACTTTTTGGTGAATTTTGCTGTAACTTACTACCTTCAAGAAGTTCCTATGTTTGTGTGTGTCAGTGTGTTTGCGTGTGCCAGTGTGAAAATGTTTGTGTGTGTGTGTATAGATTTTATTCCTTTATTTTTAATTACCGACATTAGTTATAAACAAAAAGTTTGTTACCAACATCCTTGCCTTGCCTATGGACATTTTGTCAAATTTTTATTAATCTGCTTCATATTTTTTTCAGGTCCAACTGAACGCGAGATCCTAACCTCGCGCCTCATCGATCGCTCCCTAAGGCCTCTATTTCCGAACAACTATTTCTATGACACCCAGATAGTCTGCAATATGCTAGCTGTTGATTCTGTGAACCTACCAGAAACAGTTGCTATTAACGCAGCGAGTGCAGCCCTAGCCTTGTCTGATGTGCCTTGGAATGGTCCTATTGGTGCTGTTAGGTATGAATATTTTGTTATTTCTGCTTTTGAACGCTTTTTATATTGAAGTGTCTTTATTCTAATAAATAACTTTGTTGGGGCGTCTTGCTGGGAATATTTGAATAAAATAACGAGAGACAAATTTTCAACCTGTTTACTCCTCGAGACAAGAACACACACAGTTAAAGAGGGAAACGGAAGTTACAATAATGTATAGAGTTGTTGACACGGTTAACTAGATGGCGACACATATAACGGTGGGTATTGACTGGCCCACGTGGCGCTGCGATTGCCCAAGAGATGGCGCTGGCTGTAGCGCGTGAATAAACTTGATGCAGAAGTTAGGACTTCTTGACAGCTAACCGCCAAGAAGTCCTAACTGATATATTTTGACAAAATGCTTTTACTTACTAAAAACATCCAAAAAACATCTATCTGACACAAGACAAAATCTTCCTAGATAGAGATCTCTCTACAGATTCTCAATGTTTCGAGTATTTTTTTTACCTTGCTAAAACCCATGGAATATGCGCGTCGATACGGCCACAATAGGGTAGTTTCAAGGGGCAAAATAATTATATTCTACTAGCTTTTGCCCGCGGCTTCGCTCGCGTTAAATTTGGGGAAACACAGTTCCTCTTGCGCCTTATTGATTTGTAATAGCAACGCTAAGTTTTTCCTTTTCTTCCCTCTTTCTCCCTCACATCCCACTTTTTTCAAAAAAATATTAGCCTATGTCCCTGGCTAAAATATTAGCCTGTCTCTTGGTTCCCAACTATCTCTGGACCAAAATTCATCAAAATCGGTTCAGCCAATTAAGCGTGAAGGGGTAACAAACAAACTCACTTTCGCTTTTATAATATTAGTAAGGATTTCGTCCGTCTTATAGATTATTCAAAAATATGGGACACGAATTTTTTTATTTGTAAATTAGACCAGAAATTACAAAGATATAGCCCGTTAAAGTTACGTGTGACGTCACTTGTTGCGAAAAAATGCAGCAACGCGTGCAACGCTAGTTAATTTATAAAATACCAGCTGTCCCGCGCGATTTCATCTGCGCATTTTGTTACTGCACCGCTCCCATGTGTTTTAAAATGGGTCCATTTGTTTTTGAGTTTATTCGATACATACAAAACTACAATTCTTTCCCTTTTATTACACGACTGCACCAAAAAAGGTGTTTTATGTTTTTAGGGTTCATGTATGTTTGTATGTGAGTTTCTTTATTCCATCATAACTTCTAAACGCCTGAACGGATATACATGTATGGGGTATCATTAGAATCCTTACATCGTCACTGCGATGAAAATTTTTGTTTCGTTTTCAATTCCCTCATCTTTGTTCCTGGCACACATCTTGTTTTTTTTCTTTTTAGTTCATTTTTTTTGACATGGCAGTCGTGCTTTTAATTTTTTTAGTACTAGTCCATAAAATATCTATAGGAATATAATTTCTCTTCCACAGAGTAGGTCAAATTGAAAATGACGTGATAATTAACCCAACGCGAAAGGAACTTGAAAAGTCGGTGCTCAACCTCGTGGTTGCGGCGACCAATCGCAACCTCGTTGTGATGTTGGAGGGGAGCGCACAGGACATTCTGCAGCAGGACTTACTCAGGGCCATCAAATTAGGTATGAAAGTAAGTTCAGATTTGTAATTTTGTTTGTAAACCTCCCTCTTCCCCTTCTCAACTACAGTAAGCAAAGCTATAATACCCCCCGGATGTCGGGCGCCGCAGATGCGGGCCTGTGGACGGTGAACAATGGGTAGTTCACCGTCCGTCCGTGTATTGACGAGAGGCCGTGTCGCGCCTCAAAGAGATGTCAGCAAAGCAGAGGGGCCTGCCAGGGCCTCTGCCGGGATTATTCGAAAGAGATACCGCGATCCCGGAACGTAAAGGGCAATAGAAGGAACATGTGTGGGTTTTAGTCAGTACAAGTCTGACACTCCCCCCGGCTCCGCCCAGGGCAGGGGGAAGCTATTGATGATTTCCCACCCCAAAAAAAGTTATTATCCCCCCCCTCCTTTGCCATCATCATCATTTGCATACCCCTTGGTAAGACTGCTTGTCAGTCTTTCGCGCCAATTACTACCTGTATCAACTGTACGACTGAAAACACAGTATGTTTTAGGTCACCCATCGACTTACCAACCTAGACAAGCGCAGCTTAACTTAAAAACCTACTTACAAATTCCTAATAACACAGTCATTATTGGTCATATTTTAGCTGCCATGGTTCGTTTTAATTGGTTTCGTTTTTTAATTGAATTTTACTTTTACTCTGGACACTCTTACTGTGCACGTCTTTTTACATTGTTCTCACATATTTGTATAATCTCAACATGGATGATGTAAATACGATCTTGTTATTGTAATTTAAAAGAGAGTCCATGGAGTTTCTTGCCCATTTTTCTCCAACGCTTTGCAATGGGCAACTACAGTATTTTCACAAGTTATTATGCCTTGTGACTAGGACTGTAGCTTCATCATTTTGTTTCTTGACATTCAAAGTGTCTGTAATTGAAATAAATGCTTTAAATTTTGAATTGGAAATGGACATGTCCTAGTTTTATTTTTCATGCTTTCAGGCACAAAAGAGGCCCAACACATAGTAAGAGGCATAGAGAAACTCCAGAAAGAGATCGGCAAGACGAAGCGAGTGTACGAAGTTCAGGCGCCGCTCCACCAAAACATAGTTGACACCATCAATACACTGTCCTCTATGAAGATTAGGGAAATACTCACGTGAGATATTGAAGCTGCATCTTTTTTACAACTAATCCTTATCCTTACTAATGATGAATATTTGGTACAGAGATAGTTGGGACCCTGGAGTTGGACATAGGCTAAATTATACTGGAATTGACCCTGACATGATGGGGTTTTTTTTAATAGTTTTTTTGGACTTAATGATTAACTAGCTTTTGTCCGCGGCTTCGCTCGCGTTAAATATCGCTCGTGTTTATTTTAACACAGTTCCCCTTTCCTGATTTGCAGGTACCTGCTACCTGTAGTTTTTGCCCTTGCGCCTTATTTATTGTAATAGCAAAGCTTTCCCTTTTCTTCCCACATTCTCCCTCAATTCTCACTTTAAAAAAATAGCCAATGTCCATCAGGGTCTCAACTATCTCTGTACAAATTTCATCAAAATCGGTTTAGTCATTTAGGCGTGAAGACGTAACAAACAAACAAACTCACGTTCGCTTTTATAATATTAGTAAGGATTTATTGAAAAGGCTGAGCAGATGATGATGAAGATTTTCATCAATTCTTATCTATTTTTCTCAGAGACTTCTCCCACGACAAGATGTCTAGAGACAACGCAGTTTCAGAACTCCGTCAGACCGTGATGAACCAACTGCGAGACACGGAGGCCGACGTCACACAGTTACAAGACGCCTTCAACGCGAATCTGAAGCAAATATTCAGGGAAATGATCTTTGAGAATAACGTACGGTGTGATGGGCGGCATCTTGATGAGCTCCGGAAGATTAATTGTGAGGTAGTGATTTAATCGCTTTTATCAGCTAGTAGCTGTTCCCCACGGTTTCACCCGCGCTGCTCAGCACCTGTTGGTCGTAGCGTGATGTTATATAGCCTATAGCCTTCCTCAAGAAATGGACTATCCAACACTAAAAGAATTTTCCAGTATCCAGTAGTCCCTGAGATTAGCGCGTTCAAACAAACAAACAAACAAACTCTTCAGCTTTATAATATTAGTATAGATTTCAATAATCTTACAAGTTAAATTCGACCCGAAATTTTGATGATTACAATGCATGGTTGGTTCCAAAATATATAATAGGCGGAAAAGTTATTCTTTATGTACCTATGCCCATGGCGTATGACTTTTATGACATGTATCGATGAAATATGATTTAAATATATAATTTGAAAGTATTTTAATATTATTTCAATTAAGTAGATTTATCTTCCACTACAGTATTATAATGTATCTTTGTATCCTTTGTTGGAGATCCAAATAAATAACTAGCAAAATGAGGATGTACCGTTAGATAGACTTCTGCCATACCCTTCGGCAATTACAGGCACGATGTTATCTTAACCTCTAGAGCCCCAACTGGCACAAAAACGTGCCAGTAAACAAATATTACCGTTGAGCCTCGCTGGCAGAAATTTGTGCTACCAAACTCCGACCAATTTAAAACTGTATTTGTAGTAAAGAAAAGTCTTAAAATCAGATTGTGCTTACGATAAGAGCCCGCCCGGCGGTGCTTGACGGATAGTTGACGTAAATAATGGCGGTCCTTGAGACGTTAATGTTGTCTGTTCTAGGTGTCTCTATACGAGCCGCTACACGGCAGCGCGGTGTTCCAGCGCGGACAGACACAAGTCTTGTGCACCGTCGCCTTTGACTCGCCGGAGAGCGCGCTCAAGATGGATTCACTGAGCATGTTGACTAGGTAAGTGATAGTGGTCGGCATTAGGTGGACTGTAGTCTGTATCCGAACTACGTAAGGTTGAACTTTAGACAGGCAAATGTTTTTAAATATACCTAAGTCTGCATGCCAGCTGGCAATGGATCTTGCCAGGGTTGCGGGGTGTCCTTAAGAGCTACCAGTTCTTCAAAACAAGAAGGGTAAAAGCAGAAAAAAAACAAGTACTGGAACGTATCATAATAGATGCCAAGCGAACAGACGCACTACCCTTTTTTTGCGGATTGGAAATCACCAAATAACTTCCCCCGCTTGGCGAGCGGCAGGGGGGCGGGGGTAATGTCAGGCTTTTACTGATTAAAACCCATCCATGTTCTTTTTTTGCTCTTTATGCGGGGCCGCGGTATTTCTTCAAACTACCCGCAACATAATGTGTTGTCACCCATCCACAGACCAACATATCGTTTTTTTTTTTGATAGGGCCACGCCCATTCCAACTCTCTTGAGTTATTTCAACCGGACTATCCTGTCGTGACCTTAATGAATTTAAGCCCCCCGGCCAGGGCTAAAAGCTACTAATGTTATCCCTCAAGATCGAACCGAGCGGCAGTTTTTATATAACCTCGAGTTCCGAAGTATAAACGACACATGCAATTCTGGTAAACCTCTTTTTCTTGTAACAGTGGCATCAAAGAAAAAAGCTTCTTCCTCCACTACGAGTTCCCATCGTACGCGACAGGCGAGGTGGGTCGGACCGGAGGCCCAGGGCGGCGCGAGGCGGGACACGGAGCCCTGGCCGAGCGCGGCCTGCTGCCCGTCGTGCCGCAGCAGCCTTACACTGTGCGGCTCACCGCTGAGGTGCTGGAGTCTAATGGTAAGTTTTTTTTATGAGTTACAAGAAAAAGTAAGAATATAGTTCATCATTTCTTAAATACTAAATGTTAACTCAGGGGAATCCGCGTTGAGGGCTGAAATACAGGCTATGCCTAGTTCGGCCCCGAATGCTAATACTTTTGTGTACAATTAATTATCTGTAAACTAAGCACATCATTTGTAAAATAATGTACAAATTTTTTTGTGAATAAATCATTATTATCATTATTTTAGACTTACTCTGGTTACGATTATTCAATCATTTTTTTTTTCGGGTCGTAAATTATCAAACAATTTCCCCCGCCCTGGGGCAGTTCAAGTATTACGTAAACACTAACAGGGTGTGGGGGTCTTTGCTTAGCTTATTTTTTATGACGTTGGGGGTGGGGGGTCTAGATGGTGATTGCGTTAGCAGTAGTCATTTATTTTTTTATATATATATTATTATACTTTGGCAATCTACACATTGTCTGTGGTTGAAAACCGAAGATACTTAATAACATTTTATTTTATACTTTTCTTTATGTTGAGTAGTCGATAGTTAGTTTAAATAAATAATATGTCCTTTATCCTAAGCCAATTTTATTATTTCTAGAAAACATGCCGCTCATTAATCAATAAATAAAACAAATAAGGTTAATAAAAAGGAAAATACAGTTTTACTTAAGCATGGGGGGTAACAGCTTTGCTTACTTTTGTTGACAAGATTATTTAACCCCCCCCCCCGCTTCCCCCGGGTTCAATAATCTTAATCAATTTATTTAAGTATGAAATATTTGAACGGCCCCTCTGAGCGGCGCTATTCTGCTTTGAAAATACTTTTTGTAAGTCACCTTTCAGTCATTCTCTCAAACCTACTACTATTATAAATTGTTGTCTCTACAGCATGAAAATGCACAGTTGATACAATGTCCATTGTACCCGTCTGTACTCGTCAGGTTCAAGTTCGATGGCGTCAGTGTGCGGCGGGTCGCTGGCGCTGCTGGACGCGGGCGTGGCGCTGGCGGGCGCGGCGGCCGGCGTGGCCGTCGGGCTCGTGAGCCGCGCCGACCACAGCGGACAGATCGCCGACTACAGGATACTCACTGATTTGTTAGTGAGTCTTGGCTTTTTACCTCTATTGTGTACTAGCTTTGCTCAGCCCCTTAGTGTTGTAGTGTGATGTTAAGCTCAATACACACTACTAAGCCCGCCGGGCCGCCGACAAAGCCCAGCGACACAACCCGGCGGCCGGTATAAAAAGAATCAGGTCGGCAACATGCGCTCGCACATGTTGGCGGCTTGGGTACGCCTGCGTTCAATTGGCCGGCGACACTCGACCTGTATTGCTGACTGCTAAATATATTTCCCATCTCAAGCCGGCGACATACCGCTGACCAAATTTTCCGACTTGTATTAAGTGAAGCCGCCAACTAGACCGCCGACAAAAAGTTGCCGACATTTGTCGGCGGCCCGGCGGGCTCAATGTGTATTGCGCTTTAGTGTTACCATCTTCGTATTGTTGCTTTTCTAATTAAACCGGTTTGGTGCACATTAAATTGTTTTTTATCGGATATTTATATAGATAGAAACAATTTTTGTGTTTTTGGAGTTCCGTACCTCAAAAAGAGAAAACGACCTTTTTGGATAACTTTTTTGTCCGTCTGTCTGTCAAGACCCTTTATCTCGGGAACGCGTGAAGGTTTCGAGAAGTTACAACCAGATACTCAACTCTGTGGTCCCTTTGTGCTGTAAAAAAATCACATCTCTAAGGCCCGGCGCCCATTATCGGCATCGGTACGACTGAGGATAGAGGCAATAAAGTAGACATTTCCATTATATATGGTCGCAATAACAAAAATACCGCTTCGTATGCTTGAGGCTGCTGTATCGGCAGCTTTGAGAATGCTTCGGGATGCTTCGGCATCCTTCGGTACGCCGCCGGCGCCGACGCAACACTCGGGGATAGCTTGCATAAGGACGCCTCGTCATCCCTAAGAACGTTGCAGCATGCCAAAGCATATAGTTTCCGACAGTGTGCGCTTGCATGTTGGATGCCGAAGAATCCTGTTCCTTGCCGATGCTGATAATGGGCGCCGGGCCTAAGTCTACGCAAGTCAGCCATTGGCTCACGAGTCTTGACTCGGTCTTGTTTTATGATCTTAAATTAACTCTTAATTACTCTCTTTTCCAGGGTATAGAAGACTACATGGGTGATATGGATTTCAAAGTGGCCGGCACAAAGAAGGGCATCACAGCTCTCCAGGCAGACATCAAGTTGTCTGGACTTCCTCTCAAGATCGTCATGGAGTCCATACAGAAGGCGTGTGATGCTAAGAGCAAGATCATTGATATTATGAACCAATGTATTGATAAGCCTAGGTTTGTACTCTTTTAGAACTTATGATACTACAGAATAGTTTCCTTTTACATGAATATGATTTAAAATTGCTTGCTGTATTTACATTAAAAAATCGGCCAAGTGCGAGTCGGACTCGCTCACGAAGGGATCCGTACCATCTTACTAATATTATGAAAGCGAAAGTGAGTTTGTTTGTTACGTTTTCACGCCTAAATGGCTAAACCGATTTTGATAAATTTTGGTACAGAGATAGTTGGGACATGAGGGAGAAAGAGGGAAGAAAAGGGAAATTTAGCTTTGCTATTACAATAAATAAGGCGCAAGGGCAAAAACTACAGGTAGCAGGAACCTGCAAAATAGGAAAGGGGAACTGTACTACCTCGAATTAAACGCGAGCGAAGCCGTGGGCAAAAGCTAGTCCTTACTAATATTATAAAAGCGAAAGTGAGTTTGTTTGTTTGTTTGTTACCTCTTCACGCTTTAATGGCTAAACCGATTGTGATGAATTTTGGTACATAGATAGTTGGGAACCAGGAGACGGACATAGGCTAATTTTTATTTTAAAAATGTGGGATGTAAGGGAGAGAGGAGGGAAGAAAAGGAAAAACTTAGCGTTGCTATTACAAATCAATAAGGCGCAAGGTGTTACTCCAAATTTAACGCGGGCGTAGCCGCGGGCAAATAAATCTTGTATGTTGGATTTGAGTCCCCTTAAACTTTCTTTTTTGTATTCGTTGTAATAGTGGCAACAGATACACATTATCTGTAAAAATTTCAACTGTCACTTTTTATTAGATTCAGTCTGGTGACAGACGGACAGACAGACGCACAACATATAGTAGGTACCCTAAAACTTTATATTGAACACGTTTTGGAGAGCTTTATACTCACAAATACACGTCAACTTATACAAAACCAGCTTATGTGGATCTGTCATCGTTGTCGCAAACCGCTGGGCACAGTTTAAATATATAACGTTCATATTCTAGAGTAGGCCACAGAGACAACATGCCAGTGGTGGAAGTGATGGAGGTGGAAGTTCACAAGAGAGCCAAGCTGCTCGGCATGGGTGGCGCTAACCTCAAGAAGTTGTTCGTTGAGACTGGAGTGCAGGTAACTAGTGATGAACCTTGAACGAACCCAACCGCTCCGGGTGACGCTCCGGGCGTCGGGTGCCGTGGGACGACAGCTGGCCACCGTAGTCATGCGGCAGTGGACAGTGACACATGGTGTTCCACGCGCGCCTCATACAGATATCAGCAAAACAGAGGGGCCTGCCAGGGACACCGCCGCACGGGGTAAAGGGTTGTTCAAAAGAGATACCAGAGCAAGGGAAGTTATTTGATGCTTTCCCATCCGTAAAAATAGGCAACTATTGATCGCGACGTGAGCTCGTGGCTAAATAATAGCAGCCGCTCGGGTCAATCTTTAGGTTAAGCCGATGGGTGATGATGTAGATGGGTGACCACCAGTTACATATCAAGTTTCCTCCGTGCCTCGGAAAGCACTTTAAGCCGTTGGTCCCGGCTGTCATTTGTAGATTTTTTACGTTACAGGTGGTCTGTGTTCCGAAAGTCTGACAAGAAGTCTTACCAAGGGGTATCGTATTACCCAGCACTAACTGGGTTGTGGAAGTCAGATAGGCAGTTGCTCCATGTAAAATACTCAGCTGCATCCGGTTAGACTGGAAGCCGACACCCAACATAGTTGGGAAAAGGCTAGGTAGATGATGATGATCGTGAGACGAGTCCCAGCGACTGTAGACGCGAATCTGTGGACGATGACCAATAGGTAGCTCCATTATAATCATTGTTAGCGACGCGCTCAATCAATAATAAATAAAATTTTAATTAGACTTAAGAATTTAGTAAATAAGTAGTACTATTTTAATATTAGAGGCGGAACACACTGACATGCTTGTCACACAATGGTCCCCCTCCAGTCTGCCACCAAATGTCAATCAATGCGCACGCCAATCTCTTGTCTGCGCACGCGCCCATATTGGTTCCCGGTAAAAACGTGTTCCCCGCGCCCCTACAGCACCACCCTTAAAAATCATGATGTTTTTTTTTTCTTTACCCAGGTGACCCCAATAGACGATATAAAGTACAACGTGTTCGCTCCCTCGCAAGCGGCCATGGACGAGGCTCGAGCGCGGATGGACGCGTGGCTCACGAGCGAACAGAAGCATGAGCTGGAGTTCGGAGCCATATACAAGGCCAGGGTCGTGGAGGTCAAGGATGTTGGCGTATTGGTGACTATGTTCTCCGGGATGGCTCCAGCTTTAGTACATAATACGCAGTTGGATCATAGAAAGGTAAGTTTATTGCTATCATCAATATCATGCACTTCCCAACTACACCTGCTGGGTATTTGGCTAATACGTTTTTTTTTTCATAGTCTAACTGATAGAACTGCTATTAATATCTTTTTGTTACAAGAAATATGAGCACTCGACAAATTATGAGATACCATCAAAGGTACCACAACTAAAAAGGCAAAAAATAATAAGTAGGTTTTGCTGTGTGAAAACAGTGAAAAGAGGGTGATTTTGCTCACTGCGTAAAACAAAGTAACTTGACAATTTTTCAATCAAGCTGAGCATTGTCATTGTAACGTTCAAAAACGTGATAACCTAATATTGAAAGACATCTTGTAAATAAAATAGATAAATATGTAATTATTATATTTTCATTTAATCCCCCGCCATCGCTCGGGGTTCTACTTTAGGATACCTCGCTACGCTCGTGATTCAATCGTCCTTCAATTGCTCGGGGCTCAAATCAGCACTTGCATCTTAAACTTACTTTACATTAGCGCTGCATAAATAACTTTTGTTAAAAATGTCATGCCAGCCACAGCTTCGCCATCGCTCTTGCGATACGTTTTTTTTTAACAACATCCATACGCAATACGTTTTTTTTTTACTTTACTCCACCTTTGTCGTTTTATATTAATTGTGAGTTAGAGTATTAATTAAGTTGCTTCATACCTGCCGGGCGCCCAGAGACGTCCATTTTTTTCATTGTTTCATTCCTAAAGGGCCCGTTCTCACCACTTTCTTTAACTTGGGGAGAAGAACAGCCCCAAGAACTCCCCAACATCTCGACTTAACACCTAAATTATATCCACAGATCCAGCATCCCTCAGTGCTCGGCCTAGAGGTAGGATCTGAAATCCAGGTGAAATACTTCGGTCGCGACCCGGTGTCGGGGCAGGTACGACTGTCCAGGAAAGTCCTGATCTCTCCTCCGCCAGGCCTAGTGAAGAAACTCGACAAAAGCTAGGATATTCTGTGATAGTTAGGTTATTATTAAAAAATATTAAGTGTTTTGTTTAACTGGCAAAATTATTGTGAGTGATGTAAGGTCAACAAAAATTGGATTTGAACATTATAAGGATGAGGAGACCTTTTTTGCAGGGCCTAAAGTGCTTATTTGCGCTTTATCAATGTATCAGTAGGCCTACCATGACATCTTAAAGCAGAACTTATTCCACTGAGTGAAAGAGATCGTGCTAGACACCCTGTATAGCTCTGTCCCTTTCCCTCAGCGGAATAAGTTCTGCTTTAACACGTCATGGTAGTGTAGCTGATTTTTGCAAAGCCTCTTGTTTTTGTAAATGAATGTAATTCGGTTTGTAGCAAAGTTTGTAAACGAATGTAGTCATTGTGTAAAATAACTAGGTTTAACTTGTGGTGATAGTACATTTTGGACCTCATAAATTATAGTACTAGTCTTTATAACAACAACTTATTAATGTTTAAAAAAAAAGACAATAAGTGTATTTGGCACAAGCCACAAGTGAACATGACATTAAACAAAGAAAGAAAATTAAAAAAAAAACTGGAAAAATCTACACAAAACGGAGATATTTATTGTTTATCTCACGGCTGCGCTAAATAGGCCCAGTTCAGCAAACTGCCGGCCATCTAGTGTCCGAAGCTAGTTTACAACTGGACCCTTTTAAAAAAAAACAACCCCCACTTCACTTGGAATTCCTCCTGTATGGTGGGTGCGTTTACAAACATTTAAAATCACATACACATGCGAGACCCGGAACAACTACCTGTAGGCCATTGAAATATTTGTTACGGGTATTGAACCCACGACACGCATCGCAGACGTCACCCAGACATTACGCCAATCGAGTCGACAAAACAATCAATTTACACTAACATCAAGATGGATATGTTTAGTGTTAATAACATCAATTAGAAATATGGATTTAAGGAAAAACCACTGGATTGATAACCTTGAAGTCTGTGTTATAGATTGACTTTGTACGACCCGTAATTTAAACTTTAAAATGTGTGTGTGTGAAAATGAGAACTGTAGGCCTACTATGACATCTTAAAGCAGAACTTATTCCACTGAGTGAAAGAGATGGTGCTAGACACCCAGTATAGCTCTGTCCCTTTCGCTCAGCGGAATAAGTTCTGCTTTAACACGTCATGGTAGGGTAGCTGTTTCGGAAGAGTAAATGATGACAGTTGTACAGATTTAAGCCCCTGGCTAAAAAGACGGGTGCTATAAGTTCGACGTTGTGTATGTGCCATCGTAACACCCAAACGAATGGACCGATTTTGATGTGGTTTTTCTAAAGCGTCAAACTGTCATATTTATTCTTCAGAGGAAATTTATCAGATGATCAAAAATTTTGCCATATTGTGCAAGCGCATACAAGTAATTATTGTACATGAATGGTAAGTTCCGCATCTACATAAGTATGTTTGGATCGGTATTAAAAGTAATTCCCAATTATAAAAATATCCTCAAACGAGGATTCTTGTTGACGTTAAGTTTTGTTATTTTTTGTAATAGTCAGAAAATGATTGCATCAAAATTATTTATGAACCAAGCCTGGTGTTTGTTCTAAATGTCTGCACTGGTAGTTTCTATCATTTTGAACACCAGAGCATAAACGCATACCCGCCTTCCACGTCGCGAAACTTATTTGTATCATTGAGGTCCAAGGCACGCTCTTGCTTGGCACAATGGCGTCCAAAAGGCTAAAGACGACAGTACTAACTACATTCGAATGAATCTCTTTCTTGTAGGTGAGTGATCTTCACTCTAGACTGCATTATAGCTTCATAACAATTGAGTTACAGACAAACGCAAGCCTAAACTTAGAATTTCTTTTTAATTGTCAAAAAACGACTAAATTGCGTTTTGAGCATATTTTTTGTCTCAGAACGCATTTAAAACTGACTGCAGACGCCGAAGTGTATGTGTGTTCTGTATTGAAACAACTTCTAGCATTATGTTTCAATAACAGTTGTTTTTAATATAATTTGCAAAAACAATCTTCTTCACTAAATCACAAAAATTGTGACTTGTTCTAGAAATATCTATAAAACAATAAAATTATATTTGTTGTTTCATATTATGTTTAGTAGTATTATATTGACTGCCAAAAATTGTAAATAAGTAGCAATAAATTAAATTGCAAGTGATTTTCTGCTTTTTATTTCATACTAGCTGTGCCCTGCGGTGGCACCCGCTGCTCTGCACCTAAACGTCGTAGCATGATGTTATATATGTTACTCAGTAATACTGTAGCATTCTAAGGGCGAAAAAAATAAATAAACTGGTACAACTTTTTGAATTTATTAATTTACAAACATATAGTAGTCTAGAGACTCCATTCAATTGCTGAGGTCATTGAGGCATATTGAGTGTATATCTTTCCTCTTTTTAATATGTTATTAGTGAAGATTTAAGCAACTACTGTGCTGTTAAACAATGATAACTGGGAAGGGAAACGACTATTTGTTATAATAGCCATTTCATTCGAATTTTATATCGAATGAAATGGCTATTATAACAAATAGTCGTTTCCCTTCCCAGTTATCATTTTTCATGTCCCACTTATCATATCATGATTCAACGGCTGCTTAACAACTAATTTCACTGAATCAACAAGAACATGCTGGTTCCGTCTTGTTGGAGAAAGTAGCAGAAATAAAACCCGAAAAATAATTTCTTTAATTGTATATTGAAAGAAATAACCTGTACATTCTATGAAAATATTTGTATCACAAAAGGACGTTTCATCGAAGGCACTACTACCCGAGCCGACGAGCCATCGCAATATACACCGTAACTATCTATACATAGAGACCAGCTCGCCAGCTCACACTTACACACTACAACAAAGTGTCAAAAAATAAAGGAATAACATTACTTCTTACACAATAAACGATTAAATACGTAAAAAATATCGATACAAAAAACGTAAACAATTAACATGTCAAGTTTCACATATTTAATACTTGCAGTCTTTGATTTCGTTGTGACTACCAGCATTAAATTAACATTAATTAAATTATTATATTTATTTATTAATTACACATTTTTTCTTCTTCAAACTATTTACAAATATTCGATGAAATATAAATATTGTATTTCGAATAGGAATGCTCTGCGCAGAGCGAGAATAACTAGAGATACCTAAAACCGTGCACATAGAGTAAAAGGTGGCAAAACAGGTCATTGATAGAGATTAGGGTTGCAGTCCATGTTCGCAGACACAGGCAAGACGATTCAGTTTGTCACCGAGGCAAAAGTAGAAATAACTATACGAAAAAACCCTTATTATGCACAAGTGTAAAAAAATAATATTTATAGATTTCTTAACAGTTTCTTTCCACTCTGCCTCGAAACACAAACCATCGGACTTATTCAAAAACATATTTAAATACAAAAAGCTAACTTCTCTAAATATTTGGCGAAAAATATCGTTTGTCAAAGTCTAAACACATCGCCTATAACTATATTTACGTACAAGTGTTAGTATCAAACATCGTTTACATTTTCTTACACTTAAATATTAATTACAACTAAATAATTTTGCGGAAATGGACTGCAGCCTTAAATTAACAAAAAAATCGTTGAAAAACTCGTTGATTTACAATTAAGCTTCTTTCAAACGATTACTATAATTCTGTTAGTGAAAAAATAAATCAAAATTAATATTCAAACACGGTAATATTTGAGATCAGTCTGACTAAACCCGATTGCCACCAAGTTTTAAAGGCGTGTGCATACATAAGCCACATTTCATAGTAAAAAAAAAACTTAAATCAAAGGTGTTCGTAAATTATGCAGAATACCAAGTACTTCAAAAAATGGCAATATTTAAGACTTGGCGCGTGTCAGGTACGCTTTTGTAACTTGCGTAGCGTTTTTTACTTTATTATGATTAATATTTTATTTGTCGACATATTTGAGTATATTTTTCACTGACTTGTAATCATAGTATTGTCAACCTCGTAAATGCTTTACCTACAACAACATTGCCAAATAATTGAAACGTCACTAATGTCAAATTTTCTCATAGACAAGTAGACCTTAGGGTTGTAAAGCATTTGTGAGGTCGACTTTACGTCATGGGACTTCTCAAAATCGATTTATAAATCATCACATTTTTCCAATACTGAAAGTCAAAGTCAAACTAACTCCACAGACGTTAAACTATAAATAAATATAAACGCTGAATAATCTATAAAGCTAATTCTCCTTCAATAATTTAAATCACAATCAAAATAGCTGCTATAGTGATCATTTATAACATCAAGATTTTCTCATCCCATTAATGTTGCCGGGGCAAATATATTCAAATATCCCGTCAAGAACTCCCAAAAACTTGTAACACCTACGTCGGCAGACATAGGATTTAGAGAGGCAACATTTAATGTTAGTTAAATTCAATGGCAAGATATCGAATGTTTTAATATCGAATTAGGACAAATTTGCTCGATTTTGACTCGATAAAAAATCGAAAGTTAAAATCAGTCGCAAAAAGTGTCTATAGCCTCATTGTGCCACAAAAAAATCTCTTTTATCTAGCAAAAATAATCGTCGTTTTTGTCATTATCGAATTGCACGTTAACAATGAACATGAGTATTTTCAATTTTCGAGGTTAGTTTTATTAATATATAATTCATTATTTTTTGTTGTTACGAAAAAAAATCATGAACTATTCGGATGACGATCGAAGAAACCATTTCAACAGCAGGGTTACCATGACATCTTATAGCAGTTCTTATTTCTGTGTGAGAAAGAGATGGTGCTAGACACACTGTATAGCTCTGTCTCTTTCCCTCAGCGGAATAAGTTCTGCTTTAAGACGTCATGGTAGGGTAGCAGCTGAGTAAATACAATCATTTTATAAAAAACTGGGATTTTCACTGATCGAGCTCTTCAAAACAAAAATCTGATTATTAAAATCTTATTTCCGGAATAATTGAGTCTTTTTGTAATCAAGGCACTGTAAAGGCGCTTAGGGCACTAGTTTTCGATTCTTTCATAAGTATATCTTATATTTATCAACCCCTCTTACTTTTAAATTTAATTGCTCTCGTCAATTTAGAACCTTTTTCAAGCTGATCTACAAGAGTTTATTTAAATATATTTTTGCGATACCCCTTTTAGTTGAACATTTAATTTTCTTTAGTCAAAATATAGATCAGCTATATATATTTGACTACCCCCATTTCACCGCCAAGGGAAGTAAGAGGGACATACATCTGGACTCACTGGCTCAAGCCGAAGAGCTTGAGGGCGTTGAACGCAGTAGCGAGGGCCACGTCCTCGGGCTTCTGTCCTAGAAAGCCGGCGATCAGCTCCACGATAGCAGGCAGGGCACACGGCTCGTTGCGTTGGAAAGTGCAGTAGCGGTTTACAAAGTTCATGGATCTGGGAAAGAAAAAATATATTTAAAAATTTTTTTTTTTTTTTTATTTCGGACAACTGGATAAATCAGTTTTAGTAAGAGATTTGATTTCTTAAGTCACTAGCTTTTGCCCGCGGCTTCGCTCGCGTTAAATTCGGGTTAACAACACAGTTCCCCTTGCGCCTTATTGATTTGTAATAGTAACGCCAAGTTTTCACTTTTCTTCCCTCTTTCTCTCCTCTTTCTCCCTCACATCCCACTTTAAAAAAAATAAGCCTATGTCCGTCTCCTAGTCCCAACTATCAACTATCCCTGGTTCGAACAGTTAATTCATCAAAATTGGTTTAGCCATTATAGCGTGAAGAGGTAACAAACAAACAAACTCACTTTCGCTTTTATAATATGAGTAAGGATAAGGATTATTGTAACTTAATCTAAAGACAAGTTAATGAAACGACAGCCCTACAGCCTTTTAGCAACCTGACCAGTTTGAGGGAAGACTCCACAAATAGCCTCGTTATGACGGAGGAAGTGTCTTGAAAAACCAGCAACCAATAAAAACATCCTTTCCCTTTTGAAGACTGATATCTCGGCGAGAAGTGCATGTATCAAGGTGAATAAAAAAAGAAATGTAAGTTAAATGACCAAAGTATCCTATCCTTAATAGTTAGGCAAACAATTTTTTTCCACGCCTGTATAGCAAAAAAAAAGGTTTTTTTTTGTTGCTGGTTTTCTAAGATTACTCAAAAACCGCGGAGGATACAAAATTTTAGAGTTCTAATTCAAAAACCAGACACTTGGAGCAACAATTTCCTTTTTTTTATTTCCCGTGCGACTATTTCTCTCGAAGTTACAGCCTGTTGAAATGTTACCAAAAAATGTTTTTTGATCTCTTAATTTCTAACAGCTAGTAGTGTGTTACGTCACAATTTTATCGTTTTAAACTGTACCATGGAATTGACGTGACTAAATCGTACGCGCAATTAATATTGACGCACGATTAGGATTTTGAAATATTGTTTTGAATAAAAATAGTAAATTATGATTCAAGTGAGAAAAGTGCCATTGCGGCCGCGCCGGATTGAACGCCTGAGCCGCTAGGCAAGGGTATTATAGAGCCGAGAACAGCCGTGACAATTTCTCACGTGAATCAATCGACTTTTATCAACACTTACGGAAAAATTAATTATCAAAACAAAAAGTACTTATGTCATCATTTTATTTATTTAGAAGAAATTAACGCCGTCTTTACGTTAAACTAGATGTTATACCTAATCGTAGCTAAAACACAGAAATAAGTTATCTAGATAAAACTACCGAATAATAATATTATGGCACGGCGCTAGACGGTGTTTATTGGGCTATGTCTGATTATGATAAGATAAAAACTTCTGATATTGATAATACAATTTAAATAACACAACAATTTAATCGGACAATGTGCTGTATTTATTGTATTGCTGATAAGGCGTACTCTGTGTTAGTAGATTTTCGTGATTGAAAAATTTACATCTTAATGGATGAAATCACCATCAACCACCGACCCCAACATAGTTTCAGTCTAACTTGATATAGGTTAATAGACGTATCCTTACTAATATTATAAAAGTGAAAATGAGTTTGTTTGTTACGACTTCACGCCTAAATGGCCAAACTGATTTTGATGAATTTTGGTACAGAAATAGTTGGGAACCAGGAGACGGACATAGGCCCTTTTTTAAAAAAAAGAGTGGGATATGAGGGAGAAAGAGGGATGAAACGGGAAAACTTAGAAAATCAAAAAGGTGCTACCGAATTTAATGCGAGCGAATCCGCGGACAAAAGCTAGTCTATATATAAAAATGGATTGCTGTTCGTTAGTCTCGCTAAAACTCGAGAACGGCTGAACCGATTTGGCTAATTTTAGTCTTGAAATACTCCTGGAAGTCCAGGGAAGGTTTAAACGGTGAGAAAAATTCGAATAATTGCCGGAAAAACCCTCAAAACCGTCCTTCTTTATTTCCCATACAAACGTTTTCTAAATAAAATTCAAAAGCGAAAGTACTAGGCTTGCATGAATTCACGGTGAAATTAATTCCAGCAGTTTGATCTGTGGATTCAAGTTCTTGATAGAACCAACTGCGTTGAGATAAAACTACTAGGATCGCATGAAATTATAGCAACCTTTGCCAAGGTTTGGAAATGGATGGGTTACCACACGGGGACAGGTTAAGCAACTCTTGCCAAGGTTTGGAAATGGATGGGTTACCACACGTGACACGGGGACAGGTAAAGCAACTCTTACTAAGGTTTGGACATGGATGGGCTACCACAGGGGGCCAGGTTAAGCAACCCTTGCCAAGTTTTGGAAATGGATGGGTTACCAGACGGGCCAGGTTAAGCAACCGTCACCAAGGTTTGGAAATGGATGGGTTACCACAGGTGGCCAGGTTAAGCAATCCTCACCAAGGTTTGGAAATGGATGGGTTACCACAGGGGGCCAGGTTAAGCAACCCTTGCCGAGGTTTGGAAATGGATGGGCTACCACAGGGGGTATAGGTAAAGCAAGCCTTGCCAAGGTTTGGGAATGGATGGGTTACCACAGGGGGCCAGTAATAGAGTTTTATTCAAAGTGCCTTCAATCCACGAATTCATAAACGATGATGAACACGAAAACGATGTCCTTTTGGTATATCCACAATGAAACAGAAAAACGATGTTTTCAATGACATATTTAGATCCTATCACAATCTGTTCTTTTCTGCATATTACTCTTACAAAATAATGTCGATGTTTCACATCTGCCAGGCGACCCGTGACGGCTCACATTTTTATGATTATTTTTTATATTTATCGTTAATCACTACAGCATTTTAGTATTTTTTTTTTGTCTCTACGCCAAAGAAGTATAACTTCTAACGCGTGTACATAAGTACACACACTTCTTTTTTTTAAACTCCTAGGATGTGCCTGGCTTACCACCGCACAATTTACGCCTAAAAGTTGACTCCGTAGTAAGCTTCGAAACATAAACCAACCAAAACGGCGCAAACCAGTACGCATTTGGTGGTTAGAAAATTGATGAACAATGTAATTTACGCGACGTATACTGAAAGGAAAATTCAAAGGTGAGGAAGAAGAATGAGGACTCATTCCGACGATCCCGATGATCCCAACCGATTTGCCGTTCGAATTTAAAAGACTTCAATATCCGATCCGTCATACATTTGCCATGACCATCAACAAATCACAAAGCCAACCCTTAAAAGTTTATGGTTTGAATCTAGAACATCCATGTTTTTCCCATGGTCAATTATGTGGCATGTTCACGGGTCGGAAGACTATCTGCGTTGTTTTGTAGAAAACAAAAAAGTGACGTGTATCACAAAGTACTTAAGTGGAGACCAACCTATGTATTGAAATGCAGAAACAATAATAAATGATTAATATACTTAATTTTTTTTTCTTTAACACGTTATTGTACTTGCATAGTAAAAAATGTAATAAAATGAAAACTTTTTAAATCGGCTTATTATTTATTGCCTTTATGGCGGAACAGAGTTCGCCGGGTCAGCTAGTATTTTAATAAAATCTTAGCGAAAAAGTAAGTACTTTTCAAATAAAAGTGTTTCTTTGTCACGTGGACTTTGACGTCACTGCCGGCATTTTCTCAGACGATGTTTGGAGTATGCGTTCCGTTTTACCAAAACACGCAAAATAAAATTGTAAAATAAGTGATGTAATAGAAACTACAACAATTGTATATACGTACGTACTTACTACTTACTGGATGTAGAGATACCTACGTAATTAAATAAACTCGGAAATATAATAAAATCTCTCAGCTGATTTTAGGGTAGTCGCACGAAGTTCGGGCAAAAAAAAGGAAAATATGTCTTTCTCTAAAACTGTATTTTTGAACCTGGGAAAATGCACAAAGACTGCTATCACCTTAGCTATATTGTCCTTAAATGTTATTGCTCCTTTTTTACATGTTATAAATAAATAAATATCTTGGGACAACTCACACAGGGTTATCTGATCTCAAGCTAAGCAGAGCTTGTGATATGGTAACCAGACAACTGATATACATACTTATATAATTTATAAATACATACATATTTTAGATAAATCACACCCAAACACAGAACAAACAATCATGCTCATCACACAAAGATTGTCCTGGGTGGGAATCGAACCCACAACCTCCGGCTCAGCAGTCAGGGCCACTAACCACTAGACCAACAGGCCCGTCAAAATATATAAGAGAAGCTTATAAAAGCGTGTCAAAAAATACTATTAATCTCACCTTTCAGTCAAAGAATCCTTGACATGCAACGGCAGTTTAGAAGCCCTCATATTCGGGTACATGAACGGCGAATCAGTTTCGACCAACAACTTATCAAGGGGCAGCAATCTCTCAGATAACAGCCTCCGAATTCCACCATCAGACTTATCCTTGCAGATATACCCTGTGATACCCAAATAGAACCCTTTCTCTATATACTTAAGGCCTTGTTCCACTGAACCGGTAAAGGAGTGAATCACAACTGCGGGTAAACGGGTAGAGAATTCGTCTAGAATTTTTATTAAGTCGTCTTGAGCCTCTTTTTCATGTACGAATAGGGGCTTCCGTAGTTCGCATGCCATTTCAACCTGTAACAATTATAAAGTTTGGGTTAAGTCATTGTTTACTAGCGACGCATCCCGGCTTTGCACGGATGCGTAGGTACTAATATACTGCTTATCTTTACTAATATTATAAAAGCGTAAGTGAGTTTTTTACGTCTTTCCGCATAAGTGGCTGAACCGATTTTGATGAATTTTGGTACAGAGATAGTTGAGACCCTGGAGACGGACATAGGCAATAAGAGGTTTTTTTACAATAAGAAGGAGAAAGAGGGAAAAAAAGCGAAAACTTAGCTTTGCTATTACATTAAATAAGGCGCAAGGACAAAAACTACAGGTTGGAGGTACCTGCAAATAAGGAAAGGGGAATTGTGTGTAGTAATATTATAAATGCGAATGTTTGTAAGAATGGATGGATGCATGAAGTTTGTTACTCTTTCACGCAAAAACGGCTGAACGGATCTTGTTTAAATTTGGCACAGAGGTAGATTACAGTATGGAATAACACCATAGGATATTTTGTTTTCGATCTACACGCGAACGAAGTCGCGGTCGCCAGCTTGTTATTATACACATAAAGCTTACTCTTAAATCACTCTATCTTTATATTTATTGAGGGAAAATCAAACCCTCTAAGTCTACGCAGTCAAAACATATGTGCGTGTCGCGGGTTCGATCCCCGCATGGAACAAATATTTGTATGGCCTACAGATAGTTGTTCCGGGTCTGGCTGTGTGTATGTGAGTTTAAATGTTTGTAAACGCACCCACGATAAAGGAGAAATCCTAGTGTGAGGCAGTTTAAAAAAAAAACTTTGTTTTCTCGTCTCCTGAAAAATTGCCATTTTTAAGTAAGCTCAGTTTAGAAATAAATGTGCGAATGATCTATTAGTCACAATTCACAGTTGTGTTTTACAGGAATTCAACTGATCTAACATATTTCAATATTGACGTAGAGGCAAAAACAAATGAATCAGCTCCTTATCAAACCACAGCATCCGACAGTCAATAGACGACTGTGTCTCACGCATTAATACAAGTACCATATTATATTATACGCACAAACTGACTGAATAATATATTTAGAATATAAATATAAATATCTTGGGACAACTCACACACGGCTATCTGATCCCAAGCTAAGCAGAGCTTGTGCTATGGTAACCAGACAACTAATATACATACTTATATAATTTATAAATACATACATATTTTAGATAAATCACACCCAGACACAGAACAAACAATCATGCTCATCACACAAAGTTTGTCCTGGGTGGGAATCGAATTCACGACCTCCGGCTCAGCAGTCAGGGCGACTAACCACTAAACCAACAGGCCCGTCTAAGAACAGAGTTCATAATTGATATTTTACTAAGTATGTGATACTATCCCATACTATGTGTATGTAAAATATGTGCCTTGGACGTCGAAAATGCGATTTGATCACAAAGCATTTTTTTTTATTTTCATTCAAGAGGCGCATCGATATTGTTACGTTCGGAAACGCGTTATAACCTAACCTAACCTAACTATTTTCAGTTTTATAAAAACTTAGTTTCTGTTCGAATTATGGTCGTAAATTATCTCACGAAAAAGCTTCAATTAATCGTTTAAACGTAGAACTGGATCGATGAAATCACGTTAAAAGAAAAACGGTTTTATAATTGAGAACATCTTGATTTAAAACTTTATGAGATAACGTCATAATTTATACGTTTACGCTTTTCCACACTAAAAAGTTCTTATTAGATACCTAAGTAATATTATTTATCGAAGCTATAATCATCGCGCATGCGCATGAACTAAATAATACGATCACTATCGATACTCTCTTACGCGCACATAACATGAGAGTTAGTTATATTTGCCAATAATATTTGATGACTATATGACGGGCCTGTTGGTCTAGTGGTTAGTGGCCCTGACTGCTGAGCCGGAGGTCGTGGGTTCGATTTCCACCCAGGACAAACTTTGTGTAATGAGCATGATTGTTTGTTCTGTGTCTGGGTGTGATTTATCTACAATATGTATGTATATATAAATTATATAAGTATGTATATTAGTTGTCTGATTACCATAACACAAGCTTTGCTTAGCTTGGGATCAGATAGCCGTGTGTGAGTCTGAGTTGTCCCAAGATATTTATTTATTTATATTTATTAGATATTTATTTAGTTTCATTACGTATAGTATAGAGGAAAGTTTTAGTCTATTAGTACCGAAGAGTGTACGACTAAACGCCGACCAACGCTCGCTCGGCTCGTACGTAGGAGTCCACAGTTTTAACCTAACCTAACCTACCCATGTTTTTTTCAGCGAAGAGTCTTTTCGGCCAAGTGTCCTGTCGGCGAAGAGTCCCGTCGAAGTAAAGTCTTGTCGGTGTTCAGTCTGTCGGCGTTTAGTCGTACACTTAGTACCGAATAGACTCCGAAACTACTGACTGAACTACCAATTGGAACCATATTTCCACCAATAAAAGTCTTAATTATCAGAAAGCAACATCTAAAAGCTGAGAAGTGGGTAAAACCGCTGGGCACAGCTAGTATTATACAATTTGAGACTTGATAACGTATTCAGTTTCAGTACATGCATATAGCTATTTATCGGCAATTTATTAAATAGCTGCAGTTTCCTAAAAAAATGTGCCATATTCTCAAATTGAAAATTTCAAAACGTTTGGTTGACACTTCCCGTGACCCAAGGGCTGGCTTTTACTTTGGCCAGAGGCTTAGCGTTGCCATACAACGCATCCAGTCTCTTTGGGACATTGCCAACTGACGGCGGCGGCGTTGAGGACGAATTTTTTTACGCTTCATATTTTTTTATCATGTAAAACATTAATAAAACCATGAGAACAACAAAAAAAAAAAGATGCTGCTACAGTCCCAGTCACAAGACATAATAACTTGTGAAAGTAAAAAGTAATGTACTTGCCCATTCCAAAGCGTAGATCTTTATGGAGAAGAATGGGCAAGAAACTCCATGGACACTCTTTAAAATCATAATTTTTTACAAAACCATTCATACATCATTCATGTTGATATAAAAAATACATATGAGAACGATGTAGAAAAACGAGCACATTAAGAGCATCCAGAGTAAAAGCAAAAACAAGGGTAATCTATTAGATAAATAAATAAATTAATACACTACTTCAACATATCCTCAGTTCCTCACGTCCAAAATGGAACAGACACAACAAAAAAAACCGAACACACTACTACAAAACAAATTCTAAATCCACAAATAAATATCACCAAAAAACAAATGACAACCTCCACTTTTAAAAAAATGTTTGGAGCCATCAATTTCTCAGGTTGATCGCCATCTTAATTTACATGGGGCGTGAGTCGGTCGCGTCTGGACTGAACTAAATATAGTTCCACATTCGTTACATAGTCCTTTGATCACGAGAGATTGGGCCGATGTTTCCGTCGTTGTTAATGTTTAACAGTTATTCGGAAGAATTTAGTTTCGGATAGTTTAATTTGTTTTAGGTTTAAAATTTTAATGGTTAGGTCCTTTTTTGGGGTGGGATATCATCAAATAACTTCTCCCGCTCTGGGCGGAGCGGTGGGGAGTGTCAGACTTTTACTGACTAAAACCCACCCATGTTCCTTCTATTGCCCTTTACGTTCCGGGGCCGCGGTATCTCTTCTGAAAAAACCCCGGTTGGTTAGCTCCCCTCAGATTCTTCTTATTTTATATCAATGGTATTACTTATAAAATTGACTGCACGATTGACCAGTGGCTGAGCGATTGAGTCCTGCATATTGCATGTTCGATCCCCGCACGGATCAAATATTTGTAAGACCTACAGGTAGTTGTTCCGGGTTTGACTGTTTGTGTATGTGAGTTTAAATATTTGTAAACGCACCAACGATACAGGAAAAATTCCTAGTATTGAACAACGTTTTAAAGAAAAACTTGGACCTAGTAGGACAGGTCCATAGAGGTTTCAGTTCTCCTGTTGAATTGAGGTTCTATACTTTAATGGCCCAGTACATAACGACCTGGATAGTTCCGCCAATTACCTTATTTAAATCTAGGCCTTACATGACGGGCAGGATGAAAAAGTTGTAGCATATTTAATCTTAAGACTGGGACACTCATACTTTTTTTTTCGGACGGGATATCTTGAAATATTTAGAGGGCGAAGCGGAAGGGACTGTCAGATTTGTACTGACTGAAACCCACCCATGTTCCTTCTATTGCCCTTTGTTTTCTGGAGGGTTTGTCACAGCACAGCCACAGAACTCATACTGTGTTTAGGATGGAGGATACCTCCATTTGGCCAGATTATATCTGCAGCGAGGGGACTCCCAAAAACTCTCTCTTACAAATAGCTGGTATGTTAGACCATCCGATTCTTTGTAAAGACATTCAGTAGTTGAAGATTATTTACATACCTACTTGAATGATCGATAAACAACCCTATCATTGTTATCCGTATGATTCATTATCGTGTGTGCACATGTTTATTTGTACACATTGTTCTTTCCAATAAACATAAGATTATCATTCATTCGTAGAGGGGAAATATGCGAACGATACTATATAATTCGGGGTATATAATAAGTAAGTATATAATAAGGGGTGGTCTTTTTTGCCAATGGGAAATCATTAAATAACTTCCCCCGCTCTGGGCGGAGCGGGGTTCAGACTTGTACTGACTAAAACCCACCCATGTTCCTTCTATTGCCCTTTATGTTCCAAGGCTGCGGTATCGCGGTAATAGGAAGCTAAATTATCAGAAAGTAACATAGGGTATAAAACAGCACGGTACTACCCACGGGAGCGGGGCAGCAACTACAGACGCGGGTGAAACCGCTCAAGGCAGATAGTATAAAATCTAATATATAAAATTCTCGTGTCACAGTTTTCGTTCCCATACTCCTCCGAAACGGCTGGACCGATTTCAACGAAATTTTGTGTACATATCGGGTAGGTCTGAGAATCGGCCAACATCTATTTTTCAAACCCCTAAATCAGCAGCGGGTGAAACCGCTGGGCACAGCTAGTAAATATGTATATTTAGCGGAAAGGAGTGTCGAACTAGCTCTGACTAAAACCCATTCATGTTCTTTCTTTTGCCCTTTATGTTCCGGAATCGCATTTATTTCGAAAAACCTGCAACTTCGGCAGTCAGTGGCCAGCTAAATGGGTGGAATAACAAATACGCATAAACAAGAAATCCTATAAATATTATAAAAGCGAAAGTTTGTACATACGTATATTTGTTGCTTTTTCACGCAAAAAGTTCTGAATGGATTTTAATGAAACTTCACAATAATATAGCTTACATATCAGAATAACACATAGCTACAATTCATAAAGATATATTGTACTAGCTGTGCCCAGCGGTTTCAACCGCTGCTGAGCTTCCTTTCTGGAGTGAGGTATGAAAAATAGATATTGGCCGATTCTCAGACCTACCTGATATGCACACAAAATTTCATATAAATCGGTCCAGGCTATAATATTAGATATTCTATTACTATGTGAGTGCGCCGCAGAGCGCAGCTAGTATGTCATAATTTCTTATTCTTCAATATTTTTACCTCAAAGCAGATGACCTCAATGTTCACGTCATGTACTGGTTGCAATGTGCAAAGAGCAATTGTCTGCTTCATATCAATACACAAACACTCATTAACACTAACAAACTTTAATTAGTTCGGAATGTGTATTCACGAAAACAACATTTTAAAATGGATACTGTTGCAACGCGTCTCTATTTTGTTTTTTAGAAAAGATTGCCCCGTTCCTGTATGCCTCAGCTAAAGTGTCGTCAAATCCTTCTTTTGAATTGTTGTTATTTAAATATCAACTTTGTCTAAGTCAAAATTACGGTGAATTCGGAATGACTTCGAAAGCCCTTTATTTATTTATTAAAACTTTATGCACAAGTAAAAACTGTACAAAGGCGGACTTAATGCCTTAGGCATTTTCTACCAGTCTACCTTAGGGTGATGCAGAGATAAAACAAAGTAGGTGCGATAGCAGAAGTAAAGGATATTAGAAAAATAAATAAAAAATAATAATAATATATATACATATATGTAAATAACTATAAATACTTATACATACATACAACAAAATTATATAAAGATAAGAGACCGTAAAAAGACAAAAACCACAACTTAATCACGAGATGAATCTACCAACTTCTTGCAAATGTATTCGCGAACTTTCCTTTTAAAAGTAAACGTAACCTTTAAATGTATCAAAACAGTATATTTTGACATGTCGCCACATCATTAATTACTTAAAACATACCAGTGCGAGCTCATGCAATACTGATTATCCGATCGTTGCACAATTAAAGTGTCGATTACATGAATGATTTTAAACACAAGTAAACAAACAAATTGACATATTCGCTGACACGCTGGCGTGTTAATCACCAAATAATGCCGTGTTTAGTTATAATTAGCAATGTGTAATACGATATTATCAATTAAATTGTGTGGACAACATAGCATAGGCAATTATGATTGACAGGCTTACCCCCGAATACTGAAACGTCACTCAAAATGTGAGGGCTGCTTAACATTTGAGCAGTTCTTAAACTTTAGATTTTGTATGGTCAAACGTCACTTCTGAGTCTCTGTTAAATTTAAGTGGGACTTAAATTTTGAGTGACGTTTCAGTATTCGGGGGTTAATGATGAAATGGTCTCGTTTCTATTCGGACCTTAAAAATCCGGCCAAGACCAAGTTAACCCTATACAGGGTGGAATTTTGTAATGCCACCTGAAGAGGAAGTACTCCTAATACTTTAGATAGAAAATTTTACTCAAAGAAAACATTCCTTTATTTTTAAAAAGAAAGAAAACGGCATTCAAGGATTTTAAAAATTCGCTTGCCGCACACGGTAATCTAACCGACTAAAATCTGTAAAAGTTGCTCCCTGTATTTTAATTGCATCGAACGTTAGGGTCAATAAGGGTGAAATCTCTTTAACAAACTTTTTCTTTCTCTTTACAAATATACTCCATACAAACACGCTACATAAACAGCCATATCTTTTGACTATGTAGATTTATAGGGATGGTTTCACAGCAGAAAGGTACCACAGAGTTGAGTATATTATTTGGAGCCTTTTCTATACAAATAATTTTTTCCTCTTTATTATATTCGTATTGATTAGTTTCAACATATCACCAAACAATCCTTACTTCCTTACTAATATTATAAAAGCGAAAGTGTTGTTGTTTGTTTGTTACGTCTTCACGCCTACATGGCTTAACCGATTTTGATGAATTTTTGGTACAGAGATAGTTGCGACCCTGGAGACGGAAATAGGCTATTTTTTTTTTAATTTGAGGTATGAGCTCCCTCATACTTCAAACTTTTTTTAGAAAAGAGGGAAGGATAGGGAAAACTTACATTGCTATTACAATAAATAAGGCACAATGGCAAAAACTACAGGTAGCAGGTACCTGCAAATCAGGAGAGAACTGTGTTACCCCCAGTTTAACGCGAGCGAAGCCGCGGGCAAAAGCTAGCACTCGAATATATATGTGTAACAACAACTTTCGATACCTCAATACGCTTTATCTTAGTATGTGACACATTCGAGAAATGATAACACAATCAATAAAGGTCTTCCACTGCAAGTAGTTGAGACAACCCAAGGTGACTTTGTTTATCTATCTATCTGTAGAAATGTCTAGTCACATTATTTATTTAAACTTCATAATACAATAGTGGTACATTAGGCGGACTTTAAGGCATTCTTTACCAGTCAACCTTTGGGTTAAATACTACAACATTGTTAAAACCCTGTCACAAATAGTGACGGGACGTTAGGGTCCGTTCACATAGACCGGCTCGGAGAGCATCGGCGCGCAGTTTTCTTTTCACACAGACCGGATCGTATACGCTTGGAGTTAGTCGAGCGGAAACGCCAACTATTTCACATAGACCGGCTGGAAGCGACAGAGCGAGCGAGAAAGAGCACGCAATCGGAACCGATCGGCTGCGCGAGCGTTAAAGAGCATGTAATCGGAGCCAAAGGGCTACACGATCGAGAAAAAGAACGCGATCGGAGCCGGTCACCTCCTCTTATTATTTCACACCAAGCGCCTTCAAGCATCAAAAGCAGTGCACATGCAAAAATAAACCTTAGTACAAATACTAAAAATTCTAGTTTTCAACGTGATAAGAATCTGCTCTCCTCTCCAAGCCGGTCTGTGTGAACGGACCCTTAGTGTTCCACGTGCGCTTCAAAGATAGAGCCAACCGATTACCAACCGCTGTGCGAAAATCAATACATAATATAAATCAGCTTTGGTTAGGACTAGTGTGGTATGATAAATACAGAACGACCGCATTCCGTGTTAACTACTAATAAATTGAGATAAACACGTGAATTTGGCGTGTGTTGCGGGTTGTTCGAAAGAGATACCGCAGCCCCGGAACCCGGAACGGAGAGGGTAATAGAAGAAACATGGGTTGTATTTAATCCGTACAAGTCTGATACTCCTCCCCCGCTCCGCCCAGAACGGGGAAAGGGGTTCCGCTTTTTTTCTTTTTGAGGAACGGAACCGTAAAAATGCCGTAAATGGTAGCAACCAGATGGGAGTTGCCGAAAATCAAGTAAACAGGCGATTTGGAACACCTGTGTCCAGTTGTGAACTGCTGAAGGAACGTTGATGATGGGCATAAATCTAGACTATATATGAAAATCCAGCCTAACAAACTTGCGACATAAACGGCCACATCTTTTGACTGCGTAGACTAAGTGATATGATTTTCCACAACTCCAAGGACCCGAAACTTCAGTATATGGTTTTTGCATAAAATGTTGACAAACGGACAACAAACTGATCCTATAAGGGTTCCGTGTTTTCCTTTTAAGGAACGGAACTCTAAAAATAAAAAAACTCATCCCGCGATAGCATTTAACCAGTCCTAAAATTCCAGACTACAGTTTGAAAGCTGAATATTCATCAAATTAACAGGAACATACAATAAAATTCGTTCCAACGATCTAAAACAGGTCATGACTGCACGTCTGACTCAGAACTTGAGCGTTGCAAAATGGGACCAGCCACTCGAATTAGAGCAGCGCCAACGTACGTGTAAGCAGATAAAAGTGTTAGTGTATTTATTTTGTAAGGTCAACGTCAAGGTCGGGTATCGGGAATGTGGACGGTGAGCAATGGGTAGCTCACCGTCCGTCCGAGGACGGCGCGTTCGTGTTTCACGCGCGCCTTAAAGAGATGTCAGCAAAGCAGAAGGGATTGCTAGAGCCTCCGCCTGCCGGGGTTGCGGGTTGGTCGAAAGAGATACCGCGGCCCCGGAACGTAAAGGGCAATAGAAGGAACATGGGTGGGTTTTAGCCAGTAAAAGCCTGACACGCCCCCCCGCTCCGCCCAAAGCGGGGGAAGTTATTTGATGATTTACCAACCGAAAAGAAGGTCGGTTATTAGAGAAGGATAGACGCTTGGAAATAACGTCTTGTTAACTAAAAGATTAATAAATATTGATTAATGAAGAAAGAAAAATACTTAAGAGGTGTCAAGTCAAGGGACACCCAGATGAAACGAAGTTATTAATTATGTACAAAAACCCTGTATACATTCAACAAAAATAATCGTCGCGACACCACAGTGTTCAATGCGAAATAGAAAGACGAAACGAAAATAACTGGTTTGCTTATTTGACAGCTTTTTTTAAAAATAAATTCCAGTATAACCGGATGTAACTGAATACCCCAATTTTATCTTTAACAACTGTTTATTTTACCTTTGCAAACCAGTTACGCGGTAAAACGATACCCCTTTGTAAGAATGGTTAACAATTTCAGGTTCCTAACTAACTGCAACGACTGTTCATGATCTACGAATGACAAGTTTTAAGGTCCAGTAGGCCTACTATGACATCTTAAAGCAGAACTTATTCCACTGAGTGAAAGAGATGGTGTAAGACACCCTGTATAGCTCTGTCCCTTTCCCTCAGCGGAATAAGTTCTGCTTTAACACGTCAGGTGTACTACAAAAGGAAAAAACGGAAACCCTATTGGATCACTTTGTTGTCCGTCCGTCTGTCATGAGCCTTTATCACGTAAACGCTTGAAGGTATCGAGTTGATATTAAAAGCATACACTCAAGTCTGTTGTCCCTTGGATTTGTGGAAACATCGTATCTCTTAGTCTACGCAGTCAAAAGATATAGCCGTTTATGTCGTAAGTTTGTACGGAACCCGCGGTGGGCGAGCCCAACTCGCACTTGCCCGGTTTTTTTTCTTAGCTCGCATTGCTTCACTGCTGAGGAAAGGTCTCTTTCATAGTCTTCTACCCTAATCGTGCAGTTTTCTCCGGGCAATCTCTCACAAGTGCCTCTAAGAAGTCACGTCAGCGTTTTTGCACCCACTGCGGAACGACTCTGGCACATCGGTCCATCCGCTCAGCTATCAGTTTTGTTTGTCTAAAAAAACCGGTCAACTCCGTGTCGGACTCGGCCACCGAGGGTTCTGTAAACACGGGCAAGTGCGGTCTCGCGCACCGCGAGTTCCGTGCAAACGGGCCTGTTGGGCTAGTGGTTAGTGGCCCTGACTGCTGAGCCGGAGGTCGTGGGTTCGATTCCCACCCAGGACAAACTTTGCGTGATGAGCATGATTGTTTGTTCTGTGTCTGGGTGTGATTTATCTATAATATGTATGTATTTATAAATTATATAAGTATGTATATCAGTTGTCTGGTTACCATAACACAAGCTCTGCTTAGCTTGGGATCAGATAGTCGTGTATGAGTTGTCCCAAGATATTTATTTATTTTATTAAACTTTCGACATAAACGGCCGTATCTTTTGACTGCGTATTCTTAGAGGGTTGATTTTTTTCACATCTCCTAGGGACAACAGACTTGAATATATGATGTCTAATGTCAACTCGATACCTTCATCGTTCAATCGTAATCAAAATGTTTTTATTTCACATAGGCCTACATGGGCACTTATAAAACGTCGAGAAAAGGTGCACGATTCGGGTTGGTCGTTTCCTATGGAGAAGAACCGGCAAGAACCTCCTTTTTGGTGCAATTTTGAGACACACACCGCCCATTAGTGGGCGACCTCAATAAATATATGTGATGTGTCTAAATGCCTATGGGTCGATTTCACTCAGTCTACCTTATAGTAGGGGAGCCCACGATGCTAAATGGGGATTTACTCGAGCGTCGTAGAGACCTATTGGGATGCAAAGCTTAGATGATAAGAAGAAAAAAATGTTATATGATATATACCGTTACATCGGTGGGGGAAGCGGCTATAGATTTTTAAATATGTAAAAAAAAACTGTTGCATGGACATCCTCGAGCGCGTCAGATATTGATAGCATCAATGCCCTATGTATTTTTAATAATGTACGTATGTTAATCTGATCGTTTGCATGATGGGGGTGGTTGTATTTAAGGGTTGAAAATGAAAAAAAAAAATTTAGTCGAGCGCGTCAGATTTTCTAAGGGAGTGTTAAGTGCACCAAAAAAAAGCTCTCATTCACTAATCTGACGATTTCGATGGGACGCAAACTCGCGGCCATTTTCATAATGTGCAAAAAAAAATCGCCATTTTGAAATACTCAAGCGCGTCAGATTAAGATATATGTGGTTAATATTTATGTTCTAAACGTACTGTCTCATAATCTGACGATTATGTAGAGGGATTCGCCTAATCTGACAAAAAAAAAAATAGAAAAACGGTTTACCTTAAAGGCCATCCCTGCAACTTCTCGCTAATTCCATTCCTGGGCGCTTAAAATTGTACTTATGACATTTTTGAGCTCAAAACATAATTTATGTGATATTTTGAGCTCGCTGAGTTCAAAGAAATAATATTTCTATGCATTTGAGCTCTTCCAGCTCGAAAGTCTGATAGAAGTTTCATAGAACACTATTTTTGGAATTTTCAAACCGCAATAACTTTTGAATGGATCAACCGATTTTCACACGGTTGGCGGCATTCGACGCAGTTTTATCATCCTCATAAGTAATTTTGCAATTTTAATTGATTGAACCACAAATTTCGGAGTAATCCCGAAGAAACACTTTTTCGGGTTTCTTTCGTTCACGATATCTCTCGAACGAATCAACCGCTTTTGACCAGCTTGGTGGCGATCGACGTGGTTTTTTAAGCTCAAAGGCGGATTAGTTTTTGGAGTTGATCGATAAAGCCGGTTAAAAGTTATTCCCAAAAAATCACTTTCAAAAAAATTTTTTTTTTTATGTTTTCAGATCATTGAACTTAATTAATTGGGACGGAGTGAGAGAGTAATAGATAGAGAAAGAGTGAGAGAGGAATAGAAACGCGGAGAAGGAAATGTAGGCATCACGCAGCTGCACGCATTTAACTTTATCGACGAATTTTTGTTATTTCGGCTTGTGGAAATCGTCAGATTATATATTTTTCATTATTCTTGAATTATTTCCTTCAAAATAAAAAAAAATTTAGCTACGCTCGAGAATGTCGAGATGACGTTTTTTTTTTACAACTTTGTTGCCCTCCCCTTTTTTTACGTCACTCTCAAATTGTCAGATTAGTGGAATATACACTTCTCACCCTACCTTAATCTGACGCGCTCGAGAATTTCTGATGGTCAATTTTTTTTTACTAATCTGATCCTGTATCCTTCACGGGCGGCCTTATATATGGGCCTCATGTTCTGTGGAGGTACTTAACTGGGTACAAGGTATCCCCCTGTATATTAATCTGCCGCGCTTTAGTAAATCCCGAAATCCCCGCTTGGGCTCCCCTACTATTACTTTTTTTTTTAACGTGTTACCATTTTTGCTGTGTGATGTTTTTTTTTATTTTAATTCTTGTAATGTGTCTTTTGTTGCATCAAATAAATGATTTATCTATCTATCTATTTAAACTCCATGGTAACTCTTTACAACTCTTTTCGTTCCAGAGATAGTGTTTTGACAGACAGACAGACAGACCAACAACAAAGTGATCCAATAAGTGCTCCGTTTTTCCTTTTCATATGCCAAACTCTAAAAAACATTTCAACAGCCACTCAACGTTAAACTACTGCAAGTCAATTATACAGTAGCGCAGTAATGCGTAGGCGCATGCACTGAACAAATTTAACCTAAGCGGATCAATGGCAGCATACATTCGCAAGTCATGTTTAAAGAAAAATTATCGTGCAATTGAGCTAAGCGTTGATCATTTAACACTAATTACAAGGTGGTAATTCTATGTTCTGTCTTTTACGTGTGGTTTTAATACTAGAACACGAGCGGTGAGCTGTTTCTTGTCAACTACTTATCAGCAGATTAACTCGGAGAGACATACACGCGAATGCGTTGTCAATGGTACTTGAAAAAATGTGATATTGGTTTTCAATGTTCGGAATTTTTTGTTCTGACTGCCGCGATCCTGTATACTATTACTTTGGTATTATGAGGACATGGTTGGATATTTCAATAAAATGCGCATAAGTATATCCTTTTAAGAATATAATCCTTACTAATATTATAAAAGCGAAAGTGAGTTTGTTTGTTTGTTACCTCTTCACGCTTTAATGGCTAAACCGATTTTGATGAGTTTTGGTACAGAGATTTAGTTGGGAACCAGGAGACGGACATAGGCAATTTTTTAGAGTAGAGTATAAGTTATGAGGGAGAAAGAGGGAAGAAACGGGAAAACTTAGCATTGCTATTACAAATCAATAAAGCGCTACAGAATTTAACGCGAGCAAAGCCGTAATATTATAATTTGCCGATTTAGGTAACAGGAATTACAATTACTTTATGTTCAATAGTTGTTTACTTTACATATTTAAAAAAAAAACGACCCTTTCGCTGCCCAATCCAAATTATACAATGTATTTTGGACTCTTGCCGCTGAGTTCTGGGCAGCGAAAGTGTTAAGCACGAGTCGGACTGTCGCGCCGAGGGGTTGGGTCATAAACGGGTTTAGAGGGTTGAGGGTTGATTTTTCAACCTCTAAAAACTACAGGCTCTAGCAAACTTCAGGCTTGAGTATATATATGCTTTTAATATCAATTCGATAGCTCCTAACGTTACCAAGATAAAGGATTTTAACAGACAGACGGACAAAAAGTTTCAATAAGGGTTCCGTTATTTCGTCTTGCGATACGAAACCCTAAAAAATAATTTTGTAAATCGGCCCACATTCAACGAAGAAATCGCGTATCAAACATACAAAAAAACACCCTTGAATAATAATAATAAATAAATATCTTGGGACAACTCACACACGGCTATCTGATCCCAAGCTAAGCAGAGCTTGTGTTATGGTAACCAGACAACTGATATACATACTTATATAATTTATAAATACATACATATTATAGATAAATCACACCCAGACACAACAAACAATCATGCTCATTGCACAAAGTTTGTCCTGGGTGGGAATCAAACCCACGACGTCCGGCTCAGCAGTCAGGGCCACTAACCACTAGACCAACAGGCCCGTCATGAATTGCGAACGTCCTTTTTTTGGAGTCGGTTAAAGACTAAAATAGCCGTAGATTGAACTAGAAATCGGGCACAGCCGCTATTACGACTAATAAACTACAATGACCGGTTACGTAAAAATGCGTGTTTATTATAGCCAGCATTCACTACAAAATAATAGGTACAATAACAATTTAGATTTATTAGTATGATATCTTGCTCTTGGTCAGAATGCTGGGCTGTAAAAAAGGTGGATGAAAAACGATTGCATGTAGCAAAGATGAGAACGTTGAGATGGATGTGTGGAGTGACAAAAATGGAAAAAGTAAGGAATCCTTACTTATATTATACAAGCGAAAGTGAGTTTGTTTGTTTGTTACGTCTTCACGCTTTAATGGCTAAACCGATTTTGATGAATTTTCGTACAGACAGACAGACAACAGAGATAGTTGGGAACCAGGAGACGGACATAGGCTATATAATTTTTATTTAAAAAAAAGTGGGAAATGAGGGAGAAAGAGGGAAGAAAAGGGAAAACTTAGCGTTGCTATTACAAATCAATAGGGCGCAAGGGGAACTGTGTTACCCCGAATTTAACGCGAACGAAGCCGCGGGCAAAAGCTAGTGTAAAACAAACGCGTTTCCCTTTTTCGTACTTTTCCATCTGAGCAATAATCGATTCTCATCTAACATGAGATGCTGAATCGATTAGAAACAAACGAGTTTCGTGATCCATAACGATTTCAGTTTCACAAAACGCAATCTCACTGACGCACATTCATTTGGTAAACAAAGAAGTGAGACGTGACCAAATATAATGAAAACGGCATATAGAAACTAGTTGAGACTACAGTGTTTTACTGGAGTTGAGCTTGGCTAGATGCCAGGACATTTTAAAATGGAAAATTCCGGTCAGTCTACGAAAGACGATGTACAGTAAAGTTACCAAGATAAATTAAGGTAAAGTCGGGATAGATAAATATCTAATAATAATAAATAAATATCTTAGGACAACTCACACACTATCTGATCCCTAGATAAGCAGAGCTTGTGTTATGGTAACCAGACAACTGATATACATACTTATATAATTTATAAATATGTACATACATCTAATATATAAAATTCTCGTGTCACAGTTTTCGTTCCCATACTCCTCCGAAACGGCTGGACCGATTTAAACGAAATTTTGTGTACATATCGGGTAGGTCTGAGAATCGGCCAACATCTATTTTTCATACCCCTAGGTAAGTGAGCAGCGGGTGAAACCGCTGGGCACAGCTAGTATTATAGATATATTACACCCAGACACAGAATAAACAATCATGCTCATCACACATAGTTTGTCCTGGGTGGGAATTGAACCCACGACCTCCGGCTCAGCAGTCAGGGCCACTAACCACTAGAAGACCAACAGGCCGGTCAAAGATGTTCTTGTTTTGTTTTAAAAAAAAACGTTGCCTCGCTCTAGTAATTTCTCCTGTATCGTGGGTGCGTTCACAAACATTTAAACTCACGTACACATACAGCCAGACCCGAAATTGACCTGTAAATCATAAGGTGCTGATAGACTTGAGCATTCACTTGTGACAGAACATCGAGCATTCGCCGTTTTTGGAACGAAGTTCCTTATCGCGCGTTGTGAAAGGGGGCTAGACGGAAAAAAATCTTACGAAAAGTTGTCACGACACTTTTTGCTATAGTAAGCTAAAAATAAAAATTTATTACAATTCCTTCACTAATTAATCGAAAGGAACATCGTTCCATCCGGGTGTCCCTTGACACCTCTAAATTTTATATTTGTCGAACTGAAAAACGAGCATAGAGCATAGAGCTAAACATTGCTATGGACGTTTTCATGAGCATTCTAGTCGATGCGAGTCATTCTTCACGAAGATGTCAGACTTGACGGTCGCGTGTGCTGCATTTATACTCATGGGTTAAGTAAAAAAAAGAAAAAGAATAATTGAAGATGGTGGCAACGAGCCGACGCTTGGCTCGCCAAATAGGTCGAAGCAATGCTTGCTAGAATGCTCTCCAGAATGCTCGCTAAAATGTTCTCGTATTTCTTTTATGATGTAACATTCGCACTAATGATCATTTCAAGTGAATGCTCAAGTCTATCAGCACCTAAACAAATATTTGTTCCGAGCGAGGATCGAACCAGTCGATCGCTCACCACTGCCGCATGCCGTGCCGTCAAAAGAAGCCACACTTTTTGAAATAATTGTTTATCTCCCACTACTATAAAAACAGGCTTGCACTTTGGTTATTCATCTACAAATTCATCATCATTTTCCTGCCCCTTGTCCCATTCTATTTGGGGTCGGCGCAACACGTTTTCTTCTTCCATTCTCCCTGTCAGACGTCACGGCATAATTTACACCTTTGTCCTTTACATCATTCCTTACACAATCCATCCATCTTTTGTTGGCCTTCCTTTCCGTCTCTACCCATAATTATTCATTTATCTATTACTCTTTTAGCCACATGCACTTCATCCGTCATTACATATCTATACCAAGACAAACGACTCCCTTTCAACTATTCTGTAACAGGCGCAACTTTCAAACTTCCTCTAATATACTCATTCCTTACTTTATCCATTCTGGTCAATATATAGCAACCATATCTACGGTTGATATTTTACACCACCATGCTGGGATACCTACTTCAATTTAAACAATAGAATATCAGCCTTTTCGAATACCGTGGTTTGCCATCAAGGAAATGAGTATGTGTCATATTGTTTTGCTCCATAGATTGCGATCTGGGGCCTTAGTCTGCTATTACAATAGTGTCAGAATGGTCGATCACTGATCGCATAATGGTTAATTTTGACAAGCTTGGTAATCTGCTACATACTAAACTTGACAAAATCAACCATTATGCGATCAGTGATCGACCGTTCTGACACTATTGTAATAGCAGACTAAGGTCCCTGGTCACTACCCATCCCGGAAGTTTGAATTATTAATGAAAAAAGAAAATTCTCCCAATTGTGAAACAGTTAAATATGTTCATCATATACTTGTAAAGTGTACTAAGAAAAAGAAAGAAAGAGAAACACTGTGGAGTTGCTTAAAATTAAAAGAAAACGATATCGGTCCGTATGTTCAAATTTTAGCACAACACTCACTGAAAATAGCAATTCTCCTTACTGATTTGTGTAGTGATGTAGAATAATAATTTATATCATAAGTGTGTAGTTTAGTTCAAGTTTTATTTTAAGTTATGATGAGGCTGACTTGCCTTTGAGTATAAAATTTTCTTTGGGTTCCGTACCTCAAAAGGAATAATTGAACCCTTATAAGATCACTTTGTTGTCCGTCTGTCTGTCAAGACCCTTTCTATTCGGAAACGCGTGGATGTATCGAGAAGGTATTGAAATTAAAATTATATACTCAAATCTGGGATCGATTAAAGTTGTGAAAAATCAACAGTCAAAAGATATGGCCGTTTTTTTTTTCGCCGTTTTTGATCGCTTGGTGCGCAAGTCCTAGTCACATTTAGCCGGTATTGTATTATTTTTGTACTGCTTTTTCCTGTGCGAATCCAATAAACAGTGATTTCTTCTTTCTTCCTAAACAAAATGCACATTACACAATCGTCATAAGGCTCTTGTGCGATTACGAATACGTTACATAAGAAAGGTGCCGGAAATTATTTATATAGCAATTCTAAAGGCACTGATTACGTGCACCGAAGAAAAGAAGTTATGAATGTAAAGCATTTTGTTTAATAAACTAACTTTTATAAACTATGCTATTTCTATAGTACGGGAACGTTGTCGCGCATCATGTTAGAAGCTGAGTCATTCTATATTGAATGCACAAAGTGGTGCTATTGAAATGATTGTAGGATGAATGCGGGTCGTCGTAAGTTCTGGATCAAAATCCAGATGATTGTTATTGAGTGTACGGATGTATCCTGTATTTGGTGTTCGGAATTGGACACTGGTTGCTGTTGAAGAACATAAATAAAAAAACAACTTTAAAAGTGATAGCTTGCAATGAATCACCCTTTTTTTTGGATGGGAAATTATCAACGTATTTTAAAATCATCTTTCATGTTATTTAATTATTAAGTTTATTTGATATTCATATAATGTCATTTATTTTTTAGTAAATAATATAATTGCTGTTTGTATTCCAAATTTATACAAATAATAATATTATATAGAGGAAAGATTTGTTTGTTTGTTTGTATCAAATAGGCTCCAAAACAACTGGACCGATTTCTACCATTTTTTTTTTTTCAAATAAGAAGCTACATTATCAGGAACTAACATAGGCTATACAACATCACGCTACTACTCACAGGAGCGGAGCAGCAACTACACGCCTTGCGCGTTTTACCCGCGTCTAACTGCTAGTAAATTGACAACACGGTTAGCGCAGTGGCTGAGCGATCGACTGCTGCGCTGCGTGTCGCGGGTTCGATCCCCGCACGGAGCAAAATATTTGTATGGCCTACAGATATTTGTTCCGGGTTTGTGTATGTGATTTTAAATGTTTGTAAACACACCCACGATGCAAGAGAATTTCCTAGTGTGGGGCAACGTTTTTTAAAAAAATATCTATACTAATATTATAAAGCTGAAGAGTTTGTTTGTTTGTTTGTTTGAACGCGCTAATCTCAGGGACTACTGGTTGGAATTGGAAAATTCTTTTAGTGTTGGATAGTCCATTTCTTGAGGAAGGCTATAGGCTATATAACATCACGCTATGACCAACAGGTGCTGAGCAGCGCGGGTGAAACTGTGGGGAACAGCTAGTATATATATAAAAAGATATATTATTCTTTAACTAACCTGTCGTTTAAACACGTCCCGCTGTACATGGGGCTCGGAGAAGTCCTTGCTGTAGTTAAGGCCGCATTCGCCCACAGCCACACACTCCGGGGCGGCCGCGATCTCGTGCAAGTCGCCCCACATGTCTTCCTCTATCATCGACTTCGCATCGTGGGGGTGAACACCTGGACCAAGCGGAGAATATTTTAATGTATTTATTCTTCTTCTTGCTTTCTTTCTAAGGGTGCAATCTAGTTATGTGACGCCATGTTAAAATAACTGAGTTTCTGTGCATTTAAATGCATTGTGAAGTTTAGATAACATCACCCAAACATTTATAAAAGAACTAGCTTTCGCCCGCGACTTCGTCCACGTGGCATAGTTACTTTGGGCTAACGCTAACTTTAACCCGTGAGGATCGGACCTTTTTCTCACTTTTTTTTGGCCTATGTCAATCTCCAGGGACCCAACTATCTCTGTACCAAAATTCATCAAAATCAGTTTGGCCATTTAGGCGTGAAGACGTAACAAACTCACTTTCGATTTTATAATATTAGTAAGGATTTAACGAATGTCTTGTGGCTGGGACTGTAGCACCATGTTTTTTTTCGTTTTATGACTTTTAAAAGTGCCTGTACTGGTCTAATTGAAATTTGGTTTTTTAATGAAATTTAGTATCAAGATAGCTAGCAAAAGCAGCTAGTCAAATATTAATGCGAAAATTTGTGAAGATGTCTCTTTCACCTAAAAATTATTTAACAGATTTGTACGAAATTAACCACACAGATAGTTTATAACCTAGATTAATACATATAATACTTTTAATTACGGTAGAACGATCCTGTGGGATAATTACCTAACTTCAAGCGGGCAAAGTCGCGGGCATGGGCTAGTTAAATACAATTCTAACCAACTATTTATGTAAATACTGACTATGATAAGTATTTACCTACATACAGTAATTAAGATTATGCACATGAATTTTTAACAAAGAGAAAGTTACGAAATTTTAATTATAGCTATGTAAAAGTAGGGTAATTTACTTCACATACATTTAAATTAATTTTTGAATAATTTTCATTATCTGTGCTAAGGAAATTGTTATTCTCTATGGTTGAAGACTTATGGTTTTCTAGAACTATTTAAATAGTAGGTTATTTCCCTGCATTCGCCATTTACAAATATGTTTGGTTTTTTTAAGGGTACTTACGGCGGTTCCAATAAACAACGCACATTTAAACAACAACACAATCAGGCAAACCCGTGACAACTAGCTGTATGTCATACAAATATTTGTTCGTTGCAGGGATCGAACCTGCGTTACGCGGCGTAGAAGCCACTCGATCAGATACTGCGTCAACCGTACCGTCGAAATGTACAGTATTCAATTGTGATGAATACTTTACAAAACTACAATGATTGAAAATGCAAAGGCTAGATTGCACCCCCGTCCGCTCCGCCTAGAGCGGGGGAAGTTATTTGAAGATTTCGCATCCGCGAAAAAAGTTTATTTACGTGGGCTTAATAGGCTTCTTTTTAAATTAGCTCATTCCATCAACTACCTACCTCATCTTGGTCCTTAGGACAAGAGTAGGACCAAGGCGCTGTGATATGGCTGCTATGTTGCAGTACCATGCTAAGATGGGACCTTTAGGCCTCGTAAAGGACAAGTTTTTTATTTTTACTAAAAACGTTGCCCCTCACTAGAAATTTCTCCTATATCTTGGTGTTACAAACGTTTATATACACATACAGAAACAGCCAGACCCGAAACCACTATTTGTAGGTCATACGAATATTTGTTCCAAGCGAGAATCGAACCCACGACACGCAGCGCAGCAGTCAATTGCTCAGCCACTGAACCATCAATTTAATTTCTTATTACATTGTTTTTTAGATTTTTCTGTTCTGTTTAAAGTTTCGTACCTCAAAAAGAAAATACGGAACTCTTATTGGATCACTTCGTTGCCAGTCTGTCTGTCTGTCAAGACCCTTTATCTCGGGAACGAGAGGAGGAGGAGGAGGTATCGAGTTGAAATGAAAACCATATCTGTGGTCCCTTTGTGCTGTGAAATCATGCCTCTAAGTCTACACTAATGTCGCAAGTTTGTACGGAACCCTTGGTGCGCGATTCTTACTCGCTCATGTTTCACTCGTTTTTTTTTTTTAAATTTTGTTTTATTGTCTAGTCCTGTGCGAGTCTTATAAACAAAATAAAATCTAACAAAATATTGACGGCACGGTTGGCGCATTAGCAGAGCGATCGACTGCTTCGCTGCGTGTCGCGGCTTCGATTCCCACACGGAACAAATATTTGTTTGACCTGCAGATAATTGTTCCGGGTCTAGCTGTTTGTGTATATGAGTTTAAATGTTTTTAAACGCAATCACGAAATCTTAGCGTGAGTTGCCTCACAAGATCGTTTGAAAAGAAAACAGTTTTTCGTATTTCTTTCAATAGATATTTAAAAGTAAACTTAATCATTCATAATCTTAATCGTCATTTAATGTTATTTGTTTTAGGTATCCTGAACCAAACTCCTATCACCCTCAAATTAAACACCGTAAATTTGCCCTATGTGTCACTCTCATACAACGTTGTAATTGGCCAAATACGTCTCACACACAAGAGACGTGAATGCCACTATAGGAAAAAAAAAAAAAAAAGTAAACTTACCAGCTGTTGAGTAAATCGTGCTGGGATAAAGCCTTGTCAGTCGTAATGCCTCCTTACTGTTCCTCACCGAAGTACCCGTTACCATGATCTTTTGGACACCTGCGAAAATGTTTAGAGGTTTACACAAAATAATGACATCAATTTGATCGAAGTGTACACAAATGGGTCATTTGTCATCATTATTTTCTAGTTAAAAATTAGTCATCCTTAGAATATATCGGAGGATGACAAATTTTTTGATGTTGTTCATACAAGGATAGCTGGTAAAACATCTAATATATAAAATTGACAAGTCACCGTGTTAGTTACCATGCTCTTCCGAAACGGTTGGACCAATTTGAAAGAAATTTTATGTGCATATCGGGTAGGTCTGAGAATCGGCCTACATCTGTTTTTCTATACTCTTCTCTAGAAAAGGAGCTGAACAGCGGGTGAAACTGCTGGGCACAGCTAGTAGCTAGTAGTAGTATGTACCATATATTAGGGGCGAGCTTATAGCCATGAACCAGGCACAAATCGAGGCTGTGTTACTACTATGAGAAAATTCTAGATCGATAAATACAATAACAGCCTGCCTGCTGAACCCAAGACCTTATTCTCAACAGTCAATCTTGCAACCACACAACCAACAGGCAAAAAAAGTGTGGAAAATGTTTTAAATTTAAGATATCAAGTTGAAGGCATGGATAAATAAAATACTATTCCCTAAAATACACGGAAAAGTATTGAGATAATGTTTTAAAGCATGGATAAATGAGCTACTATTCCCTTCAGTATGATTACAGGAATATAACCAGAATAGGTTTGTTTATACTTTCATCAAACAGTTTTGGAACTGGTTGGATACAAAAGAAAAACAAGCAAACAGCACAAATCATAACATTAAACAGACTGTTTAATGTTGTTTTAGTCTTTATGAATGGACTTAGAATAATAAACACATTCTATGGTTGCTGTATTATTAAATTTATCTTGGGTTAAACCTTTTGAATGCCAGTGTGCCATATTTGTGACAAGCAAATTGTGCCCTCTATGCCCACAACTCAAATATGTAACAAAAATTGAGGAAAAAGAGTGGCTTGACATAGAGGGTACATGTGTGTTTATGGTCTGGCATTCAAAAAAATAAAATGTTAAATCACATCATCTGTGATTTATAATTTAATTTTTTTATAATTGTTGAATAAAGACCTTGTCATTACTTAATTGAAGTGAATTTCTGCTTTAGACTTACTTATAATACACAAATTGTGTTATTTATTCTAAAGTTTAATAAACTCATCCATGGTCAAACAAAAAGACAACGGCCTGTGTATTAGTCATTGCTAATTTTAAAAGCAATATAATTTCCTCAATAATTAACTTCATGAATTACATGTTAGGTAAACACTGTATATTATTTTTATTACTAGAAAACGCGTACGCAACGCAAACTGCTTTCTTCACTCACAATTAAGTGCTAGATCATATTTCATTACACACATAAAAATACATAACATTCCAAGCACAAAAAACATTTATGTAGCATGACAATAACCCAGTAACTCGTGAGGTATTCAATGTGCAATCATTTTAAATGAATAAATTACTTTTAACGCGAGTACATTGTAACACCGAATCATTGTACACACGCAATCACACATATGTTTTTTTTTTCTTCTTTTTATCAACCAACCTGCATCTTTTGCCCTTTGCACGACAGAATCGAGATCACGGCCGTATTTCTTGTTCGTCAAGTTCGCGCCAATGTCGATTACAATAAGATTCTCGTAACATCCCTTCAGTTCTTCAGATACTTGAGTTTCTTCAGACGTCATCCTCGGGTTTTGTATGAAGCTTATTAAACGGTGTTTACCTAAAAAAATACTTTGATATCACTATTCCTACTCGAGGTCTTTTTTAGGCAGGAGGTGGAAGTGCACTTACAAATTGTATCAAACACTCCTACTAAATAAGCCCCTGTTATTTTAATGACTAGTCGAGCGGTTCACCCTCTTCACTGAGCTGCCACCATGTTTTTGAGGCACGTTTTTCTTGACACACTTCAAATCAGATGTGTCAATCTGTATATTTAATACAGTTTGTGATTGGCTGGTTATTTTTTCTAGACTATTTTGATAGGCAAGTATTAAACGTAACAAACACCGCACTTCGCGTTTAATTTCCGTATTTGCTGACAGAAAGTTATCATTTCTTAAAGTTTCACACAACAAAAAAAATAATATATACAGACTCAGGATTGTTTTTCGGAAGTTAAAACAAAAGTACGTATTTCAGTCCTTGAGAAAATTTTACTGCCTTTCTTGATTATTTGTTATTCCATGGGCTATAACAAAACGTTTAATGTTCGTTCGAAACTAAGCAAAAAAATACATGTGGTCCTTGTTTTTAAAGAAAGCTATTATTTTGAAAACATAACCCACATGAATAAATGTACAATTGTCTGTTCTTCTTTTTCAAAATACATGTCGCGAAAATATGCCTGAAGGTGATGGAACTCCTTTCGTTGGAAGTGTTCGAACGTTCTTCAAAGCTGTCAATCAGCTGTGCGGGTGACACTGACAGTAGTTTTATATACATAAGCCGACTAAATGTAATATTGATTGATACTGTGAAAATCTCAGCACCCAGACAACTTCTGCAAATAGTTTTCACTATAGCAATCTAGAAAAAACACCACAAGCTGATAAAAATAAGTCATTATTTCAGCGTACATAACCAAAACGAAAAACAATTAAACACACGAAAATCAAAAAAAACCAAAATGACGAAGGTGGCGCAGTTCTTCAAAAAGAATATAGTCCTAATTGTTATGGTGCCTGCAATTGTTGGTGCCCACTACGGCTGGTATAAACTGCAACAAGTCGACACGTTGGTGTCCCAAGAAGATAGGAACAAACTGCCGATTACGAAAGTAATTTCTGATCTAATTTCGTAGTTCTGTGACATTATGATGATAGTTTGTGACTGCGTGTACTCCGAATGTAATAGTATGTATTTTGTTAATAAATTAGAGTAAGAACCACTGTAATTCTAGTGTTTGTCATATACATCCTTAACTTTCCTCATTCGCCAACCATTTGTTAATGTACAAAGCATAGTAGTCTACTTTGAGACAACCTTTAAGTACAAACAAAAAGAAGAAGAAGTATATTGGAAAATCATTTTCAATAATTGTAAATTGCTTTTTAATAGACAGTAGTTACTTAGTGTCATATATGTAATAACGTGGGTACCTTCAATCTTGTGTAATAAGTATACTTTTATAAAAATATTCGCTAAGTCGAGGGTAGGTTGGTGTTACACACATGTTTTGTACTGTGCCATGCTACTCAGCTCAATAAACGGATTTACTCAAATCTCGGAGTTTTAATGGGCATTTTACTTAGTGATAGTAGATTTATAACATGTTGTCAAGCATAATCATACAACAATTCTTACTGCAAAAAACTGAACAAAATCATTAGCCATCGCCAATGCGCTTAACACCCTGCCTTGGAGCAGCATCAAGGAGGCACTCTAGTACCCCTAGAACCCAAACTAACTTTGTCATGTGGTCAGGGTTTAAAAAAGTGAGCAGGTACATGTTTCACACAGAAAATAAGTAATTGACGACACAGTGCTGCGATGCGTGTCGGGGGTTCAATCCCCGCAAGGAACAAATATTAGTATGGCCTACAGATAGTTTTTCAAGGTCTGGCTGTTTGTGTAGGTGAGTTTAAATATTTGTAAACGCACCCACAATACAGGAGAAATTTCTAGTGCAGGGCAAGGTTTTTTTTTTAACAAAATACTTACATTTTTACTTAATTATTTCAGGTATTAATGGGCTTCTGATTGATGTTGCTGCACACCAGAGAAGAATCATCTTAAGAAAATAAATATAGCTGGTTTTAAATGTAAGGTACATAGCATAATGTTTGTTTGTAACTAGTAAATGTTAATGAAATTAGAATAAAGCAATGTTAAATTATTATTTTTGATGTTTGATTCAAAGTTGCTATAGGGATGTGAAGAACGGGGTATAAAGTTGTTCATCCCCTATATGTAGAAAAGGGAGGATCATCTAACCAGGGGCCTGAGTCTGCTATTACAACAGTGTCAGAATGGTCGATTACTGATCGCATTATGGTTGATTTTGATTATTTTGGTAATCTACTACATACTAAACTTGTCAAAATCAACCATTATGCGATCAGTGATCGACCATTCTGACACTATTGTAATAGCAGGCTAAGGCCCCTGTAGGCCATTCAAATATTCGTTCCAATGCCGATCGCAGCTTCTGTACAACTATTATAAAAAAAAATTTAATGGCATCTCGCAGTTCAACCAAGGAGGTTGTCGTCTGCTTAACCGGGCGAATCCTGTGAATGTCTTAAAATTTAAGACCTCCAGCCAGGGTAAAAACTTACAAACTAAGCGACTACACGCTAAGGGCACTCCCTGTGGGGTACGAGCCTCGGCTTAGGGAGTCGCTGAGGGACAGCAAAGGACAGGTTGGATCTGAGTTAGGTCAAATAAAAGTCAGTCAGAATATATAGAACCATTTTTATTCACTATGAGGGTAAATAGTAAGCGCACCTGTGGCGAAGGTCGCCGGTGATGCCTGACGCAAACTGTGACGTCATCAGCATAACAAACTGGATACAATGTTACAAAGATATTTCGGCATTTGAATGAATAGAGTACCTACCTACCTACCTAATACACTTGCGAGCAACAAAATCGACTCGTGCTATTAGCGCGCAGTCTTGTATAATGAAGAAAAAATTTGTGCACAAATGGCTTGAAATAGAGTTTTTTTCATTCAAATATTCTATATAATATTCTATATTTCTATGAAAAATACTGAAAAAACTTAGCTATCTGAATTAAAATAAATATGATAAAATGTAGTAGAAAGCGGGAACTTTACAATGTGTTGCAGCTAAATTTTCCTGATTAATTTTGATGTATTCAATCAGTACTTGCAGTCGGCTGTTCGTTAAAAGAGGCAATTTTTATAAACTACGGCTATTTAAATTGCATAAATAAAAAAAAATACTTGACTTGACTTTTTTAATTAATGGCGTTTGTGGAAAAAAAAATACAGAGGTACTTACTGAATATTTCCTATTATATTGATGTTGTCATACATGGCCATACACTTTTTATAAAGTATCTACTTTGTAAAAAGAGAATTTATTAAAAAAAAATGAGAAATAGGGAGACAGGGGAGAGATAGATTTTTTTTCCGATCTTCACGCGGCTTCACTAGCTTTCCTGTGACTTCGTCCGCGTAGCATGGTAACTTTGGCCTAACGCTAACTTTAACTTAGCGTTAGACCAAAGTTACCATGCTACGCGGACGAAGTCACAGGAAAGCTAGTCCTTACATATCATAAAAGCGAAAGTGGGTTTGTTTGTTAGGTACGCTTCACGCCTAAATAAAAAGAAAGAGTGTGTGTACTTATGTACACGCGTTAGAAGTTATACTTCTTTTTTCTTTGTACAGACGCCTGCAGGTCAAGCTATCCGAAACTGTCAATTTTTCCCAATGAACTTTGAACCTAATACTTTAGAAAAGTCGAAAATCTATCAAAGAAATCTGACAGATTGTAGTAGCTTGATGTGCAGGCGTCTGTACAAAATTTGATTCGATTTGTCAATATATTTACTTAATTTGATTATGGCAACACTTTAACGTAAGAATAGCCGGCAGTAGGTAATTCATTTTATCAAATCAATTTCATAACTTATTATGTTTACAGAATAAACTTCTATACAAAATTGGCATTCTAATTACAGAATTACTTCAAAAATAAAGAAAATAATTGTAATATAATTTTTATCTTGATGCATGAGAAAAACCAGTACCGTTGATTGTCATGATTCTTTAACAAATAGATAAGATCAAAGATTAAATTAAATTACAAGTAATACTATTAACGTCGTTTGTGAAATTGGTTTAATAAAAACACCAAAATAATATTTATTTATTCACACTGTTTAACTGTACTGTTACGAAACACGTGTTTTAAATATAAAAATACTAGAATATACAACTTGGACATAGTTATGGATTTTCATGCCACCTACAACTAACTTCACGCTGTCGTCGTAAAAATTCACTCTCATCATTTTTCTCCATCGCGCCAAAAGAAGTATAACTTCAAAAAAACAGATTTCGATGAATTTTGCTGCATTTTTCGCGCAATTTTCGGAACATCTATTTAGAACTTTACGACTTAATGAGGCGTGAGTGGATTTGATTGCTCGGGAGTGTAACAAACAAGATGACACTAATATAAATGGTTCCACATATTCCGCTTACTTCAACATGCAACAAAAGTACCTTTAAAGTAGTTACCAACACCAGGTGATTAAATTTCTGCGCAATATACCTTTCAAAGTTTTCGTCTCAATTCAACTCTATTTCTTTATTCGCCCCGTTTTACGGTTTCAAATTGCATTGTTGTTTGTGTCATATTGTTTTGTCGTGTTGTTTTAGATGGCGAATTTAGTTCCCGTTTTGGCCACGCGCCTAAATATCTTTGTACAATCATTTAATTTTGTAATCTATTTAATAATATCATACTTCTATCACAAATAAAAGCCAGTCAGAATATGAAGAACCATTTAATCATAACGAGGGTAGTAAGCGCACCCGCGGCGCTAGTCAGATAGTCGGCAGGTGACTTCGGGAGTCGAGCTCTGTCTTCTTGTTCTTGGCGGCCTGGTTCCGATCTGTCACTATCAGTTGGGGCAGCAATGGTGATGATTGCACCTGTAAAGAAACAATTGTTTTTAATAGACGTTTTTGACTGTATATTATTCCACTTTTGTTGTTGTTGGAAACCGCCATAGTAACAGCCGATTTAAAAATATCCCAATTAATATTTCCTATATGGGGATTCGGAATAATTTAGGTTTCTACCTACTGAAAATGTGGTTAATGTACGTGGAGGTATTCCATGAAGCACACCCAATCGAAGCACACCCAGACAAAGCACACCTAAAGTATTCCATTTAGCACACCCGTAAGTGGGCTTCAAATAATAATTTAAAATAATTAATTTCCTATTCCACGAAGCACACCTACGAATATCACTCGCATAGTGCGGGGACTAAGAAATAAAAATGTCGATAGAAGAAAATATTTATAATTTTAAAGACAACTAAAATGTTTAACATCTTTCAGTTTCATAGAATGTGATCCAACATTTGTCATTTTTGTAATCTTACTATTTAAAATCACAGATTGTTTCATAATAAAATTATCTTTCCAATAAAATAATTATTTATTACTTAACAATTTTTTTGTGATCTTGTTAAAATCACAGATTTGAAATTAAATTACAATAAAAACTTAGACAAATATCAAAAATAATAAATATTTTCTTCTATCTACATTTTTATTTCTTAGTCCCCGCACTATGCAAGTGATATTCGTAGGTGTGCTTCGTGGAATAGGAAATTAATTATTTTAAATTTTGATTTGAAGCCCACCTACGGGTGTGCTAAGTGGAATACCTTAGGTGTGCTTCGTCTGGGTGTGCTTCATGGAATACCTCCGTACCTACGTGCGCCGAAGTCCCTTCCATCCTATACATTGTATACAACACCTTGCCTTGCCTTAGTGTGACCCATCATGCTGCCAAGTCATAAGTTCGAGCCCAAGGTATTATTTTTAATTGTATTTTTTCGTCTTTGGCACTTTAACGAGCACGCCTTGCAAAATTGCAAAATAGTTCTCACATAATGTAGGTACCATCTCGACATAAATGATGTAGGTAACCAAGGTTTTGTTAAATACAATATTCAGATTTAAAAGAATGTCAATAGAGTTTCTTGCCCATTCTTCTGCATTGAGATCTATGTTTTGGAATCGGCCACTACTAGGTACTGTGCCTTAATTGTGACTGGGACTGTAGCTTAAATTTTATTGTTATCATTGTGTCGACAATTCAAAAGTAACTGGCGTACTTAAAATAAATGCTTTTGATTTGATTTAAACCTCTGATTTTTCGGATTCATGCGCGTATGTATAGGCAATTATCATTTGGTTCAGTGAAGGAAAACATCGCGAAGTATCTCAGGCACTCTTGACATGCTTTTTAAAGTTCTAGACGCCAAGTTAGAGAGCCCATGGGCAGCATAAAACTCTAGACTCCAGGTTAGGCACTAACCACAAGACAATAAAAGAAGGAGTATTTACAAACCAATAAATTAAATGCCTTATAGCACAATGATTAACCTATTTATAAAACTACCTACTCAATGAGTACGATTAACTACGGAAACATAATTTATGTCTAACTACCTATTTAAAAATGGTTTCTCATTCCTTCACGCAATGTTTGTTTATAATAACTACCCAATAAGTACCTGCAATACACGCTAAATTACAAACTTTTTACTCTGCTAACTAACTTTCAAACTTCATAATTTTTTTGTAAGGCTGATGCCACACGGACATTGCCGGTGGGATTTTAACGAATGATCGCCACATGTCGCATCGCTCGCATGACGTTCATTTGTCGAAATCACTGCGCTGCGACGACGCAACGCATTGGCAACGCCCCTGTGGCGTCAGCTTTAGGTAACACTTAACGACGCGAATCAGCTTGCTTGAGCCGATTTCATTCCACAACGTTTGTCACATTTATTTTGGCGCCGGGTCCCATTTGGGTGCCATTTTCGTTAATTTGCATGGACATAAAGCTTTTTGAACGGCTCAAACCCACTCCACGGCATCAAGTCACTCCAAAATTCTATAATAGTAGCTTTCAAGCTCTTCTCACTACTCTGGTTCCTTGCTCAAAGATATATAGGTACCTACTCTAACGCGGTCTAGGGACGCTTTTCCCTATTTTTTCTTCTTCTTCTTCGAACTGATTGAGTCCACGTTGCTCTTAGCGCTTTTACCGTCCGAAACTTCACTCGTTTTAAAACGGTCCAAGTCTTGCTGCAGAATTAATTATATGTGGTCAGCTTATTTAGGGAAGAATATTAAGATAATAAAGTTTTTTTTTAAGTTATTCAATGCTGGCCAGCAAGTAGAGTACCTATTTAAATCGTTCTAAAAATTCAAAGACATTTTTGTCATCCACGCCACTATTCTCTCACGGAGCAAAAGCCTGTGTTTCAAGTTTTAAAAACTATAAAGGCTACCCTAAGGAGTAAAACTGCCTCTTTGGTATTCGCGAGGACTTAAAAAGGAGGAGGATTTTAGTGGTTGTGTGACCTGTCCTCCGTACAAACATACCTGTGTTCTTCTGGCTTTTTCAAACTCCTCGTGGTCTGAATGTGGTACTGTGAAGAGAAAGTTCTCGAAGATAGGATGCCTCAGTAGCTGCTCGCATGTCCACCTCATCATAGGGTCTTTGTCTAGGCATTTCTGGGAAAAAAAAACCAATGCTTTTAGTCGTCGATGCTCTAAACTCATGTTCAAGACTATCATAATTGGGAGCTTATCAAAAATGCAACAAAATAAATTGAAATTCTTTATTTGTGATATCAAAATAAGTAACAGCTTTTTACTGAATCCAAATGAAAGTTAATTTAATACGATGCTTATAACAAGAAAACATTCTTAAATATTTCTCAGTCAGCCACAGATAGGTGTACTTCGGGGAAAGAACCAGTATTACGAAAACCAGTATACTTACACTCATAAAATCTAACACCAACTCATTGCAGGAATACCGTGACGGGATCTTCTTCTCGAGAGGTTCCACCGAGCTTGGCTCTGGCAGCGCCATGCCCTGCAAACATTGATTACCAGTTCATAACAATTCACTCAAAACGATAATTATGAAAGTGTTCTATATTTTAAACTTTATTAACCTGTTGAACGCTAGAGCGTAAACTCACACGCTTGCCATCCGCACCGAGAAACTCATTTTACCAACATTTTGTCATTCAAAAGATTATTGAAATAGCCCGTTTGCAACCGTTGATCATTTGGGTCAGTAGAAAATGATTTTGCGTGGGCAAACGTAAGTTTGGGACGGCCTCAGGATTTCTGGAGCGACAATACGAGTGGGGTGGGGACTAGCAGTAACAACTGAATGAGAGTTGCAAAAAATCCAGCATATGTGCTGTAGGCTGATTATTGGTGAATAAACTGTCGGTCAGGGTTCAAGTATTCGCCCGTATGTAGCTGATTTTGTATCCGTGAAGTATCAGCAGTATCGCTCTGGGCGGAATGGTGGGTGAGCGTTACACCCATTCATGTTACTGACCCATCCATGTTCCTTATTTTCCTTTTTATGTTCCGGGGCCGCGGTATCTCTTTCTAACAATAACCCGCAACCCAAGAAGTGACTCAAGACCTTAGTTCATCCTACCGGGGTTGCGGAGTGTCCGCAAAAAAAAGACTTTAGTACATAAAATACTACATAAAAAAAATAAACCTACCCTTACGCAATGCTAGTCCTATGTTGTACCGATAGTTATTAAAAAAAACCAGTGCCCCCACTCACCTGAAAGAATGTATTCTGTGAAAATATAGTCATATGCCTGGGCAGAAGATCCCCTAGGGTTTTCCTTATAAGGTACAACTGGTCAAGGTCACTCTTGCCCGGCCATAACGCTTCGCCCGACAGGAGCTCGGCAAACACACAACCTGGAAAAAGGAAGCGCATCATGAACTATTATAGAGATAGCTTTTACCCGCGGCTTCGCTCGCGTTAAATTAGGGGTAACACAGCTCCCCTTTCGTGATTTGCAGGTACCTGCTACCTGTAGTTTAGCCATTGCGCCTTATTAATTTGTAATAGCAACGCTAAGTTTTCCCTTTTCTTCCCTCTTTCTCCCAACCCAATTTTATTTAAAAAAAAAATGCCCATGTCTGTCTCCTGTTTAGCTATTAAAGCTTGAAAAGGTAACTAACAAACAAACTCACTTTCGCTTTTATAATATTAGTAAGGAAGTAAGGATAAAATGTATGATTTATCTAGCCTTTTCCCTAGTTTATTGGTGTACATTTTCCAGTCTTACCAGATTCAGTATACGGTATACTTGTATTATACGATGACTGAATATCTGACCTCCCCAACCCAGTTAGTACTGGGCAATACGGTACCCCTAAGTAAGCCCAACAAACTTTTGGGCCACTGAGTATTTGTAACGCCTGTCAAAGATCTTGAAACCATAGCTGGAACCAACGGCTTAGCGTGGTTTCCGAGGCACGGAGATAACTCGGTCTGTATGGGATATGGAAAGAAACAATTATTTGTTTTTCCAAAGGATTATGTACCTAAATTACTTCAGGCGCTCAACGTCAATTTAAAACATTGTGTGTGCGTGTTTTTTCCAATATTTATCTACTAGTAGATATAAAAATAACTCGGGTTTTCCTTCCTGACGCTATAACTCCAGAACGCACGAACCGATTTCCACGGTTTTGCATTCGTTGGAAAGGTCTCGGGCTCCGTGAGGTTTAAAGCAAAGAAAAGGTGGGTAGGTAGAAAGATAGAAAATTGCATAGCAACGTAAAGCTAGTACGTAATAATAGTGATGAACAAATGAGTATAGGATGGGGTTTGTCGGGAAAAGCCTATGATAAACTTACCGATAGCCCAGACGTCGACCGGAGTACTGTACATGGTATCTCCGACCAATAACTCTGGGGCGCGGTACCATCTCGTCGCCACGTAGTCTGTATAGCTCTCCCCAGGACCTGGACATGTTGGCAGAAAGATCCAATAAGTTACTGCTTTATTTAGATAAATACTAGTGATGGCCAGTAGATGGCACGCCGCCTACTATATTGGCGAAATGCGAGTTTATTTTAATAGGTACAGTCAGCAAAAGAGATAAGTAACATTTTTTTTCAGAAAAAAAAACTTTATCTCACGAGCTGTTACTTATGTTCTTTGCAGACTGTACACCTCTGCATAACCCTTAGACTGCCTTAGAGGAATGCAGACGTTTGTAGATTAGAATCAGTAGGCCTACTATGACATCTTAAAGCAGATCTTATTCCACAAAAAGAAAAGAAAGAAAGAGATGGTGCTAGACACCCTGTATAGCTTTGTCCCTTTCCCTCAGCGGAATAAGTTCTGCTTTAACACGCCATGGTAGGGTAGCAGGTATTTCAAAGAACAAACAAAGGAACCTTACTTAGTATGTTCTACAATAACTAGCGAGCAGCCCGACTTCGCACGTGTGCAATGTGGATACTAATGTTATACATACAAAACTTCCTCTTGAATCACTCTATCTATTACAAAAACCGGCCAAGAGCGTGTCGGGCCACGCTCAGTGTAGGGTTCCCTAGTTTCCCGTCCGTCACAATAAGTGTTCCCACTTATAATGTAAACAAAACCCATGCTAAAACCCCATCTAAAATGGCTGCCCGAATGTTGGCGAACCCGTCTTAACGTTGTCATGTTTTTGCCGGGAGAACGAGACATTACGACAAAGGCACAAGATGGAAAGAGCGAAATATTAGATTGTCAACGCCACAGTTGTTCTTTAGGTTAATGACCTTTCGTATCGCTTCTCTTTGGCCGTACTGTACGTTCAGGATAATAAAATATGTAAACGAAATTAATGAAAATGCTTGCATATACGATTATACTACAAACTTAGTCCAGAAATTATTTTGTACAACTTTTTGTCTTTTTTGTACAAAAACTGTTGTGTCAATCAAGTTCAAAATAATTTTCCTAGAACGTCCTTATAAAGTTCTACTTTTCAGATTTTTTTCATATTTTCTAAACTTATGGTTCAAAAGTTAGAGGGGGACACATTGTTTTTTACTTTTGGAGCGATTATTTCCGAAATTATTGAAATGATCAAAAAATGATTTTAGTAAACCCCTATTCATTTTTAAATACCTTTCCAACAATATATCACACGTTAGGGTTGAAATAAAAAAAAAAACACTTCCCACTTTACATATAGGGTGGCTACCATAATAAAACATTTTTTTCCAATTTTTATTTTACCACTTTGTCGGCGTGATTGATATACATATTGGTACCAAATTTTAGCTTTCTAGTGCTAACGGTCACAGAGATTAAGCGAGGACGGACGGACAGACAGACAGACATGGCGAAACTATAAGGGTTCCTAGTTAACTACGGAACCCTAAACAGAACCGCCACCGAAGGTCCCGTACAAACTTGCGACATAAAAGGCCATATCTTTTGACTGCGTAGACTTAGAGGGCTTTTTATTCACAGCCAGAGAGTTTTTTTTCAGACTTGAGTATATGGTTTTAATTTCAACTCGATACCTCCTCCCGAGTTAAAGCGTCTTGACAAAGAGACGGACAACAAAGAGATCCCATAAGAGTCCCGTTTTTTACGTTACGGAATCCTAAAAACGGCATCACAATCCGTTGCGCAGTTTAAAAGATCTAAGCATACATATGGACAAACAGACAGCGAGAAGCGACTTTGTTTTGTACTACGCTACGTAGTGATGTTACAATACGCGAAAAAACTACAAGCTAGACGCCGCTAGACGACCGTCCGTCTTTTGACGACAGGCCGTGTCACGGCGCGTTAGTGTTCCACGCGCGCCTCAAAGAGATGTCAGCAAAGTAGAGGGGCCTGCCAGGGACAACGCCTGCCGGGGTTGCGGGTTCGAAAGAGATACCGCGGCCCCGGAATATATAAGGCCGTAGAAGGAACGTGAGTAGGTTTTAGTCAGTACAAGTCTGACAGTCCCCCCGCTCTGCCCAGAGCGGGGAAGTTATTTCATGACTTCCCACCCATAAAAAAAAGGTAAAAAAGGTATACTTAGGTAACTTTACAAAAGCTTCTTTAAAGGTCAAATGTGAAGGGTAGGTTACACGATCCACAAATAGATGGTTCTTTGTACATAATGATTAATTGCCGAAGAACGCGTGTAGGCATAGGATGTAGCTTGGAAGCTTTGGCCTGCTTTGGCCTTGGTTATTTATAGCCTTTATTAAGTGTGCGCGTGTAAGATGGTTTGCAAAAATTCTAAATAAAACAGGTTATTTTTTATTTTGATTGGCAGTTTTTTCTTTCACCTGTAATTAGGGTTCTGTACCTCAAAAGGGAATAAACGAACTCTTTTTTTATTGCGAATGGAAAATTGTCGAATGACTTCCCCAGCTCTGGGCGGAGCAGGGGAGTGTCTAGTATCTACTACACAAATGTCCTCCTTGTTTTTGGTACTGTTCGTCGTGTAGTTGAGCTCTTTGGGTTATGAGTCGAGCTACACGATAACTGACATGCTTGGACTGACTGGACAGGTCCTCTCAATCTGTGCGGTGCTTTCTAAAGACCATTTTAGACACTAATCTGCATAGTCCTCATGTAAGTTGACCAAGATTTTTTGTCTTGACCTTGAAAGAGACTGACCTCTGAGTTTGTTTCGGCTGTTTCTTTTCAAAATAGTCGGATACGAAATACCGGCCTCCAAGTGTTTGTGAAAACCTACTAGCAAAAAAAAAAAAAAAAATATCTTGGGACAACTCACACACGGTTATCTGATCCCAAGCTAAGCAGAGCTTGTGTTATGGTAACCAGACAACTGATATACATACTAATATAATTTATAAATACATACATATTATAGATAAATCACACCCAGACACAGAACAAACAATCATGCTCACCACACAAAGTTTGTCCTGGGTGGGAATCGAACCCACGACCTTCGGCTCAGCAGTTAGGGCCACTTACCACTAGACCAACATGCCCGGCAAAATAAATATAATTTATCATTTACTGACTAAAACCCAACCGCGATCCTTCTTTTGCCCTTTACGTACCAGGACCGCGGTATCTCGTAACGGAGGCCTTAAATATCACTTTGTTGTCAGTCTGTCTGTCAAGACCCTTGTCAGACCTAGGAAACGCGTTCGCCGTTCAGCTATCGAGTTCAAATTAAAAACAAACATATACTCAAGTATGTAGTCCCTTTGAGCTGTGAAATATCCTCAACCCTGTAAGTCTACGCAGTCAAAAGATATGGCCGTTTATGTCGCAAGTTTGTACGGAACCGTCGGATCGCAAATCTGACTCCCACGTGACCGGTTTTTTTAACGTTGTCTTTGGACAAGGTTTTTTTTATACATGGCGCGTCTTGTAAAGGGTAAATTATTAGATTTAAAATTAATGGATGAATAGTTTTTTTTGTTTTCCGCTTCATAGCGATCTGTCGTCAACGACAATAATAGAACGTGCTGCTAGGTCCAATACTTATTGGTGCTCATTTGAACTCCGTAGTTCCGGCTCTCGTTTCAATAATATTAATAAACTAGCTTTCGCCCGCGGCTTCGCCCGCGTTAAATTTGGGGTAACACAGTTCCCCTTGCGCCTTATTGATTTGTAAAAGCAACGCTAAGTTTTCCCTTTTCTTCTCTCTTTCTCCCTCACATTCCACTTTTTTCAAAAAAATATTAGCCTATGTCCGTCTCCTGGTTCCCAACTATCTCTGTACCAAAATTCATCAAAATCGGTTAAGCCATTAAAGCGTGAAGAGGTAACAAACAAACAAACAAACTCACTTTCGCTTTTATAATATTAGTAAGGATGTTAGTCCATAAGACAAGACAAGATCTGACTTCTATAAAAAACACTAAAAAGAAGGAAAATTTTATTTCGGTGACAAAAAAATTCCATAAATCAAACAAAAGTCACTGACTTTATTATAATACTTTGTTTTAGCAAAATATTTTTTGTTTCAGTCTTTTAAGTTATCACACTTATCGAGTATTCATTTTTCATTGCTATTTAGAGCTATAAACATAATAATATCATGTATGTACATTAGAAGAAATCTTTACGCGAAAGTGAGTTTGTTTGTTACCTCTTCACGCTTTATTTTGATGAATTTTGGTACAGAGATAGTTGGGAACCAGGAGACGGACATAAATGTTTTTTTTTTTTAAGTGGGATCTGAGGGAGAACGAGTAAAGAAAAGGGAAAACTTAGCGTTGCTATTACAAATCAATAAGGCACAAGAGCAAAAACTGCAGTTAGCTGGTACTGTGTTATACCGCGAGCGAAGCCGCGGGCAAAACCCTTTCGATTATAAAAAGAATCTCGAAAATCGGTCCACAATTAACGAAAAAATCGATTCACTAACATACAAAAAAAAAACAGTCGAATTTGGAACCTCGTTCGTTTTTTGAAAACGGTTAAAAGCAAATGCTGCTATTAATTTTAATTGATGGTCGGTCACTATCAAATAGTGATGCTATAAAGTCATTAATAAGAGTTACTCCTTAAAAACTATGAAGCAAGACCATGAACTCAAGGTCATTAACGGCTAAGGTCGCTGGTAAAAGCTAGTTTATTTTTGTTTCTTAATAAAATATCAGAATCTACCCTATAATCTAGTAAGACCATAAATTTAAATAATACCTTATAATGATCGTCTTGTAATGGGAAGGTACAGCCCGATGAAGACTTGTCCTTGGAATGCGATAGCGTTCAAGGTCGATGCGGTTTATGCAGTAATTGTATGGATTGCATTGTTGACTTTTAACTCTAAAGCATTTATTTCAATTAGACCATTACAGGCACTGATTGTGAACAAAAGGTTGAAGCTACATTCCTGCTACCCTACCATGACGTCTTAAAACAGAACTTATTCCACTGACGGAAAGAGACAGAGCTATACAGGGTGTCTATCACCATCTCTTTCTCACACAGAAATTAGTACTGCTATAAGATTTCATGGTGACCCTTCTGGTCACAAGACGTAATAACTTGTGAAAGTACTGTAGTTGCTCATTCCAAAGCGTTGATCTCTATGGAGAAGAATGAAAATATTTAAGAAACTCCATGGAAACTCTTTTAAATAAGAATATTATAACAAAATCAAGTGTTGAGATACTTAGTTCTTACCATGACTGTTAAGCCTGACTGTTAAGATTATACATAAACTAGCTGTGCCTAGAGGTTTCACCCGCTGCTCACTTAGGGTTATTAAAAATAGATGTTGGCCGATTCTCAGACCTAACCGATATGTACACAAAATATCGTTTATAAACTGTGACACGAGAATTTTATATATTAGAAGATATGTGAAAACGGTGTATTTAAATGTGCTCATAAAGAGCGTTTAGAGTGAATGTAAAATCAGTACCAAATTTAAAAATAAAGTATTTAAGATGACCCGTGGCAGTTGAACAATGACTAGTCCCAACTGACAGCACCCGTTCACGAACATGACGCATGGATCAGTCCCATTCAACAGGGTAGTAAACCTCGATTTTCCACCCCAATCTACCTCTTGATACATCTAAAGATCGAAACAGATAAAAAAATGAGTCCCTTTAAGCGTAGGCGCCGATGGTACTTAATCAAATTAACTGATCATAATCTGACTCGATGTTTTATGTTAAAATGACATGATGGCGTGATTTGATTTGTTTGATTCTGTTTCGTTGATACCTTTGATTAACTGTCATAACATAACATCGCCAATAAACCTCGATGGTTTAGACGGACGAGTAAAAGTAGTGCACCCGTTTTTACTTTAAGACCCCTCAGAGCGGGGGAAGTTAAATCAAATCAAATCAAATTAATATCATTTATTTCAATACGACCATTACAGGCACTATTGAATGTCAAAAAAATACAATATGTTAAAGCTACAGTCCCGGTCACAAGACATAATAACTTGTGAAATTACTGTAGTGGCCCATTCCAAAGCGTTGATCTCTGTGGAGAAGAATGGGCAAGAAACTCCATGGACACTCTTTTAAATAATAATATTATTACAAAATCGTATTTACATCATTCGTGTTGAGATTATACAAATATGTGAGAACGATGTAGAAAGACGTGCACAGTAAGAGCGTCCAGAGTAAATCCAAAAATATAAAATCTAAATAAATTAATGAACCGTGGCTGCTAGAAGAAGGCATTTAAGTGAGCATGACACTATCAACCACCAAGGCTTCGTCAAGTCAATGATAATACATAGCACTCACATATGGGCTGAATAATTATACAATACGAGAGAATTGATTCTATACATTGCAAAGATAGTCTTACAATCTTCTGCAGATTCCAAAATAAGCTCAGATGCTAATTAGTGACTCAACCCGTATGTTTGTGGAGCAGGACTAGCATTGCGCCAAGCATTTTTATCTTCAATATTTTATGATGTCCTATCCGCAAAAATGAAAACCATTTATATTCATTTTGATAAGTAAGCTGCTTAAGTGGCCATTTCGCTTCATGTAAAATACTGAACCCAACCCCAACATAATTAGGAAAAGCCAATGCATATGACGTAATAGAAGCCTAATGCCATCAACCATCATCCTTACTTCCTTACTTATCCTTACTATCTTTACTAATATTATAAAAGCGAAAGTGAGTTTGTTTGTTTATTTGTTTGTTTGTTTGTTACCTCTTCACGCTTTAATGGCTAAACCGATTTTGATGAATTTTGGTACAGAGATAGTTGGGAATCAGGAGACGGACATAGGCTAATATTTTTTTGAAGATAGTTTGATGTGAGGGAGAAAGAGGGAAGAAAAGGGAAAACTTAGCGTTGCTATTACAAATCAATAAGGCGCAATGGGAACTGTGTTACCCCAAATTTAACGCGGGCGAAGCCGCGGGCGAAAGCTAGTAATATTATAAAAGCGAAAGTGAGTTTGTTTGTTTGTTTGTTACCTCTTCACGCTTTAATGGCTTAACTGATTTTGATGAATTTTGGTACAGAGATAGTTGGGAACCAGGAGACGGACATAGGATAAATTTTCTTAAAAAAAGTCGGATATGAGGGAGAAAGAGGAAAGAAACGGGAAAACTTAGCGTTGCTATTACAAATCAATAAGGCGCAAGGGGAACTGTGTTACCCCGAATTAAACGCGAGCGAAGCCGCGGGCAAAAGCTAGTAATATATAAAAGCAATCCAGCCGAACAAATCACCCAATCAGTGAACTTTTAAAGGTGGAATCAATAAGTTTTTTCATGTTCAGGTGGAGTTGAAATAACCTGAGTCATGCGACGTATGTTTTTATTTACGTATGGGTATTAGGTACGGTATGGGACGGCCATAAATATCAAACATAGCTGTTAAAGTAAAAACGTATAACGGTATGTTTGCAGCTATTTGAAGGCAAATCTCAGAGTTTAGCGAGTATTTTTATGGCTTCGGACATTTTTTATTTGTACTTAAAGCGAGGTTTTAAAAATTTTGAGTTTTTGTGAATTTCAAAATCTTTTTATTTCACTTACCTACATTGGCACTTATAAAACGTCGAGAAAAGATGCACGGTTCGGGTTGGTCGTTTCCTATGGAGAAGAACCGGCAAGAAACTCCATGGTTACTCTTTTAAAATCATTTGGTTTTACAATGTTGTTGTTAAAGCGTTTGTACTTAAGTATAAGAGGACTGAGCAGAGATAGAAGGGACAAGGGTGGTTTTTAGTCAGTACAAGTCTAACACTTCCCCCCGTTCCGCCCAGAGCGGGGGAAGATATTTGATGATTTTCTATCCCAAAAAAAAGTGAAACTATGGAAATGTGCAAATATAACAAAAAAACATTGAATTTTTGTTTTATTAAATTTAGACATAATTATGACCGAAGGCTGTGTAAAAATCAAAAATGATGTAGGTAAATTAGTTGGCTTAATTAAAAAAAGCACTAAGTAACGATTTCAAACGTGTTTGTCTATGAAATCAGTGTGTTTTAGAAAAGTATTTTAAAGAAAAAGTTATTTTTTCAATACACTTCTTCTAAAACTGGCTCTTAATGCACTACAATTAGGTTCAACATGCAATGTACTTCACATGCGTGTTTTTTTTTTATTCAGCTCAACCATGGCTGATGAAAAAGAATGAGGGGTGGTGAAAACAGAAGTAATGACCTCCTGATTTCACCACGGATAACGATTCAAATCCATAGGGATTTGAACCGTTATTATCCGTAGCCGGCGGTGTTTTTATTTTAGAGCAAAGTTTTTAAATAACATAACATGTCCTGATACACACAAATGTGTATTTTATATAATTTCTATAAAAAATAATGGTATTTTTTTTCCAATCTAACTGTTCTCGACACTAAACAGCACCCCAAAACCAATATTTTGTATTTCGAATTGACTTTCAAATTTAAAAAAAACCGGCCAAGAGCGTGTCGGGACACGCTCAGTGTAGGGTTCCGTAGTTTCCCGTCCGTCACAATAAGTGTTCCCAGTTATGAGGCCAACCGAACAATTCGGTAATACCCGATCCAATGTAATAAGTACCTACAGCGCCATCTCTCGAGGAATTGGGTTACTAATTAATACAAAGACGTGCAATTTTGGTGGTAATTTTGGATTGCGAGAACCGATTTCAATAATTCTTTTTTTGTTTGAAAAAGATACGTTCAGGATAATAAAATATGTAAACAAAGTTACAAAAAAAGCTTGCATATACGATTATACTACAAACTTAGTCCAGAAATTATTTTGTACAACTTTTTGTCTTTTTTGTACAAAAGCTGTTGTGTCAATCAAGTTCAAAATAATTTTCATAGAAAGTCCTTATAAAGTTCTACTTTTCAGAATTTTTTCATATTTTTTAGACTTATGGTTCAAAAGTTAGAGGGGGGGGGACACATTGTTTTTTACTTTTGGAGCGATTATTTCCGAAACTATTGAGATTATCAAAAAATGATCTTAGTAAACCCCTATTCATTTTTAAATACCTTTCCAACAATATATCACACGTTAGGGTTGAAATTAAAAAAAAAATCACTTCCCACTTTACATATAGGGTGGCTACCCTAATAAAAGATTTTTTTCAAATTTTTATTTTACCACTTTGTCGGCGTGATTGATATACATATTGGTACCAAATTTCAGCTTTCTAGCGCTAACGGTCACAGAGATTAAGCGAGGACGGACGGACGGACGGACGGACGGACGGACAGACAGACATGGCGAAACTATAAGGGTTCCTAGTTGACTACGGAACCCTAAAAAGAATAATGACAATGTTCTACTAATTTACATTCCCAAACGGAAAGAAAACATTACCATTTTTACGAAAAATCATTCCTAATTTGAATCCAATCGAGTTTCAATAAAATTATGCACATGTTACAAAATTATGCGTACCAACGTAATATTTTCTACCCGACGACGTCGATATGACCTGTATTGTATCTGTCGGTTAAATCGACGAAAGAGGCCGATCGACGATAAGGCATAGCCTGGAAAACGGTCTACTTAGCTTATCGTTCACCTAGATCGAGGTAGGCAAGGAAGTGTGGACTGGCCATAGAGTTTAAATTTTGGATCGGCACCCCAATTATTATGAAACTTTTTTTTTTATTAAATTACTAGCTTTTGCCCGCGGCTTTGCTCGCGTTAAATTCGGTAGCGCCTTATGGATTTGTAATAGCAACGCTCAGTTTTCCCGTTTCGTCCCTCTTTCTCCCTCATAACCCAATCTTTAAAAAAAATAGCCTATGTCCGTCTCCTGGTTCCCAACTATGTCTGTACCAAAATTCATCAAAATCGGTTTAGCCATTAAAGCGTGAAGAGGTAACAAACAAACTCACTTTCGCTTTTATAATATTAGTAAGGATTCAGCAATAGATAACGATTTTGAAGGAAAGGGAAGTTATTTGCTAGCTTGTATTTCAGAAATGTGATGCTTTAGAATATTTTGTCTTATACAAAGCTTGTTTGTTTTAATATCAGCTATTTATTTCGCTTTTTAGTTATTTAGCTTCTGCCCGCGATTTCGTCCGCGTGGCATAGTTACTTTGGACTAACGCTAACTTTAACCCGTGTGATGATCGACAAAAATATATCTTTCTCTCTCCTTTTCTCACTTTAAAAAAAAGATATATGTCCATCTCCAGGGTCACAACTATCTCTGTGGCAAAATTCATTAAAATCGGTTTGGCCATTTAGGCGTGAAGACGTAACAAACAAACAAACTTCACTTTCGCTTTTATAATTTTAGTAAGGATTAAACATAGACATGTTGATAAAATATTCATTCCTATTCAATTTTATACGCGTTCCAAATATACAGAATTTAACATTTAAATGAAACATATTTAGCATAGTACATTATATTGACCTTTTAAATGAGTTCAGCACACTTAGAATGAATTTTAAATTAAAATGATCTATATGATTAAAAAAATTCAAATGCCTGTTTGTAATTTATTTCCAATTAACATCTTTTTTTAACTTTATGCGTTCATACACTTAGACGACACGGTTGGCGCAGTGGCTGAGCGATCGACGGCCGCGCCGCGTGTCGCGGGTTCGTTTTCCGCACGGAACAAATATTTGTATTGCCTACAGATAGTTGTTCCGGGTCTGGCTGTTTGTGTATGTTATGTAAGTTTAAATGTGTTTAAACGCACCCACGATACAGGATACATTCCTAGTGTGGGGCAACGTTTAAAAAAAAAAGAAAAAAAAACATTATGGTAAAACCTTTTTTAAAAAGCCTAGTAACATTTTTTAATTATTTCACGCCATCGAAAGTCGTCGGCAAAAGCTACTAATATATTATAAATGCGAAAGTAACTCTGTCTTTCTGTCTGTTACGCTTTCCCGCTTAAACCTCTCAACCGATTTTGATGAAATTTAGCACAGACAATCTTTAGACTCTGAGAAAGGATATAGGCTACCTTTTATTTATTTAAAAAAGGGAAGAAGAGATTGTTTGTATAGGATTTCTTAATTTTAAAAGATAAAACTATGAAATTTTATTTTTAAACACTTTATAAGAAATAATACTGTAAATCAGGAAAAGGAACCGTGTTACCCCGAATTTAACGCGAGCGAAGCCGCGGGCAAAAGTTAGTTTCAAATAAATGAATAATAATTACCGTCTGGTGGCATACATACCGTATATATACATGTATATATACACATAGAACAAATTAAATGTAGTCTTCTGTCTTGGTATGGACATTTGTAATGATGTTGATGGATGGAGAAGGAGAGGAAAGCAAAAGAAAAGATGGATGGATTGTGTAAGCAATGATATGAAGGATTAAGGAGTAAATGATGCTGTGACGTCTGATAGGGGAGAATGGAAGAAGAAAACGTGTTGCGCCGACCCCGAATAGATTGCGACAAGGGCAGGAAGTCGTCTGATCAATCGATCAATCATTTATTTTGTAGAACAAATAATAAATAAATAAATATCTTGGGACAACTCACACACGGCTATCTGATCCCAAGCTAAGCAGAGCTTGTGTTATGGTAACCAGACAACTGATATACATACTTATATAATTTATAAATACATACATATTATAGATAAATCACACCCAGACACAGAACAAACAATCATGCTCATCACACAAAGTTTCCCTGGGTGGGAATCGAACCCACGACCTCCGGCTCAGCAGTTAGGGCCACTAACCACTAGACCAACAGGCCCGTCAACGAATATAGGTGGAGTACAGTTACAGGTAGTATATAAGAGAAAATATGTTCACTATGTTTTGCTAATGGATGGCGTACAAAGTTAAGGTAAAAAAAACAAGCAAAACAACATAATTATAAATAAAATAAAATTAGGAAGTTAGTTTATTAGCTTTAAATGTCTAAATTTAAAAATAACTATGTTAATCAGAAAAAAAAAACAAATTAAAATAAGCTCATAATTTAGATAATTCTAGCTTTTGGCCGCGGCTTCGCTCGCGTTAAATTCGGGGTAACACAGTTCCCCTTTTCTGATTTGCAGGTATCTGCTACCTGCAGTTTTTGCCCTTACGCCTAATTGATTTGTAAAAGCAAAACTAAGTTTTCCCTTCTCTTCTCTCTTTCTCCCTCAAATCCCACTTTTATTAAAAATATGTCCAATGTCCGTCTCCTGGGTCCCAACTATCTCTGTACCAAAATACATCAAAATCGATTATAAGGCATTAAGAGGTAACAAACAAGTCTTCAAGTCAAGAGTGAATATGTTATTTCTAGGTAAGCGTGCTTCATCGTCGACCACATCATCACTTACCATCAGGTGAGATAGTGGTCAAACGCGAGCCTATCAATAATAATAAAAAAAAAAAACAAACAAACAAACTCACTTTCGCTTTTACAATATTAGTAAGGATTATTGATTAATTAATTCTAAATTATTAATCAGCAAGTCCGATCTTTATATTCCTGCTTATCAGCAATAAACTCTATGATGGAATAATAGCATGGATATCGGGTTTACATATGTTATAAGCATATTTTGATAAGGTCAGTAAAAAAGCGGTGTGTTTATTGCAGTTGTAAAGACTTAGGTAAAAATAAGTTTTTACCCGACTTTAAAAAAAAGATGGGGGTTCTGAATTCGACTTTATTTTTTTGTATGTTTTTACGCGTTTTCTTGATCGATTGCGGGCTGATTTCAAAAATTATTTTTTTAATCACTCTTATTGTTACAGAACAACTTCACTCAGTTACGATCCGTGACCTGATGAAGTGCAGTCAGGGTTTGGTTGAATATTTGACCTGACCATCTTTTTGCGTTTCGGTTCCAAGGTATTTCACCCTCTCATTTTAGAGATTTGCTTTATTATATACTAGCTTTTACCCGCGGCTTCTCTCGCGTTGGTTTCGGGGTAACACAGTTCCCCTTTCCTAATTTGCAGGATTATTTCTTATTTATTTTAATAGCAAAGCTATGTTTTCCCTTTTCTTCCCTCTTTTAACTAATTTCTCACTTTAAAAAAATAGCCTATGTCCGTCTCCAGGGTCTCAACTATCTCTTTACCACAATTCATCAAAATCGGTTAGGCCATTTAGGCGTGAAGACGTAAGAAACAAACAAACTCACTATCGCTTTTATAATATTAGGAAGGATTGTCAGAAAATACATTAGTCAATAGAATCTTCAATTCATGAATCCAATAACACTTATTTTATGGATTCAAGACTCAATTAATAGGGTAATTTCTAGGGTCAAAGTAAATATATTCTATTTAGTCTGTTTTTTAGATCATTCAAAAATAAGGGACACGTATTATTTGTAAATTAGAAGAAAAATGACAAAGATAATAGGCCATTACAGTTACGTGTGACGTCACAAAAATGCAGCAACGCGTGTCCCTTATTTTTGAAAAATCTAAAAGACGGACACATTTATTTTTCTGGAACTACCCCATTGTGAAAGCAGTGACGAAATACCACACCACACGATAAAGAATGAAAGACCATTTGGGAGAACAGTGGTGTTAAAACTAATTATACAACGTCATACGCCTGTCTGGTTCGAAACACTGCTCACTAGTTAGAATAAAATATCAAAATTAGATAGTTACTAGCTCTCCTGCGCACATCAACGCCGAAGGGGATCATGGTATGGACGGAGTACTCCGAGGAACAGCTGCCACCTGGAGAAGGATAGGATATTAGGGAAAGGATAGGTTTGGAGCTGGATTTGGTAGGAGGTTGTTCTTTAAGTTACTATATATAAGGTTCAAATTGGAACAGCTTTTTCTTCGCCGACTGCACTGAGATAGCTTGGTCCTCATAATATTCGTACTAGCTAACAGTTTGCGTAAAGCAACTTGGTAGAGATTGCTCTTCAAGGTACTATTTAAGGTTCAAATTGGAACAGCTTTTTCTTCGCCGACTGCACTGAGATAGCTTTGTCCTCATAATATTCGTACTAGCTAACAGTTTGCGTAAAACAACTTGGTAGAGATTGCTCTTCAAGGTACTATTTAAGGTTCAAATTGGAACAGCTTTTTCTTTGCGGACTGCACTGAGATAGCTTTGTCCTCATAATATTTGTACTAGCTAACAATTTGCGTAAAACATTTGCATGTTCATAAAATAATTTAATGTACACTTAAATTGTAATCACAAATAGCCGATGCTTTTGTCCGATGAGGTGCGAAAATTGACAACAATTTGACCTCATATTTGTATGAGTAACTTAGTACTGAGGCACACTTTAATATTATTTTTAAATTATCCATTCACTCATTATTAAATAAGTTGCTAAGAAATAAATTGTATAGCTACTGAAGCAGTCTCCTTTATCCCTGTTTACATCAGTGTCGTGAGAAAATTGACTGATCTTAATTGAGTTGGGCCCAATACCTAGTCTTTCTACTATTAGTAGATACGAATACACTCGAAAGTGTGAAAGAATAGATGTTGGTGACTCAACCATGTATGACGGCACGGTTGGCGCAGTGGCGGAGTGATCGACTACTGCACTGCGTGTCGCGGGTTCGATTACCGCACGGAACAAATATATGTAGGTATAACCTGCAGATATTTGTTTCGGGTCTGGCTGTTTGTGTATGTGAGTTTATATGTTTGTAAACGCACCCACGATACACGAGAAATTCCAAGAATGGGGCAACATTTAAAAAAAAAAATGTATGAGTGAATGGATCTGGATAAAGACACAGAAATAGACATGTACCTACCTATAGTATGAAATATCACATGTATATTTTCTTTTACACGCAATGTGTAAAATTTTGGCAGAATTCTAGCGATTCTCTCGTGAGTGTTCCGTACACACGGCGACAGATCAACCTATACAAAACCAGTTTATGCTGCTCTCTCAACAACGGATCGTACACCATAAATTTCAAGTACAATGAGAGATCCGCATAAACTGGTTTTGTATAGGTTGATCTGTCGCCGTGTGTACAAACTTTCGACATAAAAAGCCATATCTTTTGATTGCGTTATCTTAAAGGGTTGACTCTAAAAGACACACAGACCTGAGTATATGGTTTAAATTTCAACTCGATACCGCCATGGGTTTTCGATATAGAGAGTCTTGACAGTCAGAATGACAGAAAACAAAGTGATCCAATAAGGGTTCAGTAGGTCTACTATGACATCTTAAAGCAGAACTTATTCCACTGAGTGAAAGAGATGGTGCTAGACACCCTGTATAGCTCTGTCCCTTTCCCTCAGCGGAATAAGTTCTGCTTTAACACGTTATGGTAGGGTAGCTGTTGTTTCTTACGAGGTAAGAAACCCTAAAAATACGCACTGATCATCCTAGCGAAGCCAAAGTCGCACAGTTTGACGACCCCCTCACTGGTGAGCAGTATATTCTCTGGTTTGACGTCTCTGTGGATGCAATTGTGTCGGTGGCAGTAAGCCACGCCCTGCAGCGTCTGCCAGATGATCTGCTTCGACAGGAGCTCTGGACAGCCCTGGAACAAGAGCACTTTTAATGGGGTGGTAGACATAGCACTCTGAAATAGACCCAAAAACAATACACTCTCAATATCAAATGGCTTAGCATGAGATAATCTATAACTAGATACAAACTAATAATATAAATGTGTACAAGTAAAATCTGGAAAATTACAAGGCGTCAAATAATTCAACAGGGAAGTGCCCTGAAGACTGGCAGCATTACCGCGTTGGATGGCAATGCTAAATTATTGCCCAAAACACAGGCCAGCCCTCTGGTCACAAGAAGAGTCGACCAACCGAAAAGTTCTAATTTCAAACACTCGTCCGTGTTTGTAATACGAATCTTGATTGTCATGAAATAAAGTATGATATAAAAAATGCTTCGACTGAGGGCTATGCTATGGCTATCTAATATATAAAATTCTCGTGTCACAGTTTTCGTTCCCATACTCCTCCGAAACGGCTGGACCGATTTAAACGAAATTTTGTGTACATATCGGGTAGGTCTGAGAATCGGCCAACATCTATTTTTCATAGCCCTAAGTGAGCAGCGGGTAAAACCGCTGGGCACAGCTAGTATATATATATATGTATACCGGACTAACACATTATGTGTTTCATTGGCACACATAGCAGAAGGAATTGATATCGCTTTTCAATTATGTATAAACCTAATAAGGTCGAATGGAATTTATTTATTTCATTTTTTTATTTAAATTCACACGCACATAATTTTATGGTTTTTAAAGCCCCATTTCCTTTTTTATTATTAAAATTCTTATTTTGATGATGGTTTTAATTTAGTCTACAACCATGGTATGATGAAACTCGCAACTAGTCCTGGGTCTCAACAACGCTCGCAACGTTCGTCTACGCAGTTTGCTACGCGTAGCGGTTGCTACGCGCTACATTAAAGCGCTACGCGCTACGGTAAAGCGCTACGAGCGCCAAGGCCGCTAAGCCAAAACAATTAAGTATTTAATTTAGTGATTTACTGACTTGGTTGACTTTGGAGCAACATAGTTACCAAGTTGCAAAAAAAATAGCCAAGAGCGAGTCGAACTGCGCACCGAAGGTTCCGTACAAACTCGTTACATAAACGGCCATGTGTTTAATGTTTAATATTTTCCCAGCTTCAATTTCAATTCCCTATCTCCACGCATTCCAGAGATAAAGGGTCTTGACAGATATAAACACAGATGGGTACCAAATTCATCCCAAAAGGGTTCAGTTTTTATTCTCTTTTGAGATACGGAACCCAAGGAACGATCTTTGCAACTTTTGACCTTGAATAATTTGAGACGCGGAAACGAGAATTTATGCGACTTTTAAACAAATTTTAGAATGCTAAATTAAAGGTTTAAACAAGTTTCCAGCTAATTATTTTTCAATCGAAGGTTAAATCCCTAATATCATTGGAGAGAAATTTAAGACTACTGTATTCTTATGCGCATATAAGCTCGTCGTGGCTTCGCTTATTCCAGTGTGTTAGAGATGCCCCCGAATATTGAAACGTCACTCAAAATTTGAGGGCTGCTTAACATTTGAGCAGCTCTTAAACTTTAGATTTTGTATTGTCAAACGTCACTTTTGAGTATCTGCTAAATTTAAGTGGTACTTAAATTTTGAGTGACGTTTCAGTATTCGGGGGAAGTGTCTCAGGTTTCTACAAGGGGAAAACTTAGCTTTGTTATTACAATAAAAGGTGCAAGGGCCAAAACTACAGGTAGCAGGTACCTTCAAATCAGGAAAGGGGAACTGTGTTACCTCGATTTTAACGCGAACGAAGCCGCGGGCAAAAGCTAGGTCGTTCATATTTCTTTTCATACTTTTACCAAACTTCGATTTGGTAACGACACTTTGGCGTCGACCTTCGACAGACTGTCAACTGTTCAAGGTAAAAAATATGACCGGAAATATGTCGAAAACGTTCTTTTATCTGCAAAGAAATTCTGACCCAAAATCGAAGCTTTTGACACTTTGATACCATTTCGAATTGCTTGAGTCTGCTCTAATTTTTTTTTCACACAATAAACATTGACGTCAATGCTTTTATAGTTCGCTGGTAAAAGTCCGTTACTAGTTACCTAAGTAAGGCCACTTCTTTTGCTTCAAAGAGATATGTTTGCAAAGCAGAGACCCCTGCCAGAGCCACTGCCTAAAGCCAGGACCAAAACGCAAAAATGGAACCCTTATAGGAGGATTACTTAGTTGTCTGTCAAGAACATTTATCTCGGCAACGCCTGAAGGTATCGAGTTAAATTTAAAACTATGTAAGTATATTTGGTACGCTCCACAGCCTAACTAAATAGCTTAAAGGAATTCGACATATTATGAGGTGTCTTTTAATTCGTCTTAGTTATTATGGGAGTACTTTAAATAAAGACTGGACTTGTTTTTTTTTAAGTTTTTTCAAATTTTTTAAGTCAATTAATCAATAATTTGTCGGTACTGTGGTTTTAGATTTTTTTGTGGTATTTCTATCGTTATCGCGTAGTTGGTGCCTATACTGGTTTCAGAGTTTTTTAATAGCGATTTTTATTTGGTGTCTAACGAATTTAAAGATTATTATAAAGTCCTACACAGTAAAAAGAAGCACGTCATAAAGCGGTTCAGTACAGTTAAAACAATCTAATAAATTACATAACGGTAAATAAAAAGCAATCGAGAAAATTCTTGGTCGAAATTGCAAACACTCACGTCTACAGTGACGTCACAGATCGCGTGACGAGTGAGGTACACGACACGGTGGTCTTACGTATACCTAACGTGAACATACGTCCCGATTTCGGCGGGACAGTCCCGCTTTCAAGCTGTTTGTCCCGCTGTCCCTGGTGAGGGCAAAAACGTCCCGCTTTCTCTCCTACCCTTTCTCAAATAGAAAAAACGATAACTTTTTGATTAATAGTGTAACTTCATTCCTACTTGATTTGTATTTGAAAATGATTTATTCCGGTAACAACCCTTTTTTTAACTATTAGTTTTTTTTTAAAACAGAGTGTTTAAAAAAAAACACTGGTTAAATGAACAAAACTACCTAAATTTTTATGTTATATAACTCCGCAGGCGTCCCGCTTTGGCGAAAAAAAAATGGTCGCGCTACGTATACCAGACGTGTACGAACCGGCAGGCATTACTTATCCTACTGCGGTTGCGGGTTGTTCGAAAGAGATGCCGCAGCCCCGGAATATAAAGGGCAATAGAAGGAACATGGGCGGGTTTTAATCAGTACAAGTCTGACACCCCTCCTCGCTCCGCCCAGAGCGGGGGAAAGTTATTTGATGATTTCCCACCCCAAAAAAAAGGGCTGAAATTAAGAACTGTACGCTATAACTATAGCATTAAAATATAAGCCCGAACCTCAACGCTCTAACTCAGTTTTTTTTTTGCAATAGTTGTCAAATCACATATATTTTATGTATATATTATGTGTATATCCCTTGTTGTGAATAGCAACATCTGTGTGACTTTTCTTATATAGTTATTTTTTTGCAATATATTTTCCTACTAGCTGTTGCCCGCGGCTTCGCTCGCGTAAAATTCGGGGTAACACAGTTCCCCTTGCGCCTTATTGATTTGTAATAGCATAGCGTTGCTAGTTTTTTCTTTTCTGCCCTATCATTAAACATACACACTAACACTTACACTCACACATCTACACGATAGCGCATTTTTTTAATCTTTACTTTGTTTTCAGCTTATTTTCTTTAAGTTTTTTTATCTTTATTATAACTCCTTCATCTTAATATTTTCTAAAATGGTATGTTCTTCAATAACTGTAAGAGTGCTAATAGTGGAAGAGCGGAACTTCCTAACACAAGTGTATTTACACTTTAATGGAAATTCCCAAAAACACATGTAAAATATTTTTAAGTTATTGAAATACACATTTATTTATTTATCTTTCTCCCTCGCATGCCACTTTTTTCAAAAAAATATTAGCCTATTCCCCTTCACGCTTTTGTTAATTTTGGTACATAGATAGTTGGGAACCAGGAGACGGACATAGGCTAATTATTATTTAAATTTTTATAAAAAAAAGTGGGATGTGAGGAAAAAAGAGGGAAAAAAAGGGAAAACTTAGCGTTGTTATTACAAATCAATAAGGCGCAAGGGAACTGTATTACCCCAAATTAAACGCGGGCTAAGCCGCGGGCGAAAGCTAGTGTGAAATAAAAAGGGGTGTGTGTACTTATGTACACGCGTTAGAAGTTATACTTCTTTGGTGTAAAGAAAAAAAACTTTGGTAACCTATCCATTTCCAAACCTCGGCAAGGGTTGCTTAACCAGGCTCCGTGTGCTAACCCATCCATTTCCAAACCTCGGCAAGGGTTGCTTAACCTGGCCCCCTGTGATAACCCATCCATTTCCAAACCTTGGCAAGGGTTGCTTAACCTGGCCTCCTGTGGTAGCCCATCCATTTCCAAACCTTGGCAAGGGTTGCTTAACCTAGCCCCCTGTGGTAACCCATCCATTTCCAAACCTTGGCAACGGTTGCTTAACCTGGCCCCTGTGCTAACCCATCCATTTCCAAACCTTGGCAAGGGTTGCTTAACCTGGCTCCCTGTGGTAACCCATCCATTTCCAAACCTCGGCAAGGGTTGCTTAACCTGGCCCCCTGTGGTAACCCATCCATTTCCAAACCTTGGCAAGGTTTGCTTAACCTGGCCCCCTGTGGTAACCCATCCATGTCCAAACCTTGGTGAGGGTTGCTTAACCTGGCCCACTGTGGTAACCCATCCATTTCCAAACCTCGGCAAGGGTTGCTTAACCTGTCCCTGTGTGGTAGCCCATCCATTTCCAAACCTTGGTGAGGGTTGCTTAACCTGGCCCACTGTGGTAACCCATCCATTTCCAAACCTCGGCAAGGGTTGCTTAACCTGTCCTGTAATAGCTTAATAAAAACACCAAAAGAATATTTATTTATTATGAAACATGTGTTCTAAATATAAAAATACTAGAATATACAACATGAACATAGTTACTAGAACACCTATAACTAACTTCACGATGTCGCTGTGGGCGCGCAAATCACTCTCATCATTTTTCTCCATCGCGCCAAAAGAAGTATAACTTCAAAAATAATTTGATTTGATTTGACTTATTACTCTAGTAAGTCAATGAAACGTGCGAATTTTAAAAAAGAAGAATAAAAGCGTAAATGACCAAACTTCCAAATGCCAGAACCCTAATCCATTGTTCAAAGATAAAAATACATCGAAGCTCGCGATAAAATCGATCAGAAAGCGCTTCACCAAAATAGAATCGCGAATCGAGTTTTTATTTGTTCTGCTCACAATGATGTTTTTGTTCACCTTTGCCATTTTGTAATAAATGGGGTCGTGCTGGAAACCCTTTAACTTTCAGTGCGCAATAAACAAAAATATATCTATCTTTCAACTTCTAAATACCAAAGTACGTGCCTGCTACCATCGTGTTGATAGCAATATAAATTGAGTCAGCGCAAAATTTGGCGATGTATTTGTAATTTTTTAGTAAAGTATCAGCTCCTTTAAATTTACGTTTTTCTTAGTTTTTTTCGGGGTGGGAAATCATCAAATAACTTCCCCCGGACCCGGGGCAGAGCGGGGGGCAGTGTCACACTTGTACTGACTAAAACCCACCCATGCTCCTTCCATTGCCCTTTACGTTCCGCGGCCGCAGTATCTCTTTCGAACAACCCGCAACGGCGTTGGCCCTGGCAGGCCCATCGCTTTAAATTTACCTTGTTTAAGGTTTCCTTGTTTAAGGTTTCCTTGTTTAAGGTTTCCTTGTTTAAGGTTTCCTTGTTTAAGGTTTCCTTGTTTAAGGTTTCCTTAAGGAAAACGCAGAAGACGCAAAAAAAAAATGTTAATTTAGTAACTTAAATAACTTGCGTTAGTTACATTGAGGATCATCCTTTTGAGCAATATGTTATAGAATGCTCCGCCCTTTTATATTATAACTAGCTTTCGCCCGCGGCTTCGCCCGCGTTAAATTTGGGGTAACACGGTTCCCCTTGCGCCTTATTGATTTGTAATAGCAACGCTAAGTTTTCCCTTTTCTTCCCTCTTTCTTCCTCACATCCCAGTTTTTTTTAAAAAATATTAGGCTATGTCCGTCTCCTGGTTCTCAACTATCTCTGTACCAAAATTCATCGAAATCGGTTTCGCCATTAAAGCGTGAAGAGGTAACAAACAAACTCACTTTCGCTTTTATAATATTATAGTAAGGATATTGTATTGTATAACGGCCTGATGTCCGCAACTCCACGTCTGAGGCGCGTATTTGCGTATAAGTTATATTATCGTAGTGATTATTTAAGATAGCAGTATATTTAGGAAATCAAAATTTGTTAAACTTAGCGCGGTGGATACGGTTTGAAGTGAGGGTGTGTTTGTGTGGGAATGTGTCTGTGAATGTGTAAAGAGACTGATTATTTTAGAAAAGTATGCGAGATTATTAGAAGCAGACAATTCATACGATGGAAAGATGAAATAAAACATATAGAAGAGATAAATAACATATAGAGAGATGAAATAAAACATAAGAACTAGAAACGGAGGACGCTTTTTGAATAAATACTACGGGTGGTCACCAAAAGGGGTAAAATAATAGGAAAAGAAAAAATAGGTCAGGTTTCCTATGGAAAAAGAAAGCGGAAGCATTTGTCTATCCCTAGCGGCGTCAGCATAGTTTGCTACGCTGACAAATCTGAGGCTATTGCACAAATCTGAGGCCATGGTCTTTCATGGCCGCGGGAATACGCCATCGTCGGGATCCCAGCTGACGTTAGGAGGGTGTCGCATCGGCGTCGGATCGACTATGATTTACCTGGGAACTGGAAATCGTCCTCGACAGCCAGTGGAATTCGTGGAGCATTTCCTTTGTGTATTTTTTTCCATTGTGACGGGCCTGTTGGTCTAGTGGTTAGTGGCCCTGACTGCTGAGCCGGAGGTCGTGGGTTCGATTCCCACCCAGGACAAACTTTGTGTGATGAGCATGATTGTTTGTTTTGTGTCTGGGTGTGAATTATCTATACTAATATTATAAAGCTGAAGAGTTTGTTTGTTTGTTTGAACACGCTAATCTCAGAAAGTACTGGTTCGAATTGAAAAATTCTTTTAGTGTTGGATAGTCCATTTATTGAGGAAGGCTATAGGCTATATAACATCACGCTACGACCAACAGGTACTGAGCAGCGTGGGTGAAACCGCGAGGAACAGCTAGTCTATAATATGTATGTATAATAAATTATATAAGTATGTATATCAGTTGTCTGGTTACCATAACACAAGCTCTGCTTAGCTTGGGATCAGATAGCCGTGTGTGAGTTGCTCCAAGATATTTAGATATTTAGATTTCCGACATTTGGCTACCAAACTGGAGCGGGTTTGGTTTTTTTTCATTTGAGGTATGGAACCCAAAAAAAAAGTAAGTAGGTTGTATTCAAAGAGCCGATGGATTCTGGTTGTAGAAAAATTATGTCATCGTTCGCTGTGTTAGGCAGTTAGTCTGTACTATGCACTCGTGAGAAATAAATATTTAAGCCGGTTATTTAACATTCCATTTACAAAGGTAAAAAAAATAAATATGCATTTATGTACTTAATAGATTTTTGATGCTAATTAGTAGATACCTAGGTAATAAAAAATCAAGGTAAAAAAAATACAAATATTTATTAATATTTACTTAAATGTGTAATTTTATAAAAGGTTAAGGTATACACACATATTTTAATCGTACCCCCTCACACACTATCATCTACAGTTCTCATATCTCCTTTCAAAGGTCTTTTTTTTTAACGTTGCCCCACACTAGGAATTCTCCTGTATCGTGGGTGCGTTTATAAACATTTAAACTTACATACACAAACAACCAGACCCGAAACAACTATCTATATATGACAGACAAATGTTTTTTACGTGCGGGGATCCAACACGCAGCGCAATCGCTCCGCCACTGCGTCGTCGGTTTGCTAGCAGAAATTTCTTAAAAAATAAGCAGTACTTTTTTGTACTCAAATTTGATGTGTTTTGTCTGTCTTGTTTATTGTGTGTACATAAATTGTAAAATAAATAATTATTATTTACCTAAGTGAAGATAAGGCCATCCATATGCAATATAAACAGGTTGATTCTTCATGATGGCATGGAGAGCGCGACTGTCGCAACCCATGCAGACCACGCCACATACGTGGATAAGTCCCGTCTTTGAGGAGTGACTGAAGAGGCACCACGGCGTCCTCGGTACGGTAGTTGCGGGAAGTTCCTTCTACATAATCGGGTGGGAGGAAACGGCCGGGTGTTTCATTGTGACGATAGCCCGGAGGACACGGTGGAGCACACTGTGTCAGTCGGCCCGTTTTGGGAGGCGAGAGCAAGAATTTTTTTCTAGTACATCACACATCACGCGGGTTAAACTTAGCGTTAGCCCAAAGTAACTATGCCACGCGGACGAAGTCGCGTGCGGAAGCTAGTAAATAATAACTTCGTTCCATCCGGGTGTCTCTTGACACTTCTCAAGTTTTTTTTCTTTTGATGTACGGAACACAAGATAAAAAAGTATGTTTATCTATCAACATTAAACGCGCGTGCAGTTTCGTGTCCATTCTCTCATGTGGAGGCGATCATGGCTGCAGGATCAAGTCCTGTCTGTCATAAAACTGCATTATCGATAGAACCAAAGGTGTGTGCAATATTTTAGCTCAAACGGTCAAGGAGAACTGGTTTGAAATTCAGTTGCAAGACTTGACCAAAACAATTCAGTTGCAAGATTTGCTACCCTACCATGACGTGTTAAAGAAGAACTTATTCCGCTGAGGGAAAGGGACAGAGCTATACAAGATGTCTAGCACCATCTCTTTCACTCAGTGGAATAAGTTCTGCGTTAAGATGTCATAGTAGGCCTACATGACGTCTTAAAGCAGAACTTATTCCGCTGAGGGAAAGGGACAGAGCTATACAGGGTGTCTAGCACCATCTCTTTCACTCAGTGGAATAAGTTTTGCTTTAAGATGTCATAGTAGGCCTATTGATCAATACAATTCAGTTGCAAGATAGGACCAATGAATACTAATTAGGTAAGTTATACAGGCTGGCCAGTTGATAGGCGATCAAAGAAAAAAAACCCGATCGACTTTTTCATCTGAGGATAAAGAACTCGCATACGCACGGGAAACTAACAATGAAGAAGAGCTGAGACGGAAAATTGAAGAAGCGGGAAATGTTGTAAGAAGTTACAGAGAAGCCTTTAGACAACTAAAAGACAATTTCCTCCGTTGATGTAGATTGTGCATTTCTGTGGTATTTTGAAAACCTTTTGTGGGGAGTTAATAAAATTTGTCAACTACCTACCGTATTTTTTTATCATAACAGTGAAAAAAATAACGAAATCACAAATTATAACAATAACTGTAAAAATACTTTTATTGCTATCAAAGCTAATTACAGGAAATAAACCCCTATCAAGCTCTATTTTTTTAACGATTTTGTCTGTTGAAGGTCCATCGAAGTTTTTAAGATCATTTAGAAACCTCTGGCACATCTAACTATGTTTTTTAGGCTCTGAACATTTTTGATTACCGATCTCTGACGGTAATTTTGAACTTTGGACTAATTTTGGGGTAAGTTCTACAATGCCTAGGCAAACGGATTTTTTTTACATGGTAGCTATTGCTATCGCTATAAGGTTCCACAAAAAAATATATCTGTAAATGATAGGAATAAAGAGATAAAAAAAAAACAATGTTAGGTGAACATTTTGAAAATAGTACTTAAAAAATTCTAGCTACAAAACTACAAAAAATCGCCAAACATACATAGGGGTAATTCAGGTACCCCTTAGCAATAAGGCATCATTTTTTTTCTTTGGACGCCTATCAACCGGCCACCCTGTATAAAATATTTAAGCTAATAAAATACACGAATTCGACGTCAAGGGCAACGGCTACTAAAACATGATTTAAGACTTTAAAAACGTGATCACAACCGTTTGAGGGCGAAAATGAGGTAACAAAATCGCATTCATAAACATTATTTCAAAAAGTTGACGTTAATAGGTAAACGTGATGAATAATTAATTAATCGATCAGACATCACGTGTTTCTAATAATATTTTAAGTAATGCTAATTTTCAAGTGTTATATTTGCATTGTATCTGTTACCGGCCAAACCCGATTTCAGGACAAACTAGTTTTGCCTAGGCTAAACTAGTTTGTCCTATACGTGATAGGATTAACTAGTATAGCCTAGTCCAAACTAGTTTGTCCTAAGCCCGATAGGACAGACCAGTTTAGGCTAGGCCAAACTAGTTTATCCTGATATAAATACGCACACTCTAGGATAAACTGGTATGGCCTAGTCTAAATATTATAGTATTTCTAGAAAGGCAAAATAAAAAGATAAGCTGAATAAAATACTCCGTAATTAGAAAAATAATCATTTTTATTAAACTATAATGATTCGTTGCTACAAGTTATGGATAATAATTGGCAACACAAACAATCATCTATAACAAATAATACTGTTTTTTCAATAGAAGCAATAATTATGTCAATTATTAAAATTGTTATTTATTTTTGCATGCTTTGCTTTGGTTTGGCCGGTAACATATCGACTCAATATCGTACTAATGTAGGTCTGTATATTTATTTTTTACCGTTACCCCATACTAGGAATTTCTCCTGTATCGTGGGTGCGTTTACAAACATTTAAACTCACATGCACAAACAGCCAGACTCAGAACAACTACCCGTAGGTCATAAAAATATTTTTTTTTGTACAGGCATCGAACCTGCAACTCGATGTAGTTTCTTGACCATTCTTCTCCATAGAGATCTACGCTTTGAAATGGACAATTACAGTACTTTCACAAGTTATTATGTCTTGTGACTGGGACTGTAGCAGCATCCTTTTCATTTTGACTTTCATAAGTGCCTATTATGATTTGATTGTAATAAATGCTTGAATTTGAATCCTTACTAATATTATAAAAGCGAAAGTGAGTTTGTTTGTTACCTTTTCACGCCTTAATGGCTAAACCGATTTTAATGAATTTTGGTTCAGAGATAGTTGGGACCCAGGAGACACACATAGGCAATTTTTTTTTTAAATGTGAGATATGAGGGAGCAAGAGAGAAGAAAAGCGAAAACTTAGCTTTGCTTTTACAAATCAATAAGGTGTAAGGGCAAAAACTGCAGGTAGCAGGTACCTGCAAATCAGGAAAGGGGAACTTGTTACTCCAAAACTTAACTTGAATATTAAAGAAACAATATGTCTGTCTGTTCCCTTTACATCCCTTAAGGGCTGAACAGATTTCGATGAATACACAATTTAATTATATTGAAATATCAGTAATGAGCAAACATATAATACTTTTCAATTTTATTTTCGACCTCAAAGCAGACAGAGCCACGAGAAAAAGCTAGATTTAAATAATCGCCTGATGTTCGATTGTTAGTATTGTAATGTTTATTAAAAATGTAATACAGCAAGTTGTTTTATCCTCACTAATATTATAAAAACGAAAGTGAGTTTGTTTGTTTGTTTGTTACCCCTTCACGCTTTAATGGCTAAACCGATTTTGATGAAATTTGGTACAGAGAGAGAGATATTTTTTTGAAAAAGTGGGATGTGAGGGAGAAAGAGGGAAGAAAAGGGAAAACTTAGCGTTGCTATTACAAATAATAAAATCAGCGATTCCGATCAGTTGCATAGTTTAAGTACTGTGTTTAGCATAGTTTAGTAGTGTGTTTGGGTGAATTTCCCAAATGACTTTTTTTTTTGTCTTCGGTGAAATTAGTATTTGAACAAAACCGGCCAAGAGCGTGTCGGGCCACGCTCAGTGTAGGGTTCCGTAGTTTCCCGTCCGTCACATTAAGTGTTCCCACTTATGAGTTTATTATTTGTTTGACGTTGAACACTAGAGAATTGTATTTCCTAATTAATACTTTTTTTAATAATTTTGGATTGCGAGAACCGATTTCAATAATTTTTTTTTTGTTTGAAAAAAGATACGTTCAGGATAATAAAATATGTAAACGAAGATAAAAAAAATGCTTGTATATACGATTATACTACAAACTTAGTCCAGAAATTATTTTGTATAACTTTTTGTCTTTTTTGTACAAAAACTGTTGTGTCAATCAAGTTCAAAATAATTTTCATAGAAAGTCCTTATAAAGTTCTACTTTTCAGATTTTTTTCATATTTTCTAAACTTATGGTTCAAAAGTTGGAGGGGGGGGGGGGGACACATTGTTTTTTACTTTTGGAGCGATTATTTCCGAAATTATTGACATTATCAAAAAATGATCTTAGTAAACCCCTATTCATTTTAAATAAATACCTTTCCAACAATATATCACACGTTAGGGTTGAAATAAAAAAAAAACACTTCCCACTTTACATATAGGGTAGCTACCCTAATAAACCATTTTTTTCAAATTTTTATTTTACCACTTTGTCGGCGTGATTGATATACATATTGGTACCAAATTTCAGCTTTCTAGTGCTAACGGTCACAGAGATTAAGCGAGGACGGACGGACGGACGGACGGACAGACAGACATGGCGAAACTATAAGGGTTCCTAGTTGACTACGGAACCCTAAAAAGGAATATTGTTCTGTGTTATTTTTTTTTTAGTATTCAATAGGTACTTATTGGGTTGTGCCAAAACTATAGTTTGCCTAGGACTTTTTACAAAGGTAGAAATAAATACATAAACCTCTATTTTTTTTTACATCGGTGCTGTCCCTCTAACTTTCTTACAAACGAAAAAGCTTATAGACTAATAAAAATAAGTAACTTAAGTATATAAGTTGTTACATTTCATAGAATATTAGTTTTGTTATTAATGAATAGCATATTTTATTACATGACTACAAAATGAAACTGATATAATTAGTTCTACTGGACTAATTTCATCAGTTTTTCACCAATTTCTTGTAGATAATTTTATGATCTACAATTTTTGTCTGATGTATTTTTATAATAAAACTTACTGTTTTGCTGAAAATCACGAAAAAGTCATTTTTTTACCTTTGACCTTGAATAATTTATTTCCTTACAGTAGAAAGATGGGAAACTTTCAAATTTTGTTTTTAATGATATTTTAAACAGTCTTACCGATTTTAGGTAACTTAGAAGCTATGCAATAGCTTAAAAAATACGGAAAGCTCTGTGCGCAGATCTGCCTCGCTCATGGCTGATTTTTTAATGTTCTTGTCAGAAAACCATTTGATATCCATATACATAAAAAATAACTGGTCGGCCCTGTTTCGAATTTAGAATGGCGCCACTTACAGACTAATAATTGTCGAACAAACTAAACATGTATGCAAAATTTCAACTCAATCGGGAAGTGGTTCAAAACTAACTTTTTTACATAGTTAATTATAGATAAAGGCGTGTTAAAATCCTAATGACTACATTTTGACAACCTAGAATTACCTTTTTGTTGGGTTTGGTAATCATCAAATAACTTACACAATCTGGGCGGAGCGGGGGGAAGTGTCAGAATTGTACTGACTAAAACCCACCCATGAACCTGTATCTCTTTCGAACAACCCGCAACCCCGGAACAATTAATGCAAAATTTCAACACAAACGGGAAGTGGGTCAAAAATAACTTTTTTACATAGTTTATTAAGAAAAGGATAAAATAAAGGAGCTCGTGGCTAAATAATAGCAGCCGCTCGGGTCGATATTTAGGTTAAGCCACGCTTACCTAGGTTAGTCTGTGCATGTGACCACCCGTTACATACCGAGTTTCTTCCGTGCCTCGGAAGCACTTTAAGCTATTGATCCCGGCTGTCATTTGTAGATCTTTGACAGTCGTTAGAAATAGTCAGTGTCCCGAAAGTTTGACAACCAGTCTTACCGAGAGGTATCATATTACCCAGTATTAACTGGGTTATGGAGTTCAGTTAGCAGTCGCTCGGGAATACTGGTATTTAGCTGCATCCGGTAAGACTGGAAGTTGACCCCAACATAGCTGGGAAAAGGCTAGGCGGATGATGACATAGTTAATTACAGATATTAAGGCGTGTCAAAAAACCTAATTAAGTACAACATTTTGACCACCTAGAAATACCTTGAGACCACTATTTAAAAACCAAGGTCTGTATTATAATCTCGGAGACACCAAATACTAACAAAAAGCTACTCGTAATAAATAAACAGTAGGCCTACTATGACATCTTAAAGCAGAACTTATTCCACTGAGTGAAAGAGATGGTGCTAGACATCCTGTATAGCTCTGTCCCTTTCCCTCAGCGGAATAAGTTCTGCTTTAACACGTCATGGTAGGGTAGCTGGTACGTAAGAATTGTGTTTTGCACGCAATGTTAAAATAAACACTGTGTACTAAGGAGAAAGATACAAAGTAAAAAAAGGACTCGCGCACCGAGGGTTCCGTAGAAACTTCCGACATAACATGCCATATATTTTGACCATAGAATACAGCTGTAAAGTACAATGTATACACATTATACTTTACTAGTTTCTGCCCGCGACTTCGTCCGCGTGGCATACTTACTTTGGGCTAATGCTAACTTTAACCTGCGTGATGATCGAAAAATCTTTCTCTCCCCTTTTCTTACCACTTTAAAAAAAATTGCCCATGTCCGTCTCCAGGTTCACAACTATCTCTGTACCAAAATTAATCATAATCGGTTGGGTCATTTAGTCGCGAAGACGTAACAAACAAACTCACTTTCGCTTTTATAATATAACTAGCTTTCGCCCGCGGCTTCGCCCTCGTTAAATTTGGGGTAACACAGTTCCCCTTGCGCCTTATTGATTTGTAATAGCAACGCTAAGTTTTCCCTTTTCTTCCCTCTTTCTCCCTCACATCCCACTTTTTTTTAAAGAAATATAGCCTATGTCCGTCTCCTGGTTCCCAACTATCTATGTACCAAAATTCATCAAAATCGGTTTAACCATTAAAGCGTGAAGAGGTAACAAACAAACAAACAAATAAACAAACAAACAAACTCACTTTCGCTTTTATAATATTAAGTAAGGAAGTAAGGATAATAGTTAGTATAGTCTGTGGTTCATTGAAGTTCCAAGAGACAGACTTGAGTATTTATGGTTCTAATTTCAACTTGATACCTCCATGCGTTCCCGAGATCGAATAACAAAGTGATCATATAAGGGATCCGTCTTATCCTTTTGAGATACAGAACCCTAAAAATTACCAACTATGATGTACGAAGGTCATTCGACCATTTTATTTAGAGTTCGTATACATAGGTCGTTTCCTTTACGTTATTTTCAGGGCTATGAATGTTTCATTACTTACTAGTAAATGTTATCTTGGCGTAACAAATATTTAGGCATGTCAGCTACTACTTTGACATGTATATTTTAATAAATCGATAATGTAGCCTCACCTAAACACAAAGTAAACAAAGGTACTTCGGAGCGCGTAGAGCTACCCACCAAAGCAAATAAACAAGTCACTTAAGAGCTAGGAATTATTTCGGCTTGCCTGACTTCCATCATCATCATTTTCCTGCCCTTGTCCCATTCTATTTGGGGTCGGCGCAACACGTTTTCTTCTTCCATTCTCCCCTATCAGACGTCACGACATTATTTACTACTCTCTCCTTCATATCATTCCTTACACAATCCATCCATCTTTTCTTTTCCTTGCCTGATTTTCGCCATTTTCTTTTTGAATAATCACTTTTTTAATAAATGAGCTGTGTCTTTGTATTCCAATAAATAATGCTTACAAGCAGGTGTTAAAATTTGTTTGGTTTAGGGACAAGCCTGTTTAAGGCATGCAAATATCATTTTCGTAATTAAGCTAGACATAGCAAGTTTAAAAAAATAAAAATCCTTAGCTAATTTAAAGCAAAATATTTATTAAATAAAAATAGTATCTCCTGCGTCTATTTGATATGTAAGACTATCAAATAAATAAATTTTAATTTTTATATTTGATAAGTTGACCAGTAACATGGTTTATATAGGTATTTTTTCCTTTTTTTGCTCATTATAACTTTGGTTTTGCACCTAAATTATAATAATTGCAAGGATTTTATTAGGTGAAATTATAATTATTTAACTTAACTTAGTATCTCGTAATTATAGGTACAAGCGTTTGCTAATACCAATAATAATTACAAGATATTAAGTTATCTTAGATTAGGTATTGGCTGCAACTCTTATATTCAACATACAGGCATACTTGTATTGTAAATTATACTTATTTTATGGAAGTGCAAATAAACTATATTTTTTATGGTTTCACTCACGACCCAGGAGGTATTTTGCTTAAATTATTCAGTAACAGCCAATAAATAAAACAGTATGTACTCACAGCAGGATACTTCTCTAGCTCATGGAGCACCGTATGGTCGCAGTATTCAAACACGAGGTGCAGCTTGCGCTTGCGACGAAACACCTCGATCAGGTTCACCAGGTTCGGATGCTTTAAGTTCTGGGGACAAGGGTTTTTCGTTAAAAATAAGCCATAGGTACTATGGAGTCTCCTGCCGGAGTTGCGGGTTGTTCGAAAGAGATACCGCGGCCCCTGAACATGAAGGGGAAAAGAACGTGGGTAGGTTTAATGCCCCGTTCCTTATGAATGCACCGTTTGACATAAGGTCTATGAGACTTATGTCAAAACTAGCTTTCGCCCGCGGCTTCGCCCGCGTTAAATTTGGGGTAACACAGTTCCCCTTGCTCCTTATTGATTTGTAATAGCAACGCTAAGTTTTCCCTTTTCTTCCCTCTTTCTCCCTCACATCCCACTTTTTTCAAATAAATATTAGCCTATGTCCGTCTCCTGGTTCCCAACTATCTATTTATCAAAATTCATCACAATCGGTTTAGCCATTAAAGCGTGAAGAAGTAACAAACAAACTCACTTTCGCTTTTATAATATTAGTAAGGATAAGTAAGGATACAACTATCCGTAAGCAAAACGAGTCGTTTTTGTTTATTGGAACGGGGCATAAGCTAGTAAAATCTGACATTCGCCCTGAAGTTATTTGATGATTTCCATGGAATGATTCTATTCATGATTCTATGGAACTCGGAGCTAAATAATATCAGCCGCTGGGTTGAAGTTAAGCCGCGCTTGCCTAGGTTGGACCGTGGATGAGTGAGGTCCACACTGTATAGTTCTTTGAATGCTCATTCTATTGACAAGACACCTTACTAATATTATAAAACCGAAAGTGAGTTTGTTTGTTTGTTTGTTACCTCTTCACGCTGTAATGGCTAAACCGATTTTGATGAATTTTGGTACAGAGATAGTTGGGAACCAGGAGACGGACATATGCTATATTTAAAAAAAAGGAGTAGGATATGAGGGAGAAAGAGGGAAGAAATGGAAAAACTTACCGTTGCTATTACAAATCAATAAGGCGCTACCGAATTTAACGCGAGCGAAGCCGCGGGCTAAAGCTAGTTAAATATAAAGATAATAAAACAGGCAGGTAATATGTAAAATAGTCAGGAAAACATAACATTTTTTTAATTTATTTCAAAAAAGTTGTTTTTGTTGTCAATACAATAAACACACTCAATTACTGTCAAAGGGAGCCGCAGAACAAAAAAAAACGAATAAATAACTACATTTCAATTATCGTCACGCATACATGGTTTCCAAAGGGGTAGGTAGGTACGTGCAAAGGTCAATGGCATTCACAGTTTTCCAACTACCCCGTAAAGTTACATATATGTGAGGGGGCGAGTCCGTTGACCCAATCAATCAACCTAATATATATGAGGGTAAAGTGACAGTACTTGTACACACGGTGACAAAGCGACTTATACGGGCCTGTTTGTCTAGTGGTTAGTGGCCCTGACTGCTGAGCCGGAGGTCGTAGGTTCGATTCCCACCCAGGACAAACTTTGTGTGATGAGCATGATTGTTTGTTCTGTGTCTGGGTGTGATTTATCTATAATATGTATGTATTTATAAATTATATAAGTATGTATATCAGTTGTCTGGTTACCATAACACAAGCTCTGCTTAGCTTGGGATCAGATAGCCGTGTGTGAGTTGTTATTTATTTATTTATTATTTATTCTACAAAATAAATGATTGATTGATTGATTAAACGACTCCCTGCCCTTGTCCCATTCTATTTGGGGTCAGCGCAACAACTCCCCTATCAGACGTCACGGCATCATTTACTCCTTAATCCTTCATATCATTGCTTACACAATCCATCCATCTTTTCTTTGGCTTTTCTCTCCTTCTCCATCCATCAACATCATTACATGTCCATACCAAGACGTGTGTGAGTTGTCCCAAGATATTTATTTATTTATTAGATATTTATACATATCCATATTACTTGACCTAACTTTGTATGAGTTTTTCCTACAATGAGAGATCAGCTTTATTCAGTTTCGTTCAAAGCTTCGTTAGTCGTTGTATAGTACAAAAAAAAAACTTAACGCCAACCCGCGAGTTGAGCTTGTAGTTTTAAAAGTCCCCAAATAATAACCCGACCCGGCCCTTTTCTAGCTGTTTACTCTCAATGAAGCCCTAAGCCGAGGCCCGTACCCTGCAGGAGGTGCCCTTATTGTGTGGTCATCGATTTTAAGAGTGAGAAAGAGGCAAGAAAAGGGAAACTTAGCTTTGCTATTACAAATCAATAATGCGCAAGGGCAAAAACTACAGGTAGCAGGTACCTGCAAATTAGAAAAGGGGAACTTAGTTACCCCGAATGTAATGCGAGCGAAGCCGCGGTCAAAAGCTAGTTTATTATAAAATATATATATATATCTACTAGCTGTGCCTCGGCATGCGTTGCAATGCAATTTTCTACCTTTCTACCTACCCTATCTTTTAAGTTGGATCAAACGGCACACGGTGTGCAAATTTAATTTAAATCAGTTAAGTAGTTAAGGAGTCCATCGAGGACAAACAACGTGACACGTGATTTATATATATTAAGATTTATTCCGGTAACACGTAACCACTGGATAATTTTCAGGCGACATGCGAGCAAAGCAGCGTGCAAAAGCCAGGAAAAATAAAATAAAGTACAAAACTGATTCCACTAAGCTTATTATGTAATTTCTTTTAATGTCAGACAATATGACGCATTTCCCTAATCACTTAATTGACAAATTTCTCAATACATATATATCAAGCAACTTGTATATTTCTCATACTCATAATGTATGCAGCAATCAATATTAAGTGGCCAGTTTACTCTGTATTGGTGCTCATGGCCTTGATAAGGTTGCAAACGATATACTTAGAGCTTAAAGGTCGCGTCCGTAGCATTGCGAGGGAAAAAATATATAATTGCAGTCTGAATTCATTTTCCATCAGGGTTGAAATATAAAATTGAGAGTTACTTTTGACGCTAGTTACTTGATGTTGCTCATCAGTGATGATTTTTATGATGACTGCTTTAGCTAAATAAGAGCAATACTACTAATCCTTACTAATATTATAAAACCGAAAGTGAGTTTGTTTGTTTGTTTGTTACCTCTACACGCTTTAATGGCTAACCCGATTTTGATGAATTTTGGTACAGAGATAGTTGGGAACCAGGAGACGGACATAGGATAATTTTATTTTAAAAAAAAGTGGGATATAAGGGAGAACGAGGGAAGTAAAGGGAAAACTTAGCGTTGCTATTACAAATCCATCAGGCGCAAGAGCATAAACTGCAGGTCTGCTTGGTATGTTAATACCGAATTTAACGCGAGCGAAGCCGCGGGCGAAAGCTAGTAGTTAATAGGTTAATACTTTTAATAGGGTGATTCTAATAGTTCCGTACCCAAGGTGTAAAGCGAGCTGTGTTGACGGCGTGTTCCACGCGCGTTAGTGTTCCACCGCCTGCTGGGGTTCCGGGTTGTTCGAGAGAGAGATACCGCGACCACGGAACATAAAGGGCAATAGAAGGAACACGGGTGGGTTTTAGTCAGTACAAGTCTAACACTATCCCCCGTTCCGCCCAGAACGGGGGAAGTTATTTGATGACTTACCATCCGTGAAAATAATAGGGGTAAGGCGAGACCTTATTACTAAGATTACGCTGTCCGTCCGTCTGTCCGTGGAAGTGGACTACTTACTTCCCAGAAATTAATTCCTATTAGCGGTACTATCATATGGCGTGTTCAAAACCAGTTCAGATACCGCGGCCCCGGAGCACAAAGGGCAGAAGAAGGAACATGGTTGAGTTTTAAGCACTAAAAGTCTGACACTCCCCCCGCTCCGACCCAAACGGTTTCGAAGATTAGCCTAACACTAGAAAGTGGCGAAGGGCAAGGCGTTTTTGTGGGACTGTCTCTTGTAATGTGACGTTCAAAAATTAACAGCCTAATTTGTATAAATGACTTTTGATTTTGAGCCAAATGAAAAAAAGAGCAGTTGGAAGTCCTTGGTCATTTGAAGATTACAGATTTTATCAATTTAGATAACTACCACTTGGACACACATTGTGTTTGACTGTAATTATTTCCGTATAGCTATGACTGACGGGACATTATAGATTACACTGAATATTAAAACGCTCGTGACGCGTAAATAAAATTGTAGGGACAAACACCAGGCAAGTGGGAGTCGGAGTCGCACACCGAGGGTTCCGTACTTTGCGACATAAATCGCCATATTCTTTGACTGCGTAGACTTAACCCAAGGGACCACAGACCCCTGCCGGAGTTGCGGGTTGTTCGAAAGAGATATCGCGGCTCCGGAACCTTATAAAGGGTATGGCTGGGTTTTAGTCAGTACAAGTCTGGAGGGGGAAGTTATCTGATGATTTTCCATCCCTAAAAAAGGGACCACAAACTTGAATATATAGTTTAAATTTGAACTCGATACCTTCACGCGTTCACGAGATAAGGGGTCTTGACAGACCGACAACAAAGTGATCCTTTTGAGGAACCCTAAAAATAAGATGATCTGCATAATTTATAATAAAACTACCTGTGCCCAGCGGTTTCACCCGCTGCTCATTTAGGGGTATGAAAAATAGATGTTGGCCGATTCTCAGACCTACCCGATATGTACACAAAATTTCGTTTAAATCGGTCCAGCCGTTTCGGAGGAGTATGGGAACGAAAACTGTGACACGAGAATTTTATATATTAGATAAAAATGCGTCTCTCTAACCTACCACTTCCTTAAAATGGGGGGGACGCGATCCCGCAAAAGTAGTTATCTATAAAAACGGCAAAAACACCATGTTTGTTGCATCGGAGCCCCCTTAAATATTAACATAGGTACTAGCTTTCGCCCGCGGCTTCGCCCGCGTTAAATTTGGGGTAACACATTGCCCCTTGCGCCTTATTAATTTGTAATAGCAACGCTAACTTTCCCCTTTTCTTCCCTCTTTCTCCCTCACATCCCACTTTTTTTAAAAAAAAAGAATAGCCTATTTCCGTCTCCTGGTTCCCAACTATCTATGTACCAAAATCTATCACAATCGGTTTAGCCATTAAAGCGTAAACTCGTGAAGCGGTAACAAACAAACTCACTTTCACTTTTATAATATTAGTAAGGAAGTAAGGATATTCAGATTTTTAGTATGTGTTGTTACTGCAGCCAAAGAAATACATCATCTGTGAAAAAAATAACTGTCTAACTGACACGGTTCATGAAACAGCCTGGTGACAAACGGACAGCGGTAACAATAAAAAAGCAGTCGTTTAATGCTAAGATTAAGACTGAATTTCCATTGACAAATTATAAAATACTAGCTTTCGCCCGCGTTAAATTTGGGGTAATACAGTTCCCCTTGCGCCTTATTGATTTGTAAGTTTTCCCTTTTCTTCCCTCTTTCTCCCTCACATCCCATTTTTTTTAAATAAAAATTAGCCTATGTCCGTCTGGTTGGTTCACAACTATCTCTGTACCAAAATTCATCAAAATCGGTTTAGCCATTAAAGCGTGAAGAGGTAACAAACAAACAAACTCACTTTCGCTTTTATAATATTAGTAAGGATATATATAATATATATAAGTGAGGATTCTCTCGTATGGCTCGCATCACGGTCCACTTCTACCTCAATCTCACCTTAAGCATCCGTATCTCCCTGAGCGCTATCTTGCGTATGAGCGGGTCGTCCTCATTCTCGACGAACTTCTTGACGGCGACGATCTCGCCGGTGTCCCTGTTGCGACACTTGTACACGAGCCCGTACGAGCCCTCGCCGAGCTTGGCGAGCTTCTCGTACCGCTCCATCGCGCGACTGCTCGCGCGGGACCTGGGACCGAAAGAAGGAAGAGTTACAAGATCATTTTAGTACTTAATTTGACACAAGACTAAGGTTTGAGCTTTGTAGAATATTTCTTTTTTAATTAAAGTAGATTAACAACGGCTTTGTTTATGTTTACCTAGATCCAGCCCCAAAAGCATCAAACACAAAGGGGCCTGCCAGGGCCATCACCTGTTGGTGTCGCGTGTTGTTTGAAAGAGATAACGCAGCCCCGGAACATAAAGAGCAAGTGAAGGAACATGGGTGGATTATAGTCAGTAAAAGTCGGACACTCCCCCCTGTTCCACCCGCCAGAGTAGGGAAAATTATTTTATGATTTCCCATCCGCAAAAGGCATCAAACAGAAAAATAGTTGAAGACTGAAGACATAGTACTGAACTACGATTGAACTCTATGATGTAGCAGGGGTTAATACCCCAGTTCGTATGCAGCGGTAGTAGTCAACGGCTTAATATTTGCACTTTACGCGCTTCAGACGTGGAGTTGCGGACACCAGCCCGTTATAAAATACAATACTTGCACTGCAAAGAACCACAGCTCTACGTTGTAACCCTTACTACCTTTCCGTAGCTTAGGACTACAGGCGAGTTTTAACGGCGTAGTACAGTACTACAGTTCAAACTCTACGGACTAGCACAAGACTACGGTTGAGTTTCTACGGCGTAGCACAGGACTACGGTTAAACCTCTACGGCGAAGCACAGGACTACTATGATCCTCTACGGCGTAGTACAAGCCAACAGTTGACGTTCTACGTCGTAGCACAGGACTACGGTAGAACCTCTACGCCGTAGTACAGGACTACGGTGTAGCACAAAGACAACCGTTTCGGACGACAGCGTAATAATGGTAAATATATATCTGTGGTTGACGAATAAAAACCGAATGGGTACCTAAAACCGATCACTTCCGGCGACACGATAGCTCTGTTTATTTCTCCTTTCATATTGACACCGTGATTTTAACTTATTATAGAAAAATTAGACTGCATAATTTGTTTCTGCTCTCGAACATTATTTTGCAGAAAGCAGTAACTATAACAAAGTTTCTTTACTTCGGATGATTTTAAACCTAACCTAACATGTCCAGAGGTAACATGGAGACGTTTGACGTTTAATTTGATGTTAGTGTTTTTTTGATGGACCAGAAAGAAGATGGTTGATGGTCTACCATAGTGCCTACGTCGTTTGATATTGGCAGAACTGTGATGTCTTTTTTCACAAACGCCATTAAATAAATAAGTGAAGTTGATATGTTGGATCTTCTTTCTGATGACCTCCTTTTCTTTTTTAATGTTCTTTGTAGCCCGCGAGTTAAGATGTGGATAAAACATGTATCATATTTACATATTCTGACGTTGTTTCGGACACGTATTGTTAACTAGGTTAAGTTAGCTAAGTTCACTTCACACACACTAAAATTGATATGCCTATTTAAGTGATGAAAATCTTCATTACGATAATTATTTCTGTTATATATTGGACAAGGTAAATAAACAATTAATAATGTAAATTATTTGAATGAAAATATATTTTTTTATGTATGGCTTATATCATTATTTAAAAATCATAATTTGATTAAAAAATCCTGCTAGTGAAAGAGGAAGCCGGGCGTTTGAGAGAGAGAACCTCAATCTAACCCAGCCGCCGCGGGAGATGCCCCGGGCGCCGGGCGCCGCGAGACGACTCCCGGCCACCGTAGATGCGGGCCTGTGGACGGTGAGAAATGGGTAGCTCACCGTCCGTCCGTCTACGTCAGACTTGTCATAAAAACAAAAAAATATGTTGCTACAGTCCCAGTCACAACAGATAATAACTCGTGAAAGTACTGTAGTTGTCCATTCTAAAGCTTAGATCTTTATGGAGAAGAATGAGCAAGAAACTTTATCGACATTCTTTTAAATCATAATACTTTTTAAAAAATCATGGTTATTTTTCATGTTGAAATTATGCACAAATATGTTAGAACGATGGAGTAAAACGATAATATTTCTTTTTGTGCTCGTTTTACTACATCGTCCAGGGTAAAACTAAAAATCAGAATTATAATATACCTAGCTTCCGCCCGCGACTTCGTACGCTTGGCATAGTTACTTTGGGCTAACGCAAACGTTAACCCGCGTCATGAACGAAAAAAAAATATCTTTCTCTCCCCTTTTGTTCCCTCTTTCCCCCCCTTTTCTCACATTTTTAGCCTATGTCCGTCTCCAGGGTTCTAACTATCTCCGTACCAAAATTCATCAAAATCGGTTTGGCCATTCAGGCGTGAAGACGTAACACGCATACAAACTCACTTTCGCTTTTATAATATACTAGCTTTTGCCCGCGGCTTCGCTCGCGTTAAATTTGGGGTAACACAGTTCCCCTTGCGCCTTATTGATTTGTAGTAGCAACGCTAAGTGTTTCCTTTTCTTCCCTCTTTCTTCCTCACATCCCACTTTTTTTTTAAATTAGCCTATGTCCGTCTCCTGGTTTCCAACTATCTCTGTATCAATTATAATATAAGTAAGGAAGTAAGGATTAGGAAATTGAGTCTATACAATGAAAATATAGTCTAACGTAACAACTATACAACATTCAGCGTAAAATGGCTGCCGTAATCAATAATTGTCGATAAAGAGTCGTCTATATGTCTACTTAGTATACAATTATGACATAAACTTGATAAGTCCACATCAATCGAACACGTTTCAATCAATCTAATTGCAGTAATTGCATTATTATCTGCAACGTTTAATTGATTTTTAATTTCTTTGTTATCTTATCTATGAAACTTTGTTTATAATCTTTTATTAGTGCAGGTTTTAATAACGTTTTCATTGTCACGGTTATATGTTTAATGAGAAACGGCCCGATTTACTTTACGAACAAACTTTGTATAATAAAATGTCTAAGGGTAGCTTTATAAAAACAAAACTTTGCTCCCGCGCTATGAATTTCTCCTGCATCGTGGGTACGGCCAGACCCGGAACAACTCCCTGTAGTCACACAAATATTTGTTCCGTACGGGCATCGAACCCGCTACACGATGCGTAGCAGCTATCGCCAGTCGTGTCGTCCGTGATTGTGGGAAACCCGATAATTCTGGTCGACTTGTGCATTTCTATCGTTCAGGCACCAGATGTGCTGATGTTATAGTCAGTAAAAGTCTGTCAATCCCCTTGCTCTGAACAAAATCAATCAAAATATTTATATTTCACATAGGCCTACATGGGCACTTATAAAACGTCGAGAAAAGATGCACGGTCGGGTTGGTCGTTTTCTATGGAGAAGAACCGGCAAGAAACTCCATAGTTACTCTTTTAAAATCATTTGGTTTTCCAATGTTGTTGTTACAGCGTTAGCACTTAAGTATGAAGACAGCGTAGGCCCGACAATAAGTCATTGCTTACTTTACAAAAAGTAAAATAAAATAATACGTTAAAACAAGCGTCCAAGAATCTACAAGGCCAACCATGTCCACTCATTCACAACGAATTGGTAGAAAAGAATCCATACAAAAGTAAACACAGCGGGGGAAGTTATTCGATGATGATTCCCATCCGGAAAAGGGCCAACAACAAGAGTATAGTTTACTATCTTTTGCGCGGCTATGGTCGCAAATCATACCATAAACAGTCATAGTCCAGTCATTTTAGGTTTCATCTGGGGAAAAATTCCTAGTGAGCTGAATTTTTGTATACACCTTTATTACGGCGTTATTATGAAGTTGTGAAAAATCGACATCGATATCGTGTCGGCTAAAAAAATTACAGAGGTCAAAAGGTCACGAAAATCAGTTTTTTGCAAATATTTCGCGACCTATTGCTCGGACGTCAATAGAGGTCATTATAAAAATTGTTCCTCATAAAATTGTCTACAAAAAATGTCTCTTATAGTTTTTCTGTAAAATTAACGGTTTTCGGATCATAGCGCTGAGAAAGCGGCAAGAATGCACTCACATACGGTATTGTATACCGTACACCAAGGCGTACACTCTATTGCTTTTTAGTAATGTTTGTAAATGTCTCTAAATCTTTTATTTTACATTTAGATGTTTCCAGAAAGATATATTTATCGTATAGGGGTTTAGGTTTTTAGTAAGACGTACTATATCTCATTCTAATGACCTTCAATGGCAGATGTTTCGTATTTCATTGTTCCGAGACCCGTCCCTGTATACCTGCTACTGCCAGTCAGACTGAGTAAAGTTCAGTTGGGAATTATTTCTTGAATGTTCAACACGTTTATTTAGTTATTTTATGCTCTTAAATAGTTATCATAATGAGTGATAAATGTTTTATATGTGATCAATTATTATCGGATGATGATGTTGTAGAAGTTAAGCGTGGTCTACAAACATTAAAAAATGCTAGTGTAATATTGAATATTTAAATACTGTAAATTCCGTGAATGTACATAGTAATTGCCGTAGAAATTATACAAACAATTTGAGTATTGCGGCTCATAAACGACGCCAAGAAGAATCACCGCGCGCCTCTGCAGCTTTTAGTACAGTGTCTTTGAATGTAACAGTACTCACTTCTCTAATAACGCGTCTGTATTTTTTTTCTTTTTTTTTTCAATCACTTCATTCGCTTCCTCTCCACAAAACAAACATAATTTTTTGAAATCGAAAGCGCTGATTCTTTTTTTACGCGGAGATATTGATGTACTCGGTTCTTCTTGGCGTCGTTTATGAGCCGCAATACTCAAATTGTTTGTATAATTTCTACGGCAATTACTATGTACATTCACGGAATTTACAGTATTTAAATATTCAATATTACCATCACCTCTAGAGACACTAGCATTTTTTAATGTTTGTAGACCACGCTTAACTTCTACAACATCATCATCCGATAATAATTGATCACATATAAAACATATAAGACTCATTATGATAACTATTTAAGAGCATAAAATAACTAAATAAACGTGTTGAACATTCAAGAAATAATTCCCAACTGAACTATACTCAGTCTGACTGGCAGTAGCAGGTATACAGGGACGGGTCTCGGAACAATGAAATACGAAACATCTGCCATTGAAGGTCATTAGAATGAGATATAGTACGTCTTACTAAAAACCTAAACCCCTATACGATAAATATATCTTTCTGGAAACATCTAAATGTAAAATAAAAGATTTAGAGACATTTACAAACATTACTAAAAAGCAATAGAGTGTACGCCTTGGTGTACGGTATACAATACCGTATGTGAGTGCATTCTTGCCGCTTTCTCAGCGCTATGATCCGAAAACCGTTAATTTTACAGAAAAACTATAAGAGACATTTTTTGTAGACAATTTTATGAGGAACAATTTTTATAATGACCTCTATTGACGTCCGAGCAATAGGTCGCGAAATATTTGCAAAAAACTGATTTTCGTGACCTTTTGACCTCTGTAATTTTTTTAGCCGACACGATATCGATGTCGATTTTTCACAACTTCATAATAACGCCGTAATAAAGGTGTATACAAAAATTCAGCTCACTAGGAATTTTTCCCCAGATTGGGGCATAAAATGCCTAAAATGACTGGACTATCAGGAAAATTTAGCTTTCTACTGGTGATAAATAACGACACGGCTGCCGATTGACTGCTGCGCTACGTGTCGCGAGTTTGATCCCCGCATGGAACAAATATTTGTATGACCAACAGATACTTGTTTCGAATCAGGCTGTTTGTAGATGTGAGTTAAAAGTTTCAGATGACATTCCTACTATGGGGAAAGGTTTTAAAAAAAAAACAAATCTGTTTAGTAGGTGGTTCAAATTGTGAAAGACTGGACGTCCTACAGACGTGGTGATCCATCTGCTGATGTGTCTGTCGACGTCTGCGTACTCAACTTCGACGTGTAGAGCAAGCTTTTTAAGTGTAGATTTAGTCATTATGTTGCCACACCTGCTGTTTGTGTAAAATTTATGTAAACTAGCTGTACCCCGCAATTTTACTCGCGTGGATGTGAATACACAATACATCTTTATAAAATTCTGATATGGAAGCTATATTATTGTGAAGTTTCATCGAATTTTATTCAGTAGTTTTTGCGTGAAAGTGCAACAAACATACTTACAAACATTCGCTTTTATAATATTAATAGCTACGCCCCGCTTTATCGCTCGCGTGATGATAAAAAAAGCATCCTATGTGTTATCCCAGATTCCTCTGTGCCAAATTTCATCAAGATCCGTTCAGTAGTTTTTTTCGTGAAAAAGGATCAAAAATACATCCATACTCACAAACTTTCCTATTTATAATATTATAGTAGGAAGGATAGTAGGATTAATAACAGGATGTTCAATGATTATATCTTCAAGTTAGTCAACTCAAAGTGACTGCGAGAGGACTGAATGCGCTTTGGTGCATACAAAGCAGAAGAAGAATTGAAAAAGTTTAAGTTTCTGCTTTATTCATGTTCTGTGTCAAGGCAGAACTCATTGTCTAAGTTAGGGGATGTTTCAAGTTCAAGTTCGCTGCTAATTTACACAAACTAGGGTAAACATTGTCACCCCTGTTTCTATTTCGTGCCAGTTTTCAGATAAATGGTGTTTTTTTTCTGTATATTCTGTAATACGTCACTGTTGAGCTAAATTAACCTAACAGCGAGATTGAAGTATTATTAAAGTGATCAATCTGTGTGTTGCCAACTTTGCGAAACGACAAGGTATTTCTAATTCAAGACAATTGATATATCTTTCTTGTTCTATCTTTTTTGTGATACCTGTAATACGATGTTAAATGCAGCAATGCAATATTAGTTTGTATACACCTTGTATTTGGTACATTTAGAACATTTTTAATTAAATGTTTGATGTATGTACTGTTAGCGTAACTACCTATATTCAATCGATAAAAAATAAATTTGTAATGAATACTGAATTCATTCGCTATCCAATTAAAAACTTTTAACCATTTGATTATAGGACTGAACAGAACAAACCTTCCATTTATTCGTGAGTTTGTTATTTATTTTTTGTCGTACCAGAAACATGTATAGCTTTCAAATGATCACAATAGCTTGATGAATTTAATCAAAGACAAGAAAATGCGCCATCGTGTTTCTTTTGTATAGAAAACGTGTGCCGTCGATGACGTGTCGAATCCTTTCCAAATCTGAAGGACATCTATTATAATTAAATTGAAAAAGCTAGTAAAAAATCAATCTATAATAATATCAAAAATTGTTGCATTTTAATCCACCTGCCACTAGCCTTTACAGCTAATATGTAATAAAGGTACCTACCTAAATTCCGTTTATAGACTCTCGTTAAATATTGCTTTAATTAATCTAGAACAGTATTGATTAGAAAAATAGTCAGTTTCGTGTCACTGAGAAAACAATCGTAACACTGAAATCTGTGTCTGTACAAATCTCACACTGGTATTTTCACATCCCTGAATTCAATTCATTTAAATGAGTTTTCGTACCACTAGTTATTTACCTTCTAGGTAGCAGCGGCAGGTTGTTGCCGAATAACCACAACCGTTTATCACCGAACCATTTCTCCATACAGGATGCCACGTTGTTCCACAGTTTGATTCGCGAACAGTCCCACACAATAGAATCCTTCATTCGCGTATCCGAACGTGAGAACACGCGAGCATATCCCGCCAAAATTTATGTCAGAATTCGCGCCGTTCTCGGAAATGACAGATGAGTATTTTTATTTTTTAATTGAAACACGAGTTGTCGTCACGAATGCTGCCAAGCTTTTAGTTGTGGATGTCGAGAATATCGATCGCGGGTTTGTTTACAGTTTCTGTTGGCCTGTGTACATGACAACCGCGGTGGTAGGGGGGAATGTAGGCTAGAGGATCGACTCCTTTTTTACCCGACTGTTTTATTTCTTTCTGTTAGGTTATTATCGACAGAACCTCCTCGTAGAAAGAATCTTGAACTGCGCATAGAATTAAGCTGAACACTTTACTACGCAGTTTGTGGAAGCTGATATAGGAGACAGTCAGGAAACCATAAAAACTAGGTGTAATAATTATCACACTAAGTTATCGGAGATTGAAAATATGAAATTCAACGGTTTTTTAGTAAAATATTTCTTACCTTTATAGGTAAATTTTAACAATGCTACATTCAATAAAGTACATATTTCGATGACCAAAAAAACGACGTCTCGTTTTGATGACCAGAGTAACAGAGATAACTGCCATAGTTCAGAATATTCTCAATTTCAGGTTTCTATTTATCATTATCTATGAAAACCTTTTATTTCCACCATTTTAAATCATTACATTCGGTAACAAAAAAAAAACAAACAAACATTTGAAAAAATGCCTGTCTCTTGGTCTATACTTTCATAAAGATTTCATGCATGATGGTCGAGGCCCCTTCGTAATCGACGTTAAATACATGTCATGTGGGTTCCCGACATGAGGGCATAACTTTTTAATGAATAACCCATGTCGCAGAAATTTAAATAAATGGTAAGTATTTTAAGAAAAAATAACTGTTAGAATAAAATTTATAATTGAAGATAATCTTGTATGCAGGTAAGTAAGAAGCTTTCATAAAAGTACTAAAATTATAAATATATTTATTTTGTTACATGGTACATAATTACTTCTACTTTTTTTGTACGATAAAGGACATGTGTGGCATACGAGAATTGAGTTCAAAAATTTATAAAATAAAGTAGAAGTAATTAACTATATTTTTTGAACAAGAAATGTCGTAATTGAATTGCCGATGATTTTCAACCATCAAAAATTCTGTTAAGCTGTAATAACATTTAACAAAAAATTTTGAGGTGTCAAGGGACACCCGGATGGAACGAAGTTCTCGTCGCGACAACACACTGTTCAATGCGAAATAGAAATGAAATTATCTGGCTTGCTTTCTATAAGAGAGAGAGAGAGACAGACAGACAGACAGAGAAACATGCGACGCCACACAGCTTACAATAGCTTACTATAGCAAAAAGTGTCGTGACAACTTTTCGTAAGAATTTTTTCCGTCTAGCCCCCTTTCACAACGCGCGATAAGGAACTTCGTTCCAAAAAGTATTTTTATGTATATCTTATAATTACTCTTGTAAAGGAATTTGATATTGTTTAATAAGTTTAAGGGTTTTATAATTTTAATTCACATTCGTGTTCCACGCGTCAGTAAAGCAGAGGCCTGCCCATGCCTGGATTGCGGGATGTTCCAAAGAGGTACCGCGACCCCGGAATACAAAGGCCAACAGAAGGAACATAGATGAGTTTTAGTCAGTATAAGACTGACACCCCTCCCGTTCTGCCCACAGCAGGAGAAGTTATGTGATGGTTTTCTCTCCGATAAAAAAGGCATAAGCTAGTAAAAGTTTATGTTTTAAATTATGAGTACATTCAGAACGTAAATACCATTGTCCAATTACAAAACCTTTACTGCAGTATAATTTGAATATTTTTCTGTAATTTAGAGCATTGGTACACGCGAAGTTTTTTCGTAGCCAGCGGCTTCAGTTCAACTCAATCGAGAAATTTTATGAGTTTAAGACTACCAGTGTAGAAAATAATGTTTCCAATTCGATTTTATGGTACTTAAAAGGCATTTTTTTCAAATGAAAAGCCATTAATTTCTTATTTACGGGTATTTTTTCCACTTCTTTATGTTAATGGGTTAATAATTTTATGTGAATCCTGTTTCGTATATCAGCTGCATGTTTAATTTCCGATGGGGAACGCCGCAGTCATATCCGATGATCCGTAACTATAGGAAATAGGTGAAGTCAACAAACCTAATAGAATGAACCTAATGAGAAGTTTTCTCAGAGAGAAATGTACAGTCGATAAAAGAGTTAATAACCAATCTTGATGGCCAAATCACACTAATAATTATCAAGGCGAAAGTTTGTATGTGTGTGTATGTTTGTTATACCTTCACGCTCAAACGGCTTGACGGATTTGGATGAAATTTAGTATCAAGATAACTTATATTCTGGTCCTGGAAAAACGCGTTGTACCAGAGGGAAGCTCAAACTGCAAATATGGTTTTTTAACGCGGGTAACACCGCAAAACACAGCTAGTGTTTATATTAAATCTCGCTTAGACTCCCTTTAAATAGCGCCTAGTTATAACGGGTATAAAATGAGCAAGTAGGTGAGTTGCTTTGTCGCTTTAACCCAAATAAAACACAAAATGAAGAGCTTTCACTACCAATCAAATAATAGTAATATTCATCAAAGTAACGTTCACACCACTATCAAGTTTAGACTACATAATTTATTACCCCTCTCCCTAAATTTACGACGTAGCATTTACACTGCCACTTAAAACAGAGGGTTCTTGTGTAAGGAGGTAGTACATCAGCATAATCGTGCAATTTACATAATATGGTGTCGTGGAACAGAGGCATTTTAAACAGAGGCATTAAAGTTCCATTAGCAAGACAATTTTGTAAAGCGATGTTAACAATTGCAGATAGTCCTAATTAGGCCTAGATAGAGGTCGAGGTGATCAGGTGACACCCGCCAACTCGAACTGGGGATGATTGTGCATTAACCAGAAATCCTCGATAGCTGAGGTAGAAGTGCACCTACCAGTGGCCCCACATTTCGCTAGTTCTTTTTTTATAAGTTGGTACGCGAGCCTGTTGCCATCAACCGAACACAAAACCAAAGTATGTAGCAGAAAAAACAACAATTTGCTTGACCCAGCCCAGGAATCCAATTTTGAACTTGTGGCTCAGCCGGCTGGTTACCACTAGGCGAACGAGAGAGTCAGTTAAGGAGTGTTGAGTCTTGATCAACCTGCGTTTAGTGAGTAAAGTTTCAAAGAGTTTTTAGAAGTATGAAGAACAGGGTGTAAAGTTCTCCATCCTCTATGTAAAAGGGAGGATCCTCCGACCAGACGAGTGTCGTGTCTGGTGGGTCACTGCCCGACAGTTGCTTGTCGGGTGCTCGTATATATGCTAGCTTCGCGTACCTACAACTTGGTTGGATAGATGGCGTTGTAGTACTTTTTGCCACTTGCATCTTTGTGTCGCTACAAGTTCAAAGAACAATTGCCTTCAGGATAATCTACCACTCAAAGATATCGATATCATGAGTAAGCTGTCGTGAAAGAAACACGCGCTTTAAATGTGTCGAGACAGCGTACCATAATCGGTACCTTTATTCTATGGTTAGGTATACTCTAAGACTCCGGTTTTAATACCTTCTAGCCAACAAAAAAAACACAAACTTCAACCTAAGCTAAGTTCTCACTTAGCTTACCTTGAAGCTTAGGTTGGCAGGGTGGTGAAATTCTGACACCAAGCATAGCACTCACCACACGATAAAGTAAAAAAAACTATAAATATTCAACATACACAAACCCCAATACATTTTGCATTATTACATATCGCTTAGGAATAAGTTCAGTACATTCACATATTTCTTCAAGCGAGATAAATTTAAATAAAAACACGTCCTCATGGGCACTTAAAACGTCGATAACCAGACCAGACCCGAACCGTGCAAGGTGCACAGTTCGGGTTGGTCGTTTCTTAAGTAGAAGAACCGGCAAGAAACTCCATGGCTACTATGATTATATGTGATTATATGGTATGGTATTCGATCGGTCAGGGAAAATCTTTGCTGTTTCTATCCTGTGTCATTTTTTGGGCCATGTCCGCCTGACTATTTGCAAACCACTGCTACCACTACAACTGTTGTTAATCATGTTAATAGAATATATAATGAGCGGTCAATCAAGTCCTGGAAACATAATGTAACTGTCTTGGATCCCACAAGGAAAAGCATCGAATAAAATAAAAATGGTTTAAAAATGAAAATACATAATGCTAAAAATATGATATTTTATGCACTGTACCGCGCGTAAAGAAACATTTTCGAACGTTTCTGTAGTAGAAAGAGCCAGCTGTTTTGTCTATCTCGCTCAGACATGTGGGCAGCCAGCTATTTCGTATTAGCTTTCTCTTTCATTCGTTCTATTGTCATGCGCTGCATTGCGACTGACGACTAGTCGACGTAAAAGTTGCCAAGAATTTCATTCTGTCAAAAACTCGCGAACGAGAACACGTTATTTGCCTGATTTCTCGATCAATGATCATTGTTATTGTTTGTGAACGGTAAAATGTAATGATAAAACGTACAGTCGTCGCGTCCGCTAGTGCCGCTGATATTTTAATGTTCTTACGAAAATATTATTGTGCAATAAACCCGGTGTACATTTTGCACTCGTTATGAAATAAATGAAAGAGTTTCTATGGGTTTTGCAAATTGTATCTTGTAGCAAGGTCGTGACTTTTTGAGATGAAAATCTAGATTTTATAGTGACCTGATGCGTGCTGCTGTCGTTTGTGGTACTTTAGTGTGTTGTAAATTAGTGTTGTGACAGTGAGAAGTAGTCTGAACAATGGGTACGACTGGGCTGACTCTGGCAGATTTGCCAAATATTTTTATTATGATCGGCGCTCTCGTGGCGCTGTTCGTAATGTTAGTCATCCTACTCAGGTAAGTTTACCGCTATAGATAAGGAATACAGCTAAAAATAATGAATTTTTATGATTGTTGTTTTCCTATAGAACGTACTAGACTGTTTCCTTTGGCCAAACCCATAAAAATCGAGCATGATTAATAATTTCGTCGCAAATTCACGTGGTACAATCTAATAAATGATTGGTATTTATGTTTGAGACTGTAAAAAGTGTTTTCAGCTTATTTAATACCCATAAATTAATTAGATGCTTCTAGAAATATTTTTGCTGTTTTAAATTCTGGACACATGCTATGAAACTGGCAGGATGATAACATGAATACACATCTTCATCATTCTATTTTATTATAAAGAATCAACCCAAAGACAAGTTCCAATACATGCAAAAAAAAAAATAAAGAAAGCTGCCTTTTAAGTACCACACTCACTTTCACTTAAAATTCATCATGTTTGCTGTTGGCCTATCAAACTGGAATTTGAAAGTGAAAATAGAAATAAAATAACATGTTTGAGAGCCTTCCAAGTAGGTACAAGCTAGATATAACTGTATGTTCTGTACTTATCTGGCATTTCAACTATCTTTGTTGTGTGCACTGATAGTAACAATGTAGATAACACAGAAATCAACTACCAAGTTATAGCTGCCTATATGTTTTTGTAAACACAGCCAAATTCATAATCAGCTCATTTTCATTGAGCTTGTTTAGTGATCCTAAGATTTCTACTACTTTCCCTGTTTATTACTTGTGAGAAACTGTAATTGGCACTGTGTAACTTTTACAATTGTTTATCTATCTCTTTGTTCTCCTATTTATAATTAAAAAACATTCTCACAGCTGGCAATGTTAAAGTGGGGCGTAATTCTTCAAACAAGCTAGGGTACTAACCCTTAATAAGGCATTCCGCAGGTTCTACAAATACCTTGAACCAATGGGGTATACATTTTTCAACCTTCATGGTATTTGTAGAACTAAATGCATACCCTAGTTGTTGGATATGACTTAGAATATGAGGATAACTGAGAATAATCCACCATTCAGATCATTGGTCCAGATCTTTGAATTATAAAACACGTAATAAGATTGAAAATGGGCCCCCTATTACATAGAATTTAATACATAGCTGGTGAAATTTGAGTGTAATTAGGTACCTCTGCCTAGCTCTTCTGTGATTACAGGTATAATGTTATCGTAGACTACAGTTGACTTTTTCTTAAATATCCATTAATAGTTTCAAATAAATTAATAGTCCAGTTGAGCAGTATAACAACTCAACAGAGAGTTGATCTGCGAGAAACCATATTAAAATATATATATATATATATATATATATATAAGTTTTATACATCTATTGGTTACAAAAAAAAAATCATCTACATGCTGCCATAGCCCGCCTGGTTATTTACCTCTTTTGCTTAGCAAAGTGGTAAGTTCACAAGGCAGACAGACTGTTTAAAAACCATAACATGATGTAGACTACTCTTCAAGTTAAAAGGGCAAGCCCAGCTTGTAGGCTGGCATGGAAGTACTGCCAATACTTTTGCTGACTGTAAAAGCAATATTACTGAAAGCATTATTCCAAAAGAGAACCTCTTAATGGTTGTCTGTGGTGTACTATTTACATATAGGTAATTCTAATAAGAAATATTGCATATTGTACCTAGTAAATATTTTGTTTATTCAGTTTGCATAATGTGGTACAATATTAAAAGGAAAAAAAAATAGTCTTACACACTAGCTTTTACACACTCTCTGGACTCCACACAAGGCTTGAGATAGAGACCTAAAGTAATACGTTCCAAGAAAATTCTTAAAATACAAATTATAAGAATAAAAAAGAAAACAAATTGATTCTTGACCAAAAATATTTTAGTTGTTTTTTTTTTATTTATTATTAAGCTTAGGTAAGGGTGATTATACAAAAGTTGGGTAACTCTTAAGGATATTTTGTTTACTACAGTTTTTAAATCAGATCTCTGCAAAATCGGGTGTTTATGATAGCTAATCTAATGAATATATTGTTCCAAATCGGGCCAGTCACTTTTTTACGTAGATTGTGAGATATTTAGAAAAAACTGAATTTGACTGCCAGGGGACTGACGAGGGTGACATAGTACTGATAAAAAACACAATTTCTTAAGAATTATAATGGAATTTAAAAGAACTTAGTACAAATCTCTTAGGATTTAATTATGCACATATGTTTTGGGTATTAGAATCATAAAAGCAATTAAAAATAATAATTAATATTTGGAGAAAATACTATCTTAGTCTTCTAAACAGCCTTAGTATTATTTTGAGGTAATTATAGATAACAATATGTATTTTTCTATTTATTGTTTACTATTTCTTAAAGCTGTTGATTCTCCTATGTCTCCCGCGGCGCTCCGCCCAGAGCTGGGCAGACCGCCACTGTGTGCTCCACCATGTGTTGTGGCCGTGAGGCACACACACACAGTGGTGACACCTGCGCGGGGCAGATCGCCACTGTGCTCCACCGTGTGTTGCTTCCGTGAGGCGCACACACACACAGTGGTGACACCTGCGCGGGGCAGATCGCCACTGTGTGCTCCACCGCGTGTTGCGGCCGTGAGGCACACACACACAGTGGTGACACCTGCGCGGGGCAGATCGCCACCGCGTGTTGCGGCCGTGAGGCACACACACACAGTGGTGACACCTGCGCGGGGCAGATCGCCACTGCGTGCTCAACCGTGTGTTGCGGCCGTGAGGCACACACACACAGTGGTAACACCTGCGCGGGGCAGACCGCCACTGTGTGCTCCACCGTGTGTTGTGGCCGTGAGGCACACACACACAGTGGTGACACCTGCGCGGGGCAGATCGCCACTGCGTGCTCAACCGTGTGTTGCGGCCGTGAGGCACACACACACAGTGGTAACACCTGCGCGGGGCAGACCGCAACTGTGTGCTTCACCGTGTGTTGCGGCCGTGAGGCACACACACACAGTGGTAACACCTGCGCGGGGCAGACCGCCACTGTGTGCTCCACCGTGTGTTGTGGCTGTGAGGCACACACACACAGTGGTTACACCTGCGCGGGGCAGATCGCCACTGCGTGCTCAACCGTGTGTTGCGGCCGTGAGGCACATACACACAGTGGTAACACCTGCGCGGGGCAGACCGCCACTGTATGCTCCACCGTGTGTTGCGGCCGTGAGGCACACACACACAGTGGTGACACCTGTGCGGGGCAGATCGCCACTATGTGCTCCACCGTGTGTTGCGGCCGTGAGGCACACACACATAGTGGTGACACCTGCGCGGGGCAGACCGCCACTGTGTGGTACACTGTGTGTTGCGGCCGTGAGGCACACACACAAAGTGGTGACACCTGCGCGGGGCAGACCGCCACTGTGTGCTCCACCGTGTGTTGCGGCCGTGAGGCACACACACCCAGTGGTGACACCTGCGCGGGGCAGACCGCCACTGTGTGGTACACTGTGTGTTGCGGCCGTGAAGCACAACACACACCCAGTGGTGACACCTGCGCGGGGCAGACCGCCACTGTGTGCTCCATAGTGTCCTCCGGGCGATCGTCACAATGGTGACACCTGGGCGTTTCCTCCCGCCCGATTATGTGCAGGAACCTCCCGAAATTTCCGTGGAGGACCTGCGTCAGGCGGTAGGTGAGGGCGCCATGACGCCACTCCTCAAAGAGGGGACGTACCGCCACTATTGGGTGTGCCCTGGTCCAAATGTACCATGGCATTGGTTTTAGATAATCTTTTTATTGCTAAATATGATGTTTTTGTTTTTCTTTGTATTCCGCTAATATAATGGGGTCACTTTTAATTCGAGCCTTTTCGGTTTCTCTCTTTTTCTTACAATATTTTCTCTAGTGAATCTGTATTTAACGTGCTTCATGACGTTTTAAACCGAAATATGAAATAGAAATGTTTATACATGGTAACAATTAACATAAAAGTGTTCTAAAATAAACAAAAACATCAGTACCGTGGAAACACGTCAGTCCTCTGGCGCAATATCTGACAAAAGACTGACGCCAGCGGACTGACAAAAAAGACATTAATTTGAGTTTATAATCAGAACTTATGTTTTTTTGGTCGTTCCGAATATCAACCGACTACATTTTGACAAATCATAGTTAAATATGTATAAATAAAAATAAACCTCAGGTTATCAAGAAAATAACGACTCACCAAAAGACTGATATTTTGACTGGATCAGCACGTGAATACGACGTAAACTCAACTCTAGCACTGGTACAGCAATGGTGGCCACGAAATGTTGCAGTCCACAAACAACTTCATTACCAACTTTAATATTTAAACAGGGTTTTGATTTTGAGTCGGTGATATTTGGCGAGAATTTTAAATTTAAACAACACACAACGGACTGACGAAAAAAACTAAACACAAAGTTTATTTCTTTCTTTTTCATAAAGTGGTAAATATTACGTTATGAAAGTTGCAGTATACATAACTGTGTACAACGCAGATTGTAGAAAATTTAAAAGTTTTCTTAAATCAATGATAATGTTTAATACATAGTCGGTTGATTGCTGGTTTCAGGGATTGTGACATGCCAAAGGACTGACATTTTAAGGATTTATTGTATTTTTTTATTAATTTCTATTTCAAATAAAGAGCTGAAGTTGGGTGACCATATAAAGGACTTTTGATTGTTTGTAAATTAAATGTAATATCAATAAAATATAATAACACTTTGTATCTATCGGCTGATGACATTGAGTTACCCAATTTTTGTATATTCACCCGTAACTACTTTATTTTATCATTGCTTGACATTCAGAAATTATTAGAAGACCTTTGAAAATGTCAAACTTCATTTCCTTTTTCTGTTTAGTATTTAAACAATAATTATATATTATATGAAACTTATCTGTTGACCTTCTTTTGCCTTTACACATCAAAACTGATTAATTTAAATAATATATTTATATTTTATTTAAATCAGTTACCCCTTTGAAATGCAAAACATTCTTCAATAAATGTTTTGTGCATCATACGCTGCATATATGTTGACAAAACATTTAAGGAACCCAATAATTCACTTCTATTACAGTGAAGGTGTGCTTAAAAAGTCTGCCAATGCCTGACCTTAGATATATGTTTTTTCTTCTTTATATTGTATGGTTAGTGTCAAACCTGGTGTCAGAGTTATTATGCCGCCTATAGGCATCTGAAAATAAGTTTTTATACAGAAACAAAATCCTTTCCTTTCATCTTCCCTTATGGAGTCTACCTTTCTTAGTGAAATGCTTAGGATATAACAAAAAGCTGCTTCTATTTTCCTCTTATTTATATCCTCAAGTGGCTTACCCCCGAATACTGAAACGTCACTTAAAATTTAAGTCCCACTTAAATTTAACAGAGACTCAGAAGTGACGTTTGACTATACAAAATCTATAGTTTAAGAGCTGCTAAAATGTTAAGCAGCCCTCACATTTCTAGTGACGTTTCTTTATTTGGCGGTTAGACTAGGTTTTGCGTTTGGCCGCTACTCACCAGATGTGAAGCAACAATGGAGCCTAAAGCATGTTTGCCTAGAAGAAACCAATTCAGTTAAACTTTGAAAAGATCTAGATTTAAATGATCAGGGAACAGAGATGTAGGCAGTGAATTCCACAGACTGGCAAGCATAGCGCTTTGTTCGGGTTAATGGAACTGTAACTATATAACAAATGGATGGTGAAGATTAATTGATGATTCAGTCCAGACACTTGTCGTTTGAAGACTTGACCTTCGAAGACACTTGCGCTCCACCTCTTTGACTCTTGTGGTCTAAATAATAAGATTGAAAAATGGTAACGTGTTGGTTTCCTTAATAGTTTTTACCAACATAATTATATTAATTCACTATCCTAAGTAGGTATCCTATAGTTTCCACCCGCAACTTTGCCTGCATTTACAACACATTCAAAGGAACTAATGTAGCCTTTCATCAGTGAATGAAATTTCGAAATCTGTTCAGTAATTTCAGAGATTACCCCTTACATCCAAACTTGCAAACTTTTCTGTTTAATATTAGCATTTATTATACCTAACATTGATGATTTCATTCTCGAAATGGTAATTTTAACCTGATGTCATGACCACAATTAAATATTTTGTTTCATTAACTAAATAATACTTAATTGATAAGGCTAGGTCAAGTGTCTGACTTGCATTCTGCATAAGGAAACAAGCTAAAATAAAGTACCTACCTAATTATCTTCCTAAATGTTACTGTCTGGAAACTGAAAGTAAACAATACATTATATCTTTTTCCTTTTTTTAAAAATACAGTGTTAACGCCACATAAAACCTCTTTTTAATACTCTTTTTTTAACCTGACCTATGTTTTTTGTCATCTTGTCTTTTTTGTTCTGACATTTTGCACAAATACACTGGGATAATTAGCCAACTTGTTCTTGGTAGTGTTCAAAAAGAATTAGCCGTCCATCTATACTAATATTATAAAGCTGAAGAGTTTGTTTGTTTGAACGCGCTAATCTCAGGGACGACAGGTTGGAATTGGAAAATTCTTTTAGTGTTTAATAGTCCATTTCTCGAGGAAGGCTATAGGCTATATAACATCACGCTACGTCCAACAGGTGCTGAGCAGCGCGGGTGAAACCGTGGGGAACAGCTAGTATTGGATATTGGTCAAGTTGGGGACTAGCTCTTTTAACCCTAATCGTAATTTGCCCTTTAGAGGTTTATGGCTACTTAGACTAAGCTTATATGGGTGGGCTGTTATTTCAGTTTAGAAAATCATGGCACTTAACATGATTTTTTGAGTCTGCTAGTGAGTTGGTCACATCATCATCAGGCCGGTAAACCCCAAGGATATGAGCACAGAAGCTGTAAATTTTTGTGTTGTTGTATTAGTCCTTCAAAAATGATGGTGATGGGTATCAGGTCTCCCCTTTCTTCTACCATACTTCCCGGTTCTTCGTCTTACTCATCCGAGTGTTGTCCTTTCCTCGACGTCTTGCGTCGTAGACTTCCGGCCGACTTCGGATTTCGATGTCACGCACTAGATCCGTTGGTCTCGCGGTCACAAGCAAGACCGCTGAGCACGGAGTACTGAGTTCGATTTCCGGGTCGGGCAAAAAGTGTTATTGGATTTTCCATTAGGAATTTCACAGTAGCAGCCTGGAGTTTGGAAGTTGGTGGTAAGATACCCCAGTGCCTCGTATAGAATAGAATAGAATAGAATAGAATAGAATAGAATAGAATAGAATAGAATATCATTTATTTGCAAATATGGGTTATAGGTACATAAGTTATAGGTGGTAGTAGTTTTACATGGTTCTGCCATATTTCACCATTCGGCATGCAAACATTATCATTATATAAAATGGTTAAAACTCAAATTCTCTAAATCATTATTATTATAATCTTAAACATTAGACTAATAAATTAATTAAATAAAAGTAATTCACATTAAGTAAAATAATTAAAATTCAAATTGTCATTATAAATAATCAACTTAATCAAAAAATAAAATAAAAATAGAAAACAAAGAAAAACATAAATTAAAAAATTGAGGTAGTTTGATAAAAATTGTCCGTTAAAAACTCTGCAACACTGTAGTATGTTTTATCTATAAGTAATTTACGAAGTCTACCTTTAAATTGCAACGTTCTTAAGTCTTTCCAAGCACTTGGTAATTTATTATAAATAATTGGGGCCATGCAATAAATACTTTTGCGCATCATAGTGGTTTGACATGGTACATTATTTAATTTAGAATTGTCACGTCTGTTTCTGGGGTACACATCGGCCATACGTTCAAAACGTTGTGGGTTGTTCTTCACAAACATAGCTACTTCAAGAATATAGATACAGGGAAGTGTCAATATGTTGTACTGCTGAAAATATAGCTTGCAACTGTCGGTGGTTTTCAGTTTAAACATTGACCGGAGACATCTTTTTTGAGCTTTAAATGCTGTCTCTTTGTCGGTTGAGTTCGCCCAGAAAATGACACCGCGTCGTAAAGCACTTTCGTTGGTCCTACGCCTTGATTTCTCTCCGGTCGTGTCGGATTGCCGTCTCATCGGACTATGAGAGTGAGGAAACAGTGCACCTGTGCCTGTCCACACACTTGTGCACTGTAATATCTCCCACGCAGATGGATAATCTCTGACCGAAAACGGTCAGGAGGACTCTAATTCATTCTAAAGTCGGAATAATTAATGAAAAAAAAGTGTGTGTGTCAGCTCCGACGCACGACTGGAGTTTACTCTTTAAGTTCGAGTATCTAACCATACGCAAAAAGAGTTTATTCAACTGGGAAAAGAATAATATCATATGAAAGGGTAAATTCACAAATTATTGAAAAAATAATAGCAATATAAATACATCGACACTGATAGAAACAAACAAGCCCAATAACATATAGTATATAGGTATAGTCGCCTATACAGCATACCATATGTACGTCTTAATACACTCACAGCCAAATTAGAAAGTTGCGCACTAAAGGTGCGTACCAAAAACGTGACACATTTTCGTTACTTTAGTAGGTTTTACCCCTCGGATTTTTCTCATACCGGGCGCCTTATATATTAAAATCGATTCTTAAGGAGTAAACTCCAAAAATTGTTTTGCACTAAATTTGCACTTGTTACTGTTATATGATAGGGGTTATCTGAGTAGATAACCGTGCAGTAATTCTGTGCTACTCTGTGTCTGTACACCGTGTCTTGTTTGAGCGACCACGTTCCAGAACCGTCTTTCACGGTGGGCAGACTGATGACCTATCGACATACCAAACGCCACTTTTCTTATTATTTACATAATACATGTACGTGTTTCTAATTAAACATTTAATAGCTTCTAGACTAGACCATTTGAATGAACTGTTAACTACATTGTTTTATTTTTCCCTGCAAATAAGTCCAACCTTAATTAAACTCTATTATATTGTTGCTTAAGGCGCTGTACATAGCGAACATTTTGTAAAACGTCTAGATTTTCGCAAAGTTAGCCGTGTTTGTACATACCACAAGCCAAAAAATAAAATACAGTAAATAGTCAAAAACATAACAAAATTAACTTAATCAAAAACAGTTTATAAAAGTGGTGTAATACTACGAAAAAAAAATAATTAAAAAAGACCACGAAAAAAAATTTTTCGCCTCGAAATTCTCAATTTTTCAGCGACAACCATCATATTTTGTACCCGACTGCGCGCCGCAACGGAGGGTAATGTGTTTATACCTATAACAAAAGAAATTTCATAGACTAAAGATATTTCTAAAACTTATAAAACACGGAGCTGTATTTTTTTAATATTCAATTTAAACTGCAAAATGACTTACTTACCTACATTTTGGCGGACATGATATTCAAATAAAATCAAACGCCGAAATATTTTCGACCTTATTTCTATTATTTCGATGCACTACTGTCGTATACTTGTCAGTCCACGCCAAGTCTGCAGCAAGCGTCACATTCGCGAATACCTAAAGATTAGCTTCTTACCGCGCCTTAAGGCGAGAGATCAACTTTAATCATTATCTTTTAAGTACGTATAATACTTCTCATGGTTTTACTAAATAAAGATATAAATCTTTATCTTTCGAACACGTTTCAGAAACGGCTACATATACGACCTATCATGTTTTATGTAATTGATACACTTAGTTTTAATTAGAACATGATGCTATTAAAGTCATTAGAAATATGACCAACGCATATTATTATTAGCAATTTCAGCATTTAATCGTCACTTCAACAAGGAATTAAATGATTTAAGCCCTATTATATAAATATATATTTTAATTGCTGTAAAATAGATGATGAATAAAATAAATGGTTTGCACAAACCACTTATTATTTCATGCACGGTAGGGCATTGTTTTTACGTACAGAGGACGGCAGGTTAACCTATACTAAACTATTATAACCTGATCTCTCTACCACGAATCGTACACCGTAGTAGAGAGTTCAGTTTAAAATGGAATGGAAAATGATGTGCTGTCGTCTGTACCGTAATTACAAAGGGTATTAACTATTGTTGGAGTTTGTGGGTAAATAATAACAGCTGCACGGGTCGATTTTCAAGGTTAAGCGTCGCTTGCCTTAAGTCGGCCCGTGTGTAGATGAGTATCCATTACATACCGAGTTTTCTTTTTTATAAATGGCATCTCCCAGTTCAACATAGGAGGTTGTCGTTGTGCTTAACCGGGCAATTCCTGTGGACGCCTTGAAATTAAGGCCTCTAACGAGGGCAAACTAAGCGACTACACGCTACAAGCCTCCGCTTTGGGCGTCGCTGGGGAAGGACAGCAAAGGGACAGGCTGGATCTAAACACGAAACCGCTAGTCCCGGCTGTCATTTATAGATCTTTGATAATTAATCGTTACAGGAAGTCAGTGGCCCGAAGGTCTGACAACCAGTCATGCCAAGGAGTACTACCTATATAAATAAATAAATATCTTGGGACAACTCACACACGGCTATCTGATCCCAAGCTAAGCTAGAGCTTGTGTTATGGTAACCAGACAACTGATATACATACTTAAATAATTTATAAATACATACATATTATAGATAAATCACACCCAGGCACAGAACAAACAATCATGCTCATCACACAAAGTTTGTCCTGGGTGGGAATCGAACCCACGACCTCCGGCTCAGCAGTCAGGGCCACTAACCACTAGACCAACAGGCCCGTCAAATATTACACAATACTAACTTGGTTGTGGAGTTATGATAAGCAATCGTTCCACGTAAAATACTGGTATTCAGCATAAGAAAAAGATAGCAGTATTGATAGAAACTTCTTGCTGATCTAACAGATTGCTTTGTTCATATTGTGGAGGCTATTAAAATACAACCCAGCCATGAACCTCATTTATCAGTATCTTGCGAAGTACAAGATAATACAAAACTGTGAATTACGACATAAAGAGAATACTCTACGGGAAAATAGTTGTTTAACTTCTAGAGTCCAAATATGAAATGCACGAGAAATTGACGTAGTGCGTCAATTTAATTAATTAGATTCTCTGACTGTAGCTTGACGTCAAAATGTTTGCGAAATACTCGGAAATGTTAAGGTGCTCCCTCACTGGTAGCATTCACATGTATTGTAACATTATAGATTCGACTTCGAGCATTCCATTACAATAATATCTCCCTGACTAACGAGCATTTGCGTGTAATGTAACAAATAAATTTATTTAAATTAAAGTTAAATTCATTGATGTTACAAGTTGTATCAAGACAAGATCATTACAAGGTGCGCATTGTAATGCTCGGTTCTCCTCCTTCACTGATGTAATGCTCAAATCTGTAACGTTACATTACACGCGAATGCTCCCGGTGAGGGAGCACCTTATCATGTTTTACCGTCACTATCTTTTGTTTTGTTTAGAAATAGAAATGGCGATCTTGTCACACATTCGCTCTTTACTTTGACATTGAAATGTCACTGGTGCTATTTTTATTTCTAGTCACATAATATTTTTTTGGTTTGGCTGAAACTTATCCCTGGGTAGAGCAGGATAGAGCAAAGTGATCTGACACTATCTTGTTGGTTGACTAATAATTTTGACATCTGCATGAACGACAGAGTAACTGCTTTATTCTGCTACTGTTTTTGCGGATTTATCGTAAAGCAGTTCAACTAGCCGTGTCGACGGCGCGTTCGTGATCCACGCGCGCCTCACACGAGGTCGACTAAACAGAAGGGCCTCTCAGGACCACCGCCTGCCGGGGTTGCAGATTGTCGGAAAGAGATAGCGCTACCCCGGAACAGAAAGGGCAGAAGAAGTAAGATTAACATGGGTGGGTTTTAAACAGTAAAAGTCTGAGTTTAACCACCCGCAACCCTGGCAGGCAGTGGCCTCTGCTTTGCTGACAACTCTAGCAAAACGAACGTGCCGTCAACTAAGGTCTGTCGTCACTAGACGGGCGAACGGTGAGCTACCTATTGCTCACCGTCCACAGACCCGCGTCTACGGTTTCCGGGAGTCATCTCGCGGCACGTGATGCTCGGAGCGTCTCCAGCAGCGGCTGGGTTATTTGAGCTATTTAGACGGTGCGACAAAAACATCGTAAGTAGCGATCCATTGTCGTCGAAGATCAATGACTTATGAAACCCATAGCCAGCGGCCCCGCAATGTACCTCAACTCCACGATATTTCTCGCATCGTCTGAATAAAGCTTAATGTATTCAACATCTACGGAAATCCTTTTGTGGGGTTATGACTCAGAGCTCATGACCCCTAACTTTTCACACGTAAGTCAAAGCACAGAGTGTTTATTTAATAACAATTTAATGTGATTGAGATTAAATGCGTAATTCCGATGAATCACCTGACATCCATCGCGCTACTACAATAAAAGAAGACGAATAAATTATATTGTGTTCACTAGTTTTTTCTTCATAATCTTTGTGTTCTCCATTCACCAGAAAAAGGTTCAGACTGTTAAAGATGTGGTTTTTGTTGCTACGCTTCAAGATGCATGATGAAGCAGCGCTTACCGAAGGTGGCCAGACTTTTTAAAACACTCGCGAAAAAATAATACTAGATTTAATTTGCTGTTTGGCTTCGTAAGCTGAAAGAGGAGCAAGGTTAAGATACTGCTAAACAGCGTAATACTAAAAATAAGAAATTAGAATATTTTTGAATTTACACCTTTCCTGAAACCATCGAAGGATGGGGTACCGGCGGCGACCGATGAAATGGTGGTCACTGAGCCGCTCAGATCCTCCACCCAGTTGTCCCTGGGGAGGACAAAGTACGGCTTAGCGACCACGGCGATGTTAATCGACCACTGCGCCATGCTCTGGAGCAGGAGATCCTGAGCGCAGGCGCAGCGGTTGATATTCGCCTGGAGGAAGCGTAATGGGGCCGTTATTGGCATCCCATTACAGTCCTCTCCTGGACCCCTGTGAAGGCCCGGCTTTCGCAACAGCGGTGGCAGTGGTAGCAGCAACAGCGCTAGATGCGATGGCTGCGGCGGCGGCGCCAGCGGGTACCCCAGGTTTTAACGGTTGGTGCGCAAGACTTGCCTCCCGCCCGGTGATCGGCCGGCTTGGCCACCGTCGCACATGCAAGAGAGTCCCCTTAAATATATATTTTACCTATTTCGTTTTATTATTTTTTGTTGTTATAGCGGCCTGTTTAACTATCACGGTTCGTGAGATACAGCCTGGTGAAAGACAGACGGACACCGGAGACTTAGTTATAGGGTCCTGTCTTACCCTTTGGGTTACGGAATCCTAAAAATGATGATTAATTGAGTAATTATGTTAATGGATAAATTATCTGCAATTAGCGGTAATGTGGAAGCACGCGCTTTAATTACTTCTCGTTTCTAGGACGTAGCAGATCGTTAGACTTATCTAGCGACATTATATTGATTTAGTTTTATTTTTTCTGTATAATACTTTACCCCTTTTTTTCTGGAGTGAAATCATCCAATGACTTCCCCCGCTCTGGGCGGAGCGGGGGGGCATGTCAGACTTGTGCTGACTAAAACCCACCTATGTTCCTTCTATTGCCCTTTACATTCCGGGGCCGCGGTATCTCTTTCGAACAACCTGCAAACCCGGCAGTACGTCTATAGGCTGAGGTCTGCAACCCCATTTTATTTAAGTATATAACTGACCTTACAGAAGTTTCCGTTTCCTACCTATAACATTTCATTACTCGTAACTACATTCTTCGTTTCAATAAAATATCCATCCAGCCCATTGTGTATTGTAGGAAACAATTTTTATTTCCCATAGGCCCACATGGGCACTTATAAAACGTCGAGAAAAAATGCACAGACACTGACTTGAAAGTATGGTTTTTTTTTATTTTTATTTTTGAAGCTTTAGCATAGCCATTATTCTCTATAGAGATCAACGTTTTGGAATGGGCAAAGCTACAGTACATCCAGAAGTTATTATACCTTGTGACTGGGACTGTAGCTTCATTCTTTTGTTTCTTCTCGTTCAAAAGTGCCTGTAAATTAGATAAATAAATGCTTTTTTTTTCGGGTGGGAAATCATCCAATGACTTCCCCCGCTCTGGGCGGAACGAGGGGGCATGTCAGACTTGTACTAACTAAAACCCACCCATGTTCCTTCTATTGCCATTTACGTTCCGGGGCCGCGGTATCTCTTTCGAACAACCCGCAACCCCGGCAGGCGGAAGCTCTGGCAAGCCCCTCTGCTTTGCTGACTCTCTTTGAGGCGCGCGTGAAACACAAACGCGCCGTCAACACAGCCTGTCGTCAATCGACGGACGGACGGTGAACTACCCATTGCTCATGCCCTCTGCATAATTTTCCTGCCCTCGTCCCATTCTATTTGGTGTCGGCGCAACACGTTTTCTTCTTCCATTCTCCCCTGTCAGACGTCACGGCATCATTTACTCCTTTCTCCTTCATATCATTCCCTACAATCCATTCCATGTACTGTTCAGAAACTTGATTGTTGATCAATGTAGGTACTCCATTTAAGTTCACATAAAGTCTTGGTTTTTGTTTAAACTGTGGAGATATTTCTTAATTTAAATTATAAAACGCGATGTTTTCTTAGTCGAACCCATGAATCTAATGAAGAAAACTAATTTATCTAAGTGTTTTTGTCTAAAAAAGCTGTTCTTTTGTGGATAGAAGCACAAATAATACCATTGAAAATTATATTAATGTTTGTGTGAGGTTAAAGGTAGTTTTAATTATGAAATCACTTATGTGTTCTTCACGCTATTGTATTCACAAGGTAATCAGTATTATGCAATAATAACTTCCGAAAGAATATTTTTTATTTCTTCTACACGCGTACATTATTTATATTAACTTTTTTGGTGATAAATCCGTCCTTGTTTATGAAATAATTATTTTACTTAAATACTATTTGTTACAAAAGCTTGAGAGGTCAATGAAACAAACAAAGTCAGCGACTTTCGAAAGTGAAGTTATTTTAAACTTTTTAATTGTTTGTTGTTGTGAAGTTGGTAAGATTTTCGCTTAAAGGTCACATCATTCATTTATTCATTTACATTCTTTTCTTTTACCAATATTTTTAAAAATAGATTTAAATATATAATATATATAAAAATGTAGTACCCCACCAGTAACGGGAAAAAGCTCCAGAGAAAAAATGCCTCGTAACAATATGAGCCGTGTCCAGGAATACCGCTTACTGAATCTAACCTTTGATCGCTGCCTTACGAGGGGTACTTATCTTTTACAATAATTATTTTAGTTAACATAAAAAAGTTATGCCAGCGGCCCCGAAACACAATGGGCAAAAGAAGGAACATGAATGGGTATTAGTCAGTAAAAGTTTGACACACACACCCCCCGCTTCGCACAGAGCGGAGGAAGTTATTAGATAATTTCTCATACAAAAAAAAGGTTAAGTCGTTAAAGTAAATGGCCGTTTATGACACAAGTTTGTACGGAACCCTCGGTGCGCGAGTGTGACTCTCTCTTAGCTGTTTTTTTTTAATATCGATGCGTTTTCAAGACTGACAACAAAGTGATTCTTTTGAGGTACGGAACCCCCAAAAAAGTAAGTTATGTCGCAAGACAAACGCTGATTAGTTTACGTAAAGGACTTTTGTTTAAGCATGGCAAATCATCAAATGACTTGTCCCTCTGGGCAGAGCCAAAGGGAGAGTAAGACTTGTACTAACTGTAACCCATCCCCATCCATGTTGTCCATTATTCCGGGGCCGCGGTATCTTTTCCGAACAACCCGCAACCCCAGATACGTAGGTCTGCAACCCCATTTTATAAGTAACCTTATAGAAGTCTCCGTTTCCTACCGATAACATTTCATTACTCGTAACTACATTCTTCGTTTCAATAAACTATCCATCCAGCCCATTGTGTATTGTAGGAATCAATTGAAGATATCGTACGATACAACGATGGCAATAGCCTATAATAATGACCATTGTAACACTAGTGTGAGAATAATAATATGATTTAATAATAACCTTGCTCCACACTTTAGGTTCATGCATTGTGTCTTCTTAGCGAAGGTATCTTGTGCCTAGCCTTAAATATGTTGGGGTCGGCGTCCAGTCTACCTAGATTAAAATACCGAATAACGGTATTTTACGCTAGGTGGAAAAATTTCATTGCGGGCACAGCTAGTCTAAATCTAAACTAATATTATAAATGCGAAAGTAACTCGTGTCTGTCTGTGTGTCTGTCTCTCTCTCTCTTCTTCACGCCTAAACCACTGAACCGATTTTAATGAAATTTGGTACAGATATAGTCTGGGACCCGAGAAAGGACATTGGATAGTTTTCATCTCGGAAATCCCCCGGGAACGGGAATTATTAATCCACGCGTACGAAGTCGCGGGCAAAAGCTAGTATAGAATAAATTTGTGTAAAACTAAACTACATTTTAATAAAATTCAAAAAACTGTATTTGAGTTGACTCCGTTAAGATCTAGGTATCTGATATATCATAATTTTCCTGCCCTTGTCCTATTCTATTTGGGGTCGGCGCAACACGTTTTCTTCTTCCATTCTCCTCTATCAGACGTCACGGCATCATTTACTCCTTTCTCCTTCATATCATTCCTTACACAATCCATCCATCTTTTCTTTGGCTTTCCTCTCGCTCTCCGTCTTTCAACATTGAGATCCATCACTCTTTTAGTCACATGTCCTTCATCCCTCCTCATTACTTGTCCATACCAAGACAAATAAATAAAATAAAATTCATTTATTTCGGATAACTCGATCCATATTAAAGACACATTAGATTAGACAAAATAAATTAGATTAGATTAAAATAAATAAATTGAATTAAATTAAATTTGATCAATATAAATTAGATGAAATTAAATTATCTTGAATCAAATTAAATATCTCCAATAATAATCAAACTACAATAATTAAGGTTACATTCAAAAACATTAAATTACACGTTCGATAAGACATCTCCATAGTGGAGAAAGAAAGAAAGACAAATGACTCCCTTTCAATTTTTCTTTAACAGGCGCAACTTTCAAACTTCCTCGAATATTCATTCCTTACTTTATCCATTCTTGTCACTCCACACATCCATTTCAACATTCTCATCTCCGCTACATGCAATCGTTTTTCATCCACCTGTGTGATATAGGTAATCGGCCTAATAATACACAAGGTCGCTAAACTTATTTCTTTTTTCAAATTTTGTCTCTGTTCTATTTTTAATTTGTGTATATTTCCGTTGCGTTTGGCCTTGACATTTGTATTTTGGAATCTAAAGTAAGCACTTGAGTAGGCATTTTTTTTTTTGTAAAAAATCTGAACATCTAATACGTAATAAGTGCGTGTTTTTTTACGTAAGACAATTAAAATTATTATAAAGAGGAAAGATTTGTTCTTTTATATAGGCTATTATAACATCACGATACTACCCATGAGGAGCCGGGCAGTAACCAATGACGCGAGTTATATTCTATGTACTTTTGACCGGGCAAAACTATATTACCAACATTTTTATTTTCTTAGGATCCTATGAGGTTTTTAGGTTATTTTTGGTGACTTATCTAAAAAGTTTATTGTTCATGTGATTTTAGATAACTTTAATTATGGCATTCCGTAAATAAATACTTTTTTGAAGTAGATAGAATGCGTTTATAAGTGATCATCCCCCGAATACTGAAATGTCACTCAAAATTTAAGTACCATACCACTTAAATAACATATACTCAGAAGTGACGTTTGACAATACAAAATCTATAGTTTAAGAGCTGCTCAAATGTTAAGCAGCCCTCAAATTTTTAGTGACGTTTCAGTATTCGGGGGTTAGAGTTTTAATAAAAAAGCAGTTTATTTATGTACATCCAAAATAATTGACAGGCCATTACATAACACAAAGGTTTATTAGAATAGTTTAGTAATAATTTTGACTGTAACTTGTACATTTCCGGCATTTTTTCTAATTAATCAAATACATTATTCGAAATACTTGTTAAATATTTATTATCATCGCTTATCAAGTTATACCAACATACAGGCGGCATAGGTACGTAATATTATCACGCCATTGTCATAAAATAGTCATTTGTTTTTCGTATAAGTAATTAATTTACGGAAAAAAAAATTGTGTTCACCAAAAATACTGATCGTGCAACAAATATTCTTTCCTGAATGCAAAAAAAATGCGTAGGTTAGGTTAGGTTAAAACTGCGACCTCCTACGAAAGTAACGACTTGCATTAATAGAAAATGGATAAAGATATAACACTTTTTTATTGTAGTGCTGTCTTTTTCCTGATGCTCGTTATGACATATTTTAATTAACATATTTTGGTGCTCATTCAGTAAATTTGGTGCAACACAGGCAAAATTAGATAAACGAAATGGGAATAAATTGAAGTACGTTTAAATACCATCCATTAATTTATTATCTCACTCATCATCTGCCTAGCCTTTTCCCAACTTTGTTGGGGTCGGCTTCCAGTCTAACCGGATGCAGCTGAATATCAGTATTTTACATGTACCGACTGCCTATCTGATGTCCACAACCCAGTTACTACTGGGTAATACGATACCCCTTGGTAAGACTGGTTGTCAGACTTTCGGAACACTGACTACCTGTAACGACTGTCAAATATCTACAAATGACAGCCGGGACCAACAGGTTAACGTGCTCTTCCGAGGCACGGAGGAAACTCGGTATGTAACGGGTGGTCACCCATCCACAGACCAACCTAGGCAAGCGTGGCTTAACCTAAAGATCGACCCTAGCGGCTGCTATTATTAAGCCACGATCATTATCTTGCTAATATTATAAATGCGAATGTTTGTTGGGATGCATGGATGTATGGATGTTTGTTACTCTTTCACGTCAAAACGGTTGTACGGATTGCCTAGCTTTCGAGGGCAGTAGCCTATGTTACTTTTTGATAATGCAGCTTGCTATTAGTGAAAAAATGGCTAAAATCGGTCCAGTAGCTTTGGAGACTATTCGATACAAACAAATTTTTTCTCTTTATAAAATTAATGATAAACGATAATATTTATCTATACTAATATTATAAAGCTGAAGAGTTTCTTTGTTTGTTTGAACGCGCTAATCTCAGGGACTAGGTACTGGTTGGAATTGGAAAATTCTTTTAGTGTTGGATAGTCCATTTCTTGAGGAAGGCTATAGGCTATATAACATCACGCTACGACCAACAGGTGCTGAGCAGCGCGGGTGAAACCGTGGGGAACAGCTAGTAACTAATATAGTTCTGTTTAAACTTTACGGCGACTCAGAAGTTAGCTTCAAGGAACGGTCTGCGCAGGTCTGGGAACAGTATATCTCTCGTATAGTTGCGCAGAATACATTTAAATTAAAGGTATTAGCGGGTTCGAAGTATCAGCGAGATAGAAGATTTGTAAACCAGAGGAGCACTTAATAGTTCAACAGCATTTCGCTACTGTTATAGGGGCCGAGCCTATTGCCAGCAACACGGACACAAATCCAGACTCTTCGGGTAGCCATGGAGTTTGTGCATGAAATTCCTAATAACACTTTGCCTTACTTGGGAATAGAACCTAGGGCTTTATGCTCAGCATTTGCGCTTACAACTACTTAACCAATAAGACGGTAACATTTTTTTTTTTTAATTTGGCTAACACTAAGAATTTCTCATGTATCGTTGGTGCGTTTACAAACATTTAAACTCACATAAACAAACAGCCAGACCCGAAAAAACGAACAATCGGGTCACACAAATATTTTCGGTGATCGAACCCGCGACACAATCGCTTAACCACAGAGGAAAAGTTGCCGTCAAAAAAAAATTGTCAATAATGACGGAAACGCGCTTGACGAAAGATTTAAATTTAGACTGGTTGAAGCATACCACCTGTCTACCTACATATGGCGACATACAGTTAACCAATACTAGCAGTTTAGCGAAAAATTAGCATATAACTAACAAACGAGAACCACTTACAACTTGACACAGATTTTGAATCCAAACTCTTGTCAAACACGACAAACACTACTCTGATGACACCTATTTGGTTAGTGTCGTAATTATACTAGGCTATACAGGGTGGTTTAACAGTAAAAATATAATCTTTACTAGCTTCCACCCGCTACATCGTCACAGTCGAGGCACAGTTAATTTGGGCTTTTTTTTTTTTTTTTTCGGGTGTGAAATCATCCAATGACTTCCCCCGCTCTGGGCGGAGTGGGAGGGCATGTCAGACTTGTACTGACTAAAACCCACCCATGTTTCTTCTTTTGCCCTTTACGTTCCGAGGCCGCGGTATCTCTTTCGAACAACCCGCAACCCCGGCAGGCAGAGGCTCTGGCAAGTCCCTCTGGTTAATTTGGGCTAAAGCTAACTTTATCCCGCGTGATGATCGAAAAAAAAATATTTCTTCCCTCGTTCTCCTCCTTTTCTCAGTTTTTTTTTTTAAATTAGTCTATGTCCGTCTCCAGGTTCTTAACTATCTCTGTACCAAAATTCATCAAAATCTGAATCTGTTTAGCTATTTAGGCGCATCGAGGGTTCCCATACAATCTTGTGACATAAACGGGCCAGCATTTGACTGCGTATACTTAACGATATGATTGTTTTCACAACCCCAAGGTACCACAGACTTGACTTTCTATTTCTATAATATGGTTTTAATTTCAACTCGATTCCCGATATAAGTTAATAAATAATATAATAAATATCTTGGGACAACTCACACACGGCTATCTAATCCCAAGCTAAACAGAGCTTATGTTATGGTAACCAGAGAACTGATATACATACTTATATAATTTATAAATACATACATATTATAGATAAATCACACCCAGACACAGAACAAACAATTATGCTCATCACACAAAGTTTGTCCTGGGTGGGAATCGAACCGACGACCTCCGGCTCAGCAGTCAGGGCCACTAACCACTAGACCAACAGGCCCGTCTGAATATAAATTGTATTGACAGACAGACGGACAACAAAGTCATTCAATAAGAGTTCCGCTTCTTCCTTTTGAGGTACGTAACCCTAAAAACCCGGGCAAGTGCGAAGTGGACTTATGTGCTAACTCATTAACGGCTACAATTATCTCTTAACTGCTTAGACTTAGAGGGTTGATTTTTTCACAGCTTCAAGTGACCACAGAATCAAATCAACATCAAAATATTTTTATTTCACATAGGCCCACATGGGCACTTATAAAACGTCGAGAAAAGATGCACATTGCACAGACACTGACTGACTTGAAATATATGTTTATGTGTATGGTTTTTTTTTTTTTTTTTTGAAGTTTAGCTTACCCATTATTCTCCATAGAGATCAACGTTTTGGAATGGGCAACTACAGTACATCCAGAAGTTATTATACCTTGTGACTGGGACTGTAGCTTCATTCTTTTGTTTCTTCTCGTTCAAAAGTGCCTGTAAATTAGATAAATAAATGCTGAGTTTGAATTTGCCAAACAGTGGTAGATGTAAAATATCTGGAAATAATTTTATGGTAAGTTATACTACAATGATAAACATACAATTTAAATATACATAATATTTAAAGTATTTTGTAAATATTTGTAGATTATCTCTCATATAGGCCTACATGTAATAAAATATTTAGATTTTGTATTCGTGCCCGTAACAAATATGTATATATACGGAATTATAATAATTTTAATCGGCACGACTGTTTTAGTTAGAAAAGTGGCATCAAAAATCTTGTTTTATTAGGGTTCCTCAAAATGAAAAAATCTAAATCTAGTATAAGTGAGAATATGTTTATCAAGAACCTTTACCTCGATACGTGAAAGTATAGAGTTGAAATTACGACCATATACTCAAATCTTTGACTGAGAGCTGTGAAAAAAATCATTACGCAAAATGTACGCAGTCAATACTTAAATATGGCCGTTTGTGCGGAATCCTCGGTGCGTGAGTCTGACTAGGTCTTCACCGGTTTTTTATTTTGGAGGCTTCCTCCTCAACGCCATATCGGCCTTATCAGAATTTAACCTAGATTTGCAACTATTGAATCAACTATCAGGTGCAATCTTCGCATGCGGCAACGTCCTCTTTTTTCGATTCCTCAGTACCCTTAACACCAGCCCGCAGTTTCTGGGTCTTATATGTATTAATAACATTTTAATGTATAATAAATCCATAGATATGTTTACTAGTACTGAGTTGAGAATCCTGATCATCTTCCCGTTACCTTGAGTCCATTGCTACTTCCAGTACTATCTCCGTAAATAAAATAATTTCGTTGGCAATAATATTTATTATTATTACATATTGTCTTTGGTAATTCTAATTGTGATTGTATTTAGTTTTCTTGGTTTTCATGTTTTATATACGACCGTTAACTTGTATGTATGGTGATTACTATTAGTATAAGTTGGTTATAAATAAATAACTACACGTAACAAACGTTAAGAGACACAAAACGACACACTACACTTGACGAGCAATTTAAATTAAATGTTGAAAAGTAATTTGTTTAGCATAACATGCGATTGTTCTAGCATTCCTATAATAACCTATATGTCAATTAAGAAGCTGATAGAACGCTCTTAAAAGTCAGCACCAGGCGCCGCGAGACGACTCCCGGCCACCGTAGATGCGGGCCTGTGGACGGTGAGCAATGTGTAGCTCACCGTCCGTCCGTCTATTGACGACGGCGCGTTAGTCTTCCACGCGCGTCTCAAAGAGATGTCACTAAAGCAGAAGGGCCTGCCAGGGCCACCGCCTGCCGTTGTTACGGGGTATTCGAAAGAGATACCGCGGCCCCAGAACATAAAGGGCAATAGAAGGAACATGGGTGGGTTTTAGTCAGAACAAGTTTGACACTCCCCCCCCCCCCCCTCTCAAAAGCCCAAAGTAACAATGCCACGCGGACGAAGGCGAGGGCGGAAGCTAGTGACACAATAAAGGAAAAATGAAAGTACTGCGCACATGACCTTCCCGCGTGATAGAGTCAAAAGACGACACGGTTGGCGCAGTGGCTGAGCGATCGACTGTTGCGCTGCGTGTCCCGGGTTCGATTCCCGCAAGGAACAAATTAGTGTGTGGCCTACAGATAGTTGTTCCGGGTCTGGCTGTTTGTGTATGTGAGTTTAAAATGTTTGTAAACGCACCCACAATACCTACAGGAGAACCACCAATACTAGTGTGATTCGTTTTTTTTTAACTTCAATTTTTTTTCTTTGTTCCCAGGAACATGGAAGTCATAGGCATAATGGGCGAGGGTCGGGAAGACGCATGGGCGCGTACCATGCAACCTCCTAGACTTCTCATGCAGAGGGTGCACATACCTTTCACGTTTAAGGTAGAGGAGAATGCGCCTTTAGGCTATAATGGTAAGATTCGTTTTTATTTATTAGTATCAGCAGACTTACATGTGTGGAGTGCTTTAATAATAACAGCCCCACGGGCCTATATTTAAGCTGCAGTCACTTTGTGACCAATTTATGAATTTTAACGTAATTCATATAACCCTACTAGCTGACGCCCTCGGCTTCGTCCGCGTGATGATCGAAAAAAATGTATCAGATGTGTTATTCCAGACTATACCTACCTTTATGACAAATTTCATCAAGATCCGTTCAGCCGTTTTAACGTGAAAGAGTAACAAACATCCATTTATCCATTCTCACAAACATTCGCATTTATAATATTAGTAGGATTATGATTCTACTTAATCGGCCATTTTAACACCCTGACAGCCAGTGGCTTCATGTAAAGTACTTGTTATTCATCTGCATTCGGTTAGACTGGCACTGGCACCGGATCCTAGTATGCTTGGAAAAAGGCTAGGCAGATGATGATTTTCTTTTGACGTCATACTCCGCCTTTGAATCCTTTCCGGAAGGCAAAACTGATTGATTGATTATTCAAAAGGTATCAATATTAAAAAAAAAATAACCACCTACGTTACACCTCCACCCATTTCCGTGTCCGATAATCTTTTTGTTTATAACTTAATCATGCTTCCGATATTCAGACCTGAGTTTACTTCCTATCCCAGCAGTTTCCCGATCGGATTTAGCAAGACCACTTTCGATTATTGAAGGTCTACAACTTATACCATTACTAGATTGAGCGTGAATGCGAAAGTTTCGCCACCGCCATTTGTATACGAAAATAACTTTAATATTAGCTTACAAAATGTCCGTATAATCCTTACTAATATTATAAAAGTCTTCACACCTAAATGGCCAAACCAATTGTGATGAATTTTGGTACAGAGATAGTTGGAACCTTGGAGACGAACATAGGCTATTTTTTTTTAAAGTGGGAAAGAGGGAAAAAAGGATAAACTTAGCTTTGCTATTACAAAAAATAAGACACAAGGCCAAAAACTGCAGGTAGCAGGAACCTGCAAATAAGGAAAGGGGAACTGTGTTACCCCAAATTTAACGCTAGCGAAGTCGCGGGCAAAAGCTAGTAACTCTATAATACCAGATAACTAAATGTCTGAGCAAAGGCATTTTTTCATACAGAGAAGGCATGATCATTGATCACGCTTGCTCAAGACGGCACGTAAAGCTATTGAAGTTTGTTAAATAACCAATCTTACCAAGGGGTATCGTATTACCCAGTACTAATTGGGTTTTGGAAGTCAGATAGGCAGTCGCTCCATGCAAAAGACTAGTATTCAGTAAGACTACATCCGGTTAGACTATGATGATTATTGTTTTAGGCATAAACCATATTTTGTCTGTTGTAAAATTATATTTGCCTGCTTTAGCTTGCAAATATAGTAAAACTAGCTTTTGCCCGCGGCTTCGCTCGCGTTAAATTCGGGGTAACACAGTTCCCCTTGCGCCTTATCGATTTGTAATAGCAACGCTAAGTTTTCCCATTTCTTCCCTCTTTCTCCCTCACATCCCACTTTTTTATGAAAAATATTAGCCTATGTCCGTCTCCTGGTTCCCAACTATCTCTGTACCAAAATTCATCAAAATTGGTTTAGCCATTAAAGCGTGAAGAGGTAACAAACAAACAAACTCACTTTCGCTTTTATAATAATAAGTAAGGATAATGCGTTATTAAGCTTATCATACCGAGTTAAAAAATTAAATCCTAATCCTTACTACTATATAAAAGCGAAATTGATTTAATTTGTTTGTTACGTGTTCACGCCTTAATGGCTATACCGATTTTGATGAATTTTGGTCCTTACAGCGATAGTTGGGACCCTGAAGACGTCCGTCTCAAGGGTCCCAACTATCTCTGTACCTGTAGCCTATTTTATTTAAAGTGAGTATTGAGGGTGAAATAGAAATGGTAAAACTTAGCTTTGTTATTACAATCAAATAGGCGCAAGGGCAAAAAATTACAGTTAGCAGGTACCTGCAAATCAGGAAAGGGGAACTGTGAACTGAACCCATATTCAACGCGAGCGAAGCCGCGGGCAAATGCCGCAGTACTTAATACTTGCAGTAATTAATAATCCTAATAATTATTATTTAAAAATCAAAACAACCTTGGCCTTATATTGCACATAAAGCTGCAAATAATACCTAAAATTTATATTTTAAGTTATAAATTCTTGTAGATTGTAGAAACAATTTTCTGTCAACCATTTATCAATTTATATCTTAAATATATAATAGAAGATGTCTTAGATTTCTAGATAATTTATTTAAAATAGAATAATTTATGATAAATAAAATTAATCAATGCTGAATTACAAAGTTTATCATATTACTTATTTATTTTTAAAGTTAGTAAAATGGTTGGCATTTGATGTTTAAAATGGCCGCCTCCGAAAATATCCCTACACATAACAAACTTTCAGAGATACATTACTTTATTAACTCATTAGCTTACGCCCGCGGCTTCCTGAAGTAAAAAAAAAAAAAAAAAGAAAAAGTATCCTATGTGTTTTTCCAGACCATAATCTACCTCTGTGCCAAACTTCATCAAGATCCGTTCAGCCGTTTTAAAGTGAAAGAGTAACAAACATCCATACATCCATCCATCCTCACAAACATTCGCATTTATAATATTAGTAAGATGATGCAACCTGCCTCATAAGTCATTAGTCTAAAATAAGTATTTATTTCAAAACAATATACAGTGTAGAAATTAACAAATACAGTAATGAAATAGATCTGCTGGAAGAGATTTCTTTATGAAATAAGCAGTAGGTACCTTTGTGCTCTTTTTTCCTTATATACTTTTTTATATAATGTTTTGTGTGTACATAAATAAATAAATAGATTACTATGTTATTGAATGTCAAAGATAGAAATTGAATTACAAAAATATGATGTCAAACATGTATAAAAAAATTGGAATACACATAAAATGTCAAAACTAGTCGTACTTAAAGGATGTCAAAGATAAAATAGATCTAATATCCCTCATCATTTCCTAACCAAGTTCTTCCAGTTTTGGATTCAGCTGTATCCACTATTTGTCCTCTAGAAAGAACTAGAAAGACCGAGGAGTTCACGGTTAAATATTGTTCCATGGCTCGGAAAGCAAGTTAGGCTGTTGGTCCCGGCCGTCATTTGTAGATCTTTGATAGTCGTTACAGGGAGCCAGTGTCCCAAAAGTCTGAAATCCAGTCTTACCAAGGAGTATCGTAATACTCAGTACTAAATGGGTTGTGGAGGTCAGATAGGCAGTCGCTCCATCTAAAATACTGGTATTCAGCTGTATCGGCTAAGACTGGAAGACCCTAACATAGTTGGGAAAAGAAAAAACATTTATTAGTCGCAAATTACGACGAGCACACAAAATAAAATCATCACAAACATTTACAAACACATATATCACATATATGGGACAAAATAAAAATAGCTTGCACGTCGTGAATGCGACAGGTTGGTCACCACTCAGCCTGATACTGTGCCATGGGAGCCCACAGCACAGCGCTGATTAAAACGCTAGGCAGATAATGAACTAGGAAGACCAAAAAAGCCTGCGAACGAGACTTGAAATTCTCTATCCCAGTTAGACAAAACAAAATAATGAAGCATCGTTTGGCAAGGTGACACAACGCATTGCCAATTAGGTCACAAGATGTGATGCAGCAAATGATGCAAGCTGGGTCATTACGGGTAATATCCTAACCGAGATATGGGCACAGTGAAAACAACTGTAACTCCACAAAGTACGGTGGACTTTAGACTGGATGGTATTTAACTGTGGCGCTAATGCAGCTGCAGGTAGATCTAGCGACTAGAATGACGAGATAAACGGGTTATGTGTACGACACATCTGTAAAGGTTATATCGTCAAAATGCATCCAAAACGATCCGACTTACGAATATTCAATTAATAATAATAACTAAGCAGAGTTTGTGTTATGGTAACCAGACAACTGATATACATACTTATATAATTTATAAATACATATTATAGATAAATCACACCCAGACACAGAACAAACAAACATGCTCATCACACAAAGTTTGTCCTGGGTGGGAATCGAACCCACGACCTCCGACTCAGCAGTCAGGGTCACTAAACACTAGACCAACAGGCCCGTCAAATTACTTCCTTATTCAAGATTACAATCCCTCAAAACTCCACTGTTGGACCTAGGACCCTCTTATGATGCGCGACACCACACTTTTTTTCGAATAGGAAATAATCAAATATGGAATATATTGTCCTCGCTCTGAGCGGAGCGGGGACGGGAGAGTCAGAATTTTACTCTCTGAAACCCATGTTCCTTCTTTTGCTCTCTGTGTTCCGGGGCCGCTTTATGTCTTTCGAACAAACCGCAACCGGAACCCACAACCCTGGGCCACCACACCCTGTGCTCCACTTTCCGTACCCAGTCTGATTCTACCAAGCCTTTAAGGTCTATTTCGCGGTCTTTCCTGACGTTTCCCCTTAAGGTTATCGGGCCATCGAGATGACTGTCTTATAATTTTTTTAATAAATGAAAGTTCTAACACCTACTGCTGTCATCCTACGCCACATTAGAGATGAAAAGCTGGTTAAACTTCACCATACTTTATCGATATTCCATCCATCCTTTATTATGCCCACAGCCGAGGAGTTGAATTCTTTGCCTGCGCCTACGTTCCCGATTTTCATAGAGCTCGGATCGGAGATAACTCGAGGTCGGCTTTTTTCGGGTCAGCTCGTTCCATCGTCGACCTTATCTCTGTCCTAAAGACAAGAGGAAGCACATCCTTACTTAATATTATAAAAGCGAAAGTGAGTTTGTTTGTTACTTCTTCACGCTTTAATGGCTACACCAATTTTGATGAATTTTGGTACAGAGATAGTTGGGAACCAGGAGACGGACATAGGCTATTTTTTTTTAAGAAAAAGTGGGATGTGATGGAGAAAAAGGGAAGAAAACTGAAAACGTAGCGTTGCTATTACAAATCAATAAGGCGCAAGGGGAACTGTGTTACCCCGAATTTAACGCGAGCGAAGCCGCGGGCAAAAGCTTGTTTTAAATTAAAAAAAACCGGCCAAGTGCGCGTCGAACTCGCGCGCCGAGAGTTCCGTACAAACTTGCGACATAAACGGTCATGTTTATTGACTGCTTAGATTGACAGGGTCGATTTTTTTTACAGCTCCAAGGGATTACAGACTTTAGTATATGGTTTTAATTTCAACTCGATACCTCCACGCGTTCCCGAGATAAAGCGTCTTGACAGACAGACGAACAACAAAGTGATAAGTAAATAAGAGAACCTTTAAAATCATTCACGGAAACCAAACGTAAACAGTAACGGTACAGAATACGCATTAGTGACGTAGTTGGTATTTAGATAACTTCTTTATCAATCCGATATGCTGTTATTTTACCCAGTGACTTGGGCCGTGTCGATGACCTTACACGTTTTTTGCAGAAGTCGTTCAATGATACTATGACAGTTTACGTCATATAATAAATTAAATGACGTAAACTGTCATAGTATCATTCACACACGCTGACGCACAGAGGCATTACGTTCTTTCTCATTTAATATTTAGTTTATTGGACCACACTATGTATTGGAACTGACTCATCTCTATAGGCTAGTTTCCAGAAAAAAAAATAAAAAAGATTAAAATTAGATTATTCAAAAATAAGGGTCACTTGTTTTTTATTTGTAAATCAGAATAAATTGACAAAGATATACTTAGCCCATTAAAGTTACGTGTAACGACATGCCTTGCTGCATTTTTTCGCAACGAGCCTATAATAACCTATATTAAAATTCTCGTGTCACAGTTTTCGTTCCCATACTCCTCCGAAACGGCTGGACCGATTTAAACGAAATTTTGTGTACATATCGGGTAGGTCTGAGAATCGGCCAACATCTATTTTTCATACCCCTAAGTGAGCAGCGGGTGAAACCGCTGGGCACAGCTAGTAATAACCTATATTAATGTATAAAAATTCTAAAAAACATTTTTTTAATTGCCTGTTTGTTTAAAAGCGTCAACCCTTATTAAATGGCACTTAAACGTCGGAGGTTGTCGGTTCACGTACTTATAATACTAGTGCATCCAGTTACATTCCAACATAATTGGAAAAAAATTAACCAGGTTATGATAATAATTCCTAGCTAAAGAAAAAAAACCGGCCAAGTGCGAGTCGGACTCGTGCACCGAGGGCTCCGTACAAACTTGTAGGTAAATAATGAAATTACGAAACATCGCTCTTACAAAACACAAACTCTCACCCCCGAATACTGAAACGTCACTCAAAATGTGAGGGCTGCTTAATATTTGAGCAGCTCTTAAACTTTAGATTTTGTATGGTCAAACGTCACTTCTGAGTCTCAGTTAAATTTAAGTGGGACTTAAATTTTGAGTGACGTTTCAGTATTCGGGGGAAAGTATTTATTTCAAGTAGACCATTACAGTCACTTATGAATGTTAAGAAAACCAAAAAAGATGCTGCTACAATCTCATAATCATTCATTTATTTTACATAGGTAGTTACATTAAGAATGTCCTCGCTCGTTCTTGCTATATCTTGTCATACTGACAAACAAATTAAAATTATCCAAATATACCAAAATAAACATAAAACACATTAAAATAAAAATTACAATTTGTATATTGCTTCTTCATGATTCTGCGTCAACGGGAAGTTCCCTATAGATTTTGATTCGTATGTGCGGGAAATGCGCTTCGAATGATTTGATTGGGTATATTGCGAGGCTTATTTTTTTCGCATTTTTGAAGGAACCGAACACTTCAGAATTTGGTACTAATTTCAACTCGATACCTCCACGCATTCCCGAGATAAAGCGTCCTATAAGGGCTCAATTTTCCTGCCGGGGTTACGGGTTGTTCGAAGGAAATAGCGCGGTTCCGGAACGTAAAGGGCAATAGAAAGAATTTGGGTGGGTTTCAGTCAGTACAAGTCTGACACTCCCCCCGCTTCGCCCAGAGCGGGGGAAGTTAGTTGAGGATTACCCATCCGCAAAAAAAAAACATTACTCATATAATTTTAACCGACTTCAAAAAAGGAGGATGTTGTCAATTAGGGTGCTGTTTGGGCATGTTCTTACGCGTTTCCTCCGTCCATTTAAAGCTGATTTCAGTGAGGGTTCCGTTTTAGGTACGGAACTCTAAAACAACATTGTGCTTATAACCTGGTTGAAGAAATGTATCATCAACCGTGACCGCCTCTTGTCATGGATCACAGACAATGTAGAAAGCGAAGAGTTACGAACAATTGTTTGTGGTACATTATATACATACAGCAGTTATATAGGCTTATGTACTGGTTACACGGTTCATGCACGTGGGGGAAAGGAAAGAAGGTTAATAATAAAAATATCTGATCTGCCAATGGATTATTTGCAAGAGCCTCGACCAATAACTAAGGAGGGTCTCGTTAGTCAGCTGGATCAAGGACTTGATGCAGAAAGTAGGACTCCTGGACACGGCTCATGACCGCCGGTAGCTTGGACCCTTGTCCCGATGCCGGCGGGCTAAATTTTTTTGTATTTTTAAATGTTTCTTTCGCTTGATATGAAAAAAAGTATCCTTTATATGTTATTCCAGACCATGATCTACCCCTGTGCCAAATTTCATCAAAATCCGTTCAGCCGTTTTGACGTGAAAGAGTAACAAGCCTCCATACAAACATAAATCCTCACAAACATTCGCATTTATAATATTAGTAGGATTATGTTTTGACGTCGCCTACTGTCCGTGAAAACTTGCAGAGGCTAGACGACTCAAACTTTGGACAATGAGGAGTCCCCAAAACTTCGTTCGTATCGCATACAATGTCGTCATATATTCCGTTTCTCATACAGCCCCAGACAGCATTAATTGACCTTGTGATTCACCAAGCGTTGATTGCGGCATTTTCCGTCCAATACCGTTTGTTAGGGAGTTCAACTTCAACGTAAGTCTTCAGTCATTTTATTGTTGACTAGGTTTTGTTCGCGGTTTCGCCCAGTAGTTGTCCCACTGGAATGTTTCAAGGGAAAAACCCAAGGACGAGCCTATTGCCATCAAGCGGGCACAAATCTGTGGCTGCTACTAAGAAGTTCCTGATCGAAAAACCTAATAACACTTTCCACAAACCGGGAATCGAACGCAGGACCTAGCTACTGTCAGTTCTCAGTATTCTCGCTTGCGATGACTAGCCCTTTTTAGACTTCTTACCAAGAGGTACAAGTCTTACCTAGTACTAACTGTGTTATGTTTTCAGCTGCATCTGGTAAGAGTGAAAGGAAATTTCGTATTTGAAAAAGCATACTGGGACTTAGGCGTGTAGCAATAGTACAAGTTGTTCTTATTTCAAAATTCAGCGGCCCGACCCCATTTGTAATTATTGTATGCGAGTGTGTCAAACATTGGAAAACCAAGATGGCGGAGAATGATGTCCAAATGTCTTCGTCTTTTGTTTGATTCGAACAATACCGACCTTTGTTTTTGTGATTCCTTTATTTTCGTATGCAAATAACCACTGAATTCGTGATTCATATTATTTTAAACAATGTTTTAAAACAGACATTTATTCTTGACCTCGGCTCGCCCGCTTGGATTTCAGTTTGGTTTGGTTTCAACGGACAAAAAGAGACATACGAGACGACTTCTCGAATCGAAATTGATTTCGATAACGTAAGCTGGACTGACTCTGCCTCAGTTTCAAAATGCAGTCGACAACTAAGAAGAGAAAGTGCATCTTTAGATTATCAACTTCCAGCATTGATAATCCTACAGAAGGGCTACTATGACATCTTATAGCAATTCTTATTCCACTGAGTGAAAGAGATGGTGCTAGACACCCTGTATAGCTCTGTCTCTTTCCCTCAGCGGAATAAGAATTGCTTTAAGAGGTCATAGTAGGGCTACAGCTCACTTATATCTAGGCATCCATTCAGGTGACGCCTAATTTTAGTGATAAATAAAGATTTTTGACAGAAACACTATTGACTATTAACACGCTAATTGCCAATTTGGACACTGAATATTGTCGGTAAAAACTCGTGAAGCATACTAATTAGTTTTTCTATGTTTCTGACCAGCAACAAAAACGAAATAAATGTGTCAAGAGACACTGCATAAAAAGTGTGTCTAGGAATTAAACTTCAGTGTAATTAAACGCTATTTCCAAACACATTTATTTTCTTTGTCACCTTTTCAAACTGACATTTTGAAGAAAAAAAAACTTACGGGCAAGTAATGGAGGAAACATAAAACATCGTGAGGAACTCTTGACTTATAGTTAATTAATATTATGTTGTCATATTTAACCCAAAGGTTGGTAGTGAATGCCTTATAGCATTAAGTCCGCCTATGTACTATAGTATCATTGTACGCCTATGTAGGTATCTACTATAGTATTATTGTACACACGACGGCAGTTCAACCTAAACTATTATAACCAGCTACCCCACCATGACGTCTTAAAGCAGAACTTATTCCAGTGAGGTAAAGAGACAGAGCTATACAGGATGTCTAGCACCATCTCTTTCTCACATTGGAATAAGAACTGTTATAAGATGTCATGGTAACCTATCTGATCTCTTCTTTCTCAGAGTAAAATGGTTTTGGGTGGGTTGATGTGCCGTCGTGTGTACAAAAAGTTAAAACAAATAAATATACGTTTAAAATCGCCTACCCGCCTAGCGTGGTGATCAATGTCGTCGTGCCTTCGTGCCTTCTTAGTACCTATCAGAAGAGGCCTCTGCCCAGCAGTGGACAGTTATACTCAGGTACCGAATTCCCATAAGTTTACGTCAATCACTTGCTCATATATTTGGAATTCACAACGGAGCCGTAGACGAGAATGTTATGGCGCTGAGATCTGCAGTAACAAATGCTCACGTAAATCATTGGACGATTTTTACTTAGCGGACACAATTTGTGGTAATTGAAAAGAAATCCACGAGCGTGAAATACGTTGTATGTTGAATTTAATCGTAGTGCGATAACAGCCAGTTGTCGAAGAAGTTTATTGAAACATACATCAACATTGTTCTTGACAAGTTTCTTTTGAGAGAGCTAAATGCAAGAGAGTACTAATTTACACATGTGTTAATCTTAAGCTAATTTATGTTTAAAAAACAAAGATAAGAGCTTAGTTAGTTTGAGAAGGAACAATTTATTTTAACAATAAAGAGTCAGATATTTCCAGCACTATTTAAATATACGTTAGTGAACGCATTTTTTTAAAAAAAAAAACGTTGCCCCTAACTAGGAATTTCTCCTGCATCGTGGGTGCGTTTACAAACATTTAAATCCACACACACAAACAGCCAGACCCGAAACAACTACTAGGTCATACAAATATTTGTTCCGTGCGGGGATTAAACCCGTGACACGCAGCGCAGCAGTCGATCGCTCAGCCACTGGGCCAACCGTGTCTTTACATAGTAGAAATGTTTTAGAAAATGTCTGTTGCTTCAGCTGACGTCTATCCATGTTATGGTAACATCGCACACGTGATTCGTTTGTCGTAATATTTAATCGGCGTCACTGCTAAAACGTGACTGTTTGGAATGGAGAATTAGTTAACTTGGTAATGAAACGATTAATCAATTATTGTAAAATCATTTCGCCGAGAGAAATGTCAGTTTATTGAATAAATTTCGGTTTTGGAGTTTACTCCTTAAGAATCGATTTTCATATAAGGCGCCCGGTATGAGAAAAATCCGAGGGGTAAAACCTACTAAAGTAACGAAAATGTGTTACGTTTTTGGTGCGCACCTTTAGTGCGCAAGTTTCTAATTTGGCTGTGAGTGTATTAAGACGTACATATGGTATGCTGTATAGTCGACTATACCTATATACTATATGTTTTTGGGCTTGTTTGTTTCTCTCAGTGTTGATGTATTTATTTATATTGCTATTTTTTTTTCATTAATTTGTGAATTTACCCTTTCATATGATATTAATCTTTTTTCAGTTGAATAAACTCTTTTTGCGTATGGTTAGATACCCGTACTTAAGGAGTAAACTCCAGTCGTGCGTCGGAGCTGACACACACACTTTTTTTTGGAGTTTACTCCTTAAGAATCGATTTTCATATATAAGGCGCCCGGTATGAGAAAAATCCGAGGGGTAAAACCTACTACGAGCTGACACACACACTTCTTACAACATTGAGGGTGCGTTATTGAATCAAATCATTTACTTTTGAAGGTCATGAAAACAAAAAATACGCTGCTGCAGTCCCAGTCACAAGACTTTATAAACTTGTGAAAGTACTATAGATAGTAGTTGCCCATTCCAAAGCGTAGATGTCTATGGAGAAGAATGGACAAGAAACTCCATGGAGTAGATATAAGAAACATTATGAAAAATCGTCTAACTTTTAACTGCGTAGACTTACGCCCGGTTCCAATACACAAAAAACGAGTCGTATTGCTTACGGATAGTTGTATTTTCACATACGTATCATAGAACTTATGTCAAAATACTACTATCCGCAACCAAAACGAATCGTTTTTTGTTTGCTGGAACCGGGCGATAGAGAGTTGATTTTTTCACAGCCCAAGAGACAATAGACTTCGAGTTTATGGTTTGAATTTCAACGCAATACCTCCACGCATTCTCAAGATAAAGATTCTTGACAGACACACAACAAAGTAATCCTATAAGGCTACCGTTTGTTAAGGTACGGAACAGTAAAAACCGGCCAAATAGTCGCAGCATCGCATCATTGTCGCATAATATCTACAGTGCGCGCCCACACTTACCTATATGGCCGAGCCTCTGGGTGACCATGTTAAGTGCGTTCACCTCATTCCGCGGAATGTTTATGTGCCGAATCACTTAATTCATTTCCTGGACGATTAATTTATAGGTATTATTCTCAAAGGGAAAGTGAAATTTATTTCCTGGTAAATTAACTATTACTATTGCTCAGTTTTGACGACACGGTTGGCGCAGTGGCTGAGCGATCGCCTGCTGCGCTGCGTTCGCGTGTTCGATACCAGCACGGAACAAATATTTGTATGATCTACAGGTCGTTGTTTTGGATGTGGTTGTTTGTGTCATGTGATTTTAAGTGTTTGTAAACACAACCACGATACAGGAGAAATTCCTAGTGAGTTAATTCTGGTTCAATTCCTAACGTAACGTAACATCACGCCAGAAATTACCGAAAGGTTCGGCAGAGATGTACGTACTAGTACACCCACATTTCGCCGGTTATGTTTAAGTGTAGTGAACAGATATGTACCTACTTAACAAATTACGGCCGTTTATTAAAAAACTAGCTGTTCCCCGCGGTTTCACCCACGCTGCTCAGCACCTGTTGGTCGTAGCGTGATGTTATATAGCCTATAGCCTTCCTCAAGAAATGGACTATCCAACACTAAAAGAATTATCCAATTCCAACCAGTAGTCCCTGAGTATAGCGCGTTCAAACAAACAAACTCTTCAGCTTTATAATATTAGTATAGATAGTATAGAATAGATATATAAAGAAATACAATATCCGTAATTCGGTTAAGTTAGTTTAGGTTAGCTCGCATAGCTGAAGCAGTTTTTCCTAAATTAACTAAGCTTAGGTCTTGGTCTTTATTTTTTTTATGCGGATCACCCACACCCAACCCTCACATTAAGAAACCCACCCATGTTACTTCTTAAAAGAAGTATAGGGCAGAGGGTTTATATTTATATTCCGGGCCTTCCGCCTTCCGCTCTTTATATTCCGGGGCCGCGGTATCTCTGCAGCCCGTGACTGGCGGTGGCCTTGGCAAGCCCCTCTGAAGCGTGGCCTGCAACCCAAATAAGACCTTTGCCAATATAACACCTAGTTTGTAAAAATTCAACGGCTGATTAAACTCGCTAGCACTTTCCACTCATTAAACCAGTGACCTTGATCGTAAAGTAAGCAATGCAAATAACTTGCTAAAAACACGACTCTATTCGCATGCACTCGTTAAAAACGACACCCCACTTTTGTTCCTTATCGTGTGGTAAGTGCCCCACCTAGTGTCTACAGTTTTTATGCTCAGGTTTCTAGTGTTTATAGTACGTTGCCATGCGTCACTCCCATTTGTTTACTTGTTTAGGGTTACGTATCACAAAAGGAAAAAACGGATACCCTTTTGTTGCGGATGGGAAATCATCAAATAACTTGCCCCCGGAGCGGGGGGGACAGTCAGACTTGTACTGACTAAAACCCAGCCACTTTTCTTATACTGCCCTTTATGTTCCGGGGCCGCGATATCTCTTTCGAACAACCCGCAACCCTGGCAGGCCCCCGTGCTTTGCTGACATCTCTTTGAAACGCGCGTGGAACATAACGCGCCGTCGACACGGCCTGTCGTCAATAGACGGACGGACAGTGAGCTGAAAAGGGAGCCCTTATTGGATCATTTTGTTGTCCGTCTGTTTGTCATATTATAAAGTACTTAAACTTCGTTTGGCATTCATATGAAATAGATCACTATGCTTCGACATAAGTTCTACTTTTATAAGTAACTGTTTGCACAGAGATAGTTGGGAACCAGGAGACGGACATAGGCTAATTTTTATTTTAAAAAAGTGGGATGTTAGGGAGAAAGACGGAACAAAAGGGAAAACTTAGCTTTGCTATTACAAATCAATAAGACGCAAGGGGAACTGTGTTACCCCGATTTTTACGCGACCGAAACCGCGGTCAAAAGCTAGTTATAAATAAATTACCTCTGTTTCGAGGGTTCGGCACCTAAAAGAAACAAATGGAACCCTTATAGGATCACTTTGTTGTTCGTCTGTCTGTCTGTCAAGACCCTTTATCTTGAAAACGCGTGAAGGTATCGAGTTGAAATTAAAACCATTAAACTCAAGTCTGTGGTCCTTTGGAGTTGTTAAAAAATCATATCTCTAAGTCTACGCAGTCAAAAGATATGGCGTTTATAAAGTTCACTAGCTTTTGCCCGCGGCTTCGCTTGCGTTATATTCGGTAGCGCCTTATTGATTTGTAATAGCAACGCTAAATTTCCCTCTTTCTCCCTCATATCCCACTCTTTTTTTGTCTACCCTATGTCCGTCTCCTGGTTCCCAACTATCTCTGTACCAAAATTCATCAAAATCGGTTTAGTCATTAAAGCGTGAAGAGGTAACAATAACAAACAAACAAACTTACTTTCGCTGTTATAATATTAGTAAGGATTTGTTTAATTTATTGGATTTTATACATATGATTACATAAGGATTTTTTATTATTGTTATTTATGTATGTATATGTTCACAACCCTCAAATTAAGTGCGAGACTGCTTTACGTCCGTCACATCATCATTCGGTATTTTCTCTTGTCTAAAGGCTTGTAGACTTCTGGCATGTGCCAAATTAATTTATTTATTTTTCTTTCTTCTTTCTTATACCCTTTAATTTGGCATAAGTTGCCGTCAAGAAATATCTCTCAGACCGTTTCAGTTACTTAAAACTTTACATTGTACACACAACGGCACATCAACCTACACAAAACCATTTTAACCTCATCTCTACTACGGTGTGTGATCCGTAGTAGAGAGATCAGCTACCCTACCATGACGTGTTAAGGCAGAACTTATTCCGCTGAGAGAAAGAGACAGACGTATACAGGGTGTCTAGCACCATCTCTTTACCTCAGTGGAATAAGTTCTGCTTTAAGGCGTCATATAAATATCTTGGGACAACTCACACAAGGCTATCTGATCCCAAGCTAAGCAGGGCTTGTGTTATGGTAACCAGACAACTGATATACATACTTATATAATTTATAAATACATACATATTATAGATAATCACACCCAGACTCAGAACAAATAATCATGCTCATCACACAAAGTTTGTCCTGGGTGGGAATCGAACCCACGACCTCCGGCTCAACAGTCAGGGTCACTAACCACTGAACCAACAGGCCCGTCAACCTGACCTGCAGGCCGTCATAGTAGGTCTGCAGGTTAAAATAATTTAGAATAGGTTGACCTGCCGTCGTGTGTCCATTTTCCGTCTAGCGTGTTCTAGACACTTCTATGAAAAAAAGCTAAGTAACTTTCTTGCGTAATACAAATATTTACAAACCCTAGGTCGCCTCTTATACCCACGCAACAGTCGTATTTTTAGAACGAACAATTGCCGCCAGTACACGCAGATACGCTAGTATTGTCAACATGACGATTGCGCAGAACACCTTCTAAATATAAAACCTTTTAAATTTCACATTTGAAAGTCGTCCAAATCAACTTTTGAATCTGAAATTGGTCAAAAATTGCATCTACACGACCTTCAAGATGGTTGTGAGTATCGAAAAGTTGCAATTGCATTTAAAAATTACAACATTTGTTTACTTTTTATTATGAAACTCGCTTTTACATTGAAATTCTTTGCTAATGTATGTAAGGATACATCGGATTGTGGAGGTCAGATAGGAAGACCCTCCATGGAAAATACTGGTAGCAGCATATCGCAAACTGCCCAATAGTCCCCTCATTGAGAAGTTGCTGGAGACACTCCGGGCGTCTTGCGTCGTGAGACGACTCCCGTCCACCGTAGAGATGCGGGTCTTTGGACGGTGAGCAATGGGTAGCTCAACGTCCGTCCATCTAGTAAATAAATTTATAAATACATACATATTATAGATAATCTATAATATGTATGTATTCATAAATTATATAAGTATGTATATCAGTTGCCTGGTTAACATAACACAAGCTCTGCTTAGCTTGGGATCAGATAGCCGTGTGTGAGTTGTCCAAAGATATTTATTATTAAGATATTTTATTTATTAGATAAATCACACCCAGACATAGAACAAACAATCATGCTCATCACACAAAGTTTGTCCTGGGTGGGGATCGAACCCGACCTCCGGCTCAGCAGTCAGGGCTACTAACCACTGGACCAACAGGCCCGTCAACGACAAACCGTGTCGACGACTCGTTAGCGTTCCACGCGCACTTCAAAGACATACCGCGGCCCCAGAACATAAAGGGCAAACGAAGGAACATGGGTGGGTTTTAGTCAGTTAAAGTCTGACACGCCCCCTCGCTCCTCCCAGAGCGGTGGAAGTCTTTTTTTGGTTTCCCATCCGAAAAAAAATTAAAGCTTGAAATTAATCCATATACTCAATACATTTAAAAAGACATTCTTCAAAATTGTACGTACTTGTACTAGTTACTTATCAGCTCAGCTGTTTTGAAGAGCTGCCAAGACAGACAGACAGACGGTAAACTAATGTGTTATTTTGCCAGTGGCTAATATAGCGCAAATATTTTTATCACGAAGCTGTCATTTTGATGAAAAAATGTCGCAGTGTTCGCCAACTTTAAATTAAAATGGTACTTTTAGTTGTCATGGTATGGGTAAGTGATGAGGAGGAACGAAGAAAGTGTTGGAGGAAATTTTGAGTCATTATCTGTCTAGCCTTTACCCAACTATGTTTAGGTCACCTTTCAGTCTTACCGGGGTCAACTGAATACCAGTATTTTACATTAGAGACTGTCTAACCTCCACAATCCAGTTAATAACTGGGTAATACGATACTCCTTGGTAAGACTGGTTGTCAGACTTTCGAGACAAAATCTACAAATGACAGCCGGGACCAAGGAGGCACGGAGGAAACTTGGTATGTAATGGGTAGTTACTGATGACCCATTAACGGACCAAGCTCGGATTAAACTCAAGATCGATCCGAGCGGCAGTTATTATATAGCCACGAGCTCCTCTCTTGCGAACATCCTCAAGAGAAATGGGAATACAAGAGGAACGATGGCTGGATCTTGTGAAAGATGATAAATACTCTTATGACGCGATGGATCAATCACACAATTAGCCTCTGACTTTGGGTTGCGGGTTATTCGAAAGAGATACCGCGGACCTGTAACATAAAGGGTAAAAGAAGGAACATGGGTTTTAGTTAGTGAAAGTCTGATACTCCCCCGATCCGCCCAGAGCGGGGCAAGTCATATAATGATTTTCAATCAGCAAAAAAGCGCCTCTAACGTTTCTTAATTGCCTTATTAAATCATGACGGGCCTGTTGGTCTAGTGGTTAGTGGCCCTGACTGCTGAGCCGGAGGTCGTGGGTTCGATTCCCACCCAGGACAAACTTTGTGTGATGAGCATGATTGTTTATTCTGTGTCTGGGTGTGATTTATCTATAATACGTATGTATTTATAAATTATATAAGTATGTATATCAGTTGTCTGGTTACCATAACACAAGCTCTGCTTAGCTTGGGATCAGATAGCCGTGTGTGAGTTGTCCCAAGATATTTATTTATTTATTATTACCTATATTAGGGACGGTGCAACACGTTTTCTTATTCTATTCTTCTCTTTTGGACGTCATGGCATCATTTACTCCTTTCTCCTTCATCTTTACAAAATCCATCTTTTCTTTGGCCTTCTTCTTATCTTTATCAATCAACATTAATTATATATCACTGTTTTAATCAAATGTATGTGAAATAATATTTATTTGACGGCACGTTTGGCGCAGTGCTTGGCTGAGCGATTGACTGCTGCGCTGCGTGTCGCGGTTTTGATTCCCGCTCGGAACAAATATTTGTATGACTTGCAGATAGTTGTTTGTTGTTGTCGGGTCTGGCTGTTTGTGTATGTGAGTTTAAATGTTTGTAAACGCACCCGCGATACAGGAGAAATTCCCAGTGTAGGGCAATGTTTTAAAAAAAAAAAAACAATATACGTATAATATATTGTCTATGAATGTGTCTTTTCCTCATTCCAATACCAACACAAGCGCATAACATTACCAAAAAACCTTTGGGTTTTAAATGTTAGCTCCATACGAACACAAAAATCTGCCATAAATATACTATTTTGCATAACAAAACATTCTCAAATTGGTTGCGTAGGCGACGGTTTGTGTCGAAAGAAGCGTTCAATGTCAGGTGCGCGCGCGCCGGTCAGCTTCTGCCTGATAGGTCAAACACGCGACTTTATTCATGAGACTTTTTTTTGTTCTTATTATAAAATAGATATTTATGGCAGACTCTAGAAATAAACTTTTAATAGTCTTGTTTTACTTGTTCTCTTTGGCTTAATTCTAAAAAAAAACTACTGCATCTAATAAAACGGCCAAATCGAGTGGTGTCTCACATGCTGAGTTCCGTAGCACCTAACTATATAATAACAATATTCTAGCGCTCATAATATTCGAGTAATATTTGGTCTAAAGGTAACTGACAGCTGTGTTCCAGTTTTCAAAAGTCGTAATTTATTGACCTCTCCGTGTCTATAATATCCTGAAAACCGGACTTTTTATAAAATTTAATCTACACCTATTTACGTCTTTCTCTGAAAGCAGATACCGGGATGTAACTTTGCGATCTCAATACCAGCTACCCTATCATGACGTTTTAAAGCAGAACTTATTCCACTAAGGTAAAGAGACATAGCTATACAGGGTGTCTAGCAACGTCTCTTTCCCTCAGTGGAATAAGTTCTGCTTTAAGATGTCATGGTAGGCCTACAAAACGTGTTACGCACAGGTGGATATAAGACCGCGTTGTTAAGAAAAAGTATCTTTGGTATGGCACCGGCAATTTTTAACCACATTCCTAATTGTATTTAAAAGAATAACCAGTAATAACCTTAAAAAAAATCTAACTGCTCTCCTAGTAACCAAATGTTACTACACCGTATCGGATTTTCTGGATAAATTTTAGTTGTACAAGATCTGTGTTCCAAACTAAATGTGTTTTAATGATGAACTGCATCATGTTTCCATGCCGAAGTGGTAGAATGTAGAAGGATTCTCCGAAATTATTGTAAATACCTACATTCTCAGCAAATAAATAAATATTCTATTCTATTCATTTAAACTAAATGGAAATTTACACTCAACCGCAAAACTATTGTTTTCTTCATAGTATCTTAATGAATAACAAAGAGGATGCAGGTGTCTCTGTCAGATGGAGTATGGAGTTATGATTATACCACAACCCAGTGTGAGATGATAAATGATGCTGTTATCTATTTTTTGTTCTAGAATAAGTCGGTTTCATCTATGCACATTTAAAAAATATGAAATATCTATACTATCCTATCTACTTCCTACTTATATTATAAATGCGAATGTTTGTGAGGTTGGATGTATGGACGTATGGATGTTTGTTACTCTTTCACGTCAAAACGGCTGAATGGAACTTGACGAAATTTGGCACAGAGGCACTGTTTTTTTCGATAATCACGCGGGCAAAGCCGCTGGCGTCAGCTAGTACGTAATAAATCCCTTAAGTGATACCTGTCTCGCAATTCCCAATAATGTACGGTTAGCCGATTCTCACACCTACCCGATATGCACACAAAATTTCGTTCAAATCGGTCCAGCCGTTTTGGAGGAGTATGGGAACGAAAATTGTGACACGAGAATTTTATATACTAGATAAAAATGTTATTTTAAAAAGAAATTGAATAAAGGATGTTATCAATAGTTTAAAAACCATTGTCCACAATAGGAATTTCTCCTGTATCGTGGGTGCGTTCACAAACATAAAAACTCACATACACAAACAGCCAGACCCGAAACAACTATCTGTAGGTCATACAAAAATTTGTTCCATGCAAGTTAACCCGTCGCGCGTCAAAGTGTCACACTGGGTGCAAAGTTTGAACCGCTATGAGTGGTTTTCAATCTTAGACATTTATTTTTAAAATTTATTTAAAACTCAATTCTAGAAACATATACTTCGTAATATATAATTATCGATATAACTATGAAATCTTCTTTTTTCCGAAGGTCTAACCAAAATCAAAAATTCATTCAAAATACCTCGACGTTTGGGGCACTTTACGTACATTGTTAGCAATCGCGCGACGGGTTAATGCCTTCTCTGTATAGGAATAGACATTTGTCCAGCAGTAGAACAGCTATAGGCTGGTATTATTATTATTTAAAACCAATCTGCCAGACTCTCCTAAGATTACCTGGCTGATTTGTTTTGTATCAAATTTATTTAACACTAGCTTTTGCCCGCGGCTTCGCTCGCGTTAAATTCGGGGTAACACAGTTTCTCTTGCGCCTTATTAATTTGTAATAGCAACGCTTAGTTTTTCCTTTTTTTCCCTCTTTCTCCCTCTCATCCCACTTTTTTTCAAAAAAATATTAGCCTATGTCCGTCTCCTGGTTCCCAACTATCTCTGTACCAAAATTCATCGAAATCGCTTTAGCCATTAAAGCGTGAAGAGGTAACAAACAAATAAACAAACAAACAAACAAACTCACTTTCGCTTTTATAATATTAAAGGATAAAGGATTAGTAAGGAAGGAAGTAAGGATTATAGAAAACTAGCTTTAGCCCGCGGCTTCGCTCGTGTGGCTTGGCTTTTATAATATTACTAGCTGCTGATGCGTTGCAATGGAATTTTTCCACATTTCTATCTACCTACCCTACTTACACAAAAACCTATACTGCCTTTAGCTTTTTTTTCTCGCCGTAAAAACTATCGTTGGACATCAACAAATATTTAAAAAAAGAATTGGTAAACTTGGTCCATTCGTTGTTAAGTTATGCGCTTACCAACACATTTTGCGATTCATTTTGATCGATTTCAACAGTATCGGACAAGCTTGGTTACTTGTCTCCTTTGCAGACTGCACATAACACCATTTCCTATCTTAAGTCATGTTCTGTAGCCCTACTATGACCTCTTAAAGCAATTCTTATTCCGCTGAGGGAAAGAGACAGAGCTATACAGGGTGTCTAGCACCATCTCTTTCACTCAGTGGAATAAGAATTGCTATAAGATGTCATAGTAACCCTTCTGCTCTGTTCCAGGTGTGAACTGCTGCGTATCCTCGACAGTGCGGTACTGGCACGCGAGCTGGTGGGGCGCTCCAGTGCGGGAGCTGCACAGGACGCTGTGGGGATCCCTGGCGGAGATCCTCGCCTCTAATAACTTCAACTTTACAAAGTAAGTCATAAGTATTAGCTTTATTTAACTTTAATGTTTGCGTTTGACCGCAACTTGGCTGATCTTAAGCAATGATGATGGTCTAGAATGAAGTATGAATAGGTTTAAAAAAAGAGGTTTTATGTAATTAAAAAAATTAAAAAAAAATTAGAGGTGTCAAAGGATGGAACGAAGTTCCTATAGAAATGAAAATATCTGGCTTGCTTTCTATAAGAGAGAGAGAGAGACAGACAGACAGACAGACAGAGAAACATGCGACGCCACACAGCTTACAATAGCTTACTATAGCAAAAAGTGTCGTAACAACTTTTCGTAAGAATTTTTTCCGTCTAGCCCCCTTTCACAACGCGCGATAAGGAACTTCGTTGCAATAAAATTTATTGTATCAAATAATTCGTTTACATAGTTGTGTTCAGAACTTTCTTTCAGACAAATAATACTTGTAGTAGAAGATTTCGCTCGTCTCTATTTTGTATGACGTGCTAATTAACCCAAATATTAAAAAATAAATTAAAGTTACCTTTAGAATCGTAGTGCAACAAAAATTAAAAAGAGAAAATGCTTATAGATGTGTGTATGTGTCCTCGAGAATCAAACCCAAGACCCCGTAGTCAGCAGTTTCGCTTGCAACCGCGAGAACAACGGAGCAGTTTGTTTTAAGAGAATAATGCGTAATTAACCAACATTTGGTATTAATGTAAGCGAGACAGGAAAATCACTGTATATCTGACTCATTAAAGCCACATTTATTAAACTCTGTTTTGGTTAATAATAAAACAAACACACTGTATGCCTACTTAACTTATTTACATATTGAACACTTAAAAATGGTAAATTAATGTATATTTGGCATTCCATAGGTATTAACGGTATCTTGTTGACAAATTTATTTTTAACTTATTTTTGGTATGTTATGAGAAAAATACCGTTTTTTTTTTGTAGCAACTACTTAATTAAAATCTTAAATTCATTTTATTACTAACAAAAAATGCATATTATGAGCCTAAGCCTTAAGCATGATCCCGATGATATGGAAAGATTTTTTACCGACTTCAAAATAAGGAGGAGGTCCTGAATTCGACTATAGGTTTTTTTTCATGTTTGTTACGAGATTTCTCCGTCAATTGTGGCTTATACGTCAGGCTTATACTAACTAAAACCCACCCATGTTCCTACTTCTGACCTTTATGTTCCGGGACCGCGGTATCTCTTTCGAACAACCCGCAACCCTGGATGCATGTTACCTCAGTGTTCTGTTTTTTAACATATCGCCTGTAATCATCAAAGAGTTAGGTAGACGTGTACTCTAGTGATCCTTTGCCCTGTTCCACATTTCATCAGATAAACATAAATGCACCATTCATTTTCTGTTGCAAAAGAGCTATTGACGAAAGAGGTCAAATTATTTAAATACATTGCCGGTGTTATCTGACTAAATACTTTGTTTACTTGTGTAGCGTTTCATAGTTGCTAAATTCAGTTATCTATACTAATATTATAAAGCTGAAGAGTTTGGTTGTTTGTTTGAACGCGCTAATCTCAGGGACTACTGGTTGGAATTGGAAAATTCTTTTAGTGTTGGATAGTCCATTTCTTGAGGAAGGCTATAGACTATATAACATCACGCTACGACCAACAGGTGCTGAGCAGCGTGGGTGAAACCGCGTGGAACAGCTAGTATTTGATAGGATGTGATTCATATACCCTACGCATTAGTTGTCATGAATTTAACCGAGTAGTTACAGACGATAAACAATCCTTACTAATATTATAAAGCGAAAGTGAGTTTGTTTGTGTCCTTTTCACGCCTAAATGGCTAAACTGATTTTGATGATTTTTTTGTACAGAGATAGTTGGGACCCTGGAGACGGACATAGCCTATTTAAAAAAAAAGAGTGAAAAATGCGGGAGAAAGAGGGAAAAAAGGGAAAACTTAGCATTGCTATTACAATAAATAAGGTGCTAGGGCAAAACTACAGGTGGCAGGTATCTGCAAATCAGGAAAGGGGAACTGTCTTATCCCGAATTTAACGCGGGCGAAACCGCGGGCGAAAGCTAGTCAAGCTATACAAATCTAGTTTATGCGGATCTCTCATTGTACAGGAAAACTAAACAAAGCTAGGCCATGTTAAATTTGAAATACAAGCTTGCTTTGTCGCATTCTGGTTATATAGAATTCGGTCAATGAGTTCAGAAGTCAATCTCTTGTCTTTTGTAGGACATTCGGTACATGATGATTCATACGAGATTTTTGAATGGACAATTGTATTTGATAATGCCCTATCACTTTCACAACGAGCCTAATTCTTGAATCAATTGCTGAAATGTAACCAATACGAAGCGAACTTGGACATGTTATTTGGTTCATTAAAATAAAGAAAAAAAAAATATTACTTACTAGCCTTTGCCCGCGGCTTCGCTCGCGTTAAATTCGGGTTGGTCGTTATCTTAAAAAAGAACTGCCACGAAACTCCATGCTTACTCTTTTAAAGAAATATATCCACAGGCTAATTAAAAAAGAGCCAGAGCAGTGTGCCCACTCTCTCTTGGCTTGCAAACCTAAAAAAATAAATTACATTATTTATTTCCCAATGCACACGACCTCGGCACAAACACTTTAAAGATTAAAATCGCTTTATCAGACACCCTGTATGTAATTACATATTATCATATACATTACATCTTTTTAATGAAGGGTTTTAATTATCTTATCTCATGTAATGAATACTTCAAATCTACATTTAAATCTATTCAGTGAATTTCGTTCAAAATTCAAAAGAAATACATTATTATACTTCTAAATAATACATAGATATAAAATTCTCGTGTCACAATTTTCGTTCCCATACTCCTCCGAAACGGCTGGACCGATTTGAACGAAATTTTGTGTAAATGTCGGGTAGGTCTGAGAATCGGCCAACATCTATTTTTCATAGCCCTAACTGAGCATCGGGTGAAACCGCTGGGCACAGCCAGTTATGCATAAAAGGCGAGGCGCTTAACCTCTAAACCATCACGACCCAATATTTAAGTAGCTTCTAATACCATTATGAATCATTTCATTACAACGTCTCTAACATTAACGCTGTTTTAAGTAAACAAGCTCACTTAAGGGATAGAATTTCATTAGCAAAGTTATTAGTTACCTTGCTTCCTATGGCGTCAGACGAGGCTTTTAACTTTGAACATTGATTCTGTTTGTAGAGGCCTCCAATATAACTAGAAGAAACGAAAAACACTTAACATTAAACATTCGCATTTATCCTACTAATATTATGAATGCGAATGGTTGTAAAAATGGATGGATGTGTGGATGTATGGATGTTTGTTTGTTTGTTTGGTACTCTTTCAAGTCAGAACGGCAGAATGGATCTTGATGAAATTTGGCACAGAGGTAGATTATGGCGTGGAATAACATATAGGATACTTCACTGGAATAACACATAAGATACGATATTTTTTTTCGATAGGACGCGGGCGAAGCTGCGGGCGCACACCAACGATATATTAGTAGGATTTATATTATAATAATTTATAATATTATAGTTGGATTGAGTAGGTCTGACGATCGGTCGTAATCTATTTTTCACAGTGGCTTGAGCAGCGGGTAAAACCGCTGGACCCAGCTAGTAATATAATGTCATATAGTTCGCGAGGTTGTAAAGGGTAATGATAAAAATGATGAAAAATCAGGATCTACGGAACCGATTTAAAAAATTCTTGCCAATAGAAAGCCACGTTATTTATGACTGTCATAAGCTACCACGCTGCGAACTACAGGGTATGAGCAGTAGAGTAAAAGCGAAAGTAGTGTTACTTTCTTTTTCTTCTCAGTAACACGGTTTCCTTAAGCACTATATGGTGCGATTTGTCTCTATAATTATTAATGCCCCATTGACCGTGTCTCGATTTCTCGATACTGTTACACGCAAGTATACATTAGTATGTTTACTCAGCTCGGGCGTGAAGTGCAAACGGTGGCGGTGTGCGGTTACTATGGCAACAGAATAACAGTAGATGTTTTTGTATCTTTGCACTGTTCTTGAAATCGAATTTTATGTGTGTAAAACTAAAGAAAGGGAAATTTGAGATAAAAACTGACCAAGTGCGAGTCGGACCGAGTATCCATAACATCACGCCTGTAATATCCGAAGACATAAGCAGAGGTGTACCTAATATATAGTATACTAGCTTTTTCCCGCGGCTTGGCTCGCGTTAAATTCGGTATAACACAGTACCTGCTACCTGCAGTTATTGCCCTAGCGCCTTATTGATTTGTAATAGCAACGCTAAGTTTTTCCTTTTCTTCCCTCTTTCTCCCTCAAATCCCACATTAAAAAAAAGTGTGATATGAGGGTTATGCCTATGTCCGTCTCCTGATTCCCAACTATCTCTGTACCAGAATTCATCAAAATCGGTTTAGCCATTAAAGCGCGAAGAGGTAACAAACAAACAAACTCATTTTCGCAAGGAAGTAAAGATCTGACGTGTTTAAATGTCTATGGATCAATCTCACTTCTACCTTACTATTTTTTAATCTCTTCTTTTTTTTCTTATTAATTCCTGTATGTGTCTATTGTTGCATCAATGAATAATTTATCTATCTATCTAATCTAATAATAATACATCATTCATCATCAGTCACATTACCGAACACTAGACCAAAGAGGTAGTCATAAAAGTCATCAAACGAAACGCGTTTATTGTCATAGCCACTTGCCTATGACCTTTGCTTAAGACCTGAAAGGTGTTAGCCAATGTTTTCAGCGTCTTTCATCATTCATCAGTTCCATGTCCTCATCCCATTCAATTTGGGGGCGACGCAACACTTTGTCTTCTTCCATTCTGTGTTAGAAGTCACGGCATCATACTCCTTTCTCCTTCATATCTTTCCTTACACAATCCATTTATCTTTTCTGTTTTCAGCGACCTTATTACCGTTGAGTGCTGGTCTATTTTCCTTTAAACCCCAATTGTGTAACTCGTCCTTATAACGTTAGTAAGTGACGCTCCACTGGTTGTTTGTAAACACGTTCTTGTTGCAACCTTACCTGTTTTGTAGTTTTTCCTTTCTTTCATTTTATTCAAATCAAAACTTTTTTAGTTCACATCGCCTACGTGGGCAGTTATTGTACGGTTCGGGTTAGTAATTTTCAATGGAGAAACTCCATGGTTACTCTTTTAAAATCATTTGGTTTTACAATGTTGCTGTTACAGCGTTAGTGCTTAACTATGAGAGGACAGCATAGACCCGAAAATATTACAAAAAGAAAACTATATGAAACAAGTGACACAAATGTTTATACTATTTGGGGTCGGCGCAACACATTTTCTTCTTCCATTCGCCCCTATCAGACGTCACGGCATCATGCTCCTTTCTCCTTCATATCATTCCTTACACAATCCATTTATCTTTTCTTTGGCCTTCCTCTCGCTCTCCGTCCATCAATACTCAGTTCCATCAGTCTTTTAGTCCACATGTGCTTCATCCCTCCTCATTACATGTTCATACCGAGACAAACGACTCATTTTCAATTGTTCTGTAACAGGCGCAACTTTCAAACTTCCTCTAATATACTCAATCCTTCGACAAAGAGCATGGGTGGGTTTTAGGCAATGAAACACTGTCACTCCCCACAGCTCCACCCAGAGCGGGAGAAGTTATTTGATGATATCCCATCTGCAAAAAAAGAGGCCGATATTCGCTTATAACTTGCACCAATCATAAAATAGTACATTGCTATGATTCACGGTCACCGTAATAGATAGATAAATGAAGATTGTTTGCGAAGAGAACCGTTGCTTTGACACCGAAACATACATTGTTTTTCATGTCAATTTACACTACTACGTTATTATAAAACTTTCCATTTTTAGGATTCCGTGCCTCAAAAGGAAACAGCAGAACCCTTATAGGATCATTTTGTTGTCTGTCTGTCAAGATCATTTATTTCGGGAACACGCGAAGGTATCGAGTATAAACTAAAACCATATACTCAAGTCTGTGGTCTCTTAGAGCTGTAAACCCTTTAAGTCGATGCATTCAAAAGATATGGCCGTTTATGTCGCAATTTCGTACGGGCTTGGCCGATTTTTTTAAAGAGAAATTCATAAACAACTTCACCCACCCATGTTCCTTCTTTTGCCCATTATATTCTGGGGCCATGGTATCTCTTTCGAACAACCCACCGCCAAGAACCTGCTATACGCTTGCTGTATGTAAACAAAGAAAAATAAATAAATTAAATAAACAGTTTTTGTGCTTTATTTACAGTAAATACAAAATGAAAAAGCAATTCACACAACTCAACATATAATAATCAGCTACTGTTCTGCTATTTAGGAAAAAAACTTGAAAACAGTTGTTCCATGAATCATATCGAGCGAAGTATGTTTGTTCGTTTTTTTTTCGGTATAATTCCTTAAAAGTAACATCCAATGTATCACTCTGGTTTTTTGACGTGCTGACGTTTCAACAAAAAGCTGCTAAGACTTTGTAGTTCTTGACTCGCTAAGGAAATGTGTTAAAACCGCTTCGTCGTGAATCATCATTTTAAAACTAACCGGTATCTCCCAAGTCCCACTTCTGGGTATGGGCCTCCCCATTTTTTCTGCAGTGCCACCTAATTCAACACGTCACTCAATTTGGAGCTTCCCACGATTCTGAAGATTAGGCAACGCAACCTGCTTTTTAGCGGCTCTAGACGTCTTCAATCTAAGCACAGAATCAGTATTTTCTGCCGAAATTGCGGTTTCCTACTCCATATCAAAGGAAGTAAGAAAGTAAATAAGTTCATATAGCACATGGCACAATTGCACACAACAATAAATAAATAAGACCACCCGATTAGATCGTTATCTCTACGCCAGATGTGTTTTAAAATTTCATGAATCAAAGTATTGCAGGGAGTAAGGTTTATATCAAAGTATCGAGCTACTTTCGAACAGGCCCGAATCTTCGTTGACGGACTTATAGAGAAGACCGTAGACCCCCCTGGTTTCCAAAACGACGCTTATTTCCCAGAAAACATAAATTACATTCTCGCCTCAACCACCACACCAGACCTAAAAAAAAGAGAAAGGAGTAGGAGGTGCGGCCATTTGACCAAGTTTCAAACTTCGGCGCATTTGGCACAAGAATTTAGTTAGCTTCAGGATATGACAGTGGCCCCCTTAAAATGAGCTGAAGTGCCCCACTACAGGGCAAAAGCCTACCGGGGAGGTAGGCTTTTGCCTTTTCATTTCTCTCTGTCAGTAGCTATTTGGGTCCAATCTTTTAGGTAAAACTCCAATCATGTGATCTCCTTTTGGGCTAGCCGCATCGCAGGGTCCTTCGTTGTTCTTCCCTCCATTGTTCCGGAACGAAATCTGTTGCCATTTTGGCCAACTTTGATGTGACATTTAGCAGGAGTGGCCAGCCCGGTTCTATTTTAGTATTGCTCCTTTATCTTCTTCTAATTAATAACTTCCGCAATTCAGTACATTCTATCTTTAGTATGACCATTATCTGCCAGTTCAATAAACTCATACCAAGAAGCCGTACCAGAATTCATTAAGAACCATATGGGAGCATTTAATAACTTCTCGTACGGCTAAGCATCGCAAAAATAATTGGATGATGTCTATTTTAGGAACGTTGTATTAGTTGATTGTGTAGGCGTGTTTGCTCTAAATCGTCCGGTTTGTTGTATTGTGGGTGTTAAAAAATACCAAGACAAGAAGATTTATGTTTTTAATATTTTAAAGCGGTTAGCTAATAGTGGAATGGCTTCAAATCTTGCATGTGGTGTTAAGAATGATTAATCTAAGATGAACGAAAACGAAAGTGGATGGAAGAGCTGATTATCAAAGAGTTTGCCTTCTTTTAATGTCTCTCCTGTTTATTACACATTGGCCATATACTTCGAATATTTTTTCTGGTCCTTTGCGAGAAGGATCAGCATCTCAGCGGCACACGTGATAGCTTCCAGTTCTTTGAAGAATTCGCCTATGACCTCTGAGTTCTGGCATGTCCTCCTAAAGAAGTCGAAAGAGAAACACTGAATTCATCCAAAAAATCATCTTTATTTTTGACGTGTGTATGTGTGTGTTGAAGGAGCTCGTTAAACAATAACACCCACCCGTTCCGATCCGATCTTCCGGTAAATCCGCATTACTTAGCTCAAATTAGGACGTGGATGTGTGACCATACGTTACATACCGAGTTGCCTCCGTGCCTCGGAAAATACGCCAAGACCTGTCATTTGTAGATCTTTGACAGTCAAACTACAGGTACAGCCCGCAAGTCAGACATCCAGACTTACCAAGGAGTATCCTATTAACCAGTATGAACTGCATTGTGGAGGTCAAATGCCTAGCTGACCTTCATAAGTCGCTTCATGTTGCACTGGTATACAGCGGCATCTTGTCTATGGACTGGAAGGCGACTCCAGCATAATTATGTAGTTGGTAAAACACTAGGCAGATGATGACGCCCTCCTTTCGCAGGTCTGCGGGCAGAAATTTCATAAGTAGTAAGCAGTACCTTTGTACTCAAATTTTATACGTTTTTTTTTACTGTCCTGTCTATTTTGTGTACATAAATTGTTAAATAAATAAATAACGCGTGTGTACGACGGACACCTACTTACAAAAAATACTATCATTTATCAATCGTAAGATAAGATCTAGACAGAGCCCTTTCATATGAATCATCGATATTATTCCGTTCTGAGACAACATTACTCATACCCGACAAATATAACTGAGTTTGCCATATCTTGAATCATGAAACATCTGTGAACATACCCAACTACTTAAAACTCGCATGTAGGTCCTTAAGGGGGTTTCAATATAGAGCAACTTAAGGCAACTATCAACTTTTTAAAAGTGTCTTGCAAAAACTTTATAGTTGCTTTCCGTTTACAGTAGCCGCAATTTTGAAACTCGAGTTGCTATGTGGGCGCAGTCCAATTGAAATCCTTACTAATCTCTAATATATAAAATTTCCGTGTCACAATGTTAGTAACCGTACTCCTCCGAAACGGCTCGACCGATTCTTATGAAATTTTGTGTGCATATCGGGTAGGTCTGAGAATCGGCTAACATCTATTTTTCATACCCCTAAACCTCAGCGGGTGAAACCGCTGGGCACAGCTAGCAGCTATTATATAAGCTAAAGTGAGTTTGTTTGTTACGTTTTCACGCCTAAATGGCCATACCGATTTTGATGAATTTTGGTACAGAGGTAGTTAGGACCCTGGAGACGGACAAGGCTAAAAAAAGTGAGAAAAGGGGGAGAAAATGGGAGAGAATGATTTTTTTTAACATCTCGCGGGCTATTGTTAGTGTTAGCCCAAAGTAACTATGCCGCGTGGACGAAGTCGCGGGAGGAAGCTAGTATATATAACAGTTAGTTGCCAGTTGCTGCAATAGTCGCTCCATGTGCAAAGCCCCTAACGGTTGACCAAAACACTATAATTTTCGGGTTTCCCCATATTTACTTACTCACAAGAGCGATAATTGAAAAACAAACTTAATATCTGATTAGCTTGTATTGACAGAGGATAAAATTTGACTTGCTTGAACTTGGTTTTGCGTAAAGCTAAGATTAAACTCCCGTTAGTAGTATTGAACAGATTTTTTTCACGACTAATATCTAATTGACGTTTGAATACGGATTTTGGAATTTTGGTGAACCGCATAGAAACTTGAGAAAAGGCGGATGCCATATCCGTATACGTTTGACCTAGGTTTTTAAGCATGCTGTGATAGTATTTTTTTTCTAATGGGAAATCGACAAATTACTATAATGAGCAGAGCAGGGGGGAGTGTCAAACTTGTACTGACTAAAACCCACCTATGTTCTTTCTATTGCCCTTTATGTTGCGGGGCCGCGGTATCTCTTTCGAATAACCCGCAATCCCATCAAGTGCTGTGATAGCCTTGTGGTGTGACCGTCGGAAGGCCAAGTCATTAAGGCGTTTACAACCCAAGACACGCGTCTCCGATTTTTGGATCCATGTAAACATCATGGAGCTCTAACGACAGCTTAGGTTAGGTTGTCCAAAAATCTCTCAAGTAATGTGGAAATTATTCTAGATTTAGAATGGTAATCATGAGTATAAACATAGTTTCTCTCCTAGATTCCCAAAGGTACTAGTTAAGAGAGAATTTCCCTACCGACTTACTCTTGGATATTCCTGAAAATCTCCATACCATTATGTAATATCTAAAATTCTCGCGTCGCGGTGTTTGTTAACAAACTCCTCCGAAACGGCTGGACCAATTTGTTTGAAATTTGCATATTGGGTAGAGTCTAAGAATCACCTAACATCTATTTTACATACCCCTCTCCAGAAAAGCAGCTGGACAGCGGGTGCAACCACAAGTCACAGCTAGTGATTTTGTGAAATTCGTTCTCAAAATCAAACACCAAGTCGATTGACAAAGTTAAATTGGAAATAGGAGCCGACTTCGACTTCGTTCACAAAGCCATATTGTTTAGTAGTTTATTATCAAAATTTAAAATCGTACAATGTATGGATATTAACAGTTTTAAGATCGAATCGGAAATGTATGAACTTATTTTAATAGTTATTTCTTGAACATTAAATGTTGGAAGTTATAATTATATTTAGAATTTATAAATAATAATTCAAAAATAAAATAATATGGAGATTAATAATTTTAGCAGCATTAACAAAAAGCGCTCTAATTCTTTTTAGGTCTTGATTAACTGCAGCATAAACTGTTCCAACTCCTGTTTCTACTTTAGTACATTCTTTAACTTCCTACTAATATTATAAATGTAATGTATTATAGGCTTAATTCAAACACAATGCAAATTGTTAAATGAATAAATAAATGAAATGCGAAAGTTTGTGAGTATGGATGTATGTTTGATCCTCTTTAACGAAAAAACTACTTAACGGATCTTGATGAAATTTGGCACAGAATAAGATTATAGTCTGGACACAGGATACTTTTTTTATAACCACGCGGGCGAAGCCGCGGGGCGCATCTAGTTAACTAGCTGTTCCACGCGGTTTCACCCACGCTGCTCAGCAACTGTTGGTCGTAGCGTGATGGTATATAGCCTATAGCCTTCCTCAAGAAATGGACTATCCAACACTAAAAGAATTATCCAATTCCAACCAGTAGTCCCTGAGATTAGCGCGTTCAAACAAACAAACTCTTCAGCTTTATAATATTAGTATAGATAATAGCTGGCTGAAGATGACTGTGAGGTGCTTATTTCGTAAAGTGTAGAACTTAGAAACACTAGAAGTGCATGAACGGTAATTGTTCCGCAGTAACCGTTGCACATAGCGACCATGTTGCGACATACATAAATCACGATATCTTGTCTCTATTGTGTCCTCATCGCAAGTCCATTTCAGTCGGTTTTATAAACAACACATCCTTACTAATATTATAAAAGCGAAAGTGAGTTTGTTTGTTTGTTTGTTACCTCTTCACGCTTTAATGGCTAAACCGATTGTGATGAATTTTGGTACATAGATAGTTGAGAACCAGGAAACGGACAGAGGCTAATTTTTATTTAAAAAAAGTGGGATGTGAGGGAGAAAGAGGGAAGAAAAGGGAAAACTTAGCGTTGCTATTACAAAACAATAAGGCGCAAGGGGAACTGTGTTACCCCAAATTTAACGCGGGCGAAAGCTAGTTAAGTATAAAACAAATTGACTAGCAAAACCTATCATTTATTATGAAAATTTACATTTGTTGTCTTGAATTGAGTATCTAGTCTAATATTATAAAATTCTCGTGTCACAGTGTTTATTACCTCCGAAACGGCTGGACCGATTTCAACGAAATTTTGTGTGCATATTGGGTAGGTCTGAGAAAGAAAGGGTCTTGACAGATAAACAGACGGACAACAAAGTAATTTACTTTAGAATTACGAAACCATAAAAATGGCAACTATAATGCAGAAGTATGCAGTAGTATATAATTCAACTAGCTGTGCCCCGGCATGCGTTGCAATGCAATTTTCTACCTTCCTAGGTAGGAACCTACCCTACCTAACCTATCTACCCTTCCTACCCTACCTACCCACCCTACCTACTCTATCTTTCAAGTTGGATCAAACTGCACACGGTGTGCAAATTTCATTTATATCGGTTAAGTAGCTTAGGAGTCCATCGCGGAAAAACAACGTGACAGTTGATTTTTATAAATTAATATTATCTACAAAGTTTTATCCGACGAATAAGTTAGTCAATTTGAAAGTTTTTTATGTCAAAGCGTCACAATAATCGGCCCTTAGTCCGTAATCTCCAAAACATTACATATTTTCACTACAGACGTACAACCATTGTGTTCACAATACTCTCACCATTGTCCCAGCATACGGAGTTGCGGATCCAGCACCCATGACCTCCAGTGCATTGTTTTATATCTCCATAATATACACATCACGCTCTAAGGGGTTCGTAGCCGAGTTAGAACAGTCTAGGCGGTCTTCAAGGTTAATAGGAGCGGTTACAAAAGTCGATCTGTGCATGCTTGACCACCCATACATATTGAGAACTCTCCACGGGTAGAAACGCCACTAAAATTAGCTGTCTTTTTTAAAAAAGAACGTTGCCCCACACTATGAATTTCTCCTGTATCGTGGGTGCGTTTACAAACATTTAAATTCACACACACATACAGCCAGACCCGAAAGAACGTTTTGTAGGCTACACAAACATTTGTTCTGTGCGAGAATCGAACACGCGACACGCAGCGCAGCAATCAATCGCTCAGCCACTGCGCCAACCGTGCCGTCAATCTTTCACAGTTGTTTTTGTTTTTCGCTACTACGGGCTTTAATAGAAGTTATATCATAAGTGATATTGAAGTCCGTGGCGGTGATAAGGTTAAAAACAGAGTGATGGATCTGAATGTTGATGGACGGAGAGCGAGAGGAAGGCCAAAGAAAAGATGGATGAATTGTGTAAGGAATGATATGAAGGAGAAAGGTAAATGATGCCGTGACTTCTGATAGGAGAGAATAAAAGAAGATAACGTGTTGCGCCGATCCCAAATAGAATGGGACGAGGGCAGGAAAATGATGATTATAGCAGTGATAAGGTTAAAAGCCGAGTGTATGAGCACCAGACATACAAGTCCCAGAAATAAACGGTAGCGACAGACAGCGAAATTCAGATTATTCGACGTTTTTGAGGTTCGGTACCTCAAAAGGAAAAAACGTAACAGTTATCAGATGACATTGTTGTCTGTTTGTCTATTTATCAAGGCTGCATGGAAGTATCGAGTTGAAATTAAAACCATATACTCAACTTTATAGCTTCTTTGTGCAGAAAAAAATTCACCCACTAAGTCGATGCAGTCAAAAGATATGGCTGTTTATGCTACCTTGAAGCTTGTACTTTAACTGAGAATTCCAAATGTCTTGATAGCCAAACCGAGTAGGTAACTAGACAGGTTCAATGTAGCTTCAAACATCCTACTTGATTGATGATTTCACCCCAAGGGTCCCAAACCCGTTGAAAACTCAGAAACAAAAGGGTAAGGGTGACGAAAAAGTTCCCAAGCATTGTTCAACCCTTGGCGTAAACCTTTTATGCCCTGTGACCTTTCAAAAGTAAAGATTAGAGAGAAGGTTATAGAGGATGCCTTAAAACTTTATCCATTTAAACTTGTAATATGTTTTTGAATACACTTCCTGGGGTCTAAGTCTGCTGTTTTGGACGGGCCTGTTAGTCTAGTGGTTAGTGGCCCTGACCGCTGAGCCGGAGGTCGTGGGTTCGATTCCCACCCAAGACAAACTTTGTGTGATGAGCATGATTGTTTGTTCTGTGTCTGGGTGTGATTTATCTATAATATGGATGTATTTATAAATTATATAAGTATGTATATCAGTTGTCTGGTTACCATAACACAAGCTCTGCTTAGCTTGGGATCAGATCAGCCGTGTGTGAGTTGTTTCAAGATATTAATTTATTTTATTTATATTTATTACAAAAGTGTCAGAATGGTCGATCACTGATCGCATTATGGTTGATTTTGATTATTTTGGTAATTACTTGTCAAAATCAATCATGCCATTATGCGATCAGTGATCGACCATTCTGACACTATTGCAGACTCATGCCCCTGGACAACTGGCTCTGGTTGCGGCTGGGATCAACATGGATGGCATTGCAAGGGCTTTAATTTTTTTTTCGGATTTCCTTATGGATAACAATAAACAACTTCCCAAATCTGTTTTTTTAGGGCAATAAACCGCATGTTTTTAAGGCCTTCATATTTAATTTTTTTAAAAAATGTGTTCGTCAAAAGAATATCACAAATAAACATGATCATTTACAAAATTATTTTAAGGATATTTCAATTTCTTATTTTTGACTATACTACCGAACCCTAAGGGTGCAAGTCTGACTCCGATTCGCACTTGACCGGTTGTATGCTATTGTAATCTTTTTTTGCGCGGGGGGGGCGTAAGACTTGTACTGACTAAAACACTTCCATGTTCCATCTATTGCACTCTTTAGTTTACCTATTTTTAAATACTAATTTAGCTGCGAAACCCACAAGAAAAATTAAACAGTACTTGTCACGTTTCTATGCTAATAGCATACGTGTGTCTGTCTGTCATTGAACCAGCGGCCATGACCTCCCTCAACACGATTATATTGACGGTATTCGAAGTAACAATGTACGCGGTATACCGTAGTTTTTTCCCAACTACGCTGGGGTCAGGTTCCAGTTTAACCGGATGCAGCTGATAATTCAAACTCAAGCATTTACATATTTAAATTAGACCATTACAGGCACTTTTGAATGTCATAAAAAAACAAAATATTGAAGCTACAGTCCCGGTCACAAGACATAATAACTTGTGAAAGTGCTGTAGTTGCCCATTCCAGCGTTGATCGCCATGGAGAAGAATGGGCAAGAAACTCCATGGACACTCTTTTAAATTAGTATATTATGACAAAATCGTATTTACATCATTCGTGTTGAGATTATACAAATATGTGAGAACGATGTAGAAAGACGTGCACAGTAAGAGCGCCCAGAGCAAGAGTAAAATTCTATTTAAAAATCTAAATAAATTAAAAATAGCTAAACCACTATAGCTAGACCAGTCCCAAAGAAGTAAGAAAGTACCGCACAGTTTTGGGTGGACCTGTCCAGTCAGTGCAAGCATTTGTCAGTCAGTGCATTTATCTTGTAATTCCACTAGTAATTCAAGGGACGAAGGACATGTGACTAAAAGAGTAATGGATCTGAATGTTGATGGACGGAGAGCGAGAGGAAAGCCAAAGAAAAGATGGATGGATTGTGTAAGGAATGATATGAAGGAGAAAGGAGTAAATGATGCCGTGACGTCTGATAGGGGAGAATGGAAGAAGAAAACGTGTTGCGCCGGCCCCAAATAGAATGGGACAAGGGCAGGAAAATGAAGATGAATTCAAGGAGCTCAACGACCAACAATACCATATACTTAAACTGCCTAGACCAGAGATGGCGAACCAATGGCACGCGTGCCAATGACGGCACGCGACACAAAGAATTGGGCACGCAAACAATTTTAATCATATTTTTATCTTACTATCATTTTTTAACTCGCCGGAGAAATTCATTATTTTCAGAGATGAATAAAATTAATTCGCTTAGAAACCGTTTGGCGATGACTCTACTAGTCAGTAAAAAAAGTTTCGAATTGATAGTAATTATTTTCCTAATACAATCACTTAGTCAAAATTATTTGATGGCACGTCTGTGGCCTCATTCAACATTTATTTAGGAAAAATGGCACGTTGGTTCATCAAGGTTCGCCACCCCTGGCCTAGACAATCCTTAAAAACAAACAAAACCAAATTATTTACACAATTAACCGAATAAGATCATAAAAAGTCACATCAAAATAATAAAGTAAAAACGAAAAATTATAAAATGAAATAAAACTACTTAACAAAGCAAACCTTAGCGGTCTTTCAGCCTTAACAACTGCTGTCTAACCTTGAAGATCAACCAGTGTGGTTGTTATAATTAATTAAGACCTCGAAGTAACAATAATCATTGATCTAATATCTTCAAAGCAAAGCAGACTTTCCCTATAAAGCATCAATGTTCAGCTTGAAGGATAATACGCGTTCTTTAAACTCTAGTCACGTAACCTAAGAGGATAAAGTTTGGCTCTGTGAAAACCTATTAAATGCATGTTGCATTGTTTGTTGGTAAAGATTTGCTAACGCCAACTAGACTGGTGCTAAAATAATATTGAACGGGACGACAGTAAATAGTATTAAACTTCCTACTTTTGTTTTTACTCGACTGTATACCTAGTAATAAAAATTTAAAAAAATGTTCAATAACTTTTTCTTAAAGGATCAACTTTATTCTGAAATGTGTTTTTGTTTTTTTTTTTAATCTGCTCTGATATTATTTAGATGTTTAACTATCACGCTGATTATGCCTTTTGTTAATTTTATTCATAATTTTATAAACGGAAACTTGTAGTTGGCCTTCTTCTTCATATTGCATCTGATTACTTAACTGTAATAACTGTAAAATTCCATAAAATAAATAAAATAATTAATAAATAAATAAAATAAAAAAATTAAATAAACGAAAATAAAATAAATAAATAAAAATCTTCTTACCCTGTTGACTAGCTTTCCCAACCTCTACTTTTAAATAAATGGGAAAAACTAGAAAAAACGTAGGTGAAACGTAAAAAAATAAATAAATAAAAATCTTCTTACCCTGTTGACTAGCTTTCCCAACCTCTACTTTTAAATAAATGGGAAAAACTAGAAAAAACGTAGGTGAAACGTAAATAATTTTACAAACGACACTTGGTTCGATAGTTTGTTTTTGAAGATATGAGATTTTTTTTGTAAAACTGCAGCCACCCGCAGTAAACTTGTTTTATCTACCTTTCAGAGAGATATTGTTTCATTTTTTTTTTATAAATTGAATAACTTATCATCATCATTAAAATGATTCGTATGAAATCAACACATCTTGAAACGTCAATAGAGCAAAAACCGTCATTAAAATATAATCTAGAAGTTTTCCATCCATTGTATATGTCACAGTCAAAACTGTTAATCAGTCAAAACTACTTTTGACCGGTTAAAACTATAGCAATAACAATAACTTATTTGATTATTTTTGTACCTCTAAAAAGCTTTTGTATTGTAGTAATTATGAACGAGGCGTTCTGAAAAAACATTTCCATTTATTTATAACGTAAGACGATTTAGGTAGGCCCTCCCACCACATGACGTTCATGTCTTATTTTTACTTAAAATAAAATATTTTAATTCACATAAGCTATGGGTACCTACTTATAAAACATCGAGAAAATGCGCACGGTTCGTGTTAGTCGTTTCCTATGGAGAAGAACCGGCAAGAAACTAAATAGTTACTCTTTTAAAATCATTTGGGTATAAAATATTGGTGCTACAACATTAATACTTAGTATGAGAGAACAGCGTAAGCCTGATAATAAGTCATTGATTAAAAGAGGGTAAGGAGTCTTGATAGTTCTTACATAATATCCCAAAAATAATGCGCAAAGTTATACTTTTCAAATGCGCGGGCATAAACATTCATAAAAATGTTACTTTCAAAACTAAACAAAAAAACAAACCAAATGTGTTTTCATTTTTTCTCTAAATCTCACGTTATAAGTATTAAACAGGAACGGGAGGGAGGGGTCGATGGTTAAGAACTAGCAAATAGTCTTCACTACATAGGATAAAACAAAGACGTTTCCCGCTGTCTGTCTGTCCTTATGTATACTTAGATATATATATACGCAACGGATTTTTATGTTTTTTTTACTGATTGTAATTCAAGAAGAAGTTTTTTATGTACAATATTAGTATATTATATGTGAAAGAAACCGGGGTGGGTCGACAGTACGTAATAAATACATGGTCCTAAGGGATTTAACTGTCCACCAGTCAAACGTGGTTTTGACCGATAAACAGTTTTAACAGTAACATAGGCAGAATAACAACAGTGACCTCAATCGCTGGACAAAACGAAGCGACAATGCTCATCAAATGGTTTGAAAGAACTACCACCTGGCTTGCTCCCACACTTTGAAAGAATTCTACGTCGAGTTTCGCAGAATTTTCTTTATAATATTACTAGTTTTTGCCCGCGGCTTCGATTGCGTTAAATTCGGGGTAACACAGTTCCTCTTTTCTGATTTGCAGGTACTTGCTACCGGTAGTGTTTGCCCTTGCGTAGATTTATTGTAATTGCAAAGCTAAGTTTTCCCTTTTCTTCCCTCTTTCTACCTCAATTTCCTCAAAAAAAAATGTCCATGTCCGTCTCCAGTGTCTCAACTATCTCTGTAGCAAAAAAACATCAAAATCGGTTTGGCCATCTAGGCGTGAAGACGTAACAAACAAACTCACTTTCGCTTTTCTAATATTAGTAAGGATTGTTTTATCATGAACCAGATGTGTCTCACTGCAGAGCAAAGGCATCCCTTCCCTCCTTCTATTTTTTTCTGTCGTTTGCTATTTAGACGCAATCCTTTTTGTACAAATCCAGCTTGTCAAGCCATTATCCTTCTGGACTTACCGCGTTGCCAGGTCATGTTGTTCGGAAGCCATTCTGTTGCTACTTTGGCCCAATTTCATTGCAACATGCGGCAGATGAGGCCAGCCGAGTTCCTTTTTAATTTTTCGCCTGTGTTGCGTGCGAACGTCTGCGATTTGGATCTTGGAGCGAAGTATACTATTACTTATATTGTCAGAAATTGTTTGAATTCTTTTTTGATAATTTTAAAATCTATTTTTGATCATTTCAGGTAAAAAATGTTAAATCGATTAGAAGCTGGTTGAGCTTGTTACAAGAGTCAAATATTTCACTGTTTTAAGTAATTTATCGATATTACGAAACGAATAATTTTAAATTGCATTAATTCATATGTTTGCCGTAAAATATTTCGTATTTTATTCCAGTTTACGCGGGCGAAACCGCAGGACATTACTAGTAAATAATACATTTTAAACACAAAAAATGACACTAAGGGTCTATTCGGTGGCCCTTAGGTCGGTGTTAGTGTTTATAATTTTATTAGTTTTGTTAATATTTACCAATACTAACAAAACTATGGACTGTAGTCTGAATTACAGGTAAATTGAATATCTCTCATTACCGTGGCATTTGTTTTGAGGACATCTTACTAAATTATTCAACTCTAATTTATTGATTTGTAGATACAATTATATTGAAATTGTTTAGTCATTGAATCATTTATTTCCAGTATTAAAAAGGATACATTAATTTTGAGTGGTTTAATTCCATTTATACTTTACTAGGCTTTGCCCGCGGCTTCGCTCGCGTTAAATTCGGGGTAACACAGTTCCGCTTTCCTGATTTGCAGGTACCTGCTACCAGTAGTTTTTGCCCTTGCGCCTTATTGATTGTAATAGCAAAGCTAAGTTTTCCCTCTTTCTCCCTCATATCTCACTTTAAAAAAAAAATAGCCTTTGTGACGGACATAGGCTAATTTTTCTGAAACAATAATTGGTTGTTGGTTGTAGCTACGGTCCCAATCACAAGGCATAATAAACTTGTTATGGTAAATACTGAAAGTTCCGTAGTAGACCATTCAAAAGCGTAGTTCTCTATGGAGAAGGTTCCGTTTTTTCCTTTTGAGGAACGGGTTCCTTAAAAAGCTATTTCCTAATAAACTGCAATATCTCTACGATTAAAATGTATGGAACAGCCAAAGAAATTCAAAAGACGAGCGAACATTGTGAAAATTACATGAAAAAAATTGATCCCGATCATTAATAATTTTGAATTACGAATGCTACCTGACAAGCGACCGTGTGGACCTATAATATAAAATCGGTTCAAAAATATCAGTTTTAGTAAGTTCAATATCACTTTGTTTAGGTTAAATGACCCACATGGTCCTCACATCCTACTAGTAGTATTATAAATGCGAATGTTTTTGAGGATGGATGGATGGATGTTTTTTACTCTTTCACTTCTAAATGGCGAGACGGATCTTGATGAAATTTGGCACAGAGGTAGATTATGGTCTGGAATATCACAAAGGATACTTATTCGATCATCACGCGGGCAACGCCAGATAGTTCAGTACAAATGACTCACATGGTGCTCACATCTATACTTACTAATATTATAAAGCTGAAGAGTTTGTTTGTTTGTTTGACCGCGATAATCTCAGGGACTACTGGTTGGAATTGGAAAATTCTTTTAGTGTTGGATAGTCCATTTCTTGAGGAAGGCTATAGGCTATATAACATCACGCTACGACCAACAGGTGCTGAGCAGCGCGGGTGAAACCGTGGGGAACAGCTAGTTGACAATAAACAAATAAAATGAGTAATTATTTACACAATTAGAGACTGTATTATTAGTTGATTTCAAACTTTATATTAGGTACTTTAGGTAGACTGTGTTTTGTTAAATTATATAATTGTTTCCTTATATCGTTTGGGACCGCAATTAATAACGCTTTACAAAACTTGTCGTTATAAACGTGTTATTGTCATTACTTATTCAATGAGGATAAAAGCGGTTTAATTGATTTTCCTTTATTTGAAATGTCGAATCAGTTGGTACCATATTATTAACCAGAAATTAATAAGTAAAACATAAATTTTTTCGTTAAATACTTTGCCACACAAAAAGATTTTTTCCTGCATCGTGGGTGCGTTTACAAATATTTAAACTCACATACACAAACGGCCAGACCCGAAACAACTACCTGTAAGTCATACAAATATTTATTCCGTGCGGGGATCAAACCCGCGACACGCAGCGCAGCAGTCGATCGCTCAGCCACTGCGCCAACTGTGTCGTATTGCATTACTTACTGTTTTATTTTCGGTGCTTGTAGTAGAAGAATGGCATCACGCCCGCACCCACCGAAGGGTAAGACAAAGGTGTTCTTACCTAATAGAAAGAAAGAAAAAAAAAGCTTTTATTTGGGACTCGCACAAAACAAGTAAAACAGTAACAAAATGAAATAAAATAGTACAGACAAGGTTATTGTCTGTGCGAGACCAAAAGGGTCCCTGTCTCAGCATAAGCTGCGATACTTTAGGATTAAAATAACACAGCGCTGGTATTCTGACAGGGCCAGTTAGTGGTATCACGGACACAGAACGGAACACATACATAAATAAATATTCTAATAACAGTACCTACATCTATATTTCGTATGTGTAAGATCCATGCAATAGGAGCGACACGTTGCCATCAATAGGACACAACTATCAAACCAGACGCGGTATCTGCTACTGTGATATTCCTGATGTCTACAGGTTTTTCTTAACGTAATAACTATTTGCATTCCCCAGGAATCGAAGTTCGAATCAAAAGAAACTTTTTTATGGAAAACCCCAGTAATACTTTTCCTTTTTTAAAAGGAAATAATCGGAAGCCTTATTGAATCACTTTGTTGTCCGTCCGTCTGTCTGTCTGTATGTCTGTCAAGACCCTTTATCTCGGGAACTCGTAGAAGTGTCTAGTTAAATTATCAAACCATAAACTCAACTCTGTGGTCCATTAATTATACCTCTAATTCTACGCAGTCAAAAGATATAGCTGTTTATGTCATAAGCTTGTACGGAACCCGCGGTGCCCGAATCTGACTTGCTCTTGGCCGGTTTATTTTTTCTTCTTTGCTTTTTTTTTAATCTTTTTTTTAGCACTGCGAAAGATAACGGTCGAATTTAGTTTTAGTTAAATTATATTTAGATTCATATATTCAAATTTACCTATATGCAAATTACAGTATTAAATTATGATAAATGGCTGCCATCAAATTAACCCATTCATATGTATTTTATCAAAATAATATTAATGACTCACAGCAGCTAATTTGTCTGTGAATGTCAAATTACAAATTGCGATGTCGATAACTATTAATACCTACGATAATTTATCAAGATTCTTTTCTTGCAATAGACTCGCTTATTACATGGGACTAAACATAATTTGCGAAATGTGGGTTTATTAGGTACTAGCTTTTGCCCGCGGCTTCGCTCGCGTTAACTTCGGTAGCGCCTTATTGATTTGTAATAGCAACGCTATGTTTTCCCGTTTCGTCCCTCTTTCTCCCTCATATCCCACTGTTTTTAAAAAAATATAATAGTCTATGTCCGTCTCCTGGTTCCCAACTATCTCTGTACCAAAATTGATCAAAATCAGTTCAGCCATTAAAGCGTGAAGAGGTAACAAACAAACAAACAAACTCACTTTTATAATATTAAGTAAGGATTAGGAACGACTTTTTTTGCTGATCGGAAATTATCACGCTGTCCTGCTGTCCTCTCATACTTAAGTACTAACGCTGTAACAACAACATTGTAAAACCAAATGATTTTAAAAGAGTAACCCTGGAGTTTCTTACTAAAACCCATCCATGTACCATCTTTTGCCCTGTGTTTTCTTGATCCGCAGTATCTCTTTTGCTCAACCCACAACCCACCTATTAAGTCATCATGATAACCAATATCTCCTTTTCAGAAGCAGCCCCCATGACGAGAAAGCCCTCAGGCTATCGACGGAGGAGCCTCTCCATCTGGGACCTCCTCCTCGGTCCTGCTACCCTCTCGTGGTGATCCTCGCGCGGGATCTACGGGACACCGGAGAGTTGAGGCCTGATGATACGGTAAGCAACGACAGGTATTCTTAGCTTGGTGTGATTTGGACGAAAGAGGAAAATGGCTTGAGGAAAGTTTTGACTATGAATGTAGATGGATACAAGAGTAGAGGGAGATCAAAGAAGCGATGGATGAATTGTGTGAAGGGTGCTATGGCAAGAGAGGTGGACAATACGGTTGGCGTAGTGGCTGAGCGATCGACTGTCGCGCCGCGTGTTGCGGGTTCGATCCCCACACGGAACAATATTTGTATGACCTGCAGATAGTCGATTCGGGTCTGGCTTATGTAAGTTAAAATGTTTATAAACGCACCCACGATACAGGAGAAATTCCTAGTGTGGGGGCAACGTCTTGTTTTTTTTTTTTAAAGAAAGGAATTGTCTGATAAAACGACGAGTAATAGAGAAGTATGGAAGAAGACGTGCAGCGCCAAACCTAGGCAATTTGGGATAACGGCAGGAGAATGATAACTTTAATTTAGAAGCTTATACACTGACTAGAAAATCCTTTCTGAAGCTCCCAGACACGCTCGAGCTATGGCAATCAGTATATGCCAATATCTTGTGATCAATGTTGGATAGTTCCCAGCTACCTTCCTGGGTGGGAATTCATGTATGTATGCTAAATCGTCAAGGCTCTGACGACACGTGTGCCAATTCTGTAAAAAAAATACCTAAATAAACGCTGACCTCTGAATCCGAAGGCCTGTTTAATAATTCTCTGCAAATAAAATTCTTACACAAACACGTGCGGCACGTACCCACTGCAGTCGTTTTAATATTTTAAAGTGAATTGTATCGTTCCACAAGAACGTTGCGGAGTGCGGATTGGATTTTACTTTTGCTTCGTCTAAGAGTGGTTAAAGAATATCCGGGTATTCTCATATTACAATTTTGGGAAATGGTTATAAATGCGTCCTTGAGTTGAGTATGCACCAGGTGGAATCAGCATAGTAGATTAGGAGGACGAGGAGAAGGTTCTCAATTCAGCTGTTTTTTTTTAATGCACGCGATTTCTCCGCCGATTGTGGGCCGATTTTCAAAATTATTTTTAAAGTCGAAAGGGGTATTATTATTATTATTGCATAAGATTTTTATCTATATTGCTTGAGTAATTTATGAGTTATCTTCTATACATATTTTTTTCTTTTAATGTGTTTGGACGATTCGCTCGATATAAATGCTCGATAAGAATTTGTGTGGCCATCGCAAGTTATAGGCTGAAATAAAAATATTTTTTGCCAAAACAAAATAAACGACTTCCGAAATTCAAAAAATCTATGCATCAAACAAAAGTCTCTTCCGGAAGTAAAATTTTGAGTCTTTGTAGTGTTTTTAAGGAGATCGAGAAAGATTCATCTGATGAAGAAAAGGATACCGAACATTGATGATAAGGAACACTGAACATTATCATCTGAAAAGCCTTTTCGATCAAACAACGTTTGCGTGTGTATAAATAAATATCTTGGGACAACTCACACACGGCTATTTGATCCCAAGCTAAGCAGAGCTTGTGTTATGGTAACCAGACAACTGATATACATACTTATATAATTTATAAATACATGCATATTATAGATAAATCACACCCAGACACAGAACAAACAATCATGCTCATCACACAAAGTTTGTCCTGGGTAGGAATCGAACCCACGACCTCCGGCTCAGCAGTCAGTGCCACTAACCACTAGACCAACAGGCCCGTCAAATGTGTATGTGTGTTATAAGTCAAAGATCAGACAGGCCGCGTGTGGTTTGGCACTCGCCGATTTTCATAAAGCAATAAGAAAAATAACCCTACCCATTTTATTATTGATTCGGGTCAAGAACCATTAGCATAGCATAGAACCTTCTTGAGTATGACGAGGATGCGATATGACAGCTTGTAGACCCTGGGAGGGCTACTCTGCTAACTTTATCGAGAAATAAAAGGTGACAATGATGCAACTAGTAACACATCACAAAAAAATACTTGAGAGATGTCAGGGGACACCCGGATGGAGTGAAGTTATTATTTATCATGTACAAAAAACCTGTATACACTCAACAAAAATAATCGTCGCGACACCACACTGTTCAATACCAAATAGAAAGACGAAACGAAATAATAATAAACGAAGAGAGAGAGAGAGAAACACGCGCACGCCGCGCGGCTTACAACTATAGCTAAGTGTCTAAAAAAAAATAATTAAAAATCATAGTTTCATATTGATTAACAACAAAAGTACTTTTCTTCTATTATTTAATTTCTCTGTAAGTGTATTAATAAACGTGAGAATTTATCACAGCTGCTCTTGACCAACGCCGAGCGGCTCGGGCGTTAAATCCGCCTTAGCTGCATTTTTTTTTGTTTTTATGAATGGCATCTCGCAGTACAACCAAGGAGGTTGTCGTCTGCTTAACCGGGCGAATCCTGTGGGTGCCTTAAAAATTAAGACCTCCAGCCAGCGACTACACGCTAAGGGCACCCCTTGTGGGGTACGAACCTCGGCTTAGGGCGTTGCTGAGGGACAGCAAGGGAAAGGCTGGATATGAGTGATATTATTTGTGGACTATTTTAACTTACTGGCTCAGCAGCGCGGGCTGGCTCTTGCAAGGGACGGGTGGGGTAAATATCCGTCTCGGCTGCAATGACAAAGTTTCCTCTATCTATTGAATCAAAATGTAGATACTATTCTATTTACAGGTGGCGTTAATCAGCGTAGTTCACATCAGAGACGATCAGTGTGCGTTGCCGAGTGGTGTTATCGCGCAGTACTTGAAGCAAGCGAACGGACATCTGTCCTGTTTGAAGGTAACTACATAATAAATAAATAAATATCTTGGGACAACTCACACACGGCTATCGGATCCCAAGCTAAGCAGAGCTTGTGTTATGGTAACCAGACAACTGATATACATACTTATATAATTTATAAATACATACTTATTATAGATAAATCACACCCAGACACAGAACAAACAATCATGCTCATCACAGAAAGTTTGTCCTGGGTGGGAATCGAACCCACGACCTCCGGCTCAGCAGTCAGGGCTACTAACCACTAGACCAACAGGCCCCAATAACATGCTAGATAATCTGTGAGGGTAAGGTAGAGGTCTCTCCGTCCGTCTAGTGACTACAGGGCGGGGCGACACCGCGCGGGTGTTCCAAGCGCACTTCAAAGAGATGTCAGTATAGCAGAATGCGTTTTTTAAGGGATGGGAAATTATCAAATAACTTCCCCCGCTCTGGGCGAAGCGGGAAAAAGTGTAAGATTTTTACGGAATAAAATCTATCTATATTACTTCTTTTGCCCTTTGTGTTCCGAGGCCACGGTATCTGTTTGAACAAGCCACAACCCCGGCAATATTGTCTCCGAATTCACAATTCCGCTTCTACTTCCATTTACCATATTTTTAAATAACATGTACATTCGTAAGTTTCATACAAATGTATTAATTTCTATCGCCTAAATTATTGGTCGTTAAATAAAACATTACGCATACAATTGTAATGTATTTAATATTTATGTACATCTTCATATGTACATGTAAATAACGACGACATTTTCAAGTAAATATTATTGTTTAATCTTCGAGTAAGATTATATTTACTCTAAGGATTACGATAGCGATGAATACTTGGGTCTTCGTGTCTGTGCTATCGCCTTTAATCAATATAATGAGCGAAAAAATAATGACCTGTTCCATACATAACTTTGGGGATAATGTATGGTGCAAGTTTTTGTTTTGTGATAAGTTTTTTGTGAAAGTTGTTGATTTTTATAATCTAACCACACTTTTAAATATTAAAAATAAAATACTTCTACCTTCGGTCTGCCGTGGGAAACGCCCCGGGCCACGGGCGCCGCGAGACGATCACCGGCCACCGTAGATGCGGGCCTGTGGACGGTGAGCAATGGGTAGCTCACCGTCCGTCCGTCTATTGACGACAGGCCGCGTTAGTGTTCCGCGCGCGCCTCAATGAGATGTCAGCAAAGCAGAGGAACCTGACAGGGCCACCGTCTGCCGGGGTTCCGGATTATTCAACAGAGATACTGCGGCCCCGGAACATAAAGGGCGTCAAAAGTAACATGGGTGGGTTTTAGTCGGAACAAGTCTGACAATCCCTCTCGCTCCGCCCAGAGCAGAGGAAGTTATTTGATGATTTCATACGCAAAAAAAAAGTTTTGTAACATTTAAAGAAATGACTCTGCGCTGGTATTTTGATAGTCTCAAGTAATGGATAGTTGCTCCGTCGTTGACGTTGAGTGTGTAATAATGTGGTGTGATGGTGTTCCAGCAACTTTACGTGAGCGGCGAGTGCGGCGGGGCGGCGGAGGGCTACGGCGCGGCGCACGCGGACGCGCTGTGCTGCGTGTGCGCGTCGCACCCGCTGTCGCGCGCGCTGCTGCCGTGCCGCCACGCCTGCCTGTGCGCCGACTGTCTGCGTGAGTACCTACTTACTTACCACAACCGAAAAAATGCGCGTTTGCCAATCATCGCCTAATTTTTTTTTTTTTGGTATGTCGTATGTTAACCCCTTTTATGTCGGAACGTAGATCTACGCGAGACACAATGCGTTTTTAATTGTTTCTGTAATTCCGACATACAAGCGGTTAAAGTAAACTTTACTCCACTAAGAATTTCTCCTGTGTCGAAGGTCGTTTACGAACATTTAAACTCACATACACAAACAGCCAGCCTGCCAACAAAGTGATCTTATAAGGGTTCCATATTAGGTACGGAACCCTGAAATCTGAAAAGTAATGGGAAACGGTGGCTGTGGTTAGGTTATGACACAATCTAGAATTGAAAAGGGCCTCGCAAAGCTGATGTCGATGACGTCCGCGTTTGGTCTAGCACCGTCTCTGATAATAGCACGATACGAAACTGTATACGCGGTAAATTTGTTAAAATAAAAACCTTTTTTTTTCTTTTTAAAAGATTGTCTAATGTTAAAATTTGAACAAAATCTAATATATAAAATTCTCGTGTCACAGTTTTCGTTCCCATACTCCTCCGAAACGGCTGGACCGATTTAAACGAAATTTTACATATTGGGTAGGTCGAGCATCGGCCAACATCTATTTTTTATACCCCTAAGTGAGCAGCGGGTGAAACCGCTGGGCACAGCTAGTCAAAATATATTTATTTCACATAGGCCTACATGGGCACTTATAAAACGTCGAGAAAAGGTGTAGGTTCGGGTTGGTCGTTTCCTATGGAGAAGAACCGGCAAAAAACTCCAAGGTTATTCTTTTCAAAATCATTTGGTTTTACAATTTTGTTGTTACAGCGTTAGGATTTACATATGAGAGGACAGCGTAGGCCCGACAATAAGTCATTGTTTACTTTACAAAATGTAAAATAAGATAAAATATTAACAGAAATTAACAAGCGTCTAAGAAAGAATCTACAAGGCCAACAATTTCCACTCATTCACAAAGAATAGGTAAAAAAGAATCTATACAGGAAATAGAAAACATTGCAAAAGAAAAATACTATATGAAACAAGTGACACAGATGTTGCCATCAGTACTGTAACTATTCAGAACAAAAGGTTGTATAAATAAGTGATTTGACAACTATTAACTAAAAACGATTAAACAATTCTCAAAAAAAAAAGTTTGAGAATAGTTAGAGACATCCACAAACTTGTGCCGTTTATAAGTAATAGCATCCTTCACTCAATTGCCGCCAGGGCAGACAGCCCGCTTATGCATTCGCTGGTCGATCGAACCAGGTCGCTGTTTACTATTAAGTACTAACATAGGCTAAGAATTTTGTTACTAACACACTGGACCCCTGTTGTCTTCATAATAAATAAATATATATATAAGCTACCAGGGAAGCCGCATGCGCAGAAGGAACAGCCATACTTATTTATAACGGCTTATGATCCATGTTCTGAATCTCAGAACTTGCTATACACGAAAGATGACAATAACAAACATAAATATTGATGTTATTGTCAGTCGGCGTTAGTTTATAAAGGTTATTGTCTACTCCAGTCACGGTCCCGTGAGTTATACAGTATGCCGTGAGCAATTAGCTTTGACACCCACCTCTCCATACACGAGCGAAGATATATTTTATAGCTTAACCTTTTTTGACTGCATCTTTTGATCTTACCTTTTTTTTGGTGGGAAATCATTAAAAAACTTTCCGAGGAGTGTCAGACTTGTAGTGACTATAACCCACCCATGTTCCTTCTTTTGTCGTTCCTATTCCGAGGCTGCATTGTCTCTTTCGAACTACGTGCAACCCTGGCAGGGTTTTAGACTCCGGTTTTACAGAAATTTGCAATTTTATGGTTACAATGGCGGTCTATTACGGACGTTATACTAAGTCAACTTATACATTACCCTTTTAGTAAGTACAGGCGTGATGTTATGTCATTTATATGTATTCCTATCGGGCTGACAGCGTCTAAAAGAAAAGGGTGATTTCTCATAGGCTTGTAATTATTTAACTTCATTAACTGTTTAAAACTCACTAGCTTTCTCCCACGCGATTTCACCTGCGTTTCTGTAGTCATTTTACCCTAGCAGAACGTAGAAGGAACATGGGTGGGTTTCAGTACAAGTCTGACAGGCCTTCCCGCTCCGTCCAGAGTGGGGGAATTTAACCATCCGCAAAAAAGGTGTATAAAATGGCCGCTTAAGAAGTTTTATATTAGTTGAATCTTTTTGTGGAATAAAGTACCTATATTATATTCTATTCTAACGTCTCTATGTTTAATTTCGACATCAAAAACCATGATAAAATATTATGATTATAAAGAGTGTCCCTGGAGTGTCTTGCCCATTCTCCTCAATAGAGATCAATGCTCTAGAATGGGCAACTACAGTACTTTCACAGTTGAGTGACTGTAATTTCATTGTATTATTGTCATTGTATTGGCAGTTCAAAAGCCTGTAACTAGTCTTTAAAAAAATAAGAATTTGTTTTCCATCGTTCATAGCTTCTCTATAGCGTCTATATAGCATCGCTTGCAACCTTCACTGTGCAACAAATCAATCAATTGTTATTCTAATCGCGCTTGCGGCATCTGCGATCAGGCTATCAATACAAATGCAGCGCCGTCAATGTTACCGGCGCCTTGAGAGCCTGACCTTAAGTGGCGGAACTTAACCTTTTTAGATCAAGGATTTGGTTTTGTGATTAGGGTGTTTTGGGAACTGACGTTTTATATTTTAAACTCGTTTAATAAAGTATTCTATACTATAAAAATGAATCGCAAAATGTGTTGGTCAGCGCATAACGCAACAACGCCTGGTCCAATTTTACAATTTTTTTATTATTATTTTTGATGTCCAGGGATGGTTTTTACGGCGAGAAAAATATAGCTAAAGGTAAAATAGGTTTTTGTGTACTTTAGGTAGGTAGGGGTGGTAGGGTAGGTAGGTAGAAAAGTTGTATTGCAACTAGTGGAAAGACATTTTTGGGGTTTCGTACCTAAAAAGGAAAAAGTAAAGCCCTTATAGGATCACTTTGATGTCCAGCTGTCTGTTTGTCTCTCAAGACTCTCTATCTCGGTAAAGCGTGGAGGTATCGAGTTGTAATTAACACCGCGTCATCAACTATATTTTTAATTCTATGCGGGACACTTAAGGAGAAGTCCCATATTGGTGGAACCCATAATGCATTCTACCTTATGAAAAATAGATTACGACCGATTCTCAGACCTACCGAATCCTTACTAATATTATAAAAGCGAAAGTGAGTTTGTTTATTTGTTTGCTTGTTACGTCTTCACATTACATTGGCTAAACCGATTTGGATGAATTTTGGTACACTGATAGTTGGGACCCTGGAGACGGACATAGGATGATTTAAAAAAAAAAGTGAGAAAAGAGGGAAGAAAGTGGAAAATTTAGCTTTGCTATTATAATCAATAAGGCGCAAGGGCAAAAAATACAGGTAGCAGTTTGGGTTCCGCCGTACTACCCGATTTATGGAGCAAGTGGGTTATACCAGTTGTCAGAAACTTGGGTAGCGACCCTGACGATAAGGCTTAGAGTCAGGGTCTCTAAGGCTGTCTGGAATAGGGTTGCCAAACAAGCGTGCGACCCCTGAATACTCTTTATCCAGAAGTTGTGCAGTCCGTCCGGCCCTGGAGATTTCCAATTAGGCAACGGACGGACAGCACAAGCTACATCTTGGGGGCTGATTGTTAAGGCCCCCATTTCTGGTATGGGGTGACACTCTCGTTCGACTTCCCGAGTCCGTTCACCTTCGGTATGACTAACAGGCACAGACCAGATGTTGCGCCAAAACAAACACATGGCGTCATCATCCGGTAGGTGCGTGTCAGACACACCTTGGTTCGGTCGCTCCCATGCTCTACACCCACCTTTCATCACTTTGGAATGTGCGATTCAAAGTGTATCGTTCCACCCGCCGCTTATACCTACGAATACGGTTTGCCCATGCATATACTTTCTGTTTCAGGAAGTCGATGCGCTCTGTGATGCGGGACATATAGTCTGGAGGACTTATGTCAGTCCCTGCAAATGCCCGCCTCACAAAGCGCATCACTCGAGGTCGAGTGTTGCCCTCCCTGAAACTAATTAGTTTGCCGATAAGTGCTCTGGCCACACCAATACGCCGCTCAATCCTGCACAGCCAGAATGGAACAGCTGGTTTCGGTCGGGTACCTGAAAATCAGGAAAGGGGAACTGTGTTGCCCCAAATTTAACGCGAGCGAAGCCGCGGGCAAAAGCTAGTATTAACTAAATCGAAATGTTTTGTATTCATTTACTGAAAGGACATCCGAAGCTGAAGTTACTTTGCAATTCGCAATATAAAATGTCATCTGTGTATTTATGATTATATTATAAATGGGAAAGTGTACGTGTGTGTCTGTTTGTTAGTCCGTTTTTCACGGCAAAACGGAGCGACGAATTGACGTGACTTTTTAATTGGAGATAGTTGAAGGCATGAAGAGTGACATAGACAAACTTTTTGTCTCTTACTAACCCGCCACTTCCCTAAAATGGGCGGTGGAAGTTAGTATGGAGCTTTCCGCAATTTTCAAGGTAGAAAGCTAAAAATTGGTAGATGGAATATTTGTAACTCCCCAAATGGAAAGGCATATTATATTGTCTACAGTAGCGTATTAAAATAAAACTCTGCTCCGAGTTCTCTTCTGTGTTCTAAATCAGGAAAGGGGAAACGTGTTACCCCGAATTTAACGCGACCGAAGCCGCGGGCAAAAGCTAGTTTAAAAAAGAAAAACTTTGCCCCACACTAGGAATTTCTCCTGTATCGTGGGTGCGTTTAAAAACATTTATACACACATACACAAACACCCAGACCCGAAACAACTATCTGCAAGTCATACAAATATTTGGGGATCGAACCCGCGACACACAGCGCAGCAGGCGATCGCTCAACCACTGCGCCAACCGTGTCGTCAGTTTATGATAGAGAAAAGTACAATTTACTAACAATAATTCTTCTCCATTTTCCAGCTAAACTAGACAAGTGCCCAATCTGCCGCAGCGCGATCACGAGCTACTTCTGCATCCGTAACGATGACGAACGAGAGCTGTCCGAGCTGAAGCAGCAGCGGTTCTTCAACCGGAGACTGTTCAACCTGTTCCATTACCACTAACAGGTACGCCTATAATGTTTCCTCTGATGATACAGGCAGCTTCTCTATGAGAGGGAGAAGGAAGTACCGGGGTTGCGGTTTGTTCGAAAGAGATACCGCGGCCCCGGAACGTAAAGGGCAATAGAAGGAACATGGGTGGGTTTTAGTCAGAACAAGTCTGACACTCCCCCCCGCTCGGGGGAAGATATTTGATGATTTCCCAACCCAAAAGAAAGGGAGAAGGAAGTAAACTTAATGGAAAGGTAAAATAAACGTTAACTCCCTACTACCGTAGACGAAAATTACACAAAACAAAATAAACTTTGCCTGTGGGCATTTCTGTAGAACGCTACAACAAACAATCTCAGGGTAATATTAATGCATCGACTCCCAACCTCCGAAGATGCGGGTCTATGGATGTTTAGCAATGGGTAGCGAACGACGTGACGACAGGACGGGGAGACGGACCGTTCGTGTCCCACGATGATAGATCTCAGCAAAGCAGAGGGACCTGCTGGGGCCACCGCCAGCCGGGGTGAAGGGTTGTTCGAAAGAGAGACCGCGGCCCCGGAACATAAACGGCAAATGAAGAGACTTGGATGGGTTTTAGCAGAGCGGGAGAAGTTATTTGATGATTTCCCATCTGAAAAAGCTGACCAAGCAGTCTCTCGGTGTTCCAGTTTTAAACTCCTTGCATCTTCTTTTGACTTTTGTACTTTATTGTACAAAGGTGGACTTAATGCCTTGGGCATTTTCTACCAGTCAACCTTAGGGTAATCCTTACTAATATTATAAAAGCGAAAGTGAGTTTGTTTGTTTGTTTGTTCGTTTGTTACCTCTTCACGCTATAATGGCTAAACCGATTTTGATGAATTTTGGTACAGAGATAGTTGGGAACCAGGAGACGGACATAGGCTATTTTTTTTTTAAAAAGTGGGATGTGAGGGAGAAAGAGGGAAGAAAAGGGAAAACTTAGCGTTGCTATTACAAATCAATAAGGCGCAAGGGGAACTGTGTTACCCCAAATTTAACGCGGGCGAAAGCTAGTGCAGAGATAAAAACATAGTAGGTGCAATGTGACAGATGAAATTCAGGGAAAAAATCTTTACTTATATTATAAAAGCGAAAGTAAATTTGTTACGTTTTCACGCCTAAATGGCCAAACAGATTTTGATGAATTTTAGTACAGAGATAGTTGAGACCCTGGAGACGGACATAGGCTAAAAAAGGTGAGAAAAGGGGAGAGAAAGATATTTTTTTCCGATCATCACGCGGGTTAAAGTTAGTGTTAGCCCAAATTAACTATACCACGTGGGCGAAATAACGGGCTGGAGCTATAATTATAATGAATACATATTACAGAGGCAATATACAAAAGTAAAGACAGGCAAAACTACAAAATATGAAGAAAAACTGACAACTAATTAATTTTGAGACGAGTCTGCCAACTTCTTAAGTAAGTGTTCGTGAACTTTTACCTTGAATGTTATTTTTCTGTTGCAGGTAATCAACACACTGACTGATGTACATTAGAACGTGCAAGAAAATAAACGGTACCATTTCGACTTGCCACTTAAACAGTGTGATAAAATCGTTAGAACTATCGACTGACGACATAAACTTAAAAAAAAAAATACGTAAAAATACATATTTTTCAAAGTGATTAAAAGACACGGCATCGAGACTGTTTAAGTAAGATAATTGAAGTGAAATTTTAAGTGTGATACGTGAGAATTTAGTTAAATAGTGATATTGACAACTTTGGTTTAAATAAATCGTACAACACTGCCTACCCTGGAAAGCCACAAGATGTGACATACCGTAGAAATTAAAAGTCATTCAAACATATAACTATTTCGAACGGTTTTAGAATGTGTTTCCCATTATTGTCAGTAGATGGCGCTTATTCAGTTTTAGAATTAAATTTAAAAACTTGTAACTTATATTACAATAAACTTGGCATTCGTGAAGCACAAGTTTATAAAATAAAACACTAGTTTTAGTATGCGAAACCTGAAAATAGTTTGTTCAGAATAAATAACTGAATCAATTCCAATATTTTTGCACCATGTTATATTTTGTCTCTAAAATATCTAAATAAGATACTTAGGGCAGTATTTAGAAACAAATCTCATTTCTGAAACCCGGTCTATAAACAAATATTGAAACCTGGTTTACGACTCGTTTTTTTTTATTAATATACCGGTTCGATCGCTAAGATGGTCTCAAGACATGGTAGACCTTATCATAAGACCATATCCTCGTTAAAATCACGTTTAACAGCTGGTTAACTTTTATGTTGGTTAGTGTACGGTACGTGAAGAAAATTATTATTTGTGACGCGACAGTGATCTAAATACTACCCTTAGTATGTATACACAATCATACGTCGTACAACAAGGTCAAAGCGACACTAAACGCGGTACGTTTGTGCCGCGTTGTGACCGTGTTTTTGTACGACCAAACAGTTAACATAACAAGCTTATAACTATGTTAAATATGTACTGATTCTTTTCATAAAATACTAGACTCGCGTTTCGGGTTTCGCATAAAGTAAAACTAATGTTGATAAAGTAAATAAAACCACTTGAACCACAACCCATTCAATGCGTTTATCGTTTAATATAACGGGTGCAAATAAACCCATTACGAAGCGAAACGGACGTGTTCGTTCCGTCATTGCGATAAGTTTTTAATGTTTTTACTAGAGACCGGATGAAATGCATATTAGAATATGCATTTTCTTACAAGGAAATGCATATTTGCCAGCGGTAATAAAGGCTCAATCTTAATAATAACATTGAGTACAGTAATCGATTGTTTTCAAGATCAAAAAAGAAAGAATTTGAAGTAAATAAAAAATATAAATGGCTTTTTTTATTTTTTTCGCATATTTAGTTGGATATGTCAAGCATCTATGGTGCATATTCGACAGTTGTAATTTGCATATATTCCGGTATCTAGTTTTACTTAAAATTGTCGTAACGCTGAAAGTATTCAATGATTGTCCTGCAAATGGATCTAAATAATTGACTACATTATTTCTTTTTTCGTCATCTGTAATTTATTTTTATAACTACCTTTTTTTCTTTATAAAATAAATATTAAAAAATATATAAAAAATACTAGCCCAACGGTATCGCGAACTTGGGTCTTGTGTTATTATTCTTGCTTGTGTTCTGTATAAACGCCCACAGTCTATTTAGTTTGTTTTGTTTAATTTAGAAGCTTTTGTTCCGATTTTCGATACCGTTGAAATTACTGGCTCAGAGTATCGCATCGTACATTCGAAAGATTATAAAATTGTTTTTTTTAGTAAACTTGTGACCCGACCTGGCTTCTCACGGGTGCAATGTAATACAAATCCTTACTTCCTTACTAATATTGTAAAAGCGAAAGTGAGGTTGTTTGTTTATTACGTCTTCACGCCTAAATGGTTAAACCGATTTTGATGTATTTTGGTACAGAGATAGTTGAGACTCTGGAGTCGGACATAGGCAAATTTTCTTTTTATAGTAAGGAATGAGGGAGAAACAGGGAAGAAAAGGGAAAACTTAGCTTTGCTATTCAATAAATAAGGCGCAAGAGCAAAAACTACTGGTAGCAGGTACCTGCAAATCAGGAAAGGGGCAAAAGTTAATCATTTATATAACAAAAAGACCAAGCTACAGTCCCAGTCACAAGTAATAATAACGTGTTAAATTATTGTAGTTCCCCATTCCAGCGTAGATCTTTATGGAGAAGGATGGGCAAGAAGTTCTTTCCAATCAAGTAAACACTTTAAATAATAGTACTTTAATTGAAAAACCTTTCGAATGTACGAAGACATTGCGCGTTCCTGACAGAGGCTTTGAAGGAAGAAGGGAACTTATAGGATCTCCAAACCATTACGGTTTATGTCATCAAAAACCAATACGAAGCGACATCAAAATAAATGCTTAAATGTTAATACATGGTGTAAACGCACCCTTGAGGAACCCGACAACCATGCATTTTATACATTAAACTAAGTTACTCTACGCAAAAATACATTGTTGGAAAACGACTTGGGTTTAGGTGAAAATCATGTTACACGATAAAACTCAATGTTACGCACTCAAACCTGATGCATTGATTCATAATTTTCCTGCTCTTGTCCCATTCTATTTGGTGTCGGCTCAACACGTTTTCTTCTTCCATTCTCCCCTATCAGACGTCACGATGGATGAATTAAATATGATTTTAAAATTAAAATCTTGGATTTAAAAAAACTTTGTCCCCGTATCTATCACCATAATAGCAAGTTCTCAGTTATGGTCTAGAACTCAAAGAAATGCAACGATGGAATAATTGCTTTTCGGTTTCGCTAAGGGTACGATTATTACACCTAATATATTGTGGGCTTGGAGCACTTAAAGGGACTATGTGGAAAGAGCTTGAAAACATACGTTTTTTAAATGGTATGCAGTACCGTAAAAAAGCAACGAAGTATTCCATAAAAATAAATAAAAAAACTTTTTTTCATCCTTACAAACTATTAAGAGGTACGAAAAAAAACTTTGTAAAACGGTAATAAGGTACTAACCTGTATTTACTAAATTACTTTTAGTTAGTTAGAAAGACTTATAACTATATTATTTTATTAGTATTGTGTGTTGGCATCTAAATCTATGCAATACTTTAATTCGCCCTCTTCAACAAAGTTAATAAAGTATTGCATTATTTTTTTGGGATATATATTTTTGATGGCTTTCAAGGTACTATAATAAGCATTTAAAAAACGTATATCTTCAAACTTTTTTTGTAAGGAGGCCCTTAACCAAACATTGATAATCCAACAGCTTGTTAGTTTTTTACTGTTGGCAACACCAGTTTCATTGAAGCAATTATTTTGGTGACACAAAGTTTTAGTAAAAAAAAAAATAGGAATTATCTATGTATGTTTGTATGTAAGCGTGGGTGCAAATTATGGAAAACTGTGATAAAGATGCTTTGTAAATTTGCTGTAATGTGTACATAATTATATTTTAGGATTAAATGTAAATTTCGTTGTGTCGATGACGGAGACCCTTTGAATTGCGACCGTTAGCCTAAAATTGTAGAGAATTATATTAAAAATTGTAAAACTAAATGCACCTATATTATTTAAATTTGATAATTATAGCAAATTGGCTGTATGATGTTATAACAGAGCACATAGAATTGTTTCCATTTATTAATAATTAATTAATTATTAAATATTACTGCACTGGCAAACCTTTCGGAGCTCTTATAATGGGGATCTGTGAAATGGTAATGATAAATGGCGCTAGCATAGCTTGACCCCATTGGTCATGTTGAGACCTAGCTATGGTCGCGCCATCTACAGTTAGGTTTTAACAGTTTCCCCATTTCAGGTGCTGTCAAATTGAAATCAGGCAATTCGAAATTTTAGTTCAAGTGTTACTAATAGAATTTAGAAGTCACTAAAAATGTTTTAATGATTATAATGTCGATGTTCAAAGGGTCCAAATAAATGTAGTTACTAAAGGAAGACCTCACTTTTATGAAGGAAACTGACCCCTGTATATTACTGACAGACTACAATAGAGATTTTAAAATATAAATTGCCTAAAAAACCGTAAAAAAAATCTTATTATGTTTAAAAAAGTGAGTTTTCCTTCGTCAAGTCTTTAGCCGGGATTGATAAGCGTTACTTAGAACTTTGACATGTTCGCATCTATCTTAAACTTGTAACTTTACAGTAAAACCTGCGTGGTATGTTGTGTTGCAAATAATTTATATCTCATATGGTATTTTAAAGGTGGCAACATCGCAAATAGGTGTCAAATATATGTCGGTTATAATGAATTTCTTTAATATTAATTAATAATAGAACGACGCCTTATTTTGCACTATAATATGGATTTAAAATTTGATATTAAACTCTTTATTATACTCGCACAACAAAAAAACAATCAAACAAAAAATACTAAAAAAAAATGAAAATAATTTAAAAAAGCAAAGTAGATGAGGAGTTTTATCTGTTTTATATTTATAAAAAACCATTAAAAGAATTTCAACTAAGTTACTATCAACTTAGTTGAAAATCGATTGCATTTTGTCGCAATACTTAGTCAATATTTTAGTACAACACGGAGGAATATTTCACAGCTATTTACAATGTTGCCAACTTTCAGAATGCATTTTCACTTATCAAAAGTTCTGGCTAAGTAACAATTATAGATCTCGGCCCTAGTACTAAGTTTCTAAATAAAAACTATTTATAAAAATAAAAACACGAAGAAGTCACTGGATACTAGTTAAACAGTCATGTACTAGAAAAATGTAATATAATTTATTGTGTAAAAGAATATAATAAAATAATGATCGCTTGTAAAATAAAATATTTTTCTATGGTACATGAGTAGAGTAGATGTAATCATTTAGCCCTATGTAGTCTTCCAGATACCCTAATGTAGATCTCATTTGAGTTATAATAAATATAATTTACATGAAACAGGTCTTTTTTTTGCTAACTTGCTTTTTACACGTGGTTTGAAGGTCTTTTTTTGCTAACTTTGGCCCTGTGGTTTGAATTTGAAGACGACACTGTTGGTGCAATGACTGAGCGATCGACTGCTACGCTGCGTGTTGCGGGTTCGATCCCCTCACGGAACAAAAATTGTTGTATGGCCTACAGATAGTTGTTCCGGCTCTGGCTGTTTGTGTATGTTAGTTTAAACGCACCCACGATTCAGGAGTAATTCCTAGTGCGGGGCAACGTTTTTTTTTTTTTTGAAAAAATACCAGTATTTTGCATGGAGACTGCCTATCTGACCTCCAAAACTTAGTACTGGCTAATACGATAGTTCTTGGTAAGGCTGGTTGTGAAACTTTCGAGCTACTGATTTCCTGTAACGACTGTCATGTCCAACAGCCGGGACGACGGTTTCACGTGAATACCAAAGTACAGAGGATGTAACGGGTTGCCTGTAGCAACAACGTTTTTAATCATGCATTACTCCAAAACCAGGCCAAAGACCTGCAAGGAAAACCTGCTTAGTTGGTGATCATAGACTAACCTAGAGCAAATATGTTGGGCTATTTCAACATCTTGCTCGTTTCAGAAGTTCTCTGTAGATGCGGGCCTGAGCACGTTGAGCAATGGGTAGTTCACCGTCCGTCCGTCTATTGACGACAGGCCGTGTCGACGGCGCGTTCGTGTTTCACACGCGCCTCAAAGAGAGTCAGCAAAGCAGAGGGGCGCCAGGGACACCGCCGCGCGGGGTGAAGGATTGTTCGAAAGAGATACCGCGTGCCCGAAACGTAAAGGGCAATAGAAGGAAAATGGGTGGGTTTTAGTCAGTACAAGTCTGACACTCCTCCCCGCTCCACCCAGAGCGGGGGAAGTTATTCGATGATTTCCCCCCACAAAAAAAGGCATTCAATTTTGATTGCCATTATAACATTTTTTTTAAAATTAAAACACCTTTTTAAAAACAAAACGTATGTATTCTTAACTCACTACGCATTACTATCACTTCTCTCCTTCTGCCGTTCTGCGTACAGCTGCGAAGTCTTCACCGCGGAGTACAGACTGAAAAGTAGATGCAACGCTTGGATCCTGTCGTTGAGGGTGTCCCCGGCAATGGGCACGTCGAACAGACCGCACACGAGGTCCACGTACTGCGAGAGGGAACAGTCGAGGGTACCGGGAGGGAACCCGACCTCGTTGAGTGTTTCCTCCATGGATTCTGGCCATTCTTCCATCAGGGTATCGATGTCGGGCATTTTACTGGAATGGAGTTTTTTTGATTTAGTGAGGGTAGGTTTTTAATCGGTTGAGGGGTTATGGGTATGAACAAAAACTTATTGACTGCTAAGCACGGGGTCCTGGGTTTGAAACCTGGGTCGGGCAAGAAATGTTATTGAGTTTTTCAGCTAGGAATTTCACAGTAACAGCCCGGTGTTTAGAAGTTAGTGGTAAAATACCCCTCCCCCGCACCCCGTGCCTTGGGAAGCACGTGAAGCCGTTCGTACTACGCCTGACCTCTCTCCTCCGAGTACTGCTCATGGTCGTGCAACCGTCCAGCAGCGAGCGTCGCGGACGAAAAGACTTGAGGTTCAATTGGTTGTAGTTACCTGGTGTACGCCACAGTAGGAGCAGGTTTGGACAGATGCAGCTCACTGACATCCTTGATCCAGCGCTCGATGGCTTTGGAGTTCTTCTCCGCATTCTCTATCTTCTTCGTTAACTGTAAATATCGAAGAACATGTTGTTTATCTAGATTTTGTGAACAGTTGTAACATCCTTGGTTATTAAATGAATATCAACTTTATACTTGTGTGAATTAAGTAGATTTCTAAATGAATAGGTAGTATTATTGAAAAGTTAATAATTTTAGTGAAAACTTTATTTGTGGGTGTTAAGTTTGTTTTCTAACCGATTTAAAAAAGGGGAGGTTCTCAATTTGCCTGTATATATTTTTTAAATAGATAGTTAGTTAGAATATTCTTTATTATGTACACCATACCAGTAACAAGAATAACACTAGACAAACTTATAAATTAGGTGACACAATGGGCGGTCTTATTGCTAAAAGCGATCTTTTCAAGACAACCTAATTTGTTACCTCAGAATTTTCGATTGGGTACACCGATTCTTTTGATCCTTTTTTTATTTGAAATCTGATTTTTATTCTGATGTATATGGAAGATATATACCTAATAATATCTCTTAGTAGCAATGGAAAATGTATACTCGATAAGAATTTGTATGAGATACCATCGTACCAGAAATATATATACCCCTAACTACATGAAGAAATAAAGTAATATACATACATACAACTAAAAAGGCGGAAATTAAAAACCTTTTTTTGTAAAACAAATGTGACTTCCAGGAAATACCGAAATAAAATTATCGATGAATCAAACAAAAGTCGCCGACTTCCGGAAGAAAAATTATTTTTTGTATTTTTTTGAGTGTTTTTTTCTCTAAAATACTGTTACTAGATGTTTAGAAACTTACAAGTTTAGCTTTTGTTCTTTAGTTGGAACACTTATCGTACAAAATGATGTCAAGGACATATTTTATCAGCTGCTATCAAAAAAAACTTTTCGATATTCACACTAATTCTTGTTGTTATAACAAGAATGATCTGCGGAAACAGTTGAGAATAGAACACCTATAATATTCGAGATGTTTCTGGAATTCTGAATACATAGATATGACTTTTTATCCTTTCATTGTTCGAGTCAGGCTCGTCGGATATACTTAGTCGTTTTTTTTTCTGGATTTCGGCGATGAATGATTTCAGTCAAATAAATGTTATTTTTTTTTCGAAAATATTAATGAGTTTTTAAGAAAGCTCCTTCATACCATCTTAATATATATAAATCTCGTGTCACAATGTTTGTCCTCAATGGACTCCTAAACCACTTAACCGATAATAATAAAATTCGCACACCATGTGCAGTTCGATCCAACTTGAGAGATAGGGTAGGTAGGGTATGTAGGGTAGGTAGGGTATGTAGGGTATGTAGGGTAGGTAGGGTATGTGGGGTAGGTAGGGTATGTAGGGTATGTAGGGTAGGCAGGTAGGTAGAAAGGTAGAAAATTGCATTGCAACGCATGCCGGGGCACAGCTAGTACTTTTATATAAATCAAAGGTCGAGGCTCGTACACCACAGGGGGTGCCCTTAGCGTGTAGTCGCTTAGTTTGTAAATGTTTGCCCTAGCTGGAAGCATTTCAAGGCATCCACAGGAATTGCCCGGTTAAGTAGACGACAACTTCGAAGGTTGAACTGCGAGATGACATTCTTAAAAAAATAACCTTGCGTTCGAATTAGAGACTAGACTTAGCAGACCGCAAGGCCGCTCACACCACAGCCCTTAAATAATAATGCTAGACTTACTACAGTGGACTTGGCGCTGCTAGTCTTGGAGATAGCTCTCAGCTGCAGATGAAGAAGCGCCGAGTCACTCTGCTCAGCAGCCGGCTCATCCAGGACTGTTAACCCTGAAACAGTACATTCAACTTGTTATAATTACTTTATTTCACAAATACTTTCCGCCCGCGACTTCGTCCGCGTGGCATAGTTACTTTGGGCTAACGCTAACTTTAACACCCCTTTTCCCACTTTTTTTTCAAATTCGCCTTTGTCCGTCTCCAGGGTCCCAACTATCTCTGTACCAAAATTCATGAAAATCGCTTTGGCCATTTAGGCGTGAAGACGTAACAAACAAACTCACTTTCGCTTTTTGGTATTAATATTGATGGTCTATTTGGTAGTGACATCTAAAATGTCTCATATGTTAGGAGGGCCTTTATTCAACAGAGTACATGCGCCATATTTTTTTTGGTACTAAATAGACTTGCGCTTGGCCACAACTGGCCTGATATGGGGCGATGATGTGGCCTAGAGTGGAGCAAGTTTGCCTAGAAATCGCTCACTCGATTTTTAAAGACAGCCAGATCAATAAAATGACATCTCGCGGGGCGCAGCGGAAGGGAGTATCAGATTTGTACTGACTGAAACCATTCATGTGTGAGCCCTCGTAATTGTTTTTTTTTTTTCATATTTTGCAGGTCACTGTGCGACTGCTCGTTGATTCAACAACTTTTTGTTTTTGAGGATGTAAATTAATCAAGTAGTTTCCCCCGCTCTAGGTGGAGCGGGGACTGTCAGACTTGTACTAACTAAAACCCAACCATGTTCCTTCTTTAGCTCTTTGTGTTCCGGGGCCGCGGTAAATCTTTAGAACCAACCCGCAGCCCCGGTAGGCCTCTTAATTCACACCGATAAGATGACATCTCAATAAATTAAAATATGTTTGAGGTGTAAACAAACTAGCTATCTTAATCGAAACACAATTAAAAAATAATTTATTATTCCGTCAAAGTTCATCTATCATGATTGTTACATAATATGCTACTAATTACAAATTAATTCAACCGGTTTTATTTGTCATTATGAAACGGACTGTTATTATTGTTACCTTTTGAATATAACATCGAATCTCATCTTTAATTATTAAGTCAAAATATTTTCCAAGACATGGCGTGGTTATGAGCTCATGTCTTGATAAAACGTGCCAAATATCTGAACAGTATAAACCTAGTTCCGAATAGTACTTTGTCAAATCTGCACCACACGTTAGAGGTCCAGAGCGACAACTTAAAAAAAAAAACTAAGCCCGACACTAGGAATCTAGGAAGTCCTGTATCGTGGGTGCGTTTACAAACATTTAAATCCATTTACACAAACAGCCATTACAAATACATATTTGTTTCGTACGGGGATCGAACCCGCGACACGCAGCGCAGCAGTCATTTGCTCAGCCACTGCGACAACTGTGCTCTTTGATTAACGTGTCAATATGGCGCACTGCTAGCACGGAGTCCTGCAGGAAAAGCTCTAGGTCTACATGGCAAGGTTCCAGATCGAAATAGTACCCGTTTTAAGCTGCTACTACGCTGCTACACTGCCACCAACGGGATATCTTTCAACGTTGAGCTCCTTGGGTTTTGAATCGAGCTACACGATAACTGACAAATGCTTGCACTGACTGGACAGGTCCACTCAATCTGTGCGGAGCTTTCTTAAAAACACCATTTCAGACACTAGTCTGCATAGTCCTCATGTAAGTTGACCAAGATTTTTTGTCTGGACCTTAAAAGAGACTATGACATCTGAGTTTGTTTCGGCTGTTTCTTCTCAGAGTAGTCGGATACGAAACACCGGCCTCATCTAGTTTTAAAAAAGACGTGTAAAAGTGTTTGTGAAAACCTACTTGCAACATAAACATCATTTAACGATTTTGAGCATTCCATTCTTCTACTTAGGGATCTACACTTTGGCAACTACAGTAGGTACTTTCACAAGTTATTATGTCTTGTGACTGGGTCTGTAGCAGCATCTTTTTTGTTTCTATGACATTCAAAACTGCCCGTAATGGTCTGATTGAAATAAATGATTTGTTTTGATCCCTACAAGCACCATGATCGCTGGATGATACTACCCGTATCGGAATAGTGCGTATCACTGCTCCACTGTGAATAGTTTGGCCCCAAGTATGACTATTACGGCCCCAGGTGTTAATAGTACGACCCCAGGTGTTAATAGCATAGCCCAGGTTGAGTATTACACCCGGGATTCAGAATAGTACCTTACCTCCTTACCTTAAAGTTTAAGGTAAGGTACTATTCAGACGAGGTTTAAGCCTTAAACCATGGGTCTCATAGCACGGCCCCAGCGAAGGAGACTGTAAATTATGAAATCTTACCTAAATTATCAATATGTTCTAGAACATTATCAGCTAGTGGTGTCGCTCGCACGTTGCAAGATGGCGTGCTGACTTTGATGAACGCGTCGATGTCCCCCACAGCTGGCACGTACTCCGGTACGAAGGGCTGCAGCTTCAGGTCGATGTCGATCTTTTGGGGAGTGTATCTGGAGAAAAGATGGCGAAGAATTCGAAATAATAATATTTACCTACTTTTATGTGACACTAGCCGGCGCCCGCGGCTTTGCCCGCATGACGTTAAAAAAGTATCAAGTGTTATTTATTACAAACTATAATCTACCTCTGTGCCAAAATTCATCAAGACCCGTTCAGTAGTTTCTTCGTGTAAGAGGATCAAACATACATCCATACTCACAAACTTTCGCAATTCCTACTCTTTCACGCAATAACTACTAAACGGATTTGGATAAAATTTGGCCAAAAGATAGTTTTTAACCTAGATTAACACATAGGTTTTTTATCTCGGCCTTCGCGGGTCAAACCGCGGGACCTAGCTAAACTATTTTAGTTCGGGTGACATCTGATAAAAATACATGTTTAATGATGGCATACATTGCTATAGAGGGTAATCGTTCCCGATTATGATATCCAGGATAATGCCTATATAGTAATGATAGCAAATCGCGGTAACGATCCGGATCCATCCATTAACTAGTGGTCCATTATGGTCCTTTTAACTAGTGTCACCTACACCATGCTACAGCGAAAACAGTATAGTTCTATGTGAAGTGCATTCCTGTCTGGGTTTAGTCCCCTAATCAAGTAATCCTTACTAATATTATAAAAGCGAAAGTTTGTTTGTTTGTTACATCTTCACGCCTAAATGGCTCAACCGATTTTGATGAATTTTGGTACAGAGATAGTTGGGACCCTGGAGTCGAACATAGGCTATTTTTATGTTAGAAATGAGGGAGAAAGAGGGATGATAGGGGAAAACTTAGCTTTGCTATTACAATTAATTAGGCGCAAGGGCAAAAACTACAGGTAGCAGGTACCTGGAAAGGGAAACTGTGTTACCCCGAAGGCAGAAAGAGGGAAGAAAAGGGAAAACTTAGCTTTGCTATTACAATAAATAAGAAGGGCACAAACTACAGGTAGCAGATTCCTGCAAATCAGGAAAGGGAAACTGTGTTACCCCGAATTTAACGCAAGCGAAGCCGCGGGCAAAAGATAGTCCGTTATAAAAAGCATTATTCAAACGATTTTTTAAATTCAATGACCATCATTATAAATCCGAAGTGAACCCGAAGTATCTCGGGCGAATGAGATAATTGGATGCAATTTGAAAGCTCAACACTCTCAATAGAGTGAACGACGGCGGCACAATGGTCTGATGTTATCACTGTGATTGCTCTGGCGAGCCACACATAAAATACAGAAGGTCAGCTTTTAGATACTGGCGACCGCAGCCATTAATAACAGGAGTAATAATTATAATTTAATATGTCTAATATATTGGTTTTGTGTCCTTATTTAATTAATGTTCCCAATTATATTGTTACTAGCTTTTGCCCGCGGCTTCGCTCGCTTAAATTCGGGGTAACACAGTTCCCCTTGCGCCTTATTGCTTTGTAATAGCAACGCTAAGTTTTCCCTTTTCTTCCCTCTTTCTCTCTCACATCCCACTTTAAAAATTAAAAATAGCCTAGCCTGTCTCCTGGTTCCCAACTATCTCTGTACCAAAATTCATCAAAATCGGTTTAGCCATTAAAACGTGAAGAGGTAACAAACAAACTCGCTTTCGCTTTTATAATATTAAGTAAGGATAATATTATATGGGAATAGTTTAATTGTTAGAAAAACAAGACATAGATTTGATATTACATCTCAATGGGTCAATTATTTATTGTAAATTCATTTTTCTTCGTTACAGGTAGTCCCGAAAGTCTGACAACCAATTTTACTAAGTAGTAATGTATTACCCAGTACTAACAAGGTTGTGGAGGTCAGATAGGCAGTCGCTAATGGTATTCAGGTAATGGTAGCATCCGAGGTCGGGTTATCTTCTTCCCTCAAATATGGCGTTGATTGCGGCATTTTCCCTCCGTTTGTTAGGCAGTTCTAGTCAGTCTTCAGTCGTGGTTTTCTCTCGGTGCTTTTCTACCTTGAATATTTCAAGGGAGAAACGCCAAGGTAGCCCTCGAAATTGATTGTTTTTGACGTTCTTCATATTTTGCAGGTTTTGGCAGGCATTGTCAGTTTGTTGATTAAAAACATAACATTTTTTTTTGAGGATGTGAAATAATCAAGTAACTTCCCCTGCTATAGGTGGAGCGGGGTCTGTCAGACTTTTACTAATTAAAACCCATCTATGTCCCTTCTTTTGCCCTTTTGTGTTTCGGGGCCGCGGTATCTCTTTCGAATCAACCTGCAGCCCCGGCAGTCAGTGGTCCTAATGAGCCCATGATTTTTACTGACATTGAGTTGCGAGTGTGATTGCACTCACTGTTTGTTTTTCGCTCATTCTTGTACAGAATGAAGCTTCTGTTGGTATATTTTGTGGTTTAGCTTACGAACATCTAATATTATCATTAATAGTGTTAATTAAACTATCTCACACAGCTTTCTGAAAACTACCTATGTATCATAGTTATCAGATCGATTTTGACGCGAATTATGTAAAGATCTCGTTGGTCTAGTAGTCGCAATACCGACTGCTCAGCATAAGGTTTTGGGTTTGATTCTCGGGTCGGGAGAATTGTTGTTTTCTAACGGGAATTTCTTTGGAGGTGCCACGGAGACTAGATATGGGTGCAGTTAATGGCAATAAGTTAACCTTCTTGCATGGGCCTTTACAGAAATATTGAAAGGGAGTCGTTTGTTTTGGTATGGATATGTAATGAGGAGGGACGAAGCAGATGTGACTAAAAGAGTAATGGATCTGAAAGTTGATGGACGGGGAGCGAGAGGAAGGCCAAAGAAAAGATGGATGGATTGTGTAAGAATGATATGAAGGAGAAAGGAGTAAATGATGCCGTGACGTCTGAAAGGGGAGAATTAAAGAAGGAAACGTATTGCGCCGACCCCAAATAGAATGGGACAAGGTCAGGAAAATGATGATTGCACATTTACATAACTGGAGAAATATTGGTGTAGTTTTACGCACACACTTGTTTTATTCTTCGAATATTTTAAACGTTACCCCACACTAGGCATTTCTCCTGTATAGTGGGTGCGTCTACAAACATTTAAACTCACATACACAAACAGCCAGACCCGAAACAACTATCTGTAGGCCATACAAATATTTGTTCTATGGATCTGTTATTTTATGTCTCTTTAGTATCGACAATGTCACATTATAAACTAGTAGCGTCATCTATCATAGGGTATGTAATACTCTGTTTTTATTTGGAATAAAGTCAGTTCCCAGCTGTGTCTCAATCTTTTAATTTATTAGAGAACACTACGCCAACCGAGCCGTCAAAAAAAGAAGAAGATTTTAAAAATCCATGGAGTTTCTTAATGGCCTGTCAGCCTATGACAGACACGCGGACCCGGGGTCCCATTGATGGCCCCTTCACTTACATAATCCTAAATAATCACAAAGCCTTAGTGTACGGAACCTTCCAAGCGCCGCCAACACTAGGAAAAATATTTACTTAATTTTATAAAAGCGAAAGTGAGTTTGTTTGTTACATCTTCACGCCTAAATGGCTAAATCGATTTTGATGAATTTTAGTACAGAGATAGTTGGGACCCTGGAGACGGACATAGGCTATTGTTTTTAAGTCAGAAATGAGGGAGAAAGAGGGAAAAAATGGGAAAACTTAGCTTTGCTATTACAATAAATAAGGCGCAAGGGCAAAAACAACAGGTAGCAGGTACCTGCAAATCAGGAAAGAGGAACTGTATTACCCCGAATTTAACGCGAGCGAAGCCGCGGGCAAAAGCTAGTTAAAATATAAAATTACATAACTACATTGATTCGGTATCCGATTCAAGGTTTCGAATCTCTACAATGAAACTTCCCAGTCACCTGATATGTCTTTAATGGATGATATTCAATATTTAACAGAGATTTAGAAAGTAGACCGTTAATCATATTACTGGTTTTTTTCTTGTATAGATTCATTTTTACCAATTCTTTGTGAATGAGTGCACATTGACCACAATGTCCACTTATTCACAGTACATATTTTTTACTTACAATTTTTGTTTGAATATTTGTTTTTAGAAATCTCTTTTCATCATACCAAAGTTTTGCTTGCTGTGCTCTATAGTCCCAACCTTCACATTGACTACTTCGATTCCCTTGACTCCACCCTCAGTAATCTTTGTCCTTTGTATGAGCACGTCATTTTGATGGGTGATTTTAATACTTGCTTGATTAAAAACGACGCTCGCTCTATCAAACTCCTCTCACTCCTGTCCTCCTTTAATCTTCAAGTTTTGCCTCTCTCTGCAACTCACTATTTCCCTAATTGTTCACCTTCCTTTCTAGATCTTATGATCGTTTCTTCTCCTAATAATGTTAAATATCATGGGCAACTTACTGCTAACTTCTCTTATCATGATCTTATTTATTTGTCGTATCGCATCCGTGTTCCTAAGCGTAAGCCCCAGCTATTATTTCTCCGTAATTTCAAAGGCATAGATCTGGAGGCATTGCAGCGTGATGCTAGCAATCTCGACTGGTCCCTTTTGATTGAGAAGGTCGGTATCGATGAGAAGGTTAATTATTTTAATACAACAGTTCTGGAATTATATGAGCGGCATGCACCCATCCGACGTATCAAGGTTAGACATAATCCTGCCCCATGGATAACGGCTAAAATTAAAGAGCTTATGGCACGTAGAGATAAAGCTAAGAGCAGATATAAACGCAGACCTTCAGATCTGAATCTCTCTTATTATAAATCGCTACGTAATCGCTGCAGTCATCTGTGTCAGGATGCCAAGAGACGTTATTTTCACGACCAATTGGACAAGCGTAGTTCTTCCGACGTTTGGAAATTCCTCAAATCTGTAGGCATAGGGAAATCACCCACCAATCAGTGCAAGGATGTAAACCTCAACGATCTCAATAAACATTTCTCCTTCCTTCCTTTTAATCTTGATTTGTCGGTTAAAGCTGCGACGCTGAAGACCCTTTCACGGTTGCCCCTGCCACTATGTTCTCCTTTTGACCTTAGCGATGTTTCTGAGGATGACGTTAAGAAATCTGTCCTTGCTATTACTTCTTCAGCCGTCGGTTACGATAAGCTGTGTTCTAGAATGATTGTTCTTATCCTTCCGTCTTTACTTCCTGTTTTAACTTATATCTTTAATTACTCTTTTTCAAATTGCTCTTTTCCAACACTCTGGAAGAAGGCTTACATCATACCTTTACCTAAAAATAACAATCCATCCTCGCTGTCTCACTTTAGACCTATTTCTATTCTCCCATTTCTTTCTAAAGTTTCTGAGCACTTAGTTCATAAACAATTAACATTTTTCTTGACGTCAAACTCTTTAATATCTTCCTTTCAATCCGGTTTCCGCTCGGGTCACAGTACTGTAACTGCACTTTTGAAAGTTACTGACGATATTCGCTGGGCTATGGAGAATAAGTCTCTTAGTGTTCTTGTATTGCTTGACTTCAGTAGCGCCTTCAACTCAGTGGATTTCGACATTTTACTTGGGATCCTCCATTCTATAAATTTCTCTTCTTCCGCTTTAGCCTGGTTTAGTTCTTATCTTCGGGGACGCTCTCAGTGCGTTCGCCAAGACGAGATACTCTCTGACTGGTGTTATCTCACCGAGGGGGTTCCTCAGGGTAGCGTTCTTTCTCCTCTTCTTTTTTCAATTTTCATTAATATGGTTACCAGTGTGATCTCTTCCAGTTTCCACCTGTATGCAGATGACTTGCAGATATACCGGCATTTTATGGTAGCTGATGCGGACTCCGCTATTGCTGCTATGAATCATGACCTGACTTGTATCAGCGCCTGGGCTAAATCATTCGGATTGCAAATTAACCCAACTAAATCTCAGGCCATGATCATAGGCAGCCGTTTTGTTCGTACTGCTGCTGTTGTTGCGTCTTTGATGCCTTTGTACCTCGATGGTGTTCGGATTAATTATACTGATACCGCTAAAGATCTGGGTGTAATTGTTGACTGCAATATGTCGTGGTGCGCTCAAGTGAATGAGGTCAGCCGTAAGGTTCATTTTTCTTTACATTCGCTGAAATGCCTTCAGAAGCTTCTGCCTTTGAAGACTAAAATTTCTTTGGCTCAAACCCTTATTCAGCCGATCATAGATTACGCCGACTCCTGCTACCTTGATGCTACTGAGGAGCTATTAAATAAGCTTGAGCGCCTGCAAAATTTATGTATTCGTTTTGTTTTTGGTCTCCGTAAATATGATCACGTTTCTCATCTTCGCAAAGAACTCAAGTGGCTCCCAATCCGCCTTCGCAGGAACACTCGTATCCTTTGTCTCCTCTTCAACATCTTACACAACCCTTCCTATCCCTCTTACTTGCGTGAACGATTTTCCTATGCCCGCCCTAGCGACGCACCGTGTAGATCTCACCTCAGATCCCTACTCAAATCCCATCCGCACAAATCCAGTTATTATTCTTATTCCTTTTCTGTACACGCTGTTAGGTTGTGGAACTCATTGCCGCCTAGCATTCGCGATTTAAATTCCTCTATTTCCCTATTTAAAAACAGAGTGAAAGAGCATTACCTGTCCTCTCAATCGTGATATATGTATTTATTTATGGATATATATTTAAACTTTATGTATTTATGCAATATTTATTAATATTTACTTATATATGTAGGTTATAATAGGTTAAGGCAACACATATTTTTCTAATACTCTCTCACACACTATCGTCTACATTTCGTTCTCATATCTCCTTTCGCAGGTCTGCTGGCAGAAATTTCTTAAGAAATAAGCAGTACCTTTGTACTCAAATTTTAAATGTTTTTATCCTGTCTGGTTTACTGTGTGTACATAAATAGTTAAATAAATAAATAAATAAATAAATAAAATACTTTTCAAATAATTGATTAAGTACACCTGTACTTTTATTCTAACTAATTTAATTGTATTTTTATGAGAATCTATATTTTTTTTCCTTATTATCTATGCAGTGTACATACTCCTAGCCCAAAATCGAACATCTCCTTTAACATTTTCCTACTGCTTGTTGCCTAAGCTATCTGAATTGTATATTTTTAGAATTTCTTTCATATAGAGTAAAATACCCTATTCTACCTACCTCAAAGATCCAGAGGCCTGTCGATGCTGTTATGAATAATTTGCATGACATCATGAACCTAGTTTATAACTTCGTAATCTGAAACTTCTTGGTAAGACTAGCTGTTAGACTCTTGAACCACTGACAACCTGTAACAACTGACAAAGATCTACAAATGACAGCCGACACCAACGGTTAAAAGTGCTTTCCGAGGCACGGAGGAAACTCGGTATGTGAGCAATGGGCCACCCATCCACATACTAAACAAGATTAACGACACGGTTGGCGCAGTGGCTGAGCGATCGACTGCTGCGCTGCGTGTCGCGGGTACGATCCCCGCATGGAACAAACATTTGTATGGCCTACAGATAGTTGCTCCGGGTCTGGCTGTTTGTGTATGTGAGTTTAAATGTTTGTAAACGCATCCAAAATACAGGAGAAATTCCTAGTGTGGGACGTCTTTTTTTTTAAAAAATACAAATAAATTAAGATCGACCCATGCGTCAGTTATTGTTTAGCCTAGAGCTCCCGTTATGATTGAAATTCAATATTAAACAGCTGACCAGAAAGTGCCCCATTAATTTAAATTACGTGTACAAAATTAGACTCATTCGGCCTCATTGATACCCGACATTTGCTACTTATATGCAGAACCGCTCAACAAATATAAACTGTATGTTTTATGAGATAAGGTTTAAATTAGTGATGAATATGATCTGGGTTTAATGTACTAAGTGCAAGGTTGGTTGGTGGGTAGTCCACCCACGTTAGATATGAAATAGGATCGTTATGACCTGATTTTGTAAACGGGATAGATCACGGTCCAGTTATTATTCAACCAGTGGTGTCTAATCTTAGTAAATCCTTACAAATATTAATAATGATAAAAATCTTTATTGAACTAAAGCCTACACCTAAATACAAGGTAAAGCTAAAATGATAAGAATGAAGTAGTCAACGTATTAACGTAACGTTAACAACGCGCGCTTGTGGTAGGGCCTCCTCCTCTGAATACTGCACCGTTAAAACATGAGACTGCAAATATTTTAATGGTGAGTCACTCGCGACCGGTCTCGATAACATAAATTCAGTTGCATGTTGCTATCTGAAATAATCTGTGGTGAATTTCCACCATCTACAACAGAAGGTCAAAAAACTTCTAAACAGATTTTCTTCAATGCCTTTCAAGGATCGATTCAACATTTTCATTTCATTATCAATGACTGCACTGCTAACAAGAGGAACATACTTGTACGACTAAAACTCATCCATGTTCTTCCGGAGATACGGGTTGTTCCGGGATTGCGAGTTGTTCCAAAGAGATACCGCGGCCTGGCGACATGTTTTTTTGCCCTTTGTGTTGAAAGTCATCAACTGAACTCTCTCAATGACTCCTGCCGCTCTGTGCGGAGCGTCCATGTGCTTTCTTTTTAACTTTGTGTTTCGGGGCCGCGCTATCTCTTTCGAACGAACCCTCAGCCCCGTCAGGCAGTGGTCCTGACGGGCCTAGGAGACCCAGCATAGCCTAGTATTCCGCCAGCTAAACGCAATGACGACCATGAAAACAGAACAGATACGTCAAAAAGCGGACAAAAGTGTGTTGTGGAGTAGATTGGGTGAGGCCAGTGTGTAACAGTGGCTGAGTAAATGCCATAACGTACTTATAGGCGTTGAATAAAATCAGCACGGCGTTGACCTTGATATTCCAGCTAGTAAACGCTTTCAATCCAAAAATCTGCATTACGTCAGAAAAAGGTATACTGGTAGCACTTACTTCATAATATACTGGAATATATTCTCCATTTCAGGAGGCACCTTCAGATCTTGGAAGTTCTTGGGGTCATAGGCACCTTCCGCTGGGATGACCACCCCGCCACCTCGCTTGCGACCGCTGCCCAGTACCGGATCCACTGGCCCCGGCTCCAAATCTGACTCCGTATCTAAAAGAACAAATATTGTTCCTGAATATTTTGGGGTACCACTGCTCTCAAAATGGTGCAGGAAAATGTGCTATAACCAAAAATGAGAACACGTTACTGACATGACATCTAGCAAACTGCACAGGGCTGTCGAGGCGGACAGCGTGTCCCAGCGATGGAAGCTTTATGGGCTGCTTATGATGTGCAGGATGTCAACGAACACTTCGCGAACCCGTCAATGCAGGTTTCTTGGGGTGTTCGATTCCCAACAACAATTTTGGTCTTAAGTTTTTTAGCCTCAAAATGTAACTTCGATGAGGATTAATGACAGTTTATGCGTAATGGTCTACACCAATATTTGACTCCGTTGGATTTATTATTATTTCGAATGTCTATTTTGACCGGACTTTGAGTATGTCGCACTTCCCTTTCTAAGAACAAAGTAAAATGTAATGGGCACGCAAAATTTGAAATATCAGCACTGGGCGACAAAAAAAAACTTCTTGTAAAATCACGCACTGAATCCTTAGTAAGGACTGCGTCACGATGACCGTCACACTTGCATAATGTTTAAAGGGCTTTCGACAGATTAATGTAAGTAGAGCGTTAAGACACATTGTTGGATTCGTCTCAGTTTCAACTTTACCGCAGCCATACGCTTAAATATAACAGAAATACACATTTACAACTGGCCCACTGTAAGCCCAAAGAAAAAATGGATGAAATTGTTTTTTTTTTTTATTTGGGACAAGCCCAAGTCTGCATACTGTTCCCAAAAGACTACAACTTCTGAAAACCAGAAGCGAAGCCAAAAGCGCCAAGACAACGAAGCTCGACGAAGTCCTGGAGAATCAATTAAACTGGCTTGGATCTCTCAACGAAATTAATCGGAAAAAAGAGATAAATCATAATTTTCACTTGAATCTATAACATCATTTCTCTATGGATGGACCGTGTGAAGGACGATATGCATAGAAAGGACGTGACTGATGAGATGACGAGTCTGATGAGAAGCATGGGAGAAAGGCATGTTGCGCCGACCCCAAATGAATTGGGATTAGGGCAGGAGAATAATGAATATCGTGGGGTTCAAGTTTGAATCCCAGGCGAATCTTATTAGGCTATTCCATTCTTTTTTTTTCGGAAGCTGGTGGTATAATAACCCCTTTGTCTAGCATGTCAAGTCATTGTTCCTTTAAATACCTAAGCCATATTTACTTGGGTATAACATAACTTCAGAAAACTGGGTCCTTCGTACGTCCACGGCATTACCGCGATATCTACAAACTTAAACAAAGATTGTTTGCCCGAGTTTAAAAATAGCTGTGCGCATTACAGCATTGTTTCAGACACGGAAAATGGGAGTTTCATCATAACGGAACTGCATATTATTGGGAGCATGAGTTATTTAATGTAGTAGGTTATTTCTTTATCTATCGATTAAAAATGATCGAGCAGCGGGTGGGCCATGTTCCTTCTCATGCCCTTTATGATCCGGGGCCGCGGGATCGCTTAAAACCAGCAACCAGGACCGCGTGGAACTCGATCATTCCGGCTTGTCATCACTAGACAGACGGACGGTGTGTTACCCATTGCTCACCGTCGACAGACCCGCATCTACGGTCGCCGGGAGTTTGAGGTTCTCTCCCTCCCTTAGCATAACTGCTTTGCAGAGGGAAGTGACCGCTTCCCATTCCCTCTTGCTCCGGACCATGGACTGAATTAGGACCGGGCGCGACGCCACTACGAAAGCTTTTATGCCTGGGTTTGGTACATCTAGTAGGTTTAACATTCATTATGATAATTACATCAACGAAATAAACTTCTACTGCAGTTGGTGATGGGAACATTAATGAAGGACAGCCTTGATGACCTAAGTTATGTATCTAGTCCCATGGATAGGCGACAAAGCAACGTAAATGGCCATAGGCCATTAACCTGAAATTTTGGCGATCTGATTCGGGTAATGAACCCACGACCCACGTTCATCAGTACACTGTAAAGACAGACATACCTACCTACGCTAAATTCATAGAGTCAAAAAAGAGATAAGTACGTAAGCTTCGTCGAAAATGGCTTAGAAATCCATAAATGTTTTCATGAATAAAGTTTAATTTATATTTTATAGAAGACAAACAGTTTCACTCAATTAAAATTGGTTTCAAAAAAAAATTAACAAATATCTGACGAGCCGTTACACCATGGGTCATACAGCGATCCGTACCGGCTTCGTAATTCCGTTTTAAAAGTTAAAACCCGACCCTTGCTATAATAGCCAACCCGCGAGTTAAACTAGTAGTTTTAAGTCCCTAAATATTAACCTGACGGCTGGATCAGGTTAATATTTAGGGACTTAAAACTACTAGTCGTTTCTTTCAATGACGCCCTAAGCCGAGGCAAACTTTATTAAATTTAACTAGGATTGGCACAAAAAAAAATGCCTCATTGAAAATGTATGCAGTGTCGTAGGAGGGTTTTTGAGCAGTGAGGCTTAATAAGGAAGGAGCCAGTTAATTAAGGGTATATTTTACATTATACCTGTAATGGCGAAAAAAAATTGGCATGGGTGTACAGTACGGCCAACGAGAAGCGATACGAAAGGTCATTAACCTAAAGAACAACTGTGGCGTTGACAATCTAATATTTAGCTCTTTCCATCTTGTGCCTTTGTCGTAATGTCTCGTTCTTCCGGCAAAAACATAACAACGTTAAGACGGGTTCGCCAACATTCGGGCGGCAATTTTAGATGGGGTTTTAGTATGGGTTTTGTTTACATTTGGTACCGCTTCTCGGTGGCCGTACTGTAGCTATTGTACACCGACCGACATTTGAGAGTTCCATGTAGTAGAGGACAAGCCTATTGTCATCATTAGAAAAAAAGACTACGCCCCAGGCTATTACTGAGATATTCCTAATGAAAACACCCTTTAAAATTGAACCCGTTCCATGAATCAAACCCAAGACAACTTGACCAGTGAGGCTGTCCGAAGTCATACAAATAGTCTGAATCAAACGAACCTGAGTTAGAAGATTCTTCACGTTTGGCGGCGGGTCTGCTCCTGCCACTTCTGGTCTCCTTCATCAGCTCAGCTCGGGTCACCTTCGGGACTTCCGCGGTCTTGTCAAAGATCTGGGGCTGGGACTTTCTGTCTGGCGACTAAGGAGCATAGATAACTTGATTGCATTAAGCAGGATTTCAACGACGAAACTAGACGCGGCTTAAACGGCGCTCAAACGCTGTCAATGTCAAAATTTCCTAGTTATTATGACAGTGACAGCTCCCGAACACAATATGCATTGATGTGTGATATGTGCTGATCGCGTTATGTAGGGGCAAAAACATAATTTGCGATGAAAAAAAGAATTGATAAATAAACATGCGTTCATTTTCGCTCGCCACTTAACCTAATTCGGTCTGTCTAATTTTGCATCGCGTGCGGGTCACGAGATAACAAGACAAATGCTAAGTGATTTCGGCGTTTATGCTGTTTTTGAGGCTTACAAAGATTTACATACGTTACGCTCGTATGAAAAAATAGTATCCTTATAAGTCTGGTCTTTATATCTGCGAGAAACTAATTAAAAAGTCACCAGCATAGAATTAACACACTGCTCATACAATGAATAAATGAATATGGTCGTGTTTGCTCGCACGATCGAACAACTATCGCTGGATAATTATACGGCTCGCAAACAGATAATAAGTATATTATTCACGACTGAATAGCTAAAACTTTCATACACTTGTCCTAAAATATTCTCGTACTAAGAAGACTTCCCTTACCAATTTCCTAGTCTTCATTTTACGACAGTTTCAGACATAAAAACCATTTTAACCATACCCGGAATAAATAACGTTTGATCATTGAACCCATTCCAAAATTGTCTATGTTTACAGAATGCGTAAACAACAGAGCGGGAAACAGGTGGCGCCATGCAAACTATGGCGGGAAAATGAAATCTACGCAATATGGCCGCCTCTCTAGCGGCTGTCTATCTAAATTCCTTAGATGCCGTGGCGCAAATAAATGCATTTGTTAGTCTACTGTTGTCTACAGTAAAAATAACTCCCTAGTGGAGAAATCAAACTATAAGTAAGAACAGTAATTGGAGCGTGTAATATGTTATTTTATGCTGGTATTTTATTTCTGTAATATGTAATTAGTCTTACTACACTACTACTACAACATGAATAATTATAGTTAACTAGTTGCCAAAACATCAAGGTATTCGTGACATTATAATACCCTTGTTATTTGTAATAATTAGTTTCCAAATATACGAGAATGTTTTTTTTTCGGAATTTAATACAAGACCAGAAGATAAACGTAGATATTTTTAGAATCCAGGAAATGACAAAGAAAGTAGAGGTCCCAAGTTAAATGTCCACAAATAGCTAATATGACAAAAAGTGGTTTATAAACGAATGACAGCTAGAATAAAGACTAAATAAAAAAATACGCACTAACCTGATCTTCCCCAGAGATATTCTGCAAAAACTTGTCACCTTCTGACTCGGTTTCGCTATCCGAATCGAAGTCGTGCCTCGCCGTATGCCTCACCGGAGGGTTGAACTTAGACATCGTTGCTTTCACCACTTCTTCTTCTTCACTCGACGGGCTGTCGATCTCTCTAGCGTTCACCACGTTAACTGTCTCGTCATACATCACTCGTGCATAATCGCTAGCCGACCCGTTTTGATCGTTAGTCAGTGAAAACGTCTGGCAGTGTTTGTCACACGTTGCCATGGCAACGATATAGAACCTCCTCGCTTGGAATCCTAACGAGGAAAGGCGGGAGTCTCATAGATGGCATTTTTTTCGTCAAAATAGTCGTGGCACGGCCTGGCACTGATTAGATCGGCATAAAGTACATATTTCACACATTATTTTATCAACGTATGCAGGGGCAACGGGGTCGTTCGTGAATTATTCTGCCAAGTTTTGCTCGCGTGCAATTTAATGTTAATTTTATTCTCCTGCTAGTCCCAAGCTGACTGGGCATAATGATACATACCTTGGCATGATAATGTATTGCTTACGTACCTATTGAAGGCGGTACTTAGATATTTAAGTTATTTGAAATCTTGTTATTAGATCCGACTCGTTATATTAGCGGAGAAAACTACACAATTAGTGCGTCAGTACCAGAACACCATTTGTTCTTACATTAACACAAACCCAAGTTAACACCTAAACCGGATTTTAGTTCCATGACAGCTGCCCTCGCGGATTGGCTCTTATTTCAAGGGCGACCAGGAAGCATTCCGTATTTTTTGTTCGTGTTACCCAACGCCCGGCGCTTGTTATGTGCCGAACAGCAGAAGGACATAATTAATATTCAGATTTTAGTATTGTTGCAAATATCTGAAATGACTGCCTTATATGGGAACAGTTTCCCCCCTTTTCTAATAATGTTATCCTGTGAATGTATGTGCGCAGGATCACAAGCGTGTCCTAAATAATATTATAACGAGCCTGTAACGCTTCTAGGTTCCCTATGTTGGCCTTTGACGACATATTTATAACCTGAATGTCATAAGTCTTCGATTTTTTGGGTTTAGGATCTTCCATATCCTCTCGCTTTCTTTTTTTAAAGGATGTGGTAATGGTAATGAAATAGATAGAGATAGATGCAGAGTGACATCCCTTCGCCAGGTAAATCGGAGTCGTTACCAAGGGGTACAGGACAGTTCAATCATCGCATAAAAAATTAGTGAACTATGAATTTTAGGTAAATCGGTGATGAACTTCAGTAATAGAAATACCGCTGCGTATGACAGCAGTCTAATAAATAACTTGATTTCAATTATATGTCTTTAAAAAACTGTTCTAAACTCATTTTCATTAGAATTCTACTGGGACAACATAAATAAACTATTGGAATATAAAATGCGCTGTCTACAAAAAAGGCCATAAAGCTGTTCGTTTAAAATAGATGTGCTCAGAGCACGCCGTAGACAAAATAATAGTGCACGGCATTTTATGCTCGAAAAGTTTATTGACATGTCACGGCAAAGAAGTTTATATAAGTTCTACGAGTTTAGGCCCTTTGCTATAAAATACAAATAAATTTAATTAGGATAGGGTAAGTTCGCCCTTTCGCGTCCATCGCCCGGTTCGCGTCCATTTTACGGATCTCCCTTTGAAAATGCTCGAAAATAAGTATAATCACACAATAATAATATGGAAAAAAATGACCGCCAATACCTCAACGTATAAGAGATATGCACATATAGACAAAAGTTCCGCTCGTCCCGCTAATCCTGTCTAGAAAAAATATTTTGTCACGGTTGTTCAACAGCAGAGTGCGGACTCGCGGGATTTAGATAAAAAAATAGTGTGCAGCGGTGCGTTTAACGGTAAGTATTTTATTATTTTATGTGATTTTTACGAAACATAGCTGTGTCTAGACATTAATAATGAAAAAACGAATACTGTGAATTATTAATTTGTTTGTTTTTTTTATAGTTAGCAGTTAAAATAGGGTGGACGCGAATTACAACACCGAATTTATAAAACGTGCACTTTGCGTCCGCAGTGAACGCGAACTCGTCTAATTATGTTTTCTTTAGTTGTTTATTTTTATGTGATTAAAATATGAAAGAGAAATTGGATTTTGGTTTATTTTAACACTTTTAGTATTCAATTGTAATGACCAATTTGCGTCCACATTATTATGATTGTAGTAAAAGATAGACAATATCGATTTAATCGATTGCACGTGGACGCAAACTATACCTACAGGGGATAATATTATATAGCAAATTGCGTCCATTTTTTCATTTAATAGAAATGATAGCAAAAATATATTTTATTTATATTTTTTTAATAATTTAAAATGTGTAGTACAGTTTTGATTAAGACTGTGAGTTTAAAATTAAATTTTTACTAGTGCAATGAAGTGCGTAATAATTCTTTATGTTTTCCTATTTAAGATGAGTTATTCGGTGGTAAGAAAGAAGAAGGAAAAGAAAACCTATACAGAAAAAAATTAAAGAAAGCGTTAAGTGAGATTCGTGGAAAGAAGAAATCGATAAGACAAATATGCAGACCAGATGGAGTAAAGAAACCGGTACCAGAACCACCGCTAAGGGTAGATGGTGAAAAAAGGTAGTTCAATGGCTTCTTAACACATCGATGTTGAGAAGAATAAACATGGTTTTTTTTTGTATTTTTATAATGATAATTATGTTGATTTTTTATAACTTTAATCTTAAATAAATAAATTGTTAAAATCCAATCTTTCTTCAAATTGTATTAACAATATCACCCCTATATTCCTTCTTTAAACTGGTGGACGCCAAATGGTCCACTGGTGGACGCAATTTGGATTTTGTGGACGCAAAGTGGGTAAAAAGCCTAATTTTGGAATTTGTCTATTTTAAATAAAGACACAAGAAGTTTCGAACAAAACTGAAAGCTAATCTTAAAATAGACTATATAATGAACGCATTACGTTGATTTTTTCATTGAAACTAGTACTGGGACATTTTTATTTTCTTCCTCAAACTTGCTAACTGCACTAAATGGACGCAAACAGGCGAAATGACCCTATACACTTATTTATCTCTTTCACTGCCCAGAACTCAGCCTATCAGTCCAAAATGTATGGTATATTTGGATTGGGCACCGAAAGGGTTAAGAGGTTTAGATTAACTTCTCGGAGAACATTATAAAAACCGGCGATTGCAGCCTTCTGAAACCAAAGGCATTAAAATTTTTCGGGCGACAGACAGGACAAGACGATGAAAATTGATCTCAAATACTTGTTACTACTTGGTAACAAGTCGTCCTGTCTAGCGACATACACCCGCTTGTCAGGTTGCATTATTAGTGAGTCAAAATCGAAAAAGGTCGGGAATTCGGGATCATATGAAAATTTTCGCTATGTTCGCTCTATAAGTATTCTTGTATCTTTGCCTAAAACAAAAAAAATGTCAAGTGGTTGCTCTGCCAACCCGCTTAGTGGGTTTACGGACCACTCATCTCAGGAAGATGTCCGCTTTTCAGCTTTGCTAACGTTTTAGACTGACTCAAACTCAAATCAATTTCAATTAGACCGTTACAGGCACTTTTAAATGTTAAAAAACAAAAAGATAAAGCTACAGTCCAGTCACAAGGCATAATAACTTGTGAAAGTACCGTAGCTGTAATACTGTTGTGTACTAGCTATGTGTTCAGATAAAACTTTTAAAGCAAATTTAGATCAGTGTCCTGCACGACGTGGCAGGTCAAGGTTATTACAAACCATCATAATTTATCATAGTGGGGACAAATTGAATTTTATCCCACTTTCCTCGTTTCTCAGTTTTCCTACTTGTTGTTTGTGTATTGTACGCATTTAAATTATTCACGGCACTATGGTTGTCACGGACAAAATCGCGGCTTATGTGAGTCAAATAATAAAAACATGGTTTTGAAAAATGTCAACTTTATTAACTAAAATAATTACGTCTATATCGTACAAAAATAACTGACAAAAACAACCCATTAAAAAGTTTAATTTGTCTTAGTTTTGACGAAAATATTAACTTTAACAATTTGTCACACGACTGAAAATTAGAAGTAAAAAATTTTGAGAATGTCAGAGATTGGTTAATAATACGGAACAAAATGAGATTTAATATAAAAAAACTAATACAAGAAAATAGGCTGGTCCGTAACAAGTAGACATCGGATTATATGCATTTGCATAGTTGGAAATACTATTTTTACCGATATTGCATATATTAGTACTTTTTCATCGGTAAAGTTAAAAGATATTACGACACCGGCCAAACCCAGGCAGGGTTTTAAGAGGTTTTTGCATAAATGGTGCCATTTGCAAAGTGCATTTCAAGTTCTGTCCAATAACATAACTGACGTGGAGATGTCAGTTTCAACTTACAAATTAATATTCAAACGTCACAATTTTTCTCTAGATTTTTAATAAAACAACGTGTAGGGCAACTTTTTTATATAAAAAGAATAGAAAAGAAGAAAGAAAAAAATGTGTCACAAAAATAACGACTGGTTATTGATTTAAAATAAATATAATGTGAAAATAGCTTGAGTTAATTTAAAAAATGTTTTTTTGATAAGCATATGTTATGTATTAATTATTTTGATTTTATTTGCGCATATTTCGCCCTTTTTAGTGCAGACTTGCATGCATATTTTGCATTTATACAATTTAGTGCATATAATCCGATGTCTATTAAATTATTGAGATTGTAAGATCAACGCATACCAGCTGACGAGAGTTCGATGAGCCATATAAAAGTAACATGCAACATAGTTTTTACGACGCCTTCCAAAACAGGATATAAACATTATTACATCTAAATTATTTATGATAGTTTTTCACGAATATATATCTACAAAAATATCATTAGGTGAACTTCTATACTTTCCCAAAAATATTGACAAAAATTTTAACATACAAAATAAATATCTGGGCACTTTAAATACAAGTTAAACATGCAAAAAATATACATTTTTACGAATCATTTCAAGATCTGTGTCTGAATTACTGTCCACCGCGCACACTTTAATTATGGCCGGCATAATATAATAGTGCATTGGTATAAAGTGCTGATTGAAACATTAATTAACCTCAATTGAATTACATATTATAAAGTATACACTGTAACATGTTTATAGAACTCGAATTTTATCACATTTTGCAGTCTTTGAGTATATAATCAACAACAGGAATAAAATGTCGTTACACTAAAATGATTTGGCACAATATCGTAGAGACTAGTTAAAACTTAATGCTACTTATCTTAGGATAAGCACAAAAGCGAGTCTCGGAGTATCCGCCTAGATCACAGACACAATAAATGTAGAAAAGTCTAAAATTTGTTCAGCCGACTTTGTTGATGAGTTCATCGCATATGGCTGTGAGTTCCTCGTTTGCTTTTGTCTTCTGTGCAAGAGACTCTTCAAGCGACGTGATATGGAGGTCCTTTCTCTTAATCATGGCATTAAGTTTCAATACCTCCGCCTCATGTGACCTGTTCATCTTCTCTAACTCTTGGTTCGCGTGGTTCAGCTTAGACGTCGCGTGCTGCTTTAGAAGCTCGTAATTATTTTGCATTTTTGTGAGATTCTCTTCAAACCCTTTAATAGACTTTTTATAGGCGTCTTCGTTAGCCTTACAATTGATAATAACCTGTTTGCTCTTCTCGTATTTGCTGTGGAGGTCGCTAAAGGACACCTCCATGCTCGCTAGATGCGCAGTCTGTTCGTCTCTTTCGTTAATTAACTTTATTCTCTCCTCCGCGTTTCTCTTCTTGTCCTGCGCTGTTTCCGAGATCAAACTAGCTATCGTCCTTTCATATTCCTCGACTACCGCCGCCATACTCTTATTGATCTTAGTCTTCTCAGCCAACCGTTCGTTTAAATCATTGATCTTTTTTAATCTATCTTGGCTTTCGTTTTCTAAACTTTTCAAATGAGATTCTAGTGAAGTTAATCTATCTTTTAGTTCTTTACTTTCTGATCGAAGACTGTAAACGTTAATTTCTTTTTCGGCTAATAGCTCTCGTAGCTGTGTAAGAGCTAAGTCGGCTTCGTTCTGCTCCCTTGTGGCATGTGTTACAGTGGTGTCATGCAGAAGAGAACTGTTCCCACTCAAAGACAGTAGTCTGTCAATAACAGCCATGGCAGGAGACGTGAATGTAAGAGAACGCCTGTTTGATCTGTTTGGGGTCAATGACTTGTTTCTGGGTGTTACTGGGTTGACGGCGGGGGGCACGACCATCATCGGCTTAGAGACTGTGATGTTAAGATCTTCATTGAATTCCTCACTTAGGTTGTGTGTCATGTCCATGTTGTGTGAGACATCCATCTCCTGGGTTGTATTCAAGTTAGAAGGCCCAGCGATAGGAGACTTAATATCCTTTTCTGGCATTGCCACTTTTGTAGGTGTACTCTGCCTTTTCTGGAACTTATTTAAAGAAGCTACTAAACTCTCAGACGTTATAGATGACATCCTCTTTGCGAATAGAGGATCAAATTTCAAAAACAAACTCTCTTTACCGCTGTCCACAACAGTGTTACTCTTGTTCTGATTTAGTAGGAATTCGAAAGCTTCCGCATCAATAAACAATTCGCCATTATCGCCTATTTCATCGTTTCCTTGAGTTGGTAAATCATTGAATTGCATCATATCAATATTTTCGCCATCAAAATCAGACATTTTATCATCAGCATTCAAATCCTCTGTTTCCAGGAATGGTCCCTCTATTGTGTCCTCGTCTTCAGTATTTATTTCTTTGATTGTAACATTTTTTTCATGAGTAGGTTTAGACGAAGTACTTATATGACTTAGATTTCCTGAACTGTCTTTTTCAATTAATTCGGTTTCCATTTTGTCGTCAGGTAAAGTTGGTGTGACATCTTGTGCTTTGACTATTTCATCATTTTGAGGTGAAATTATCTGGGATTCAGTAGAATTTCTCATCTTGCTATTGGTAGCAAAAGGATTTTCGATATGAACGCTCGGAGGTGGAGATTGTCGCATTTTAGATTTTGTTGCAAACGGATTGAAGTTCTTGTCATCAATCTCAGGTATGTTAAACACATTTCTTGAATGGAAGCTTTCATTTGAGGATGCGCCTGCAGTATAGTATGCAGACTGATCTGATGAAGAAGTGGATTTTGAATCTTTGTTGAGAGTAAAAGTAGATTCATCAGTTTCAATAACGTCGGTGCAGTATGTTACAACAGATTGCTCAATTTCATCATTGGGTTTAACATCTTCTTTTAATTTATGCACTTCTTTAGCTACATTTAGTGTTATTTCGTGAACAATATTGGACATTTCAATTAATTTGTCTTCAATAGTAATATTATTTGGTTCCAAAGCTACAGTAGGTGGTGGTTGCAGATTTATGTCTCCTACAGCAAATGCCTCAACAGGGGTCTCATCTTTTTTGTCACCAACTAAACCACTAAAAGTCGAATTGAATTTTCTTTTAGGCGCAACAGGTTTCTTCCTTTCTGGTTGCGATTTTCGCCTATTTATAATATCCTTTTTTGGCACAGGCTTTTCGACACTTTTAGAGCTGGTTATTAATTCAACAGCTTTAGTTGGGGTATCCAGCGACGGGGACACCCTAATTTTAGTTTTCGTGGCGAATGGATCATCAATTTCATCAAAATTAAAGTTGTATCCTTTAGATGCGATTGGGGGAGAAGCTGGCGGAGTAAAGACGACTTTTTCAGATGGCACTGATCTATTATCGATATTTAGAACACAAATATTTTGTTCAGAAGCTATATTTTCAGCAATTACTGATACAAACGGGCTGTTGTTTTCAGAAAGTATGAATTCATCATCTTCAATTCCAATGACATCATTTTCGGTAACTGTGTGTGGTAAATATGTGTCTGCGGGTAGTTTTTCATAGTCAGGTTTAGCAGGCTCTGTAGGAATTACGTCAACATGGTTGTCTTGAGTATCTGTAAGATTATTTATAGCAATGTCTTCAGCGGCAATAGCTACCGTGCCGTCCCTTGCTGGAGTAAAAGGCAGTTCCATCCCAACAGTTTTCGTTAAATCATCCTCAGGTTTAGTTATTTCAGAAACATCAGACAAAAGTTCTGGCACAATATTGTTAACAGATTCAGGCAAAATTTCTGGATTAACATTAGCCACATCTTCGAGATTTTTAGACAATATAACTGATTGTTCAAGCGCTACTGGTTCAGTCATGTTTAGGCTTGATTCGATATTTTCGACATTAGGCACAATATGTGTCTGATTAATAATGTCTGGTAAAGGTTTCAATCCAATTACACTTTCATTGATGTCCATGGGTTGACTCAATCTTATAATTTCTTCACAGTTGTGTGTAACTGTTGTATTAAGGCTCTCTGTAACAGTTTGTGTCTGGTTCATAACTTCAAATTCATAAGCTTGATCAATTTTAAATTCAGTATCAATATTCAACGACTGTAGAGTTTCAGAGAACACATCAACAGTTACAACTTGTGGTTCTTCAGTTAATAGTAGCTTTTCACTTATACATGTATCTTTAATAACTTCTGGCACTGACTCTATTGCTTCTGAATCCAGAGTCACTGTTTCATTTTGTGTTTTATCATCTTGTTCGAAATTTGAAGTGTTTAATGTTACTGGTTGAGGCATATCCCCACTATTTTGTTCTACTTCCATTATTTGTTTTGCTTTTTCAAGAGACAGGTTAATAATCTTATTGTTCTCAGTTTGAACATGGATATTGTCAACAAGATCAAGAGGCAGCTCCATAGGTGGGATAGAAGCATCAGTCTCATCAGCAAGCATATTCAATTCATTGTCAAGATCATCTTCATCGGGTAAAGGAATTTCAGCAGCCAATTCGGTCATTGTTGCTTCCTTAGGATTAGATGTTTCTGCATCATCAGGCTTGAGTAATGATTTGTTTATTATTTCTTCTAAAGTTTCCGGATTATGAATTGTTGTGTTTATAGTTTCAGCTAAGTTTGAAGAGTTTTGTTCACTGACATTTATGGTATCAATACTAGTTTTATTGAGTTCAGTGTTTTGAATAATATCTTGAGTCAAATTATCTGAGTAATTGAGGTTTGTGGTCAGTCTTCTTAAATTTTCAATAATTTGTGTTTCATTACCTGACATTGAATCTAGAATATTATGTTGGCTGTCGAAAGTAACAGTCGTAGATGACATCTTATCCATTAATTGGGATGGGATTATGTTGGGTTCATTCTCTGTATTTCTCACTGAATTTGTTATTTCAACTGTTTGATCTAATACTGGTTGAATTACATTTTCAAAGATTGTTTTATCATTTGATTCTTCAATGTTATCCATAAACTGGTTTGTGACATCTACAGTTTGATTTAGTATGGGCAGATCTTCTTGTAATGTTATAGAGTTTTCTAGGGTTTCAATAAATACTCTGGAATCAATTGATTCATTGACTTTTTCAAGTGCAACCTCACTTGGCATTCCTGTTGCATTTTCAGTCTGAGGTATCTGCTCTTTACTTTTAAGTAATGCTTCAGGAAGCAAATCCTCAGGTGTTATTGATAAGGTAGCATCTAATATATCTTGGGTAGTATTCAAAATTATTTGTTTCAGGCGGGATGCACTTGTGTTTTCACTTGTACTTTGTATGTCTTTTGTCAAGTCCAAATCTTGTGTTTTGTCATTCACTGGAGTTTTATCTTGATCTTCTAGTAGAGAATCATTAATAGTAATTGTTGTTTCACAGTCAACAAATTCTGCATCTGATTCACCAGTAAAAGTGCAGTCAGCTTTGTTCTGTATGTCCGTCAGAGTTTTATCTCTGAAAGAATCATTGTATGAAATATCCATATATTCCACAGTGGAATTCATATCTTCTTGTATTTCTTTTACAGGTAACACCACATCTTGATTTGTGTTTTTAATTTCAGTTTGCGGTTGTTGATAAAATAGTTTGTGTATTGGAATACGCTCCTGACTGAACATGATGGTTGTCTCATCTTTCCACTGCAGCTCTTTCTCAAGATCATCATTAAAAACAATTGAGTCTTTATGCGGACTGTTTCTCTTCGTTGGACTTGCTTCTTTCTTCCGATGAGTAGAAATAGGTGTTGAAGCCAACACTGCCTGTGACTTGGCATCTTCTGCAGATAGTGTCCCTTCAGAGGGACTGAGTATATCTGGTTTTACAATATCTTCACTATCAACTGGTGGTATGGGACTTTGTGACGATCTAAACATGTTGAGGACTGTTTTGATCCCGCGCATAATAGGAGAGCTACCACCATCATTCTTTATGTTTTCCTTTGTTGGTGTAGTAGCTTCAGGAGTTGGCACCGCAGATGATGATGAACTCAACAGAGACAAGTTCTCGTCATTATCGCTTGGACCACTAACTGTGACAGTTACATTTGCATTATCTACCGTTATTGTGGTATCAAGAGGCCTAAGTACTGATGTGGTTCTATTATTGTCACAAAATTGCTCTGCGGAAATTGTTTGGAGCGGTAAAGCTTTGAGAGATTTTACTACGCTATCATTTTTAGTCAAATTTGAATTAAGGGATCGAGTTAAATTGCTATTCTCATTAATTGTGACATTTAGTGTGTCATCACCTGATTCAAGGCTCTTGTTATCAGTAGAATTAGCGGTGTAGCTTTTAGACATAGGCGAGGAGGCTGGAGTGATGGAATACCTGAGTTTCATGTTAAGTTCCGACACGTCCAGCTCTTCGTAACCCTTCTCTGTGAACGGCAGCACATTGTTGTGATGTAAACTGTTCTCTTTATTATCAAAATCACTGTCGATGTCCATCGGCTCAACGTTGTGAGCCATCCCGCACGTCCACTAGACACACACTTGGTTTATCACCCGTCACACACCACACGCAGTTCAGTCACTATAGAAGCCGCCCGCGCTCGATCGATACTCGATCCTCGATGCGTCAATCTGGAGCGAGACACAAAGAAAAAATCAGTCCAATGTTTACAGCCGATTTCAGATGGTTTCACTAAGATTTCTAATACGTCGTAGTACAAGCGGCGACGCGCGTATGTATGTCATTTAAAAACAAAAATGTCGGTGATGTGAACACGCAACTCACTCTGAAAATCTATTTTTATCCTTTTTGTGTGGCACGAAACGCGACGTTCATTTTATGTAACGCGCGCGCCCGAGGGAATCTTGCCAAAATGCGATGCAGAGCTGTTGAACCCAAACACAAATACATCGCCCGATCCGAGACCGTTTGAAATCCGGTAACTTTTTATAATTTGAAATGTCAGTTTACAGTAAGGTGTGTGCCCACACACCATAGTCAAACGGTTATTTTATGATAACCGATCACTGAAAAATAACTGTTATTTTAACGGTTCTTTTATAAGTATTTATTTTATGTTATTATTTAGTAATTTTTAACGACCACTGTTAGTTAATTAAATGACAGTCTTTTCAAATATAAATGATTTGATTGTCAATAAAATATTGATGAATAAAAGTCATTTACTATTCTCAATGTATGTACCTACACGTTTAAACGAATTCTAAACATTTCAGAGAAAAAAAATACCGATTAGTTTTAAAAATAATTCTCTCAAGAAAAGCAGAATAATTGGTTAGGCCATCAATTTTCTCGTGACTAAATAATAACAACCGCGCTTATGACATACCGGGTGTTCTCCGGTTAAAACAACGGTACAACTGACAACGGGGACCAAAGTTAAACCGTTGGTCATGGTTTGTTATTTTCTAGATCTTTTACAGTGGTTTAGGGACCCAAAAGACTTAGTGACACGACCAGTGAAAGCAAGATTTTCGTAGTAACCAGTTGTAACTGTGCTGTGAAGGTCAAATAAGCAACCGCTCCGTAAAATGCTAGTATTCAGATGCATCTAATTAGACTGAAAACCGAGTTCAATCAACATACTTGGGAAAAAGTATAGGTAAGCATGTTGTTTGATAACTTGTTCGTGATTTTAAAATCTGAGGAAAACTATTTTGTACTCCTCAAATGGCTGACCACGCGTGATCCAAACCAATTTAATAGATAAATCTACATGGAATCCTTTTGCGTAGTTGGCAGAAAATCCTTAACCGACAACTACTGCTATGTTTAACTAATATTGGCATGTAGCCTGTCAATTACAACTTATGAACATAATTAATGTAATTAGTCACCGGAAATCAATGAATGCGCAGCAATATAATTTGAAATCATCATTCTCCTATTCTTATCCCTATTTAGTTGGAGTCGGTGCAGCATGTTTTCTTTTATTTTCATACTACTCTATTATTCGGCATTTTGTCGGACACCATCGGATCAGGCTATCCATCATATCTTTTGTCTTCCTCTACTTTCTTTACGACTTTTACTTCATTTCTCCGCATCACATGCCCATATTAAACCACAAACTTTTGCTTTTGCCACACAAAGTTTCGTTATCAGCGCTACTTTCAGACTTCTTCTTATATACTCGTTTCTTACTTTATCCATTCGTGAAACACCACACAAATACTCCTTAGCATTTTTATCTCAGTCACGTACAAATGCCTTGCATTCATTCGTTTTGTGGTCCAATATTCTGATCTGTACAAGACAGCAAGATGTTGTTTTATGAATCTTCCCCTTAAGTTGGCATACGGGAGTCGCATATTATTCTCGTAACGTGTCGCCATTTCATCCATACAATGTTGATTCTCTGCTTAACACTACGATCTATGTCGTCACCTCTTTGCACTAGTGAGCCCGATTGTTATTGATTTTTCCATCAGTAATTTTTCAGTAGCAGAGTTTGGTATTGTGCCCGGTTGATGACAATAGGCTCATCCCTTATTACATTGGGACTTAAAACATAACTGGCGAAATTTGAGTTTGCTATTAGGTACACTTCTGCCCAAGTCTTTCGGACATACGTGATGTTATCTTGTGATAATTTTTATAAAAAAAAAACAGTTATTGACCCAGCATTTAAGAATAGTGTGCAAGCACCTTTATGTTGCTAATGTCACATAAAGGTACGTTCGTTATCGAAGCAAGTTTTAAGTTATCAACTTATATTATATTAATAGTAATTTTGATATAATTTCATCGAGTTATTATAATATTTTATTACCAATTAATATTATACCAATCATTTTGAAACAAATTTCGTTTGAACGTGGGATGTCACTTACTTTATAAACTAAACGTTACTGCTTGTCACTTATCATAACAGATGTTCGTTCGTAGAAAAACTAACAAATAATGTTAAAAATTGGGAAGATTTTTAGAATAAATAGCTTTCAACGTAGGTAATAGTTGTATACCAAAATTACAATGAACATTGTAAGTATAAGTTTAGTTAAATTTAGATTGAACTAAAACAAATGTCAAGGTTATGTTTATAACCTTATTAAGCCTCAACGAATGTTATCAAAAAATATATCCACTTTGAAACTTTATGACAATTACGTCATTGGCGTAAATTAAGTTATTGCAAACACTAACGCCAAAATAATTATATGGCGATTATTGCATGCACAGTTTTTTTAATCACCAGTTTTTTTTTGTTCACGGTTCAGAGATCTCAATTAACCAGTTATGCTTTAGACGTCAGGCCGTTACCTCAAGTACCTTTAGTGCATGTGAGACCGTGTCATACGACACACGTTCCGTGCTAGTATAAATATTAAATACGCCAATTTATTTGGCGCAATAAGAACGTACTAAGCCTATTTTTGCCATACGGTTCTAAATTTAAATATTAGAAGACTATTACGTGAGTGCAGCCAATAGAGTATGTTTCTTTTTTTGTTTTATTTTTTAATAACTAGTTCACGACCGGGCCTAATGGAAGTATCTAGTCATGTTCTAGAACAGTTTTTTAAACCTATGCAAAATTAATATCTCTATCAATTGTTACAATTATTTTTGGTACTTGTACTGACAACTTAAACTTTGATCATCTCTAATGAAGATTAACACAGAAATTAAAAAATAAAATAAAAATTATGCATTACTTTACATGCTTAAATCGAGTTTTAGTCTTGCAGTTATTAGCATAGAATATTATTAGCACATAATAATAGTGCATGTCATCATTTATTTGTAACCATAGTGTAATAATAACGGTGAATTGCTTGCCAAGGAAAATACTTTAATTAATGAACTGACATTTTATTGTATGAAGTGTAAAAATATATAAGTGATGTTTATATTTTATTCAGTACATACAAAAGTGTTCTGGAAAGTATTGCTATGATAAGACTACCAACTGTATGTATATAATTAGCAAGAATATATAAAAGAGCTATCACAATAATTTTGGTGTATCTTTATAAAATATGCAAATAATTATGCTAGGTGTTAGGACGTTTCTCTATTTAGAGCCATGTTTTGAAGACTAGTGGGCTACTATTTCTATTTTTATTTTATACTAGCTTTTGCCCGCGGTTTGCTTGCGTTAAATTCCTGCTACCTGTAGTTTTTGCCCTTGTGCCTTATCTATTGTAATAGCAATGCTAAGTTATCCCTTTTCTTCCCGTTTTCTCCCTCATTTCTCACTTAAAAACAAACAGTTAGTCTATGTCCGTCTCCAGAGTCCCAACTATCTCTATACCAAAATTCAGCAAAATTGGTTTAGCCATTAAGGTGTGAAGATGTAACAAACAAACTGACTTTTGCTTTTATAATATTAGTAGTGAAATACTAAAATAAAAATATTAGGTATTGAAATAAATATATTTCCATCTTATATTTATTTATTAATTACTATCTGTCTTGCACGGTCTCACTCGCGTCTTTAGTTGCTGCCCCGCGCCCGTGGGTAGTAGCGTGATGTTGTATACCCTATGTTACTTTCTGATAATCTAACTTCCTAATAATGAAAAAATTGTTAAAACCGGTTCAGTAGTTTTGGAGCCTATTCAATACAAACATACAAACAAATCTCTATAATATTAGTATAGATGTGTAGATGCCAGATCCTTTACTTATTTTTCTTTTTATTACAGTGTAAACTATGGAAGAAGAGCATGATGTCTCTGTGAAGCTATTATTTTTCGCACGAGCTAAAGAATTGGCGGGAACAAGGGAGGCAACAATACGTCTCCCCACAAAGATCAGCTACAAAAAACTCCTGAACATAATAAGTGAAAACTACAATTTACAATCTATAAAGAACTATATTTTACTGGCTAAAAACGAAATTGTTTGTGAAGACGGTATTGACATTGATATTAGGGAACGAGATAGTATTGCTGTGATTCCTCCAATTAGTGGTGGCTAATATATCAATCCCTAAAAAAACCACTGAATTTCCAATCTCAGTTTTTGTCCTAATATGATGCAATAGTACAGTGAAATAAATTAGCAACATTACAGTCTCATTTATATCTAACTAGATAATTGTAGCTACCAAAAACAAGATGGATCACTTAAAGCTGACGATGGATAAGCTATTGGTGGAAGAAATTACGGATCTGGTTACCGATGACAAATGTGGAGCTATATCTGTCTTCATCGGAACAACCAGAGACAATTTTGAAGGCAAAAAGGTTAGTGCTTTTTTTTAAACTTCTCTTTCATTATTCACCTTCCCTTTTCACAATTATTTTGGGGCGGCGCACCATGGCTTTATCCATACTTCTCCTTTCATTTCTTGCCATTTACGCATAACTGTATTTATTATTATTAACGACACGGTTGGCGCAGTGGCTGAGCGATCGGCTGCTGCGCTGCATATCGCGGGTTCGATCCCCGCACGGAACAAATATTTGTATGGCCTACAAATAGTTGTTCCGGGTCTGGCTGTTTGTGTATGTGAGTTTAAATGTTTGTAAACGCATCCACGATACAGGAGTAATTCCTAGTGTGGGACAACGTTTTTTAAAAAAACAAAACTGTCTTTCTAAAGAAAGCAGTTTGGTGTTCATATTTTGGATGGTTTCCAATTTGTTTTTGTCTTATATATTACAATATAAACATGTGTTGTTGCGTATTGCAAGTCATGCGTATCGCGAGACAATTTTGGTGATATCATAGCAACTGATAAGTGATAATGGATGCTCGAACAAACATATTGTGTAATCTACAAATGATAACGATATATAATTTTAGACACAAGTAGGTATATAGGTGGTGAGTGCAATATTATCTTTGGTTTTTATCTCTGTAGGTCTTTGGATAATAAATAAACTATTTAAAGCTGAGGTCACACCACAGAGTACTATAATATAAAAGGAAAAGAGTGCCCTCTCTCGTGACTTTTAGCCATGACATGTTTGAAGCGCCATCTGCATTTCTGGACTAGGAACTACCGATCAATCACACACTCACACACGCATACGTTTACCTACATCCCTTTACACACTAATGTAGTTATTAAAATTAGATTTATATGAGCCATGTATTTCCCAGTACCGAACTATTTCGTTCAAATTTTCTTGCGGAATATTTTTTACATTCACATCAAGAAAGTAAGAACAAAGTTCGGCACGGGGAGATACTGGTTAAATACAAAAACATAGTCAAGCGTGTGCGCAGGCTATGGCGACCATTTTGATTTTACGTGTGTCATTGACATTAAAATGAGATGTTGAGACAAGCGAATATTCGGGCAGTGTTGCTATTATTTTCGTAATATTTAATTAATATAAGACATTATATACATCAACATAATCACTTTATTAAATGAAGAGTTGAATATATTTAAACTAACATTAAATTAGTTTAAAAATTAGAATTTCACTACAGAGACATCTATTGCTGCCGAGATAAAACTAAACATACGTTTCATACCTTTAAAATATAGATAGCGCTGCTTCATTTATCGCCAAGCTTGATGTAGGCAACTGTCCCCCCCCTGGGTCACACTCACGCAAATCCCACGCGGTATTTAAACACACATCTTTTTTCTTTAAACGTTGCCCCACACTAGGATTTCTCATGTATCGTGGATACCTTCACAAACATTTACCCCCGAATACTGAAACGTCACTCAAAATGTGAGGGCTGCTTAACATTTGAGCAGCTCTTAAACTTTAGATTTTGTATGGTCAAACGTCACTTCTGAGTCTCTGTTAAATTTAAGTGGGACTTAAATTGTGAGTGACGTTTCAGTATTCGGGGGTTAAACTCACAAACAGCCAGACCCAGAACAATTATCTGTATCCCCCCCCCCCCTCTTTGCTAGTGCCAGCCCGCGACGCTGAACCAGTAACTCAAAATCCCCCAAATAACGGAACTCAGATCGAGCCTGCCCCTTTGCTCTTTTCTCCCAGCGACGACCTAAGCCGAGGCCCGTATTCCGCAGCGGGTGCGCTTAGCTTGCAGTTGCTTAGCTTATAAGTTTTATGCCCCTGGCTGGAGGCTTTAAATGGAAGGCATCCACAGGACTGTCCGGTGAAGCAGATAATGACCTCATAAACCGAACTGCGAGATGCCATTAACAAAAACGGCTTAATATAAGGCTGAGATTGGACCCCGAAAACGGCCATGAAAACTAAAGTTATTAATTAGATGAATTATAATTTTGTCAAGTGTAAAAAATAAGTTGACAAGCAACATCGTAATGTGGGTGATTAAACAATGTAAAGGGACTTGTCTTCGAAATTAATGTTTGGCATTAAACATTCAATAAACACGAGTGTTATCATTTATCAGTTGTACAAATACCACGTCACTAGTTAAATGAGTTCCAAATCAAACAGGTTTTGGAACACGAAATGTTTTCGCATATATGTATACCTACTTATTAATTAGTTTTCAAAAAAAATAAAACCGACTTCTAAAAAAAACAAAAAACTGGAAAATAACTTTATTTCCGGAAGTCGGTGCCTTTTGTTGGTTTCGTTGACTTTATTGGCCACCCACCGACTTCCGGAAATAAAGTTATTTTCCAGTTTTTTGTTTTTTTTAGAAGTCGGTTTTATTTTTTTACTAAAAAGTTTTTATTTCAAGCTTTAGTCCCGTCTTAGATAAAATTTTTAGTTCCACATCAAGCTATAGATTAAATACTAAGTATCTATATTATGCTTTAGTATTAAACCAATTCAGAAATCATATGCATCATCCTCCTAGGGGATACAGCTGATACTTGATCTGATGTTTATGTTTTTTAATGACTAGGTGAGGGGTGGGGAGTGGGAGCAGGGTGACCGTATGGTCACCCTGCTCCCACTCGCCTGCCTACCCTGGCGAAACCCATACTTATACATGTGATTGCAGCAATCACGGCAGATTTGCTGTCATTTATTAAAGAGTGCCGTTGTATATCACTGAAGATCTATCACCAAATTACTGCGATGACCTTCCAAACCATAGTAGTACATACCATTTTTTGATCATTTGTGTTCGACAACTTCTAAAATATAAGCGACGAATGAGTATATCATCAACGTACACGAAGTCAATCTAATACGTATTATTAAAGATAACTCAAAAACTACGTGTCGGATCTTGATATTTTTTTTATGGGACCAAACGACAACCACCAGCTTTCGAATAAAAAAAGAATCATCAAAATCGGTTCACTCAGACCTGAGTTATGAGGTAACAAACACAAAAAAAAAAGAAACACATACACACGAATTGAGAACCTCCTCCTTTTTTTGAAGTCGGTTAAAAAATATCTTTTTTTTTATACTAAACCCTGCTCTCGGAATTTGTCCTGTATCGTGGTTGTGTTTACAAACATTAAACTCACATACACAAACAGCCAGACCCGGAACAACTATCTGTAAGCCCATCCATTCAAGTTATTCAGAGCGGGGATCGAAACCACGACACCCAGTGCAAGAGCCAGTGACTCAGCCACTGCGCCAACCATGCCTTTGTCGTGAAGCTATAATACTGACGGCCTATAATGGCGGGTTTGGCAAAATCATAATAGTTTAATAATATGAGTTATCGCCCGCGACTGCGACGGCATGGCATAGTTATTTTAGGTTAATGCTAACTTTAACCAGGGCATAGTTACTTTAGGTTAATGCTAACTTTAACCAATAAATTAGTATATTTCTCTCCCTTTTTCTTCCCTTTTTCTTACTTTTTAGGGTTCCGTAGTCAACTAGGAACCCTTATAGTTTCGCCATGTCTGTCTGTCCGTCCGTCCGTCCGTCCGTCCGTCCGTCCGTCCTCGCTTAATCTCTGTGACCGTTTGCACTAGAAAGCTGAAATTTGGTACCAATATGTATATCAATCATGCCGACAAAGTGGTAAAATAAAAATTTGAAAAAAATGTTTTATTAGGGTAGCCACCCTATATGTAAAGTGGGAAGTGTTTTTTTTTTAATTTCAACCCTAACGTGTGATATATTGTTGGAAAGGTATTTAAAAATGAATAGGGGTTTACTGAGATCATTTTTTGATAATGTCAATAATTTCGGAAATAATCGCTCCAAAAGTAAAAAACAATGTGTCCCCCCCCCTCTAACTTTTGAACCATAAGTCTAAAAAATATGAAAGAAAACTGAAAAGTAGAACTTTATAAGGACTTTCTATGAAAATCATTTTGAACTTGATTGACACAACAGTTTTTGTACAAAAAAGACAAAAAGTTGTACAAAATAATTTCTGGACTAAGTTTGTAGTATAATCGTAATGCAAGCTTTTTTTGTAACTTTGTTTACATATTTTATTATCCTGAACGTATCTTTTTTCAAACAAAAAAAGAATTATTGAAATCGGTTCTCGCAATCCAAAATTACCACCGAAATTGCACATCTTTGTATTAATTAGTAACCCAATTCCTCGAGAGATGGCGCTGTAGGTACTTATTAAATTGGATCGGGTATTACCGAATTGTTCGGTTGGCCTCATAACTGGGAACACTTATTGTGACGGACGGGAAACTACGGAACCCTACACTGAGCGTGTCCCGACACGCTCTTGGCCGGTTTTTAGCCTATGTCCGTCTCCATTGTCCCAACTATCTGTTTACTCTTTACCAAAGTTCATCACAATCGGTTGGGCCATTTAGGCGTGAAGACGTAACAAACATACAAACTCACTTTCGGTTTTATAATAAGTAAGGATTTATTATTATTAATTCATAAAGGTAATCGGCATTATTGACATTTAAAAAATGCTGATTATTAGCCTTTTTTGCGGATGGGAAACCATCAAATAACTTCCCCCACTCTAATGGAGCGGGGAGGGGAGTGTCAAACTTGTACTGACTAAAACCCACCCATGTTCCTTCTATTGCCCTTTATGTACCGGGGCCGCGGTATCTCTTTCGAACAACCCGCAACCCCGGCAGGCGGCGGCCCTGGCAGGCCCCTCTGCTTTGCTGACATTTTCATTATTAGCCTTATTTGAATAAATTACTTTTGATTTTGAGTCGTTTTTGTTATGCAGGTGGTGAGGCTGGAGTATGAGGCATACGAGTCCATGGCCATCAAGGCTCTGAAAGCGATCTGCGATGAGGTCAGAAACAAGTGGCCCGCCGTCCACAATATAGCTATATACCACAGGTTTGTGTTCTTTATATACTTTAACCCACATGCTAAAGCCGGGGAACTTTTTTTCAACCAGAAAGTCTGATAACCAGTCTTAACAAGGGGTTTTGTATTACTAAGAACTAATTGTGGAGGTCAGATAGGTAGTCGCTCCATGTAAAATACTGATATTCAGCTGCTTCCTGTTAGACTGGAAGCCGACCCCAACATACATAGGTATATATGATACCTTTGCAACATATATTTTGTTTTTAATTTTCATACGTCTACTTTTTTTAAACCAAAACCTACATAAGATGCTCTTAAAATTTTCTTTCTTTTTGCATTGCCTGTTCAATATTCATTTACGGATAGTGTAGCTGATACTGATCATATGTATTTATTTACTAGCAGGTACCCGCTGCTACACCCGCGTGATATCGAAAAAAATGTATTCATGTGTATACACCTATAGTTTTGACGTGAAAGAGTAACAGACATCTTCACACACATTCGCATTTATAATATTAGTAGGATGGTAGGATTAAAACTTTATGCACAAGTAAAAACTGTACAAAGGCGGACGCCTTAGGCATTTTTAATCAGTCCACCTTAGGGTGATGCAGAGACAAAACACAGTTGCGATAACAGAAAAAAACCGGGCCAGAGCGTGTTGGTTTCGCACACCGAAGGATCCGTACAAACTGGCAACATATACATACTTATCTTTTGACTACGTAAACTTAGACATACGATTTTGCCACAACACCAAGCGACCACAGAGTTGAGTATATGGTTTTAATTTTAACAACATTCACGCGTTCCTGAGATAAAAGATCTTGACAGACAGACGGACAACGAAGTGATCCAATAAGGGTTCCGTGCTTTTCCTTTTGAGGTACGGAACCCATACAAGAATAAATTAAACTTGTTTATAAACATAAAACAAAGTTATAAAACGTTAACAGAATAGATCGTAACGAGACAAAAACTTCTTGTAAAAAATGTTCACGAACTTTCTTTTTGAAAGTAAACTGACTGGTTACCGTCCTGATAATATGAGGGAGCTCATTACAAAGAACTAAGTACTACTAAAATCGAATTATTTATTTCTTTGCAAACAAGTTTTTTTTTTGTTAGGGTGGGGAATCAAATAACTTCCCCCGCTTTGGGCGGAGCGGGGGGGATTGTCAGACTTGTACTGACTAAAACCCACCTATGTTCCTTCTATTGCCCTTTACGTTCCGGGGCCGCGGTATCTCTGTCGAACAACCCTTCACCCCGTGCGGCGGTGTCCCTGGCAAGCCCCTCTGCTTTGCTGACATCTCTTTGAGGCGCGCGTGAAAGACTATTGCAAACATGGATTTAGATAGTGTATAGGTATTTATTGTAATAAAGTTCTACATGTACTATTTTACGTTACATAGGCAAATGCAAATGTTTCCAATTCTAAATTTCAAATATGTGGTAGATTATTGAAATTATAAAAAAAAATTAAATTATATTAAAATGTCAGCGTGGTCACAGTATAAAGAAAAATAAATGAATCATTACTAATATTATAATATAAAAGCGACAGTGAGTTTGTTTGTTTGTTACGTCTTCACGCCTTAATGGATAACCCAATTTTGATGAATTTTCGTACAGAGATAGTTGGGACCCTGAAGACAGACATTAGACATTTTTTTTTTAAATGAGAAAAAAATAATAATAAATATCGTGGGACAACTCACACACGGCTATCTGATCCGAAGCTAAGCAGAGCTTGTGTTATGGTAACCAGAAAACTGATATACATACTTATATAATTTATAAATACAAACATATTATAGATAAATCACACCCAGACACAGAACAAACAATCATGCTCATCACACAAAGTTTGTCCCGGGTGGGAATCGAACCCACGACCTCCGGCTCAGCAGTTTGGGCCACTAACCACTAGACCAACAGGCCCGTCAAAGATACAACATACGTTTTGTCGTCTCTTTAAAAATGAGGGATGACAAGGGAAAACTTAGCTTTGCTATTACAATAAATAAGGCAAAAGAGCAAAAACTACAAGTAGGAAGTACCTACAAATCAGGAAAGGGGAACTGTGTTACCCCGAATTTTACGCGAGCAAAAGCTAGTAATTATGACGTATAGTCCGGGCTAATTAAGCAAAAAATAACTCTACAGTGAGTTGAACTGCGAGTGGCATTACCAAAAAAAACAAGAAAAAGAATATAACGTCTGCCAGGATTACAATAATTACAAACTAAGAACTATTTATTACTTACTAAGAATATTACTTTAATTTTTACAATAGATTTATTAAAGAATTAATTTTGAAATAAGAGATGAAGGCTTTACTGAACACTTGAATTGACAAAAGCCTTGTAAATTATTCGATTGTCAATATTGATGTAGATGACGGAAAAATTCAGCGTTTCATTCTTATGTTAAACGATAAGTATATAGCTCACTAAGTGTTTCAAGTTCTTAGTCCATCCAAACTAATATTATAAATGCGAAAGTAACTCTGTCTGTCTGTCTTTTCTTCACGCCTAAACTACTGAACCGATTTGTGTGAAATTTGGTACAGACATAGTTTGGAACTTAAGAAAGGACATGGATAGTTTTTATTACAAAAAATAAAAATAAAATATATTCCAGCGCCATCTTTGACGGGCCTGTTGGTCTAGTGGTTAGTGGCCCTGACTCCTGAGCCGGAGGTCGTGGGTTCGATTCCCACCCAGGACAAACTTTGTGTGATGAGCATGATTGTTTGTTCTGTGTCTGGGTGTGATTTATCTATAATATGTATGTATTTATAAATTATATAAGTATGTATATCAGTTGTCTGGTTACCATAACACAAGCTCTGCTTAGCTTCGGATCAGATAGCCGTGTGTGAGTTGTCCCAAGATATTTATTTATTTATCTATTGGTCAAAAGGCATCGGCATCAATTCAGTACTATAAAATAAATGTTGAGCTGTTAATATGCTCCGTGCTGCCGGAAGTCACTATTCCACGCGAACGAAGTCGCGAGCAAAAGCTAGTATCTATACTAATATTATAAAGCTGTTTGTATTAATAAAATATTATAAAATTGTTGTTGTTGTTTCAAATGGACTATCCAACACTAAAAGAATTTTCCAATTCCAACCAGTAGTCCCTGAGATTAGCGCGTTCAAACAAACAAACAAACTCTTCAGCTTTATAATATTAGTATAGATAGATTATTTGACATATTATTAATGGTCGCATTTAGGTAGTATTACAGTAGATAAAAATGCTATCTATTTAGGTACTTAACCAAAATCGCGTCGCTGAGGGAGGACAGCAAGGGACAGAGATGTTTAAATCAGAGTGATGTTTAAATCTGAGTGATTTTAGTTTAGTGTGTAAAAGAGTACTTTTATATCCTTTCATCAAATTATTTCTCCAGATCTGGGCTGAATGTGAGGGAATGTCAAACTTGTACTGACTAAAACCCATCCATATTCCTTCTTCTTCCCTTTATGTTTCTGGGCCGCGGTATCTCTTCCAAACAACCTGTAACCCCGGCAGGAGTTTTACTCCGTTTATTATTGTACACGCGACGGCAGGTTAACCTATTCTAAACTATTATAACCTGATCTCTCTACTACGGAACTTACACCGTAGTTAGAGAGATCAGGTTAAAATGGTTTTGTGTAGGTTGATGTACCGTCGTGTGTATTTGCATCAACAAAGATGCCACAGAGTTTATTAATTAAATCTGGACGCAACTAAAGGTCACAAATCACTTCGTTGAGTCTAGAATCAGTGTAAATAAACTTTATATGCAATGACGTATTGATAACAAGGGACATAATTATTTAAGTAGATAAATGCAACTTCATACCCTGGCTGAGATAACGCCACACATCCATACTAATATTATAAAAGCGAAAGTGAGTGTGTTGGTTTGTTACGTCTTCACGCCTACATGGCAAAACCGATTTTGATGAATTTTGGTACAGAGATAGTTGGGACCCTGAAGACGTACATAGGCTATTTTTTTTTAAAGAGTGAAACATGTGGAAGAAACAGAGGAGAAAGGGAAAACTTAGCATTGCTATTACAATAAATAAGGCGCTAGGGCAAACACTACAGGTGGCAGGTACATGCAAATCAGGAAAGGGGCAACTGTCTTATTCCAAATTTAACGCAGGCAAAGCCGCGGGCGAAAGCTAGTGCTACTATAAAAATAAAATGAAATAAGTCTTTATTTCTGAGTTCTTTGCAGTAATTCTTAAGACAAATATTTTGATCGGTACGTTTTTCCCCAGTTTGTCTATCGACACGGGCCTCCTCTAAAAAAAATCCACATATCCCTATCTCTCGAAATTCTCATCCATTTTGGTCCACCAATTCCCTTTGCTACTATAATAAATAATACAGTAATATATTTCAAATTTTTTAAAAAAAACAACAATAAACAAATATTATATAATTTGACGGGCCTGTTAGTCTAGTGGTTAGTAACCCTGACTGCTGAGCCGGAGGTCGTGGGTTCGATTCCCACCCAGGACAAACTTTGTGTGATGAGCATAATTGTTTGTTCTGTGTCTGGGTGTGATTTATCTATAATATGTATGTATTAATAAATTATATAAGTATGTGTATCAGTTGTCTGGTTACCATAACACAAGCTCTGCTTAGCTTGGGATCAGATAGCCGTGTGTGACTTGTCCCAAGATATTTATTTATTTATTTATATAGGTACTACTCTAATTAAATAGTAAATATAAGACTTTTAGACTTACAATTAGGTGTCAAATAATGATAACGCTATTTGAACAATTGTGCAATAACTTGTGAGACTTGATATCAGCATTTTATGTGGAAGTAAAATCGATTCGATAGGTACTTACAAATGAGAAAGTAAAACTTATTATGTATGTTAACTGATAACGATGATGTTTGTAAACGTTTTAATGAGCATTTAATGAGGTAACGTTGTTTTTAACCGCAAGAACCATATTATTTTACCACATTCGTACATTTATTTATTTTTCCACATATTTTTAAATATTTCTTAAAATCATAAAAAAAAACATTTAAAAACCCACCGGTATCGGGAACAGGGTCCAAGCTACCGGCAGTCAGGGTCATTTTACCACATTATTATTTTATACCATAATTTGGTTATTTTTAGGGTTTTACTTTAAAGGGAAAAAACGGAACCCTTATTGGATCTTTGTTGTCCGGTCTGTCTGTCTGTCTGTCAAGGCCCTTTACCTCGGGAACTCGTGGAGGTATCGAGTTGAAATTAAAGACTCAAGTCTGCGACCCCTTGGAGCTGTGTAAAAAACAACCTTTTAAGTCTACGCCGTCAAAAGAAATGGCCGTTTATATAAAATACAAAAATATTTCCAGTTGAAAACCAGTGTCCGTCACTAGGTGCCCGCCAGTTTGCTGATCTGGGTCTATTTGGCGCAACCATGAGACACACAATAATTATAATTATACTTTTTATGTTTAGATTTTTTGGAGTTTACTCCTTAAGAATCGATTTTCATATATAAGGCGCCCGGTATGAGAAAAATCCGAGGGGTAAAACCTACTAAAGTAACGAAAATGTGTCACGTTTTTTGGGCGCACCTTTAGTGCGCAACTTTCTAATTTGGCTGTGAGTGTATTAAGACGTACATATGGTATGCTGTATAGGCGACTATACCTATATACTATATGTTATTGGGCTTGTTTGTTGCTATCAGTGTCGATGTATTTATATTGCAATTTTTTTCATTAATTTGTGAATTTTCCCTTTTATATGATATTAATCTTTTTTCAGTTGAATAAACTCTGTTTTGCGTATGGTTAGATACTCGTACTTAAGGAGTAAACTCCAGTCGTGCGTCGGAGCTGACACACACACTTTTTTTTACTATACATGAGCCAAATAAACTTATTTTCTTTCTTTCCCAATCGGTGCCGAAATGCAGTTGTTCTCTTCTTCACTGCAATTTTTGTCCTGGATTTGCCTTAAAAATAAAAATGATGTATGGTAAACATAGAAATAAATCACTGCCATACAAAATTACGTGCTCAGTAAACAACTTGCCAGGGTCAGTGAAACAGCATGATTATTATATTATCAATAGAAAATTGCATATATCCTCTTTAACTTGTTAAAGTATTAATTTTGAACTCTATCGCGTATGTTTACGGATCATTGTTGTTTACAGAAGGCACTAGAATGCTAACATACGTATGAATAAGGTATCAAAGTTATGTGTGACCTCGGTTTAACGTTTTTTTGTGATTTGTAGCATTAGCGCGTTAATAAACATAAAAACTGGTCAAGTTTTTTTTTAAACACTAGGCATATTTCCTGTATCGTAATTTCACATTCCTAAACAGCCAGACCCGGAACAACCCGCAACCCCGCAGCGTGCACTAAATCGCAAAAAGTGGAAGAAAAGAAGCATTTGCTTTGCAGTGCGACAATATAGGCGTTTAATTATAGTAATACTAGCTGTTCCCCACGGTTTCACGGTGGAACGAAGCGCGCTGCTCAGCACCTGTTGGTCGTAGAGTGATGTTATATAGCCTATAGCCTTCCTCAAGAAACTGGACTATCCAACACTAAAAGAATTTTCCAATTCCAACCAGTAGTCCCTGAGATTAGCGCGTTCAAACAAACAAACAAACTCTTCAACTTTATAATATTAGTATAGATTAGTCTCTTTATTATTTTTTACACTCATTGTTTCCATTTTTAAAATAAACATGCAAAGCGTCACAAACATTTACAAATACATATATATACGGAGCAGGATCCAAGTTATCGGAGGTTAGGGCTCCAGAAACATGAACCCTTCCCATAATGCGGACCGCATCGAGGAGGTACCTTCTAACCAAGCTTGATCCAACCGTCTATCATCATCATTTTCCTGCCCTTGTCCCATTCTATTTGGGGTCGGCGCAACACGTTTTCTTCTTCCATTCTCCCCTATCAGACGTCATGGCATCATTTACTCCTTGATCCAACCGCCTATGATGTTATACAATTTTAAATAACAAAAGTATGTCTTCAACAGACTCGGCTTCGTCCCTAGCCGGGAATCATCAGTCGTCATTGCAGTAAGCAGCCCCCATCGACGGGATTCCCTGGACGCTGTCGCCCACTGCATCGACACCCTGAAGGCCAGCGTGCCCATCTGGAAGAAGGAGGTTTACGAAGCCGATGCCCCAGTTTGGAAGGAGAATGTCGAATGTGCGTGGTCCACGTAGAGCTTGTTACGGTTAGACCGTCGGCTGAGTTTATGTATAGCTTCTTTGTAGATTTATTGAGCGAAGCAAGGTGTTTGGCTACTATTTGAAGATGGCATGGGCCAGAGAAGGCCGATAAATTCAAATTTAATAGTTTTTTTTACACGAATCCATTTTTACCTGATCTCTCTTTATTACGGTGTGTGATCCGTAGAAGAGATCAGGTTATAATAGTTTAGAATAGGTTGATCTGGCTTCGGGTGTACAACATGACACAGACCTGCAAAATGCATAAAACGGCAGTAAATTTAAATTTCGCTGTTTACTCTGTAGCATTTACCCTAACTAAAACCGTCAAATGCACTATAGTTGTTTAATTCTCTTTGATTTAATTACCGGGTTTGAAGTCGTTTTAGGGCATTTTAGGTAAATTCTTTGATTAGTTAACATAACTAACAAAACATGTGTGTACTATTAAAAACATTTCTACTTATCCCTTCGGGTTCTACAAGCGTGATGTTTAGTATCTATGTCCCAGATATAGATAGACATAGATAGCGCAAGAGCAACTTCTTCACGTGCCCAGTTTACGAACAAAAAAACAGACAGATACCTTTAAAATGATTAATTGCGTTGTAATAAATTGTAAAAACTGTCGTCGATCGCTAAAAAGACGTCACATCACTAAATATAGTGCTTGTAACAACATAGTGGGAATTCAAAAAATGGCACGCTTGGTTTCTTTTTTGATACTTGCGTTATCGCTGTCTAACTACAAGCTGTTACATAATAATCACAACACCTTCGGCGCGGTCTCTCAGACCGTGAACTGAAAAAAAAATCTAGAAATTACTTTATATTTTTTTTAGTTTTTCCATACATGTTGATCAGGTGGTCGCATCTGTTTCTTTACAAACTTCAATAAATATTTTTTTGCAAGTTTTGAGAACTCCAGTTACAAAAGTGATTCAGTTTTATAGTCCAAGAGACCGCACGTAAAGCTTTCCGTTTATTATGTTACCTTGTATATCTGTGGTCTATGGTTAGAACTTAGGCTTCAATTATTATAGCCTTTGATTGTTATTATGAGCTTTCGTGTTTTATTTTGAGCTCTATATACAGTGGTTTTAGGGTTGTTTTTTAGGTTTTGATAATAATGTTGATTAGTGTTAGGTGTAGTTGATAGATCCTTTTGAGTTTTTAAAGCTCTTTTCTTGTTAGGATGTTGAGGAAGCATTGGGCAAATGAGGGTAGGATTTAATACTAAGATGTATTTTCGTACTATTTACTTGTTTTCAAGATTTAATATTCATTTATTTGCAAAAACATGTGTATACTAAGACCAACTAGCAGCGATACGAAAGGTCATTAACCTAAAGAACAACTGTGGCGTTGATAATCTAATATTTAGCTCTTTCCATCTTGTGCCTTTGTCGTAATGTCTCGTTCTCCCGGCAAAAACATGACAACGTTAAGACGGGTTCGCCAACATTCGGGCGGCCATTTTAGATGGGGTTTTAGCATGGGTTTTGTTTACATTTGGTATCGCTTCTCATTGGCCGTGCTATAGATAATATACATGGTATGATGCTTATTATTGGTGTTATAAACATTTTTCAGGCTCAACATGTTTTAGTTGGCTGGTGTACAAATTATATCGAAAGTTAGTAACATCTAAAGCAAGAATTTTTAGTTTGTCATCTAAAGTAAGAATTCTCCATTCTAACTACCTGAGTGCCTCATGGTGTAGTTGTCGTTAGCGCAACTACTAAGCATGTGGTCCTAGGATAAGCTCCCGGGTCGACAAAGTGTTATTGGTGGGTTTGCAAAAGGAATTTCTCATTAGCATGTAAAAATATTATGATTTAACAGATTTTCTATGGAGTTTCTTGCCCATTCTTCTCCATAAAGATCAACGCTTTGGTATGGGCAACTACAGTACTTTCACAAGTTCATTATGACTTATGACTGTAGCAGCATCTTTTTTTGTTTTTGTAATGGTCTAATTGAAATAAATGCTTTGAGTTTGAGATTCTGGATTTGAAAAAATTATCGCAATGACAGTCAGGCAGACAAATAATACATGTGATTCTTTCGTTAATGTGTTAGAGTACCCCTCTACCACATTTTATTCTCGTACATTTGTCGGCTGACGAAAGTTGCAAATACGATGCAAATAGAACTGAAAATGGGAGAACTCTTCGTGTCATTGTTCAATTGACGACACAACCAGAATCACGTCTTAACCATTTTTTTTATAGGATAGGATAAGTCATCAAATAACTTGCTCCGCTCTGGGTGGGTGGGGGAGTGTCAGACTTGTACCGACTAAGACCCACCCATGTTCCTTCTATTGCCCTTTATCTCCCGGGGCCGCGGTATCTCTTTCAAACAACTCGCAACCCCCGGTATGTGGTTGCCCTCTGCTTTGCTGACATCTCTTTGAGGCGCGCGTGGAACACTAACGCGCCGTGACCACGGACTGTCATCAATAGACGGGCGGACGGTGAGCTTGTTATTGCTCATCCTTCGGTTAGAACGATTTCATATCATGTAGGTTCTTCCTTGTTAAGGAAAATGGCTTGGTGGCTCAGTTTTTTTGTTATTTATATGTATCCTTACTAATATTATAAAAGCGAAAGTGAGTTTGTTTGTTTGTTTATTACCTCTTCACGCTTTAATGGCTGAACCGATTTGGATGAATTTTGGTACAGAGATAGTAGGGAACAAGGAGACGGACATAGGCTAATATTTTTTTAAAAAAAGTGGGATGTGAGGGAGAAAGAGGGAAGAGAAGGGAAAACTTAGCGTTGCTATTAGAAATCAATAAGGCGCAAGGGGAACTGTGTTACCCCAAATTTAACGCGGGCGAAAGCTAGTTTATTTATATTTTATTGTTGGTATAAAACTTACTTTAAGAGTTGTTTGTGGACGCGATAAAAATGTAAGGCATACTTATGTATGTGTAAAAATTGTCTTCAGTAAAACTGAATAGTTATTAAAACTGTAAGATAAGGGAAATTAACTCTTCTATGATTAAAACGGTTAGTCTTAATAAGTAATGTTTTATATCAATAATATGTTTTTTATAAACGTTTTAGTACATAGCACGAAATGCATGATTTTTTAAGTTTTTTTCTGTTTTTTAAATTCTATTTACAAGTAGATATCGCTTTTTATTTACATTTAAACTCAAACTCGTTTGATGTTTAAAAAAAGTTTGGGTGGAAGCAATTTTTTTACATTCTAAATTTAAGTTTATTTTCCTATTTGTTGTAGGCAATTTAGTTTGTAAGTGATCAATGCAGTAATCAAAAATAAAGTTTAAGATTGTTTCTAGTAGTTTTCATTGATAACCGAGTGATAACATTCTGATAAGGTCATAAGTTCGATTCTAATGTCGTGCGTAGTTATTGATAGTTATAAAGGACTGTTTTCATTGTATTTGCAAGTTAAAATACACCTTGAATAAACCTGTGTAGAATTTTTCACGCAGAATACAGCAATAGCAAAAATCTGTTTTTTCAATCACTCTATCTTTACTAATATTAAGTATAAAGAATAAAGATTTGTTTGTTTGTATCGAATAGGCTTCAAAACAACTGGACCGATTTTAACCATTTTTTCACTAATCGGAAGCTACATTATCAGAAAGTAACATAGGCTATACAACATCACGCTACTACCCACGGGAGCGGGGCAGCAAGTAGTTGTTTAACTAGCTGCCATTTTTTCTGTGATTGTTGCCACAATTCCAAAGGTTATAATAGTAAATTAAAAAGTGGAAAACACGTAATATTATAGGCTAGTAAGAAACCAAATATATAATAATTATTATGTTGACTCCTGAACTGGAACTAAGGAAGAACAAATGACCTTAAAAAAGCATACTAGAAAAAAAAAATTAGAGGTGTCAAGGGACACCCGGATGGAACGAAGTTCCTATAGAAATGAAAATATCTGGCTTGCTTTCTATAAGAGAGAGACAGACAGACAGAGAAACATGCGACGCCGCACAGCTTACAATAGCTTACTATAGCAAAAAGTGTCGTGACAACTTTTTGTAAGAATTTTTTCCGTCTAGCCCCCTTTCACAACGCGCGATAAGGAACTTCGTTCCAATATGACTCAATATACAATAGAACATGCAATGATTTAATATAAGAGACAAACCTTTTGGTTACTACACTAGCCGCACACTGCGCACTTTCTTCAACCGCACATATGCGTTCGTAGCACTACACGAAAGATTTGTTGAACTCGCAGAAGCATTTACCCCACAGAGTTACTGAACTATTTGATAAGCGTTTACAAAAACCAGGCAAAATTAAAAAGATCCGAGGAATTGAGAACCTACTCCTTTTCTAAATCCTGTTGTAATTGTTTTCTTTTTGACATTAAATAGTTTAGAGAGAACACTTACTATACTGCTCTAAGGCTGATTGCTTATACCATACACAGAAGAACGACTTCTGCACTGCATGTCGCGGGTTCGATCCCCTCACGGAACAAGTATTTGTATGACATACAGGTATCTAGTTGGTTCGGGCCTGGTTGTTTGTGTATGTGAGTTTAAATGTTTGTAATACAGGACAAATTCCTTCCTAACCAAAACGCCTATAACAAATCTTTAATTTAGACTACAGTTTAGTATTATTAGTGTTTTCAATTACATTATTAACCCCCGAATACTGAAACGTCACTCAAAATGTGAGGGCTGCTTAACATTTGAGCAGCTCTTAAACTTTACATTTTGTATTGTCAAATGTCACTTCTGAGTCTCTGTTAATTTAAGTGGGACTTAAATTTTGAGTGACGTTTCAGTATTCGGGGGTAATTCAAGCCTATCTAAGAAAACCCCAAAAAACCACAACACCAAGCTAAAACCCACAAAACACATTACAGGCACCGTACCAGATTCAACACCAATCCCAACTCCCGCGCCGAACCCAGCGCCACCTGTCGACAAAACCCTGGTCCAGATCAACGTCTCCTGCGAAGAACTGCAGCAGCGTATCAACAACTTTATGGAGCGAAAGAGGGAACAAGTGAACATCAGCAATATCCACGACTTTATACCTGACAAGCAGGATGATATGGAGACGGAGACGTGTGCTCGAGTGAGGACACAGTTCGTGAGGAGGAGTGATTCGAAGGGGCATTTGAAAAGTAAGGAATATTTGTTTATTAGCTTTACGCTCTGTGGATGCGAGCAATGTGTAGCTCTAGTGACAACAGGTCGGCGCGCTCTCGCGCCTCAAAGAGATGTCAGCAAAGCAGAGGCCTGGCTGGTTGTTCGAAAGTATAATACCGCAGCTCCGGAACATCAATACGATTTTATAAAAATACTAGCTGTGCCTAGTGGTTTGACCCGCTGCTCACTTAGGGATATCAAAAATAGATGTTGGCCGATTCTCAGACCTACCCGACATGCACACAAAATTTCGTTAAAATCGGTCCAGCCGTTTCGGAGGAATATGGGAACGAACACTGTGACACGAGAATTTTATATATTAGATTATACTTTAAAAGAGTGTCCATCCATGGAGTTTCTTGCCCATTCTTCTCCATAGAGATCAACGCTTTGGAATAGGCAACTACAGTATTTTCACAAGTTATTATGCCTTGTGACTGGGACTGTAGATCCGTTTTGTTTCTTGACATTCAAAAGTGCCTGTACTGGTCTAATTGAAATAAATGATTTGATTTGATTTAAAGGGCAAAAGAAGGAACATGGGTGGGTTTTAGTCAGTAAAATTCTGACACTCCCCCAAAGTGTTTTGATGATAACCCATTCGTAAAAAAAATCGCTTTATATTTCGTGTTTATAACAAGAATCGGTCTATACACTAAGCGGTCTCAGGAAATACAAAGACATCGAACATTTAGTACCAAACTTCAAATCGTAATTATTCTTCGTAATCATCTCAACATTCATCTTCAACAGGGAAATATAGATCTGGACATCATTCAAGTTCCGAACAGCTAGTACCCAAAATTTACTAGTCTTCTGTTAAGTCGCAGCACAAAGCGACCACAGATTTGAGTATATGGTTTTAAATTCAACTCGATACTTCAAGGCGTTTCTGAGATAAAAGTTCTTGAGAGACAGACAGACGGACAACGAAGTGATCCAATAAGATCCGTTCCGTCAAAATCACTATCGGGGCGTTCTGTAATTCCTGTCAACTACCATAGGGAAAAAGGCGAAATTTATTTATTTAACTATTTATGTACAGACGCCTGCACATCAAGCTACTACAATCTGTCAGATTTCTTTGATAGATTTTCGACTTTGAACTTTTTGATTTGACTTTGAACTTACAATAAACCAGACAGGATAAAAACATATAAAATTTGAGTACAAAGGTACTGCTTATTTCTTAAGTAATTTCTACCAGCAGACCTGCGAAAGGAGTTATGAGAACGAAATGTAGACAGTAGTCTGTGAAAGAGTACGAGAAAAATATGTATGTGTGTGCCTTAACCTATTATAACTACGAATATTTATATTTGTTTTTTTCCAGTTAGAAAAGTCCACAACGAATGGGGTCCTCAGACCGTATCAGCTGCCGACATGTACCCGGAGCAGATAGACAACAGTGGCTTACCCTCATCCATAGCAGAGCGCGTGGTAGCCATCGAGAAGTATCTGAACATCGGGCCCGTATCCAAGGACGTGTATAAACGATTGAAGGAAATGGAGGATAAGATCGCGGACCTGCAGGCGGTGTCGCCGGAGTATGCTCAGTTCTGGGTACGTATTCTGTTTCGTAAGGGTCCGTTCACACAGACCGGCTCGGAGAGGAGAGGAGTTCTCTCTACTCTGTTTTCAACGTGATAAGAATTATCACGTTGAAAACAGAGTTTTTAGTATTTGTACTAAGGTTTATTTTTGCATGTGCACTGTTTTTGTCATTAAGAATGCTTGAAGGCGCTTGGTGTGAAATAATAAGAGGAGGTGACCGGCTCTGATCGCGTTCTTTTTCTCGATCGTGCAGCTGTTTGGCTCCGATTGCATGCTCTTTAACGCTCGCGCAGCCGATCGGTTCCGATCGCGTGCTCTTTCTCGTTCGCGCAGCTGATCGGCTCCGATTGCGTGCTCTTTCTCGCTCGCGCTCTCGCTTCCAGCCGGTCTATCTGAAATAGTTGGCGGCTCCGCTCGACTAACTCCAACAAGCGTATACGATCCGGTCTGTGTGAAAAGAAAACTGCTCGCCGATGCTCTCCGAGCCGGTCTGTGTGAGCGGATCCTTAATGACAAATAATGTTTATTTTTAACCAACTTCTAAAAAACGAGGAGGTTCTCAATTCGTCGTAATCTTTTTTTTATGTATGTTCACCGATTACTCAGAGAAGCCTAGAAGTTACTTTCCAGTAGACCTACCATGACGTATTAAAGCAGAACTAATTCCACTGAGGGAAAGAGATGGTGCTAGACGGGTGTCTAGCTCTGTCTCTTTCCCTCAGTGGAATTAGTTACGTCATGGTAGGGTTTCAGGTGGTCCCATATTTTTTTTTTTATATTTCTAGGTAGTTTATGAGTTATCGTCTATAATACTTTTTTTTCTCTATGTCTATATGGATGATCTGCTCATCTTTTAGTAACAATGGAAAATGAATACTCGATAAAAAATATGTGATGTATCATTATACCATAACTAAAAACGCTGAAATAAAAATCTTTAAGATAGTAAAGCAATTGTATGAAATAAATATTATCTGTATTTTTTTCTAGAAAACTACACGAGACGCTGATATGAAACAAGAGAGGGAGGTAGACTATGCCTTCACAGCTGATGACATCGCAAGGAAGATAGAACAGCTGGAAAGGGGAATGATGTGATGAGCCACTTTACACCGTGATATACTGGCCTATCATTGTTCTGCTGTTGTGAAATGGCCTTTTCTGTGTTATAAATAACGTGTAAACAAACCGTTGACGAAGCAAGTCATTCTAGTAACTCATTCTTGTAAAGCACTCAAAACATAATGCTGATAGATAGCCTTGAATATTACGAAGTTTCTGGAGGTATAAAAAAAAAGGAAAAATTTGAAAATTTGACCCTGAATAATATTCAGGGTCAAAGTTTCAAATTTTTCCTTTCGGAGATATTATATCCGAAACTATATGGTTCCCAAGTATGATCTAGAACAAAAAAAATATCGCAACGACAAAGAAAAATAGTGCCTTTGAGCTTCGTTGAAGGGTACTGTTCAAAATAAAAACACATTTAATATTAACTTAGTAACTTTAATGTAGGAATCAAACAACTGTGGTATAAGCACATGTTAGATATAAATAAACATTTTTTAATGTAACATTGTTTTTTTATTTACACTTCAGTTTTATTATTAAGAATAACTAACTCCTTTTGATGATTACTCTGAATTGCAAGTTATATTGAACGGAATTACTTCAAGAAACCGGGTGTTAACTGTTAACTCCTATTTTTATAGTCAGGGAAATATTTTTTTTAAGATTCCACAATACTTTTAAAATGAGAAAGTGACTAAGCTCCAGCCATATTGAGACTATCTGTCAACTGTCACTTGATGATAACAAATTCTCGATATTATATTGGTGAGCCAGTTTTAAAACGCAGGCAGTAAACAAATACATAGGAATGTATTTGTTTGGTTGATAAAAAAATCAAACTACCAACTTCTTTGATTTAACAGGTATGACGTCATCAACATGGTGATAGTTGAGTCACATTCTCATTGTACCGATTTTTCAAAGAATTATAGTTATGATTAGTTTATATGGACCATTATATTTATTTGGCAGTCAAGATGCTTAACATTTTTTTCCCCTAACTTAAACATTTAATAAAAAAAAAAACTAGAGATGAAACGGATATCTGGCAACTATCTGGTATCCAACTTTGTTTTCAATATTCGGCTGGATACCAGATATTAATTCAGTAACCGGCTGGATACCGAATAGTAAAATTTTAAAAATTCTCATTCCTTTACATAAGAAACGTACCACAAAAAGTTATGAGCACTGTTTATTTTTATAATCGTACGTGACAATGTTATGTGTGTTAAATTTATTAGTTTAGTACTCAAAATTAATTACTGGCAAATTGTGGAAATTTTATGCATTTATTGATAAGAGGCGAATCCGCTTGGCTTCGTATATCAGACCAGCTTCCGAAAATAGCCTCTCAATGTTAACACTACTGCCAGGTAAACAAACGAATATTCGGTAGCCGGATATCCGACGCTCCGGCATCGTAGCTTGCCGAATATCCGGTATCCGGCCAAACAACTCTCCGTTTCATCTCTAATAAAACCCATAAAAACAATAATTATTCATTGATGCAAACGCTACAAAATACTGAATGAAACACATTCAACTTTAATTAAATCATTTTCACATTTTATTTACACAAGTATATTATTCACTTTTATTTACAAATCACGGTTCCGTCACAAGAGACACTCACTACACATCACAAGATAATTAAACTAGGAGCCTAAGGGACCACACGTCATCATCAAAGAGGAATCGACTTGATCTGATCAAGTCTTTATGTACATGCAAGAGAAGTGGTTCAAATCCGGGCACGTAATGATATGACTTTTTCAATTTATATGTACTTTCTAAAATAGAGATAATTTGTGAGGAATGATATGAAAGAAAAACCAAGTGCAAGGTCTTACGATATAAATGGTCATATCTTTTGACTATGTAGACTTAGATAGTTGATATTTTCACAGCACAAAGGGACTACAGACTTGAGTATAATTTGAGCTCGATACCTCCACATACGTTTCCGAGATTAAGGCTCTTGATAGATAGACGGACAACAAAATGATCCAATAACGGTTCCGTTTCTCCCTTTAGAGGTACGGAACCCTAAAAATTTGTAGCATGGCGGTTGACAGATGAAAAGGATATTATTTTATTTTGTACAGAATGAAATCATCGTGAGGTTATCAAAGTAAGGCCCGGGGCCCATTATCGGCATCCGCAAGGAACAGGATTCTTCGGCATCCTACATGCAAGCGCACACTGTCGGAAACTATGCTTTGGCATGCTGCAACGTTCTTAGGAATGACGAGGCGTCCTTAAGCAAGATATACCCGAGTGTTGCCTCGGCGCCGGCGGCGTACCGAAGCATCCCGAAGCATTCTCAAGGCTGCCGATACAGCAGCCTCAAGCATACCGAAGCGGTATTTTTGTTATTACGACCATATATAATGGAAATTTCTACTTTATTGCCATTATGTTAATGTATATTGCTATTTGCCTCCTAAAATCCTCAGTCGTGTCGATACCAATAATGGGCGCGCCTGTTTCTAGAATCGCCAGTGCTTTTAAAAAGCAGTGATCAATGATCGTGCCTTCTCTGTGTGTGAAGATCCTTTGTCCAGCAGTGGCACAGTAACAGTCTAGTGTTATAAAGCGAAAAAGCCGTACGGTTCAATTGACGCGACAACGCCCTGAACTAAATGCATATGGTCCCACTTGATCGGTTCAAGCCGATGTATGTGTCGACGGGTGTGGTTACTCCCTTCATGTTCTAGACTCCAGCTTCGACTAGGCAGCTGGCTGCTGTGCCGGCCTTCTCAGGTAGACCACGACGCCCAGAGCCCCCAGGAGTGCGGTGATGAGGTACACGTCCCAGTTCGATAGCAACGTGGAGTCCGACAGGAACAGCACTGCCAGCGGGCTCTGGAAGAATGACTAATAATTATCGACTTTAATGAGGTTGCTGGGGATCAAAAAACAGCGTGAAAGAGACACGTTTTCTGTACAGACGCCTGCACATCAAGCTACTACAATCTGTCAGATTTCTTTGATAGATTTTCGACTTTATTTCTAAAGTATTAGGTTCAAGGTTCATTGGGAAAAATTGACAGTTTCGGGTAGCTTGACCTGCTGGCGTCTGTACATCACTTTGAACCGGTTACGGTTTTTATGTTTTTATCGGTTATTTAAAAAATAGGTTTACTACAATAGTGATACCTTCCCGGTCAAAATGTAGTGGTGAGAGGTGGAGTGGAGAGTGACTCTGGAGAGTCACTCTGTATACCATATTGAAGTTACTTTATCTTTAAAGAAAGAAAGAGATTTCTGGTTTAACAATTATGCAACTTGCAATGTTAATAACCCAGTCGGATGAAATTGTTAATTAATAAATGGATAACATTTCATAAAATCGCGATAAAAAAATATCTTCGGCATTTTATTCTTTAATTTGTCCTGTATATGTCTGAATTATTTCAAACTTTTATATCAACATTTAATATGTTTAAATAATATTTTTCATATAAGCGCTCGAAGGGGGCGTGGCTTGCGGAAACCCGAGTACCCGTTTTCGGGCGTATTTTCAGCTCCCTGTAAAAATTATTAATATTGGTCCTACAATTTCGGGAGTTGGGAGTTTTTTTAGGAAATTTCCTCCTCTTATTTAATGTTTTTTTTTTTAAATTAAAATTTCTCAAATAATTTTCGAGATATACACAAAAAACTAAACCCCTTTTTTGTTACTAATTTGTTTACTAATTTGTTAATAACTTTTGCAATTTTTTGGAGCGGGTCTTGAATTTTTTCAAAAACTTTCTAGATGTGATCCCGACTCGAATGCGCCCTCAACTATATTTTTCCGAGACTTTTAAAAAGTTTTGACTAAAAAAGCTCTTGTTATCTAGACTATTATTCATATTATCTACCCCCTATCGTAGTTAACGGAGATTTTTCTGACCCCATCCCTCCCTATGTAAACTTCACATGACTAAATTACGACCCCTAATCAACAAGTTAAAGTTGTAGACTATATTATATTTAACTCAAATAAACTAGTTTGTTCTAGTGAAGTTAATTTTACTTCAAAAATTTTAGACTGATCCAAAGCGTTTCACATGAATTTGAACATTAACTCCCATCCAATAAGGTTAACTTTTAATTAGACTTAAGTATAAGTTCACTGTATATTAATATACTTACATCAAGTATCTGATGTATAGCGGACGCAGCGTTCAGTCTGGCCAGCGCCAGCGCAGCGGGCAGACGTGCGTCGGGAGACGTGTCGGCCGCCAGGTCGTAGCAACGCTTGGCGAGGTGCGCGTCTTGGGCGAGCCCTAGGCCTCGCTCGTGCATATAGCCTAGGTTGAAGGTCGCTTGTGCGTTGTGAAGCTGTTCTGAGGCTATCCTGTGAGTTAATGCATAAACTGTACGTCTGTGGTTCCGGAAATGAAAGACGGAAGAGGTAACATCGAAAAGAGGTAGACCTCTGTGCCAAATTTCATTAAGATCCGTTCAACCGTTTTGATGTAAAAGAGTAACAAACAATGTTTGGGAGGATGGATGGATAGAAGGATCGAGATAAGATGGAGCCTACAATAAAGTTAGTTAAACTAAGTTAGAAGCCACCCAAACCCAGTTGGCGATCAACCAAACGTCTATTCCTATTAGCATGAAAGTATCAGGGGAATGCGGTTATTTTTCCTTGTCAATTTCCTGAATAAGCTACCTGTAGTGATAAGCCGCGGCCTCGGCGTCCTGCGTTGTCCCCAGCCCGTAGTAGTGGTAGTCCCCGAGCTTGACCCGCGCCGCCCCGCAGCCCTGCGCGGCCCCGCGCGCCCACAGCTGCAGCGCGCGCGACCAACGCTCGGACTCGCTGAACAGTCGCACCTCGCCTGCGGATATACACTTGATTTAACTCTCGCAGAAGATAACCAGGCGACTGATCCGGGTCTACCGCACGATTTCCTGCGAGCCTCCTTGCCGAGTGCCACCGTAGGATCTGGAGGCGTTAGTACTTGCGCGCCTGTACAAGTGGCGTGAAGAGTTACTACACCGGAAGAATCTCCGCTACCGAAGCAAATCGCCGCTCAGCGGATAGACCTCCGGTGCCATCTCTTGGTGGCATGGCAAGAGCGACTGTCCCAATCCCTTGCAGGGTACGCCACAATAGTGGCGGTAAATCCTTTAAGGAGTGCCTGGTGAGGCGCTACGGCATCATCGTCTACCGTCTGACGCAGGTCCTCACCGTTCACGGAAGTTTCGGGAGGTTCCTGCACATAAACGGGCGGGAGGAAAGTCTTGGAGGGCATGGGGGAGCACACAGTGACAGGCAGCCCCGTGCGGGCGGAGTACCGCCGTCCGACTGATCGGCGTGGCGACCTGGACTGGCTGGCCCTAGTTCAGTCCGGAATGTTATGGTCCGGGACGATAGGGAATGAGAAACGATTACCTCCTTCTGCAAAGAGATTGCCGGGCGTTTGAGGAAGAGAACCTCAGACCAACCCAGCCGCAGCGGGAGACGCCCCGGACGTCGGGCGCCACGAGACGACCGGCCACCGCACCGCGCTACACCAAGAGCGGGGAACACACACCCTTCATAGCCCCTTTGTCCACATTACTTACCGGTATCAAGAAGGAAGGCGGCGTTGGTCTGCGCCAGTTCATATCCTCGCTCCGCCAGCGCGAGGTACTGCAGTAAGGAGGAGTCGGAGTCCCGCGCGCGCCAGGCCGCGTGACCCAACATCAGACGTGAGCCCCACGGCCCTCGCTCGCACACGTTTTTGAATAGCTGTTACAAAATAAATACACTGACCCCCGAATACTGAAACGTCACTCAAAATTTAAGTAGCACTTAAATTTAACAGATACTTAAAAGTGACGTTTGACAATACAAAATCTAAAGTTTAAGAGCTGCTCAATTGTTAAGCAGCCCTCAAATTTTGAGTGACGTTTCAGTTTTCGGGGTGAGTAAACTAACTTTCTGAGTGTGTCTAACACCCATCCATGTATATAGAGAACTAACTGTGTGTGTGATGCGTTGCAATGCACTTTTTACTACTACTCTACCCTACCTAACGGGATATCATATCGTATGTCCATCTCCTGGTTCCAAGCTACTTCCCCCACTAATTTTCAGCCAAATCGGTTCAGCCGTTCTTCAGTTATAAATAGTGTAACACGACTTTTTTTCATATAATAATAATAATAAAATTTTATTCAAGTATAAGTAAAACTATGATTTACATTAATCGCCAGAGGAAAATTAATTCTTACTATAATGTAGACCTGCCTGATCTAGGTTTATGAAAACCTGTGTTTCAGGCCATCAATTTACGTCATACATTTAAAAAGAGGACATTAGTAGATTTATTAGTAGCTAACTTATAGAGAAGACATATTATTTTCAACGACTTATCAAGTAATTATTTAGGTATATAATATTAAGACTTTTATATTATTAAATATTATGTTATTTTATCGAATGTAAGATATAATATTATGTTAAAATAAATTAACGAATAATGTTAAAGTAGATAGAGTAGATTAGGTAAACAGTGAGACTTTTATTAGAGTGTGTACATACAGACTTTATTTTACAATTTCTAGTAGTTTTTCCGTGTCTGCATAATTGTGTTTTGCCAGGTATTCCTGAGCTAGTAGATTACACCTATTATAACTTATATGCTTAAAAAATACAGCAATTACTTTACAATTTATTATTTTATGTTGCGTTCTCAAATAATGCCGGCAGTGACGTCAAAGTCAATGTGTCCAAGAAACACTTATATTTTTTAAAAGTACTGACATTTTCGCTAAGATTTAATTATAATGTTGTGATTTCAATTTTGATAAAACTAAAAATCAGGCGTATACCTAGACAGACTCACCTCTACAGCCGTAGTACAAGACCGCAGCACTCCCAGACCTTGAGCATGCATCTGTCCCAGATGATACAGTGCCAGCACGTGACCGGTCTGCGAAGCCAGGGAGAAGTACTTGTTGGCTTGCTTGAAGTCACGACGGACGCCTATGCCCCCTGAGATACGGAAATAATCGGTTAAAATATTATTTTTCCGGGATTTATTTTTAGCGATCATTAATGTCAGTTATGTGTGTGTGTGTGTGTGTGTGTGTTATGTAGTATAATTTTTAAGGAGACGACAAAACGTATGTTGTATCTTTGACGGGCCTGTTGGTCTAGTGGTTAGTGGCCCTGACTGCTGAGCCTGAGGTCGTGGATTCGATTCCCACCCAGGACAAACTTTGTGTGATGAGCATGATTGTTTGTTCTCTGGGTGTGATTTATCTATAATATGTATGTATTTATAAATTATATAAGTATGTATATCAGTTGTCTGGTTAGCATAACACAAGCTCTGCTTACCTTGGGATCAGATAGCCGTGTGTGTGTTGTGTGTTTATTTATTTATCTTTTGTATGGGAAGTTATGAACATTATTATTTTGGATCATAAATATAAGATCTAAAATATCGGGGCCGCGGTATCACTTTCGAACAACCCGCAACCTTGGTCGTCCTATGGCTTCTGATTGATAGTTTTATTCTCAACATTTCTAGTAATGAATAACTTACCAAAATACATAAATCCCAGATGCAGCTGCCCTTCTACCCACCCTTGGTTGGCGGCCATCGTGAAGTATTTAAACGCTGCGGTCGTATCTTTTGGAACTCCACGACCCTGTCGATAGATAAACACATTACGATCAAGTTCACATTAGAAAAAAAAAATTGTCACAGGAACATCAATACTAATATTATAAAGCTGAAGAGTTTGTTTGTTTGTTTGAACGCGCTAATCTCAGGGACTACTGGTTGGAATTGGAAAATTCTTTTAGTGTTGGATAGTCCATTTTTTGAGGAAGGCTATAGGCTATATAACATCACGCTACGACCAACAGGTGCTGAGCAGCGTGGGTGAAACCGCGTGGAACAGCTAGTAATGAGAATAAAAAAAAAACCGGCCAGGATCAGGTCCGTCTCGCGTAGTCACTTGTGACATAAACAGCCATATCTATTGACTGCGTAGACTTAGAGGGATGTTTTTTTTTCACAGCACAAAGGAACTATAGAGTTGAGTATTTTAAATTCAACTCGATACTTTAACGCGATCCCGAGTTAAACGGTCTTGACAGACGGACAACAAAATGATCCAATAAGGGTTCCTTATTTTTCCTTTTGAGGTACGGAACCTTACCACGTAACCCTATTTACAAGTTGTTTACTTACTGTTATTCTTGTCATTTGTATGGTGTACATAATCCTTACTTCCATACTCAAAACTTTCCTCAGAACAAATAAATATAAAATAAGAAACTAACTTCTAAAGATAGATAGATAGAATATTCTTTACTAGCTTTTGCCCGCGGCTTCGCTCGCGTTAAATTCGAGGTAACACAGTTCCCTTTTCTTGTATTTTACAGGTACCTGCTACCTGTAGTTTTTGTAATAGCAATGCTAAGTTTTCCTTTTTCTTCCCTCTTGCTCCCTCATGTCTCAATTTTTTTTTAAATAGCCTATTTCCGTCTCCAGGGTCCCAACTATCTCTGAACTAAAATTCATCAAAATCGGTAAGGCCATTTAGGCATGAAGACGTAACAAACAAACTCACTTTCACTTTCATAATATTAGTAAGGACTGACAGATGACAGATGGTTGGGAACCAGGAGACGGACATAGGCTAATTTTTATGTTAAAAAAGTGGGATGTGAGGGAGAAAGAGGGAAGAAAAGGCAAAACTTAGCGTTGCTATTACAAATCAATAAGGCGCAAGGGGAACTGTGTTACCCCAAATTTAACGCGGTCGAAGCCGCGGGCGAAAGCTAGTATTATATATTCCGCACGGAACAAATATTTGTATGGCCTACAGATAGTTGTTGTCGGGCTGTTTGTGTATGTGAGTTTAAATGTTTGTAAACGAACCCACGATACAGGAGAAATTCCTAGTGTGGGGCTACGTTTTTTTTAAATCTCCAATTGATTAACAATAATGTTACTTACCTGTAAATACATGAAGCCCAGCCCGCTCTGTCCAACTGGGTTGTTCAGTTCAGCCGCTTTCCTGAAGTATCGCAGAGCTGTCTCGTTGTCAGCCTTGATGCCGTCGCCGCCTTCCAAATATATCTGCAGTAGAGAGATAGTAAGATTGATGGTGTTGTGGTAACTTAATTAGGGTTGATAGAAGAGATACTGCGGCCCCGGAACGTAAAGCAATAGAAGGAACATGGGTGGGTTTTAGTCAGTACAAGTCTGACGCTTCCCCCGCTCCGCCCATAACGGGGGAAGTCATTTGATAGTTTTCCACCCCAAAAAAAAGTATTCCGTACAAAATCAAAATATTTTTATTTCACATAAGCCTAAATGGGCACTTATAATACGTCGAAAAAAGGTGCACGGTTCGGGTTGGTCGTTTCCTATGAAGGAGAACCGGCAAGAAACTCCATGGTACCTCAATAGGAAAGAACTGAACCCGTATTGGATCACTCTGTTATGCGTCTGTCTGTCTATCAAGTGTAAAGACCCTTTATCTCGGGAAAGAGTGGCGGTGTCGAGTTGAAATAGGGTAGTTGACACCACCAATCAATTGATATACTTTTTATGAGCTGTCAAAACGCGCTTCCCCCATAGATTTTGTATGAGACTCGCAACCGATGACGTCACTAAGTTGTCAAGTCAATGATGCAACTATTTATTGATTTAAAAGCAACTAAAAATCGAATTTTAAAGTTATTATGAAATGAATGGAGTTCTCAGGTCTAGAAAAAGGTGTTCTTTCAGAAAAGTTGTGTTTTTAGATTATTGGTTAATGGTGTCAACTACCCAATTAAAACCATAAATGTACTCAACTCTGTAGTCCCTTTGTGTTGTGAAAAAAACTTGAAAGGTGTCAAGGGACACCCGGACAGAATGAAGTTATTATTTATAATGTACAAAAACCTGTATACACTCAACAAAAATAATCGTCGCGACACCACACTGTTCAACGCGAAATAGAAAGACGAAACGAAAATAACTGGCTTGCTTTCTATGAGAGAGAGAAAGAGACAGAGAAACACGCGCACGCCGCACGGCTTACAACTATAGCAAAAGGTGTCGTTACAACGTTTGGTCTTAATTTTTTCCGCCGCGTTCTTGCCTTGCCACATAAAAATCCATAACTTTTTAAGTTATGGATTTTTATGTGGCAAGTTTGTACAGAACCCTCAGTGCGCGAGTTCGACTCGCACTTGGCCTTTGTTTCGCTAATAGGTTTCAATATCTGGGAACTAATAAATACTCATAATAACACATACCTTGCCCAGAAAAGCGTTGGCAACGGCATTACCCGTCTTAGCAGCTTGTTGGAAGTAATGTAGCGCCTTATTGATGTCCAGCGTCACGCCGCGTCCTCCTTGGAAGTGCAGCTGGCCCAGGCCGACCTGTATGATATATGGAATTTTTACATTTTGAACGCTAATTTTACATATATGCGACAAACAAGCGCGTGTACTGACCGCCGACGACACAAATATGTGACAAAGATAAGTAAAATGAGTTTCTCGGCGTAGAGGACACGCCCTTATGGTGTCAAAAGGTTAGTTATACTAGTGATTCGCCCCGGCTTCGCACGGATGCAATGTAGATATATGGTGTTCAAGTTGCTATCTATTGATAAAAATCTTTAAAATCAGTTGTTTAGTTTAAAAGATCTAATAGTACAAACGGCGGGTCTAGATCTCTCATTGTATTGGAAATCTTTTCAAAGCGATGTCATTTTATACTGGAAATGCCATGTGTACTATGTAGAAATTTATAGTTAACTAGCTGTGCCCAGCGGTTTCACCCGCTGCTCACTTAGGGGTATGAAAAATAGATGTTGGCCGATTCTCAGACCTACCCGATATGTACACAAAATTTCGTATAAATCGGTCCAGTCGTTTCGGAGGAGTTTGGGAACGAAAACGGTGACACGAGAATTTTATATATTAGAAAATGAAATAAGTTACTTTGCGGAAATCTATGACATTAAATAAAATAAAAATATCTTGCATTAGATAAAGCAAAATCCATTGAAAAATTGCTCTCAAGGTCTCAATTCTAAAATATTATAGATTTTATATAAAAGTTTAAAAAAAAGTGTGCCGTGTTACCTGAAAGAAAAAAAAGAAAAACTTTTATTTGGCACTCGCACAAAACAAGTAAAACAGTAACAAAATTAAATTAAATAAAACAGACAAAGTTATTGTCTGTGCGAGGCCAAAAAGGTCCCCGTCTCAGCATAAGCTGCGATATTTTATTTTATAAAAATAACACAGCGCTGGTATTCTGACAGGGCCAGTTAGTGGTATCACGGACACAGAACGGAACACATACCTTAAATAAATATTCTAATTACAGATACAAATATTACTTTTTGCTTACAATCTGTCACTATTTATAAGGACATTAAGTAATTTATGGGGCTTGTTCAATGGCTTGCTTGCTATGCGTCCTGTGACACAACCGCTTACTTCAAAGCATAGAGCTAAATCTTTATATATATAATTCTTCTGTGAGTGTGTTTGTCACTGAACTTCTCTCAAACAACTGGACCGATTTTGATGAAATTTTCTGTGTGTGTTCAAGGGGATCTGGGAATGGTTTAGATTCACAATTTTGTCCGGCAGATGGCGCTGTATCACATTTTTTTGTAAATACGTAGCGAAGCACGTACCGGGCCGCTAGTTTGTCCAATAAAATCCTGTGTTTTAGTCTACGGATTCCCTTTTTATCCATGTCATGATTAGCCAAGCTGTTTGGATGGTGAGTTATTCTTTCTTTATATGACTTCACATAGATTTGATTTTCTTCTTTGATTGGAAGTATCTTCAGATCGTAATGAAGAGTTTCATTTGGAACAAATCCTTACTAATATTATAAAAGCGAAAGTGAGTTTGTTTGTTTGTTACCTCTTCACGCTTTAATGGCTAAACCGATTTTGATGAATTTTGGTACAGAGATAGTTGGGAACCAGGAGACGGAAATAGGCTAATTTTTTTTAAAAGAGTGGAATATGAGGGAGAACGAGGGAAGAAAAGGGAAAACTTAGCGTTGCTATTACGAATCAATCAGACGCAAGAGCAAAAATTGCAGGTCTGCTTGGTGTGTTATACCGAATTTAACCGAAAGCTAGTAATAAATAAATACAGATGGACAAATACCTGCGCCTGCACATCGCCCTTCTCAGCGAGCAGCTGGTAGTACTCGATGAGGTCGGTGTCGAGCGTGCCGGGCCCGCCGCCCTCGGCCTCGTCGATGAGGCGCGTGCGCTGGATGGCGGGCCCGCCGCTGAACGTCACGCGACTCGCCACTGGAACACATCACATCATATAATATTGACATCTTTGCTATATTATAAAAGCAAAAGTGAGTTTGTTTGTTTTTTTCGCGCCTAACGCGCCCGCGCCCCGACTGCGCCTCGAATGTTGGTCGTGTGGGCGACGCGCCTAACTGCGAGAATTAAGAGTGCGCAGATCGCGCGCCGCATGCACGCCTTTAATGAGTTACGCTAAAGAGGCGTACCGATCCATTGCCGTGGCTGTATGCACGCAGCTCGCGGGTAGCTCGGGTTCGCGAGCTGCACATTCGTACATATAAATATGTGGACGCACCCTAATGCTATTTATTGATGGGTATAATTTCGTTCAAATTTCATAACTGCTCGGAAGTTAACTGCGAGTTACGGTCTGCGCAGGTATAACGGTTCAAACTTTATGGTGGCTCGGACCATCTAACACAGAACTTTAGGTATCAGCGGGGCGTAGAGGTCGGTTTGACTACATAATGCCCATTACATCACTCATAACTAAAATCCGAGGCACCATAAAGTTTGAACATAGTTATGGGTTCAAGTATGTTGAGAGGTAAACTATTCATAGAGGAAAGAGGCCCGCCATGACAGACCATTCAGCCAATTACACCTACCTTTGGAAGCCACCTTCATATACAAGTCCATGGCCTTCGGACACGAGCTTGGCACGGTGTTGCCGCTCCAGTAACGGTACGCCAGCGCCATCTGTGCATAATCGCTGTCACCTAGCGCACCCATCGTGTAGTGCACTAGGGCTTTGCCCTGGGACACTGGAACTGCGATGCCGGTCGCGTGTAAGAAACCCATACCCTGGAAAAATTGGTATTTTAATTATACTTGTAAACACATTGTCGAAAACCGCTCTAACAATTTTGATGAATGTTGCAATATAGGCTATAAGGACAATATACATTTTCACTGGCAAAAATGGATCTAGCTATGTCCCATATCTGGGAAATGTTTTCCCTTATTTTCATACAAGCAGAGCTTGCTCGCCCAAAAACATAGTATATACATGAGACCCCACACAAAAACTTACAGCGTGCGCATCAGCATTTCCTTCTTCAGCTAACACCTCGAATATGCTCTTCGCCTTATCCAGGTCAAGTTCGACTCCCTCCCCGAAGAGATACGACCAGGCCAGCTTGATTTTAGCCGGGACGTAACCGATGTCAGCAGCCTGTTTGACCTGCAGGATAGCGCCTCTGAGGTCCGGGGAGCGACGGTTTAATTTCGCTATTGCGACGTCATACAGTTCCTTGGCTGTTAATAAGAAATAATTGGTTACAACTTGAGAAATGCTAGGAATTTCTCCTGCATTGTGGGTGACTAGACAGACCTGTAACAACTAAGTGCACAGTAAGTACTGACAGACCAGTAACAACTAAGTGCACAGTAGGTACAGACAGACCCGTAACAACTAAGTGCACAGTAAGTACAGACAGACCAGTAACAACTAAGTGCACAATAAGTACTGACAGACCAGTAACAACTAAGTGCACAGTAGATACAGACAGACCCGTAACAACTAAGTGCACAGTAAGTACAGACAGACCAGTAACAACTAAGTGCACAGTAAGTACTGACAGACCAGTAACAACTAAGTGCACAGTAGATACAGACAGACCCGTAACAACTAAGTGCACAGTAAGTACCGACAGACCCGTAACAACTAAGTGCACAGTAAGTACAGACAGACCCGTAACAACTAAGTGCACAGTAAGTACTGACAGACCAGTAACAACTAAGTGCACAGTAAGTACAGACAGACCCGTAACAACTAAGTGCACAGTAAGTACAGACAGACCAGTAACAACTAAGTGCACAGTAGGTACAGACAGACCAGTAACAACTAAGTGCACAGTAAGTACAGACAGACCCGTAACAACTAAGTGCACAGTAAGTACAGACAGACCAGTAACAACTAAGTGCACAGTAGGTACAGACAGACCAGTAACAACTAAGTGCACAGTAGGTACAGACAGACCAGTAACAACTAAGTGCACAGTAGATACAGACAGACCCGTAACAACTAAGTGCACAGTAAGTACAGACAGACCAGTAACAACTAAGTGCACAGTAGGTACAGACAGACCAGTAACAACTAAGTGCACAGTAGATACAGACAGACCCGTAACAACTAAGTGCACAGTAAGTACAGACAGACCAGTAACAACTAAGTGCACAGTAGATACAGACAGACCCGTAACAACTAAGTGCACAGTAGGTTAAATAAAATTGTTGGGTGCAGGAATTGAAACCACAACACGCAGTGCAACAGTACCTAATCACCATTATGTTCCATGAATATTGAAGTTAAGTATGTATGTGATTCGATAAATTAGTCACAAAACAAATGTTACACAATAAAACTAAAACAGCTGCATGCAAAGTATTTAAAAGATAACATTACAAAAACAACATATAATTGCTACTTAAAATGATAAAATCTTAATGATAATGACAATCAAGGTAACCATTCAATAATTTTGAAAATGGAATGTAATGGGTGGTCACCGATCTATGGAAAAACAAAAGTAAACACATCTGTGTATGCTTTTTTTTTCAGTCGCTCTGACTGTTATAATTTAATGACGAGCTATTAACCATACAAATATCTCAATCTCCTACTAATACTAACTACTTATGTGTGTGATAATCTATAAAGCTCAGTATTTCATAAATGAACAGCCAAGTACCTTCTTTCAACTCTGGAGACAACTCAGGTTCTTCTTCCGTGGGTAATGGTGGCAGAGTATCCAAGATGTCTTGTGGGTTCTCATCCAACTTCTGTATTAGACATACAATAATTTGTCATTAAAACCATATACATAAAGTAATAAATATGTTTTTTTTTTCTAAGAAATATGTAAAGAAATGAATAAAACATTGTGAGAACTTTTACAAATCTATATTAATACCAATTGAAAGCATTGCAAGATAATTGTTACACAATTAATTTTAAAGATACCTATTATTTTGTTTTACTGGCTGAAAATAAATGCATTTGAAAAAAAAAAACTATAGATTAATAAAATGACTATTTATGCTATTATTTACCTCAATTTCATGTTCAGAATGTTCAGAAGCCTTAGGGTCATGTATCCAGGCGGTCTCAGAGTGTCTTAGGAGGCTCTTCTTCAACAGTTTGAGGGTGTACTCCATTTGGTCTAGATGACTATCTGTAATATAATAATATACACATGGTACAAATGGTACATTTGGCACAAATTCTACCTAAAGAGAAATTCCATTCAAAGAGATGTAACCTTTTACAGTTTGTTATAGCAGGAGTGTAAGAATGCTTTTGCCCAGGAGTAGAGTAGTCAATGCTGGTTAATTAAATGGGAATTTCTATGTTTTACATGTCATATACTGTGGCTAGTAATTTATTGAGGATATCAAGAGCAAATTCTAAGTTATTTGTCAGATGTTTCATCCTATTAGGATTGGAGTGTAAATGTGGTTTTACCCCACAAATGATGGGACACTTGACATCTTGGCGGTCCTGTTGGCTCCTGTGATGTCAATGAAGCTTATGGATAATACTGAGAGTGCCAAAATCATAATCAAATTTTGGGTTGACTTAATTTAGACTGCTAATGACACACATAGAAGAAGAATCCTATTGGAATTCTTTTTAAATAAATAAATAGCTATCAGATTAGAATCTTGATATTGTTATACAAAATAAACTGTATGAAGTAGGCACATAACAGCAATAATACAACAAAGTACCGGAAAACGAGTGTAAAAACGAAATGATCTACAAAACTACCTTTATTGCTTTCTTCATCCTTAGGCACGTCTTTGGTATTCCTCAGAGCATCAGCATACTCCTGAAGCGTCACAATTTCCTTATTCATAGCATCTTTCAGCTCTTTGAAGTAGTCGGCATCCACTGTACTATATTTGGAATCCAAGCCTTCATTGACTTCCTCTTCTTCATCATTTTTCTCGTTTTTCTTGCGTGCGTCTGGCCCCAACAACTCACCGGCCGACAAAACAACGCAAAGATACAAGACGTAAAGTTCCAAACGCTTCATAGTTTCAATTTATTATCAAGCATCGGTCCAAAAGACTTACGTGTCCCTAAACCCAACACTTTTTGTAGCCTGGTTTTTATTTATATGATGAAAGAGAACAAACAAATATCACCTCTAGCTAACGTACACGTGTCCTTGCATTCTATAATATCCTATTAAGTCAAATAATTAGCCATTAAACTAATTTATTTCTCATTTTTTCTCGAAGAATAGCATTTTCACAATATCGTCTGTCAAACTACAGCTGTCATTCCGACTCATTCCGTTCTGCCCAGGCTTGTCGAAAATATATCGATACGACGTTTTTCATTTCGATACTTAGAAAAAAAATGGAAATCAGTAAAAACACAACAAAGTACACGTAACGTATTTCACAGTTAAGTTGATTTTGGTCGTTGTAGTTTAGTCACAAAGTTTTATTCAAATGCAGATTCATTAAAAACCCCAAACTTCTTACAAAACGTGACAGAATAAATGAAGAAAAAATTGTGTATATTTTATTATTTATTTATTTTATTTTATTTTATTTATTTTATGAGAGGTAACTTCACAGCTGATAGTACATTAACATTAAAATTATTATATAAAACATTACGCCAATTACGAAGTACACAAATAATATTATAATTAGTAGCCGATTATAGGTGGCACGAATTAACAGTTACAGTTTTGTGTGTGTGTGTGTGTTGCTGTGTGTGTGTGGTGTAGGTGTGGTGATGTGATGTGATGTGTGTATGGCCACAGATTACTAAATAGCTACTACGTAGCAGATACATCACTCCAATACAAAAATGAAAATACCTACGCTATAATAGCCTACAAAATCATAATAATAATACCAGTTGTTTGCAGCAAAAAGAAATGCACCATAAGTAGGCACGAAGAGAGTTGAGATTGTATTGCCCGCCGCGCGACCAACGTGCGGGCGCGTCATCGAGCGTATGTGCTAGGGTTGTACGTATGATGAATTGATGATAATGATAATAAAACGAATGTTGTAGAATCAAATATGTTTCAGTTTAATAAAAATGACTAATAATTTTTTTTCCTTCTCTGAATTCACGATTATTAAATTTTATTGTGGAAAATATTCTAAACCGCGTAAATAATTTTAATAAATAATCGAAAGGGAAACAGGAGCAAAGTGGAGGAACATCAATCAATTTCAAAATTTCCAAGATGAGTACCATCTTGGAAATTTTGAACGAATTTTGAACGAAAAATGCGTTGACTTATGTATCTGGATATTTATTGTATAAGTGTAGCAAAAAACACAACTGCACTAGCTTCAATGCTTTATTAAAGGAGAAACGTAATTTTGACGAAACAGCACTATTTACGCATTTCAAAGCTTATAATAAGGATTCGTCTTTTTATGGCGGGCTTAAAGTGCCACCAGAAACTTTTAATAATTAAATTGAAGAATTAGAAGCAACTTTTTTAAATAATTTTGACAACGTAATAATGGATCGGCCTGGCAGTACCATCTTGGAAATTTTGAAATTGATTGATTTTCCTCCACTTTGCTCCTGTTTCCCTTTCGATTATTTATTAAAATTATTTACGCGGTTTAGAATATCTTCCACAATATTTAATAATCGTGAATTCAGGGAAGGAAAAAAAGATATCAGTCATTTTATTAAACTGAAACATATTTGATTCTACAACATTCGTTTTATTATCATTATCATCAATTCATCATACGTTCAACCCTAGCACATTCGCTCGATGACGCGCCCGCACGTTGGTCGCGCAGCGGGCAATACAATCTCAACTCTCTTTGTGCGTACTTATGGTGCATTTCTTTTGGCTGCAAACAGCTGGTATTATTATTTTGATTTTGTAGGCTATTATAGCGTAGGTATTTTCCTTTTTGTATCGGAGTGATGTATCTGCTACGTAGTAGCTATTTAGTAATCTGTGCTATTGGTGTTACTGATTTAAGATTGAGATCACATCTTTTTTAAAACGGTTTCGAGTGGTAAGAAAGGGGTCAAGTGTTGAGAACTTTTCGTTATATAGTGCGGGGAGACGTAGAAGTGGCGACATCTTCATATAGTTAGTGGAGGCCGAAGGAACCGCTAACAGAGTGGTATGTCTGGTACGTCTGAGTGGGACGTTGAATTGTATTTTGCCGATTAATTGTGGACAGTCAAATTTATTATTAAGTAGGTCGTACAATAACACCATGTCATTTATCTGCCGTCTCTCCTCTAAAGTGTTTAAATTGTGGTATCGACAGGAGTCCGGGTAATTTTGAATATCCGCTTTAGTTTTCCAATTTAAATACTTAACAAATTTACGTTGTATGGATTCAATAAGGTCAATGTATTTCCTATAATAAGGTCTCCATATCACGCTTGCGGATTCTAGGATGCTTCTTACATAGCAATAATACAGGGTTTTTAAGCATAGTGGGCTATTAAATTGCTGGCTGTTACGCATAACAAATCCTAGGGATTTGTATGCTTTGCTGGTGATGTGGTCGATATGTGCCTCGAATGTAATTTTACTGTCCAGAATCACACCCAAATCCCTGACCTGTGTTGCTCGCGGAATAATATCATCACTAATCCTGTAATTGTGTAAAATATTGTTGCGTTTTCTAGAAAATGTTATTGTTTGACTTTTTTTTGTATTTACCTTTATATTGTTTAGCGCATAGTAAGTGCTAAGTCTATCCAAGTCAGATTGTATCAATAGGCAGTCAGTAGGGTTATTAATTTTCATAAATATTTTCTTGTCGTCAGCATAAAGGAGATATTCCGAGTGCAGGAAACACTGCGTTATGTCAAATAAATAAATATTATATAGTAAAGGAGATACGAGTGAGCCCTGGGGCACTCCGGAAGTAACGTCCACATAATCAGATCGGTAACTACCGATAACTACTGCCTGTCGCCGATTTCTTAGGTAAGAGTCAATCCATCTAAGCAAGTTCCCTTTGATACCCACGGCTTTCAGTTTTTCGATCAGAATGCAGTAATCTACTCGGTCGAACGCTTTTTCAAAATCTGTGTATATTACGTCCACTTGAGCACCGTCGTTCATACCACTAACAACATAATTGGTAAGCTCAAGAAGGTTGGTATTGACTGTACCAGATTTTATAAAGCCGTGTTGGGAAGTGGGTATATAATGCTGGGTAACGGCGTAGATGTGATCGTAAACAATTTTCTCCAGCATCTTCCCAAAATTGTTCAATATCGATACACCACGGTAATTAGTTACATCCTGCTTGGAACCTTTTTTATGAATGGGTACGATTTGGGCTTCGCGCCATTGCCGCGGGAACGTGCCCTTGTCGAGAGATCGCTGAAAGATGATTCTAAGGGGAGTGGTTAAACCTAATTCGCATTTTTTTACAAAAATAGCTGAAAGCCCATCAGTACCTGCTCCTTTTTTGCTGTCTAATAATCCAAAAACGGTTTTAAAAGATTCCGGAGAAATGTCAATGGAATGAGTGATGTTTGATAAAGGGGTATCCTCGCAACAGAAAGGACTTTGACTACTTGTGGGAATAAATACACTCTGAAAAAAGTTATTAAATGCATTGCAGATATCGTCACCGCTCGAGTAAGTTACCCCTTGATATATCATCTTGCGAGGGTATCCAGTGGATTTCCTTTTATTATTCACGTACCTCCAAAACTCTTTAGGTGATTTTATTAATTGTTCCTCACATCTGGCAATATATTTAGCATAAGACTCTTCTTGTAGATTTTTTACCCGAGATCTTAACAAGGCGAATTCAGCGTAGTCTGTTTGGTATTTATATTTTTTCCATCTTTTATGTACTTTAAATTTTTCTTTGATAGCATTTATTAATGATGGAGGGTACCACTTCGGGTATCGAAATCGCCCTGACACTTTTACTGTTGGGACATGTAATTCTATAAATGAATTTAATTTTTCGTAAAGGAAATCGACGCATTCCTCCACACTGCGCTGTTCAAAATGGTTGTTCCAGTCTACATTAACGAGCTCAGAATTAATTTTTGTAAAATCAGCCTAAAAAAACTTTTTTATGGTTCTAGGTTGAGAGCGAATAGGTTTATAACAACAATTCTCAATGCAAATCTCGAGAGGGACGTGATACTTATCTATATCTACTAGCGAAATATCGCTTAAGGTGCACTCTAAAGATATATTCGATATGACAAGATCGAGTACATTATCACAACAGTTTGGTTTAAGGTTGTATTGAAACATATTCATAAAATCCAAACAGTTTAGAAATTCAGCTGAGACTTCAAATAGATCAGAATTACCTTTAGACCTCCAACCGTAACCGTCGGAGGACCACGTTATGAAGGGTAAGTTAAAATCGCCTACTATTAAGTACATATCATTAGGGTTCAAATTATAAGATTGAAGAAGAAAAAAGAAGAAATTTTAGAAATATAAATATTCTAAGTACGAGGCATTTTTAAAATTTCGATAAAATAAATCGAATTTTGTCTAATTCCATCCCTAATGCTTGTCTGTTTGCATAGAGGAAAGAGTCTTAGAGATAGGATAGCTGGACTTACTTTTCTGCCTAAGTCCATTCTAAAACTTGTTCATTCACCGACAAATACCATTGTGGATCTGTCGCAAACAAATGCCTAATACTGCAAAAAACAGTCTGTCACTTCAATACTTCTTGGAATCGATCTTCGATTCTTCTTTGATTTTAATGTCGAAATACTTTTTAAGCCGTTATGAAAGAAAATTTCGTGATATTTTTCAAACATCCTCAAACCATGCTCATCCATCACCGATGATCGTGGGTGATGCATCCGATTTGCAGTCAGCAGTGTACGGACTCTCGAGTTCAGTCTTAGTCCATTTGAATATGCCGAAAGACGGCCAGATTTAATTAGGCAACCGTATATCATAATAAACAGAGTGGTGGAAGTGGGATATGAGGGAGAAAGAGGGAAGAAAAGAGAAAAATTAGCTTTGCTATTACAAATGAATAAGGCGATAGAGTAAAAACTGCAGGAAGCATGGCATGTACTGTGTTATACCGAATTTGACGCGAGCGAAGCCGCGGGCAAAAGCTAGTTTCTTATATATTCAAGCAACGTTTTATAATTATGTTTTTGTTTTTTTGTAAATGTGTATAATTTTAACTTCAACGTATGGTTTAAGACGAAAAAAATTGTACCGCCATTCCTGCATGGCAAAACTTGTAGTAACATTTTAAAAATCATCTTTATTCAAACTCATGTTTTACAAAATAAATATATCTTTATCTTAAGGTCTACCACCTTATTAATTATTTTCGAAATGCTTTTTGGGATAAGTTGTTTTTATTCCTCGCAGCCTTTTATTTCGTGCCATTAGCTTCACTTTTTTATTTAATGGCCTTTGTGGAAAAAGACTCCACATTTTTGTCTATTTTGTGCTATTATTTCTAATATTTCCTTTTTTCTCTTACAAGTGCCAACTGACGGTTTATTTGACACTGGCAGGACAAAATGACACTGACAGTTAGGTTAATGACAGGTAAAACTGCTCGAGTTTGCCGAATTTTACGAAAATTTACCATACTGTATAACTTAATGTTTACAGTGAATTTTCGATAAAAACAAATGTAAATCGTGTTGAAATCAATAAACCTGTTATTTAGTGTGGCTAGAACTGCGCCATAACCTAAAATGCTTCGGTCACCGGTTCGAAGACGTATCGTTCTGCACCAGCCCTGGGTCCGGTTAAAGTCCTCAAGTAGTTTTATAAGGAGCACTTTTATTGAATATTTTGAAACGAATGGACATAAGCATGTCAAATCGAGCTCTGTGGTCCCACTGTACGACCCCAGTGTGCCTTTTGTAAATGCAGGGATGAACCAGGTAAGCAATTACGTCGATACTTTCCCAATTCTACGCATTACTTCGATACTTGAGACGTATAGATGTACGACAGAGGTTAATTAGGTTAAAATACAATAGGTCCACTTGCTCAAAATCTCTATTTGCAGTGGCAGAATGCCTACTTTCCTTGTTTTTGTTTTTCTCAAACAGTCAACAACTTAAAAAAATATAATTTGTGTAAATAATGTAGTGACAGTACAAAAGTCATAATTATACCTGTGGTGTCAGTACGACATGGTGTTCTTTATGATAGTATGCAAAATTGGTTGTTGTGTGGCATACTGATTTTATGCAAGTAAAAACTGATACGTCGACAGGCGTACCGTCATGTCACTTTTAGCTATCTAGACGCCTGTGGTCATTACTATCCACAAATGTATTAAGTACAGCTCTCCTAACCCTATGAAGATTACAGGTGTGATGTTAAAATGTGATGTCAATATAGCAATTACACCTGTTGAGCTTCTCACAATTTCTACTAAATCAAATAGAATTAATAAAACAATAACTCTGATTTTCAGTTCAAAGGTGTATTCCTTGGCAAAGTGGCTGCCCCTGCTGCTAGAGTAGTGAACTCACAGAAATGTGTGAGGGTTGGCGGGAAGCACAATGATCTGGATGTGGTTGGCACTGATGGACACCACCATACCTTCTTTGAAATGCTCGGAAATTGGTCTTTTGGTGATTATTATAAGGTAAATATTAGAATATCAGTGCTGAAACAAAAGTGTCTGATGAGATGATGAATAATAGAGACGAATGAATGGAGAAGACATACTGCTCTGATACTAAATAAATCGGAATGAGGGCAGATGAAAAATGACAGCTTATCTCATTGTTCAAATCATTCATTTTAAAATATTTATTTATTGAAGTGACTAGAATGACATCTACCGCTTCTTGCATAGATAATACTAGCTGTTCCCCGCGGTTTCACCCACGCTGCTCAGCACCTGTTGGTCGTAGCGTGATGTTATATAGCCTATAGCCTTCCTCGACAAATGGACTATCCAACACTAAAAGAATTTTCTAATTCAAGCCAGTAGTCCCTGAGATTAGCGCGTTCAAACAAACAAACAAACTCTTCAGCTTTATAATATTAGATAATATATACAGCAATTGTAAAGTAAAAGAACCGTTTTTGATTAGCGGTGTTAGGTCAGATCACATGGGTCAACTTGTATCTTTTGTGCTGTGAAAAATCAGCCCACGAAGTTTATGCAGCTAAAGGATATAGCTGTTTATGTCACAAATTTGTTCGGAAGCTTTGGTGTGTGTTTTACAGAAAGACGCATGTAAGATGGCATGGGAGCTGCTCCTTGGGCCATACCAACTGAAACCGGAGAACTTGTTGGTGACATACTTCTCAGGGGATGTTGCCATTGGACTGAAGGCTGATACTGATTGCAGAGATATTTGGAAGTCCATCGGGTAGGGTATAAACTTTTTTTTCCTTTTTTTCAGCCACTCCTTCCAGTTTTTTGATTTAATTACTTTGTGTCTCTTCCAGGGTTCCAGAAAGCAGGCTCCTGGCTAAAGGGGCTAAGGATAACTTCTGGGAGATGGGCACTACCGGCCCATGTGGTCCATGTACAGAGATACACTATGTCAATCCTGATGGATCGCTCACTGAGATATGGAATCTTGTATTTATTCATTGTCACAGGTATTGTTTTGACTAGCTTTTGCCCGCGGCTTCGCTCGCGTTTAATTCGGGGGTAACACAGCTCCCCTTTTCTGACTTGCAGGTACCTGCAACTTGTAGTTTTTGCGCCTCATTTATTGTAATAGCAATGCTTAGTTTCCCTTTTCTTCCTTCTTTCTCCCTCATATCTCATTTTTTTTTAAATAGCCTTTGATGTCTCTAGGGTCCCAACTATCTGTACATTTTTTTTAAAAATCGGTTTAGCTATTTAGGCGTGAAGACGTAACAAACAAACAAACTCACTTTCGCTTTTATACTATTAGTAAGATAACTGAAAACTGGCATAAACTATTATTTATTTATTTTTTGGCGTAGGCCGCAAATAATCGGGTTGCCAATAATGACATTGACAGTTTAGAAAAATAAACAATTTTAGCTGTGACTTGGTTTTGGCCACCGCAGTTGCTCGATTTTAGTTTTTTATTCTGGTGACTACTTTTTGGGCAACCACGTGTACCAAAAACACGTATGCGGTTACAGACTATGAAATTAGTCATCATTCCTATGCCCTGGATACGAGAAGTGCAGGACCAGCCATAGTGGCACAGCATCCATCGGTTGATGTTTTTTTAAAAGATTAACTTTTATCTTTTGTCCATAGAGATGACAAAGGCAAAGTGCGGGGTCTGATGAAGCGTCACGTGGACACCGGCATGGGGCTGGAGCGTATGGCCACCATCCTGCAGAACGTGCCCACCAACTACGACACCGACCTGTTCCAGCCCATCATCAGGGCGATTGAGAAGGCATGTACTATCATCTTCCTGTCCTTTGTGCCATACCTTTCTATTCTACTGTTAACCGTCGCAAAAAAAAGGGAGTAAATGATAAATGAACTCTTATTAGATCACTTTGTTGTCTGTCTGGCTGTCAAGACGCTTTATCTCGGGTCCTCTGTCCAGGAGTACCGCTTTCTGTATCAAGCTGCTCCTCAGATGTTGGTCGAAGGTCTTGACAATTAAGCCATTGGCTGTAACGACTATCGGCACAATGATTGCTGAGTCCACATCCAACATGTCGACAATCTTGCGAGTCAAATCAAACACTATATTATTTTCGTCCATTTATTGTCTTCTTAACATAAATTTACATTTTTAAATATTTCATAAAAAATAAATAAAAACATTTAAAAATAGTAGCCCACCGGTATCGGGTACAGGGTCCAAGCTACCGGCGGTCAGGGCTCGAGAGAAAGGAACCTTCTAACAATACGAGCCGTGTCCAGGAGTACCGCTTTCTGTATCAAGACCGGTCGAGGCTCTTGGCAATTAAGCCATTGGCAGACGACTATCAGTATATTATTATTATTAGTGTAAAGTTCTATGTGGCTCTGGTCGGTTACTATAAAGCCTCAGAATGTAAGGAGTCCATCCTTGCAGCAAAAATCGCCAGTACGGTGTTGGTGCTACCCCTCACTCGACGCATAGACGCGGCACGCTTCCACATGGTGGCATGGAAGGAATCGTTATGCTTAAGTCCCCATGTATTAGGGGTGCGAACATCAGCCCGATACATATCCAGACACCATGGTAACTACTGAAAATCTCCTGAGAGAAAAACCCAAAAACACTTTGCCCGATCCGTTAGTCAAGCCCAGGATCTCCGTGCTTTTTTTTTCTTAAAAAAAAAGTTGCCTCACACTAGGATTTTTCCTTTATCGTAGGTGCGTTTACAAACATTTAAACTTACATACCCAAACAGCCAGACCCGGAACAACTATCTGTAGGCCATACAAATATTTGTTCCGTGCGGGGATCCAACCCGCGACACGCAGCGCAGCAGTCGATCGTTCAGCCACTGCGCTAACCGTGGCGTCGTGTCGGCTTTGGAGTCGCGTTTGAGACTACTCGATCAACGAAAAATCATAATCATTAACTTTCATTGTCCAGAACAGTAAAGGAGTTCCGCCATACCGCGGGATGTTCGACCCTAATGCTGTAGTGGACGCAGCTTACAGGAGGCTGGCGGACCATGTGAGGATGATCAGCGTCTGTCTGGCGGACGGGGTGTTCCCAGCTTCGAAGTAATTATTATTTCATGTACTTTAAACTGTAATCTGCACGTTATTATTAAAACAATGGTTAAACTCAGGTAAATCTCGAGTGGTGGCGCATCAATTGAATGAGGGATTTATGCGACCAGTGGCGTGCCTGGCCAATAGCACAGCAAGCCTCTATGGAACTGACGCTGGAGATTGTTTAAAAATACGAAGCAGTTGATTTCTCCACTCTAGATTTTTCGTATAGTATATAATCAAGTAACTTTTCCCGCTCTGGACAAAGCGCAAGAGAGTGTCAGACTTTTATTGAATAAAACCCATCCATGTTTCTTCTTTTACCCTCTATGTCCCGGGGCCGCGGTATTTCTTTCAAAGCACCCCTGGCAGTCACTGCAAGCCTATCTATGTACATTTGTAATCTATCTAAGAGGACAGTTATACCCCAACCATTTTCATAACTTCCCCCGCTCTGGGCGGGGAGCGGGAGAAGAGTGTCATACTTATTCTAACTGAAACCTACCTGAAAAGCCTTACTACTAAATAAAGAAATAAGGTGATAATATAACGTTCAGTTGACTAAAACGTTCTAGTTTTTGTCAATCGCTTCTAAATTACCAAAAACCTTTGTTCCAGTCTGAACCTGAAACAAATAATGAGGAAATCATTCAAAATCTCAGCAGACGTCTTCCAAAACCCAGAACTCCTGAGAATCCTGTACAATGAGGTGGCGCAGACTCTGGGTTCCACCTACCCTGAACTCCTGGCTAAGGAAACTGATGCCAAACTTATAATAGACCATGAGGGCCAGGCTTATGACAAGATGAGGGCTGGGTTGAAGAAGAAGTGGAAGGAACTGTCGAAGCTGTATCCTGAGGTAGAAGAATTGAGTGATGTGGAGCTGCCCGGGTTTGCGCGCGGGTATAAGGAGTTTAAAGAGGTAATTATACTTTTCATTTCCGGAAATTGGTGGAACAAACTAAAGTCAGTGATTTCCGGAAGTAAACTTATTTTCCACTTTTTTATGTTATTTTAGAAGTCAGTTTTTTTTTCTTCAAATATAGTTGATCTATAGAACCTTTTCAAACTTCCACAGACAATGGCCAAACAAAAATCAACCGAAATACCAGGAGAACTAGTCTTCAAACTGTATGACACCCACGGCTTTCAAGAGGACATCCTCAGCCGCATGGCAACACTCAACAACTTAACCATAGACAACAAAGGTTTCTGGAAACTTCTATCCAAACACAAGACAAGGCATAAGACTGCTTTCAAAGAACAAGCAAAATCCAAAGGATCCCTTTTTGAAGAAGCAATTAAAAGCCTTAAGAAAAATGGCTACAACAACACAAACGATTTACCAAAATATGACTACACAACCAACGGCAAGAATATAGAGTTCAAACCATTAAAAACTCAACTAATAGGCATTTTAAACGAAGATTGCATCTGGGTGGACTTTTTACAAGCATGCGAAAATCGATTATTTTATCTAGTAACAAAAGAAACAAATTTCTACTGCGAGGAAGGCGGTCAGGCAGGAGACGAAGGCATGATATTTATCAATGAAAATGTGGCTTTGGATGTCAAAAGCGTCTTTAAGATCCAAGATTTCGTGTTCCATAAGGGCCAATTTGCTGTGGAAGGCGATAGAACAACGGTACATTGCGGCATGGATGTGGAACTGGAAATTGATGAGGATAGGAGGGTAAAACTAATGCAGAACCATACAGGGGTGCACTTGTTGAATGCTGCAGTGAGAAGGGTCTTGCCCAATAGTGCGGTGTGTCCCACAGGGTCTAGTGTTACAGAAAAAGGCTTGAGTCTCAATCTGTCTGTGTACGGAGATAAACTCTCCCAAGATGTGATGTTGGATGTACAGAATCTTATTAGGTGAGTACTTTATTTTTTTTTAAATCAAACTGAAATTCAAAGCATTTATTTCTATTAGCCTAATACAGTGAAACCTTGTTAAGTGAGACCTGGGTAAGTGAGAAACCTCCATAACTGGACCTCATGCTGAGGTCCCGACACCTTGACCCTGAATCACCTCTGTTAGTGGAGACCCTGGGTTAGTGGAATACCTCTTTTAGTGAGACTAATTCTTTCGTCCCTTCAAGTCCCACTTATCCAGGTTTCACTGTACTTTTGAATGTCATAAAAACAAAAAAGATGCTCCTACACAATGTATGGTTAACTAAGTAACGTCATTCCAAATCCAAAATGGCTGATTTCCAAAGATGGCGGATTTTTATGCATTTTCATGATTTTATTAAATGAAAAGTTTTACTAAGAAAAATACAAGAAATATAATGAAATACAAAAACTATGAAATATTTTTTTGTTTGTTTTTTTTTTATAACTGGATTATTAGGACACGGGAGAACCTGGGTTCTTGTGGGAATCTCCTTGTAGCAATCTAGGTAACTATTTTATATGGTAAAGTAACTTTCTTCTATGTTTTACAGAGAATCAATAAACTGCAACGCGCCTATAGATACCCGCGTACTGACTAGCGTAGAGCTGTCCCGTGAACCGTCAGTAGTGACGGTCCCGGGGGAGACATACCCCGAGATTGGTTTGAGGCTCGTCACTGCACACCCGCCGCTCGTGTCCAAGTGAGTTACTCTCAGCGTTGTGTTACAACTGACAATATTCACTGAGTTACTGTCAGGACCGACTGAGTCACTGTTAGGATCGATTGAGTTGCTGTCAAATCAAATCTTTTTATTTGTAGAACATATGTAAACATAAGTACAGATGTCAATAATCATAAATAGAACGCTGTCTTGGCAAAAAATCAATGGCTTACAAATATTGTATAAACATGAATCACTATAAAAAGACATTCAAAATTTGTTATTAAAACTCCAGTAAAACAAATAAAAACGCATTTTTGCATACTGTCTATGTTCACTGAGTTAATGTCAGCGTCCACTCAGTTATTGTGTATCCACAAAGAAAAACGGAACCCTTATTGGAACACTTTGTTGTACATCTGTCTGTCTGTCAAGACCCTTTATCTCTGGAACGGGTGGAGGTATTGAGTTGAAAATGATACCATAAATCCTACCTACCAACCCATCTACTACTTCTTTTCTTTATCCCACTCTAGAAATCTTTCAAAGACTCTTTTGGCACTGATTGAAATAGTCCTTTTGTGGCCATTTCGTCCCCCCAATCTTCTAAATTCTGATATACCGATGTTATGTGTTGCTAAGGGAGCTGTGCTGCGGTACTCACGTAAGGTCGACGGGCGCGTTGGGCGAGTTCTGCGTGACGCTGGTGAAGGGCGCCGGCGGACAGTCGCCCACCGTGCATGCACTCACGGGAGACCGGGCTAAGCAGGTAAATAATACGGCATGAAAAGTTATGAATGAATGAATAAACTTTATTTCGGGTGGCATAGACCCATAGAAAACTAATATAACATTATTAAACATATACAGACACATTAAAACAGATTCCCTATCATTATGTTATGTTATCATTATATTATCCGTATGTAAAATGATCAACTTTCAACCGGTTTTGTTATGACCACCTAATTTATTTAAGGACAACCATCATCATCTGCCTAGCCTTTTGCCAACTATGTTGGGGTCGGCTCGGCTGGAACTGGACTGGACTGGTTAAAACCGGATGCAGCTGAATATCAGTATTTTACATGGACCGACTGCCTCTCTGAGACCTCCACAACCCAGTTATTACTGGGTAATACGATACCCAGATACATATTTTTCTCGTACTCTCTCACACATTATCGTCTACATTTCGTTCTTATATCTCCTTTCGCAGGTCTGCTGGCAGAAATTTCTTAAGAAATTAGCAGTACCTTTGTACTCAAATTTTAATAGTTTTTTTATTCTGTCTGATTTATTGTGTGTACATAGTTAAATAAATACCCCTTGGTAAGACTGGTTGTCAGACTTTCGGAATACTGACTACCTGTAACGACTGTCAAAGATCTACAAATGACAGCCGGGACCAACAACATAACGTGCTTTTCGAGGCACGGAGGAAACTCGGAATGTAACGGGTGGTCACCCATCCACAGACCAACCTAGACAAGCGCGGCATAACCTAGAGATCGAGCCCTCTTATTTAAAGACAACCAACAATGTGAGGACCATGTGGATCATAACTTTTATTTACTTTTTTTTGCTTTTGACGATTCTGGCAGTTGAGTACTATTTAGGGACCTACGCTAATGTCCTTTTTTTGGTATTGTTCGTCGTTTCGTTGAGCTCCTTGGGTTATGAGTCGAGCTACACGATAACTGACAAATGCTTGCACTGACTGGACAGGTCCACTCAATCTGTGTGGTGCTTTCTTAAAAAGACCACTTCAGACACTAATCTGCATAGTCCTCATGTAAGTTGACCAAGATTTTTTTTGTTTGGACTTTAAAAGGGACTATGACCTCTGAGTTTGTTTCGGCTGTTTCTTCTCAGAGTAGTCGGGTACGAAACACCGGCCTCATCTAGTTTAAAAAAAAAGACGTGTAAAAGTGTTTGTGAAAACCTACTTGCAAAATAAACATCATTTATCATTTACAAGATATTTATTAATTTTATTTTAAAGAAAGCTTACCTACAGACTAATAAAAAACCTAAATATCAGTTAAGTTTAACATTTTGCTAATTACAAGCTGCTACATGTAGATAAATATTTATTTCTACGGCACTAGCTCTGCCCAGCGGTTTCACCCGCTGCTCAAGTCTCCTTCACAAACACAAAAAAGTTGAGGAATCAGTGAACATAAATAAAAATAAAAAAGATCATCATTTATTTTCGATCTGTTACAACATAGATCTACAAACTCATTGTTGTTTCTGGTGTGGCTGTTTGTGTATGTGAGTTTATATGTTTGTAAACGCACCCACAATACAGGAGAAATTCCTAGAGTGACTACAATAACCTTGTTTTTCATCTATCAGGTCCGCGAACTATTCTGTCGAGCCGAAAAACTAGACCAAGTCATAGACTTAATAGACCCTGACAGGAAGAGAGAAGAGGTGTCCCTCATCAAGGAACAACTGACAGAACTGTGCGGCACTAGTGGCGCCCCCTACGCTGAGTACGCCAAGTGTCTGGCGTTGCTCGACAGCTTCGCTAAGAGGGAGGTGCATCAGAATGATCTGGCTTTGAAGTGAGTATTTTAATAACGCTCCCTTGTAAAAGAAACCCGGCCAAGTGCGAGTCGGACCCACCTACGAAGGGTTGCGCCAAAACGCTATATTTTTTACCTGTGTTAATTTTTTCTGAGCTTTTATGGAGTACTAGCTTTTGCCAGCGGCTTCGCTCGCGTTAAATTCGGGGTAACACACTTCCCCTTGCGCCTTATTGATTTGTAATAGCAACGCTAAGTTTTCCCTTTTCTTCCCTCTTTCTCCCTCACATCCCACTTTTTTCATTAAAAATATTAGCCTATGTCCGTCTCCTGGTTCCCAACTATGTCTGTACCAAAATTCATCAAAATCAGTTTAGCCATTAAAGCGTGAAGAGGTAACAAACAAACAAACTCACTTCCGCTTTTATAATATTATAGTAAGGATTCAAAATTAGATTAATATTAAGAATTAGAATTAAAGTTGCGTGTGACGTCATTCCTTGCTAAAAAATGCAGCAACGCGTGACGTCACACGTAACTTTAATGGGCTATATCATTGTCGTTTTTTATCAAATTTACAAATAACAAATACGTGCCCCTTATTTTTGAATAATCTAAAAGACGGACTAATATTTTTTTTTGGAATTTTGTCTATTACGCACTTTTGGTTCTGATGACACTACGATTTCTTGACAAACATGCCTTGATTCTGCAGTCTGTTAAAAGATTGGCCACTGCAGTTCGAACACAGTTTCTTGTACTCTCGTCTGACGCTCTGCCGAAGGCGGTAATGTATGTATAGGGCTCCTAGGGGGAGGGGGGGCTGTAAATAAATCATACACGATATGAATCGCGATAACCCGACTTTAATCGTTGATATCAACCCTTCGAAACGATCCAGTTTTTTTAAATAAAGATTCTCAATTCTTCCAGCTCAATAGCAGAGACAGAAGTCCGGGAAGCAGTGACTCAAGCCGCTCAAGATGGCCGCCGCTTCGTGGTCCACTTCCTGCGCTGCTCATACCTCATGCAGAGCGATGGCGTGAAGTCTCTGCTGGCTGAGCGACACAGCATCCCCACTATGGTGCTGGGCTGTGCCGGCGGAGTGTTGGTAGCGGGATGCACTGTGCCACAGGTACGTATTGGAACGAAGTTCCTTATCGCGCGTTGTGAAAGGGGGCTAGACGGAAAAAAATCTTACGAAAAGTTGGCACGACACTTTTTGCTATAGTAAGCTATTGTAAGCTGTGCGGCGTCGCATGTTTCTCTGTCTGTCTGTCTCTCTCTCTCTCTCTTATAGAAAGCAAACCAGATCTTTTCATTTCTATAGGAACTTCGTTCCATCCGGGTGTCCCTTGACACCTCTAATTTTTTTTTTTTTTTTTACACGAAATAAGTGAACTCTTGACGAAGCCGTCAGTCATACATTCAGTATATCAAACCATTATAACCGCCCTGGATTCGATTCCCGGGTCGGGCAAAAAGTGTTATTGGCTTTTTCCATTAGGAATTTTGACAGTAGTAGCCCGGAGATTTGAAGTTGGCGGTGACATACCCCCCTTGCCTCGGTACGCACGTCGACCGGTTGGTTTGCCGTCCCATCGGACTGTGAGAGTGTACCTGCGCCTGCGCACAGACGCCTTGTCTGTAATATTTCCCGCGCAGATGGCTAATCTTCGCTGAGATTGGCTGCCGTGGCCGAAAATACGGTCAAGAAGACTATTTCAAAGTAACAACGCAAATATGATTTCTGGGATATTATTTTTATTTATTTTTACACTACAATGTGGTCCAATCAAATCAAATCATTTATTTCAATTAGACCATTACAGGCACTTTTGAAAGTCAAGAAACAAAATGAATCTACAGTCCCGGTCACAAGGCATAATAACTTGTGAAAGTACTGTAGTTGCCCATTCCAAAGCGTTGATCTCTATGGAGAAGAATGGGCAAGAACCTCCATGGATTTAAAAGAGTGCTTTTAAATTATAATATTTTTACAAAATCGTGTTTACATCATTCATGTTGAGATTATACAAATATGTGAGAACGATGTAGAAAGGCGTGCACAGTAAGAGCGTCCAGAGTAAATAAAAAGCAAAATTTAATTTTAAATCTAAATAAGTTTAAAAATGAACCGTGGTAGCTAAAAAATGACCAGTCCCAACTGACAGCGCCCATTCACGAACATGACGTATGGATCAGCCCCATTCAGCTCGACCATTTTGAAGGGAGCTAAATGACCCGACACACCCGCCACCATCAGCGAGACATTTAAGTGAGCATGACACTATTAACCACCAGGGCTTCGTCAAGTCAATGATAATACATAGCACTCACATATGGGCTTAATAATTATACAATACTAGAGAAGTGATTCTATACATTGCAAAGATAGTCTTACAATCTTCTGCAGCTTCCACTATAGCTTCGGATACTTATCAATGAGTTGACCCCTATGCTTGAGGAGCAGGACCAGCATTGAGCCAAGCATTTTTATCATCAATATAATCCCCCAACTTATAATATGCTTGCCTACATAGTGTGCGTTTAATACAAGATTTAAATTTCGTTTCATTCAGTTGAAGAATGCGGGGAGGTATTTTATTGTAGCATTTTAAACAGTACCCCATGAAAGATGAGTCTACTTTAGCTAACCTGAAACCTGGTTGAACTAATTGGTCCCTATTTCTAGTATTATAATTGTGTCTGTCACCTCTTTTACTACAAAAGATGCAAGTTTTTCCTGACATACATGATGTTTTCATAAATATATTGACAAGGTACTGTAATGATGTTAATATCCTTAAACTGTTCCCTTAAAGAATCTCGCTTACGTAGGTTATATATGGCTCTGATGGCTCTTTTCTGCAGAATAAATATAGACTCGATGTCTGCAGCCCATCCCCAAAGTAAAAGTGTGTTAGTAACAATATGACTTAGCCTATGTTAGTACTTACTAACTAGCACATTAGCGGGCGGTGTTGGGACTGCCACGCAGTGTGTGGAGTAGCGAGGCAGATATTTTTGCCGCAGCGCATCAAAACTGACAGTGCGTGCGTCAGCAAACATTGCTGAGGCACTACAGAAGCGTGGCAGTCGCAACAATATCTTGAACGCAAGATATGCTTAGTGATTTTGATTTGAATGGAACGTTGTTTATCTATGTTTATTATCTTCTAATTAAATTAAGCTTTAAATCATTTTACTTTTCCATGTAAAATGTATCGGGATTCTCTTGAAACTGACCATCAAACCTATATTTAAGCATATACATAAATTATTTCTATTTCAATAACTGTGTGTGTCCAGGACATGACGTCAGGCGCGTTCTCTGCGCCGGGCTGGCTGGGCTGCGCGGCGCGAGTGTTCGGTGCGGCCGTGAGCGCACGGGAGGACCACACCAGAGCTGAGATGACGCCTTCTAAGGTACGACTACTAGCATAATGTTTACTAACTGGCGCTCTCGGCCTTGCTCGCGTGATATTGAAAAAAATATCCTATGTGTTATTCCAGATAATAATCTACCTCTGTGCCAAATTTCATAAAAAATCCGTTCAGTCGTTTTGACGTGAAAATGTAACAAACATCCATCTTCTATCCTTACAAACATTCGCATTTATAATATTAGTAGGAATATTTTGTTATCCTTCTTTGTTTAAATGATGTGTGCACTTGTAGCATGTGCCAAATAATCTTATTTTGTTTTTTCATAACATTAGTTTTCGTTTTTGTCTAAAGTCGTGTTCGTGTGTTTGAACCAATTATTATAATCATCTTTTACTACGCGATACTTTTTATCACGAAAATAAAACATACAATTTTTCGTACATTCATTTGATGGAGAAAGAAAGAATGAAAGATGAAAAAGTATTTATTTGAGCATAGACAAGTAATCAACCGTCAACTGTTAAAATTTAATTTTAAAAAAATATATACGTGTACAAGTAGCTACAAGGACCCGTTCCAGACATCGTTACATTTCACCAAAATAGCCTAAAAAACAACAATATTTTTCTTTGCAGGTGAGCCTAATAAACTGCGAGCAACTAGTCCAGGACGCGATGCGCGTCGCCATCAAATTCGCGCAGTCACACATAAAGGAAAATACAGAGCCTTCTATGGGCACACAGAATAGACAACAGAACTGAGTATCATACTTCTGTCTACTTTGAAGAGAATGGAACTACCCGGACGGAGGCAGTAGGAGCCTTTTTTTGCTGATGGGAGATCATTAAATAACTTCCCTCACTCTGGTCGGAACGGGGAGGAGTGTCAGACTTGTACTGATTAAATAAATAAATATCTTGGGACAACTCCCACACGGCTATCTGATCCCAAGCTAAGCAGAGCTTGTGTTATGGTAACCAGACAACTGATATACATACTTATATAATTTACAAATACATATTATAGATAAATCACACCCAGACACAGAACAAACAATCATGCTCATCACACAAAGTTTGTCCTGGGTGGGAATCGAACCCACGACCTCCAGCTCAGCGTTTAGGGCCACTAACCACTGGACCAACAGGCCCGTCAATTTCGTTCAGTTCAGGAATTATCGACACCCCTCCCACACGGCGCAGCTCCCATACCACGTATCTTCGTACTGCGTGCTGTTTGCACGGTATATCAATCCCTTTTTCACAAACGCATCGATTCGGAAAGTTGTATGTATAGTACGGCCAACGAGAAGCGATACGAAAGGTCATTAATCTAAAGAACAACTGTGGCGTTGACAATCTAATATTTAGCTCTTTCCATCTTCTGCCTTTGTCGTAATATCTCGTTCTCCCGGCAAAGACATGACAACGTTAAGACATGTTCGCCAACATTCGGGCGGCCATTTTAGATGGGGTTTTAGCATGGGTTTTGTTTACATTTGGTATCGCTTCTCGTTGGCCGTGCTATAGACATAGTGCTAAAAAGAGATCTTTTTAATATTGTATATCCACATAGACCGGGATATTATACATTTTAAACTTCCCTCTTAAATCAGTTTATCAAAAACAGTTGTGTAGTTTAAAAGATTTAAGCGAACAGACAGCTGAAGCAACTTCTTATTATACTATGTAAAGATATACAACTTGCCGAATTTAAATAGCATCGAACTGTTTTTTTTAAACTATAGTTTTACATTTTTGTATGTTTTGGCCTGACGTAACAACAAGAAAACATCGAAATTAAAAGTTATCTTTTTATTATTATTTCTTAGTTTCTGCTTCCCAGAATTCCAATGATATTGTTAAAAATATAATCGAGTCACTTTTATTACAAAATTAAGAAATATACAAAAAAAACTCTTTGTATCCAATAATTTAGTAGTAATAATTTTATTTCCATTTTGTAATTTGTGAGACGAAACGGAGAAGTGCCTTTTTGGAAATGGTATTTATTTTTAGGTGGTTATATTGTATTTTATTTTATAAGGTTTGCATAACAGGGCAATTATTATATTGTCCGTTGAATATTTAATCGTTTATACACCTGTGTGTGAACTGCCTTAAGGGTGCCACAATGTTCGGGTCGGCACATATTCGGAAATACTTGTCGAATAGAATATACTTTATTGCACACCAAAATTGAAATAAACTGTTTTACAATGCTGAATCTATAGTTACAATGGCGGTCTTATAGCTAATAGCGATATCTTCCAGATAACCTTTGAATTACAAATTAAAGTGCCTTGTCTTAGTGGTTATAAGTGCGACTGATGAGTTTGAAGTCCTGGTTTGAGGTTGACTCCTAGGTCGCGCAGTGTATTTGTGCCCGGTTCACGATGGGCTCGCTCTCTTAAATACACTTCTGCCTAACTCCTTGCTGATTACAATCGTGGTGTTAATGTACTTTTCGTGCCGATCGGTAAACTTCATACCGTTGCCAAACCATATTGGGGCAAATTCGATCAAAACGGCTTGTTACCCGAATGGGGAGAATATTAAACATTGTATTGATTGTATGTCTGTTCATTTGTGGCACTCTAGAAACCAAATGCATGGGTTTGATGATTTTTACGTCAATCGATTTTTCTCAATCCTCTTGAACGTTATTGTTACATAAATGTGACAAGCAAGCGCGTGCCCTGGACGTCAACGTCAAAAATGTACGTAAATATTTTTTTTAGTTTATGGTGATCGTTCAAAAGGTGTAACTAGCCTAGCCGCCCGGTATTGCCGAGTGATTCCCACCCGAACTTGTGTGAAGCACCCTTTAACTATGTACCTAATGAAGTTTGAATGAAATTCGAAAAGTATTGTTGAGTCTTCCTGTAAATAAATAATAGTGTCTACATTTATTTTTGTAAATATAACTTGTTGAAAACGAAATGCTTGTATTATTTATTTTGTAACCAATCACATTTCAGAGTGACACCGGCACGTTGAACAGTGAACTGTATGGATATCGAAACTTTGATTCTGTAGATTCAGGTCAGTTAAAAATCCGGTAAAAAAAATTTACCGACTTTAAAAAAGGAGGTTCTCAATTATTTCTTTGTCCGCCGATTGTAGGTCGTTTTCAAAATTCTTTTTATAATCGAAGGGTTTAATACTCCCGAAGAGGTCCGATATGAATTTCATCTATATTGCTCGGGTAACTTGACTTTTTTTTTTAGAATATGTGATACGACACCAAAAAGGGCTTAAATAAAAAACGTTTTTAAACCAGAAAAACCTCTAAAAAAACAAATTTGCCAGAAGTCGGCGGCAAACAATCTATAAATCAAACAAGTCACTGACTTCCGAAAGTTTTTCAGTTTTTTTGTGCTCTGTTATGGCAAAAAAGTTTTATTCAAACCGCTCCGTGTTAAAAACGTCCCATTCCGTCCACGCCGACGAGGCCCGTCGCCACGACCCGGTACCTGCACCACCTGTCCCTTACAAGAGCCAGCCCGCGATGCTGAACCAGTAAGTTCAAATCAGTATCCTAATAATATCACTCAAATCCAGCCTGTCCTTTTGCTGTCCCAGCGACGACCTGACCTGAGTCTCATATCCCACAGGGGGTAACCTTAGCGTGTAGTCACTTGGTTTGTAAGTTTTTGCCCTGGCTTTAATTTCAAGGCATTCACAGGAATCGCCCGGCCACGACAACCTCTTAGCTTGAACTGCGAGATGAGATTCATAAAAAAAACTTTAAGGCCCAGCGCCCATTATCGGCATCGGCACGACTGAAGATTTTAGGAGGCAAATAGCAATATACAGTACATTAACATAATGGCAATTAAGTAGAAATTTCTATTATATATGGCCGTAATAACAAAAATACCGCTTCGGTATGCTTGAGGCTGCTGTATCGGCAGCCTTGAGAATGCTTCGGCATCCTTCGGTACGCCGCCGGCGCCGAGGCAACACTCGGGGATATCTTGCTTAAGGACGCCTCGTCATTCCTAACAACGTTGGAGCATGCCAAAGCATAATTTCCGACAGTGTGCGCTTGCATGTAGGATGCCGAAGAATCCTGTTCCTTGCCGATGCCGATAATGGGCGCCGGGCCTTAAGAGGACTGACCGACCTGGGAATCGTACCCTAAGGCCTTATCCTCTGCAGTAGCGGTTGCACTTGACTTCTAGAGATCACAATGAGGTCACTATGTGTGTAGGTGAAACAAAAGAAAAAAAAACAAAGTAAAACAATTAACAAGACAAGTACCTCCATACAATACATGTTATTTATTCAAAGATACATTAATAATTTGACAAAACCGTCTGAATAATCCACAACAAAGTTTCATACAAAACTATTTATTGTTTATACGTAGATAGAATATACTTTATTGTACAGCTTTTTTTTACAATATTGATAATTCTATGGTTACAATGGCTGTCAGGTAAATCCGAATAATATACACAAATTCGTAGAAAACTATTTATTATTATATAATTACATGCTAATTAAATATATTTACAGTCAGTTTTAAAATCCAGAGGGATCGTATCACTCATCACATCACTAATAGTTTTTATTATAATGAGAGGTTGTTCATGTGTATAATATTTACGGTGTGACAGACTATTAATTTCGGGTTTTCCATAGATTTAAATCATAGAAATGCGAGCTTGTTCAAAAGCAACTTAGCAGACAAGACGGGAGTGTGGGACTTACCACAGTAAAATCAACCCAGTGGTCACAAACGGCATAATGTTTCCTCTTAAAGGATCTCTTCGGAACCCCCTCTGTGAAATGCTTATTAAGCCGTCATAATACCCGCGTCGACGACGCATTCCAGGCGCGCCACAGAGATGTCAGTATAGCAAGGGGACTGCCAGGGTCACCGCCTGCCGGGGTTGCGGGTAAAAGTTGCGGGGAAAGAGATGCCGCGGCATATAAAGGGCGAGAGAATGAACATAAGTGGGTTTGAGTCAGCAAAAGTCTAACAGCCTGGAGCTCCCCCCAGCTTCGCCCAGATAGGAGGAAGTGGAAGTGACGATTTCCCTTCAGCAAAAAAAGGCGTCATTACACCGCCGGGCCTCTGGCTACAGTGCTACTGGCCATCTCTGAGGATCCCAGCTAAGTACGGGTGGTAAGGGCTCATCTATAATTTAAATCGAAGGGGTTTGCTAAGGTTTCGAACTCGGAGTTACATGGAGTCCTTACAAGTTCGAAAGCAGTCGTGGTACCCCGATATAAATAGTTAGAGTTTCCGTAAATATTGATAAACATAATTAAGTACGTGAATTTGACTCCCGGCTGCGTAACGTTTTGTAACAAACATTGATAATGTGCTCTTTTTCGTTTTTAAGTGTATTTTTTTGTTTTGAATGAATTTTTTTACCTGTTATTTTTGACAGTTTTTTCTCTATATTTAGTAGTTTTACCTCTTTACTTTTGTATATTGCCTCTGTACGTATATATGTATTCACTATAATATTGTTTTCTGAAATTTTCTGTCACATTGCACTCTTTGCATCACCCTAAAGTTGACTGTAGAATATGCCCAAGGAATTATGTCCGCCTTTGTACAATGTTTTTATACATGCAATTTTAATGAGTGTACTTGTTACTCAAATAACATTTCAAAACAAAGAAAAGAGCACATTCCAACTCACTCTTCTAACGCGAGAGCGAGATGTTAGAGAAGACGTGACGCATCCGCGGGCCAAAGAGCACGGACTAGTGGTTGTCCATATACTGCAGCTCCGACAGCAGCAGGACCGTGTTGGGCAGCGGCCGCGGCTGCGGAGACAGGATCGTCAGCATCTGCCGGTCCATGTCCACTGCCGTACTGTGGGACGATATTAATAACTTTAGTGGACGAGGAATACAGAGTCCATATTGTATCTACATATAGGTTTAAAGATTCTTTAGAAGAACATTGTTCACTTATCGAATAAATACGTAATTATGATAAAACGAATATAATAGGAATTTATTTGCTAGTACAAGTTTCTTTTATTACAGTGTGGGTAGGTACGATGTCAATTTTCCAAGCGTTTATATATTTTTACGAGTATGGTTATAGATCTCATCATCAGCCTAGCCTTTTCTTAACTATGTTGGGGTCCGCTTCAAGTTAACCGGAAGCAGCTGAATACCAGTATTTTACATGGAGCGCAGTATTTTACATGGAGCGACTGCTTATCTAACCTCTACAACGCAGTTATTACTAGGCGATACGATACCCGTTGGAAAGACTGGTTGTCAGACTTTCGAGACACCGACTTTCTGTAAGGATTGTCTACAAATTACAGCCAGGTCCAACAACATAACGTGCTTTCCGAGGAACAGGGGAAACTCGGTACGTAACGGGTTACCCATCCACAGACCAACTTAAGCAAGCGCGGCTTAACCTAAATATTTACCCGAACGGCTGCTATTATTTAGCCACGAGCTCCTCAAAGGTCCTTAATTTTTTCAAGGTTTGGGTTGTTTTAATAATGCCTATTGCAATCAAACACCCCCAAATTGGATTTCAAGGAATACATCTGGGATACGCTTACCACCACAAAAGGACTAACTGCTGGATACTCACACACACACGAAGCCTGCCAGGTTGGAGTGCAGCACATCGTCGTCCGGGCCGGCCGCGAACGACACGGCCAGGATGCGGTGGTGCAGCGCGGGCGACGGCCACACGCTCACCAGCACAAGGAGCCCTAAGACTAACTGCTGGATACTCACACACACACGAAGCCTGCCAGGTTGGAGTGCAGCACATCGTCGTCCGGGCCGGCCGCGAACGACACGGCCAGGATGCGGTGGTGCAGCGCGGGCGACGGCCACACGCTCACCAGCACAAGGAGCCCTAAGACTAACTGCTGGATACTCACACACACACGAAGCCTGCCAGGTTGGAGTGCAGCACATCGTCGTCCGGGCCGGCCGCGAACGACACGGCCAGGATGCGGTGGTGCAGCGCGGGCGACGGCCACACGCTCACCAGCACAAGGAGCCCTAAGACTAACTGCTGGATACTCACACACACACGAAGCCTGCCAGGTTGGAGTGCAGCACATCGTCGTCCGGGCCGGCCGCGAACGACACGGCCAGGATGCGGTGGTGCAGCGCGGGCGACGGCCACACGCTCACCAGCACAAGGAGCCCTAAGACTAACTGCTGGATACTCACACACACACGAAGCCTGCCAGGTTGGAGTGCAGCACATCGTCGTCCGGGCCGGCCGCGAACGACACGGCCAGGATGCGGTGGTGCAGCGCGGGCGACGGCCACACGCTCACCAGCACAAGGAGCCCTAAGACTAACTGCTGGATACTCACACACACACGAAGCCTGCCAGGTTGGAGTGCAGCACATCGTCGTCCGGGCCGGCCGCGAACGACACGGCCAGGATGCGGTGGTGCAGCGCGGGCGACGGCCACACGCTCACCAGCACAAGGAGCCCTAAGACTAACTGCTGGATACTCACACACACACGAAGCCTGCCAGGTTGGAGTGCAGCACATCGTCGTCCGGGCCGGCCGCGAACGACACGGCCAGGATGCGGTGGTGCAGCGCGGGCGACGGCCACACGCTCACCAGCACAAGGAGCCCTAAGACTAACTGCTGGATACTCACACACACACGAAGCCTGCCAGGTTGGAGTGCAGCACATCGTCGTCCGGGCCGGCCGCGAACGACACGGCCAGGATGCGGTGGTGCAGCGCGGGCGACGGCCACACGCTCACCAGCACAAGGAGCCCTAAGACTAACTGCTGGATACTCACACACACACGAAGCCTGCCAGGTTGGAGTGCAGCACATCGTCGTCCGGGCCGGCCGCGAACGACACGGCCAGGATGCGGTGGTGCAGCGCGGGCGACGGCCACACGCTCACCAGCACAAGGAGCCCTAAGACTAACTGCTGGATACTCACACACACACGAAGCCTGCCAGGTTGGAGTGCAGCACATCGTCGTCCGGGCCGGCCGCGAACGACACGGCCAGGATGCGGTGGTGCAGCGCGGGCGACGGCCACACGCTCACCAGCACAAGGAGCCCTAAGACTAACTGCTGGATACTCACACACACACGAAGCCTGCCAGGTTGGAGTGCAGCACATCGTCGTCCGGGCCGGCCGCGAACGACACGGCCAGGATGCGGTGGTGCAGCGCGGGCGACGGCCACACGCTCACCAGCACAAGGAGCCCTAAGACTAACTGCTGGATACTCACACACACACGAAGCCTGCCAGGTTGGAGTGCAGCACATCGTCGTCCGGGCCGGCCGCGAACGACACGGCCAGGATGCGGTGGTGCAGCGCGGGCGACGGCCACACGCTCACCAGCACAAGGAGCCCTAAGACTAACTGCTGGATACTCACACACACACGAAGCCTGCCAGGTTGGAGTGCAGCACATCGTCGTCCGGGCCGGCCGCGAACGACACGGCCAGGATGCGGTGGTGCAGCGCGGGCGACGGCCACACGCTCACCAGCACAAGGAGCCCTAAGACTAACTGCTGGATACTCACACACACACGAAGCCTGCCAGGTTGGAGTGCAGCACATCGTCGTCCGGGCCGGCCGCGAACGACACGGCCAGGATGCGGTGGTGCAGCGCGGGCGACGGCCACACGCTCACCAGCACAAGGAGCCCTAAGACTAACTGCTGGATACTCACACACACACGAAGCCTGCCAGGTTGGAGTGCAGCACATCGTCGTCCGGGCCGGCCGCGAACGACACGGCCAGGATGCGGTGGTGCAGCGCGGGCGACGGCCACACGCTCACCAGCACAAGGAGCCCTAAGACTAACTGCTGGATACTCACACACACACGAAGCCTGCCAGGTTGGAGTGCAGCACATCGTCGTCCGGGCCGGCCGCGAACGACACGGCCAGGATGCGGTGGTGCAGCGCGGGCGACGGCCACACGCTCACCAGCACAAGGAGCCCTAAGACTAACTGCTGGATACTCACACACACACGAAGCCTGCCAGGTTGGAGTGCAGCACATCGTCGTCCGGGCCGGCCGCGAACGACACGGCCAGGATGCGGTGGTGCAGCGCGGGCGACGGCCACACGCTCACCAGCACAAGGAGCCCTAAGACTAACTGCTGGATACTCACACACACACGAAGCCTGCCAGGTTGGAGTGCAGCACATCGTCGTCCGGGCCGGCCGCGAACGACACGGCCAGGATGCGGTGGTGCAGCGCGGGCGACGGCCACACGCTCACCAGCACAAGGAGCCCTAAGACTAACTGCTGGATACTCACACACACACGAAGCCTGCCAGGTTGGAGTGCAGCACATCGTCGTCCGGGCCGGCCGCGAACGACACGGCCAGGATGCGGTGGTGCAGCGCGGGCGACGGCCACACGCTCACCAGCACAAGGAGCCCTAAGACTAACTGCTGGATACTCACACACACACGAAGCCTGCCAGGTTGGAGTGCAGCACATCGTCGTCCGGGCCGGCCGCGAACGACACGGCCAGGATGCGGTGGTGCAGCGCGGGCGACGGCCACACGCTCACCAGCACAAGGAGCCCTAAGACTAACTGCTGGATACTCACACACACACGAAGCCTGCCAGGTTGGAGTGCAGCACATCGTCGTCCGGGCCGGCCGCGAACGACACGGCCAGGATGCGGTGGTGCAGCGCGGGCGACGGCCACACGCTCACCAGCACAAGGAGCCCTAAGACTAACTGCTGGATACTCACACACACACGAAGCCTGCCAGGTTGGAGTGCAGCACATCGTCGTCCGGGCCGGCCGCGAACGACACGGCCAGGATGCGGTGGTGCAGCGCGGGCGACGGCCACACGCTCACCAGCACAAGGAGCCCTAAGACTAACTGCTGGATACTCACACACACACGAAGCCTGCCAGGTTGGAGTGCAGCACATCGTCGTCCGGGCCGGCCGCGAACGACACGGCCAGGATGCGGTGGTGCAGCGCGGGCGACGGCCACACGCTCACCAGCACAAGGAGCCCTAAGACTAACTGCTGGATACTCACACACACACGAAGCCTGCCAGGTTGGAGTGCAGCACATCGTCGTCCGGGCCGGCCGCGAACGACACGGCCAGGATGCGGTGGTGCAGCGCGGGCGACGGCCACACGCTCACCAGCACAAGGAGCCCTAAGACTAACTGCTGGATACTCACACACACACGAAGCCTGCCAGGTTGGAGTGCAGCACATCGTCGTCCGGGCCGGCCGCGAACGACACGGCCAGGATGCGGTGGTGCAGCGCGGGCGACGGCCACACGCTCACCAGCACAAGGAGCCCTAAGACTAACTGCTGGATACTCACACACACACGAAGCCTGCCAGGTTGGAGTGCAGCACATCGTCGTCCGGGCCGGCCGCGAACGACACGGCCAGGATGCGGTGGTGCAGCGCGGGCGACGGCCACACGCTCACCAGCACAAGGAGCCCTAAGACTAACTGCTGGATACTCACACACACACGAAGCCTGCCAGGTTGGAGTGCAGCACATCGTCGTCCGGGCCGGCCGCGAACGACACGGCCAGGATGCGGTGGTGCAGCGCGGGCGACGGCCACACGCTCACCAGCACAAGGAGCCCTAAGACTAACTGCTGGATACTCACACACACACGAAGCCTGCCAGGTTGGAGTGCAGCACATCGTCGTCCGGGCCGGCCGCGAACGACACGGCCAGGATGCGGTGGTGCAGCGCGGGCGACGGCCACACGCTCACCAGCACAAGGAGCCCTAAGACTAACTGCTGGATACTCACACACACACGAAGCCTGCCAGGTTGGAGTGCAGCACATCGTCGTCCGGGCCGGCCGCGAACGACACGGCCAGGATGCGGTGGTGCAGCGCGGGCGACGGCCACACGCTCACCAGCACAAGGAGCCCTAAGACTAACTGCTGGATACTCACACACACACGAAGCCTGCCAGGTTGGAGTGCAGCACATCGTCGTCCGGGCCGGCCGCGAACGACACGGCCAGGATGCGGTGGTGCAGCGCGGGCGACGGCCACACGCTCACCAGCACAAGGAGCCCTAAGACTAACTGCTGGATACTCACACACACACGAAGCCTGCCAGGTTGGAGTGCAGCACATCGTCGTCCGGGCCGGCCGCGAACGACACGGCCAGGATGCGGTGGTGCAGCGCGGGCGACGGCCACACGCTCACCAGCACAAGGAGCCCTAAGACTAACTGCTGGATACTCACACACACACGAAGCCTGCCAGGTTGGAGTGCAGCACATCGTCGTCCGGGCCGGCCGCGAACGACACGGCCAGGATGCGGTGGTGCAGCGCGGGCGACGGCCACACGCTCACCAGCACAAGGAGCCCTAAGACTAACTGCTGGATACTCACACACACACGAAGCCTGCCAGGTTGGAGTGCAGCACATCGTCGTCCGGGCCGGCCGCGAACGACACGGCCAGGATGCGGTGGTGCAGCGCGGGCGACGGCCACACGCTCACCAGCACAAGGAGCCCTAAGACTAACTGCTGGATACTCACACACACACGAAGCCTGCCAGGTTGGAGTGCAGCACATCGTCGTCCGGGCCGGCCGCGAACGACACGGCCAGGATGCGGTGGTGCAGCGCGGGCGACGGCCACACGCTCACCAGCTTCGTGAGCGCGTCCTCCGCGCGCATACCCAGCGGCATGCACGAGTCCGGCAGCGACGGTGCACCCACCTGGGGAGCGACAGGACGTACTACAGATGTCATGTTTTTATGTTCATTTCAGTATGTGAAAGAGACAAAGCTATATAAGATGTCTAACGCCATCTCTTTCTTACACCGGATATAGATTAACAGTACGGTACGCTACGCTTACTATGCCGCGTTATAGGTATAAACACTAGCGTTGCGTCAGCACGAGAGTACTAAACAAGTTATATTTTTTTATTTATAGATAACTAGCTGTGCCCCGGCATGCGTTGCAATGCAATTTTGTATCTTTCTACCTACCCTACTTCTCTTACCGGGATGAAAAGTATCCTATGTCCGTCTCCTGGTTCTAAGCTACCTCCTCACCAATTTTCAGCTAAATCGGTTCAGCCGTTCTTGAGTTATAAGTGGAGTAACTAACACGACTTTCTTTTATATATATAAGATTAAAAAAGACCGGCTAAGTGTTAGTCGGACTCGCGCATCGAGAGTTCCGTACAAAATTGCAACATAAACAGCCCTATTTATTGACTGAGTAGACTTATTGGATTGTTTTTTTCACAGCTTCAAGGGACCACAATACTGTGTATATGGTTTTAATTTCAATTCAATACCTCCACGCGTTCCCGACATAAAGGTCTACACAGACAAACATACAGACAGACGGACAACAAAGTGATCCTATGGGTTCGCTTTTATTCTTAAATAAAATTTCAACTGTGGAGTTTTGGCATTTAAAAAGGCTCGATTTGGACAACTCTGCAGGATACACCCCCGAATACTAAATCGTCACCCAACATTTAAGTCCCACTTAATTTTAACAGAGACTCAGAAGTGACGTTTGACCATACAAAATCTAAAGTTTAAGAGCTGCTCAAATGTTAAGCAGCCCTCACATTTTGAGTGACGTTTCAGTATTCGAGGGTTAGTCTCATAACCGAAGAACTTGGATGATCCAATCGAAATGCTGTCAACAATGTACGGACCTTCAATCCTTACTAATATTATAAAAGCGAAAGTGAGTTTGTTTCTCCATCAATCCTTACTAATATTATAAAAGCGAAAGTGAGTTTGTTTGTCCTTCAATCCTTACTAATATTATAAAAGCGAAAGTGAGTTTGTTTGTTCGTAGGTAACAAACAAACTCACTTTTCACGCTTTAATGGCTACACCGATTTTGATGAATTTTGAATTTTGATACAGAGATAGTTGGGAACTAGGAGACGGACATAGGCTATTTTTTTTTAAAGTGGCTAGTGAGGGAGAAAGAGGGAAGAAAAGTGAAAACGTAGCGTTGCTAATACAAATCAATTAGGCGCAAGGGGAACTGTGTTACCCCGAATTTAACGCGAGCGAAGCCGCGCTAAAATATAAAAGCACAAAGCTAGTAAAATATAAAAGCACCTGAAAAGACACTAAGGGCTGATTTTTCAATCGCCAGTTAAGTTTTATCAGACGAATAAGTCTGTCATTTTGACAGTTTTTGTATGGACACTCTGTCACAACGTCACATTTACTATTTAGATAAATGTTATCTCATCATCTGCCTAGCCTTTTCCCAACTATGTTGAGGTCGGTTTCCAGTCTAACATATTTTACATGGAGCGGCTGCCTATCTGACCTCCACAACCCAGTTAATACTGGGTAATACGATACTAGGTAAGACTGGTTGTCAGACTTTCGGAACACTGACTACCTGTAACGAATGTCAAAGATCTACAAATGACAGCCGGGACCAACGGCTTAACGTGCTTTCCGAGGCACGGAGAAACTCGGTATGTAACAGGTGGTCACCCATCCACCGGCCAACCTAGGCAAGCGCGGCTTCACCTAAAGATCAACCCGAGCGGCTACTATTATTTAGCCACAAGCTCCTCATTAGATAAATGTTATCTAATGATTGAAAAATCGGCCCTCATTTTTATATTAAAGTTATTATCTAGCTTAATAGACTTACCTTGTATATCTTGAGATCAGTGAACTTGACGTCGAAGGAGTGCGGGTAGTAGGGCGTGCGCTTGCCGTAGAAGTACTCGCGGATGCGCGCGTCGCGGGACTCGGCGCGCTGTGTCGATGAACGTTCCACTACCTAAATAAAAATAAATAATAAATATCTTGGGACAACTCACACACGGCTATCTGAAGGGCTACTATGACATCTTATAGCAATTCTTATTCCACTGAGTGAAAGAGATGGTGCTAGACACCCTGTATAGCTCTGTCTCTTTCCCTCAGCGGAATAAGAATTGCTTTAAGAGTTCATAGTAGGGCTACTGATCCCAAGCTAAACAGAGCTTGTGTTATGGTAACCAGACAACTGATATACATACTTATATAATTTATAAATACATACATATTATAGATAAATCACACCCAGACACAGAACAAACAATCATGCTCATCACACAAAGTTTGTCCTGGGTGGGAATCGAACCCACGACCTCCGGCTCAGCAGTCAGGGCCACTAACCACTAGACCAACAGGCCCGCCAAATTCCTATATTGTTGTATATAGTTTTAGGATTGTAGCCAAAGTCAGTACATGCAGTCAGTATTAAATGTTTAGAGACTTTCTGTACAGATGTGGGTTCATGAACGGGTCAGATCTACAGTGTGTATGCGGCGGCCCACCCTCCATCTTGCATCGCATGCCCGATCATTAGCGCGGTACGCGTGGCTGACTTTTTGTCATCGATACGTTAAGATCTATACTACATCTAGTATCAAAATTGCAAAACGTTTTTGTTTTTGCAATATTTTTTCTTATTTTTATGAGTGGACATGGTTGGCCTTGTAGATTCTTAGACGCTTGTTAACTTTTGTTAACGTATTATTTATTTTACGTTCTGTAAAGTAAGCAATGACTTACTGTCGGGTCTACGCTGTCCTCTCATACTTAAGAACTAAGTCTGCTGTAACAACAACTTTGTAAAACCAAATGGTTTTAAAAGAGTAACCATGGAGTTTCTTGCCGGTTCTTTTCAATAGGAAACGACCAACCCGAACCGTGCATCTTTTCTCGACCTTTTTTTGATTTGATTTATTCGCGAGGACGAGACGCCACCGGCAACTAAGGTTGTCTCAATTATAATAAACTTAAAAATAATCTAAAATAACCCATCACTAGCGTATAAGAAAAATACACATACATTTTAACTAGCCTTGGCGTAAAGGTGCTGACGTGTTTTATTTTACAAAGATTATCGCCTATTATAAATTTATAACATAGTGTTCAGAAGTTATGGACCTGATTTGTGTGTATGTATTTTTCATAACAAAGGAAAGTAGAATAACTCACGCCTCCACTCTTGGGCAGGTACACGACTTTGACGAACTTGGGCATGTCCCTCTTCAGCTCATTGTATAACCTCTCGTTATCCAGCACCAGGATTACATCAACCTGCAAGGAAATAGAGAATAACACCTCGCTTTAGTTTAGTACAAGCATTAGTTTGACTAGAAAAATTCCGAGCTTTATAAAAATAAGGTTATCGAGGGAAAGCTGCCATTATCACATAAATTTACGGCACGGTTGGCGCAGTGACCCACCGATCGACTGATGCGCTGGGTGTGGATTCGATCCCCGCACGGAACAAATATTTGTATGACCTGCACATCGTTGTTTCGGGTCTGGCTGTGTGTGTATGTGAGTTTAAATGTTTGTAAACGCACCCACGATACAGGAAAAATTCCTAGTGTGGGCCAACGTTTTTTTTTTAAAATAAGTAAATCACTCACAACTCAAAGATTCTGTTCCCATATCATGAAACTCTTTGTGTTCGTTATCGTTTTTTTTTATTGTAAATGTGTTTTCTGATGCACGGAGGAATTTTGCTGTGTAATGGTAAATCACCCATCCACAGACCAACAGTATCATGTTCAAGAATCCTCTATATCTGTGTATAGAATGTGTCCGGTCACGGACTAGCGATATTCTATGTACTTATACATATAACAAACATTCTAGTACTAAGATTTATTGATATGAAAAAAGGTATTACTAAAAGCACAGATTACTAAATAGCTACTACGTAGCAGATACATCACTCCAATACAAAAAGGAAAATACCTACGCTATAATAGCCTACAAAATCATAATAATAATACCAGCTGTTTGCAGCCAAAAGAAATGCACCATAAGTACGCACAAAGAGAGTTGAGATTGTATTGCCCACCGCGCGACCAACGTGCGGGCGCGTCATCGAGCGAATGTGCTAGGGTTGAACGTATGATGAATTGATGATAATGATAATAAAACGAATGTTGTAGAATCAAATATGTTTCAGTTTAATAAAATGACTGATATCTTTTTTTCCTTCCCTGAATTCACGATTATTAAATTTTATTGTGGAAAATATTCTAAACCGCGTAAATAATTTTAATAAATAATCGAAAGGGAAACAGGAGCAAAGTGGAGGAAAATCAATCAATTTCAAAATTTCCAAGATGGTACTGCCAGGCCGATCCATTATTACGTTGTCAATATTATTTAAAAAAGTTGCTTCTAATTCTTCAATATAATTATTATATTGAAGTATAATAGTAGAATTATTATATTCAATATAATTATATTACCCATATACTGCACAAAAATTACGTAGTTTCGGCATTTTGAAACTCAGCGCGGTAATCACGACGTCGTCGCACGGTGCGACAGCCCACTGTCAGTTGTATCGACGGCGATACACGAAGCGGTAGGCATAAAACGCGTGGCCTTGAGCGAGTGACGGACGCCTGCTAAAAGTAATACTAACTAAAAGTATATACTTTTTTGGACTTTAATTTTGTTTTCTCAAGTTACGACAATGTAAGCTCATCATTGCTTAATTTAAACGATAGATAATATATTTGCCCTCTGAATAAACCTATTTTCGTCTCAGTAAGACCAAAACTTGTATGATTATTTTTTGTACATGCATAGAGAATATTTCAAAATGGCTGCCAAAAAGCGGGGAAGTGAATTAGACCCAAGTGTGTAGCGTAATAGTATACTAAAACACTCGTTACATAACTATCCAGGATATCGCTAGTCCATGACGGACACATTGTATATTTCTGGTCATCATCATCTGCCTTTTCCCAATTATGTTGGGGTCAGCTTCCAGCCTTACCAGATGCAGCTGAATACCAGATTTTACATGGAGCGACTGCCTATCTGACCTCCATAACTCAGTTAGTACTGGGTAATAAGATGCCCCTTAGTAAGACTGGTTGTCAGACTTTCGGGACACTGACTAGCTGAGTAGCTGTAACGACTGTCAAAGATCTACATATGACAGCCGGGACCAACACCTTAACGAGCTTTCCGAGGCACGGAGGAAACTGGGTATGTAACGGGTGGTTACCCATCCACAGACCAACGTAGGCAAGTACGGCTTAACTTAAAGATCAACCTGAGCGGCTGCTATTATTTAGCCACGAGCTCCTCCTACAATGTATATTTCTGGTAATATTGGTAAACCTGCAAGTCGGCTTACCTCAAAAGCCTGCGCGGCGTGTGTGAGCACCTTGTACCCTGCATTCTTGATCCACCCGCAAGTGTTGATGATCACTCCTGATGTTGAAGCTGCAATACAAATTATAATCAATTAATTAAAATGTCATATGCATTTAATGAATGGTAATCGACGCTTTTTTTTTGTCTGGGAAATCAACAAACAATTTCCCCCGCTCTGGGCGGAGCGGGAGGGAGTGTCAGACTTGTACTGACTAAAACCCACCCATGTTCCTTCTACCGCCCTTCATGTTCCGGGGCCGCGGTATCTCTTTCGAACAACCCGCAACCCCGGTAGGAGCATGCATAAGTCAATGTTTTGAGTCTGTGCAAAATTATCAGAAAAATTAAGAAAATAAAACAATTCTGCATCTTGGAAACGTCAAAAAACTGTTTAGGGAAAAATGCATGCTGAATGATAAAAAATGCATGCTGAATGATAAAAAATGCATGCTCAAATAGGGCAAATAATCGACTGTTACCTTTCTTATTATTTTCACATCGCTCAGCGATGACCTCAGCTAGCCTGGAGACAATAGTGTTGTACAGCTCCAGGTTTTCTCCCGGAGTATTGTGACCAAAGTGATATACCAGCGGTGCTTGCTGACTGAAGCCCTCTTCAATTGATGCTGGTCTTTCCACCAAGAGCGCTCCTGTTTATCGTAAATATTTAATTATTAAAACATATTGAAGAACCTGTTTAAATGTGATGTTGAATTTAAAATCCTCAAAATCAAAATATTTTTTTTTCACATAGGGCACTTATAAAACGTCGAGAAAAGATGCGAGAGACGGTTCGGGTTGGTTGGACGGTTGGAAGAACTAGTAAGAAACTCCATGGTTACTCTTTTATTATTTCTATAATATTATAAATGTTTATTTTGTTATCTAATAGTTAATTATATTTGCATGCTGTGGTCTCCTGTAAGTGAAGGAGTGCACAAACGTGATACTATTGTCGTCCATAATTTACGTAATATGATCTGTGTACATCTTTTGTTGGAGATCCTTAATAAATAAATAGATATTGATAAAAATATTAAAATAGTGGTATTCTGCTGCACCCTTTTAAACTGGAAGCTGACCCTGACATATTAGGAAGAGCTAGACTGTTGATGGCACATGAGTATTAAGGAGGTATGTGAGGATAGACTAAGCAAAAATAACTTGATATTGTTTTAGACTGAATCATCAATAAACGCAATATTTCACAATAATATTTTTTTTATTGTGAAATACTGTGCAACAACTGAGACTGATTTTCTGATCAACAATAAAGGTTTATCCTGTATTTTTACCCTTTTGATAGGCAAGAAATAACATCACGCCTGTAACCCTCAAGGGGTAAAGCAGATGTGCGCCAAATCAAATTGTACACACACATTTTGCCAGACATATTTAAATTCATATTTAATAGTGGGCGACCCTATTACCATTGAAAATGCACAAATCTAGACTCCATAGCAGCTTATGAGAAATTCCTGATGGAGACACCCAATTATAGTTTGTCCAGAAATTCATGTTTAGCAGACAGGTTTGCACCATTCAAAATCAAAAATCAAAATCATTTATTTCAATTAGAACATTTAGGGCACTTTTGAATGTCAAAAAAATACAAATATTAAAGCTACAGTCCCGGTCACAAGGCATAATAACTTGTGAAAGTACTGTAGTTGCCCATTCCAAAGCGTTGACCTCTATGGAGATGAATGGGCAAGAAACTCCATGAACTCCTCTGATTAGACCAATGAGGCAGTGAGGTCAGTAAGGTGAAGAATTCACAGAAATATATCCTTATTGCTCACTGCCATAATATAAGGTTCTGTTGTTATTTCATGATGCCACAGCAGTGTAGTTTTATAGAATTGAAGGTTTTTAGTAATCAAATACAAAACCAAAAATATACCACTTACCGATAGTTCCTGGTACACTGATATGCCCCTGTCCTACATCCAACTCCACATAAATTGGCCTTCGTCCCATCCTCACTGCATAGTTTAACAGTATCCTTGTCAAGGTAGACTTTCCCACATCCCCAGGTCCCACAACCATGGTGACAGGTCCTCTTGTGGACTCTTGTTCTGCTGCCACTCGTTGTTGTTCCAGAGCTGCATGGACATTGAGGTATACAACCTGAAAATGAAGAAAAAAAAGTATCTTATGTGTTATTCCAGACTATAATCTCCCTCTGTGCTAAATTTCATCAACATCTGTTCAGCTGTTTTGACGTGAAAGAGAAACAAACAAACATCCATCCATCCATCCTCACAAACATTCAAATTATTAATATTAGTAAAATACTGGTATTCAGCTGCATCCAGTTAGATTGGTTAGACAGAATGCTTCTTTATTCCTGTGATAATTTTTTTTTACAATTCTTCAGTCACAAAGTAACTAGGGTCCAAGCATGTAGTAAAAGGCCATTACTTGATTTGTTGACTTACATGTCTTCTATAGGAGCAGTAGCAGTAACACAGATTAATATAGCTTATCTCTATAATTAAGACTCAACTGTTGTAACAATATGGCCGTCTTAACAACTGATTTGCGTAAAAAATCACTACCTTAGGGTGTTTAAGAATATTTAGGAAACATCTACCATGCAGTGGGATAATACTGGTGGCTAGAGGATCATCTCAGAGATGAAGTTTTGAAGAAGAATATGACAGCTGGTTCATAACTTACCATAGGTGTTTCTTTAGCAATGTAACTAACTTCAGTGCGTCCCCTCAGCTCTACAGTGCAGCCATGCCACGTGAAGACGGCCACCTTGGCCCCCGTGTGGAACTCATAGGGCTTCCCCTTGACTAGCTCCGTGCCAAAAAGCTCCGCATACCCACTCTTGACCTACAACAAGATATTTAACCTAACATATGTTTTGATATTCCGGAATACAATTAGGATTTACAAGTGCTATTCACTACGACATATGGCAAGAAATTTGCCACTGATTTCGTTCAATATTACCTCTAAGACTACTTTTTCGTTCTTTGACTCAACTTCGAACCTAAGCTCCGAATCGGGGTCTAATTTGAACTCCTGTAATTGAACTTCAGTCATTTTAATAACGTGAAGTCCTAATTCCTAATTGGTTTATAAATGTAAGGAAAAGTCAAACAACTTTTCAGACTTTCTTTTTCAAAATTATTTTCAATTCGTCGACAGTCAGCAGCAAGCTGATATGCATCACATTCAAAACACGAAAAAGGATTGCGTTCCATACTACCGAAATACTCAAATATTTAGCACTAGAACCTAAAAGATAAAGCTGAATCATGCTCAAAAACGTGATAGTTGTCTTTATCTTAAACGCCGTAATGTCACCCAGTACAAAAAGATGCTGAATGGTAACAAAACGTAACGTATCTTTATTTTTAATTTATTTTTATTCACATTTATTAATATCTCATAGAATTTTTTCAATAACGAGTTTTTTTGAAAATAAGTTTATAATTTTATCGTCCTTTAATTTTTTGTAGTGTGATCACTCTGGAAGTAAAATAGATATATTACTCTCCTCTATGAAGCAAAACCAAAACGTTGTAAACGACAATTTAGTTTCAAAAATTGTTTTGAATGGTGGTCATTATTTTTATTTTCATTAAATAATGAAAACATAAGTATTGTGAATTAAAAGTTGTTATCTAGTGAATACAATGGAGAATTCATTCTTTGAATATCGTAATGACACAGGTGTCGATAGCGGCTCCGAATCGGAATATATTGATAATAGTTTAGCCGAAGAATCTTTTGGTACAAAGAAGAAAAATCACACAGTTTTTGTGGCAGAATCTGAAGAATCTACAACAGACGGTAATTAATTTCATGCAAACTTATTTTTTTATGGCATATTCAGAACAAATATCCACCCGTAAGTTTCCAGATGAATTTAAGCTAACCTACGCCTACTCTTCTATGGTTCGTTCATTGTAGTGCAAAACATAAGTTTGTGTGCTCTCTACCTACCCCATAGGTTAAAGAGTGAGGGTCAGTGGGTAGTCTTATGAATTAAGTGCCTATGTGGGAGTAAGTTTGGTTTGGCTTAAGTTAAACCTTTAATACTTCAACTGCACAAAAAAAGTACTCATAAGTTTTTAACTAGCTATACAGTTCCGCACCAGACATTACCCTTTTACTTTTAGACACTTTTTAATAATATCATTTTATATGGTATTCCATTTTTACACACTTTTTATAGTTTTACCCATGTCCTACAGTACACATAAAACAAAAAAAAAATTAACAACTCAAATATACTAGCCCATTGGTATAAAGAACAGAATAAACCTAATAATACAAATCAAAACAAAAAATATATTTGTTTTTATGTTTTAGATGAAAGTGAAACAGAGGAGAATGCACCACAGACAGTGTCTAAGTCAGTGGTTAAACAAAGCAGTGCTGCTCACAGCCATGTCATATCCAGCAGTGATGAAGGTTAGTGTAGTATTAAAACGAAGAGTAATGTTAATAATTCAAGAATACCAAGCAATAGTAGTTTCTTAATTGGCACAAATATTGATGCAGCAGGTGATATGCTCGCTGTCATCTCATACTTAAGTACTAATGCTGTAACAACAACATTGTAAAACTAAATGATTTTAAAAGAGTAACCATGGAGTTTCTTGCCCGTTCTTCTCCATAGGAAACCACTAACCCGAACCGTGCACCTTTTCTCGACGTTTTATAAGGGCCCATGTAGGCCTATGTGAAAAAAAAATATTTTGATTTTGAGGATTTTAAATTCAACATCACATTTAAACAGGTACTTCAATATGTTTTAAATAAAATGATTGTTTAACAAGACTATTTCCGTAATATTTTTTTTCATACAACAATGTGTGGGTAATTCAGTTTAAAATTATATTTAACTACCTTCTGCCTGCGGCTTCACTTGCTTTAAACTTGGGGTAACACTGATCCCCTTTTCTGATTTGCAGGTACCTGTAATTTTTGCCGTTGCGCCTTACTTATTGTAATAGCAAAGCTAAGTTTTCCCTTTTCTTCCCTCTTTCTCCCTCATTTCTCACTTTAAAAAACAAATTCTTCGAACAGTCTATGTTCGTCTCCAGGGTCCCAACTATCTCTGTACCAAAATTCATCAAAATCAATTTAACCATTTAGGCGTAACAAACAAACTCACTTTCGCTTTTATAGTATTAGTAAGGATGCGGGCAAAAATACGATGATCAGACAAAAGCCACAGTTGGTATACACTAACCCCCGAATGCTGAAACGTCACTCAAAATTTAAGTCCCATTTAAGTTTAACAGAGACTCAAAAGTGACGTTTGACCATACAAAATCTAAAGTTTAAGAGCTGCTCAAATGTTAAGCAGCCCTCACATTTTGAGTGACGTTTCAGTATTCGGGGGTTAATCTTTCACAATTTACAAGATATTTAATTGCCAATCTTTTGATATGTGTTATTATTCCTATTTTGCTTGATAAATCAAAATTACTGTTTTTATTCCTATAACCTTCGGTCGCGGGTGACACTAGCTCCTTCGCAGTCGCTCAAGGTCGCTGGCATTTAGGCTAACTTCACATTAGGCGTGCCGCTGCATTCTCGCTGCACGCACGTCGACAACACGCGACGCGTACGCACCACGCCTATAATGTGGGGAACGCTTTAATGTCACCTTAATCTACCCACCATACCATGAAAATTATTATTTGGTTCTTAATAGATGTATACAATTAATAGACTCAGCAAGCGTAGTGTAGGACGCCCTCCGACCAGATGGGATGATGATCTAAGAAAGACTGCAGGCAGATGCTGGATGCGGCAAGCTGAAGACAGGGCGCTATGGCGCTCATTAGGGGAGGGCTATGTCCAGCAGTGGACTAATTTAGCCTGATGATGATGATGAGATACAATTCACCAAACATTTACAAACAAGATTGTTTGATTTTATAATGAAATTTATTTTTTATTTCTTAGATGCCAGCAACAGGGGTAGTATTAGAAGACAGTCGGAGTCTTCCAATAAAGTAGTTTTAAGCTCTTCAGATGAAGGTAAGAATTATTTATTAAATTAATTACAATGTTTAATCTTATTTGATTTGTTAAAAATCAATAATCCTTGAAAACTTATATCGTAGCATTTGACTTCCTTTTATTGATATATTTAATTGATTTAAGACAAATGCCATGAAATAATTATATTATATTTATAATAAAATAAAGAATTCCCCTAAATTGCCTAATAGATACTTGCTTATTTGATTGGTAGTGCATAAATAAAACAGTGCATAAAACAAACTAAATAAAATATCACCAATAATAAATAGTGTGTGTAGTGCTCTTTTATAAGTGAAGGGGCTCTTAGACCTAAGATTGCAATGCTTTCTAGCATATGAATGTTATAATCCTTACTAATATTTTAAAAGCGAAAGTGAGTTTGTTTGTTTCGTCTTCACGCTTTAATGGCGAATTTTGTTACGGAGACAGTGAACCATGGAGGCTAACTTTTTATTTTAATAGAGCGAAATGAGGGAGAAAGAGGGAAGAAAACTGAAAATTTAGCTTTGCTTTTACAATAAATAAGGCGCAAGGGCAAAAACTACAGGTAGCAGGTACCTGCAAATCAGGAAAGGGGAACTGTGTTACCCCGAATTTAACGCGAGCGAAGGCGCGGGCACAAGCTAGTAATAATATAATAGTGTAGGTACTTATTGTTAAGTGATGGGGTACTTAGACTAGAGTTTGAAATGTTTTCTAGCATACGTAATAGTGTACTTATTGTTGAAGAACCAAATAAAAATTAACTCCATTATCTCCTACAACAGAAGAGGTATCACCAGAAATAGTACCAAAACGGAGACCACCAATGAGAAAGAAATCCCTAAACCCTAACGAGTCCATCATTGGACGTAAAACAAAGAAACGCATGATACTCATTGATTCCGACACAGAGAACTCAATTATAATAGAACATGACAAGCAAACTAAACTGAAATGTATGAAAGACACTCCCTTGAAAATTGACAATGGAAACACACAAAATGTACTTGAATCTAGTATAATGAACGCTGATCCGTCAGAAAGCAACGACAGTGACAATGACGATGATGATGGCAAGATAAATGAGAGTACAAAGGCTGATAAGACAGCCCCACTAAAGTATGATGGCTCCGATATTAGTGATGACGCTTCAGAAGAAGTTGATGATGAAGATAGCGAAGACGATGGTCCAGATGAGGATCAGATGGTGATGTCCAGAGCCACGCGGATGAGTATCATGGGTGTGATCCCGAAGGACAATGAAAGTGATGAGTCGGACTTTATTGAATCTGATGATGTAAGTATGGGCCTGAAAAGCATTTTTTTATTTTTTTGTGGCTTTTGTGTTCAGAACTCCATGTCCAACTCAGTCTGAGAAGGTCTACTAAAATATAAATTTTAATTTCCGCGTTTCCGTCTCCTGCAATTTGAGGGTACAACTTTCGTCGACGGAAGTTTGAGAGCACTTATGCATTTCCTAACTGAAGACATCGATCGGGCGAAGAAAATCTTCGCGTTTATTTTGTCGGGCAGACTGAGGCCCCTTCCATTTTCCAAAGAGTGATATATTAACGCGAAGACTGCGGATTCATGCGTCTTTTCATTTTTGTTAGGACCGAGGGATTGACATAACCACCACCGTATATTGCAACATATGTGCCCTAAACGACAAAATCATATCCAGACATCAATCAATTACATTCTATTTGCACCTTAAATGCTCCTAAAACATAAAATCCATTTCAGAGCCCACGAAACTCAAACCACGGCTCCACAGCGAGCCTCACCGAACTCCCCGAACCTGGACTTCAACCTAAAACCCCTGAAAAGGCACCAGAAGACCTGGACTCCTCAAAGATAACCTGCTCCCCATTCTCCAGTCCACTTCAGGATATTACAAACGAAACTAGAAACGCTAGAAAATCTTTAGAGAATAAAGATGAATGTATCATAATAAATGATTCAGAGAAAAATGCGTCCAAAGGCCTTAAGAATATAGTGCTAAATCACTTGATCGCGAAGAAGGAGAGGGAGAATTTCATACGCTATGATGATGACGTCACTATTATTGATACGAAGCCAGAGATTATTGCGCTGAGCAGTGATGATGACGATGAGGTAAGGATATTCACTGTTTTCTGCTACCCTGGTTTGCTCCCCTTCCTCGATTTTTGCGCTATCTAATGCTATAAGATTTTCTTTATTTTTTTCGTCTATTTCGCCTCTTTTGTTCATGGACATATCCTGTGCAACATTTTTTTTTTGGGATGGCAAATCATCAAATAACTTCACCCGCTCTGGGCGGAGCTTCAGACTTTAATCACCTGTTTACAAAGCAAAGTTTATTTTTAAAGTTTAATTTTTTGAATAAAGAAAAGAATAAGGACTCATTCCTCTTTTCGTGTAACAGGTAACTTAAAACCTCTAAATAGATACCTACTTATTTAAATTTCTGTTACAATAAAATTACTAAAAACTGGAGGTACATTGACATTAAATTTGACAAATTTAGACTCCAACGGACTTTTTGCGGAAGCCATTATTTGCCGTGTAATTTATTTTATTTGTGACCGTTAATTAGTTTTAGATAGTGTTCTTTAATATTGTTTTGTGGTTTTACTATTTTTAATTGCATGGAAGTTATTCTTAATGATTCTCGTTCTATATTGTGAAGTGAATATTGGGTCAAGATGCCTAGAAGTCCTACTCCCAAACCGGTGAGTTACCAAAGAGATTCAAATATATACGAGCGAAAGACGGGGCAAGAAGAAGTAAATCGTAATCCAATACTTGTTACAACTTGACTTATGAAAATGTCCTCATTCCACAGCGCCCTTGAGGCTGCACGCCAACTCCAATGTTTTATAACAATCCATTCATGGAAAATCGCGATCCATTCCTTCGTTTGAAAACTTGTCACTATTATTAACTATGTGCTAGGTTAGCAAATAGAATGAGAATTATTCTTGTTCTCTCTGTTTCTTGTGGTGCCAACCGGCTTTACTTGCCATCGGAAAATTATTTTAGACACGTTTTGTTTTCTCATGGCGTGAGAAATATTAAAGCCTATGTATTTTAACAGCCAATAGAAAAGAAGTCGCCGAAACCCCGGAAGTCTCCGACTCCTAAGCAAGATCAGACCATCAATATGAAGGCAGAATCCCAAACTATAACAAAGTACCTCGCGCCGCCGAGCTATCCTAACCAGCAGGTGGTTTATGTCAAGAAGCAGGTCAGGGAATCAGAGCTAATGAAGTTAGAAGCTCTGAAGGAGGACCTAAAGAATATTAGGGTGAGTTTTGTACAAGTTGTCTCGGCCCAGCCTTTCCCCAACTATTTTGGGGTCAGGTTTCAGTTCAACCAGATGCATCTGGGTTGATGGCACAGTTGGCGCAGTGGCTGAGCAATTGACTGCTGAGCTGCGTGTCGCGGGTTCGACTCTCGCACGGAACTAATATTTGTATGGCCTACAAATAGTTGTTTCGGGTCTGGCTGTTTGTGTATGTGAGTTTAGATGTTTGTAAACACACCCACAATACAGGAGAAATTAATAGTGTGGGACAACGTTTTATATTAAAAAACAAACTGATCTCTACAACCCAGTTAGTACTGGGTTCTACGAAACTCATTGATGAGGGTGGTTGTCAGATTTTTGGGCAACTGACTACATATAACGACTGTCAATCCACAAATGACAGTCGGGATCAGCAGCCTAACGTAGTTTTCCAGTCACGAAGGAAACTATCTAAAGATCGACCAGAGCAACTGTTTATTATATTGTTAATTACACACTGGACCTTATTGTAGTTTGTAAATAAATAATAATTATTATCATTTAGCTAACGAGCTTCTCATTGGTGATTTGATTTTAAATCTATACTAATATTATAAAGCTGAAGAGTTTGTTTGTTTGTTTGTTTGAACGCGCTAATCTCAGGGACTACTGGTTGGAATTGGAAAATTCTTTTAGTGTTGGATAGTCCATTTCATGAGAAAGGCTATATAACGTCACGCTACGACCAACAGGTGCTGAGCAGCGTGGGTGAAACCGCGTGGAACAGCTAGTACCGTAATAAAATTCAAAGTGACGCCACTACCAAAATTGATGAGGCAGTTGCCTCAGACGCGGCTAACTTCAAAGCCCCCATTAAGTTTGAACCAAATAAGCAAATTCCAAAGTATATATTTCCCCCGCAATTTGCAGTACCTGCTAGAAGAGATGGATGTTGACACTCTTCCGGACCGGGGCAGCAAACTTATCGAGAGACTGACGCATCTGGAGGAGCAGGTACGGCGCCAGGGAGACAAGGTCGCCAATATGGTGGTGGAACCAGGTAAGCAAAGTTAAACTTTATCTCAACTGCTAAAAAGTTAATTTAACTTTTTAATAAGATAGTGTTCAACATATATTCGACTAGTTGCGCCCCGTAGGTTCACTCGCGTGGTGATAGAATATACAGTTTATCTTTATGAACTGTAGTCTAGGTGTTTTTCTGATATGTAAGCTATATTATTGTATAGTTTCAATAAAATCCATTTAGTAGTTTTTGCGTGAAAGAGTAACAAACATACATACATACAAAATTTCGCGTTTATAATATTAGTAGGATATGTTCGTCGTACTGGGTTAAAAAAAACCGGACAAGTGCGTGTTATCTTTTGACTGTGATGACCTATGTGGATGATTTTCTAAGTCCAAGGGTCCACAGTTTGGGTGTATGGTTTTAATTTCAAGACCCTTTTATCTTGACAGACAGATAGAAGGACAACAACACGTTCCTATAGCTTGGCTGTCTGCCTGTTTTTACATGCTTTTCCATTGTTGCATTTCATTAATGATATTTATAGCTACATATTTGTTGAGGTTGATTCGAGTTCTATGTAATAAAACTTAAAACTCAAACTTAAAATATCATTGTATGAGCCCGGTGAAGTATGTAGGTAAAATCATCTCTAACTACTATACCTAGGATTAAATTGAACATCAACTATTCAAATGTTTTATACTTCCCTTAGATAATGGTGGAGATGGTTTCGGCAAGGATAAGAAGATGACCTGGGACGAGCTGCAGCAAGCCAGTAATGCTGTCCAGCCGAGAATGTTTGGCAAGCAAGGTGAGTGCATGCATTTTATTCAGTCTAAAATATTTATGATAGACTTACATTATTGGTGTGTTTATTGTGACGTAGTCTCTTTTTTTTGTGGATGGGAAATCATCAAATAACTTTATTCGCTCTGGGCGGAGCAGGGGGGATTGTCAGACTTGTACTGGCTAAAACCTACCCATGTTCCTTCTATAGCCCTTTACGTTCCGGGGCCGCGGTTTCCAATAACCTGCAACTTGTGACGTAGTCTAAGACTGAATTTGCACTCGAGATGAGCGAGGATGCGAGTGTGAAACTAACCAATAGGAAAGCGTCTTTTTCACAGCTTGAGCGCATAAAGCTATATAGTTTGGTTTATGCACATCGCTCGCTGCACATCCTCACCTCTACGGTGGACATGCAGCCTTAAAGTGATTAATTCAAATCTAGTCATTTCAAGTAGCAACAAGACTCATTTTACTTACAGTACACACACATGCATTCCAATTGACGGCACGGTTGGCGCAGTAGCTGAGCGATCGACTGCTGTGCCGCGTATTGCGGGTTCGATCCCCGAACTGAACAAATCTTTGTTTCGGGTCTGGCTGTGTGTGTATGTGAGTTTAAATGTTTGTAAACGCACCCACGATACAGGAGAAATTTCTTGTGTGGGGAAATATAAAAAAAAAATAGTGTGTTGTGTAATGTTATACAATAATTTCTCCGTATTCAGCCATGGCGACTCATATGGCTGAACGCAACCTGATCTTGGACCGTCTGCGCGACTTGTATGAGTCGCTGGGCTCTCGGCCTGCAGAGAGCCAGGAGGCGCCGGCTCCAAAAGCCATGAAGTCCAAGCTGATGCCGCATCAGCTGCACGCGCTAGCCTGGCTGCAGTGGAGGGAGACACAGCGGCCTAGGGCTGGCATACTGGGTTAGTAAATCAGTCACTCTTGAGCCTAGAGGCAGAGGCTTCGACAGCCACAAGCAAGATAGCAAATATATGCAAATGTTAATTTGAAATAAAACTTTAAATAAAAACAACCGTTATATTCGAAAATATATTTTTGACAGGTATTAAAAATACATATTACTACCTGTGCCCAGCGGTTTCACCCGCTGCTGATTTAGGGGTTTGAAAAATAGATGTTGGCCGATTCTCAGACCTACCCGATATGTACACAAAATTTCGTTGAAGTCGGTCCAGCCGTTTCGGAGGAGTATGGGAACGAAAACTGTGACACGAGAATTTTATATATTAGATTATGCATGACATTTTCAGAAAGTAATTAATTTCAAATACTTATTTTAATACAGGACATTTAAATAATCGAAAAATGGTAAAAAAAAGTATTTATTTAGTTAGTAAGCGACAACACAGTCGTGACTGCTCCGTTGGTGTCGCGGTCACAAGCGTGGCTGCTGAGCACAGGGACCTGGGTTCAATTCCTGGATCGGGAAAAAGAGTGATTGGGGTTTTCCATTAGGAATTTCTCAGTAATAGCCCAAAGTTGGGATGTTGGCGATATGAAGTGGTATGTGGTTCGGTGCCTACGTTAACCGGTTGGTCTTACTACATAGTACTAGGACTATGAGAATGAGGGATCAGAGAGTAAGAGAGAACACCTGCGCTTGCGCAAACATGCCTGCACTATAATATCACCGCTGATATTAACCCAAGTTGACGGGCCTGTTGGTCTAGTGGTTAGTGGCCCTGACTGCTAAGCCGGAGGTCGTGGGTTCGATTCCCACCCAGGACAAACTTTGTGTGATGAGCATGATTGTTTGTTCTGTGTCTGGGTGTTATTTATCTATAATATGAATGTATTTATAAATTATATAAGTATGTATATCAGCTGTCTGTTTACCATAACACAAGCTCTGCTTAGCTTGGGATCAGATAGCCGTGTGTGAGTTGTCCCAAGATATTTATGAAGTCATCAAAAACGGTGAGTGAAAATGATAGGCGGATAAAATAATACTTCCAAAAACCGAATATTAATGCCATCAGTAACATTTCCCTTTCTCTCCAGCGGACGACATGGGTCTCGGCAAGACGATCACGATGATCGCTTTGATCGTGAGCGACAAGGAAGGCAAGATCGACGAAGATGAAGATGATGATGATGATGAACGTCCCAAGGGAAAACGTAAGTTTTTACTTACTAGCTGTGGCGCTACTGAGCTCTTAAGGCGCAGATAAACGACTTTTAATGATTTTTTATGGAACAACACGTAGACGTGTTGTTCTTGTAACTTGTAACTTGTAGTCTTAATTATTTGAAAAAAATATATGTTATACTAGACAATTTTATTCATAATATATGTGAAAATGTGAAATTATATTTTAATAACATAGTGTAATTAATTTGTAAAGTATTGTCTAACGTGGACAAAAAAACGATAATCATGCAAAAACTATGGGGCGTATTCACATGAAACTTTAATCATATAAAAGACAATTTAATGACCCATATTTTAGTATACGGCTTTTATTTGTATTGTGTTTGATAAATCAAGGTGGGCTGTTTTTTCGAATAATCTTGGTGCGCGTTGAAGCGGGGCTCTGGCGGGCAATGGGCGGCAGTGTATGGCTGACTACTGTCACGGTTAGACGCAGTTGATGTCGCCTTAAGTGTCGTAGCCTGATGTTATACAGGGTGTAAAACTATAAACCACCTCAAACATAGTGTCACACTCGACACCACCACAGTCACATACTCAGGCTTCTCATAGCACACTCACACAACACAAAACACACACGTTACCCTGTCACATATACACCCACATAACACGCACATTACCTAGTCCACAGACGAAATCTATCACACTGTAATTTTACTTTTTAGTTTTAATTTAAATTTCCCTTAATTGTTTTATTTTTTTGAACACACATTACGTTTTACACTGCACATTCCTCGCCCGCGCGCCTCACTTCATACCACCAAAGGGACCCCTACCCTATAATAACTAACTTTTGCGCAGGTGAATTGTACTTATACAGATGTGGGGGTCGCCGGTCATTAACCTGTCAGTACTTCCCTATTATTAGATTAGATACATCGTGTAGCAAATTTTAAAAATGTAAAATTACTGGATATATTCAATTGATTTTTTATAGGTAGACTGAAAACGTCTTGAGGTATGCGTAGTTTAATTTATTGTCGTATTATCTTAACCACTTTGTATAAGACGAGCTGTTTCTCATTTTTAATTAAAAACGACTGTATATTGCGCAGTGGTGAAAGGCGGCACCCTGGTGGTATGCCCGGCGTCCCTCATAGCGCAGTGGAGCGGCGAGGTGTCGAAGCACTGCAGCTCGCACGCGCTGTCCGTGGCCATGCACCACGGCGCGCACCGCGCCACGCTGCCGCACCGCCTCGCCACGCACGACCTCGTGCTCACCACTTACAACATCATGCTGCGGGAGAACGAGAAGGTATAACTGTGGACATTGCAAATATAGGGATGTGGTTCCTACTGGATTTGCATGTTTTTCGAAACAGATACCGCGCTCCCGGAACACAAATAGTAAAAACCTGGATGCATTTTAGTCAGTTCCGCCCGCTATGTGATGGTTTCCCATCCAAAAAAATTATAATGTTATAAACCAGTACTCACATTTTCTCCATTTTTTTTTAATAATTGAACTTTTTGTATTGTTGTAGCTATTAAGCGGTGACCACGCCTATGCTCTTAACAACCACTCTAAGTTACTAATTTACTGGGAATAAAAAAGTCTTAAAATACTTAGTCCTTAATCTCGGGAACGCCTGAAAGTATCAACGTTGAAATTAAAACCATATACTCAACTCTGTAGTCCCCTTTTTTTTTTCGCGTGGGAAATCATCCAATGACTTCCCTCGCTCTGGGCGGAGCGGGGGGGGCATGTCAGACTTGTACTGACTAAAACCCACCCATGTTCCTTCTATTGCCCTTTACGTTCCGAGGCCGCGGTATCTCTTTCGAACAACCCGCAACACTCTGTAGTCCCTTTGTGCTGTGAAAGTTAACTCAACCCTCTAAGACTAAGCAGTCAAAAGATATGACCGTTTATGTCACAACTTTGTACGGAACATTCGGTGCGCGAGTCTGACTCGCTTTGGCTTGTTATTTTTTATTACCGACGAAAAAGGTTCTATAATCAGAATTATGTACTATGTTTTCACTCTGCGTCACCCTATGGTAGACGGGTGTGTAATGTTTGGCATAATAACAAATGCTCTAATTTCACTTGAACTAACGTTCATATGGCATAATTTTCATATGACATAATATCAGATGACATAAAATCATATGACCTAATGTTTCATATCATATTCATTTAACATAATAACATTTAATATAACTTTCATTTGACCTAAAATTCATGTTTAATGGGCACAGTTCTAGCCTAACTCAAATGGCACTTGAGCAAACCTTAAAATATTCTATGCATGGTCGAGAGTGGGCTTGGTCGACGGAGCCCCGCTTCGCGGGGCTTCTACTTCTGGGTGGCTTATAAAAAAAATAACCACGAAAGGGATGGCGGGGTCTATTCGCTCGCTTCGCTCGCTCACACGACCCCGCCATCCCCTTCTAACCTAACCTATCCGAGTCGGGTTGCCCTAAAGTCCAGATTGCATCTAGTTTCTCCTGGTAACAATAGTTGAGAGTGGCAGGTGTATAGGGTGTAAAGAGAAGAAAAAAAACTGAATACAATATTTATTTAATAAATTTCGGTGTATTCTTTTTTTTAAGAATATTATCGATTCGCTTTTTGTTAAAACTATGAATATTAACTATGAGATTATGAATATTATAGTAAATGAATAATATTATGCTATATGAATATTATGTGAAATGTGCATTATAGGAAATGTTCATTATGTCATATGAAATTAGGTAAAATGAAATTATATCAACAATTCATTATGTCAACTGATTGTTATGTTAAACAAAATTATGTCAACTAAAATTATGTCAAGTGAACGTTAGATATTTTGTTATTATGTCAATCGTTACACACCCATGGTAGACTAGCAGAAAGTCCCCCTTTGTACAGTGTATTTTTATACATGACTGTGCATAAAGTTTTAATAAATGAAAAAACGCACTAAATACGTAGTTAACGGTTTTTGTGTCGGTTCATCCTGTATATAAATATTCGCAAATTAATTAGTGAGTGATTATATTTCAAGCGGGTTGCCAATTCGCCACCTACGTGTAAGCGTGCGAAAACGGATATTTTGGCGGGTACCCAGAGGGGACAGGTAATGACCCGCGAAATAGGACGACTTTTATTACAGCTAATCAGTTTACAATGACAACCACTTACAAAATGATAACATAAGTGTACTATCAGTGGGTTGCGGGTTGTTCGAAAGAGATACCGCGGCCATGGAAAATAAAGGGCAATAGAAGAAACATGGATGGGCTTTAGTCCTTACAGACACGGGCAGGTCATTCCATAGTCTGCCAGCTTGAACTATAAAGGATTTGTCGTAGAAGCTAGTAAATTGCATCGGCATTTCCGTTCTCAGGTGTTTTGATGACCTCAGATAGATAGAATATTCTTTATTATGTACACCATGCAAATAACTAGAATAACATTAAACAACTTATAAATAGGGTGACACAATGGACGGTCTTATCGCTAAAAGCGATCTTTTCAAGACAACCTTTGGATGGATTTAAAGGAGGATAAACAGTACTGTAGGTAGTCTGTGGTGTAATATTTTTGAAAATTAATAACTACATTTAAAAAAAAAAAAACAAATACTTAAATATAAATACATATAATATACATTTAAAATAATAATCATTAGATTAGATTAGATCAGATTTATCTATTAAATATTATTATAATATTTCTTCATCGTGACATATTCTGCGAGGATCTACTACAACATACATAGTTCATCCTTAAATTTGATAATCCTACTATCCTTACTAATATTATAAAAGCGAAAGTGAGTTTGTTTGTTACCTACCTCTTCACGCTTTAATGGCTTAACCGATCTTGATGAGTTTTGGTACAGAGATAGTTGGGACCCAAGAAACGGACATAGCCCATTTTTTTTTAAGTTTAAGTTATGGGGGGGGGAAGAGGAAAGAAAGGGAAAACTTAGCATTGCTATTACAATAAATAAGGCGCAAGGGCAAAAACTACAGGTAACAGGTACCTACAAATCACGAAAGAGGAACTGTTAATCCAAATTAAACCCGAGCGAAGCCGCGGGCAAAAGCTAGTAATATTATAAATGCGAATGTTTGTAAGGATGGATAGTTGTTTGTTACTTTGATGAAAGTCGGCACAGAGGTAGATTATAGTCTGGAATAATACATAGGATACTTTTTTTTTCGGTTACCCACATGATGCCGCAGGCGCCAGCTAGTTCAATCATTTATTTTCGTTTATTTATCTAGTTTTTTTTTATCGTATTGTGATCACAAGTCCAACTGCTGAAAAACGCGAAATCCCGGGTTTGATTCCTAGGTCGGCATCGCACATGATTAGTGGCAATAATCTCGCCACCTATTACACGGAAACTTAAAAATAACTGGCGAAATATGGGTGCATTTCTTTATTGGTCTAGTATCTAAGTTGCAGCGTAAAGACTTTAAAAAGGTCAGTTGGTATTTCTTTATTTTAGCACTCCTTAATCTTTAGAGCCCCAGCGGCACAAAAACGTGCAAGTAAACAAGTATTACCGTTGAGCCCCGCTGGCACATATTTGTGCCACCAAACCCCGACCGATTTAAAACTGTATTTGTAGTAAAGATAAGTCTTAAAATCGTTTCTGAACGAATGTTAAGAGCCCGCCCGGCGGTGCTTGACGTATGAAGCTTTGTCATCGCCCCCCAGAACGGCGTCCTGATGCGCGTCCTGTGGCGGCGCGTGATCCTGGACGAGGCGCACGTGGTCCGCAACCACAAGTCGGCCACGTGCGCCGCCGCCGCCGCCCTGCGCGCGCGCCGCCGCTGGTGCCTGACGGGCACGCCCGTGCAGAACAAGGACCTGGACCTGTTCGCGCTGCTCAAGTTCCTCAAGTGCTCGCCGTTTGATGACCTCACCGTGAGTATACAATACACATAGGTATATAAAGATAACATTAACCTAGCCTACATTGTGATCCCCCGACTGCTAAAGCAGGTGCCGAGCCGGTTAGACTTGATTATAAAGATAACATTTAGTAGTGGTAATGAATAAATATTATAAGACCTCCCTCGGCCAGGGTGTGCATCACCTCCAGGACTGACTGGGGCGTGGAGCCGTTTGTGGCCTCGTATTATATATTTGAAAATTAACTAGTAAACCATTTTTAGAATGACGTAACTTAGCTAACCAAGCATTGTATTGGATGATAATGCATGGTTAGCTAGGTTACAACATGCACACAAAATTTTAACTCAATCGAAAACCGGCAAGTAGGTAAAATTTAACTTTTACTTATTTCAAAGCTGATAGAACCGTTCAGTTTCATAAACTATTAACAATTTCCTCCCCAGATGTGGAAGAAATGGATCGACAACAAGAGTCTGGGTGGTCAAGAACGTCTGAGTACCATAATGCAGTGCCTGCTACTGCGGCGCACTAAGGTGCAGCTCGTGCAGCGCGGACAGCTCGCGTGCCTGCCGCAGCGGACGGCACACGTCAACACTGTCACGCTAGAGCCCAGAGAGATGAACGTATACCAGAAGGTCAGTACGACAAAATACTTGATGAAGTGATCTTTCAGCTCGGGACTGCGACGGTGAGCAATGAGTAGCTCACCGTCCGTCCGTCTATTGACGACAAGCCGTGTCGACGGTGCGTTAGTGTTCCACGCGCGCCTCAAAGAGATGTCAGCAAAGCAGAGGGGCGCCAGGGACACCGCCTGCCGGGGTGACGGGTTGTTCGAAATAAATACCGCGGCCCCGGAACGCAAAGGGCAATAGAAGGAACATGGGTGGGTTTTAGTCAGTAAAAGTCTGACCCTCGTACAAGTCAAGTGACTCTGACTCTCACACAAGTTATTTTATGATCCCCAAAAAAAAGTGATCTTTCAGCTGCCATCATTACCTTTCTGATGACCTGAAATACAATGTGGATATTGAGAGGAAGCGCAAGGCTTTAGCGGTCCGCGGTAATATGTTGGCTCAAGGGTTCGCCCGCTGCACGGACCAGTAGGCCTACTATGACATCTTAAAGCAGAACTTATTCCACTGAGTGAAAGAGACAGAGCTATACAGGGTGTCTAGCACCATCTCTTTCACTCAGAGGAATAAGTTCTGCTTTAAGATGTCATAGTAGGCCTACAGGTCAAGATAACACTTTTCAAAGCGTATTGTCAAGGTCTGTACACGGGTGATCTGTGGATCAACTACACCAAAAGCTCGTTAGATGTCCAGCGCGTCCAGTACAACAATGTTTTTAGAATGCTCTTGACATTGCCCCGGTTCGGATTGACGCGGTTGAGTTCTTCACTAATTAGAAACTGTTGTGAATGATGACGTTTTGTTGACAACATCTTAATGACTTATGCCATTATTGTGAACTACCACTTTTATTGCAGGTCCTAGTATTCTCCAAGACGCTATTCGCCCAGTTCCTTCACCAACGCGCTGAGAAGAATGCAGACGCGCAAGGTTTCACAAACGTCGGCAAAGACAGCGCGTACGCTAAGATGCATAAGAAAATGATCGCTTTACAAGGTATGTTGGTATATCCATCATTCTAATTGTTTATTTGAGGAGCTCGTGGCTAAATAATAGCACCGCTCAGGTCGATCTTTAGGTTAAGTCGCGCTTGCCTAGGTTGGTTTGTGTATGGGTGACCACCTGTTACATACCGAGTTTCCCCCGTGCCTCAGAAAATACGTTAAGCTGTTGGTCCCGGCTGTCATTTGTAGATCTTTAACAGTCGTTACAGCTAGTCAGTGTTCTGAAAGTCTGACAACCAGTCTTACCAAGGGGTATCGTATTACCCAGTACTAACTGGGTTATGGAGGTCAGACAAGCAGTCGCTCCATGTAAAATACTGGTATTCAGCTGCATCCGGTAAGACTGGTAGCCGATCCCAACATAGTTGGGAAAAGGCTAGGCAGATGATGATGACTGTGACTTATGATTAATTTCATGGTGTGAACCTAGCGCAATCGTGCGAAGTGAAGGGAATGTATAAAGTCGATCGATTTTTAAGTTGTTAATACTGTTGTACTTAATACGAAATGTGTTTGGCGCAAAAAATACACCAATTTTTCAAAGAAATCCATAAGTTTTCGATTACTGTTGCTGTCAGCCTGGTTATTTATATCTTTTGCTGGTTGTACTACATAGATCGAACTGCATAGTTGTCATTTGCACGCTTTCGTACGCGACAATGTTTTTGACGTGACAACGTCTTATAAATTGGTTTGCCGGGTGACACTTCAAGAAACTGCGTTACGCTCCGCTCACGTTATGCGCTTACAATGAGAGCGAGTGAGAGGCACGCGTCCCTTCCACTCGGGCATGGTTAGCCCGCCTAAGAGCGAGAGAGACAGACATATCATCCTTCTTCCTACTATACGAATGAATATTCACATTAAAATTATTTTACCACTCAAAGTCGTTGTCACGTAAAACTTTCGCCCGTATACCGACTTTACAGGCAACCAATTTTTTTTTTATCATTATCTGATTAAGTTTTTGTCAAGTTTTTCATATTTAAATAAACTATTTATGTTTAGCCGGAACTACAGTCACAAAAATCGTACGAATTTACGTTGTATTTAAGTCTTGCGTTCGTACCAGTTCGGCACCCGAACCCGGGGGTCTACTCTCTTTCTCCGAAACGTAACTTCGTTAACGAACGAAAGTCAAAAGTAGTTACGTTTGTAACCCTACTCTATATCATTTTGCGTGAATTAGTGTAGGATTAGAAAATTTTAATGTCAAATAAACTTCGAACGTCCGAAATTTCGAAATGAATGAAATGAAATGAAACCGTGGTAGAAAACGTTCGAAGTTTCGGCCGCAATTTCGTTTTACGTAGAATTAGAGTAGACCCCCAGTTCTTTGACTGCTTCGTATCGTATGTACAGACGACGGCACATCAACCGACACAAACATTTTGACCTGTAGGCCTACCATGACGTCTTAAAGCAGAACTTATTCCACGGAGGGAAAGAGATGGTGCTAGACACTCTGTATAGCTCTGTCTCTTTCCCTCAGTGGAATAAGTTCTGCTATAAGACATCATGGTAGGGTAGCTGATCTCTCTACTACTGTGTGCGATCCGTAGTTGAGATATCGGGTTATAGTTTAGATTAGGTTGACCTGCCGTCGTCTGTACAAACTGTTGCTGTGTTTTTAATTGCTATGAGTGCTCGCGTTTGACTATTATCTCAAACCCATGCTTTTTAACACAGCCTGTAGGCCTACTATGACATCTTAATGCAGAACTTATTCCACTGAGTGAAAGAGATGGTGCTAGACACCCTGTATAGCTCTGTCCCTTTCCCTCAGCGGAATAAGTTCTGCTATAACTCGTCATGGTAGGGTAGCTGATCTTTAATCTTCGTTCAATTAGTGGGGTTCCGTACCTTAAAAGAAAAACGGAACCCTTATTGGGTCACTTTGTTGTCCTTCTGTCTGTCACCCTTTATATCGGGAACGCGTGCAGGTATCGAGTTGAAATTAAAACCATATACTCAACCCTGTGCCCCCTTTGTGGTGTGAAAAAATCAACCCTCAAAGTCTACGCAGTCAAAAGATATAGCCGTTTATGTCGTAAGGGTGCTTGTACACGGTGCATGTAGCTTGCGCATGTTTAGGCACTTGCGCGGGTTATATGCATCGTAAACATATCGTTTAAAAACATGTGCGGGTCTAGTGACTCGAGCATGTACCAAAGCGAGCCACCCGCGCAACTAATCCGCGTGCGCGTATTAATTCGTCTTCTAGCATATTTAATAATTCTGGTAATATTACATTTTTAACAAATGATTTAAAAAGAATTTTCGTTCGTCGAGACATTTTGACGCGATTCAACTCATAAAGCTACCGTGCGAATAGCATGCACATGTAGCTCTTGACCACTACTGCTTGCGCAAGTTATTATTTGCTCCAGTTATATGCACCATGTATAAGTACAAGCGAGTAACTCGAACAAATAGCTTGCGCATATTACTCACGCGTGTAACTTGCATTTTTACTTGCTCCAGCTACATGCACCGTGTACAAGCACCCTAAGTTTGTACGGAACCCTCAGTGCGCGTGTCTGACTCTCTCCTGATCGGTTATTTGTTCCCCAGGAGCTCAACCAGTAAAGTCCCACGAGATCTTAGTGCTCCTCTTGCGTCTCCGGCAAGTGTGTTGCCACTGCGGCCTCATCGCGGCCATGTTGGACGAGGAGAGCGCGGCCGATGTACAAGAGGACCCGGCTGGCCAGGACCTACTGGCTGAACTCACCAAGCTATCGATCGCTGACAAGAGAAAGGTATAAATAATATAAATAAATAATAAATATCTTGGGACAAGTCACACACGACTATCTGATCCCAAGCTAAGCAGAGCTTGTGTTATGGTAACCAGACAACTGATATACATACTTATATAATTTATAAATACATACATATTATAGATAAATCACACCCAGACACAGAACAAACAATCATGCTCATCACACAAAGTTTGTCCTGGGTGGGAATCGAACCCACGACCTCCGGCTCAGCAGTCAGGGCCACTAACCACTGGACCAACAGCCCGTATAGTATTTAACAATACCTTACATGTTTATAGTTCTACGATCTTGAATATAGCTTACGACGGCACGGTAAGCACAGTGGTTTTGTTTTTTGTTTTGCGTCTGGGAGGATAGGGCCTAGTTTCCAATTTTTTTTTATTAGTCCGTCTTTTAAATTATTCAAAAATAAGTGACACGTATTTTTTTAATCGTATTTAAACCAAAAATGACAAAGATATCCTTACTAATATTATAAAAGCGAGAGTGAGTTTGTTTGTTACCTCTTCACGCTTTAATGGCTAAACCGATTTGGAGACGGACATAGGCTATTTTTTTTTAAAAAAAAGAGTGGGATATGAGGGAGAAAGAGGGAAGAAACGGGAAAACTTAGCGTTGCTATTACAAATCAATAAGGCGCTACCGAATTTAACGCGAGCGAAACCGCGGGCAAAAGCTAGAGATAAAAGTTACGTTTGAAATCACGCGTTGCTGCATTTTTTCGCAACAAGTGACGTCACTCGTAACTTTTTTACAAATAAAAAATATCCCTTATTTATGAATAATCTAAAACACGGACTAAATAGAATGTAATTACTTTGACCCTGAAAACTACCCTATTGTCAGACTTTTACTGACTAAAACCCACTATGTTCCTTTTATTACCTTTTGTATTCTGGTGCCCCGGATCTATTTTGATCAACCCGCAAACCCGGCTGGCGCAGTGGTTAACCAATCGACTGCGGCGCTATACGTCGCGGGTTTGATCCTCGTACGAAACAAATATTTGTGTGACCTACAGCTAGTTGAAACAACCACCAACACTAGACCCGAAACGGGTCTGACTGTTTGTATATCGTCGCCTTAGAGTGAAAACCTCAGGAATGCATTTTTGCTCAAATTTATTTTATTGCGTTTCTAGGAAGAAAACCTCGCAACGCATATCCTGATTTGACTCATTTGTTCATTCGATACTCATAGCGCCTTCTGACAGTAAATGAGAACCTCGTAAATACTCGCATCTGTCAGTTTGGCGTGAATAACTTGCAACGAACGTGTCGTTTCTTGTGAAATTGATTACTTGAGTTTATCCTGCTGTAGCTGTATAATTTAGAGCATTTCGAAAGAATAAAAATCGTAAAAGACGCCGTACAAAAATTTTACAGTACCTACGCAGTTTTTTCTTCCTCCTGAAAAGTTAGCTCTTTTACACTTACGAGGTTTTCACTCTAAGGAGTCGATATGTGAGTTTTTAAAATGTTTGTAAACGTACCCATGATACAGAAGACATTCATAGTGTGGGGCAAAAGATTTTTAAAAAGAAAATAAAAAAAATGTATGCTATACCCGTAACTCATTGTATATGCATACTCAATGAACTCAGAAGTAACGCACTTAAACTGAAAATAAAACATTTATTTTCAGTTTAAGTGCGTTACTTCTGAGTTCTACCGATTAACGTGAAATTATTCCGAAACGACTGTTCTTATTATCATAATTTTCCAATTTATATTATCATAATTTTCTTGCCCTTGTCCCACTCTTTGGGGTCGGCGCAACACGTTCTCTTCTTCCATTCTCCCCTATCAGACGTCACGGCATCATTTTCTCGTTTCTTCTTCATATCATTCCTTACACAATCCATCCATCTTTTCTTTAGCCGGTTATTCTTACTATGGCATGAAAATACCCAAAAGAAACAGTCATGTCACTTCCCAGCAATATATTTTGTGTAGTGTGAAGACTTGGAGAAATAGAAGACTAATACAAACTAAAATAATGTAACACATACCTTTTAACAGGGGTGAAATAGCACAATAGAACTGAACTGCACAATAAACTGATACATAAAAGTGACTTTAGTACATTAAAATAAAAACAGTTTAAAAAAAAACAATAAATTAATACGTGTGGATGCTAACCAACCATGATCCAAAATGTAATGAGCCAAAACATGATTTTTGAAGATGAAATGGCAGAATAAAATTCGAAATATGAATATTTAAAAAAAAAACTATGTTGATCCAAATTTTTATCCTAAAATATCGTAGCTCGTCTTTGTGGCCTCGCACAGACAATAACCTTGTCTGTACTATTTTATTTCATATTGTTTGACTTGTTTTGTGTGAGTCCTAAATAAAAGTTTTTCTTTCTTTCTTTCAAATGGAAAGAGGTTAAGGACACAGAGAGGGTAAAGTACCCACCCTGTTAAAGTTGTAAATGTGGTTGATAGCTTCTTGAAGGGATGTTAACATCCTGTCTTCTTGTCACAGAGTCACAGCAAAAAGTCAGATGACGAAGATGAAGACGAGGGACCAGCACAGGTAGGCACAACGGCTGCAGAGGCCATCCGCTCGGTGCTGTCACCCAACAACCCAGTGTTCGATCTCAGCAGCCCCTCCTCCAAGATCACGGCCGTGATGGACTGCCTCCACAAGGAGGTGTTCGCTAACAAAGGTAAGGTAAAATGTTTCGGGTCTCGCCCTAAAAAAAACCTGGCGATATGGTGAAAAAAAAAATAGACCAAATTGTCCAAATTTCGATATGTTTTCCGGGAAATCTAGGACTCATAATAATAGGAAATGAAAGTTTGTTGGTTCGTAATTTTTGCTGATTGGTTATAAATCTAATCTTTAATATATAACATTCTCGTGTCACAACGAATATTTTGACCGGCTCGACCGATTCTTATGATTTTTTTAATGCAAATTTAGTAAGATTAAGAATCGGCCAACATTTATTTTTCATACCCGTAAGTGATGGAATGGAGCTGGGCAGCGGGCAAAACCGCTGGGCACAGCTAGTAATATATAAAATTCCCGTGTTGCGGTGTTTGTCACGAAACGGCAAATGAAATTTTATTTGCATATCGTGTAGGTCTGAGAATCGGCCAACATCTATTTTTCATACCCCTAAATGAGAAGGGGACCTGAGCAGGGCGTAAAACCGCTGGGCACAGCTAGTTTTTGTATATCCCTTCTGCTGTCACGAAATTCGATAATAATGACTACCTCATTGGCATTCGTTAGCGCGGCTACAGTATTAGATCCTTGGTTAACTTTTCGGTTTTGACGCACAGGTCCAACCTAGTTCAGGCAAATAAGGAACTGCTCTTTTGATAGTTTAGATGCTTATATATATATGTGCCCCCTTTTTATAAATAAACGATTTTATTATTATCTATACTAATATTATAAAGCTGAAGAGTTTGTTTGTTTGTTTGAACGCGCTAATCTCAGGGACTACTGGTTGCAATTGGAAAATTCTTTTAGTGTTGGATAGTCCATTTCTTGAGGAAGGCTATATAACATCACGCTACGACCAACAGGTGCTGAGCAGCGTGGGTGAAACCGCGAGGAACAGCTAGTTAATAATAACTGTAACATCGTTTGTGAGTACTTTTTCTGACAAATAAACTTTTCTTTCTTTCTTAATCTGTTTCCAGGCGACAAAGCAGTAGTGGTGTCCCAGTGGACATCAGTGCTGAGCCTGGTGGAGGCGCAGCTGAAGCAAGCCAACATCCGCTGCGTCACGCTCAGCGGGAACGTGCCCGTGCCTGCCCGGCCGCCACTGCTCGACAAGATCAATGATCCCAAGTCTGATGTCAAGGTAACATTGTTACAGCAACATGTTGAAAATTTAACACTTTTTAGATATTTCAAGCAAAGAGCTAACAACGTTGTTTTGTGACTATGCTTTTATTTGCAATTTTTATAAATGAACTAGCTTTTGCCTGCGGCTTCGCTCGCGTTAAATTCGGGGTAACACAGTTCCCCATGCGCCTTGTTGATTTGTGCGCTAAGGTTGGGTTTAAAGATTCTTTATTTATTCAGAAGAACATAACGTTTTCCGTTTTCTTCCCTCTTTCTCCCTCACATCCCACTTTTTTCAAAAAATATTAGCCTATGTCCGTCTCCTGGTTCCCAACTATCTCTGTACCAAAATTCATCAAAATCGGTTTAACCATTTAAGCGTGAAGAGGTAACAAACAATGAGTTTGTTTGTTACCTCTTCACGCTTTAATGGTTGAACCTTTTGCTTTTATAATATTAGTAAGGAAGTAAGGATAAATAATATTCTCTCAAAAGCTTGTACTTTTAGTTAAGAGATCTAGCGCTTGGTGTGTTACCTGGGTTAAGTAAAAAACCGAACCCTTATTGGATCGCCTTGATGTCGGTCTGTCTGTCAAGCCATTTTTTCTCGGGAACGTGTGCAGGTATTTGGTTGAAATTAACTCAACTCTGTGATTGCTTTTCGTTTCGCTTCCTCGGAAGTATACCACATCTAATAAAAACAAAAGTGAAAATCTGTCCAGAGTTGGCAGAGTAATTGGTGAAAATATAGATAAAAAAGGTTCAACATACCATATAGGACAACACATACCATACCATACGACATAGAATATCCTCTTTTTTAAACTCAGTTAACAAGAAAGGGGCTCAGTGATGTAACAAGCTTTTTATCTTCTCATTAATAAAACTAGCTGTTCCCCGCGGTTTCACCCACGCTGCTCAGCACCTGTTGGTCGTAGCGTGATCTTATATACCCTATAGCCTTCCTCAAGAAATGGACTATCCAACACTAATTTTCCAATTCCAACCAGTAGTCCCTGGATTAGCGCGTTCAAACAAACTCTTCAGCTTTATAATATTAGTATAGATGAATGTGTTCATTAATAAAATGAACGTGTTCACCAGGTGATGCTGCTGTCTCTATGCGCGGGCGGCGTGGGCCTCAATCTGTGCGGGGCCAACCATCTCCTTCTCCTGGACCCTCACTGGAACCCGCAGCTAGAGGAGCAGGCACAGGACCGGATCTACCGCGTCGGGCAGACCAAAGACGTTAACATATACAGGTAACACCAACTATCATTGATAGCTTTTTACCGACCTTTGGGGGTCTAAAATGGCCGCTTAAGCAGTAATATAGTCAATACATAGTATAAAACACAGTCGCTGTCTGTTGCCTTGTTGTATGTATGCTTAAATCTTTAAAACTACGCTACGGATGTTGATGCGGTTTTTTTTAATAGGTAAAGTGATTCAAGAGCAAGGTTATGAGATGAGCAGCGGGTGAAACCGCTAGGCGGGTCGATAGTAAATTAATAATATGACTTACGCAGTCAATCGTAAAATGGTCACGAAGTTACAATTCACATTTTTTTTTATTAATAACCAAATCGAATTAACAGTTATAAACCAAACATAAAATTGATATGGGACCACCCTTACGAAGTTTAATTATATTGTTTTTGTAGTTTGTAAGTTATATCCCACTAATATTATAAGGATGGTATTTAAAAGTACTTCAATTTATTCCCATTTCGTTTACCTAATTTTGCCTGTGTTGCACCAAATATACTGAATGTGCACCAAAATATGTTAATTAAAATATGTCATAACGAGCATCAGGAAAAAGACAGCACTACAATAAAAAAGTGTTATATCTTTATCCATTTTCTATTAATGCAAGTCGTTACTGGCGCTCGCCGGCCACTGCCACGGCACCGCTCGCTCCGCTCGCTCGGCTCGTGCGTAGGGGGTCGCAGTTTTAACCTAACCTACGCATTTTTTTAGCATTCAAGAAAGAATATTTGGTGCACGATCAGTATTTTGGTGAACACAAATTTTTTTCCCATACTTATTATAAATGCAAATGTTTTTTGAGTATAGATGTTTGTTACACTTTCACGTCAAAACGGCAGAACGGATCTTGATGAAATTTGCCACAGAGGTAGATTATAGTCAGGAAACGGCGGGCGAAACCGCGGGTGCCAGCTAGTATTACCTAAATATCACGTTCCCGCTTCGCCCAGACTAGGAGAAGTCATTTGTAAAAGAAAAAAGCGCATCACAACACGCGCGTGTTATCTGAGGCGCATTTGAAAGTCATAGTGATTACACGAGCGCGTTAGCTGCCAAGTATTCTCGTAACAAATAGCTCCTTTCCTGACGAGAGCACATGCCAGATATTCATACCACCGCGCGTTAATCTGTGACGTCATTGCATAGTTGCTCCAATTACCTAATGGTGATAAAAGATTTGCGGATTCTTGCACTTTACTAAAGTGATTGTCTAGTAGATTATTTCACTTTTTGCCGGATGCTTGTGGTCCGTTTCGTTTTTCTGTTCTTTTTAAAGAATTGGGTATTTTTTGTCACGTATTTCTCATTGGCTTTAGATTTGCCTGGACAAGTCACCCCAATCTGTGTGGTGCTTTCTTAAAAAGACCATTTCAGACACTAACATGCAAGATTTTTGTCAGGACCTTAAAAGAGACTATGTCCTCTGAGTTTGTTTCGGCTGTTTCTTCTCAGAGTAGTCGGGTACGAAACACCGGCCTCATCTAGTTTTTTTTTTTAAAAAGACGTGTAAATGTGTTTGTGAAAGGGAATGAAGGGATTGAATCGGTACGACTTTTTAATATACTTCCTCGAAGGTTCTATATGCACTACGATTAGGTGAAACATACAATGTATTTCACAGGCCTGTTTTTTTTTTCTCATTTATCCTAATTAGGGCTTTAATATTTCTGATGTAACCACAGAAAACAATAAATAACTGTTTGAATTCCTATAGTCGGCTGTGATTTCGCGGTATGTGCATGTTTTTAAGGCCTTCATATTTGTGTTTATCAACAGAATATCATAAATAAACATGATCATTTATAAAGAAAAATAGCTTTTAACAACAAATTGACATATATTCTAACTCAAAATGTTTTTTTTTTTTAATGTAAAGCTGTGTACCTTCAGTTTGAGAAGCTGAACCGATAAAAAACCTATAGTAACTCTTAACAACTATTTTGTGTTGTTACTACAACTAGTTTATGCCGCCTGAGCGGCGATTCAATGAACTATGAGCTCTATCTATACCTTACTAGCCTATTTTTTTATGTTATATTATATGCATTCCGTGGTTTCATCCGCGTAAACCGGGATAAAAGTCTGTTAATCCAGTGTATAAGCTATCTACATACCAAATTGTATTAAAATCGGTCCAAACGTTTGAGCTTAAAGGAGCAACAAACACACATACAAACTTTCGCCTGTAAAATATTAATGTGATTAATCAAGCTATTTCTCTCCCAGATTCATGTGCGTCGACACCGTGGAACAATCCATCAGAAAGCTGCAGCAAGCCAAGCTGGAGTTGGCAGAGAACGTGCTCACAGGCGCCAAGAATACTAACAATTCTAAGCTCACTATTGAGGACCTGAAAGTTCTGTTCAATATGGGCCAGTAAATTTTAGATCTTTTATTGGCTGTTTTTGTTTATTAAAATTTAATTGTCTAAGCTTGTTTTAAGACCGCAAGCCAGTAATGGGTAAAATATGGCCTATTGAAGGCAAAGCATTGTTAGATCTTCTCAAACTAGATTCACATGCTATTTTGATATAGGATTTTAGCGTCAGTAGCGAATCCCCAAACTAGTTTTGGAACGGTGACAGATCCGTCAAATATTAGCGAATGTGCAAAAATATTCGTTAATATTTGATCTGATTGATTTGGTAGGTCACTAATAATTGAAGTGAAATCATTTTCATTCAGGTTTCCGATTCATAACGATGCAAATGAAAATGTTTATCTTCAGAAAAATATAATTGTGCCATTTAATTTTATTTTATTATGATCAGGTCTTAAATGAATGCGTAAACCAATGATATAGTATAAACGTTCAATAATTTTACAAAACTAAACTAACTTGTGAAAACGAACAATTAAGACTATTGTTTACTAACCAAAACAACATCAAAACATTTGCCAAATTCAATTTTATTATTTTATCGCAAATGGCAGGGACCAAATAAATATTTGAATTCAAAATGACATTATTGTTACATTTAATAATTATGTGTATGATCCTGTAAAATATAGGTTAAAAGAATTATTTTTGATACTTGTAAGATGTTATAGATAATATTTTTGTACATTAAATAATGATGTAATCTAATATTACCGTACTTTTATTTATTCATCAGGCAAACGCACCTGATTAAACTCAATATTACCCTCGGAGTTGCGAAATCCTACGAAATCGCGTTTTCAGTAAGGGTCGAATTCAGCTAAAATGTAAACATACATCTAAGTAATAGTACAAAAGTAGTAACCATAGGGTTACAGTGACTGCTCATACAATAGATGATACACCACACACACACCTGAGAAGTTTAATCCCAATCGTTTATTACATAGCCTACGAATTGTCTTTTTAAACGAAAAATATACATGAGACGTCAAATCGCCCGCTTTCCAATATTTCTTGATAATGTACCTGAGAAGTGGCACAAACATTTCCAAGTTCAGGCCATACAGCCTAAACTGTCCGGCCTGGGTCAGTACTACCACCGCTGCACTCTTTAAATATTTTTTTTTTATTGTTGTTCAGATAGTTAACTACAGTCCTTCCAAATAAATCTAACCTCTGACTTTATAACAACGGAAACAGACAACGGGGACGTCCAACAAGAAGATAGGAAGATGATTTTCGCCTAGCCTTGGGACCTTACTGGACCAGACTAGCAATATATAGAGTGCAATGGAAACAGTTGGAGGCCTCTGTCAAAAGACACACCGAACTGAGGGACATTTTATAATAATATAACAACAACAAGTACCTACTGTAAACGTTCGGATTAAAGGGCTATATTATTATAACAACGAAAATAAAGGTAAAATCAACATCAGGTATGAAACAAAAAAAAATGCCACCACCTGCCTCCCCTCCTCTTATTAGATTCGGGCTAGACAAACACCATATTTCCACATACAGCAAGCGAGTGACGCACAACAGAAGCAGTGAACCACCTAATACATAACAAAAATAAACCAAACGTCACACAGAAAAGGAAACTAAAATCATTGAGGAATTCTTCGAAAAAATATCAAGACGGACAGATCATTCACCGACGGAGACACAACATGCACAGTTATCTAAAAATAAAATAGGAATCACGGCCGTCCAACGGCGCTCACGAATTATTACCATTTCACGCGGGAAACGACTCGAGTGCCGCGAATATTTTGTTGATAAAGTTACCTTATTTTGTTTTTAATTATGAGTATCGAACGCAGGTCTTGTGTGAGCCAGGCTCCACACGTTACCAAGCGGCTTCTAGCAATCATTGTGCTTCTAACTGGCTTGCTATGCTTGTTTGGAGGTAAGATGCTTTTCTAATAAATAATTTATGTGTAGGTTGGTATTTTGTTAATGACGATTGGGCCGATGTCGGCAATTTCAGCCAATGTCAGATGTGTTACAGAGAAATGTGTGAGGGAGATCAAAAATTTACCAACAAAATATTAATGTTGGACGTCTGTCATAAATTAATGGGAAAACACTTGTGTTGCTAAGCGTACAATATATAATAATAAGAGATGGCATTTAAAACGATGTTATTTACGATCATCGGTGGTTTTGAAGTGAATATACAAAAATACGTCTTGAGGGTTTATTAATCGGGGTTTCCGGTTGTTTGAAAGAGATAACGCGGCCCCGAACATAAAGACCAAAACCAACCCACTCTTGTTCCTTAACAGGAGTGGGTTTTGGTTAGTAAATGTTTGACATGCCCCGCCCCAGCCTTGTCCGCCAAGATCGAGGGAAGTTAGAGGGAGTTATTTAATGACTTTTTATGAACTACCCTTACTGCTACATTCCCAAAGGCAATACATATACTTAATGTTTGAAATCTCTGTTTCTCTCTCCCTCTCTCCAATTTGAAATCTTTGTCTCATCACACTATATCCATAGTTATACCTACCTACTATACTGCATGTTTGTATGAGAACGTTTCCCTTCTGAGAACACATTTTGCCGCATTTTACAGAATACCATAGATACATAAAAATGTGCATTCGTGGAAGAACAAATGACGTGTTTTTTTAATGTTAAATCTTAAAGAATCTTAACAATGTGCGTAACAATAACAACACCAATTTATTCTATTTGCAGGCTATCTATTGGGGCGTGTCGCTCGTCCCGAGCTGAGAAAAAGCAACGATATGCTGACTTACAACTTAACAGTTATGGCAGAAAGTATTTACAAAAAGGCCAAAAGGATCCCACCAAAACTTATCCACCAGAATGAACCGGAGAAGATTCAGTTAAGATTGTTAGAAATATTCAATTGCAGCCAGCCATGTGGTGAAGTGAACAAATACAATTTGGCTGAGTTTGTCAGGAATTCTATGAATTACCAAGTGAAAAAGTTAATGAGAGCTGTAAATAACGCATCTGTGTATTTAGATAGTATTAGCTGACACCGATAATTAATAAAATAGTCCTGACCGCAGCTGTGGTCACGGGCTTACGGCGGCCAATCTCAGCGGAGATGGCCATCGACGCGGGACTCGTGGGAGATATTGTGCACAAGTGAGTTCACATTGGCAATTTGTCACAGGTGTGCACTCTTTCTTCCCTCACTCTCATATCAATAATGGAAAGACGATGATTTAGTTAAGAATACGGTGTCATCATTAGGTATTCTATTTATTTTATCCCGTTTTTTTTAGAAATACAGTGCAACAAGGCACTTTAGGGGCTTGAAGTCGTTGAGTTGAGTGTTGTTGGATTGAAAAACAATTTTATTGTGAAATTTAATTTAAAAACAAGATGGCAGCGGTAGCGGTAGCTCTGATTTTAGCGCCAAAACAAGTCTGTACCTTGTAACCATAGACGTACACACATATTTTAACTCTATGTATATCTCTATCTCTACGATATCTCTGGGTTGATTGATGTCGTAAAGATATCATAAATTATAAGTAAAAGGTATTATAAGTATAAGATGTATGGCTATACAATGTGTATAGAGAGGCAATATCTGCTGGCAGTAACTATACTTTTAATATTAGATTTAATTTCACTCTGTATCTTGAAGAGAATAGGTACAGTCAGTAAAGGAGTTATATAATCAGGCAAAATTCTGAAAAAATATTAGATTATAGTAGTATGTATAAAAACCGCCAATGGAAATTGGTTCAAACAAAGTTTGATATTTCGTTTTTAAAATATGGGACTGACTTTTTCCGTCAAATTGCAGCCGTAACTTTGTTTTTCATTAAGGTGCCATGAAGAACAAAATTTGTTTTTCGGCTGTGTGTAAATATCCATTTCATTTCATCGTAATGTTTGATGGCACGGTACTCTGTGTGGGACTCAGAATCGCACTTGGCCGGTTTCTTTTGTTTATTACTAGTTATATAATGAATAAATACTTATTACTGGTGAAATATGGGGTGTATTTTGGTGGACCTCTGTAGAATCCTTCGGGAATTAAAGGCATTGTTATGTTATCTTGCAATTAAAAGTTGTTTGATCTTCTAATCCTCTTATCATTTAATGTTCCTGTTTCTGTAATTTTTATGCTTTAGCAATGATTTTTGAAAGAAATAATCAGATCTTCCTACCCTTGTTCCGTGAACTAGGAGTCAATAGAACACATAAATATTCATATTAATTACCCTTATAGTCACATGCGAATCATGCGATTCGTCTCTCTTCATCATAATTATGTCCATACCAAGACAGACGAATCCCCTTCATCTTTTCTTTATCTGGCGGAACTGTCAATCTTTTTCTAATATACTCGCTCCTTACTTTACCTATCCTTGTGACACCGCACTACACATCCACCGCATTGTCATCCAGTAAATATGTTCCTTGATTGTCATTTCCGCAATGTCAGGTGCAGGTCACGGACTTGTATTTTCCCCTTTAACTTGAAGGATCGCAAATCGTTCCAGAAACTTGTCGCCATTTCAACCAACTTGAGTATATGCGGTGCGTTTCTTCTCGGTTTACCTAAAACTAAATTAATATACATAATTAAGTTTTAATAAAAGCTATTAAAATCTATTACTTCTTGTGCCACCGTAGTAGCGGGTCTGTGGACGGTGAACAATATGTAGCCCACCGTCCTTCCGTCCAGTGATGACAGGCCGTGTAGACGGCGCGTTAGTGTTCCACGCGCGTCTAAAAGATCTGACATTAAAGCAGAAGGGCCTGCCAAGGCCACTGCCTGCCGCAGTTCTGGGTTGTCCGTAAGAGATACCATGGCCCCAGAACGTAAAGGGTAAAAGAAGGGCCATGGGTGGGTTTTAGTCGGTACAAGTCTGACCCTCCCCCCTACTCCACCCAGAGTGGCAGACGTTATTTTATGATTTCCCAGCCGCAATAAAACACTTCTTATAAGACATTTGTTCGTGCTTTAACCAGGCTGCCTGATATACTATATCCACGTTATTGCAGAGTTTCACTGGATAGTTATTTTTGACCTTGTGGTGCAAATGACAATGTTGCTTTATCACAAAAAAACTACACATTTTTGGTCTATGGTAATTTTTTACACTGTGGTTTGTGGTGCTTATTTTGTATTGGCCGAAAACCTATGTGACGTTTGTGTTGAACCAATCACAAACGTAATTTTCTGATGGTGAAAATCCCTAACCAATTACATTTCATCCATAGCAACATTTGATGGCATCGTTCGTTTGAGGTTAGCATCATTCTGCAAGTTCCGGTCCGCCATTTTGATCGGAAGGCAGATTCGGTGTATTGCGCTAAAATAGCGGCGGTGGATATTTGTGATATATTTAAGTTAAATTAGGAAATTATTAGACAATGGTGCCGGTGAGTGTAACTCTGTGTTTTTGTTCAACTAAATGTACGGTATCTTGAGCTCGTCTTGATAAAAATCGTCTTTTTACAGCAAACGAAGGTGTTCGTCGGTAGCCTGCCGCAGGGCTCGAAGCCGGAGGAGCTTCGGAAATTGTTTGAACGCTTTGGCGTCGTGACTGAGTGCGATATAATGAACCGATGTGGATTCGTGCACATGCAAACAGAAGATCAGGCTTCCGCCGCTATTCGTGCGCTCAATAGTACGACATTCAACGGCGGCGTCATCTCAGTAGAGCGCGGGCGCATCAAGGAACGCGGCCAGCGCGGAGGACCAGGAGGTGGCGGTGGCCGTGGCGGCGGCATGAGGGGAGGAATGCGCGGTGGGATGGACCGGCGCGGCGGCGGACCCATGCGAGGTGGGCCTCCGCCCCGCGACTCGCCTTACTCACGCGACCGGCCCTCACATCCGCGCGGCCCTCCGCCAGGTGCGCCGCCGCAAATGGCGCCGCGTCCACTGCCCTACGAGCGTTCGGAGAGGCCGCCGCCGTCCGCGTACGACGACCGCTACAGCGGGTACGGTGGTGAGGACCGGCGCGGCTTCGCGCTAATGGAGCGTGGAGCGCGAGACCCGTACGCCAGCGCGGCACCTATGTACGCTGATGAACGGCGCTACGATGACCTGCCGCCCATGTACGCGGACGAGCGGCGCGCTCCGATGTACGCGGATGAGCGCGACCTGATGGAGCGGCGGGCGCCGATGAGGGCCGCTCCACAACAGATGCCGTACGAGCGTTCGCTGCCACCGCGTCCGCAGCAGATGCCCAACGGTGACATGTTCAGCAGGCGCTCCCCTATGTGAGTTGGACTTGCACTGTTATTCGTATCACTGGTTTGCCGTGAACCAATTTTGTTCTTTTAATGTTGCTGAAAACACTGCCAGTGCCATGTTTCTCATAAACATGACTGAACACTTTTAAAATGATCTTATAATATTAGAAATATTTGTATCATGTTGTGTGAAAACAGCTCTGATTATGATATAAGATGCAATACTGGCATTTTCAGAGGAGTAGGAAAATTCGTTTCCTATATTTTGACCCGAGCAGAGATGAGATCAGTCACACATAATTCTCTGTAATTAATTTTACTGATCAGAATTAATGTCGTTTAACTCCAGTGACTCATGGCTGACACATCACTTTAAATGCTATGATAGTATTTGCTCTCATTAGCTCATACTTTATACTTGTATGTTGCAATTATATTTTTAACACTAGAATAACCAGTTAAGTTCAAGTTGGACTTTGCATGAAAAGTTCAATACCAATATCTGCAAATTTGGACAAAAAAAAACAGTTGGTTTTGCAACTAAAATTAAATAAATATCTTGGGACAACTCACACACGGCTATGTGATCCCAAGCTAAGCAGAGCTTGTGTTATGGTAACCAGACAACTGATATACATACTTATATAATTTATAAATACATACATATTATAGATATATCACACCCAGACACAGAACAATCAATCATGCTCATCACACAAAGTTTGTCCTGGGTGGGAATCGAACTCACGACCTCCGGCTCAGCAGTCAGGGCCACTAACCACTAGACCAACAGGCCCGTCAAAAATATATCACTTGTGAAAAATTCAACTGTGTACCTTCATGAAATACAGCCTGGTAGACGGACAGCAGCATTTTAGTAATAGGGTTCCATTTTACCCTTGATGACCTCTGTCAATGACCTCTTTCAGCTTTCCCCATAATTATAAGTAGACTAGCTTTCGCCCGCGGCTTCGCCCGCGTTAAACTTGGGGTGACACAGTTCCCCTTGCGCCTTATTGATTTGTAATAGCAATGCTAAGTTTTCCCTTTTCTTCCCTCTTTCTCCCTCACATCCCAGTTTTTTCAAAAAAATATTAGCCTATGTCCGTCTCCTGGTTCCCAACTATCTCTGTACCAAAATTCATCAAAATCGGTTTAGCCATTAAAGCGTGAAGAGGTAACAAACAAATAAACAAACAAACTCACTTTCGCTTTTATAATATTAGTAAGGATATTGAGCTATGCCCTAAAAATGTAGCCAAATAGACCCAGTTGGCAAAAATGCCACTCAACTTGTGTTGCTTTATATCTGCACCTTGTTGAGTCAATCAATGTCTAAGTTCAACTGTTAGTTTCAATAGTTATTTTCATTGCTTATATTTTTATTAATTCATTATAAGAAAAAAGAGTGAAAGGTTAGCTAAAAGTACTATCAAAACCTTATTGTTTGACTACCTATAGATAGATTTGGTTCCTGTGAAACATTGACACCGTTTTTCTAAAGCAGTTGTTTGTGCTATTCTTGCCAGTTAGGATGTAGGCCGCTCCTTACACTCATCTAAATCTCATGTTTGATTTATTGTGCATACTCAAGCAAGATGGTACTTTTATCATTCCAGGCGCGGCTCAGCGGGACCCGGTGGCTATGACAGAGATCCCTATGCGCAGCAGTACCCTCCCATGGGACGGTAAGACCTTTAACTTATTACTAAAGTAACAGTTGGCATGGAGTATACAGTCCTTATAAAGTTACATGTTTTTCCATCTGTTCAAAATTGATACTAAAACAGCTTTAATGGCACAGAAGCTCCATGAAACCGATGTTGTAAGACCTTTGCCTTTACGGAGGATTTACAGGGCCTTATGTTTGATCTGGCATAATTATGGTTTTCCAGTGATTTCCAATTCACTGATCTTTTCATCGCGTTGCGTTAATTTAAGTTGTCTTAATATGAACACAACAAGGCATTACGTTAAATTGCGTTCGATTATAACGGCGTGGACATTTTATTATAGTAAATATCAAATTAATAAACAACAGGAAAATATATCAGTCAAATAATTTGGACAAACGGGAAAACATGCTAACAAATTCCTTAAAACGAGATTGTGTTACCTACATAAACAACCAAGACATGTTTCCATAACATTAATATCATGTGAGAATGACTCCATAAATAACTTGCTGATCACCTGTCTACTTCTTGTTAACTGTTGCATTCCATGCGTCACGGCATCACCATTTTAATGGATCACTCGAATTATCTTCAAATATCTCGTAAAACATGATCAACATAATATAAACACTGTTAATGCTGCTTCTGTGGGCCTGGTCAGACCAGGTCGCTTGTCATAATGTCAATGTTGATCGACGCACGCTCCCAGATAACTGTGTGACGCCTCTTAGGTTGTAGTGAATTAAACGTTACAAGCGAAACATGACGGTTGTTGACAATGATACAGTAACGATAGTGCGTGATCTAGTCGAGGTGCGGTTTCACTATGAACTAAGGCGGTGTGGTCACTGTTTCCCTGAGGATCGGTCGTGACGTGTCGTGTGTTTGTGTAGCGGGGGCGGCGGCGCGCGCGGTAGAGAGCTGAGCGGCATGGGGGGCCCGCGCCGGTACTAGCGGCGGCGCCTGCTAGGCTAGCTCGTAGTAGAACCTCGTGACACGAACAAATCAGTACCTAGTGCCGGGCGACGGTCGAACTAGCCGCATTCGCGATGCGACGCAATGCGTGCGAGCGTGCGTGCGTGCGTGCGTGCGAGCGCGCGAGCGTCCCGGACGTCCCGGACACGTAGCTTGTAAGTCCAGTACGAGTGAAAAATTATGTGAATCACTTTATATTGTAATAAATGAGAGATATATTGACGGAACGTTTTCATTTCACCTGCTGATTGATGACATGCTCCATGTTACATATATGATCGAATTAGTTTTATATAATGGTTTGACTAATTTCCATAATGATAAGTCTAAATGTTAAGGTACATTTTGTTTAAGTTGTATATTTACATTTTAGATTAAATTCCTTAGAAATATAATTTACTTTAATTACTCTCCTACCGGCACTAAACTCTTCATGCATGTAAACCTTGAGATCTTTGGCTTCGAATACTGCTTCTCCTTGGTTGCGGTAATTCTGTTTAAATTTTGTGGTTTTATTGCAGGATGCCTACCGTAAGTCGCGCGGTGGGCTCGGTCTGACCGATATCTGACATTGGTTGTCGCAAATGTAAGACTGTTTGCAGGTAGTGATCCGTAGAGGGGTGCGTTCATTGACATCTAGCGATCTTCTTAATCTCTGATCTCTTAAAGATATAAAAAAAAACCCTCTTAAAACTTGAACTCGATACGATTCGTTTTAGGCTACTTAAAACCTGCCTCCAAACCTACACTCAAAATAACGACCAGAGTTCCTACTCTAAAATTGCGTCCACGTAACTCGATGCGAACGCACCCCAGGCTGACTGCCCAGCGTGTCATGATACGTGATCACAACAAACCGACAAGTCCGGAGCGAGTGACGCTTAGGGCGACATGACCGGCTCTGCTAACATTCCATAACGCTGTCGAACGGCGACAAAGTGCGTGCGAGTCCTTTCAGATAGTTAGATGCGGCATGATGATGACGAGCTTACGGCGGCGATGCGTAGTCGATGCTAAAGCGACGGCGTTACGCTGTATACGTTAGGCGTCAACGGCAGAAGACAGAGGAATGCGAAAATTTACAAATCGTAAGTACGGCTGAGGAAAGCAAACGTTAGAAGCGTGCGTTACTGAGCCTAGAGCTCGCAAGTCGAACTTCCAAACCAATGAGCTTTTAGTGCGTTATATTTGTAATCCAACAACATTGCACAGATCTAAATTTCGAGTTTTGTTACGGAATAATCATTGCGCTTAAATCTACAGTACGCATAAAGGCCAAAGATATCATAATACAACTACTGCCAGGCCTCATCGCCGTTTCAATTTACAATTCTTCAATAAAGTTACGTAAGCGTTCTACTGGCAACTGTAAACGGTCAAGGCTACCATACATGGGTAAATTCATCAGATACATTTGTAAATCAGAAGATCGATCGTCTACGTCGGCCGGAATAAGGCAAATCGTTGAAACCAAGCAGCCAGATCGACGTTTTACGCATTCTGTCAAATCGATTAGGGAGCCTAGCATGTGCGCACGGTATAAGCAACGTAAAATCGTCGATTTTAGGATCGAAAATACAGTTTTACATACTTTTAAAAACCTTCTCCACCATGAATTTCTGCTGTTTCATGGGTGCGTTTACAAACATATAAATTCACATGCACAAACAGCCAGACCCGAAACAACTATCTGCAGGACATACAAATATTTGTTCCGTGCGGGAATCGAACCCGCGACACGCAGCGCAGTAGTCGATCCTCAGCCACTGCGCCAACCGTGCAATCAAAATTGCAACAGGCGCTTTCAGTATGTGAATAAGTATTTTCTAAGTTTTAAAATTGACGTATTTATGTAGGTTTTCACCGCGCGCTCGTGCTTGGGTCTCAGATCCATGTATGGTAACCTTATCGTCTAATATGGCTTCTATTTCGTGGTGCTCATACCATTTCTATGTTCCGCAGAGATTGGGCGCCTGGATGAACATACACAAGACTGGCAACATTGTGAATTGACTCTTCCGGAAGACTTCTCCCTCTGCCCTCTTTTGTTGGACTTTGAAGGACCGTGTTGTTTTGCAAGCAAATAAATGTTTTCTCTGCTTATATTTCATGTTTTATTTACAAGAAATTCCTTGTTATAAGTAGACCTTGAGGAGCACTTGGTTAAAAAACAGCTGCGCCCTTTTTAAATATAAAACGATCATAGTTTCAAAATGATGGCTCTTACTAAGTACCAATATTTTTTGGAAATCCATTTTTGCTCTTGTAAAATTAAAAATACTAGCGTATAACCCACTGCTGGGTAAAGGTATGGCTATTCGCATAAGGCACGAGCAATCAACACCACGCTTGCTCAAGGCGGGTTGGCGAGAAATTGACATAGTCATGCCGGTTACAAGGCATAACAACTTGTAAAAGTACTGTAGTTGCCTATTCCAAAGCGTTGAGAAGATATGGAGCAGAATGGGCAAGAAACTCCATGGACACTCTTTTAAACTATCCTATTTTTACAAAAACGTATTTACATCATTCGTATACAAATATGTGAGAACGATGTAGAAAGACGTGCACAGTAGGAGCGTCCAGAGTAAATATAAAGCAAAATACAATTTAAAATCTAAATAAATTAAAAATTACCGTGGTAGTTAAAAACCAGTCCCAATTGACAGCGCCCGTTCACGAACAAGACGTATGGATCAGCCCCATTCAGCTCGACCATATTGAAGGGAGCTAAATGACCCGACACACCCGCCGCTATCAGCGAGACATTTAAGTGAGCATGACACTATTAACCACCAGGGCTTCGTCAAGTCAATGATAATACATAGCACTCACATATGGGCTTAATAATTATACAATACTAGAGAATTGATTCTATACATTGCAAAGATAGTCTTACAATCTTCTGCAGCTTCCACTATAGCTTCGGATACTTATTAATGAGTTTACCCCTATGCTTGAGGAGCAGGACCAGCATTGAGCCAAGCATTTTTATCATCAATATAATCCCCCAACTTATAATATGCTTGCCTACATAGTGTGCGTTTAATACAAGATTTAAATTTCGTTTCATTCAGTTGAAAAATGTGGGGAGGCATTATTATTATTTTGTAGCATTTCAAACAGTACCCCATGACAGATAAGTCTACTTTAGCTAACCTGAAACCCGGCTGAACCAATTGGTCCCAATTACTAGTATTATACTTGTGTCTATCACCTCGTTTACCAAAAGACACATTATGTGGGCGCATTCAGCATTATTTTCACTTTACGAACCTCCAAACTCTTCTAGACAGTACCTAGTGACGTTTTCAGACTTAAATCATACTTTTATTATAGTTCGAATGTGACCATTTTGATTTCCAATAATCGAAAACCGAAATTGAACTTGCAAATTATTTATTTTTTAATTCCCTACTCAGGTTTTAAATTCACATAGATACAAAAAAAGGCCCGAACCGGAACAATTACCTGTAGTGTAGGTCATACAAATATTTCACTGTGTGCTGAAATTACAAAAGGGGCCACAACAAAAAGACACCCAGTATTCTCGCATTAGAAAAGGTACAATGACTGCTGCCCTTTTTGAACTTACAGACTAACAGGCTAATATTTTTTGATAGGCTCTTCTGTACTAAAATCGGAATGTAGCCCTTCGAATTTACGCAGCGATTTGTTCTGTCGCGGGTCGTTTTACAAACGGACCGTAATATGGTTTTTTGGAAGGGAAGGTATGGTTTTGAGGTTGGTAGGTACTGCTACTAGTTAGGTAGGTATATGTCGCCAGATCACTCCCCCCCTCTTGCTAAGGTTTGAAAATAGATGGGTTCCCTCACTAATTCAGGTTAAGCAACTCTTGCTTGGGTTTGGAAACGGATGGTTTCTCTTACGGATACATGTTAAGCGACTTTTACCAAAGTTTGGAAAATTATAGGTTCCGACTACAGGTTAAGCAAATCTTACCAAGGTTTGGAAATAGTTGGGTTCCCTTATAAGAAAAATACCGATGAGTAGTTTCCTAAGGCCGACCCCAGGAAACTATGATGAAATGATGTACAAAATAAGTAGTTACCGTTTTAAAAGTCAGTGTCCTTTCCAATTTGTTAGACGCGCAATAAAACTAAGTAGGTACCTCCAAAAATAAAACAAAGACGATTGTTTCCAATTTTTATTTAGCATATTCAAAATATATTTTCACATAGTACCTATATAATATTATGAGATTAAAACTTTGCCGATGTATCACTATTACACACTTTGTACTCAAGCTAAGCTTCTCTCGGTAAGTCGGCAGTGAAAGCAATATTACAAGAAACACTGCGACTTAATCTTTGGGATATGGCACTAGTTCTACAAACAAGCATGTATAAAATTAAAAAGTCAACGATATTCGCTAAATAAAAGTTAAAATAAGAATTTAACACTCAATAAATAGGGGGAAATCTAAAGCAGCTCAGCTGCATATAAAGGTATTTAACGAATATGTTATAGTAATACAAAATATATAGGAGATCGGAATTAAGTGGCTTATATAACTGTATTTTAGTTACAATGGTAACGAATGTACAATAATTGTAACTGAATGTACCATCACCAAAAGGGCTTATAATTGTTTGAAGCGCTTTTCAACCAATTGTATTGTTATATCAGATTTCTGCTGACTCTCTTGTTTTTCAAAAATATTAAAAAAAAAACGTTGTTTTTTGTAGTAGGTACAGTAGGGTTACCATGACATCTTATAGCAGTTCTTATTCCTGTGTGAGAAAAAGATGGTGCTAGACACCCTATATAGCTCTGTCTCTTTCCATCAGTGGAATAAAATTCTGTTTTAAGACGTCATAGTAGGGTAGCTGATGTGATTATGATGTGCACGGGATATTGTATTAAACATGAGCAAATTAAACTTTTGGTGAATGTACTAGTTATATATCTAATGCTGCCCATAAATGCATAGATAATACTTTAATAGCTGTAGTCTCCACAAAAGTCATTGCAGATTTTGAGCTAAACCATAGATAATAATATAATTTTGAATTATCACAAACAAACGCAACTACTAAACTAAACACTGCTCGCTTAAAACTAGTAATACTTTTGTAAAATATCAATAAGTACAAATTAAAATTTCATGAGATTCTTTTTTCTTAAATAAAATGCGATCACGCGCAGTGGACGGTAAATCGTTGAATATACAATAAATATTATTGCTTTTGTTTTTGTAAAAGACAGATGTGAACTTTTAAATATAAGACTATTGATCACTTCTGAGAATTCCAAATACATATTCTTTTAAAAAGCTAATTAATTTAAATAATAAAGTAAATAAATCGAGACTTTGGCGATAGCGCACTGTATGATCATGTCGACTAGCATAGATTGTCAAATCACAACGAATTACAATACTACATACTTATAAGAATGAGTGGCATGCATACACTCGCAGAATCATATAAAAACGGATAGGTAATAAATTACATTTCTAATGACATGTTCAATTGATGTATTTCTCATCCTGTCGCACACATATTCTAATTATTCCAATTCATTTAGGTTTTCGAATTAAAAAGTAGCACACATTAATTTAGAATTGGCTTTATATAAAAAACTTTCGCCCGCGTATAATCCTCTTGAACACTCTTAATTATTAAATGTAAGATTGTAGAACTGTTGAGAGGAGCCTCCCAAATCTAGATTCCCCACAGTATTCAATATTAAGATGAAAGAGCTAGGGTAGCTCGCGAAATTTAATTTTCTTTTTGCATTTTGCAGGTCACTGTCAGGTTGTGTTTCGACGACTTTTTCATGAATTAGACATTCAATGGGATTAAATTAACTTAGAGGAATATTAATGATTGTAATTCTGTAAATAATTACGTGTTATATACCTAATCATCGGCTTAGCCTTTCCCAACTATGTTGGGGTCGGCTTCCAGTATCACCGGATTTAGCTGACTACCAATATTTTACATGGACCTGCCTATCTGACCTCCACAACTCAATGAACAATTGGGTAATATTCCTTGAAAAGACTGGTTGTCAAACTTTCAAGCTACTAACTGTAACGACTGTCAAAAGATCCAGAAATGACAGCCGGGACCAACGGCTTAACGTGCTTTCCGAGGCACGGAGGTAACTCGGTACCTATGGGGTGGTTACCCATCCACGGATCAACCAAGCGTGGTTTAACCTTAAAATCGACCCGAGGGACAGTTTTTATTTTGCCACGAGCCCGTGCATACGTGGTCGCGAAATATATAACTTGACATTGACCTGCAAATTACGTAAATAAATTTGTATATCGCAGACTAACCTAGCGCTTCACTCTTAACGGTGTAAATTTGAAATGTGACGTCCTGTGGGATTTTCAACTTAAGTTACTAGGCTGAACGCTGTTAATCCAAAAGGCGCGCTCGGCATTTCAAATTTCCACTATCAACATGTAGGATTTGATGTCTCGATATTGCCCCATGTTAAGACGATATGATGGGAACTCTTGGGCCTTTACCTGACCTGGACTTGCTCTGCCTATTCCCGTCTTACAGCTAAAAACGTTCCGAACTTAACAACATCAAACCATAGACTAACATCTGGTAACAGAGCAAGCTAAACTACTTCAATACAATAATTGAAATCACAAGTTACAGCTGTTGTAAGTACATATTGCTACATCAGTCCATAGCATATCCTTGGTAGGCAATCTATATTATAACTAGCACATGGACAACATTTAAAAGAAAAAAAAAGAAAGAAAAACTTTTATTTGGGACTCTCACAAAACAAGTAAAACAATAACACAATGAAATAAAATAGTACAGACAAGGTTATTGTCTGTGCGAGGCCAAAAAGGTCCCTGTCTCAGCATAAGCTGCGCTGGTATTCTGACAGGGCCAGTTAGTGGTACATCTGTGGAAGTGTCTAGTACACTTCTAAACAGTGGATTAAAAAACAGATGATGATTGGGAGGGAAGAAACCAAGCTCGTCAGATACAGTATAAAATACATGAATGTTTTCGGATAAAGTTAAATTTATTTGATAGAAAATAAACAGTTAATTAAATAAATTAAATTTAAGCTGAAAACGTTCATCGGTTTCTATGAAAACATCAACTATACAGGGCTGGTTACCCGTTTCTTTTATTGACCGTACCGTCTAGACCCTGGGTTCATAATCACCTTGCGTTCGTTCTTAAGGACGCAATTCTACTCTTGATCTCAATTTTATCCAAAAAGACAGTGATGAGAATTACGATGGAACGAGCTAATTTAATTCTAAGAGAATTAAAATCTCCCTATATTTTCAATGACTTGAATAGTGGCCTAACGTTGCCTCAATTAAGTCTTGACAAGATATATGATGCAGCATAAGGCATGACCATGCTCCATACACACATAAGTTTGGGATGAGTAAATACTTAAGAGAACCAGAATTACATAGCTCACAGAATAAGTAAGCTGAATTAGCAATGGGCCGGCCTTATTAGCCGTTGGGGTAGATGTGCTCTTAAGTATATACCACGAAATAGAGTAAGATGGGACGTCCTCAGACTTGGTGGAAAGAAGATACGAGCAGGGGGCTAGTAGCAACTGGATGAGAGATGCCGAATCGAATTAAGTGGCGTGCGTTTGGACAAGATATAGGCCTATCCAGCTGTGGTTTACTGTAAGCTGATGATAAGAATGATAACCCATTTGGTCCAATAGAATAAACTTTATTAGAGAGCACTACTAAATGGAGTATTTTTTAATTGTTATATTTTTATAAACGTATTCTGCTTGTAAGCATAAAGTCGAAAATTCGGAGGCGCTAATGAAGCTGCCGATGAAACGCCCCACTGAACGTTAATATGCGATGTCACCCGCTGAATACAGTAAAAGGGAACATTAGTAATTCTTTTATTTAAAAAAGAAGAAGAACCTTCACTTTTCAAAAGTTATAATTGGTTAAGAGTTGAAATGTGTTCTAGAAAACACAATGGAAGTAAGAACCTACTTTTGAAGTGAATTCCAAATGGACATTTATAAAAAGTTGAGATATCATGTTACTCAAGTACGGTAAAATTCTGGTAGTCAGCTGCATCTGATAAGACGAACACGACCCCACACTTGGAATTTCTCCTGTATCGTGGGTGCGTTTACAAACATTTAAACTCACATACACACAGCCAGACCCGGAACAACTACCTATAGGCCATACAAATAATTGATCCGTAGGTTAAAAGAACGCGCAATAAATAACTGCGCCGTCAAGTTGGAAAAAGGATAAGCAGATGTTGTCCAGTGCTAGTTACCATTGATCACCACTAATCTAATAAAAGATTCGTTAAACTTAGCACCGTCTGATCATTATAAATCTAGCGCCAGGTACATAGTAAATAGAACATGTCTTAAATAACATCATGTTTTTATTTAATTATTGCTAATATTAGAAGGCAAATCGTGCATTTGATTGTTGTACTATAAAGGAGGCTTGTGAGTTTGCGCGGATTATGTGTTCGCGATGTACTATTAAGAAGTAGCCACACTTATTGACGAGGAATCTGTTTGAGACGATGACTATACCTTGGTCTTTTTCGAAAGTTCAACAGAATTGAAATACAGTAATACCGCTGACTTACGCGGTAGGTGGGTCCGAGCGAATGCCGTGTAAGTCGAATTCGCATAAGTCGGGGTTCAACTTTTCATTTTTTTTCCCTTCTCGTTAGGCTCAACTGACTCAATTATAGTTATTTAGATGACATAATTAGAGATTATAAGTAAAACGCATTGCGCACGTAAAATAGTTCCACGCGGAATATGTTTAAACCTGTTGCAAACTGAACACTCAAGGAGCGAGAGAGCCGATGCGCGCGGCAATCAAAATGAAAAACCGCATATCTCCGAATTCGCGTAAAACGGGGTAGCGTAAGTCGTTGTTACTGTATATTACTTTGTTTGTTTTCCATTGCATACACTGCTTAATGTGAAGTGGAAGACCGGAGTCACCTAACACAAGCATCTCCTTGCTTAAAAGGTGATCTCCAAAACATGTATGTTAAAGAAATGTAATAAATTAAAAATTGTTAAAATGCTCATAGTCGCAGTTATTTTTGTGAATCTATTTTGTAATAGTAACGTTATTTATTTATTAACCTAGTATATGATTCTGTTTAAACGGCTATTTTAGCCCCCCACATTTTCAAACATGGATCACGAAAGGCCGTACGTAGTTACTGCTTAACCCCTTTCAGTTCTGGTCACATAAGTGTCTTCAGGTCAGCTCAAACGAATTCCGTGTCGACAAGTGCGGTAACTTTTTTTTTATAACAATTGACGGAAAGAGATAGATTTATACAAGGTAGGGTAGTACTATCTCTGTTTAGTGTAACTAATGAGTATGGTTGTGAAGCTGACTTTGGGCCACATTTATCATCAGATCATGTACTCACCCTATTGTATCTTAGAAAGAAAGCACTCTTTTAAGCCCTACCTTTTTCTGTTTTGTTTTTTAACCCGGTTTAGTCTGCATAAAATTACGGGGTGTTATAAGTTTAAATTGTGTATCTGTCTGTGGATTTGTAGTTTCAGAACGGGTGGACCAATATTGATATTTTTTTCTGTATTGTCACGTGTGAGTCATATAAATACTTTCTTTCTTTCCATAATCAACTACGGGGTTGCTTGGTTTTATTTCAAATTTGGCATAACGATACCAGCTAGAAAGATATACGCGCTGTCTTTTTGTTTTTATGTTACAGCACCATGCTGAGATAAAGGACTTTTTTGTTTCGTTGTTTTGTCCTGTGCCAGTCTATTTCTTTCTTTGTCTGATGATAAATGTTATCACCGAATTCTCAAACGTTATTTATGTGACTAGGTAAGTTGTTTTTCTAAATTACGCATGTAATTTAGAAAAACACATTACGCATGTATTTTGATACGGTTTTTACTATAACTTAAAGCTGGATTGTTAATCTACAGATATAAATAACAATTATGTATAATAAAATTAGTAGTTATGGACAAGTACTAGTTTAAAGAAAATGCGTTTGAGAATTCGAGTGTTAGGTCCACAATGAGCTTTCACATTACAATTTATAGGTACATTAATATTTCATCTACATTTGGTATCATTTCTAAGGACATGAATAGGATAAAATCTCGACCGAGGAACTTCGGGATGGTATTGAATTTCCAACTTCGACCCAGTGTGCCTTAAAGGATTTAAAATTTCCTCGGTCGATCTGTGGGATCTTATGGAGGAAGGGGAGAAGGGGGAGGGGGGGTGATAGAGAAGCAAAGGCAAGGAAACATGAAGGGATTGGTATTTAGCAGAAATGACTAGCTGGAGGTAAGTTTACGCCATACAGTCTAAAGATTTTGAAGAAGAATACTATAGTCTAAGAAAATATTGCCAACAAATCCGTAAAGCTTTTTAACATAACTAAGTGTTGTAGCGCGATGTTATAAAGCCTCCTCGATAACTGGGCTATCCACCATTGATTTTAGTGTTGTGTTTTTTCAATTCGAACTAGTATTTTCTGAGATTATCGCGTTAATCCAAACAAACTCTTTAGCTTTATGTAGTATAGATTTGTGGTCGTTCTGTAATCACGCGAGATTCAAACCAGTTGTTTTTTTTCTGACCCCCTTTACCCCCTGTAAAGAAAGTCAGAAAAATATCACGGTACTTTCAAAAACTGTCAACCTCTTAGAGCCCCAGCGGCACAAAAACGTGCCAGTAAACAAGTATTACCGTTGAGCCCCGCTGTATTTATAGTAAAGATAAGTCTTAAAATCAGATTACGCTTACGTTAAGAGCCCGCCCGGCGGTGCTTGACGGATATTTGACGTACTTAATGGCGTTCCTTTAGAGGTTATTGACAATATTCGAATGACAACTCTAGAACGCGTTTTGTAGCATTAAATTCTTTATTGAAGTGACCTTGGAATTATTTATCAGTTAGTTTCTATGAAACTACCAATACATCTAATTTCTTAGTATTTGTGATTTCATACAATATTATGAATTGACTTCTTCAAAATCTCTATCTCGTATGGCAGGAGAAAGTTGCAGTATACTAACATTGTTATGAGCGCGCGTATTTCAGAGCTTGGGGCAGAGGTTTCTCCTCCTTCATGGAGTCCTTGAGCACCAGGTCCGAGCTGGTGAACGCTGCGGTCGGCTGATCGCTCTCCGTGTCTGTTTCTGAACGGCTCTGGGAGTCGGAGGCCCTGGAAATTAAATGGGGCGATAGTAAGCGACGTGAATGATACTCTTTTTTAGAATAGGGTAGTTTTTTTATGTATATTTGTTACGCGATTTATCCGTCAATTTTTGGTCGTTTTTCTAAATTATTTTTATAATCGTAAGAGTATTCTCACGAAGGGAGTCCATATCAATTTTATATGTTTTGCGTAGAATAGATTATTTTTTCTAGTTGATGATATTAGATATGCTTCTATCTTTTTGGCAAGAATTTTCGTGAGATACCAATATATACTACAACTAAAAAAACTGAAATCAAAAACGTATTTTAAATTAAAGCACCGCCTTCACCAAATATAGAAAATAAATTGACTTCCAGAAGTTGGTCACGTTTGTATGATTCATCGACCAACTTACAGAAGTAAACTTATTTTCCACATTTAATTACGATTACCTAATGCTATTTCCCCCGTAAAAACACATAAAGCGTGTCGCAGACTGGCCGAACAAAGCAACGATGATGGTCTGAGCGACCAACGTTATACGTTATGTTAGTAAAACATTGGTTGCTTGGCGTGAGGCCGGCCTAATACTTCTTTTGCATTCGTGATTCTGTGCGTATGTTATACTATATGTGCACGTGCAATAAAGTGACCAGTCTATACTGATGTGTTTGAAGACGTAGCTAAGATTATGTTAAGATTTATTTCTTGACTACTTTAGTCCCAATACTAGGAATGTCTCCTGTATCGTGGGTGCGTTTACAAACATTTAAACTGACATACACAAACAGCCAGACCCGGACCAGATACCTGAGAGCAACTATCTGTGGGTCATCCAAATATATGTTCCAAATCCAAATATTGCGTTTTTATGCATGTTTAATGCACTTTGCTGTATTTTCAATACTCAATATATTTATTGCTAAACCGTAATGTGTACTTAGGTGGTAGTTTTTATAATAATATGATCAATATGGACCCTGTAAGGCACAGCAAAAGGGTAGAGGCGAGGAAGTTCTACTCTTAATGCTCCATTGGACGTTGTGAGTTTAGTTTAAGTCTTAAGAGCAGTAAAGAAGAGGGGACGCACAACTTCGTGAGAGTTGGAAGGATCGGAGGGAGTCTTTTGTGGGAAGGAGCAGAATAGAAAAAAAAAACCGCAGTAAAGATACGCAGTGAGTAATATTTCATTATAAATGTTGGTAAATAAGTCAATGGTAGTGACACACAGCTTGTATATTTTTGTGCAAGCTGGCATGTGTATTATATATTCCGTATAATATTTACCCATGCTAAAACCCCATCTAAAATGGCCGCCCGAATGTTGGCGAACCCGTCTTAACGTTGTCATGTTTTTGCCGGGAGAACGAGACATTACGACAAAGGCACAAGATGGAAAGAGCTCAATATTAGATTTTCAACGCCACAGTTGTTCTTTAGGTTAATGACCTTTCGTATCGCTTCTCGTTGGCCGTACTATAGTATAAAAATGAAGTCGCTTCCACTGTCTGTTCACTTTTCAACTACCGAACGGATTTAGCAATACATAGTGATTTAAGGGAAAGGTTTATATGTACGATATCCCAGTCTATGTGGGCGAATCCGCGGGGTGCAGTTAGTAAACCATTAGTTGCATGCATTCACAGTTACTACCTCATATCGTTTGCAGTAAAACTGTTAAAGCCACACGAAGATATTGTACCGCGACTTACACAATCTTGATACTTTTCTTACTATGTCTCGTTATGCTGTAATTTTCTTCCCCCGCTTCACAGATTTGTCGAGACCCCTTATAAGATCTCCGTTCCCAACCGGATAACTAGGGGGCATTACTGTATTATAATATAAACTCCAAATTACCGCATCCAGTATCAAATATCAAGACATTCGTATAGCTGCCGCTGTCTTAATTAACAAGTTTAAATGTGAACTGTGTTTTAGGGTTCTGTAGTGTTAAGTTAAAAATTTAAAAGATTAAACAGATTTTATATGGAATGATCTGAGACAAGATGGATTCAAATCAGTAGGGTTACCATGACATCTTATAGCAGTTCTTATTCCTGTGTGAGAAAGAGATGGTGCTAGACACCCTGTATAGCTCTGTCTCTTTCCCTCACTGGAATAAGTTCTGTTTTAAGACGTCATGGTAGGGTAGCAGGAATTAAATTCTCATTCAATTTTTTTTAAGTGAGCCTTTTACCTTATATTCATTAAGACAAAATAATTCTCAGCTGCGGAACCCTAAAACGATTTATTGTTAGTGAGAAAGGAAAACTAACATTTAAAGCAAACAAGACAATCTTGACACACAAAGATTGTTAGGAGCACTGACTGAATTAAAAATATTGATATCTTAACAGCCCAAAATATGTCAGTAAAATAAATCCGAATATCAGGCAGCAGAACATAAGTATTTTAAGAGTTAATACCATTATTTTATTTGTAACAATACTTGTGCAATATATAAATAATATTGCACAAGTATTGTTAATAATAAAAGCGATCATTGCTCAAACATGTCTTTAACGATTGATATGTGCTGCAAACCGACAGAGGGCGCCTTAAGGTTCTTCGATTATTTGAAAGTGACGATAGCGACCAATCGCTTTGGTTAGGACTCGATAGCGTGACGCAGTGTTGCACATAAATTCTTAAATAATGTGCTAGTTAAGACAACAATATTTTTTAAACAGTCAAATGCTCAAATAGAATTATGATTATAAAAGGCAGGACAAGGACACACAAATAGATAGAAAAAAAATGTTGCCATAAGAGAAAATTTTTAGAAAAAGTTCAGAAATAAGGTTTTAAGCCAAACATATATAATGTAGTGTACCCCAATTTTGAAGCTGTGTTGATCCATGTCATCCATTCAGACCTGGGGGTCAGAGAGAGCGAATATATTAGCATCTAGATTCCTAGTTTTTATTATAAAAACCGACTTCTAAAATCGTATTCAATCAAGTTATTTATTTTATTTTATTACTTTTAGGAAGGCTTACAGACTAACTACACAACAAAAATAAAAACAGTAAATTATAAAATTGCTAATAACAAGCCCCCACAGGTATATAACATTAACGACTATTATAGCTGAAAGTTAAAGTTACGTATGGTTTTTATTTGTAATTATACATTAATACTTAATACCTACATGCGAGTCTGAGGACCACCAGCCGGTGCTTCATTCACAAAAAACGATTTGGCTATAAGTTTTCTTACTGTGCTTGTTTTAGTGCAAAATAAGTCAATATCATGTTCTTGAGATATTTTATAAGAAACGAGCGCTTCTTATAAGATAAGCATTACGTCTATAATTAGTGGACTCCAAAAGCACACTCAGAAGAGGCCTCCGACGTAACCCAATGAGATTAGTTCGAAATGACAATTCCGAAACGAGCTCCATCCATATTATCAATTCATTTAACGTTTTTGTACCACTTTTGTAAGTGTACTGACCGTGACCCGTCTTGAGTAAGCTTGCGAACGATGTCCGTGCCTTCTCTGTATATTTTTTTTTAATAAATGTTACAGCATCATGCTAAGATTCTGATTAGGCTTCGTACAGGACTAATATTTTTTTTAGGTATCTATGTCTTCCTTTTAAAGATTTTATTGTTATATATGTAACAGAGTGGGTATGTTACCTTCTCTGTTGCCTCAAAATCTTTCCTTTAAGATCAACATTGATATTAAAATTTATAAATATTCATATTTTGAATTTCATACCCATTTCATCTTCAACAGTCATTTTCATGTAACACACTTCGAGCGACGCTGTAGATTTCAGGAGTTAGAGGTGTAAAATACCCACTCTGCTACATATATATTTTTTTTGTATTTATTTAATTGTTTCATCCTGCGCTAGTTACATAAATACTTTTTTTTTAATTCTTACGCAACACCATCTCATTCCACTATGAAAGTAGGGGAAAATAAACTACACAATATAAATCTGTTTAAGCTCTCGCGACGACAGCAAACGCATCTTCCAGGTCCATTGAGACTGGCAACATAAACCCCAAGCGGTTAGGACGATAAAGTTTGTCATACCTATACTTCCGAGTATTATTAGGAGACAAGCAGGCGAGGTGCTTGAGTAGCGTGTGCCGCGCGGGCTCCACGCACAGCTTGGAGGGCGGCAGGTCCACGCAGAACGCGTTGCGCGCGTCGCCCAGGAATGTCGTCTGGTAGTTCTCCATGCGCAGCTGTAGCAGGAGGACGTCTTCCAAGTCCGCCTCGCTGGAAGGGGGAACTTGGATTTTATCATCATTGATTTCGCGAGTAGTATGTTCTTTGTCTAGGCTTCCGAGGGACTAACTATCTGGCCGGAGGTCACAGGGTTAAGTAGGATGCGAGAATCACAAAATGATGTTTAAGGAAGTCTTTGCTGGGAGAAAGGCTTCCTTTTGTGGGAATGAATAAGGGCTTTAACCACCACGTGAAACCAGTGCGGGTGGTTAGAAGTGAGATGTCTTAGTTCTAGAAACGGACACTAGGTTTCTGCGCGATGAACTCTTTTATTACTTTTAATCTAACTATATTAAGCCAAAATTCTATATGGAACCTTTAATTTATAAATCGTTCACAGGTTTTCTGTGAATCAACAAAGTTCTTCACGTCCTATGACAAATTAAATCTGGACCGAAATCACAGGATCACCACAGAACCAACTTCAATAATACATGTATTTTGGCTGAACAATAAATATAAATGTAAAAACTACTTACCTAGCGGAGTACAAGAACTGTGCAAAGTGTATATTAGACACGCAACCCTCCTTGTCCTCACTATCCGTGTACAAGTCCGTCTCTCTATAGTACATGTACAGGAAGTCGTTCAGCTGCTTTGCGATGACAGCGCAGCGGTCTTTGTCGCACATCTTCGCCGGTGGACCCTAAGAGCTCCAGAATTAATCGGTACAATAGGGGCTAGTGGTGGGGGCTGGCCCAAGGGATCAACTTGGACGTGTAAGTTGTAACCTTTTGAACGCATATTTTGCAATACGGTATTACACCCATTTTTAAAAAGTATCTCATTTTGATCCTAGGGTCCTAGTAAACCACCAAAAAAAAAAAACAAATAAAAAATATTCAATCGATAAGTGCCATAAAACTGCATTTCAATTTTACAATTTCTATTTTCGCGCGTAAAATGACAAAAACACTTGACGCCATGTTACTCTGTGGTCATGATGTCAGTTGGTCATGTAAACAAATGCGCTGTTATTAGTCTTTCTGTTTAGTTGTATTTTTGATTATAGTTAATGGCATTATTATATGGTAGTATTTATTTCTTCCATGGTATTGTTACTATTATTTCAATAAAAATTAAAATGTAAACTTTTTAATACAAAATAGTAATAGTTGCTCAGTTGACAGTTGTCACTTTTTGTTTACATGACCATATGACGTAATAATCATGGTGGACACTGTTTCGCTTAGTAAAACAACAGACTATAAAAAGTGAAAACTTTGAAATCAATTTTAAAATTTATTTAGTTATTTTATTAACTAAATTTAACATTTTCCGACTGCTAGTTGCCTAAGCTATCTGAATTGTATATTTTTAGAATTTCTTTCATATAGAGTAAAATACCCTATTAAGCACCCGCGTGACTTTTACCGGACGCCCTAAAAGCGCACATGGCGGTACACACTTAGTACTGTCGTGTGCTAGATCGGTTACCACGGACACGCTACTCAACCGGTCTCACATCTTCCATAGTGCTATAGATTAGGTACAAGAGGTGCGTATACGCACCCACCAAAGGCACGTGTTTCTTCTGCTCAGGCCTTTGGACTTCCATCACAAATTACGAAGGGAAAATTTCACCGATAAAAATTAACGGGTGCAGGAGCTGTCAGTGTCAATAACCGAAACATCGCACCTGTAGTCCACAAAGGGATAGGCTGCACTTTTTATTATATCCACATTTCGCCAGTCAAGTTTTAGTCTCATGTAATAGGGTGCGACCCTTATGACTAAATGGATGCTACTGAGAAATTCCTGATGGCAAAAACCCAATAACAAAATGCCTGGCTCGAGAATCGAACCCAGCAATACTACTGACTGATACTGTCAACTCTTGAGCGTGTGTGATAGCGTTCAATATGGAGAAATTCGTGAAAGCTTACTATAGATGGCGTGTCCATAGCTAGGTCATATTCTGACCAATGAGATCACAGTACATATGTCCAGTCCCATTCTTATTGGTGATATTCAAGGATGTTAAGAAGTTGGATGAGTATTTTAATAAGGTTGGATATGATGAATCGTTTCATTTTATCTTTAAAACAGAATTAATGAAGTAATGGTTAAACTTTTTGAACGCCAGAGCATAAATTCACGCGCGTGGCTTCCACGAGGACCCATTCATTTTACCACTTTTTGTGCCACATATTTGTGTCATTGGCGTCCAGGGCACGCGCTTGCTTGTCACATAGACGTGGCAATGGCGTTGAAAAGGTTAATGCGTGAAATATGGAAAGGATATCTTTCAGGTTTCGAACAAATAGTTTGCAAATATGAAAGTGCTCATTTATGTTTGGATGACTGACTTTTCATTTATATTTTTTAATAACAGGCTAGTGTCCACAATTTCACGCCCAAGGAGCGTATTTTGCATGCAGAACATAATTAACCATAAGGAAATGGTTTTGTTTTCTGTACATAAAACTTAAGGTACAAAATGACTGATCTGATGTTCTTTTGTATTTAGGTTTTTTTTTTAAAATAAAAAAAACGTTGAGCCACACTAGGAATTACTCCTGTATCGTGGGTGCGTTTACAAACATTTAAACTCACATACACAAACGGTCAGACCCGTAACAACTATCTGTAGGCCATACAAATATTTGTTCCATGCGGGAATCGAACTCGCGTCATGCAGCGCGGCAGCCGATCGCTCAGTCCCTGCGCCAACCGTGTAGAATTGCCAACTTTTAGAAATGGATCCATAAAAGGAATATGGGCACTCTGCCACATATTACATCTGGGAGTGCAGCAACATAAAGAAATGTATAAATGAGAGAGCGAGTGTGTTACTTGCATGCAGCCTAATTAGTTAGAAAAGCTTACAAACATACGTTAGTATCATCAAGCCAGGCCACTTGCCGGGTAGGCAGACAGACAGCGGGAAAAGGAACATATTAGTACACAGGGACAACAATAGCAACTATTTAAAGATCTTCTGGTACTTGAATGTCGTCGAAAGACTTTTTTCGGAAAACTATTAAAGCGACACGCGGTTTTACCCGAGAGGCTGGGATAAAAAGCCTATGTGTTAATCCACGGTATAAGTTATCTACATCTAGTACAGGACCAATTTTTTCACTTTCTATTGTACATTTATTAGGTAGATTTTTAAAGCGCTGCGTTGCTTGTTTTTAATATATCAATGATGACGATAGATGGATATTAAAGATCATGGAAACTGTGAGGGCATTAGTTCCGATTTTAAACACGTACCAAAAGATCTCTGCATAGTTTTAGAATAGTCACAATCAATATAAATACATATATTTATTCATAAAACATCACGCACACAAAATCAACAGCCAATTAAATATGATCTATACATATATAAAACTGAATTCTTATTTCTCTTGATCATACCGTGAGGCTAGACCGATTTCAATTTTTTTTTATTGTCAGGAGAAAATCTTTAAAAAAAAATTGCGCCGGAAAAGATTTTTTTTTAAAAAGATTTGAGATATGAGGGTAAAAGATTGAAGAAAAGGGAAAACTTTGCACTGCTATTACAATAAATAAGGCGCAAGGGCAAAAATACAGGTAGCAGGTACCTGTAAGTCAGGTAAGGGGAACTGTTTTTTTTGCCGATTCTAACGTGAGCGAAGCCTTGGGCAAAACCTAGTATTAAATAAATATTCAAGAAAAAATCTTTACCCCACACTAGGAATTTCTCCTGTATCGTGGGTGCGTTTACAAACATTTAAACATACATACACAAACAGCCATTATTGTAGTCTTCGAAACGGATTTTGGTGACAATTATTGTCCATCATTTTGGGAGTTCTGGTTCAAAGCGTTAAAACACTTAGGAATTCGACATAGATATAAATATAATACGCAGTAAGGGGTGATACACACAAGTTTGGGTCTTGCGTTTAACAAGTAGTTATTTCACATTTATTTAACGCTGGAATATAGGAGCTCTGTTCCAATAGATAGTACTTTTTGGAAAAGTACCAGCAAGATAGATTTTGTTTGTATTTTTTTTTACGATTTTGACGTTTTTAAAATGAAATGTCATCATCATCATCACATGGCTGTTCCATACGTATAAATATAGAAGAACAAACTGGAAAGTTGACGTGTGATATCAACTTTATACCACATAGTAGATAGCTGCGCGTGCGCACCCGGTGTGTGTAGCACCCCTAGTAGTTAGTACGTGAGGATATAAAGCCGGTGCAGCATGCGTATAGCTCGTCACCTTTACATTGTAGGGCATCCGTAGCGACGCGGACGCCTTCCTGAGGAAGCGCAGCACCAGCGCCGCGTGCGCCACGCCCAGCTCGTTGCTGGGAGACGACACGCGCTTCAGCACGTGCGTCAGGAACAGACCGAACGCGCGACGGGACTCGCCCATGCTGGAACAAGTATTATGGCTTTATTTATTGTTTGGGGTGGCTTGGAGGAAAGTTGAGAATTTTGTTATATTTCATTGACATTTTTTGCTACCAATTCCCGATAGTAAAGTTAACTTCCACTTTTTTCAGTCTTTTTTTGGAAGTAGTGTTTTTAGAATCGCTCAAATAGGTGTACATGAAATAACGGCCAAGTGCGAGTAGGACTGCCACACCAAGGGCTTCGTAAAAAATTGTGACATAAACGGCCATATCTTTTGACTGCGTAGAGGTAGACTGTTGAACAAAGGACCATTGACTTGAGTATATGGTTTTAATTTCAAATCAATACCTTCACTCGCTACAGAGATAAAAGGGTCTTGACAGACAGACGGAAAGCATAATTCCAAAAAGAGTTCCATTTATTTCTTTTGAGGTAAACAATCCAAAAAAAGATCTTAATCAAATATATATAACCTCCATATTCAATTAGCATACTTCATCTTTTGTTATTAAAGTCGGCTAAAAAGGAATATGTAAGGACCGTAGTAGATTTTTTTTAAAATTATGTTCTAGAATGTGATGAAATGTGCTCGTGGCTAAATTATAGCAGCCACTCGGGTCGATCTTTAGGTTAAGCCTTTTGCTTGCCTATGTTGGTCTGTGGATGGGTGATCACCCGGTACATACCGAGTTTCCTCCGTGCCTCAGTAGCAACGTTAAGCCGTTAGTCCCGGCTGTCAATTGTAGATCTTTGACAGTCGTTACAGGTAGTCAGTGTCCCGAAAGTCTGAAAACCAGTCTTACCAAGGGATATCGTATAACCCAGTACTAACTGGGTTGTGGAGGTCAGATAGGCAGTCGCTCCATCTAAAATACTGATATTCAGCTGCATCCTGGAAGCCGACCCCAACATAGTTGGGAAAAGGCTAGAAATGACGATTTTGTTCTAGAATGTAATGCAAGACTTACGTGAGCTTCATGCCCTCCATGAGCTGTCTCTTGACGAGTTCCTTAGCGCGGCGCGTGTCGTGTAGCTGCGGCGTGGTCTCTCCCAGCCACACGGCAGGCGCCTGGCACGTGATGCTCACAGCCTCGTAGCGCTTTAGCCTGCACAATGTTTGGTATACGCTATCAATCAAATTTGTGGATCGAATGGGCCTTCGGACGCTTTCGTCAAACGTACGGTATCTATCTATTTTTTAGCTATAAAATTGAAAGTGAGTTTGTTTGTTTGTTACCTCTTCACGCTTTAATGGCTAAACCGATTTTGATGAATTTTAGTACAGAGATAGTGTGGACCCTGGAGACGGACACAGACGTAGACGTTTTTTTTTCAGCGATAAATGACGGAGAAAGAGGAAGACGGAGGAAGAAAAGGGAAAACCTAGCTTTGCTATTACAACAAATAAGGCGCGTGGGCAAAAACTACAGGTACCTACTTATAGTTTTTCTGCAAATTAGGAAACTGTTTTATCCCGAATTTGACACGAGCGAAGCCGCGGGCAAAAGCTAGTTAATTATAATTCCAGGTTTCCACACAATTTTTTTTTCACCGATGTCTATGATGTTTTAGATAAACTTTAGAAATAACATATGAATTGAAAAGGTCACAGCATAGAACATCTTCTAGCTGAATAATAAATATCTTAGGACAACTCACACCCGGCTATCTGATCCCAAGCTAAGCAGAGCTTGTGTTATGGTAACCAGACAACTGATATATATACTTATATAATTTATAAATACATACATATTATAGATAAATCACACCCAAACACAACAAACAATCATGCTCATCACACAAAGTTTGTCCTGGGTGGGAATCTAACCCACGACCTCCGGCTCAGCAGTCAGGGCCACTAACCACGAGAGCAACAGGCCCGTCATGTGATGTGTCATAATGATGTCTGACCTCATTGGCGTGTCGGTGAGGCTGGTGGCGACGGTGGCGTGCTGGAAGTGCGGCAACACGTGCGAGTGCACCAGCAGGTTGTAGTTGTGCTGCACCACCTGGTACGGGATGTTGTTGTTCAGCGACGTCGAGCATACCGGGATGCCTGTCACCGGGTCTGTGGGATAAACATGGTATGATACTTACTTGTCATAATCCTTACTAATATTATAAAAGCGAAAGTGAGTTTGTTTGTTTGTTACCTCTTCACGCTTTAATGGCTGAACCGATTTTGATGAATTTTGGTACAGAGATAGTTGGGAACCAGGAGACGGACATAGGCTAATATTTTTTTGAAAAAAATGGGATGTGAGGGCGAAAGAGGGAAGAAAAGGGAAAACTTAGCGTTGCTATTACAAATCAATAAGGCGCAAGGGGAACTGTGTTACCCCGAATTTAACGCGAGCGAAGCCGCGGGCAAAAGCTAGTTCGAAATATAAATACGTGTGGCACTCGGGGAATGCCGCGATAAATATTATAGCGGTAGCTATTGCATAGCATTTCTATCAACTTATGCAATAATAAAAAAAACTAAATCTGATATTTTAAAAGTACTTTCAATAAAAAGAAGTCGCAAAAAGTAAAACAAGAGCTTGGGTTTGATCCAGCGTACTGTCGCTCAGAACATGTGTAGAACATTGGAATAGTGAATAACTTAAAACTTTATGTTAATAAAACAAAGTGTGTCTTATTTAAGCCTACGATACGAAATGACGTTGTTTTAAATATTGTATCTTGTGGCAACGATGTCGAAATAGTTGATTGTGTTAAGTTCCTTGGTGTCCACATTGATGCATTGTTAAATTGGAAAATTGAGATATTGTCCTTAACAAAGTCTGTTAGCTCGGCATGCTACGCCATCAGAGCACTGAGGGAAGACCTCTCCTTGCCTCAGCTTAGGAGTGTGTACTTTGCCTTGGTAGAATCCAGGCTCAGATACAGCATCCAGTTTTGGGGCAACAGCTACCAGTATAATATGAAAATGGCATTCGTTATCCAAAAAAGAGCTATAAGGACAATGCTCCGCATTAAGCAGACAGAATCATGTAAAGACCATTTCATAAGATTAAATGTTTGACAGTTTAACTAAGTTAGTTAGTAACACAAGAATATAGAGGCATGGTGCCTCTATATTCTTGTGTTACTAACTAACTTAGTTAAGAATTTACACAAAATTGAGACTGATGAGCAAAGAAAAATTAGGGCTGGTACACGTAGGAAAGATCTGGCCAACACCATACAACCGAAACTAAAAGTTGTTAAACATAGCCCAAGGTATCAATCAGTGATTTTATTCAACAAGTTACCCTTGGAATTCAAAAATATTTATAGTGTTAACTTATTTAAAAACAAACTTAGAACATATTTATTGAGGAAAGGCTATTGTACTATTGATGAGTTTATAAATGAAAAATGACATTGTAACTTATAATATTGTAAATTTGTGATTGTTTTTATTTTATTATTTTTATTTGACATTTATATTGTTGTAAATTCGGCAGGAATATTGATTTAATTTATTGTTTTTAATTTTTATATTTTGACACAATTTTATTGTTATGAAATAAATTACTTATGACTTATGAATGAAATAACTGACCGTATTCGTAATGAAAGTGTTAGGTTTTTTTTCGTTACGGAATTTCTTGATTCGGTCGCCACGCTCAAAGCCCGCGATAAAAGCTATGCAATAGCAAGAAAAGACTTTTCTTTATTGCCTATAGTAATTAGATTGACATTAATTAAAATCATGCGAAATTGATAAAAAAAAAACAAATTGTTGTTTATTCTAGTGGATGTCATTAATATTCATTGTGTTTTTTGGGTTGTTCATTTCATAATTGTAGTTATTATTTACAACATTATATGCGAAACCTGAATATAGTTTGTTCAGAATAAGTAACTGAATCGATTCCAATCATTTTTACACTATGTTATATTTATCCCAAAAATATTTTAAGAAGTTTATAATATGGACACCATGAGACACGAAGTACCTATTCGCAAGCGCACAATACACCCGGCCGGACCACGACAATAACAATGCGCGCGAGTCACAGACGCGGCGCAGGGACGCCGTGCGCCGTTGGTGTCAGTGTATTTGTACGGATATCCAGGTAACATAACAAGCTTATAACTCTGTGGTTTTTCATGATACAGTTTTGAAATTTTGTACCTAAGTTCTTTATATAAAATACTGGACAGGTGTTTCGGCTTTCGCATAAACTAAAAATAATGTTGTATAAGATTCATTTATACATATTTGAATAAGGTTTTAATTAAATAACATTTGAGTTTGTACGAACCTCCTCTCAGTAGGAGGTAAAGGCCTCCTCCAGAGATAGCCAGTGCTTCCTGTCTTTTGCTACACTCATCCAGTGGGTCCTGCTATTTTTATGACGTCATCTGCCCAGAGCGTATTTGGTCTACCCCTTTGCCCCGATGGTTGGTAATATGAAGTGACGTAAATCACAATTTTATTTAAAAGAAAATGTGTTCCAACACCGAGGTTTAACAGCATTATGATGGTATATCCTCATTTTACTGTCGCTAAATGACTGCACCGTTCTCTTAGGCGTCGTCCACACGACCAAGAGTCGAGGCGCAAAAAGTGCTAAATCTATGGTTACAATGGTGGTCTTATCGCTAATAGCGATATCTTCCAGACAACCTTTGGATGGACTGTACGAATATAAAAATTGATGCAGGTCATACAAATTAAATTGATTCAAACGTATAAATAAGTTATCAGAACTTACCTAAGTACTGCGAGTACTTCTGCCAGGAGTTCTGCGAGGGGAAGATCCTCACGAAGCCCCCCCTCCGGGCGTACTGCGCGCGCACGGCCCGCACGAGGCGCAGCTCCTCGCCCGTGAGCGCCAGCGCCGGCGCGGCGTTGGGCGCGCCCGCGGCGTCCGGGGCGGCGCGCTTGCCGCGCACGAACACGTTCTCTGCCGAGTGCACGCGCCGGCACTAACGCACACCAGCGTCACAAATTAAAACAAGCGTTTTTTAGGCAAGGGTTTTATGGAGCCGAGAACTGCAATGATAAATGCTCATATGAACCCAACGATGTCTAGGAGTGGATCATGATAAACTTACAGCTCCGATGCGCATCTTGAGCGAGTTGTTCTGCGTGGAGATGTCGTTCTTGCACATTGGCACGGCCGGTAGACCCACCAGGGTCAGGGTGTCTGCCAGTAGAGCTGACTTCACTCGCGCGTCCAGTGGACTATCGCAAGCCAAGCTGTGTGAAGAACAACAGTACATTTTGTTAGACTTCAACCTCTATTCTATAGTAACAATATTGGACTGCTTTTGGTCTAGTGATCGTAATCGCGAGTGTCGGGCAAATGTTATAAGCAGAGGTCGTAGTTAGGTTATTTATGTACTTGCATCGAAATGTTGATGTTAATATGGATCTTCCCGGGATTTTTAATAGAAAATCCCGTGTGGCCAACAATTTCTTAACATATAAAACAAAGTCGGGTTTGTTCGAATACTACTAAGTCGAGAACGGCTGGACCGATTTCCATGATTCTTATTTTTTTCAATTTGTCTCCGTGCCGAATAGCAGAATAAGATATACGGAAAAAAAATAAAATAGGTGAGTTTGATACAACCTTTGACGACGCACGTTCTATTTGGTAGGTAGGATAGGCAGGTAGGTTAGGAAGGTGGGTAGGTAGGGTAGAGTAGTAAAAGGTGCATTGCAACGCATGCCGAGCATAGCTAGTTACAGATAAATAATAATAAAACAATATTCATTCCGTTTTTGAATGAAATCAGTCTAAGTACATAAATAACTCTACCTAATTTCGACCTCTGGTTATAAGATTTTTGTATCAGAATTTTCTCAATAAGGGTTTGGTTTTCTGATTGATAATAGGCGCACCCTCAATTACATGTACACATTTTTCTTACAAGTTTTACAGACGCTGCATAAGTTCTAAAGGGCCATCAAAATAATCAAATATTATTTTGATTACAAAAATTGTATCAATACTCTTTATATTTTAATATGCAAAAAAGACACCCAGTATTCTCCTATTATAAATGGTCCAGATTCAGATCAGCTACCCTACCATGACGTGTTAAAGCAGAACTTATTCCGCTGAGGGAAAGGGACAGAGCTATACAGAGTGTCTAGCACCATCTCTTTCACACAGTGGAATAAGTTCTGCTTTAAGATGTCATAGTAAGCCTACAGATTACTGCCCTTTTTGCATTTACACACTTAGTTTGGCTAACTAATGTATTGATAGGCTCTCCTGTATAAAAATAACTTTTCGACATGTGGTCCTTGCAATATGTCTAGTACCGATGTTATCAAGTTCCAGGTCAATGTCGTCATTCATTGTTGTGAAAACGTTACCTGGGCGACAAGTTGATTTCCAGCAGCCAAGGTTTCAGCATGTCGTCGATCAGAATATCATAGCCGAACAACTCTGAAACAACAGTGCGCTATAGTTGACGACAAATACATCAGCAATAAAGGCTGGAACTTACGTCACAAGACTAGGTTGGTCTCGCGGTCGTAAGCGTGACTGCCGAGCACGAGGTCCTGAAGGGCTACTATGACATCTTACAGCAATTCTTATTCCACTGAGTGAAAGAGATGGTGCTAGACACCCTGTATAGCTCTGTCTCTTTCCCTCAGCGGAATAAGAATTGCTTTAAGAGGTCATAGTAGGGCTACTGGTTTCGATTTCCGCGTAAGGTAAAGTGTCATTGGGATTTCCTAGAATTCCTTAGTGGTAATCCCGGTTTAGAAAGCACGCTAAACCGTTCGGACTATGACGGTACGGGAAAAGTGAGTGCACCTGCGCCTGCGCATACAGCGCGCAGATTGCTAATCTCCGCTGAGATTGGCCACCGTGACCGAAAACGGGCAAGAGGACTTTGTAGGACAGTTTTAAGTTGAATTTTATCTGAAAATAAATTCGACAATTTTCATCGAGCTCATATGCCATCAAGATATGCATGATTAGGAGTTCCTGGCACTACATGTGTTAAATATTGGCTCCATCTGAACTAATATTATAAAGAGATAAGATTTGTTTGTTTGTTTGCTACGATACAACTCAAGAACTACTCAACCGATTTGATAAATAGGCTATTTAACATAACACTACTACCCGCGGGAACGGGGCAGAAACCAAAGACTCGGGTAAAACCGCGTAGGACAGCTAGTATAAAATATTGGCATCTATCTGCGTCCGGTTACCGAATGTTAATAATAATGTACTTACCGAAGCAGTTAAAGAAGTTGGGTACGAAGACCCTGGCGGCCGCAGTGATGGTCTGTGCTGAAGACAGGATGGACTTGACCACCAGGTCCTCGATGGCGGCCATGAGAGCCGTCGTGTTGCGGCCTTGCTTGCGCAGGTGACGCAGTAGTGCGGAGAGGGTCCACTTGTGTCCTATGTTACCGGCGTTTGGGTCGTCGCATCTTTTGGACAACATTATTGATTGATATAAGGTAAGCCTTACTAATATTATAAAAGCGATAGTGAGTTTGTTTGTTTGTTACGTCTTTACGCCTAAATGGCCAAACTTGAGAGATTTTGATGAATTTTGGTACAGAGATAGTGTGGAATTTGGGACCCTGATCAAGACGGCCATAGGTAAATTATAAAAAAAAGTGTTAAAAGCGGGAGAAAGAGGGACGAAAAGGGGAAAGAAAGTTTTTTTTTTCGATCATTAAGCGGGTTATAGTTAGCCCAAAGTAAAGAAGCTAGTAGAAATATATTTATTTATTTAATACTTTAAGAACATGGTGAACTGTGGAATGCGTGGATATAGCAAGTTGAATTTAAGCCGTTTGAATTAAAAACATAATAACAGACTCATTATGCCTAGAACGAAAACACAATTATACAGACGAAGTTGTTTTCCTATGTGTATAGAAATATATAATAAGATTCCTGATAAAATAAAAGAACATCCAATGGTCCGTTTCAGAAAAGTTTTACACACGTGGTTAATTGAGAATGCTTTCTATACTCTGCAAGAGTTCCTTGAATTTAAATAATGTTAAAAACACTAAAAATTTGCATGTCGTTATGGTATGACTAAATATGCTAAGCTACTATTACCCTGTCTATTATACGAACTTTTGTAACCATATTTTTTAGCAAATAAATGTTTGACTTTGACAAACTCAACTGTATAGCCCCAAACGGCCATATCTCGTGACTGCGTAGAGTGCGTAGACTTAGACTCTAACCCCCGAATACTGAAACGTCAATCAAAATTCAAGTCCCACTTAAGTTTAACAGAGACTCAGAAGTGACGTTTGACCATACAAAATCTAAAGTTTAAGAGCTGCTCAAATGTTAAGCAGCCCTCACATTTTGAGTGACGTTTCAGTATTCGGGGGTAAGTCTATAAATCTTGTCTACGTCTAAAAATTAACCCTCTAAGTCTTAAAGGGTTAATTTTTTCACAGCACAAAGGGACTACAGATTTGAGTTTGAGTACATGGCCATTTCAACGCGATACCAACACGCGTAACAGAAATAAAGAGTCTTGATAGACAGACAGACGGAGAACAAAGTGATCGTATTAAGGGTTCCGTATTTTTCCTTTTGAAGAACTGAACTTTAAAAACGTGAGAATAAAATAGTTTTGCGAGCTAATCTAAGCTTACACCTTAAAAGAGCGGCACTACATGTAAATATAAATAAATATCTTGGGACAACTCACACATGGCTATCTGATCCCAAGCTAAGCAGAGCTTGTGTTATGGTAACCAGACAACTGATATACATACTTATATAATTTACAAATACATACATATTATAGATAAATCACACCCAGACACAGAACAAACAATCATGCTTATCACACAAAGTTTGTCCTGGGTGGGAATCGAACCCACGACCTCCGGCTCAGCAGTCAGGGCCACTAACCACTAGACCAACAGGTCCGTCAAAATTTGGTCAAAGTATACTTAATATACTACTATTACACCAGATTTCACTCACTTGATATAATCCGTATGATATTTATTGATGCTATAATTACACAGATGCATACAGGGATTCCAGAGGTTCTTGTTCGTCTTGTCATACTTCACGGTAGCGAACCGGACCAGTCCCTCCTCATACAGGTATATGAGGAGAGGGTCGATGGAGGTGAGGCACACGTAGAGCCGGAGGTCACATTTGTGACCTCCGATTAGTAGAGGCTTGTCGATGTACTTCGCTACAACTACGTTCTCGCCTTTTGGAATTTGTTCGGGCTGGAAATCACAATTAAATATTATCCTACTACTATCCTTACTAATATTATAAAAAAAGTGTTTGTTTGTTTCTTACGTCCTCACGCCTAAATGGCTAAGCCGATTTTGATGAATTTTGGTACAGAGATAGTTGGGATACCCTAAATACGGACATAGGCTATTTTTTTAAAAAAAGATTGAGATATGAGGGAGAAAGAGAAAACAAAGAAAAAGAAAAGGGAAAACCTAGCATTGCTATTATAATAAATAAGGCGCTAGGGCAAAAACTCCAGCTAGCAGGTACCTACAAATCAGGAAAGGGGAACTATGTTACCTCTAATTTAACGTGAGCGAAACCGCGGGCAAAAGCTAGTTAATCATAAAGGCTTGTTGACAAAACTGAGATGCGATGCGATACGATGCCGCATCGCAGTAACTTGCAATAAATACGTCGGGCGAGCTCGTAAACTTTACGATTCGACGAGACTTTAAACTAGACGAGTTTCTTCATGACCAATCTCTATAATGCTGACATATATTTTAATACATTACGTTAAATTAATCTTTCGAATTGAATTTAAATTTAGACACTTGTTAACTGTTGTTAACGTATTATTTTATTTTACGTTTTGTAAACTAAGCAATGGCTGATTGTCGGGCCCACGCTGTACTCGCATACTTAAGTAACAACAACATTGTGAAAACAAATGATTTTAAAAGAATAACTTGGAGTTTCTTGCCGTTGATCTCCATAGGAACCCGAACCGTGCACCTTTTCTCGAAGTTTTATAAGTGGCCATGTAAACCTATGTGAAATAAAACTATTTTGATTTTGCTCTACTTGAAATGAAATTGATTGTAAATAATGTTAATTGACAAAACATGGCGCACTGTATGTTTTGATCTTTCATGTTATTGCCAATATGTTTACGAATAAATAAATGATTCTTGACGTCGCATCGCAGTTCTGTGTACTAACCGGAGGCGGAGCGGGGGGGCATGTTAGACTTTTACTTACTAAAACCCACCCATGTTCCTTCTATTGCCCTTTACGTTCCGGGGCCGCGGTATCTCTTTCGAACAACCCGGCAGACCCACAACCCCCGCAGTGTGTACTAACCCTAAGTCCCAGTTTCCACACGATATTTTCTATGTCAGTGACAATGTACTTAAAATATTTCGTTATAACTTACAGTATTAACAATGTAAATCCCTCGGCCCCTACTCGAGGCAGCCGGCTTCACAATCCAAGGTCCTTTGGTCCGATAGTGGGTAGTACAAAGGTCCTTAAACTCTGCCGGCATCAGGAATGTAGTAGGGATGAAGTCGAACTGCTTCAGACCTCGGAAGTACTGCATCTTCTCTATGTTCTTGAAGAGTTTGTCTTTGCGAGTCAGCTCGTAAGATCTGAAAGGGAAATGAAGAAGTTAATCCTTATCCTTACTAATATTATAAAAGCGAAAGTGAGTTTGTTTGTGACCTCTTCACACCTTAATGGTTAAACCGATTTTGATGAATTTTGGTACAGAGGTAGTTGTATTACTGTACAATTTGCATGTGTGTATACCTAAAAAGCAAAACATGTATATTCTAAAACCGTTTCCACCATCTTGTATACCATGTTTTATGCAAATGAACTTGAAACCTTAGCTTTTCTGGCAAGCAAAGAAAGAATGCTTTTTTGTAAAGCCACATTTTAATGCTCATACTCTTCAATGATCGTACAAAACTCGTAAACATCTTATAATCAATTCTAACAATTTTTCCAATTACTTACGTAAAAGATCAGAAGGATGAAGTAGACCAAACAAAAACCATATAGCCATCGTTTAAATTGCAAACTTAACAAGTACATATTAAAAACCAAATTCAAAAATACTGACAGTAATTCACGTATGTTTGCACAAATCCTCACCTGGGGAAATGGTTGACTCTCTGGTAAGGCGACAGAGCCCTAAGGACATCAGGCTTGGGGTGCAGGCCTGACCAGAGCAGGTTGAACTCCTTGCCATCAGTCATGGCTTCCTGTAGACCATGGGCTTGGAGTAACCGGTGAAGGAGTTTAGTCTCTGTGTTGACCAGTTTGTAGGTGATTTTGAGGAGTCGGGCTGGCATGTGGCTGCTTTCTAAGACCTGGTGGTGGAATGGACGTTTTATTTTTTGTGTAGTTGTGATGTGGTTACTGAGTTTGCAGTACTAGGTATATTACTCTGTGATAATATTAACTGTGTTATCTGCACCTCGTCTTGGAAGAGGACTTTTGGCAGCAAGGTGTGGTGTTTCAGCGCTTCCACGGACAAGTGCCACATGAACGCGCAGTGACATAGTGCAGTGAAGTGGTACTAACATAGTTGTTTAGGATTTATTTAGTAACACGAATTGTATTAGCTATATATATATGATTGTCTGTAAGGTATTTATCTATGGGCCTAAGATGCCTCAAAATAAATGTTTTATAGTACTGCAAGCTCAGTTAAGACTGAAAGGCGACCCTGTGGCTTCCAGTCTTACCTGACTCAGCTTTATACCAGTATTTTACATGGAGCGACTGCCTATCTGACCTCCACAACCCAACTATTAGACAAAACTAGGGAAATTATCCCTAGTTTTGTCTAATTGACTTTTGTGCTTATAATGACTGTCCAAGGTCTACAATTGACAACTGGGACCAACGTGCTTTCCGTGGCACGGAGGAAACTCAGTATGTAATGGATCCATTCACGAACCAAACTAGGCAAGCGCGGCTTAACCTTAAGATCGATCAGCTACCCTACTATGACCTCTTAAAGCAATTCTTATTCCGCTGAGGGAAAGAGACAGAGCTATACAAGGTGTTTAGCACCATCTCTTTCACTCAGTGGAATAAGAATTGCTATAAGATGTCATAGTAGCCCTTCTGATCAGTTGACCACAATATCTTCCGCAATAACAAAAGAGTATTTCGACGGTCCCTACGTACATAAAGACGTGTCGAAAATGGCATTTTTTTATTGTCTCATTGGCTTTAGATTATCTATGCGCACATGCTGACATACGATTTTTATTTAATTTATTTACCTTGTTTTAGAAATCGTATAAGAGAACCAATCTTATAAATACAACGAATAAGTGTCGTAGAAACGGTCATCTTTAAGGTTTTTTTAAGGAAACGTGAAAAAAATAAATATTTTTGTGTAAATGGCATCATAAAGCTCTTAGAACTGTTAAAATATTGTAGAAAGAAAATATTTATTATTGCTCATAGAATTATTTCTAGGGCGTGTTGAACACAAATTACGCTGTCCTGTAAACCTTGATTTTTGACTTAACCTTATGTACGTAGGAACCGTCGATTTATAGACTAGTCATCCGAATAAGCTAGCAAACCTGATGAATTCCCAAACAATCGTCGAGCATACCAAAGAAAAATAATGCTAAGGAACTAATTTAAAAGGCTATAAGTATAAACATAGAACAAGAATAGGCAACCTAACGTTTGCCTATTCTATGGTCTTCTTAAGATTGGAATGGAATTTGTTTATAGTCAAACCGGTGAAATATCAAAATAAATATTAATTAATCATATCCTGGCCTGAAATTTATTAGGCAACCCATATGCAATATAATTATTGACATATTAAATTGAATATCATCAAATAAGCATCTCGGTGAAGGTCGTTTTATATCGGGATCTTAGACTATATCTGGTACGTCTTGATCGCGTTCAGTACATATATTAAAAACCAGTTCAGTGTTACCTTGACGCTCTCGACTTCTTTGACCAGCAGATGTTCCGAATCATCGCTGTCGAGGCCAGGCGACGTCGAGCGCTGACACACTGGGACCTTACGCTTGTGCTTACCCTTGTTCTTCTTGCCTTTTTTATCGCTATTGCTATCTGGAAAAAGAGAATAACATAACTCAAACTCAAAGCATTGATTTCAATTAGACCTTTACAGACACTTTTGAATGTCAAGAAACAAAAAGATGGAGCTACAGTCCCAGTCACAAGGCATAATAACTTGTGAAAGTACCGTAGTTGCCCATTTCAAAGAGTCGATCTCTATAGAGAAGAATGTGCTAGAAACTCTATGAACACTTTATATGTCACTAGCTGTTCCCCACGGTTTCACCCGCGCTGCTCAGCACCTGTTGGTCGTAGCGTGATGTTATATAGCCGATAGCCTTCCTCGAGAAATGGACTATCCAACACTAAAAGAATTTTCCAATTCCAACCAGTAGTCCCTGAGATTAGCGCGTTCAAACAAACAAACAAACTCTTCAGCTTTATAATATTATATAGTATACATCATATTTTTACAAAATCATAGTTATATTTTTTTTGTGGATGGGAAATCACTTTGAGCGGGTGGGAGTGTCAGACTAGTACTGACTAAGACCCACCTATGTTCCCTCTACTGCCCTTTATGTTCCGGAGCCGCGGTATCTCTGCTTTGTTACTGTGATTCCTAATAAAACCAAATAACACTTTTTTGCCCGCCCCGGGAATCGAACCCAGGACCTAATGCTCAGCAGCTGCGCTTACGACCACTGGACCAACGAGGCAGTCGATTGATCGGAAAGAGAATATAAGTGTCGAATAAGTTTTGAGAGCCCGATGCTTAGTGAAATCAAAGTTAAACCACAAGAAAATCAGTGTTGCCTACGCAACACCCAATTTTGTTACGTATGTAAAAAAAAAAAAAATTCAGAAATACGTGTATTTATTTTGTAATTATCTGTAATCCAAAACAACTGGCCAAAAGCGAGTCAGATTAACGCACCGAGGGTTCCGAACAAGCTTGCGACATAAACGGCCATATTTTTTGACTGCGTAAACTTAGAGCGTTGAGCCACAGAGTTGAGTATATAACTGACAGACAGACGGACAAAAAAGGTTCCAATAAGGGTTCCGTTGTTTTCTTTTTAAGTTACGGAAGCATAAAAAAATCAGTTTATGAGTGATAGAGATTTAAGTTTATAAAGACTTAATTTAGATTACTATTGACACTCTAAGAAGAATTTAACAATATTTACCCTTAGAACTTTGAGGTGGTGGCTCCTCCGGCGGTTTGATATTAGCTGTTGTATTCTCGATGTTCAGATGTTTCTTCAACGTGATCTTGCTGAGGTCGTGGAGAACATCCTCGATGTCCCGTTTGTGGGTCCCCGAGTCGGCACGCTCCTCATGCCCCTGTTCGTCCATGCACACCGACTCGAACATGTTAGCATCACTCACGTGGCGCACCACATAAGCATTCCCACTATACTTGTTGTTAGAAGTCCCAAACGTCTCCATCACATCGTGCATTATACTCTTTGGTCTCATCGCGAAAGTGTGAGGCTCCGCGACTAGTCTCCGCGCCATATTCTTAGCTTTGTTCAGTAGTATTGCAGTCCCTGTATTGTTCCCTATTGTTTTAGTTTCCGACTCCATGGAAGGTGTCCTGGATGCTAGGACACAAGACCTGAAGACCAGTACTGCCCCTTTCGTGCCGATGGGTCCGCCAGACACCCAGTCTGATACGGACCCCTCGTTTTCTTTAGAAGGGGTATCTTCGTCATTTCTTCTCATTTTGTCTTCGTGCTGTTTGTCTGCTGTCGTAAGGCCTGATGTAGACGGATTCGAGGTGTCTGACGATACATGTGGACTAGAAAAGGAATGACATTATAGATATTGTAAGGTGATAAGTTAGGCCAGAGACAACCAAAGTAGAGAAGAGCGGTGAGATGACGTGCAAGATTTGCAGAAGTGACGCGATGTGGCTGTCAACCAATGTGGTTGGTTGGTTCCCCGATTACTCAACATCTTCTCTCCGCTAAGCCTTTCTCGATTTTGGTGGAAACCACGCTTATCATGTACATTTGCCGATTTAATTTGTGATTGATGTGTACTCGTATAAATTAATCGGAATCTTTTCGTTTGGGAACGTAAACCCAGATTCATTTAACTACTGTGTTTGGAAAAAATGTAGACGCGGTCATGCAGCTTGTGTTGAATTATTTATACGTTTTATACAGTTCAGCAAAATTACTACACCTTCTTGTATAGAAGAAGTTTTTTTTTTTTGCAAAAAGCAATTACAGCAAAGGAAAAGATGGAATCAAGACAAACTAGCTTTTTTAGCCAAAAAGTTTAGCATGCAGCCATAGAAATGTGAAGTCATTTAATAAGTACATAGGAGCGTTGCAAACCATGCCAACATGTGGTCGCTACGGTCAATCAATGAGCCGATTGTGTCGCCGTTTATGGTGAAGGCCGGTTAGTAAGTAGGTTCTATTGAATCCGTTCGATACATAGTTTTTGCTTCATGGTTATGTTTGCTACAATACATCGCTGTTTAAATTCAAAAGGGCCACAAAACAAAATAATCTCAAAAATCGTATCAATTGGGTAGTTGACACCATTAACCAATAATTAAAAAACACAATTTTTCTGAAAGAACACCTTATTCTAGACCTGAGAATTCCATTCATTTCAAAATAACTTTAAAATTCGATTTTTAGTTGCTTTTAAATCAATAAATAGTTGCATCATTGACTTGACAACTTAGTGACGTCATCGGTTGCGAGTCTCATACAAAATCTATGGGAAAGCGCGTTTTGACAGCTCATAAAAAGTAGATCAATTGATTGGTGGTGTCATCTACCCTATACTCTACTTTTATTTTTAAATTCAAAAATACATCCAGTATTCTGCCGCCCTTTTTGCATTTACACACTTTGTTCGGATAACTATTTTGAAAGGCTCTTCTGTACATGGCGCTTTCGAATTTAAGCAGCGACATATTACGGACCTTACACTATTAATGTAAATAGATGTTTATAAGTAGAGTAAAGGGGTAAAGTCGTGTAAGTTTTTGCCCGTCGTCGACGACAACCCACTTGATTCACCCAATAACTACTACACATTCGAAAGTTTTTTTTTTTCTATAACAAAATTAATAAAATATATATTTCGTTTGTTGGAACGAAGGTCCTTATCGTGCGTTGCGAAAGGGGGTAGACGGAAATAAATTAAGACCAAAAGTTGTAATGGCTAAAGCGGGCAATATAGGAACCCTGAGTATATTCGGTCATGGACGATTACGGACGTGGCTCCGGACATTGTCAAATAATGTATTGTCTTTAGCGAATATAATTTACCACAGATTACATCCACTGTGGCACTGACTGACAATGTTACGAAATTCTCATCAAAAATTCTAATCACCGCTCTGTATCCTCATTCGGCAGGAAAGTGTAATAAAAATTCTACAGGGTATTGAACTGTAGACAACAATATTGGCACGAAAAGAATATTAATAATGAGTTTTGAAGACTACCCGTGGACGACTTCCCGAACATTGCAGACTATAACTATTACGGCACGGTTGGCGCAGTAGCTGAGCGATCGACTGCAGCGCTGCGTGTCGCGGGTTCGATTCCCGCACGGAACAAATATTTGTATGATCTGCACATAGTTGTTTCTGGTTTGTTTGTGTAGATAAGAAAATTATTGCTGGGAAGTTTGTTACGCTACTGTTTCTGTTCAGCTAAAAGATTAGGTGAATATCTCGTAGGTCTAGTTGTCGCAAGCGCAGCTTCTTGGCATGAGGTCTTGGGTTTTATTTCTGGATCGAGCAGAGTCATTGGGATTTTCCATCTGAGTAAAACTCTTAGTCTGGGCGTGTCCATGGTTTGCCAATAGGCTCGCCGCCTTATCACATGGGACTTAGCGAAGTGGTAAAAGGTAAGTGTACCGTTAGGGATACCTCTACTACTCTACCCTTTGGAGATTACTAAATAGGAAGTTGTGTTAAGTTAACGTTTTGGCATTATCTTAGTGGTTTAAAGTAGGAGAAGATACTGCTTGCCCATTGGTATTGATCCATTGGATCATAGCTTTCGAAAACACATTAATGATGGTTGTTAAGTAAACTAGGTAAAAAATTTTTGGTTACGTTTACCTTCGTAATATAATATGATATGACGCCCCTTTTCCCTAAAGGTTAGACAGGTACCACACTTACCCGTTCGTTAAACTAATTTGCTTAATTAAAACATCCATATTCAACTCATATTTGATTGGCCCATTTGGGCGCCAATACCATACTTGGCGAATTTATGACCAAAGGCTTTAAATCCGTCGTTTAGCACCAGGTAACATATAAATTCAGATCCCGGCACGCGAACTTACAAGTAATAGTATAATTGAGACTATTACAAATTCTGATCGAATGGTACAAGTTGTTACCGACAGAAATATTTTGCATATTCGGATATTCGCATTTAGAATGTATTGCTGTCATTCTTGTATTCATTTTGTTTGCACACAAATCTTCTCACTGTTTAGATAGAATCTACTGTGTGTAACAGAATAAAAGCAAGACCTCTCTTGTGGTAGAGTGAGACCATGAAACAGAGCCTCTTTTGTTTAATTATTTCAGGATTCTCACTTTTTTTGTTGTCGATACGTTAAGACGATAAGGTTAGGTCTGTGCCAGTCCTTTTTCACGAGATTGTCAAAGTCAAAGCGTTTTATTTCAATAAGACCATTACAGGCACTTTTGAATGTCAAGAAACATAATGAAGCTACAGTCCCGGTCATAATAACTTGTGAAAGTACTCTGTCTTGTAATACCTTTTGTCAATCGCCATTAATCCTATCATCATGACCAAACAATCAAAGCACATTCTTCTCAATTAACTATTATTATTTATAACTAGCTGTGCCTCAGTTTCACCCGCGTAGACCGGAATAAAGAGTAGCCTATGTGCTAATCCAGGGCTATCTAGTATCTGCATAAAAATCGCATCTAAATCGGTCCAGGCGATTGAGCGTGAGGAAGTAACAAATACACACACACACACGTGTGATTGTTTCTGATGAGCACAATTTCTAAATGATAAATATTTTATTGTAGATAGACAATAGTGCTAATATGGAAAAAAAAACACCAAAATTTATAGAATGAGGGTTTTGATTTAATTGCCACTTTCCAAATAGTATAAAATCTCGTATCGTATAATCTCTATCTTCCTGCATTTGTCCCATTCTATTTAGAGTCGGTGCAACAGGTTTTCTTCCTCCCTTCTCCCCTGTCATACGAAACCATTTACTCCTTTCTTCTTCATATCATTCCTTACACAATGAAACGTCCCTATATTATTTGGCCTTCATCTCCCTTTCCATACATCAACATTTATATCTATCTCTAATGCCCCGTTCCAATAAACAAAAACGACTCGTTTTATGAAATAAGATGACATAATTTTTATGAAACTTATTTCAAAATACAACTATCCGTAAGCAAAACGAGTCGTTTTTGTTTATTGGAACGGTGCATTAGTCACATGAGTTACGCTTACGTCCACATTACAAATCCATACCAAGACAAACACCCCTTTAAATTTTTCTACATCAGACGCAACTTTCAAATTCCCTATTATCTAAAATCTCCTTTCGTTAAATAAAAACGATAATAAGTATAGAATCAAAAAAAATCGTGTCCATGTACCGTGACGGGTGTAAGCAGACCAATAAGCCAATAACCTGAGGGTTGGTTTGCCAAATGAGAGTAACCTTAGCAACGCGTACCTACATCTATCGATCGCTGGTTTTATGGCCACATGGCAAGGGAGTCACCCTTGCGTTAGGGTAAGGACACGGTGCTGGTTTAATAAACATTTATGTTTTTACAATTTATTGGGGTAGGTTACAAATTTAATTGCATATTTATACCCAAGGTCTGTGATTTAAAACACATTCTCATATTTCAGTCAGCATTTTTGTTTTAGGTAGACTACACAAAACTTTTGTTTTACTTGAATTTAATTTAATTTCAGCTTTCGGTTTTGTATTTGTCAATCAGACGTAATCTCAAAGTGCGTAAAATAAAACAATCTAACAGCCATTGACGTTTGAAACTTTCTTTGACAAGAAAATACGGCCTAGAATTAGGTGGGTGATATTCGTAGTTCTTCTTAGGAGAAGTACCTCCTTCTACAGCTACAATTCCTTTCAATAGCTAAAGAGCAATGTTCTTCATTTTAGCATGATCCTTATGTTGCTAAAATGAGGTACAATGGACTACAAAAATCTATACGTAGTCCTTACTTATATATATATTAATATTATAAAAGCGAAAGTGAGTTTGTTTGTTTGTTACCTCTTCACGCTTTAATGACAAAATCGATTTTGATGAATTTTGGTACAGAGATAGTTGGGAACCAGGAGACAGACAGGCTATTTTTTTTTTAAAAAGAGTGGGATATGAGGGAGAAAGAGGGACGAAACGGGAAAACTTAGCGTTGCTATTAAAAATCCATAAGTTGCTACCGATAAATTCGGTAGCAACTTTCGGTAACAACACGAGCGAAGCCGCGGGCAAAAGCTAGTACAGAAATAAAATAGTATGAAGCGAGAAACGCAATCTAGTTCGAACGGTAAACTTGAACTCAAACGTTCACAGGAAAACAGACACTTAGAGAAAGAAAAGAAAGATGCCTATCTTTGCCATTTTGCAGGAGTGAACGTGAAAAGTGAAAGAAGTTAGGTGAAATGACTGCTAAAAGAACAATGCAGCAATTGTTCTTTTAGCACAGTCATTTCCCGCTCCGCTCGTGAATGAGTCACGGGCTCAATATATCGTGCAGATTTTCGATGCAAGTTACGATATGCAGTCTTGCCAGACTAACATGCATGCTTCCCAACCTATTGCTATTTACGTATTCATTCGCAATCAATATCCGGGTCATCCAGGTCATGAGATTATAATGGTCATGTTTTTTACATACAAGGTATCCTGCCGGGGTTGAGGGTTGTTTGAAAGAGATACCAAGGCCCCGCAACATAAAGGGCAATAGAAGGAACATGGGTGGATTTTAGTCAGTATAAGTCTGACACTCCCCTCCCCCGCTCCGCCTAGAGAAGGGGAAATTATTTGATGGTTTCACATCCACAAAAAAAGGTGTAAAACCGATCCTTCACAAAGCCATGCAACCATGCATTCTTTACATCAATCTATGTTATTCTACGCAAAAATGATTGTTGCGCAACGATTTTTTTTAGATGACAAATTACAAGAACAGCTACCCTACCATGACGTGTTAAAGCAGAACTTATTCCACTGAGAGACAGGGACAGAGCTATACAGGGTGTCTAGCACCATCTCTTTCACTCAGTGGAATAAGTTCTGCTTTAAGATGTCATAGTAGGCCTACTGGTCGAACTAAATTGTTGTGCTGTATGCATTGCACAAGGAGGTATTTAAAGTAAAGTCACAACATTTAAAACATGGATTAAAAAATGATAATTTGAAAAAGCTGGAATTTTGACAAACAATGGCGGCGATTCTGTTGTCACAAACTACCTACTCTAAAAATGACTTTATTCCTGTCATACGACGTATCCTATTCAGAAATTGATTGAATTAATAAATATTTGTATGTGAATAGTTTATTTACTCAATTTAGTGAAAATCGCAATCTCACTAGGTACTTTGAAATTGACGAATTAAATTTTGAATTCACCAAAAAATAGTGGTTGTCAAAATTTTTATGTGATTTGGCATGTAATTTTAATCTAGTTTAATCCGGTGCTTCATCCAGCTCCCTAACTAGAAGATACGGTTTAAGGTATGGTCTACAACTAAAAAAAGACGCATTGAAGAAAGCACTTGTCCTCCACAAATAAATAGTGGTTGTCAGACTAAATCGGACTATCTTTAATCACGACTAGTGTGAAAAATGTTGATGTTATTAGGTATGTCATTTTAATTTTAGTCTAGTTTAATCCGGTTTCATCCACCAACATTTCGGTAAAAAAATATAGCGCATTGAATCGAATTCAAATTTAAATTGAGCGACTATCTTTCTTCTTGGTTACGAGTACTTTTAATAGGTACCCTTAATGTAACTAGAACACGATATAAATAAGCCATACATTTATGTATTATGTATTTTTGTTCTAGTTTATAAAGGTATTTTATAAATAAATGCAGTTAGAACGCCATTCATGGTCCAGAATAGAATTTACTCAGTTATGCACCTATTTTTTCCCCCTGCAAGTTATGCCAGTAACATCTTTTTTCACCTTTAAGGTTTAATTATAATAGCAGCATGTATTTTTTATTAACCCTTAGAACCATATGTAACATATATGTGACATGCAACCACATACCCTGGACACCAACGACACAAATATGTGACAAATAGGTAAAATGAATTTCTGGGTGTCCATTTATGCTCTGGCGTTCTTCAAAAGGTTTATAACAATTGGTCATTTCAATCTAATTACATTTTAAAGTTTTTTATTGGTATTCTTTTTTTTCTGTTGGATAATGTCAAGGCTATTCAAACCTACTAATATTTTAAAGAGATTTAAGTTTGGATGTAATAGTTAATCTCCGTAACGACCTTTTGAATTTAAAAAAATAACTCGTTAATAGAAAGTTATACTTTGTTTTTCAGTGCCATATAATATATTTTAGATCAAAATACGCGGACAAAGTCACGATCAGAAGCTAATTGGATCACAATGATACGCAACTAACGAACATTTGCACAGTCAAACAATTTATATTTATTTTGACGCACATGACTCAAAACTTACGAATTTTAATGCAAAACACAAAGTTGAATGCGGCCTTGAATCTAAACCAAAAATATAAATGAATGAATCAATCAAGTAATTAAGTACGGTATTATGAAGTCCGTATTCTTTTAAGCCATAAAGCCATGGGCGTTGTATGTACAAAAGTCTCCGAAAATCTACCGAAAAAAAAAAAAACGTGACATAAAACCTCTCGCAAATGACTAACAGTCAGAAAAAATAACTATTTTCTAATTAAAATAAAACCCACTAAACATTTAGAGTAAAATAAAGAAAAAAAAAACAACTTACACAAAAACCATGGCTACGAGTCGATCGCGTTGAGTCAGAGCGTCCTGAATAAGTTCGCGTTCGTAAATAAACAATGATCGCGGCGCACAATGCGTCCGTCACGGGTGAGCGGTGCACGCTGACTGGTGATTCAGGTGATTGGTTAGTGTATTGACAAGTTGTTTGCCCCGTAACATTGGGTTAAGTTTTTGATAAGGGCTTTTACAAAAGGCCTTTTCTGTCTGATACTAAGAGATAACTAATTGATTCCAAGGTGTTAGTATTTCTCCGTAGCAGTCTTTTTTGGGATGGGAAAGCAGCAAATCACTTCAAGGGAGTGTCTAACATTTACTGACTAAATTCTACCCTTGTACCTTTGCTTGCGCTTCATGTTTTGGACCCGCGGTATGTCTTTCGAACATCACGTAACCCGGTTCATAGCAGCCTGGAGTCTGGGTATTCGTACCAGGTTGATGGCGCTAGGCTCTTCAGCCCTACTTCAGGTTTATGTGGGGTCGGCACGGCATGTGTTCTTCTTCCAAACTTCTCTTGTCTTCTCATCAAATACTTCTTTTTTTGCCATATCATCTTTTAAAGTTCATCTTTTCTTTGATCTCACAATCCTAGACTTAAAACATTCCTTACGTCATTTTAGCTTTCAAAGTTTCCGAAAATCTCATGTCAATTCGAACGCTTGAAAGTTCTTGTAAAAATTTTAAATGGTTCTCAAACCATTTAATTGTAATTTGTCAAAATTGTGGTTTTTTAGGGTACCGTATCTTAAAAAAGAAAAAAAAACGGAACCCTTATATATCACTTTGTTGTCAGTCTGTCTGTCTGTATACCAAGAACTTTCATCTCGGGCTGCCAAGGAGGTCTGTGGTCCCTTTGTGGCTGTGATAAAATCAACCCAAGCAGTCAATATATACATATGGCCGTTTATACCGCAACTCTATACGGAACTTTCGGTCCAGTCTGACTCGCTTTTAGCCGATTTTTTTTTAAACCGCAGCAGAACCTGATAGTCACAACAACTTGTTTGTGGGAAAATCTGTTACTTTTATTGGAAACCAAAGTACCTAATAAAGTTTCAAGGTTTTCTTTTTGGTTTTAGGTGTTCGTGTTATGGGTAGAGCGCCACGAAACGTAATGGTTCGCGAAACAATATAAGTTGAATTCCATGTATTTCTTCAACGTGGAGAATCTTATTGGGTTCTTTTTAGGACTTTTTTACGTTGGTTTTCCAGGAGATCGGGACTACCCATTTGCATATTTACAGATAAAATTACCCAGCTTGCACTGCATTTACTATTGTATTTCGGAAATTAACACAAGAAAAATGACAATTCCTGCGATATCCTGCATCCAGATGTCTGGTTCTGCCTTTAAGTGTTTGTCCCGTGCGGAAATCGATGTCACGACCCGTAACGCAAAAACCAATCGATCAGCAATTTATGGAAAAGAATTCGTGGTTAAAATTCCTTTTTTTCATACGTTATTCCGTGCACAATTCCCATAAATGTCGTTACAACAGATACGGCTGATCAAAAAAATTGGGGAGCATTACTTCTAAATAGGTCGCGGAGTAAATACATTTTTGCATCTTAATTATTTCCTGAATTATTTATTCGAGTGAGCTTTTGTCAGTGAGGTTTACGAACATTTTTCGTGTTATGGAACTGGATTATGACCCAGTTTTCGTGGCCTCATCGGCATGAACTCCTTTCAATCATTTTCATACCTTCCCGCTGAGGCCGATGGTAAAACAACTTGGCAAAATGGGAACAGACTTCACTAACACAAAATGTGAAGTACTGTCCAGAAGATGACTCCCTTAACGGACTAAATCCTGTTGAGAGAAATTGTGTTTTTTCTACGCTATTCTTCTCGGATTGATTCTGTTGCAGGATCCAAAACAAAATCAAATTGTTTCCCTAAGACTTCGTCGAGCTTCATTGTCTCGCTTTTTTTGGTCGATCACACAAAGTATCATTGACAGAAAAAAAATTTAGGCACACGAAGAAGAGCAGAGGATGGCATACATTAAAAATAGTATAGCATCGATAGCATCCTAAGGTGCTTCATTAACTGCCAATTGTATCGTTATCATCCCGCCAACGAACTAGCAACTAGCTTTCCTCCTGACTAACCGGCCGACTTCTCGACAATTCTAAAGTACCTGTAAATGTTTCAATTGAATTTTGCAGCAGTGGTCCCGTCACTCGGGCTCAAGAATTAAATAATTTCACCATTAAACAACTGGTTTCAAGGGCACAGAAACTATTCTAAATCTAAAGAAATAGTCTCTAAAAAAACCGTCAAAAAAAAAACCAAAGAAATAATTAGTTATTTCCTAGGTTGGTTTTTTATACTAAAAATAGAGTTGTTAAAACAGCATTTTCGTGACTACAATAGGCAGATGTATCGCGCTGATTCTCGCAATTACACCGTGATGGGGCAAAAAAACCGTCCATCAGTGCCTGGCACAGGGTTCGCGTGAAAGAACGTACTACTCAAGGGGTACTTTAGGTACTCACTTTGTAAGCCGGAGGGTTAGGGTGACAGTAATGCAATAAAATAAATAGATTATGAACTATAAAGTATTAGGGAGGATCTAAAAGCTCTAATAGGCCTTTGAGCTAAAATATTATACGGACTGAATTCAAAAGCAGTGGGTCCGAATTCCAAAACTGAGTAATAGCGAAAAATACTCCGAAGGAGTTTCGGGCCCGATTTTAATGTAACTAAAACTACAAGAGCCCAATCTGTATGACACCGAAGTCATAGTATAAAGCAGTCTAGAAAACACAAATCCATGTATTAATGGAAAGGAAATTTCACACGCATTCCGTCATTCATAACTTCTACATAACAGCGAGCAAATCAAAACTCGAGCATTACTAAGAATTTTGAAATGGAACATAACAACACACATAAATGCACTTTTATTAAACACTAGCTGTTCTCCGCGGTTTCACACACGCTGCTCAGCACCTGTTGGTCGGAGCGTGATATTATATAGCCTATAGCCTTCCCCAAGAAATGGACTATCCAACACTAAAATAATTTTCCGATTCCAACCAGCAGTCCCTGAGATTAGCGCGTTCTAACAAACAAACAAACTCTTCAGCTTTATAATATTATAAGTATTAGTATAGATACATTTCGCCATTCTGATTCAGTCCCATCTAAAAGGAGCAAGTGAGCAATATCGACAATCCAGACAACGTGCTGAGAATGGTTTCAACTGTCTAGACTTGGGAATCGAATCTGGTTCTTCTAACCTGACAGACAGATGTGTTGCTGGGGAGTTTGTTCCGCCACTTCTTCTTCCCAGCTAAAACACTAGGAAGTGGCGAAGGGCAGGGCGTTTTTGTGGGACTGTCTCTTGTAATCTGACGTTCAAAAAGTGCTGATTATCAACCTAATTTGAATAAATGACTTTTGATTTTGAATCTGGACCAAGCGATAAGCAGTCCCGCTTGCAACTACAAGGCACTAATGGGTACGAATACGAATTTTCTGTATTGAGAACCCATCCAGTACTTCAATTTACTGTTTTTTTTATTAGTTAACGTTACCCTAGATTACGGGATACGCTTTCCGTCGACTTCAAACGAAATTATAAGGAAACACGCAAAATAATTTTTGACACGGTAAAAGATATCGTGAAATATTTAGAGGGTACATCTTAATACAGTTAGGGACTTTATTTTATCAATGCCTTTTTTAAAGTGAAACTTTTATTACATCGTCTCAAACTTTTTCGTCTGTGTGTTGCATGTCGCGTGACGGTCGGCCGCGGAGTAGGGACGTCTACTTAAATGTCTATAATGTGAAAAAAGTTTCACTTTTACCGTTCCACTTGCACTCTTTTTTATCAGTCCACTGTTTTTTTTTCTTCATAATTATTGGCTATTTGGCGTATGGGAAATCATCAAATAACTTCCCCCGCTCTGCCTTGCTCTTTTGCCTTTTATGGTCCGGGGCTGCGGTATCTCTTTCGAATAATCCGCAACCTCGGTGGCTATTGGGCTACTCCACAATTGAATACACATTAAATATCTTGGGACAACTAACACACGGCTATCTGATCCCAAGGAAAGCAGAGCTTGACAAATCACACCCAGACACAGAACAAACAATCATACTCGTCACACAAAGTTTGTCCTGGGTGGGAATCGAACCCACGACCTCCGGCTCAGCAGTCAGGGCTACTAACCACTAGACCAACAGGCCCGTTAAACAACAACATTAGAATGATAGATAATTTTTATTTTATGTACGCCATACAAATCAAGAATAACAGTATAGAACTCATAAATAGGGTGACATAATGGGCGGTCTTATCGCTAAAAGTGGTATTTTCATGACAACCTTTGGATGGATTTAAGAGGGGAGGAAACAATACTGTTGGTAGTCTGTGGTGTTCCATTATTGAATTGTTTCGTGTAGTCATTCATTTGTTTTTTTTTTTATTCAGAGAGTTTTCCGAGCTTTTGGAAGTTCGATAGCTTATTGCTCTATGAAAAATTGACATTTTCAGTTGCACGCGGTTTGGCTGTAGACCGACGAGAAAGAGGGTCACTTATTTAACTTGGCTGTTATGCCAATAACTCAAACCCGTTTTTATTATAATGTTGTCACAATAGAAGCAGTCACAGCCCACAAAAGTTTAATAACTAATACCATAAACAATAACCGCGACCTCGGCATGAAAAAAAAAAACCTACTTCATTCCGTCGCAATTCGGTAGTTAAAAACTTTTTACCGCAACAGAGACATAAAAAAGTACCTACTTGATTCAGTGGAAACGATTTCCTTTTGTCAATTATTGTGATTAGTTTGCGGTTCATTGCTTCTAATTTATCTATGGAGTGGAGCGCGTCAGAATAAGGATGTGATACCTTCTTTAGAGCCACGCTGTATTTTACGTGAATTTAAAAAATGCGTCACTTTTTTATGTATAATAAATAACTTTTAAGCGTCATTATTTTAATTGGCGATATCGATCGTAAGATAACACGATGCGTTCTGGTCGCACGATGAGTCTGAAATACAGAATTCTTCACTTTCCTAATTGAAGTTCGAAAGCCTTCGGGCGAACAAGAACGCACTGAAGGATCCTTGCCAATTAAGAAGACGCCTTTGTCTTTCTCTTTTAATCATTCAAAGCTGAAGTTTTAATGTACGCCTATTTAAGCTTTCATGACAAACTATATAAGTATATGAGTTCAAATATGTGTCACTATCCTATTTATACAAAAATAAAATATATGCATAATTAAATATAGAAATAAATGTTTTATTACATAAGTGTAAAATTCGTAAAAGCTGCAAGATTGGATGATATCTGATTAATTTGTGTGATTTCTTAATTAACTATTTGGGTGTGTATTTGTTTGAATGTGTAGAATAAATATTGAATAAAAAAATAAGATCTACTTGCACTACTAATCAAGAAATATTGATAGGTTTGAATTTCTGAACAATTAGTGTTGTTCCATTTTCTAATTGCACAAAGTCACTGTATGTAATGAAAGCAGATCTTTACAAAAAAAAAAAAAAAAATAATTAATTTATTAAAATGTGATGTAGATAATAAAGTGTAGGTAGATGTGAAATCTAAAAATAATAGTTTTTTGGTATAGGAAATTCAAATAAGTAACAAAAAAAACTGTTTTATTAGCAACTATAACTGTATAACTGTTTAATTCAGCTGTTCGATACATGATCAGAATCCTGCTAATTTTAATGTTTTCAAGTAAAACTGTAACCATGGTTAAAAATTGTGTAAAAATATCCTTACACCATGTAGATTGCTATTTAGTTAGGTACATCTTTATTTCATTACTTTTAGATTTCTTATTAATATATGAAATAAGATGTGCTAAGTTCAAATAATAAATAAATATGAGGAATGTTGTATAAAACTAGTTTATATAAATAGAACCTGGAGTGTGGACGGCGTTGGTTGAGGACTGAGTGTACTTTGGGTATATCGCCTTGTGGTAATCTAAAACTAGGCTCACCCTCATCTTCCTGATCCATGGCACTTTTGTAGCAGAAAACAAAATTATTTACTTATAATTTACCAAAATTTATCTTTAATTAATTTTATTTATAGAATGTTAGCACAAATCTGACTTTTGTTTTTATTAAAATTTAAATTGCTGTATTAACATATCATATTTTCTAGGCTATTCCAAATCAAGATTGAGAGTTCAATTAATATTATACTAGAAGGATATATTGTCTTTACTAGATTTCAAACTTATTAAAACTTGAATACTGTTTCTGTTAAGCAAAATTAAGACAAAATGTACGCAAAAACTGAAGAAAAGAGTACATAGAATAATTATATAGGTATAATTATGTATATCTGCAGCCCCCCCTCTAAGCATTTGACTGCAGAAGGCAATACGACAAAATGCAGAAGGTTTCACGAACTATCAATCAAGCTCTAAGCATACACACTGAAAACTGGAAAAACATCCACAAATCAACAACGACGATATTTGCCCACAAATTACGCTCAAGTACAATTTTTTACCTTTACTTTAGCCAATGTAAAATTGCATTTTTCCAAGCATAGGTTATATTTTTAAACTTACGACTTAGGCCAGTATCTCTTCGCCGGTGGTATTGATATCTACCGAAGATTAACTTGTTAACACTAATAATTTCACATTTCTACGGCTTGATAATTTTTTTGCTATTTAAAAATTATATTATATCAAAAAATCTACAAAAATTTTGCTGTCTGACTTTATTTTTATGTTTCAAAATTGACGCACGCACGCGCGTTGCCAATTTTTAAAGATGCATTCGTGAATAATTTTTCGGTTACTAAATCTAAAACATTTTCATGAAATCATAACAACCGGTACGCAATGTTGTTATTTACTTATTTATCAAGCTTTTGGTCGAATATTAAAAAATAAAAATTAATGCATGTTCCAATGCAAAGCCTATATTATAGAGGCTGACAACACAGTCCAACACTAGATGGTTTTTCCTACTGCCCCCATATTTTCTAGTTCACGTTTGAAGGAGTTTTTTTCGACATGTCGAGTCATATGCTTACCTATGTATATGCTGTCAAATCAGAAGCTAACATGATACGACCATCCGAATGGCCGCGTTCACGAATATGGGGCCAGGGCTTAAACTGAACGCTACTGTGGACATTTGCCCGAATGGTCTTTCTTTGGTAAAGACGCCGCCAGTATTGTTTCAAATTGGCAGTCAGTGATTAAATCTCGTAACCCTTCTGGTAGCGCAGCAATGAGTAGAATACTTATCCCAATAGGAGAGCAGGCTTCATTTAGGTCTGTCAGACGTTGATTTACATCTCTGAGACGTTTACGTGATTCTCCAAAAACGCAATTTTAAATATGTATCTTTTATCAAACTGTATCAACTATTGCTGTTGTGGCTGTATAAAGCTGCGTAACATTTAACAGAGCTATCGCGGCTTATCTGTGACGCCTTCCGCACTGCGTAAAGTCTAGAACGGGCACAAAATGGTATCCAATAAAAATCAAACAATTTTTCTATATTTTATAATACAATAAACTTACAAATTAATACGCAACTATTACAATAGCGTTCTAGGCATAGTAGCTGAGGTTAGCCTTCTTTTTGGCTTGCACCTCCAAGATGGCGTCCATGAAGTCCTCGTGTGTGACGGCTGTGGCGGAGCGACGGAGCGCGATCATGCCGGCCTCCACGCATACTGCCTTGCACTGCGCGCCGTTGAAGTCGTCCGTGGAGCGGGAGAGCTCCTCGAAGTTTACATCGGGACAGACATTCATTTTTCTGTGGAAGTAATCATGAATTAAATATTTGACGCGAAGTGTTGCAAGATGATTGTGGATGTAGTCTTCCTGGTCCCTTTTGGTCACGGCAGTTTTCTTACTGAGACGAAAATTGGTTGACAACAATGTCTATCATTTAAATTAAGAAATGATGAGCTTACATTTTCGTAACTTTAGAAAACAAGACAAAACCCAAAAAATATGCAAATCCACGAAAGTTTTGTTTTTTTTCACAATAAAGTGTGAAAAAAAAAATGTATTTTATTTTTAATCAATAAATTTTGTTATATAAGTACATAGAATATCGCTAGGCCGGACACATTGTATATAAGGGCGCTGGTGTACTGACTTAACTTTGAAATTCTTTATGGAATACCCCAGCTCGATCTAGGATCCAGTACCCCAAAATCAAAAATCGCGTAAGAGTAAGGAAATTTATAGAAAAAATAAATGGACCATGGATGCAAATTGATGGCAGCTTGAGAGGTACTATTGCATACCTTGAATGGATCTGCATGATGCGCGCCCTGGCTTCCTCATTAGGGTGAGGGAACTCAATCTTCCTGTCGAGACGTCCTGAACGGAGCAGGGCAGGATCCAGAATGTCCACTCTGTTTGTGGCTGCAATGACCTGAAATTAACGTCGAAATGTATTATGACTAATTTCAAGACCATTAATAATTTGGTAATTAGTTTCGATTCGAATTTGCTGGGTGATAACCGAAATGATGGCATTCGAATAACCAGCCAGCACTTCATACACCTTGGGGCTGCCAGTTTTTCGTAAGAGGTACTGTAGCCCAAAAACATGAAATAAGACTGTACATTCTCTGTGGTCTCATATCAAGTTGATGCGGACCGACACTAAGAACTGCCTGCATCATAGGCGCAATTAAACTCACAAACAGCCAGACCCGCAACAACTCCCTATATGCCATACAAATCTTATATAAAAAATTCTCGTGTCATAGTTTTCGTTCCCATACTCCTCCGAAACGGCTGGACCGATTTACACGAAATTTTGTGTACATATCGGGTAGGTCTGAGAATCGGCCAACATCTATTTTTCATAACCCTAAGTGAGCAGCGGGTGAAACCGCTGGGCACAGCTAGTACAAATATATATTTCGTGTGGGAATCGAACTCGCCACACGCAGCGCAATAACTGATTGCTCAACCATTCTGTTGAATGTTACATTACGCTCAACTATGCCTTAGCTCTGTACATAGACAAGATTGACATCAAGAGAGAGCTCATTAAAAAAAATACCCAGCCAAATGCGAGTCGGCCTCGCGCACTAGGGATTCCGTACAAACTTGGGACATATACGGCTATATCTTTCGACTGCGTAGACTTAGAGGATTGATTTGGTCACAGCTTCAGCAGACCACAGACTTGAGTATATGGTTTTAATTTCAAATCGATACCTTGATGCGTTCTCGAGATATAGGGTCTTGACAGACATACAGACAGGTGGACAACAAAGTCATCCCTATAAGGGTTTCGTTGTATTCTTTTAAATACGGAACCCAAAAAAAAATTAACCCTATTTCGTATATACCTTAATATCAGCTGTAGAACTGAAACCATCAAGCTGATTAAGAAGCTCCAACATAGTACGCTGCACCTCCCTGTCTCCAGCCTTCTCCGAGTCGAAACGTTTAGTACCGATAGCGTCGAGCTCGTCAATGAAGATGATTGCGGGGGCCTTCTCCTTGGCGAGGGCGAAGGCGTCACGGACGAGTTTGGCACCGTCACCTGTAAGTTAAGAGTGTAGTTATTCATATACCTAAATTGAAACTTTGCCTAGTTAACAATTACAATGAAAAATAAAATTACAATTACATTTAAATATTATATTGCTAATATAGGCCAAAATGTAATTATGTTAAATTATCTGATTCTACTCTAGTGTAAAAATAGGGGATAATATAATTTAGGTTTATTAAAAATGACACAAGAAATACAAAGCACGTGTTATCTAGCCGTACGCCAAAACTATTCTGTTGCACTCAGGTCAGAAAATTGATCCTCAGCCTTCGCAACCTTTTTCCACTCTTTTGGAAAACAACAGAAGTGTAACAGTAGGTTTACGAAAAAAATAACCTTTTGCACACCAGTGTCTTTTTAAGTTACTTCACTCCCGACACCAAAGCTTTATTAGCTTTTAATTAGCGGCAATTACAGACAGATTAAGGCGCGTCGCCCACAGGACCAAGAGTCGAGGCGCAGTCGCGGCGCGGGCGCATTAGGCGCGTCGCCCACACGACATTTGTAAAGAAAATCTCACATCAGAGTCACGCCACAACGAGATTTTCTTTACAAATGTCGTGTGGGCGACGCGCCTAACAAACTGTGGCATCTGGGTAATATTATAATTTCTTGGTATAAGTAGCAGGTAGGCAAATAAAAAGTTGGTTCGTAAAATTGATGTTTGACTTGAACACTCCTGGAAATATTACTTAAATACAACTGGGGACGATGATGGGATCAGGGATCAGATACCATACAAACCAAATAAGTTAAACTGAAAAAATGTAGTTTAAAATATTGTAAGATGTGAAGAGAATGATAATGTTGAAAAGGTATGCATTATAGTTAAAAATGTAATTACCGGCTGTGGCTTATGTGCTTTAATAATGACAAAAAACAAGCAAAAAGACTTGTGTGTGACCTTTAGTCTGCCGGTCCTAGAATTTATTCATGTGCTAGACATTTGCGGTTATTATTTATTTTATTATAATTTAAATAACATTGGTTGCGGAGGTTCTATGTTCAACAGTATTGTTTTTATTGTATGTTCACCAAATACTCCACCAACTGTGGTCTGATTTTATAATTATTTTTATAGAACACCCACATCTCAACAGTTACATTTGTCCTATGTAATCTATCTATGATCTACCTCTCTCCTTAAACAAAATATTAAATACTTCTTTGCTCTTAATGATTATTATTTTAAATGTATATTATATGTATTTATATTTAAGTATTTGTTTTTTTTTAGTTATTAATTTTCAAAAATGTGACATCACAGACTACCTACAGTACTGTTTGTCCTCCTTTAAATCCATCCAAAGGTTGTCTGGAAAAGATCGCTTTTAGCGATAAGACTGCCCATTTTGTCACCCTTTTTATAAGTTGTTTTATGTTATTCTAGTTATTTGCATGGTGTACATAATAAAGAATATTCTATCTATCTATACTTATAATTGACCAAAGCTCTTACCGATGAACATCTGCACAAGTTGTGGTCCAGCCAGCTTCAAGAAGGTAGACTTGGTCTGAGCAGCACAAGCTCTTGCCAGCAAAGTCTTGCCAGTACCAGGGGGACCGTACAGCAGCACACCTTTGGGTGGATGGATGCCAAGGTTCACGAACTTCTCCTTGTGTGTCATCGGGAGGACCACAGCTTCAATCAGCTCCTGGAAAATAGAATTGAGATTTTGGTCAGTGTTGAGGTAGAAAAAGTACAAACTGGGTTGTGGAGTCAAATAGGCAGTAACTGCCTATCTCCACAACCCAATATTTTACATGGAGCAACTGTTGCTCCGTGTAAAATATTGGTTTTCGGATGTATGGGAAAAAGCTAGGCAGATACAAGGTAATTAATGAAATTCTGTGACACAAGTTTTCCAAAAGTTGTCCTCCTAACAAAGAAATCTTGTGTGTATTAAAATGACTAGATTTTGTGATTGAACCTGACTTATCATAAAGAAACCGCTTAAACTTGAAACTTCAAGATAATGTCTGCAAGGGCAACTAACCTGAATCTGTTTGTCCAGTCCACCAATATCTGAGTACTGCTCTGTGGGTCTCTCATCCACCTCCATTGCTTTTACCCTGGCGTCGTACTCAGCGGGTAAAGTCTCTAATATCAAGTATGAATCCTTGTTGACACCCACAAGATCGCCTGGCTTCAACTTCTCAGCATCAACCAAGCCAATGACTGGCAAAAAGTACGTTTGACGTGTAGAAGTCTTGATGACCGCGCATTTCCCTTTACGCTGAGAGTCCAGGTCCACCACAGCACCATCCTCCTCCTCTTCTTGAGGGTCTACATCCAAGAGTTCTATCACGTTCGATACAAGGTACGGCAATGTTTTGTTCACTTTGATTTTTTCAGTGTTCTCCTTTATTTTGTCGTTCTGCGCCTGCAGTTCATGTGAGATTCTCATAACTTCACTCTTCATGATTTTAATCTCATTGTCTAGAAGTCTCGTACGGCTGATGATTTCGTCTGTTGGCATGCGGAGAACTTCCTCGCTGAGAGCCTCCTCGCCATCTTCCCAAATAGATTTATCCTCTAATGTTGTAGCCATTTTATAATTTATTCTAAATGAGTTATGAGAGACTCAGTATTAATGCCGAAACGATGCAAAAGCAAAACAAAATTCTTCAAAACTCCAAGGAGTAACCAAAATGAATTGTCATTCTGTCATTCCGCTGGATTTAGGGATGCGACACAGACAAATACTAAAAAAAAAAAAAAACATGGGACTGAAAAACCCTTTTATTCTAAATAATTTTAATGATTCTTATTTTATTTTATCAGCACCAAGAAACGTCCATTAATAGTTTTCTCACTTTTGTTTTAAACATAAGTGTAATGAGTCCTGTCCATTTTCATTCATTGCTGTAAGATATTTTTTCAATCTCTACGATACGTTGTCTGAGTGACAGTGACAGATAATTGACAAAGCAGTGACTGATAGTTGGTCACATTTCGATTTTTGAATTGCTGTATTTTATTTCGAGTTGACGTTTCAAAAATTTCGGAACTTGATGCTGTGTTAAAATATTTGGATTGTTTTTCTTTTTTGTCGCAATATACATCGAAGTAAGCTCAACATGGCCTTATCAACGCTTCTTCGGACGTCAGGTAAGTACACAGCTATAATGATTGTTTTGCTATTACATAACCATACTTGTTTCAGGTTTTTTGCTCTCTACAGTTCTCTATATGGTTGAACCTTGTTGTCTTATCAGCAAGTTTTTGTTTTTCTCCCACTTGGCGTGTTCTAAGACCGACCGACCGCCCAAACAACCCTTAAGAGTGCAATTCTCATTTCTAAAATGTCTATCAGATGTAAAGAACAGTTGAATAAAAGGCAGTTCCCACTGTATTATTGATAAAATATTTATGTACACCAAAATGAGGTTCCATGTTACAAAAAAACAATGGGTTTTGTGTTTACCAGCATAATGTTTATATTTGCTTACTTACACATATATTTTTGTTGTTAAAGTAAGTATTTAACATTCTAATAATAATGGAAATTTTGTATCAAAATACGTAATTTTAGACTTATTTACATTCATAACAACTGGTTTAAAATGAGGAATAGGTATGCAGTCTGACTATAAAGGTTAAAAGAGTAAATTCAATGGATGAATGTCACACATCACACACACATTAAAATATAGAATAGTGAGGCTAGTTAAAAAATAAAATTCCAAAGCAATAAACCTAGTTTTAAGAGCTATTAATTAAAGAGTATTTAAGAACCGGTTTTGCTGTGGTTGTAATATTAGAAGCTACAGAAATATAACTGCATTTTAATTGTGTTTCTTAGAGAAGAAAGATCTGTCCTAGTTCGGCCTCGGAGGATTCCAAGTTAAAATATTGATAATTAAGCCTATTACTTGTGTAAAGTGTTTAAAATGTTACAAGTTGACAAGAACCTGAAAATAATACTTGGCTAGTAGTCCACCAGACTATACAGTTGGAAAATTTTCTGTGGGTGGAACAGGGCGACTGTTAGACCTCCATGTTCCTTCCTTTGTCCTTTGTGTTCCGGGGCCACGGTGTATCTTTCCAACAACCTGTAACCCTAGCAGGCAGTGGCCCTGGCAGGTACGACTGCTTTGTTGACATCTCTGGAAATGCGTTAACATGGCCTGTCGTAAATAGACGGACAGCCACATCCTTTACTAGTCTCTGAGACTTTAACTATGCTATAACAATCACATTTTAAATTACAGGATGCGGAAACCGGATGTTTATGCAACAAATTATGAAGCTAGCAACACAGGCACCCACACAGCGGCCTGTGGCTAGTATTGTTCCTGCCACCACACATCTGTTTAAGGAACTAAACAGCACTCCAATTATTAACTCTGTAAGTTACCTGGGGCCTAAGTCTGCTATTACAATAGTGTCACAATGGTCGATCACTGATCGCATAATGGTTAATTTGACTGACACTGACACTAGGCCCCTGTACTTCCCTCAAATTGCAAATAAACATGAATCTTATGGTAAAGCGAATCACTCGTGTGATGTAAGACGAGAATGACTAGCGTCAATACAAACTTTGTGTGATGAGCATGATTGTTTGTTGTGTCTGGGTGTGATTTATCTATAAAATGTATGTATTTATAAATTATATAAGTAAATAAGATATTTATTATTTATCTATAATATAAAAAAAAAATATCTTGGGACAACTCGCACACGGCTATCTGATCCCAAGCTAAGCAGAGCTTGTGTTATGGTAACCAGACAACTGATATACATACTTATATAATTTATAAATACATACATATTATAGATAAATCACACCCAGACACAGAACAAACAATCATGCTCAACACACAAAGTTTGTCCTGGGTGGGAATCGAACCCACGACCTCCGGCTCAGCAGTCAGGGCCACTAACCACTAGACCAACAGGCCCGTCAAACCCTGTATATCAGTTGTCTGGTTACCATAACACAAGCTCTGCTTAGCTTGGGATCAGATAGCCGTGTGTGAGTTGTCCCAAGATATTTATTAATAGGGTAGTTTCCATGGACAAAGTAATTACATTCTATTTAGTCCGTCTTTTAGATTATTCAAAAATAAGGGTCACATATTTTTTTTATTTATAAATTAGACCAAAAATGGAAATTATACGTCACTCGTTGCGAAAAATTGCAGCAACGCGTGACGTCACACGTAACTGGTCTAAATCTATGTCATTTTTATACTAATTTCCAAATAAAAAAAATACGTGTCTATTATTTTTTTTTTTAAACTTGCTTTTTGTATATAAAAAAAAACAGGGCAAGTGCGAGTTACAAACTTCCGGCATAAATGGCCATGGTCATAAGGTGAGATTTCCAGGTGGCCCTCAAAAATGGATCATGAAAGAAATTGAGTGAGGCTTTTGCCTAGCTGTGGGACAGTAAAGGATAAATAAAAAAAGAAACCAGCCAAGTGTGAGTCGGACTCGCGCATCGAGCATATTTGACCGGCGTAGACTTAAAGGCTTGATTTTTTCATAGCTCGAAGGGACCACAGACTCGAGTGTATGGTTTTAATTTCCAGAAATCTACAAGTATTGTATAGCTTGATTGATTGTCATGTGTTTGAAGTGCTTACAGTTTTTGCCCCACACTAGGAATTTCTCCTGTATCGTGGGTGCGTTTACAAAAATTTAAACTAACATACACACACAGCCAGACCCGGAACAACTACCTGTAGGTCATACATAAATTTGTTCCGTGCGGGGATCGAACCCGCGACACGCAGCGCAGCAGTCGCTCGCTCAACCACTGCGCCAACCGTGTCGTCATTTTGAAATTTACGTACCTAATATTTTCTGTGAATTTTAGCAATTCTTCTTTTTATTTCAGGTGCGTTCATTCCGTACGTCGCCGGTAATGGCGGGCCATCCTCACGACCACTCTAAACTGTGGGTGATAGAGAAGGGTGTGGCTGTTCTCTTGATACCCTTGGTGCCATTGGGTCTGCTCATCCCGAACAAAATTTTCGACGCGGCCCTCGCTATCCTCATCTGCGCACATTCTTTCTGGTAAGCGTCCGATAAATATAGTAAATAGGTTTTAGATTCAGCACTCAGTGTGAATGAGGTGCTCCCGACCAGACCATGAAGCCTCTTGCTGGAATATCCAGTGTTCTTTAACACTTTCGCTGCCCAGAACTTAGCGTATGAGTTTATTTTGGACTAATACGCTGAGTTCTGGGCAGCGCAAGTGTTAAAGGAATTAAAAACTCTTTGCTGAAAAAAAATATGGAAAATAAGTGTTCTCTTAGAAAGCTTAACAATTTAACCTGACCGACTGAGGTCTACAGTTTTTTTTTTAATGTAAAGAGGATATGCATAAGTACTTAATCAAGGTAAGGTTAAGGCAACTCTGCTTACCCCCGCAGAGAATATAGGCATGGTATCTCCGTCCAGTGCTTCCATTCCCATTCTTGATCGTCATCTTCCCGCCCTTACTCCTTTAAGCTGAGGGTCTTGGCACAACACATTATCTCATTCCTGGGGCTGATGTCCACCTCTTATAGCACTATTGCTTTACTCTAATCAATTTGGCAAAGGCCCATACAGGACTATATCTATCCCCATACTGGAATAAAATTGAAATAACGCTTCAAGGAACACATTGATGGCGTTCGACCGTTTGCCCATACAAACAGAAAACAAAGTATGGGACGTCCGGACATATCCCTTTGCGTCGATGAATCGATTGGGGCCAATTTGTGTTTGTTGTGATCCTTAATGGGGTAGCTGGCTTAACTACTTTAGTTATGACTATTTCTAGTCTATGGTATTTAATGATCTTAACGAGTTGTATTCTTAATTTTAGTAATTATAACTTAGAATAACATAACATAAACGTACGTAAAGTAGTGTGAGGAAACGTTTTGTATTTTTTTTATGAATATTTCCAATCAAAAAACAACCTGACACTGATCTGCAAATTCCATAACGTAAAAAAGACTAACTTCGCGGTTACTGGTCCTCATGGTGCTTCTACCTGAAGAGGTAGGAGGTGCCTTGTTCCTATCCTTTTTTTTCCATTCCTCAGGGGCATGGAAGCCTTGGTTGTCGAGTATGTGCGGGTGCTCCTAGTCGGACCCTTCATTCCTAAAGTAGCGATGGGCATCATCTACTTCCTTTCCGTATCCATGCTTGGAGGGCTTTTCTACCTCGTCTTCAACGATATCGGGCTATGCAGAACTTTTTGGAGGATCTGGAGGAACATGAAAAAGCCCAAGTATGTGAAGAGGAAGGGCAAAGGCGGCGGCAGGAAATGCTCTTAGATCAAGGTTTTTTTTGTTCGGTTCTTGGTAGTGCCATAGACAGCGCCGGCTCTAGCCCTTGATCAAGGTAGAGCGAGATTGTCAAATGGCCTCCTTAGATCGAAGATTTCACTTCGCATAAATTCTAGTTTGGTTTTATGTAAAAAAAACCACTATTTTTTTAAATTTAGTAAAGTCTCTTTTTATTGCTAATAACAGTTATTGAATTTAAAAGAAATATCTCTAATTTTATTTGGGATTGGAAATTGTTTTTCACATTTGGCATTCGGCGCCCCTTGCCATCGGGCGCCTAAAACGACCATACTTCTTGCTCTACCCCAAGACCGACGCTAGCCATAGAGTATATAATGTATATTAACACGCCTGTATTCCCCAAAGGGGTCGGCAGAGGTGTGTAGTAGTCATGGGCGAATTTGGTATGTTCTGGAATACCGATAGTAACTTTTTATATCGGACCCATTTCGAAATGAGTTCCCAGAGACGGTGTAACATAATGCAAGACCTCGTATGTCACGGGGTGAACATGATGCAAGGCCACGACACTGAATATTTTTTGTATAATAATCTTATATATAAAATTCTCGTGTCACACTTTTCGTTGCCATACTCCTCCAAAACGGCTGGAGCGATATGAACAAAATTTTGTGTGCATATCGGGTAGGTCTGAGAATCGGCTAACATCTATTTTATCATGCCACTAACTGAGCAGCGGGTGAAACCGCTGGGCACAGCTAGTATAAAATAAAATAGGTAAGCAACCAACCAGGCTCATATAAATTTTCTTAAAAATCCATTAGTATATCCGAAAAAAAAAAAACAATTTGAGTAGAATATATAAATAATATATCTGAAGAGATACGACGACTTAACATTTGATGAATCAGCTGCGCGTCAGTTCCTATACAAAGTTCCGTTTCTTCATAGTGTAGTTCAGCTTCTTGGTCCGAAAGACCACACGGTTCCGGCAAAAGATGTAAAATGGATGGGTTTTAGTCAGTAAAACACTCCCTTCAGCTCCGCCTATAGCTGGAGAAATTATTTGAGTATTTCCCATTTGAAAAAAGAGGGGTACCCCCCTCGATAAGACTCCACCAGTAGCAAGCAATGGTCTGAAAAATTTATGACCGTGCAGTAAAAGATTATTTCAATGCTAACCGTCTTGTGGTAGCAAGCACGACTGCCAAGTACGAGGTATTGGGTTAGATTTCCAGATCGAGCAAAGTTTTATTTTGTTGTTCCATCTGAAATTTCTCAGTAGCAACCACGTCGTTGATTTGATCCCGGTATATGGCAATAGGGCTCGTCTGCTACATGGTACTTAAATTTTAACTGGGGAAATATGTATGCACCCTTAGGTACACCTCTGTTTCACACTTCGCGGATTACAGGCGTGATGTTATAGTACCTAGATTGATAACTGATTCTGTGAATTTCTCTTGCAGGGGACTGGAAGCCATCGCCATAGATTACGTTCGTCCCAGTGTTGTAGGGCCCATTCTACCCAAAATTGCTCTCGGGCTTGTGTATCTCATCTCCATAGCAACCCTTGGCGGTCTTTTCTACCTCATCAGCCACGATGTGGGCATCGGTAACACTATCAGGCAGATCTGGGCTATCAAGGCTGACCGCCAAAAATCATAAATTTGTATGGACAACTGAACTACGCTAGTTAGATTAAAGTATTACTGTCTAGTTAACGGATATCTGGCTTATCAAGTTTCAGAAAAAAAATGTAGATCGTTGTCTTTCTAAAACTTGATATGTCTGTGTGCGGCGATTCTGCCCGCATCTATTGCATTATATAACTACGCAGGAGGCTGCAATTTTGTCTTTCGGCCATGCTACCAAGGTCTTGTGTGCTATGACTGCTCGACAGTTAAACTCGGCAACAACCAACGCAATTTGATCATTCATTTGATTATAAAAGGTTTCTTTTGAAGTTTAAAAATGAATGTTCGATATTAATCTTGAATTGCTGGGTTCACCGGCACGTCAGGGTAGTCTGCGAAAATTTTGACATTGGTACGTACTTAAATGCGCAAGATTTCGAAATGTCGTCGTTTAAACGAGCTTATTGTTTTATTGTTTACCGTTGAATAATTTTGTTCTTATAAATTTGTAATTTTATGCGCCTTCTGGTGGGATTTTATTTATTGTAGAATAAATAATAGTTGCGAAATGCTTCGTTTTATTTATGATTTTTACTTTTATACATAAACATTACACAACACACTCAACTATAAAAAATAATAATAAAACTTATGCATAAAAACGGGCTCGTCATGGGCGTGATGTTAGTTTTTCTAGCGTCCGATCCTATCTACGATATGGCGGTCTGTCAAGTTATTGTCTGTACGATTATGAATGAAGTGACGTTGACGAATAACTACCACTATCCGGGTGACTCCATCAGACATAATTATTATTTCAGGTTGTTAACGTCTAGCTAACGGCGGGTACTTGTATAGCCACAACCAATATAGCCAGGATTATTCAGCAACTTGCCTTGAAAAAGTTCTGTACTACAAGTATGTGCTCGACCCAGTCCTCGGAAAACCATGTTACGCTGTACTAGGATCAGTAGTTCGTCAGTGTCAAGACTATTGCACCAATAAGTCTGATGTAATTGTGATAGACCGATCAGCCCGCCTCGTAGAAATAATAATCGATGTTACTATCCCACATGACGAGGACCTCGTCAAATGTGAACAAGAGAAACACGTAAAATATTTCGTCCCGAAACAACATATGGAATGTGAACTCTGCTATCATTGTGCCGATTGTCGTAACGGCCAATGGCCTGATAGCCAAGAGCACCGACAACTATCTATCGAAGCTCTCCTTAGGCGCTTGGATCAAGGTCCTGATTCAGTAGACTCGACGGGCCTGTTGGTCTAGTGGTTAGTGGCCCTGACTGCTGAGCCGGAGGTCGTGGGCTCGATTCCCACCCAGGACAAACTTTGTGTGGTGAGCATGATTGTTTGTTCTGTGTCTGGGTGTGATTTATCTATAATATGTGTGTATTTATAATTTATATAAGTATGTATATCAATTGTCTGGTTACCATAACACAAGCTCTGCTTAGCTTGGGATCAGATAGCCGTGTGTGAGTTGTCCCAAGATATTTATTTATTTACTTGATCTCTCATCCGAAAAAAAGTATACCATACTATTTTTATATTTTATTTAAGAAATTAAAAAAAATAATGAGTATCAATGAAGAATAATAAAACTTCTCAGAATCGTCTAAGTGTTCCGCAGTATGTTAAAACTGTACTTGGTCACGTGTGCTCATGAAGCCCTCATAAATCCCTTTTATTTTCGTGTCAAACTTTACTATTTCTCGGCTATTGAGCCTGGCCGTTCTTCCTTCTTTTTCTAACTGATTCAAAAGACTCAATGCTCTCATCTTAGCCTGCTCATTATGATCATCCTGGGTTTGTGGAGTTATAGACTGAACCTGAAGGTTGGGTTCCAAAATATGTTTTATAAACTCCAAATTATGTTCTGGGTATTCCAAATTACTTTCGTAGGCACCCTCTTTAGGTTTGATAGGTTCCGAAATACTTTGCTTGTGTTTTGGCGTTTCTTCAAGTCGATGGACAGGTGTCTGATTTTGTTCATGACTGAAAAAATTTAAGAGATCGTTTTTTCTCATCTTCCGCACATTTTGGAGTAGTTTTGATCGTAATAAGCTTAAGTTTTGAGGTAACTGGAACAATGATCTTAAGTTAAATAATCAGATTAATCTGGAAACCGACGATTGACCGACGGTTACGCCCTACTCTCATCGCTTTGAACAGTCTTTAAGCTGGGAAGTACGTGGGGAAACAAACTCCCCAGCAACTAACATATTCTGCTCCCTTCTGTTGACGACAAGACAGTTATATTTTACTAGTTTTCGCCCGCGTTAAATTTGGGGTAACACAGTTCCCCTTGCGCCTTAGGTATTGATTTGTAATAGCATCGCTAAGTTTTCCCTTTTCTTCCCTCTTTCTCCCTCACATCCCACTTTTACATAACGACGATGACGACATTAGCCTATGTCCGTCTCCAGGTTCCCAACTATCTCTGTACCAAAATTCATCAAAATCGGTTTAGCCATTAAAGCGAGAAGAGGTAAACAAACAAACTCACTTTCGCTTTTATAATATTAGTAAAGATTGACTCAAATAACTTTGCCACTGCCACGACCTCGTCTAAGACAGCTAGCAGGTGAAACTTAATTTGCCACACAGCTCCACAGTCACACCCTTCGGCCGTAGAGACAGCACCACCCCAAATGTTTTCCCTTTGATTCGAAATCGGATTACCCCTGTGGCCTTGGCGGTAGTTAATGATGGGAAAGAGCAGCTTACTAGAATTGTCTGAACGAGTCAATCTGTAGGAACTAGGAACAAACAACATTTAAACATAAAAAGCAAATCATCATGTTATGTTCCTGCGTTGTTTGTATGTCCCACTTGGGTGCTGGGTTGATGCCTTCCCCATATCCTTATAGGTAGGTACTTACTCCAGTTATTTTCGTCATAATTATGTTACTAAATATTGTAATGAATTAAGAGATAAAAATACCTCATCTTCTACAGAAAAATTTAAATAATCCTCTGTTACAGTACTCTTCATACTGGTTGCGCCAAATCTGTGAAAATATAATAATGTCGAATAATTTATTTTCTTAGACACATTTTTTTGTACACAAGGAGCTGAATTTTCGTTTTATACGTCAACCTCGGTGTTCTTAGTGGCTAGAAGTAGCATATAATTATATTGTTACAAAGACCAGTCATGTTTGATTCCCAATTAATAGAGGGCGATAGCTGGGACTGTGCCGATTTTAGAAGGAATACAGCAATAACCACCAGTCCATGGAATTAACCATACATTTTAAACCTAATCTCTTCAAATTTCGAGTGAATCGGTCTTAGGTTAATCTTCAAGGTTAATTTGCTAAACCCTAGGCTGCACCATCGATTGCGGCCTAGCGCGGATTGAATCGATGGTGGTATTTAGTTTTTTAAAAAACCAGACAAGAGTAAGCCAGACCCCGGACCGAGGGTTCCTCTCCAACTTGCGACATAAACGGCCATATCTTTTGCCTGCGTCTATGCAAGCAAAAGATAAAGGGTTGATAATTTTTACAGCAAAGGGGCCATAGATATTGAGTACTTATTTGGTTTTAATTTCAACTCGATACCTCCACGCGTTCCCGAGAACAAGGGTCTTGACAGACACAAACAGACAACAAGTGATCCAATAAGGGTTCCGTTTATTCCGGAGGCACGGAACCTTAAAAATAACCTTACGTACGTAACCTTAAAATCTAGGAGCTGATTCTCAGCAGTTCCGCTTGAGACACTATTATCATCATAATTTTCCTGCCTTTGTCCCATTTTATTTGGGGTCGGCGCAACACGTTTTCTTCTTCCATTCTCTCCTATCAGACGTCACGGCATCATTTACTCCTTTCTCTTTCATATAATTCCTTTACACAATCCATCCATCTTTTCTTTGGCCTTCCTCTCGCTCTCCTTCCAGATCCATCACTCTTTTAGTCACATTGTGCTTCGTCCCTGCTCATTATTATGTGCATACCAAGATAAACTTCCGCTAATATACTCATTCCTTACTTATTCTATTCTTGTCCGTTTGAGACACTAAACTTACAAAAATACAATTTCGGTGCATTAAATAAAAAAATTACCTGCGGTAATGTGCTGGTCCTCCTTTACGTCTTTTAGGCTTTTGAACATTTTGAAGACTGAAAACTGGCAACATTACGATCCTTGGTGGGCAGTTTACCCCAGTGTTGCAATTTGACGGAGTTCCCAAGCCTGTTTGGGGTGATGGGGTTGGGTGTGTCCCAATCAACTTATGTTGCAGTCTCGAGTCCTTATTTTCCTGATCTATAAGTTTCAGTATTTGTAGCAGCTGTTCTTGTTTATTTGTAACAAGAACAGCTAATTTAATTGGAAAAGGTTGTCTGGAAAAGATCGCTTTTAGCGATAAGAACGCCCAATGTGTCACCCTACTTATAAGTTGTATACTGTTATTCTTGTCATTGGTATGGTGTACATAATAAAGAATATTCTATCTATCTAACTTTCTGAGGTGCCGATGTCCAATCCATAGGCCATATAAAAAATTGTGGCATATCCGTGAAATATGTTAACGGCGGTACCCTCGGTGTCGACACTGTCGACGTCCATTCCTTGTTGGATAAGAAAACCAGGTAATCCTTCACCTTTAAAGAAAGCGGCTGTTCTATAAATATACATAGTATTTATGGCTAGATGAATGCCAAATTGTGAAAATAGAATGATCTGGCTAAGGAGGCGGGCAAAATGGGTTGAGTTGAGTGGAGTGCGTTTTGGGCTCGCAAGATGTTCAGATACAACCAGCCCTGGTTTTTCAGCCTATTTATTTGTAGGGTGTAACAGAAAAAGCGCAATTCGTCCTTTTCAGGGTATCATACCACAAAAGGAAAAACGGCACGGGCTCACAATTCTGTCGCAGATATGAGCGTTGTCACACAGTCACTTTACCGCTCATACACACACACACAACGGGCCGTTAATCCGGAACGTGCTCGGCTCGACCTGAAAGTGTCTCCGGATGGTTGTCAGCTGACTCGGTAGCTCGCGTCTGAGCAACCTCTGTCGCCGTCACCCGCTGGGCCTCCTCCAGGCCTAATCCGGGCTTCCAGGTAACCGGAGATCTAACCTGGCTGTGACAGACCGCCAAGGTGGCGTGAAGCAAACAGTGTTAAGTAAGGTTGATTGTTGTTGGGAGGTGCAGTGATGTCCAACCATTTTTTTTTAAAGTGTACTCGCCACCCGACCGCCCACCGTGTACAGGAATACTTACTATCGTATGTTGAAGGCTCATCGGTAGTTGACTCCGTCTCCTCGGTAGTGGATTCTTTCTCTTCGGTAGTGGACTCTTTCTCTTCGGTAGTGGACTCGATCTCTTCGGTAGTGGACTCCGCCTCTTCGGTAGTGGACTCCGCCTCTTCGGCAGTGGACTCCGCTTCTTCGGTAGTTGACTCCGTCTCTGCGCTAGTTGGCTCCGTTTCTTCGGAGGTAATCTCATTTTTCTTCTTTTTGGAAACAGAAATCGGAGCGCAAAGGCAGTCTTTGGTCTCTCTAGACTTTGGTGGACAGCCGCACTTTGTAAACATGGTACCAGGGACTGGTGCTGTCGTGTTGTACACTGGAGTCCCTTTCTCCGAATAGTGTGAAATATAGCATACCAGCTGTCTACACTAAAAAATAAAGATTATTATTGTTGTTAACGATTTAAAAACAGGTGTTCTAGAAGCCATTTTTCGGTTGGAAAATCATGAAATAACTCCTTAGGCTTGGCGCCCATTATTGGCATCGGCAAGGAAAAGGATCCTTCGGCATCCTACATGCAAGCGCACACTGTCGCAAAGTTAGCTTTGGTATGCTGCAACGTTCTTAGGGATGACGAGGCTTCCTCAAGCACCGTCCTGTAGGTTGCCGAAGCGTCTCAATATCGTATTTCTCGTCAAAACAGTCTCAGAGTTGTTACAAGCTAGTTGCCTGAGTTTTATTTAATATTAATGGTGGACTGGGATCTAGCGCTCATAGCACTCTACTCTCTACTTCTTCAGCATAGCTCTTGCTGAAGAAGTAGAGAAACACCGGCGTACCGAAGGATGCCGAAGCACCCCGAAGCATTCTCAAGGCTGCCGATACAGCAGCCTCAAGCATACCGAAGCGGTATTTTTGTTATTACGGCTAAATATAATGGAAATTTCTACTTTATTGCCATTATGTTAATGTATATTGCTATTGCAATGGAAGGGAGTCTCAGCGTATGTCTCATCCATATTCCTACTCATTACTTACACGTTCACAGAAGTTCACGGTCTACGGTGACCGGGATTCATTTTGCGCTGATTTACCTGCGTTGTGCATTTTGTTGTTGCATCAAATAAATTATCTATCTAAGTTATAATCACTTGCATCATGCTGACCTGTCGACCTTTATATAAGTAAACTACGGAGCATCCTATGTGCGTGACGGCTCCCACCAACAACTTAATGTAAAGTATAGATTGTCTTCTAATTATCTGTGCTTCATCATCTTCACGTACTCCAAATCTAAAAGTGTAATAAAGGACATAAAAAGCTATTGACCGCGGCTTCGCCTGTGAATCATCAAAATTCGTACAAGTATGAGAGTTACATAACAGACAAAAATAGTAATATTTTCACATTATCCTTAATCCCTAATATAATAAAAGCGAAAGTGAGTTTGTTTGTTTGTTACGTCTTCACGCCTAAATGGCTAAACTGATTTTGATGAAGTTTGGTACAGAGATAGTTGGGACCCTGGAGGTATTTTTTAAAAAAGATTGAGATTTGAGGGAGAAAGAGGGAAGAAAAGGGAAATCTTAGCAATGTTATTACAATAAATAAGGCGCAAGGGCAAAAACTACAGTTATCAGGTACCTGTAAATCAGGAAAGGGGAACTGTGTTAGCCCGAATTTAACGCGAGCGAAGCCGCGGGCAAAAGCTAGTTTAACATAATTATGTACACAGCATAAAATAATAAAAAAACTAAACTCTGTGCCTCACGGTTGCGCCAAAGAGCCAAAACACGTTGAGCAACTAGTGCCCGATGCTTTTTTTGTAGGTACCGCTGTAGGGACTGTACATACGGTTTTAAATCAGGTGAACTGAGTATTTCTTCTGGAGTTGTCGCCTGTGCAGCAGCATTCCACAGGGGTATCATTTCTTCTATGACTGCCTTATCGCTGGTATCCAAAAGGTATGTTTCAGTGTCAATATGCATGAAAGCCATTATTGGATCCGTGAATTTCTCTTAAAAATAAACCATAATTTTAAAAAGACTTAAAAAAAAATTCACTGATTATTCGGAGACGCTTGGTCTGTTGTGTAAAGCGTAATATTTCACCTCAGCAGCTGTCACGAAAGGCTGTCTCACCTTAGCAACTTATTCTAACTAGCTGTTCCACGCGGTTTCACCCACGCTGCTCAGCACCTGTTGGTCGTAGCGTGATGTTATATAGCCTATAGCCTTCCTCATGAAATGGAACATCCAACACTAAAAGAATTTTCCAATTCCAACCAGTAGTCCCTGAGATTAGCGCGTTCAAACAAACAAACTCTTCAGCTTTATAATATTAAGTATAGATTACTTCTAACTAACTTTCGCCCGCGACTTCGTCCGCGTGGCATAGTTACTTTGATTGATGACTTGATGATCGATTAAATGTATCTTTCTCTCCCCTTTTCTTCCCTCTTTCTCTCCCCTTTATCACTTTTTTTTTTTAAATTAGCCTATGTTCGTCTCCGTCAGGGTCCCAAGTTAGGCGTGAAGACGTAACAAACAAACTCATTTTCGCTTTTATAATATTAGCTCTTTCGCTGCCCAGAACTCAGCGTATGAGTCCAAAATATATGGTACTAGCTTTCGCCCGCGGCTTCGCCCGCGTTAAATTTGGGGTAACACAGTTCCCATTGCGCCTTATTGATTTGTAATAGCAACGCTAAGTTTTCCCTTCTCTTCCCTCTTTCTCCCTCACATCCCACTTTTTTCAAAAAAATATTAGCCTATGTCCGTCTCCTGGTTCCCTACTATCTCTGTACCAAAATTCATCCAAATCGGTTCAGCCATTAAAGCGTGAAGAGGTAACAAACAAACAAACAAACAAACAAACAAACAAACAAACAAACTCACTTTCGCTTTTATAATATTAGTAAGGATAATACGGACTAGGCAGTGAAAGGGTTGGTAAGGATTTCAAAATCATTCTCCTGCCCCCATCCCAAGTTTTTTCTTCTGCTTTCACACTCTTCTATTATTAGTTATTTCATTGGACACGGGAGGTGGTTCTTCCAATATCAGCCTTCACACAGTCCATCCATCATTTCTTTGGTCTTCCTCTTCTACTATTATCTAGATTTTTACTCAACACTTTCCTCACGAGATTTTCTCCATTCTTCTGCATCACATGCCCATACCAAGAAATTGATTACCAAACTAATTTTCAGTCACCGGCCCTACTTTCAGACTTCCTCTTATGCATATAATCTTCCGCACATCCATCTTAGCATTCTTAGCGACGTGTAAATGCCTTTCATTCATCCCTTTTGTGGCCCAACATCCTGATCCTGAACTCGTAGCCGTACAATGAGACTAAATCATAGCGAAGCGATGCGATTCCCGAAGTAAAGGCTACCAAGTTCTGCTGATGGCGAAAATTGAAAAAAAAAAATTCTTTAAATCTTTCCTCTCATAAGGATTTTTTTCCTGTATCGTGGGTGCGTTGACAAACATTTAAACTTACATAAACAAACAGTCAGACTACCATCAGGCAATACAAACATTTATGCGTTCCGTGCGGGGATCGAACCCGCACACGCAGCGCAGAAGTCAATCGCTCAGCCACTGCGCCAACCGTGCTACTATATTTTGGACTAGCTGTTCCTCGCGGTTTCACCCACGCTGCTCAGCACCTGTTGGTCGTAGCGTGATGTTATATAGCCTATAGCCTTTCTCATGAAATGAACTATCCAACACTAAAAGAATTTTTCAATTCCAACCAGTAGTCCCTGAGATTAGCGCGTTCAAACAAACAAACAAACAAACTCTTCAAGCTTTATAATATGATGAAGTATAGATACGTGACGGTTTAGAAGGTTTGTTTGTATTGAAAGCAGCTATTGATTCATATAGGCTTAATCTGTGGTTTGCCTAATAATTCAAATCCTTTTGACATTGACGCAGCTATCTCTACATGCAAAATAAAAGTTATTTCGTTAACTTACTGGTAGCAGCGCAATTATGGTTGTGTTCTTCCAAGCACTGTTTTGCCATAATATCTGCAATTTTCGCCAAGTCGTTGTCCCAAGACTGTATGCAAAAAAATATTGTTCTACACACTGTTAACATCTTTGACAATTTATTAATTGATTAACTTAGTCTTAAGTAACCTAACCTAAGAAATAAGTATTTTGCTATCAACAACCAAATTCGATGGGCCGTCTTTTTTAACGTGTGGTTAATGCCTAAGCTAATGTCAGAGTTGTTATGCCGCTCATGTGCCTCTGACTTGTCTTAACATTCCGTCGAAATCTAAGTCTAAGTATCTCTCAGCAATGTTCTCGGTGAGCCGTTTCGGCATAGTCGAGTGGCATTTACATCTGGTTTTGCGTACCAGGCTGTGCTGTATAAACCTCCCGTATTCACTTACGATTCGATTCGACAAGTCGTATATTTTTCTTTTTTGACATTATGAAAGCGATTTGGATAAACATACGAGTTTCCGAATCGAACCGTTACAGGGAGCCTGCTGATGTAACGGTCCCCACCGTTATTCCTGCAGGTAAAAAAAATGTATTTGTGTACGCTCGAAGACTTAGGAATACCTACATACACGTAAGCGTACACTATAAACCGCGTTCAGCTATAAACCGTTATCAAATCCGGCCCCCGTACCTAATACTGAATATTTTTTTTTATGGAAATACTAAATAACACGTAAAGTGTTATTTAGTATTTGACCTGGGAAACAATAGAACATCCTTCTCAATAATATAAATCAAGTAGAATCACACCTAATATTAAAAACTGTTTTCTACTTACTACTTGCATCATTCCATAGGCTTTTGGCAACATTTTCTGGTCTTTTCCTACGATTTTACCGTTGGCTGCTGCAGACCTCACACTGTGGTGAAAAATATCTTGGATTGGGAAAGCAACGCTAAAGAATTAATCAGGGAAGAAAAGCAAAGGGATGTCATAGTTTCCATTTCCCCAGAAACGGTCATCTACGCACAGAAAATTATCACAATGCGCTCTGTACATCGTGCCGAACCTCAAATGGGCCACCCAGGGTGGCCCATATGAGGTTCGCCCGAGTCACTAGGTGAGGGTGTGGTGAGGGTGGCCCACCCTCACCACACCCTCACCTAGTGACTCGGGCGTTAAATCCGCCTCGGCTGCAATGACAAAGTTTCCTCACTTGAGACAAAATGTACTATTTTTAATCATATAAAAATAATATTGAAATCGGTCTACAATTAACGGGGCATTAACTAATTAACGCGTCATAATGCGTCCTTCCTTTTTGTATGGATGTCGTTTAAAAAACTGCATCTACCACAATTGAGTTAGTTATATGGACATTCAATACGACAGAAGTATCTTATTCTATTATAATAGTAAATTCTATATTAGGGCTGGCAACACTACCTGAAAAAAAAAACTATTTGGTAAGTACATACCTGTTTATGAACTCTAGTACTTCAATGATACCTTTTTCAGTTAAAGGGCATAATTTCGATATTTCACAATGGTTTACTGGTTTGCCCTGCAGAGAGGAAGAAGAGAGAGTTACATAATACATGTAAATACAAGTTGTTACATCTCTCCTTCATCGTCTGATTACCACCACAACCGTTGACAATCTGTCTTACCAAGAGGTATCGTATAAACCAGTACTGAGTTGGGGAAGTCTAATGTTTTAGCAATTAATTACACACACTAAATGAATTAGAAGAAATATTTATACAACTAGATAGGTATATTATTTTTACAACTCATTATTTTCCTGCCCTTGTCCCATTCTACTTGGGGTCGGCGCAACACGTTTTCTTCTTCCATTCTCCCCTATCAGACGTCACGGCAACATTTACTCCTTTCTCCTTTATATCATTCCTTACACAGTCCATCCATCTTTTCTTTGGCCTTCCTCTCGTTCTCCGTCCATCAACATTCAGAACCATCACTCTTTTAGTCACATCTCCTTCATTGTTTTTACAACTAAATATGTATATCTGTTTATCAGTAGACGCTTCATCCCTGCCTCCAGCTGAAGCTCCTGGCTGACATTTGTAGATCTTTGACAGTCGTTTTAGATAGTCGGATCGCGAAAGACTGACAGCCTGTCCCTTATCGTATCGTCGGTATCGTTTTATCTAGTACTAACTGAGCTGTGGAGATCAAAAGGGCAGTCGCTCCATGAAAAAACCTTTATTCAGCTGCATCCGGTTAGACTGGAAGCCGACCACAACATAGTTGGGAAAAGGCTATGCAGACGTTCCATGTAAAATACTGGTTTTCCATTACATTCAGTTGAAATGAGGAGGGACGAAGCACATGTGACTAATAGAGTGATGGATCTGAATGTTGATGGACGGAGAACGAGAGGAAGGCCAAAGAAAAGATGGATGGATTGTGTAAGGAATGATATGAAGGAGAGAGGAGTAAATGATGTCGTAACGTCTGATAGGGGAGATTGGAAGAAGAAAACGTGTTGCGCCGACCCCAAATAGAATGGGACAAGGGCAGCAAAATGATGATGAGTTACATTCAGTTAGTTTGGAAGCTGACCCCAATATTATAGTTGAGTAAAGGTTGGTCATAAAAAATGTAAATCCTTACGCTGTATTCACACGCAACATGTTTGGAATAGAGGGGGTTGAGGCACAATGACTTCTGAGCTTCGCAGTATCGAGCCGAGAATTCTGCTTCCTTTACGTCATTTGGCATTTCTGGCAGTTCTGCATTATGCGTAGACTTTAGAAATGAGAAGAATGCACATAGAACTGCGTATTTTCGGGCCTAGAAAAGATGGAATTGCTATGTATTTGGCGTATGCGCAATTATAGTTTACAAAATTTACAGAAGTGTTGTGTGATAGAAAATAATAACATAACGGATATACCTAATCTAGCAGTGTACACTTCATCAATTATGTTTATTCCTAAGTGGGTGCGAGCGTATTGCCACCGGTCAGTAATAATTTCAGACAATCAAATCATTTTTTTTGCAATAATTAGAGATGGAGAAATAGGAGTGAGCCACGCACATTTTGCCTGATAATAGGCATGCAAAATTTACATATATGCCTCTGTATCCATCCTTTTGCAAATTGCCTCAGCTTGTGGTTGCCACTTTAAAAGTCAAGTCATTACTTAAAGACACTTTTTTTTTAAATATTGCTACTTCAACTTGGTTCATTTTTTGCTTATTATAGTCTACAGATCCTTTTTTTTCAATTGTTTGTTGATGGAAATACATTATGATGGTTTTTTGTAAATTCCTCCATAACGATTTCGCAACGACAGACTTCGGTATATAATTTCGATTCGATACCTTCACGCGTCCCGAGATAAAGGGTATTGTCAGACAGACAGACGGAGAGACATTGCTAAAAACATTGATTGATTGGCGGTGCAAGCTTTAGTGTTGTTAAAAAGACAAAGTAATTATCAGTATAACAAAAACTTACATAGAGAACTCGTTTCATGATGTAGGTATGTGCTTTTATTTAAATATGTTTTATTCCTTAAGCCTCGGTCGGTATAGTTGGTTATAATAACAAACTATTTTAAAACTAAAATCAATTTTGATTTATTGTTTCAGCTTCTTTGAAATAAGCGTTGTTTTATCGGTCGGTGAATAAATAAAAGAATAACTTATAATATCAATAAAATATTTATTATTTATAACAAAAATAATAATTTAAACTACGTACTAAGGTCGATCACAGACGAGCAACACTTCGTCTGTAAACCCTAATTCAAAACGTATGTACTTATTTTGTGTCAATTTTTATGTATGAAGTTGCCTAACTAATTTCATAAAATAACATTACGCATGAAATTACGAACAGTAGGTACTAATTTTGTAATTATTTAAATGTCTTATTCTACATAAATATTCCATGAACGCCAGACCTGCGTTTATTTATGAAAATTGAAACATTCACCGATAAATAAAATTCTTGACTTGACTTATTTATTTAATGGCGTTTGTGGAAGGAGACACCACAATTTTGCCAATATCACGTAGGTACTATGGTAGACAATCAAACGCTGGAGACTATATCAGTAATTATTATTGATAAATAGAACACAACAAAGAGTTTAAATGATTTTAAAAAAAATAACAAACAAATACTGAACCATTTTCTGCACAGACATTTAGGACACAGTGTTCAAAGAGCGAAAAAAAAAGTTAATAGTTGTTATAAATTACAACTTTATTTTATTAACTTCAACAAACTTACACAGTTTATATACAAAACGAGAGAACACAAGGGAGAGGAGACATTTAACGGATGTGGGACGAGGGATATGAGGGGGAATAATTTCGTGCAAAGAATTAAATTCTTTTTTGGTTGGGTATTTTGACCACACAAAGTTTCAATGGAAAAGGTGACAGCTATTTAGCAAACCTGTGTTACCTGCATACTACCATGACGTCTTAAAGTAGAACTTATTCCACTGAGGGAAAGAGACAGAGCTATACAGGGTGTCTAGCACCATGTCTTTCCCTCAGTGGAATAACTTCTGCTTTAAGACGTCATGGTAGGCCTACTGATATCTGTTAAAGAAATTACGTCCAACTTTGATCTCACCTATATATTTTGATAGAAAAGTTTCAACGTTCAACAAATATATAAAATGACGTTTATCTAGCATAGACAGGATTTCCCTCCAACTGTACATGCCATAAAGCAAAATGGTTTTTTTCTAAAATAACAATTAAATTATTGGATAACTTTCTACTACCCTGACTGTGAATGTGTAAAGTAAATGTTTGTCCAAGCCATACATAAAATGTATTATATTTTATAGTAGGCCAACTATAAAACTGCAACCACATTTCATAAGTGAAATGAAACAACATAGCTATTTTTGATATTTCTTCAAAGTTAAGGTCTTAAATTTATCTCATACAATCGTTACGTCAAATTATTCAGCAATACTTTCGTCAATTATATCTTTGAATATTTCTTTTGATTTACGAGTCTATACAATGTGTCCGGTCATGGACTAGCGATATCCTAGATACTTATGTAACGAGTGTTTTAACCACTCTGCACGACAGAATTTTGACACATGACACATCAGCTGAATCGGTGGGGTGACGCGAATTGTCATGAAATTCAAGAATTTTCATCAGTTTACAGCATTCAATTTTGTTATTAAAAATAAGTCACCGGGGCTGTTTCATATGATAAGTTTGAGGTTTATATTTCCAAAAACCTCATAAGGTCGATAAAACGGCGTCAATCTATTGGTAAATGTGTGTAAAATACATATTACGGGTGAGGGTGTAACCCTTCCAAAAAGTAGGTACTTTAAAAACGCTGGAAGTAATGCACATACACAAGACAACCCTTTGATAATAAAATCGGAAATCCAAAATAAAAACATTGACATTCCATCTGCATTCTTATTTTTGCCATTAAATATATAAATTCAAAATAACACACGATACAAATCTCGACAAAAAATACTAAAAACTGTGTTGCAATATGACATTTCTTAGTGCTGACCGTAAATCTAAGTTTCATCATTACGATTAAAAAGTTGCATTCAACCTAATCGATAATCGTTATCGAGTAAACTTTAAAAAAAAGTTTTGGGACCATTGAGGAATTTACCTATGGAGATTGCATATTATTCTACTATTGATATTATAGTTGTTCAAATATCTATGATATCGATAAGAAAAGAAAGACAACAACATTTTGTCACGTGATTTTTTGTTATGCTATAATTATTTTCTTATGCGCCAAGATTTGAGGTACATTTTGCTGTCAAACGGTTTCGCGGTAAAAGATTTTGGTTGTTTTTTTGAATGACGATGAATGAAAATGGCGGCCATTTTTGTAGGAGGTCATGCTAATTCTGTAGGTAACTAGTCAGGCACCCCAGCCGGCACAACCATACCGTACCGCACCTAGAAAGCCATGCCTCCGCAGTAGAGCCTTGTTTTAGACGGGCAGGGACTCCGCACACATCGGGGCCCTAAAATATTGATATAGACACCTGACGCCCGACGCCCGATGCCTGTAGCGGCTTGGATTGAGGAGCGCCTCACTTCCCCCGCTCTAGACGAAGCGGGGGGGAGTGTCAGGGTTATGCAATAGAAGGAGCATGGGTGGGTTTTAGTCAGTACTAGTCTGACACTCGCCCCCGTTCTGCCCAGAGCGGGGGAAGTTAATTGACGATTTGCCACCCAAAAAAAACCCCGGTACACGACATCAAGAAAAATCAAGGTTCAAAATGGACTCATTTTGAACCAGGAGTTTTCTTGGTGTCGTGTTTCCATCTCAATTGTGCTCTTCCTCTATAGGCCATTTTTACCCCAAGGCTTCCACTCCAAGAACACTTTGGCCTACGAGCCATGTTTTAGGAAAGAATGAATACGCTTTTCAAATAACCAATCCAACCAAACAATTTTGTCGAACAAATGTAATTTTATCTTAGCTGATTTTTTTAATGTGCTTACCAAGATCATAATTGGCGCGTTCTATATTCAACCTTATTTATTTCTATTTGCAATTCACATTCAAATAGTAGGTACAAAACCAAATTATTAATAAAATAGCAAATAAACATTTTAATTTAAATTATAACAGCGAACGCATTCCTTTTTTGAATTTTTATCTGAAAATAAAATTGGCGCGAATTTAGCCATAGATCAGTTTGTACTGTTTGTTGTTGAATCGGTTTTAGTGGCGTAAAAAATATTACAATCAATATTTATAGTATTTTACACGTGATACAAAATTAATTTTTATTTTCATCTATCAATTTCTGATATTCCTTAATTTAATTATTCGAGTTGATTGATTTACAGGAAAATAATCGATTGAAATAATCGCATTTACACATCACAAAATTAAAAAAAAAAAGAAATGGACGTCAATTTCGAAAGTGAATTTAGTAGTGGTTATGAATATTCCGTGTTATTGGTCCTATTATTGCAAATTACGATAAGATCTGGGCATTGTCATGTTATTTATAATATTAGAAATGATATTAGTGTCAGCTGTTATAGAATCTATTCGTGAATATATGATATAATGTGGAATTAAAAATGTAAACAAGCACGATTGGCGCGAAACTTCGACTTTAGATTTCAAAATATATCATTACCACTACTAATATAAGTTCAATTACGAATGATTTCTTCACGTAATAAAAGGACACGTAAATCATGCCCAATAATGTGAAGTTTAAATGTCCGAAAACCTATTTTTTTATGATTTTTAGCGTCGACCTACACTGCCATCAAAATGGCGATGATCGTAATTTACACATTTGGATTTTATAAGACTTAATTAAGAAACTTCCTCAATAATTAAAGAACTTCTAATGACGTTTACATATGAGTTTTTTATTCTACTATCTTAATGAATGCACACCCATATTATTTATTAACCAGAAAATAAAATATTTACAAAAATAATGAGGAGGTCATATGACTTAAATGTCCGACCCCTTTCGGGGCCAGTACCGAGCCAGCGGAGGTTTGAATGTCAAGCCCCCGAAGGGGTCCGTACCGAACTATACGGTTAATATACTATTACGCTACACACTTGGGTCTAATTCACTTGCCCGCTTTTTGGCAGCCATTTTGAGATATTCTCTATGCGTGCACAAGAAATAACTATATCTCTTAGTGTTGGTCTTACTGAGATGACAATAGGTTTATTTAGAGGGCAACAATATTGTCTATTGTTTAAATGAGCTTACATTTTCGTAACTTTAGAAATCAAAATTAAAGTACAAAAAAATATGCAAAACAACGAAAGCTTTGTAAACTTTTTTGTAAAAATTAAATGCTATGAAATGGTTTTATTTATCATTTTTGAGTACTAGAATGTTTGTTATAAGTACATAGAATATCGCTAGTCCGTGACCGGACACATTGTATAAATTACAGTTACGTCAAGCACCGCAACTTTGAAGACCAATCAAAAGATGGGACTATGTCAGTTTTCAAAGAAAATTGCTCCCAAATTCTTTGGCATTACAAAACTGAGCGAGATAAACATACAACTTCTAGAATTTGACGGCAATGTTGGCGTAATGGCTGAGCAATTGACTGGTGCACTGCGTGTTGCAGGTTCGACCTCCTCACGGAACTAATATTTGTATGGTCTACAAGTAGTTGTTTCGGGTCTAGCTGTTTGTGTATGTGAGATTTTTAACGTACCCACGACACAGGATAAATTCATAGTGTAGGGCCAAGTTAAAAAAAAAAACAAAAATCGAAGTTTGTGAATGACCCTTAATCATCAATTCAAATAGTTTATGAACTAGCGCTTATACTGGTTTATAAAAACCATTACAATTATCTCATTTTACACAGTAACCGGGCACTAGAGTAAAAACAAATGAGGTCAGTATTTCTATCTATTAATATTTTTCTTCGCTGGCAACACTCACGTCCTCGTGACGTGTTGTCTATGGAAGATGTCGAGCGCTTCCCACTGTTTTGTGTGTAGAAGGATATGGGGCCGCCGCGTGCGCATGTAGGTCACGGCTTCGGCGGGAGACCAGCCGTTCTTCTGTTGATATTAAAATATTAATGTTAGGCTTGGTTTTTAATCTGACCGAAGACATTGCCGTATTAATCATCCCAATAAATAAAAGTAAAGTGAGTGGTCTAATAACATCACAACCCTCATCCACTTACCATCATAAGGTAGCATCCTACGAGCGTGGCGCTGCGCGTGCGCCCCGCCTTGCAGTGCACGTACACAGAACCACTGTTTATTTGTTGGCAATCAGTAGGTACGCCTGACAGCTTTCTGTCATGTGGCAGGAACCTGATGGAAAATCATAATGCTGTTATAGCTTGTCAATTATGATTATTTTTCCATAACATCACGGTTGTAATTTCCGAAAGGTTAGGCAGAAGTCTCCCTGATAGTGCACCCACATTTTATCAGTTATATTTAAGATCCATGTTAAAAGGTGGATGAAAAATGATGGCATGTGGCAGACATGAGAATGTAAGATGGATGTGTGAAGTGACAAGAATGGATAATTTTTTTTAGAACTTTGCCCTTCACTAGGAATTTCTCCTGTAACGTGGGTGCGAAAAACGAGCACATTAGAGTCCAGAGTAAAAGCAAAAACAAGAGTTTAATAGATGAATCAATAATTTAAAACAAACCGTGGCGGCTAATAGATGACCAGTCACGACTGACAGCGTCCGTTCACGAACACGACGCATATATCAGCCCCATTAATGTTAAAATAACCGTTTTTTTATCCTTAAAGATTCATTTATTTGCAAAAAAGTAAAGTACATGACTTCCTCACCTATTAATAAAAGTGACTCCTTCGAAGAGTTTGTCCTGGTCGGGTGCCTCGAATATGTCTGTCGTAGCAAGCTGAAGGAACTCCACACCTTGGTCCCGCCATTTCTGTAACATTTTTAAATATATTTAGGGTTCCGTACCTCGAAATGAAAAGACCCTTATCGGATCACTTTGTTCTCCGTCTGGCTGTCTGTTTTTGCTTTAAATACGTAGGTTTGAACTCATTTAATTTTAAGTACTTATGCACTCAGCTTCAATCAATATTAATGTAATGAATGGTGTGCTTAACTGTTAGAAATTGGTATACTAGTCTATAAGTTTATTTAATGTATTTTCTAACCAAGTACATGTGTATTCAAAAGGCTAGTTTAAAAAAATATACAGGGTGTTTGGAAGATCGATGCAAAGCCGTGAAGCAGACCTAGTATAGACTATTTAGAACCATTTGAACCTAACTTGTCTTCGGCGAAGTGTGACTATTTTTTTTAAATCAAATTTTAATGATTTTTGATGATAATCCTAAAATTTTGCAGTTATTTGCAAATAATTAGTCAGTTTGAAAGATAAATCATTTATTTTTTTAATTTATTTTATTAAAGTAATGTCTGAACAATCAAACGAAACATGATTAAGGCATCTGTGTCATGAGAATTTTTTTTTTTAGACAGTTGAAGTTAATACTTCTGTTTTTAGATTAAGAAAACAGATTTTTGACAGTTTAAAAAAAAATCACGGATCGTGCTTTTTCTGTTCAAACATTTTTAAAGACATGCCTAGTTATTAGACTTTCTTTTGAGGTATCAATTACGCAGATAGCTTACAAATTATTGAAATTAGGATCTACAAACTAAAGTGAGGGAGAAAATTAAAATGTATCGGTGAAATAATTAAAACAAAATTTTAATACAAATCATTTATTTTTCATGTTCAAAATGTCCGCCGCGGTTCCTAACACAAGCACGGGCCCGTCTTCTCACTTCCGTTGTTGTAATTTTCAACTTCATCTCTAGTTTCATTGTTTCAAATGCTGAATTTATTCTCGCAATCAGTTCTTCTTTAGTATTTATCTCTACGTTTGTATAAACTAGTTCCTTGGCCCGACCCCACACGAAAAAGTCAAGCGGCGTTAGATCGGGTGACCGGGCGGGCCAAGGGATTGGTCCGTCTCTGCCGATCCAGCTGTCAGGGAAGCAATTGTTTAAGTGCTCGCGTACATTCAATGTCCAATGCGCTGGACAACCATCTTGTTGGAAAATAATTTCTCGGTCTCCTGTGAATATTAGGGCCCCGGATTCCTCTACAAGCTCTGGAAAATCATTTTGTAAGAATTCCAAATAACTATTGCCATTCAAATTATCCGGTAAGAAATGGGGCCCAACCAGTGTTCTGCCGATCACTCCGGCCCACACGTTGACCGAGAATTTCCTTTGAAATGACTTCTGCTTTTTCCAATGTGGATTGTTGTGTTTTTCAGCCCATTGATGAAGATTGTGGAAATTAGTTATGCCTTCCCTAGAAAATTTACTTTCGTCTGTCCACAAGATTGACTTCAGAAACCATGCATTTTCAATGTCAGAGTTAAGAAGAAAACGACAAAACTGTATCCTTCTCTGAGGATCTCGCTCTTCAAGACCTTGAACGCCCGTGCCATGATACGCATACCTGTTATTTTGGTGCATTGTATTCCACACTTTCCAATGGGAGATGTTTAAATTTCGAGCTACTTTTCTAGTGCTGGTATGTGGATCAGCTTGAAATGCCGCTAAGATATCTTGTTCGATGTCAGTACCATGTCTACCTGGATTGACTCCAGGTTCCACACGGTGTATCCCATCTGCAGCAAGCCGACGAAATGTGTTGTAAAACACTCTTACGTTCGGTACTCTCCGATTAGGATAGCGTTCTTGGTACATCCGTCGTGCTAAAGATCCATTGCCGTCTGCTCTGCCATACATAAAAACGATGTCAGCATATTCCTCGTTCGAGAAAGTAGCCATAGTCAGTTCTCACAAAAACGGCTGGTAACGCACTAAAAGTTCAACTTAAAATAAAAGTTCAAGAGTCACGTGCAGGAGCGCAAAGGGCTACAACTGAACACGATGAATTGTCACGAAAAAGGAGATAACGTCTAGTCACAAGCGCAGTTGTTACTCGACTGAGTAAACTGGCGTCCCTTCAAAAAAACAGGTAGTTACTGACCCTATCTAAAGAAACACGACCCTATTGTCTTACCAATAAAGTCGTTTTTGCTGTGAAATGTGTTCACGTAACTAGGGGTGCGCGGGCGCTACCTGAAATTGTCAAAGTTATCGCCATCTTATCGCTCGCGTCACGCGTCGGCAGTGTTAGAGAGTCTCCCCTAAATTTTATTTCGAATGTCCAAAATTAAAGTTATCTTCTTATTTTTTTTTAACATAAAATCTATTTTTTAATAAGTATAATAATAAATGTTATTATTTTAAAGCACTAGTCTCGTTTTATCACCCTATTTAAAATGTTTAATTTTCTCCCTCACTTTAGTTTGTAGATCCTAATTTCAATAATTTGTAAGCTATCTGCGTAATTGATACCTCAAAAGAAAGTCTAATAACTAGGCATGTCTTTAAAAATGTTTGAACAGAAAAAGCACGATCCGTGATTTTTTTTTAAACTGTCAAAAATCTGTTTTCTTAATCTAAAAACAGAAGTATTAACTTCAACTGTCTAAAAAAAAAAATTCTCATGACACAGATGCCTTAATCATGTTTCGTTTGATTGTTTAGACATTACTTTAATAAAATAAATTAAAAAAATAAATGATTTATCTTTCAAACTGACTAATTATTTGCAAATAACTGCAAAATTTTAGGATTATCATCAAAAATCATTAAAATTTGATTTAAAAAAAATAGTCACACTTCGCCGAAGACAAGTTAGGTTCAAATGGTTCTAAATAGTCTATACTAGGTCTGCTTCACGGCTTTGCATCGATCTTCCAAACACCCTGTATAAGTCCGTCTTTTAGTTAGATTATCCAAAAATATAGTAACCTTATTGGGAACTATATTTTCGAGCCGTTTGGGGTTGAAACTCTGGGACCGTGGGGTCCTTGTGCTCACAGCCTTTTTAAGGCAATATCAAAACGTTTGGTTGACACTTCCCGTGACCCAAGGGCTGGCTTTTACTTTGGCCAGAGGCTTAGCGTTGCCATACAACGTGGCAACGCGGCCAGTCTCTTGGGGACATTGCCAACTGACAGCGTCGAGGACGAATTTTTTTACGCTATTTTTTAATTTATTTATAAGTTTAGTTTAGTTTAATAATTTTAGTTTAATTTATAATTAGTTTAAACAATAGGTAAAGAGTTGTAACGAAATCAAAATAAGGTACTCAATATCACGGTAATATCTTTTTTTTGGATTTTAAATCTTCAAATATGGATGGAAGATAAAACAGTTGCTTATAAAACGTTGCCCCACACTAGGATTTTTTCCTGTATCGTGGCTGTGTTTACAAACATTTAAACTCGCATACACAAACAGCCAGACCCGAAACAACTATCTGCAGGTCATACAAATATTTGTTTCGTACGGGGATCGAACCCGCGACACGTAGCGCAGCAGGCGCTCTCTTAGCCACTGCGCCAACCGTGCCGTCAAAAAGTTTGCCGTTTTTGTTTGTTGAGGCCGCGGTTTCTCTTACTAACCATCCGCAACCCTGATCACAGTAGTCTAAAGTTACATCATTGAAGATTTTCTACAAGAGAACGGTAAATACTAAAAAATATTAACATATTACTGTGTTCATGGCTTCTAAGTCAAGCGTGCAAGGTTGAATATAAGTATACCAAATTGCGCACATTTATGAATTGAATATTTTAGGTACATTCAAATCTTACATAATATTTCTTCACAATATTAAAGGTAGTATCTATAGTTAAATATTTTTTCGAATTTATTATGACGAAGTTGCGAAGTATTTGATGACATATTCGTCGTAAACTGTGACGAGGTTTTGGAAAATATTAAATGTTATGTCAAAAATCAAGTTTTGTGACAGTACACAGCCTTAGAACACTTTTTTTCGGAGAAGAGAGAATCATCAAATGATTTCCCCCGCTTTGGGCGGAGAGAGGGGTGTAGTGTGACTATTACTGACTAAAACCCACCCATGTACCTTCTATTGCCCTTCACGTTCCGGGACCGCGGTGCCTTTGCAAACAACCCGCAACCCCGGCAAGCAGTGGCCCTGGCAGGCCCCTTTGCTTTACTGACATTAGCTTAAGCCTTCACCGAGTCTAGATTCTTATTTGTCCTTTGTGCCGAAAGTGGTCTGTGAACGTTACAGAAGCAGCGAATGCTATATACATAATTGGTATTTGCTAGCTGACATCTGACAATGAATAATTATTTCTTAAATTTACCTTGTGATAAATAATTTTGTATAAAATCTGGTTATTCTAACCTAACAGACAGATGTGTGGCTAGGGAGTTTTTTCCACCACTTGTTCTTCCCAGCTAAACAACTAGGAAGTGGCGAAGAGCGGGCGTTTTGTAGGATGTCTCTTGTAATTTGACGTTCAAAAAGTGCAGATTTATCAGCCTAATTTGAATAAATGACTTTAGATTTTGATTTTAATGGGGGATGAAAGAGGACTTAATTGTAATTTTACCGGAAAACCAAAACCCATCGAACACACAGCTAGTTTAAAAAGGAACAGGAAGGAAAATCTTACAATTCGAAATCTTGATTTTAAATCTCCGAACAACTCAACAATATGGAGTATTAGCATTTCAAAACGAATTTTAATAAGCTCCAAAGACCATGTACTGATGAACTACTGTTCCGTAGATACTGACACAAAGATCTGTTCATTCAATGGTTATAATTCTAAAACTGCTGATAAACGATCAATTGGCAGTTGTCTTTCATGTGTACTGCGGATTCTTAGAATTATTTGAGACTAGATAAAGTTACATATTTCACTGCTTAAAATCAAAATAACTATTTATTTGCAAAAATATTATCAATTCTCCTTATATTTTCCAGCTGGCGACCGCGGCTTGGCCCGCGTGATATCGAAAAAAGAATCCTATGTGTTATTGCAGACCATAATCTGCTCTGTGCCAAATTTCATTAAAACCCGTTCAGCCGTTTTGACGTAAGAGAGTAACAAACATCCATACATCCATCCATTCTCACATTCGCATTTAAAATATTAGTAAAATATGCAAAAAAGATACCCAGTATTTTCTTATATAAATTGTCCAATCGGATAGCTGCCCTTTTTGCGTTTACAAACTTGCCAGGATAATCCACCAGCAACTTGCTTTGAAGTACAACCTTGTGGAATCAGAAGTGCCTAGTACTATAAGTATGTGTCCGACCCAGTTCTCGAAAATGGTAATATTTTGGTGTATTGGAATCGATCTATTGTCACTGACAGGACTATTGTTGCCAATAAGCCTAACATTGTGGTGATAGATCGATTGGAGCGTCGCGCAATGATTGATTGAACGGTACCGCATGACGAAAACTTCGTGAGAGAAGAGAAAGACCTGGCTCGCGAGGTTGCGGACATGTGGCACGTGAATACAGCAGTCATTGTGCCGATAGTCGTGTCGGCCAATGGCTTAATTGCCAATAACCTTGAATAACACCTGAGGAGCGCGATAGCCATCGCTTCGCAGCTGGATCAAGGGCTTGATTCAGAAAGCAGTTCACCTGGACACGGCGCGTATTGATAGGAGGTTCCACTCTCAAGAGCCCTGATCAACCCTGTTCCCGATGCTGGTGGCATACTATTTTTTATATTTCAAAATGTTTGTCTTTTGTTTTATAAGAAATATGAAATAAATATGAATGAATTAACGAAAATCATAGCCGGTGGCTAAACATAATTTCAGGGTTCCGTACCTAAAAAGGTAAAACGAAACCCTTATAAGATAACTTAGTTGTCCGTCTGACTAAGTATCTGTCTGTCTGTTAAGATCATTTATCGTGGCAACGCATGAAGGAATTGAAATTAAAACCGTATACTGAAATCTGTGTTCTTTTGGAACCGTAAAAAAAATAACCCACTAAGTCTAGGCAGTCCAAAGATGTAGCCCTTGATGTCGCAAGTTTGTACGGAACCCTAGGTGTGCTAGTCTGACCCGCATTTGTTTTACATTTCTAACCTATATTTTAACGTTTTGTACAATCAGAGACTTATTATCCTCCTATCCTTTACCCCTCTGTTGAGGCCGGCTTCCAGTCAAACCGATCAGTATTTAACATTGAGTCACTGCCTATATGACGTCCACAACCCAGTTACTACTGGGTAATACAATACCCCTTGGTAAGACTGTTTGTCAGACTTCCGGGCCACTGACTACCTGTAACGACTTTCAAAGATCTAAAAATCACAGCCTCGTGCAACAGCTTAACGTGTTAACCGATGCACGGAAGAAACTCGGTATTTGTAACGGGTGGTCACCCATCCACGGAACGATTTTAACAAGCTCGGCCTGACCTTGAAGGACCACCTATGCAGCTGTTATATTACAGAGACTACCAACTTTTATTATCCTTAAATTCAATTTTCAAATATCTTTGACAGCCACAAAATAAAAAAAATGGCGGAACTAAAAACGCGGAAAATTGACAATATACATACTTATATTATTCTGCTTATCAAATTCCTTACTATAAATTCTACACAATACATACATAGTAATGAATTAGTTATGTGATTAAGTCTTAGAAATTCTTGCAATCATTTTGTATTGAAGCCATTTTATTACGCATCATTTAAAAATCAAAATATTTACCAAATTATTATTGTGACTCAAGCTATAATCTGTCAGAGGGGCTTGCCAGAGCCTCCGCCTGCGGAGGGTTGCGGGTTGTTCGAAAGAGATAGCGCGGCCCCGGAACGTAAAGGGCAATAGAGAGGAACATGGGTGGGTTTTAGTCAGTACAAGTCTGATATGCCCCCCCGCTTCGCCCAGAACGGGGGAAGTCATTGGATGATTTCCCACCCGAGAAAAAATAAGCTATAATCTGTACTTACTTAAAAATATTTTGAACCTAATTTCAAAAGGTAGAGACCATTGGATCACTTTGTTGTCCGTCCGTCTGTCTGTCTATTAAAACCCAACTCGGGAACGCGGGGTATCGAGTTGAAATTAAAACCATATATGTACTCGACTCTGAGATCCCTTTGTGATATGAAAACATCAACCCTCTAAGTCTAAGCAGACAAAAGTTATGGCTGTTTATTTCGCAAGTTTGTACGGAGCCCTCTCGGTGCGCGTGAATGACTCGCTGTCTAACTTTCCGGGGAAATACAAAGAAAAGTTGGATGGTTTGTGTAAGGAATTATATGAAGGAAAAAGGAGTAAATGATGCCATGACGTCTGACAGGAAAGAATGGAAGAAGAAAACGTATTGCGCCGACCCCAAATAGAATGGGACAAGGGCGGGCAAAAGTTGTATACTCGCAAAAAAGGATAATTCTTACCTCTGCATCATTGGAAAATATTTTCAACTCATATGTCTCGTTCATAGAAACCACGCCTTTCATGTTTTCGTCATCTTTTAACTGAAAAATAAATAATGCCGCCATAAAAAAAAAAACATCGAATATTGAGATCCAAGTATATTATAAAAGCGAAAGTTAGTTTGTTTGTTTGTTACCTCTTCACACCTAAATGGCTGAACCGATTTTCATGAATTTTGGTACAGAGATAGTTTGAACCCTTGAGACGGAGATAGGCGATTTTTTTTAAAATAAAATGGAGAAATGAGGGAGAAAGAGGGAAGAAAAGGGAAAACACTTTGCTATTTCAAATAAATCAGATGTAAAGGCAAAAACTACAGGTAGCAGATACCTGCAAATCAGGAAAGGGGAACTGAGTTACCCCGAATTTCACGTGAGTGAAGCTACGGGCAAAAGCTAGTAAAAATAAATCTTTAAACAGTTAGTTGGAAATGAATAAAATAAAACTAAAAGTATTGATTGAGATTATGAGGTATTGTGTCAAAATTTCAAAGTCAAATTAATTATTTATTATAAATAATAATATAAAAAATTAATTATAATAACAAATTATTTATTGCTAACTAAGTGTAGTTATTTAGATCTTAACAAAGGGAAGGTTCTTAGAAATAAGTTGCCTGTTTAGGCATTGCAATTTAAAAAATAAAGATACATAAAAAAAATCTATGGTTAGAATAATTTATGGTGAGTTGTATCTTACTTCAACAAGTAAAATACTTTATGAGTAGTTTGTCTTTTTTGTAGCTAAGTGTTCAAATATTTTTGACCTTCATTTATTAAACAAGTAGTTGTTTAATATCACAAAGCTAACAAAGAATGGCATAATATTATATTTACATTATTAAGTGGATTACAATTTTAATATGGATTGTTGTACCACACTGGGTATTTCTCCTGTAATGTGAGTGCATTTACAAACATTAAAACTCACATACACAAACAGCCAAACCCAGACCCACTATCTGTAGGCCGTACAATTATTCGTTCAGTGTGGTAATCGAACCGGCAATATGCAGCACAGCAGACAATCATTTAGCTACTGCACCAATCGTAAATAAATATATTTTTCACAATATATTGTTTTCTTTTGCTCAAAACCATTTGTCAAAATAAAAAAATAGCTTCTTTTGAAATTAAAAACTTAAAGATAAAGAGCTACAGTCATAATAACTGTGAATGGACTGTAGTTGCGCATTCCAAAGTGTAGATCTCTATTAAGAAGGACCAAAATTAAACTTTATTGTAGACCACTCAAGTATTTACAGCTACTTAATGGGTATTTAATTGACACATTTATTAGAAGAAAAACCAGTATTTTATGATTTGGTAAAGTCTTTGTCGCTAGACAAAAGGTTTTAGTATGGTTTTAAATAGGTGATTCCTAATTATTTGCTCAATAGTAAATAAATTTAAATTTGAACAGAACACCATAGTCTTTCTACAAAATTCATATTAGGACTATACTAGGAAGTAACTATTTAAATGCAGAGGATTTTGTATGAACAAGAATAATAAAATAAACATGAAATAACTACTAAGTACACAGTGATCACACTATTTACCATGCTAACCACGTCAAGGCTGTTCAGATGTACCTTTGCCACATACCATAAACTATGGTTTCATTTAGAAAAATAAATTTAAAACTAAATTAGTCATCAATGAATAACCTACAAATTCGTACCTGTTTTGACATACTTTGGAAAGGTAGTGCTCCTAAGATCACGGTGTCGTCCATCCTGTCGTACCAGCGCCTGCTGGTGACCTTCTCCATCACCACATTGTATAATAAGGTGGGATAGAAAGTCACCCTTGCGAACATTGCCGTGGCCTGGTAAATAAACAGTTACAGTTAGGTTTAGCGTCAGAAGTCGGCCGGCGATTACTATATGACGCTGCGAAACAGTGACATCGGAACTCCGGTACCATGGTGAAAGCTGAATTCCGTGGTGGGGATTGAATTTTAATTTCTGTTAGGATCCTCCTTCCACTTAGAACTGGCTGACAGCACTACTGACAGAGTGACATTATTGACAATGACAGCCAGTAACATTAAAATTGTCAGTGTCAAACTGCCATTGACCTTCAGTGTTGTCCTCTTTTTTTTTGTTGAATGATCAATAATAAACCTTATGTTTTAGGATATTTGATTTTATAGATTTCTGTTTTTTTTTTACTCAAACAAAAGTACAATTGTGTTATGTTTTTGGTTTTGCATTTCTGCCCTCGTAGTAGCAAATGCAGTAGTCGACATTTTTTTGGTTTCTCGTTTTTTTCAAAAAATCAATCTGGATGCTTTCAGCTACACGTAGAATTTTTTAAATTTTTTTTTTTCGTACAGGAACATGGTGAAACAAAAAGGAAAAATGCAGTATTTCCTGTGAAATTATCTAATATTGTTAGTATGAATGCAGCAATGATCATAAACTAGACTAAAATGCAGTAATCACGTATTTAGTACCAAGTTAATCAAATCAAATCAAATCAAATCAAATCAAATCATTTATTTCAATTAGACCATTACAGGCACTTTTGAATGTCAAGAAACAAAATGAATCTACAATCCCGGTCACAAGGCATAATAACTTGTGAAAGTACTGCAGTTGCCCATTCCAAAGCGTTGATCTCTATGGAGAAGAATGGGCAAGAAACTCCATGGACACTCTTTTAAATTCTAATATTTTTACAAAATAGTATTTACATCATTCGTGTTGAGATTATACAAATATGTGAGAACGATGTAGAAAGACGTGCACAGTAAGAGCGTCCAGAGTAAATAAAAAACAAAATTCAATTTAAATCTAAATAAAATAAAAATGACCGTGGTAGTTAAAAAAATGACCAGTCCCAACTGACAGCGCCCGTTCACGAACATGACGTATGGATCAGCCCCATTCAGCTCGACCATTTTGAAGGGAGCTAAATGACCCGACACACCCGCCACCATCAGCGAGACATTTAAGTGAGCATGACACTATTAACCACCAGGGCTTCGTCAAGTCAATGATAATACATAGCACTCACATATGGGCTTAATAATTATACAATACTAGAGAATTGATTCTATACATTGCAAAGATAGTCTTACAATCTTCTGCAGCGTCCATTATAGCTTCGGATACTTAGTAATGAGTTTACCCCTATGCTTGAGGAGCAGGACCAGCATTGAGCCAAGCATTTTTATCATCAATATAATCCCCCAATTTATAATATGCTTGCCTACATAGTGTGCGTTTAATACAAGATTTAAATTTCGTTTCATTCAGTTGAAGAATGTGGGGAGGTATTTTATTGTAGCATTTCAAACAGTACCCCATGAAAGATGAGTCTACTTTAGCTAACCTGAAACCTGGTTGAACTAATTGGTCCCTATTTCTAGTATTATAATTGTGTCTGTCACCTCTTTTACTAAAAAGATGCGAGTTTTTCCTGACATACATGATGTTTTCATAAATATATTGACAAGGTACTGTCATGATGTTAATATCCTTAAACTGTTCCCTTAAAGAATCTCGCCTACGTAGGTTATATATGGCTCTAATGGCTCTTTTCTGCAGAATAAATATAGACTCGATGTCTGCAGCCCGTCCCCAAAGTAAAATACCGTATGACATTATACTATGAAAATAACTAAAATAGACTAGTCTCGCGGTATCTACATCAGTAAACTGACGGATTTTTCTAACAGCATATGCTGCTGAACTAAGGCGTCCTGCAAGAGATGTTATATGCGGACCCCATTGTAGCTTTGAATCGAGTGTTATTCCCAAGAAAACAGTTTTTTCGACGAATTCTAGTTTCTCTTGATTCAATACTATGTCACACTCACTGTTTTTGACATTTGGTAGAGCAAATCTTATACACTTCGTTTTTTTCCCATTTAATACTAAATTATTAGCGGTAAACCAATTATGTACCTGCATTAGGGCATTATTTACGTCGTCAGGAATTGTGGCACGTCTGTTTATCTTAAATATTAAAGAGGTATCGTCAGCAAACAACACCATTTGTGGTTGGTTTTTAAATAAATGGGGTAGATCATTAATATATACTAAAAAGAGGAAGGGACCTAATATCGATCCTTGTGGTACACCCATCTTTACATTTAAACCCATTGAATTGACACCATTTATTTGTACTTGCTGCTGTCTATCATTTAAATACGATTTTACTAAACTAAGGGCAAGTTTCCCTAGGCCGTAATGTTCAAGTTTTAAGAGAAGGGTTTCGTGGTTCACGCAATCAAATGCTTTTGAGAGGTCACAAAAGATCCCTATGGCATCCTGTGCCTCTTCCCACGCAGTAAATATGTGTTTCAATAGGGTGACACCGGCGTCAGTGGTACAACGTCCTTTGGTGAAACCATACTGCTTTTCATGTAATATTTTATTGGTGTTAAAGTGGTTGAGCATTTGGTTAAGCATTACCTTTTCAAACACCTTGCTGAAAACCGGCAAAACGGATACGGGTCTATAATTATTGGTGTCTTTACTGTCCCCAGATTTGAAAAGCGGTATTACCTTGCTGTATTTCATAAGGTCCGGGAAGACTCCTTGGTCCACACACAAATTAAATATTAAGGCTAAGTACGGTGCTATAGTCTCAATGATAGCTTGACAAACTTTAATTGACAATCCCCAAAGGTCTTCGGTTAATTTGATTTTTATTTGTTTAAAAGCTTTAATGACTACAGTGGGGTTAATATGCTTAAACTGAAACTCAACCGAGCATGGTAAAACGTTTGCTCTTAATAACTCAACAGAAAGCAAGGGTGAGGAATTTAACGTTTCTGTAGTTTTAATTGGGATACTAGTAAAGAAATCCACAAATTCTTGAGCAACTTCGTTTTTAGTGGTTAGAAGACCACGTGAAGACTCTAGTGTAATATCATTATTATATTTTCTATTTCTATTAGTTTCGCTATTGATTATTTTCCAAACCGTCTTAATTTTATTATCAGCGGATTTAATCTTGTTGCCTATGAATAAGGCTTTAGCTACCTTGCAGGTGTTTTTAAACATTTTTGAGTAAGTAGCAACGTAGCGATTGAATGTTTCCGAGTTGATGTAAGGCTTAAGGCCGTAAAGCTCAAACAGTCGTTCCCTACTTTTTCTTATACCCTTAGTTGCCCAATCACTAAACATAAACTTTGGGCTAATAGATTTAGTTTTTAGTTTTAGCGTATCATTGAACTCTGTGTAGACAACCGAAAAGAATTCCTCATAAAAATGATTTACATTATTAATATCATATCCCGGAATGCCTAGATTACTTATTAAATTATTGTTAAATTTATTTAAATTGCTTGGTGTTATTTGTCTAGTGTTAGAATGCAGTATTCGTCTAAATACTAGTAAGAAACGCAGTACTCGCATTTTGGCTGCATTTTATCTTAGTACATTCGTATATTTGGTTATTCATTGCTTTCTAAGGTGAAATGCAGTATTGGTTTATACTGCGATTCAACCTAGTATTATAAAACATAATTATGTCAAATTGCTGCATTCTTATAGCGCATACTGCGTTTTACATTAGTGCCGCAGTCTGTGCTCGTCACTCGCAGTGGTGGGACGGTAGCAGCCGCGCGTGCATACGCCTACGATACAGGAGAAAACACGCACCCAACAGAAGATACCTTCCAAGCGACTTAAGCGCAACTTTCATGTTTAATGATTTTAAAGAAAAACATCCTGCAATAAAAATATCTTACGGATTGACATGAACATTTCGTTTACGCAATTGGGAAACGAAGAATGTGAAGAATGCGAAGGGTATAAGTTACATCAACCTACTTGCAAAGAACCAGTATCCTGTGATGTTTGTATTTCCTATATAAACCACCAAGTAAGATACAAAAAAGCCCGAAAGTTGTATCAAAAAGATGTTGAATTGTCAGCGGCTGACCCCAATAATAGTAGATTATTAACCAAGGGGATAAAGCAGTGTCTTCTGTCGTGGGTGACGATTTAAATCGCGAGTGTAACGAAGGACTCGAGGTTTACTCCCGAGCGTAGCGAGGGTGTTAAATACTTAAATCACGAGCGAAGCGAGGGATTTAAGACGAGTCCTGAGTGTAGCGAGAGATTTAAGTTTACCCAAAACTAAGACAGCTTTATTACCGAGGAAAATACTCTACTTTTCGTACCATTTGCGAAAAAATTAACACAGTAATAATATGAGATAAGCATTTATTAAAGATAATGACATTAAAATAAAAGTTAAGATTCGAACATTGGTCCAATTATTTATAAAGACAGCTACACTTTTGTTTGGTAAATTTATTGTTGATGAGTATGATTGCGGCAGCATTTGCACTGATGGAATCCGACAATACTCACTGTCGCTTTGATTTAACAACGTATTTTTAAAACATTAACTTATTTATGAAAATAAACTTAACGTTTATGTATTTGAAGAAAACAAAATCGCGGCAAATTCCTAGACATATAATATGTTTTTCGTACCACTTGCTCAAAAAAGTGACATTCTATGCCACATAAAAGCGAACATAACAATAGTCATTTTTAATCTGTCAAAAACAGGGAAAGAAAATTGTACTGAATTTCATTCATCCCCTAGGGAGAGAATGTGATTTAAAATTGGAATACTTAATACTGAACTACATCTGTGTTTACACCATTGAGTTTGTAGGTATATAAAGCATTAAGCATTTTTTTAAAAAGGAACACGCAATTAATATGCAGTTATGATTATTAAATAAAATTACCAAAACCGACGAGGTTGTATGAGCTTGATGCCTTTGCTTTTCCGACAAAACATATTAGTCTAGGAATTTGCCGCGATTTTGTTTTCTTCAAATACATAAACGATAAGTTTATTTTTATAAATAAGTTAATGTTTTATAAAATACATTGTTAAATCAAAGCGACAGTGACAGTGTATTGTCGGATTCCATCAGTGCAAATGCTACCGTAATCATACTCATCAACAATAAATGTACCAAACAAAAGTGTAGCTATAAATAATTGGACCAATGTTCGAATCTTAGCTTTTACTTTTAATGTCATTATCTCTAATAAATGCTTATCTCATATTATTACTGTGTTAATTTTTTCGTAAATGGTGCGAAAAGTAGAGTATTTTCCTCGGTGATAGAGCTGTCTTAGTCTTGGGTAAACTTAAATCTCTCGCTACACTCAGGACTCGTCTTAAATCCCTCGCTTCGCTCGTGGTTTAAGTTTTTAACACCCTCGCTACGCTCGGGAGTAAACCTCGAGTCCTTCGTTACACTCGCGATTTAAATCGTCACCCACGACAGAAGACACTGCTTTATCCCCTTGGTTAATAATCTACTATTGTCGGAAAAGCAAAGGCATCAAGCTCATATGACCTCGTCGGTTTTGGTAATTTTATTTAATAATCATAACTGCATATTAATTGCGTGTTCCTTTTTAAAAAAAGATGCTTAATGCTTTATATACCTACAAACTCAATGGTGTAAACACAGATGTAGTTCAGTATTAAGTATTCCAATTTTAAATCATATTCTCTCCCTAGGGTATGAATGAAATTCAGTACAATTTTCTTTCCCTGTTTTTGACAGATTAAAAATGACTATTGTTATGTTCGCTTTTTGTGGCATAGAATGTCACTTTTTTGAGCAAGTGGTACGAAAAGATACATGTTCTATTATTTTAGTTAAACAACGTCCAATATATTTTTATTACTCTATGTCGCAACATAAAGACTGTTTAAATTTATTATAAAATAAAAGATTTTCATAATACCCAGGTATTTCCTTTTTCTTCCTATTTTATTTTATTAAATTATGGGACAAGACTTATTTACACTGCATTTTAGTCTATTATTTCAGTCGTCTTCAATTATTAACTTTGCTAATACTAAATGCAGTTAATGTATTTCGTAGAAACAAATGCAGTAACAAACACGAGTACTGCATTTTACTGCACTACTTTGATTTATTTGTTAATGGCGACACAAGGTATAAATGCAGTATCCACGTTTATAAAGACTTACATTAGATAAAATACTGTCAAAATCAAACTAAATAATAACTTGTATTTTTTGTACTTGTTCTATAACAAAAAAATTGAGTTTTTTGATCAGTTTTAGTAGAGATTCAAAAAAAACACTTAACCGCGTTTTTCTCGAAACCGCCATTTTGCAAGTACTGCATTTGCTGTTACGAGGGCAGATTTGTAGTTCGATTTGCAAATTTTGTCATTGTACCGCACCATACTGATAATATGTCTGTCGCTGAATATGGCAAAATCCCTAATTTTATTGTTGAACCTACTGAAGTCATTGCAGACACAAAATGCAGTCAGTCAGCAAAATTGTAACCTTTAAATGATACCTATTTATTCATTTCGACTTGGCTAATCTTCATCATAGTTTATTATGTGGGCCAACAATTAATTTACACACGAATGGCATCTTTCGTCCCCAAAGATTAATTAACTCTTTAATTAAACCCGTAACCGAGTATCCATTACCTAGCTACTGTCAAATCAGTAAAATTTAACATATTCGCCTCTTAATATTTTCCTTTATGGGGTTATTTTTTTTTACTTTTATAATTTATTAATTTGCTGGCCATGCCGGGTTGCGTTCAAAAGTTGAAAGAGATATCATCGCCGTGATGTATCGCCGCCATTTGTAAACGCGGCGGGGTGCCAGCAGCGCAACGACATTCCAAATTCAAATTAAATTAAAATGCGGTAAAAACAACGTGTTTCCGTTCGGTGAGTCCACTTTTCAAATTCGGGTGATTTGATCTGTGCTAATATGTCTTAAAACTATGATAACGTGGTACTGAGTAATGAATACCTCCGATAAGGATTCTGTAAAGACCCTCTGTTCTGTAAAGGTATATGAACCTCGTGAAGTTTCCGTATCGGTGAGGACACGGTCAGGCAGTTCGTGAGAATGCCATGACGTCCCCTCTTTGAGCCATTCCTCAAAGAGGGGACTTGTATGGGGTTGCGACTGTTGCTCTCTCCATGCTACCACAAAATCGAACCGGAGGCTTGTCTGGGTAGGGCCTCCGCCGCCGCCTGACTATTGCCTCTAGGTCCCACGGTGCCAATCTAGCAAGGAGTTTTAATTCCCCTAATTCCTTATTTGGTAATACAATGACCTTATCGAGCTTCTCAGAAAACATGTTGATAATTGTCCAGTTAATTAATATAAGGACATTTGTCTTTCGAACAAAAGGGCTCACTCCAATGCCTTTCTTTAGACGTAATAGTTTTGTTATGCAGATTACGGCAGCCCAACATTAATAAAATGCAACGTTCTGTCGCGATAAAATACCATTAAATATTGTTTCCAATTAGGTACACATTATAAATACTTGATATCTTTGCCATTTGCGTTTACAGGCCGTTAAGTAATTACTTGTCTGTAGTTCTATGCCCAACCGTGTGGGTAGATAAAATACTGAAAATAGACATCTGCATGTCTGGTGAACGCTTGTATAGACGCACACACGCAAGGTAATTGCCTTCGTTCCGACATCAAATAAATAATTTACCCGAATATATTTTGTAACTATCAACAAACTACACCGCGCAAGCAAGCGCGCAGGCTAGCACTCGAGTACAGCTCCACAACTCGCCACGGAGCGCATTAAGCGGCGATACCCCGCCTCATCTGTCATCATTAATGCCACGGTATCCTAATAAGTTTGCTACAATAAATAAAATAAGAAATATCAAAGAGTTGCGCCCCGTTTAATGGTTGTAATTGTGGCCAAATGAAATATGGCCGAAGACGATACGGACTTTTTGTCGTGGGTGTCTACCCGCCTTAATATCGACGTTTACACGCTATAAATATTTTAAATGATTATCTTAATGCATTTGAAGTCGTCATTTACATAAGCGCCGATGGAATGAGGTTGAGACGAGCCCGTTGCAGTTAAAACATTCACACCCCGTTCGCGAAATAGCCGCCAAAGTAAACGTGCTTTCATCACGTACGTCTCATAAATAGCAGCGCGGTGCAGCTCGCGTCGGGGCCGAACTAAATCTGACCGTATTATGCGCGTCCTGTCGAACATCAGACGCTTATTTGTGTCCGAAAAGCGCTCGAAAGACTTAAAGCCTTCCCGGTTGATGTATGGCGGCGACACGTGAATGCCGACCTTTATATTCAAATCGGCGGTATTCAAATGCGCTCGTTGTCTATGCGACGGTTGACAATTCGCGGGCACTTTCGAAAAAGGAACGCGGGAAACGTCATATCACCGACGGGGTTCGAAACTCGAATTTTGCTTTTTGGCGCGTCGATACGCATCTGGCTTCTGGGCTGCGTTCAGGCGTCATGTTCGGTTCTTTGCTTTTATTTGAGTTCGATTGTGTCGGACGGAGATATAGTTTGAGATCTGTAGATATTTTGACGTGGGCCGCTGATAAAGTTAGTGTTTCGCGGCGGCCAGTGAGTTAACGAGCGTCTGAGTAATGAGCGATGCTATTGTGATGTGAACAATGGCTGGCGATCGCTATTGTTTATATAATTGAAAATGATATTCGATAACGACGCTTATATACGTACGTTTGTGTTTAGATGCGGCACCTGCACACGATAAATTGTCAGATAAAAGTACGAGTATCTCTACTTTCTTTTGTTATTTTTTTTTTCTGATAACTGCTGTAGATATTACTTAGTTTTACGTGAAATATTTCACCGTACACCGCCACAGAGGTTATAATTAGGTACGAGGGCGGTTTATTTACAAATTTCTTGATCCGAAAGTTGATGCAAATTGTGTCGGAGAAGTTGGTCGGATGTCCTCACATCTGCATACAATGCCGCGGTGCATCGCTCCAGTTCAGCGGTAATTTACTGCTGATCCCACTTCTTAGATGTCGCCTGAAGATAGCTCGTATCTAATTTAAATCGAAAATAAAAGGTGTATAAAAGTGCCGAAATGTGCTGTTTCTGTGACCTACGAATTTACGAAACGAACGTTTAGAATCAGAAAGACTATTGTAGAACTTAAAAAATGGTCTACCCTACAACAAAAAAATCGGACCATTTCTTTAGGTTTGGAGCAATATTATTGCAGCAGATGATGAACCAGTTAATATTGCTTAATAGACAAGATTGAGGTCAAGTGTAGGTCCATATACTTAATATTAATAAAAACCGAATCCGGGGAAATTAAGAATTATGTCGGGTGACAAATAAAATTTAAAAATAATCCATGGTTCTAGAATGCACATGCACAATTGATGTAGAAGAATAAATAAGCATTTGTGTAAAACGTGAATTTGAAACCTAGAAAGCCATAAGAAGAAGTAGGGTAAACGACGAAGGATTAGGATTTATTTTGATTATTTTGTTTAGACGTATAGATTGCTTATGTAATGAAAAAAAAATAAGATAATAAAATAGGTAAAATAAAGAAACAACGATGATTTTGTAAAGTAAGAACCTTTTGACCAGTAAAGTAAAAATAAACGTGCTATAATAGGGAGCCAAAATGGGGCAAAAAATGAATTTGAGATTCCTAAGTACTCAGTATGTTTTAAGCAACAAATTCTTTAACTAACAACACATTAATATCTTGATAAGTAAACGTTTAGTCGTAACGATAATTTACTTTGATAAGCCAACATTTTATTTAGAAAAACAGTGTAAAAAATAACGCAGGGCGTGTCGTATAAATTTTAAATTAAACAAAGGAGTTTTTAACATCAGCTGTTGGTAATCAATTAACTGTAGTTGGAACGCCTACCGTTGACAAATTGATGTGTATTCCTGAACGGGACCGCGCCCTTTTAAATTTTAAAATGGCCGACTTTTTACAATCTATTCCGTGTCACGTGAAGGGTAGGAGTTGTAGGTTTTGAAAGATTTACGGGACTAAGTATTAGTGTGACCATAAATAATTATGACGAATTTGGACTCTGCGATCATTATGCCGATATTTGACGCCGCTGCTAACAGCTGTCTAATAAGGGTTTATTAGACACTTGACAGTGACGTAACCGTCGGCAAAACTGTCTCACAAGTTGGTAAAGTAAAGTACAGTTCGCGTTGACGACTGAGACGTGCAGACGTCTTGCTTATACTGTCGCGACACTTTTTTCTAAAATTATCTACATGTTACATAATAATTTAGACAATGGATAGATTTGGAAGATCTTTGAGTGCGGAGTCGAGTACACTAGATGGAAATGTTATAAATGAAGAGATGATCGAGTATACGAGGGAAGAAACAATTATTGAATCTACGATGAATGTGGAAAATGAGACTCAGAGAAATGTTGAGAAGAGAGTGAGAGAAGACAGTGAAGAAATTATCGAGGAAGATGATGGTTTTACGACCGTGACCAGAAAAGCGAAAAGATTATTACGAAGTAATTCAAACAATGGCAATTGTAAGGATAATGAGGGTACTTGTGAAAATAATTCACAACAAACAAAATATTGCGAAGTATGTCTTACATCCAAGACGGTACTTCCAAAAATGGTTGGGATGGCTAAATTATTGAAGTCTCAAAATATAAATAACATTCTTAAAATCAAATATAAAAGTTCTTACAGAATGTTTATCATATTTAAATACATTGAAGATGCAAATAAATTACTTAATTGCCAAAAATTCCAAGAATTAGAATTTAGATGTCAAAGAACAGACCAATTAAGTATAATTTATGGCATTGTCAGAAATATTGACTTGGAGATAGAAGAAAAGGAACTTGCGGAAATATTTCAAAGTGAATCAGATATTTACGCGGTCAAAAGACTTAAAAGATTGACTGAAGATGGGCAATGGATCGACAGTGAGGCTATTCGAATCGCTTTTAAAGGAGCAACACTACCCTCACATATATATGGATATGGGTGTCGTTTTAAGGTTGAATCATACATTTTCCCTGTAACGCAGTGTTCAGGATGTTGGAAATATGGCCACATGAAACGTTTTTGCCCTACCCAAAAAATTGTATGCCCTAAATGTGGCAAAGGACATGATAATTGCGAAACTGAGGAGTTTTCATGTATTAATTGCAAGGGCCCGCACATGGCATTAAATAAAAACTGTCCAATGTATGTTAAAGAGAGAATGATTCGGGACATAATGAGTAAAGACCAATGTTCTTACAAGATGGCGCTAGATTCATACTTGAAACAGATGAAAAAAAGTAATGAAGTCACATGTGTCAGTGCTGAAGTTGGGGAAATACTTCATTCTTCTCCCTCTTCTTCTCAAAATAGAAGCTACAAGGATGCTCTGGTACCCCTAGAACCATCAATTAATGTAGTCAATACCTACATGGATTTGAGTTCATTAGAAGAAGTAAGTGAAAGCGAAGAAGGTTCCGAAAATAGAGCTACTCCCAAATCGAATAAGAAGAAGAAGAAGAAACAACCGAATGAGAATACAAAAAAACAGTCAAAGGGCAATACAAACCAACATGAACAACCAGGTCAGCAAGAGAAGAATCATGAAGAAACAGCAGGAGAAGTTTTCAATAAAAACGAAAATATACCTAAATTAAGGAAGTTTTACAATAAAGTTAAAGACTTAGTGTTGACAGATTGTTCATTGGAACAAAAGATGAAGAAGGTCGTAAGATTTGTATTAGAAGAAATTATGTTATATGTTGTTTCGTATTTTAAGGATTGGGATATTGTAAGTAAACTTTTTAAATTAATCATAAATGGATAATATTCACATTACTACTACTAATATCAATATTTACCAATGGAACGCTCAGAGCCTTAAGCCAAAATTAATTGATTTAGAGTTATTACTAAATAGAGGAAACATCCATGTCGCTATTCTGAGTGAAACGTGGCTGGATGCAGATTGCCACATAAATATAAGTGGGTATAATGTATATAGAAAGGACAGGCATGACTCATACGGAGGAGTAGCGATTATTTCACACAAATCTTTAAAAACTTTAATTGTTCCTATAAGTGTGACTAACGCAGGTATAGAAATTTTACACATTAAAATGCTTAACTGTAAAATAATTCATAATATAATTTCCATCTATTGTCCGTCCTCTGTTCGAACCTCTCAATTAGATTGGGAACATATTTTTTCAAGATTTCAGAAAAACACTATTGTTGCCGGCGACTTTAATGGACATCATACATGCTGGTCCAGTAAAAATGATTCTAGGGGCAAACAATTGTTCGAAGCTGCAATTGAAAACAATTTTATCTCATTAAATAATGGCGATCCCACTAGGATGAAGCTCGTAAGTGGTTTTTTACAAAAAACTTCTCCTGATGTTTCTTTCTGTACCACAGACATAGCTATTAATGGTTCTTGGAGTGTTAGTAGTGAAAGCCTGGGTAGTGACCATCTTATAGTAAAAATTAGCTTCAAATACCCCGACATAAATAATATTACCTTAAGACGAAATTTAAAAAAAGCAGACTGGGCCAACTACCGTCAAATTATTTCTAAGTATTTTGTAGACGTTCCGCCGCCTTCAGACAACGTACAAGGTATGTATGACTATTTGAATACCCTAGTTAGTAAAGCTGCCGATAAAACAATTCCATTTAAAAAACTTTGCAATAATCCAGTTCGTAAATTTACACCAAAAGTATATTGGAACCAGCAACTTTCTAAAGTGGTAGCCGAACGTCGTCTAGCTTTAACAAACTTTAGAAAAAACCCCATACCTCAAAATTTAAATTTACTTAATATTAAAATTTCTGAAAGCCAAAAGATCATAAGGCAAGCTAGATCTAAGTCTTTTCATAATTTCTGTGACAGTATTGATGAAACTACAACTTCATCAATCATGTGGAGAAAAATGCGTTGGATGAAAGGTTTTAGGCAGACGAGATCTTATTCATCGGATGGAAAAAAAGAAGAATTACTGAATTCACTGGCTCCAGACTTTGTAAGGACTCTAAAACCCATATTTGATAACAATGAGTCACCGCTAAATTGTGATTTTTTAAAACAGGAGTTAGAATCATGCTTTAAAGCTAAAGATACATCCCCAGGTTTAGATAATATTACATATTCAATGATTTTTAATTTGCCTATTGCTGCAAAAAAATATTTACTTGACATATATAATTTAATTTTTAAAACATCATCGGTTCCTTCTCAATGGCGAGACATTTATATAGTACCGATTCCTAAAAGTAGTAGCGGTTCCGATAGTAAGCTCCGTCCAATCGCGTTGATATCTTGTCTGTGTAAAATTTTCCACTCCATGATCCTGAAGCGACTAGAATGGTTTATGGAATATAATAAAATACTAGCTCCTAGTACAACTGGTTTCAGAAGAAATCACTCGTGTCATGATAGTCTCGCACGGTTGGTTACTAAAATACAAATTGGTTTTACCAAAAATATACCAACTGTAGCTGCTTTTTTGGATGTTGAAGGAGCTTATAATAACGTTCTTATTGACCGAGTTGTCCAAATCCTCAATGATTTGAAAGTTGGAAAATACATTTGTTCTTATATTTGGAACTTTCTAAAAGAAAGACATCTCACTATAAAAGCTGACGAAAGCGACAGACTGTATATAAGATGGACTGGTAAGGGAATTGCACAAGGTGATCCTTTATCCCCCCTTCTCTTTAACATGATTACTGCCAATATTTGTCAAAACATTAACAATAACGTTTGCTTCAGTCAGTACGCTGACGACTTTGTATTATATTGTAATAATAGTAAAATAGATGATAGTGTTAATAAGATGCAGCAAGCTTTAGACTTATTTGTAACAGCAATAGACGAGTTAGGCTTGGAATTATCAAGCAATAAATCAAAATTATGTATATTTACCAGAGGACGCAGAAGGCTTTCCGTTGATATTAAAATAAACAACAGATCTTTAGAAGCAGTTGATTGTATTAAATATTTAGGAATGTGGCTGGACAAGTGTTTGAGATGGGGGAAGCATATTAACGAAGTGTACGAGAGTTCACAGAAAAAAATTCAGTTACTCAAAGTTCTGGTGGGATCGTCATGGGGTATTCACCCTAGTCATATGCGTAGACTTTACATGGCCCTTATTAGGAGTAGAATTGATTACGGATGTTTTTTGTACGATAATTCTGCAATTAGTCACACTTACAAATTGGAAAAACTACAAAATCTAGCGTTAAGAATAATCGGTGGTTTTATTAAGTCTACCCCAATACACGTAATGGAGAGTGAGTTGAGTATACCTCCTTTACACATTAGAAGGCAATACCTCTCTTTAAAATTTTGTTTAAAGCTACAGTCCAGGTCAAACGATGTTTGTACCAGTGTGATAACAGATCTTAGTAGTATGATGGAAAATAGCTACTGGAATAGGAAGAAGAAACCTCTGCTAGTTACTTCACACAGTATGACAAGAGCTGACGAGATTTCTTCTTCGTATCCAGGTTTAATGTTTACTTTGAAGACATGGGTGTCCAGCATAGATATTAAGGATATTATTAAATGTAACCTAGTTAGTGTAACTGCTCCAAAATCACATTATGACATTCATTCTTTAAAATACAACGCCCTTAATGAATTACGGGAGAGGTATACGGGCTGGAATTTCATTTACACAGATGGGTCCAAAACATCAGACGGAGTAGGTGCAGCTTTTTGTGATTTACAAAACAAGTGTCATGGAACTTATAGTTTGAATAAACACATCTCCATTATGACTGCTGAACTATTTGCCATTTCTGAGGCTTTGAAATATGTACAAGAACGTAATGCGAATAAAGTGGTAATATGTACTGACAGTAAGAGTGCCCTGCAACATATTTCTAAGTGTGTACACAATGGGTGTAAGGGTTTAACGGTTGCGTATAAAATTTTAGACCAGATAAAAGATTTTAACCAATCAGGTCAAAAAATAATTTTCCAGTGGATACCGTCTCATGTTGGACTTGCAGGTAATGAGGAGGCTGACAGATTAGCTAAAGATGCCATTCTATTAGGCACACAAACACTAAATATATTACCCAGCTATTCGGAAATGTTAAGTAAATTTAGAAAAATAAACAACTTATCTTGGAAGGAGCATTTTAATGAAAGATCTAAATTGAAAGGAATCTGGTATAAAAGTATACAATGTGAGCCTCCTCATATACCTTGGTTCGCTGGGGCTAAACTGAATCGTACTCAAATTGTTGCTGCACATCGTTTGCGATCAGGGCATGTGCCACTAAATAATTTTGCTTACCTCATGCGAAAATCTAACTCTCCTAACTGTGAAGTGTGTGGTAAGAAAGAGGATGTACAACATGTGTTGGTGGAATGTGTCCGACATACTTTCAAGAGAAATGCACTTCTCAACTGGATGAAGTTGTCTATAATAGATGTTGGAGTGTTCCACGGCATTTTAGCTAAACCTTCATCTAAAGCAGCAAAATTTTTGTATAGTTTTTTATTAAATAAATAAGTAATTAAGTTAAGTTAAGTAACAGTAGGTCATTTATAATAATTTGTTAAATTAATTTAAGAAGTAAGTAAACATTGAAAAAAGTACGATGGGATTGACATCGTCGCTTATTGTGTACAAAAATCCCTTAAATAAAGAAGATTAAAAAAAAAAAAAAAAAAAGTTGGTAAAGTATTAAAATATGGATCCAAATGGCGTTATTTTGGGAACGGCTCAACAATATTTGACAGCCAAGAGACCAAGGGAATGTTTAATTCTTTAAACGGCAAAGACGATATAAGAAATAAGCAACCGAAAAAGTTATGGGAATTCAGCTAAAAGTCGTCCTAGAAGTATGAAACGATTTGAAAGTGACAGCTTCTTATGTAGACCATACCTCAAAGAGATTAAAATACAAATGGGTTTTCCCACAATTCTCAAGATCCGGTGAACAGCCTTTTAAACCACCTCAACACAAAAACATATTCCCATTACAGGTACACAAAGTCCAACCAAAATTCCAATCATCCATGGACCATCATAATTACCAGCAAACAACTTGCTTTTCAATATTAGATCTCTCCAGAATCTGTCCACGATTATGACAGATGACTCCAGCGCATTCTGCCCGTTAATTTACATTGTGTGTAATTTAACTGCGTGCGCGCAGCTTGCGAATGCTCACCTGCAAAGTCATGCCGCCATTACTCTTTTTAATTGGTAGCTTGTCTTATAAAATAATTTTGTAACAGACTATTAACGTCTCATTATTGAAGTTCAGAAGGTATTAATAAAATCTATGTGTCTGATATGGAATTGTATGGATTTTATTTGAATGTGATCTGATGGTAGAAGAAATGGAGTCAGACAGGACTTTTAGTTGGCATGGTCCTGTTACAGAACATTTCTGTCCATATTAATTGTGTTCGGTAAATTCTAAGTATTTTCTGTGTCGGTCGTTAATGCTTACTAATATTATAACAGCGAAAGTGAGTTTCTTTGTTTGTTATGTCTTCACGCCTAAATGGCCAAACCGATTTTAATTAATTTTGGTACAGAGATAGTTGCGACCCTGGAGACGGACATAGGCTAAAAAAGTGAGAAAAGGCAGAGAAAGAGGGAAGAAAAGGGGAGAGAAAGATATTTTTCTTTCGATCATCACGCGGGTTAAAGTTAGCGTTAGCCCAAAGTAACTACGCCACGCGGATGAAATTGCGGGCGGAAGCTAGATTTTCATATTATGAAGATGTCTTTAGCACCTTCCATGCTGTCTGTTCTAACATTTTCAGGGGTCTTTATGGAAGTGACGGGTGAAATGACGAGTATTAAATGTAGAAGCATGGAAGAAGAAGACGTGCTGCGCCGAATGAATTGGGATAACGGCAGGAGAATGAAGATTATTACTGTTCTGTAAATACTGATGTATAGTTTAAAGGTTTTTTCCTAAACTCCATCTTTATCAACAATAAATCAGCCGAAAGACGTCCAATTGGTTGATATTGAAACTCCTCAGTATGTAAATTAATGACGTCATTTTAACCACACTTAACAACCCACATTTCAGTGCCACCGCAGTCATTTAACAACTTCAGCTTGCTATCTCAGTCGTTAAAAAAACTAAAGGCACAAAAGCACATGCAAATTGACTTAATTTATCTACATTCATTGAAAAACCTTAGATGTCCAAACAAAAGTTTAGAGGATTCAATTCAAATCCCGCCATTGTTGTCTGCCAAAGTCTTTTTTTTCTTTTTAGAGTTGATAAACGGTTCTGTGCCGGTAATTCGTTTAGAGTCGTCCATTAATTATGTTTTAAATCGGCAAGTCTATCATCGATTTTGACGGCACGTCACTGGGGATGTAGTTTGTCAAAATCATTCCCACGAGTGATTTGATGCCACAATGTTTGGGCTTTTTGAGGTGGGTCAAATTATAGAGCTCAAGATTAATGTTGCTATTGGCAAGCGAGGACGTCAAGGCGATTTGGCTTGAAAGCGTTTTCCGTATTAGAGATGTTTCTGGTGCCTAAGACTTGTTGGCCACATTTTGATTTGAATTATGAGAAGTTTTGGTTCTCCTGTCAATTTGCAGTTCTAGGATTTATGCAGATTTAGGAAATTTGACCAATTGCGACAACTATTTTACTGCCTTAATTAACGTTTATTTTAGGAATGTCTATATTGAGTGTGTGAGACAACTTTAACATTTTTTTTTGTTAAATCTGGGTTATGTTAACTAGATTTCTAATTATTATGCAGTTACTAAACTTCACGGAACCACAGACATCCCGTTTAATCTTTACCTGCATTTTTTCTAAACTTCTGCTACCGGCAGTCTTGCGTGTTCGCGCATAACTAATAGACAGTTGTCTGTGGTAGTTTGACAGTTTGACTAATGTAAGTCTATAGTCGATGCTCAAGTTTGACAGGTGAATTAAGACATAGAATGGCAGTGTCGACATCTTGAATATTAACGGGAATGGCAGCGTGATGAACTGACGTCAAATAGGTCTTTTAGAAGGAATTATTCAGACTAGGTAAATTGTTGAACGCTAAAGAGTTTTTGTTTTGAACGATGGTGATTATTATCATGTCTCGTGTTGGGTAATTTATCAATTAACATCAGGTCAGCTAGGTACGCTAATTAATGGCAAGCTAACCAATCTAAACATACGTTAATAAATTAAGTAGTTATAGAGATTAACAATATATGAATAAATCCACCTTCTCTTATTCTTCTTAGCTTGTTGTTATGATCGTACTAAACACACAACTGGGCCACATTTAGCGAGACTTACGCTATTAAAAAAAGATATAATAGACAAAAAATAGGTTTTTGTGAAGGAATTTGTTGTTCAAGTGACACAAATAATTGTTAAATACCATTATATCAATATTTCACCATTATGCCATACCATCTCCATGTTATTCCCGGGATTAACGCGATAGACTAGAAAAAAGTACCAGGAAACTAGCATTCTGAAGTTGTTTACGCGCCACGTTACAAAGGCCCCTCAAATCAGTCATGTCCACATCAGAACGACGCAGTTATTCGAAGTTATGAGAGATATATTCCTAAGAATTGAGACGTACCATCGACAAAGAGGTATGCCGAGTGTTTTTAAATCTACAAACAATTACTGCACTCATTTTTTGACAGTTATCCCTTCGGTTCTTGAGTCTATGGTTGAAAATCCCGTGCAGTTGGTAGTTTTGATTGTAAATCAGTGGTTGTTATTGGTTGTCGATCGGTGGGCTCGATTAGACAGCAGATGGGTTATCAGGGTGAGTGTGCCGAGGTTGGAATGTCAACCGGCGTTCTGTCGGGTGTTTGTTTATGTACCTATCAGATGTATTACTGTATTTTATTGAGTCCATGGTTTCTTTTGTCCGCAAATGGATATATTTGATTAAAATATTAGGACTGTTCAGGAGCTAGGTACTCCTACCTGCGTTTCTAGATTTATTGTATTAGGCTTGGTTGGTTCCTTATAAAATGGGCCTTAAAATGTAGTTAGCACAATGTGGGTGTGCACAATTACACGTCATCTTAGCCTATTCAAAATGCATGCTATTCATCATTATCTGCTCAGCGTTTTTTCCCAATTATGTTGGGTTCGGTTTTTGGTATAACCGGATGCAGCTGAATACCAGTAGTTTACATATACTTACAGCTAGTACTGGGTAATACCCCTTGTCCCGAAAGTCTGACACTTTTCTTGTTATCCGATTTTCAGGAGACTGATTATCTGTAACGACTGTCAAAGATCTACAAATTACAGCCGCGATCAACAGCTAATAATTATTATTACTCATTTATTCTTCACATACGAAGAGTAGTTCACTTATTTTTCTAACCATATGTTTGATTTGCCTTTAAATGGACTGGGTAATCCTTACTTCCTTACTATATATAATATTATAAAAGCGAAAGTGAGTTTGTTTGTTTGTTTGTTACCTCTTCACGCTTCAATGGCTAAACCGATTGTGATGAATTTTGGTACAGAGATAGTTGGGAACCAGGAGACGGACATAGGCTAATATTTTTTTGAAAAAAGTGGGATGTGAGTGAGAAAGAGGGAAGAAAAGGGAAAACTTAGCGTTGCTATTACAAATAAATAAGGCGCAAGGGGAACTGTGTTACCCCGAATTTTACGGTAGCAAAAGCTATTACCTAAGTCTATAAAAATAAAAGCAACGACTAGCTAAACAGTAGTACGAGTATATCTCTTTAATTACAACTTCAAACGGAATGCAACATCTGCCCGAGTAAGACGTTATAGCTTGAACTAATAAACAAATACAACTGTGACTGCATGCAAAAACGCAATTATTTAAGTCCTTAGCCTATGATTATATACAATTTTTAACCCTTACCATTTCATGTTGAAATCATTTAAAACAAATGAGTAATATTAGCTAGTTTTTACATTTATTCTTACTAAGGGCGTGGACACATCACGAAGTGACGGCGCGGTGTCGTCATCGTGTAAACGTGGGGCACTGTCGCACCACAGTGCCGTGCCGGTGCGGACGTGGACACATGGCACGGCGCTGCTGCCGGGAGACTGCACGGCGTCGTATAGCGGCACGGTGCCGTGATTTTTCTTGATAGAAGATGGAGCTGGATAAAGCCAACATGTCCCAGTTTGTTGGTTGTGGCCTTCGATCGATACCAAATGTATGTCATGGGGTTTCTCCCCAGCCTCCCCTCCCCTTTGCCCAGCAGCAGGATTACGCAAGCTAGCAGTAACAGTAACATTTTCAACGCTTCATATTTCCTTTTAAAACGTTCTCCATTATGGTTTATTACAGAAAAGTATGGATTCACCGAATATTTTCTTTGATTCTGTGTTTTCTACATTCGTCGTCTTAGCAATAGGACGTAGAATAAGACATCTTTTGCGGCCCATATCAACTCATTGCTTAATTTCATTAGTGGAGGCACGTGCCCTTCTCTGTGACATGACAAATGAGGAATTTTGAAACACGAACTTGAAAACAGAAGGGCGGACCGATGCCTGAAGATGCACGGCCACGTGCCGTTTCACGTTGACGGCGCCGCACCGTTGCACGGTCGCGTCGCGGCGTCAGCTCCGCGACGTGGTGATGTGTCCACGTCATTACCAAACAATTTCGTGTCAAACTAGCATCATTAAAACGTAGTTTACATCTATTTGCTACAATTTTCAACTCTAATCAGCATACCATGTTGAACTTAGTTAAAACGAACGCACACTTAAGTTATTTCACCAAACTAAAATTAGTTTTGTTCCAATCTCAGTTAACTATTATGCCTATGTTGTACGAGAATAACTGTTATTCCTCAAAATTTGAAAATCGAATAGGTAAGTAGTCTTGTTCATAGAGTAAAAGCAGCGAATAATTTGATCTCTGGAATAATTGATAAAATCGCACCTTACATGCAGTCTTTCTTTCAGAACAAATTCGTCTCAAAATAGCATGTGCAGAATGAAGGGCCTTTGTTAAGGGCTTATTAATCGTCAGCTGGCCAACCCTGGGCAGGGGCGGGGCCAGGGCGCGGCAATAGCGTACAATTTGCATCGACTTGCCACCGCTACTTGACCGCACGCAAACCGCCTGATAATAACGCGTTAATGGTACGTTAACACATGCAATCGCATCGCGAGGGTTGATTAATCACTTTTTGTAATGGACTGACCGTTCTAGAATCTAGGAATTTTATGTTACAACTAGCTTATACCCGCAGTATCGCCTGCATAGAGTTTGGTAACTGCCCTACGAGATAAAAAGTATCATTTGGGTTAATAATGGCTATTAAATATCTGTGTGCATAAGGAAACCGGCCAAATTAGGTCCAGCTAAGGACAGAAATTATGAAATATATGTAAACAAAAAAAAACATTAAATAGTTATTTATCGTCATTTATTAATGGTTTAATAAATAAGCTTTATTCAAATGGTGGACACACTCGAACAGCAACAGCTTATAACATACTTGTTTATAGCGAATGCTGATTGCAGATAAAAAAAGAAAAAAAAAAACAATTGAAAAGTGGTTTCTCAATATTGACTTTTCATAACCTCAAAAACGTTTTTGTTTGTGATGAGGGAATTCGGGCATAGCGGAAGATTTTTTAAAATACTTTTGTTCACATTTTTAATCATCAGGACCATCTTTTTTTTTCTCTTAAACCATAGATAACTTTTACTTTACCACAGACTAAACATGTTACAGTATAATTTAGTGACAATAGTTTTAATACTATAACGGTTATCTCTCTATTATGTCGGTATTCTCATGATCAATATTGATATTTTTGTTTTTTTTTTAGTAAACAGTATTACAACAGTAATTTTAGTAGTATTTTATTGTCTATTTAGTTGAAACAGTGGGCCTGACAAACTATTTGTTTCAGCAATATTTGCGTGATTGAACAAACATTCACACATTCATACAAACTGTCGCATTTATAATATTTATGAGATAATGCAAGTTTAACGATTAGTAATATATTTTGTTAGAGACCTGTGGTATTTAAATTTATACTGTTATCTATAGTGGTTTGGTTATGAAGTGAATGCCAGAGCCCCTTGTGATTAGAATTAGCATTGTTGCACGCCGTGTGATATTAAATGCAGTCGAAAAAATGGCTTAACATTATTTCAACGACTAACGTTGTTAAATATTATAATAGACGAAACAAAAATGCATGGATTGTGTAAGCAATGATATGAAAGAGAATGGAGTAAACTATGCCGTGACGTTTGATTGGGGAGAATTGAAGAAGGGCAGGAAGATGACCATAATGATGACAGAAGAAACGAGGAACTTATTTTTAAATATAGGAAGACTTAGACGTAGAAGATCTACATCAACAGAAGAATAACTCACGAGCGTAAACCTATATGAAAGGCCTTGGGGAGGCCTATGCTACAGAATAAAGCCATCTAGAGATTTTCTATAGCTTAACCCTATAATGTAATCCTTACTAATATTATAAAAGCGAAAGTGAGGTTGTTTGTTTGTTTGTTACCTCTTCACGCTTTAATGGTTAAACCGATGTAGATGAATTTTGATACAGAGATAGTTAGACCCTGGAGACGGACTAACTTTTTTTTTAAAGTGAGAAATGAGGTAGATCTTAGGGAAGAAAAGGGAAAACATAGCATTGCTATTACAATAAGGCGCAAGGGCAAAAACTACAGGTAGCAGGTACCTACAAATCAGGAAAGGGTAACTGTGTTACCCCAAATTTAACGCGAGTGAAGCCGCGGGCAAAAGCTAACTAACTATCTCTGTACCAAAATTTATCAAAATCGGTTTAGCCGTTAAGGCGTGAAAACGTAACAAACAATGCCGTGTTCGGTTAATGGGCTGGTCATCAATACCTAGTTTAAAAATAAATTATAAGTACTTATAAAATATTTTACAAAAATGCTCCTCTCATAGACAGGAGGCACATTTCCCAGCACTGGAGAAATTATAGGCTTATTTCTCAATGTAAAGCTACAAATGACGTAATGATTTCGTTATTTCGACACATAGGTTTCAGCTGTTGGCACCGCTTCCATGTTTGTTGACGAAGCGCGCGAAATTATCCAGATTTCGCGGCAAATCTCTCCCGCCCGCGAGTTTAGTTTATGACCTGACAAAAGCATGCTTTAAGGCCAGTGCAGACGAGAGATTTTTGTCGGTTGGGAATCGGAATGCGTGTGTGTTGCGTCATGTATGAGTTTTGCAAATGATATAATTAACATCTCTTGAGGGACGTTTCGTTAAGACCAAAGAAATCAGAGCCGTACAAAAGCGTATACCCAAGCTACTGCAACCCTTGAACGCCAAAACCAACAGGGGCCATCAGCAGCACCGAGACTGTGAAGATGAAGTCCTAAAGTAATAATTTAACTGTCCTGGATTCCACAACGAAATTAATTAGAAAATGAGTAGGAAAAAGGTAATATCCACATTCCTTCATGTCAGTAGGAGACAGAAACAACACAAGGTCCTCAAGACATGTTTACAACTAGGTTAACCCAGTTACCTACCACCACAAAACGCGTTGGGTTGAAGAAGTTGCCAACGTCGTGGTCAAACAATTGGTTCAGGGACGCGATAAAAGCAGGATCTGAGGCAGGAAAAAGAGAAGGGTTTATCCAGCAGTAAATAATTTCGGGCTTATGCTGTTGGGCATCATCAAATAACTTCACCTGTTATGGGCGGCGCGGGGGGGGGGGGAGTGTCAGACTTTACAGGCTAAAACCCATCCATGTGCTATCAAACTTACTGAAATAAATGCATTTTTTATGTGCCTTCTTTTATCCTTTATATTCCGGTGCCGCGGTATCTCTTTCGAACAACCCGCAACCCCGGCAGGCAGTGGCCCTGATAGTCTTTCTGCTTTGCTGCCATCTCTTTGAGGAGCGCGTGGAACGCGAAAGTCGACACGGCCTATCGTCACTAGACGGACTGTTCACCGCCCACAGAAACGCATCTACGGTCAAGTTATCTTTGGAAGATTTCGAGTTGTCCTGCACAGACATGAGTTCCTAGTCTACGCAAGCCTTTACCGTTTCACAAATGATAACTTTATGTAATTTTAAACTGTATCTCGTTGAATTAAGGACTGTTAAAGTATAACGTGATGTATTTTTCAATGTTTTGACATGGTGTTTTGTTTACTTGCTGAATATATTCCGGTGCGTGCACGCATTTCGTTTGTTTTGTTATTAATTTAGGATTACAGGAGTTATTGTTTTGTGTAATGTGTTTATGTATTTGAGTGCTGAAATGGGTAGGTAGATATAGAGATTGATCGGGCACTATGTAAGATTTGTAGTCTATGCTTTGATTTGAAGATCTATTCGTTTGGAAATGGTCATTTCTCTTGCGTAATAAGTGCCAGCATTAGGTATAAAGGGTAAAATAAAGCCGAAAAGCGTGTTGTTCTTTTTGTCATTGGAATTCATTGTTTTTTTTTTGGGTTCTGTACCTCAAAAGGAAAAAGCGGAACCCTTATATATATAACTAGCTTTTGCCCGCGGCTTCGCTCCCGTTAAATTCGGGGTAACACAGTTCCCCTTGCACCTTATTGATTTGTAATAGCAACGCTAAGTTTTCCCTTTTCTTCCCTCTTTCTCCCTCACATCCCACTTTTTTCATAAATATATTAGCCTATGTCCGTCTCCTGGTTCCCAACTATCTTTTTACCAAAATTCATCAAAATCGGTTTAGCCATTAAAGCGTGAAGAGGTAACAAACAAACTCACTTTCGCTTTTATAATATTAGTAAAGATTTTGTTGTCTGACTGTCTACATTTTGTTCGGAAACGTTCTAGTTACGGACATGTTAGACGTCAAAGCATGAAGATTTTATTAAACAAACTTTGTGTACGCAATTGCGGGACAGTGACAACAGTATTCTGAGGACAGTGGCGGAGAATATCTACTCTCCTATTCTGGGACGTTTTGTGGGGGTGATGAATGACTGAGTTTCCTTTCGCTTGTTCATCGTCCACATGAAGCGAACTAGGAGTGGGTATAGATATTAATTATGTAAGAGAGATACTTAACTAATTTGTTACTAACACTAATTATAAGAATTTTTACTAACATGTTGGATCTTGTTGTCTGAAAATAAAGAATTTATTTATTTAAGTACTCCATGATCTACATTCTACTCAATGCTTTCATTAGTTAAAAATTTTAAGTGCTATTTATGGTATCCTACAGTAGAACGTGAATTTCCAACTAAAAAAATCTAATTATTGAAACTGTCACTTAGGGAATAAGTATATAACATCTTCCGTAATTTCCATTTGTAATGAGCACCCGATATTTCGATGGTGATGCAAGCGCTTTGGTCGGGGGGGGGGGGTGGCAATTTAAATAGTGCGATTAACCGTGAGAGCTTAGAACAGGGGTGGCGAACCTTGATGAACCAACGTGCCATTTTTCCTAAATAAATGTTGAATGACGCCACAGACGTGCCATCAAATAATTTTGACTAAGTGATTGTATTTAATTACTATCAATTCGAAACTTTTTTTACTGACTAGTAGAGTCATCGCCAAACGGTTTCTAAGCGAATTAGTTTTATTCATCTTTGAAAATTTTGAATAGCTCCGGCGAGTTAAAAAATGATAGTAAGATAAAAATATGATTAAAATTGTTTGCGTGCCCAATTCGTTTTGTCGCGTGCCGTCTTTGGCACGCGTGCCATTGGTTCGCCATCTCTGGCTTAGAACAATGCCAAGAGCGAAACATACTCGCGCAGTGACAGTCCGTAGCAAATCTTTATTTTTTTAAACGTTGCCCCACACTAGGTAGTTTACCTATATCGTGGGTGCGTTTACAAACATTTAAACTCACATACAGGAACAAATGTCTGTAGGCTATACAAATATTTGTTCCGTGCGGGAATCGAACCCGCGACAGGCAGGCAGCAGGCGATCGCGATTGAAATTTGGCACAGAGGTAGATTATAGTCTGGAATAACACAGGATACTTTTTTATCGATCATCTTGCGGGAAAAGCCGCGGGTGTCCGCTAGTTTTTCATAATTTACATTTGTTATGAGCACCCGATATTCCGATACTGATACAAGCACCATGATCGCAGTGACGCTTTTAATAGTGCTATAACCCGTGAGAGCTAAGAACAATCTATACTATATATATTATATATAATACTAGCTGACCCGGCGAACTCTGTTCCGCCATAAAGGCAATAAATAATAAGCCGATTTTCGAATTTATTAAGTTTTTTTTTTCTTTGAAAAAGAAATTAAGTATATTAATCATTTATTATTGTTTCTGCATTTCAGTACATAGGTTGGTCTCCACTTAAGTACTTTGTGATACACGACATTTTTTGTTTTCTACAAAACAACGCAGATAGTCTTCCGACCCGTGAACATGCCACATATAATTGACCATGAGAAAAACATGGATGTTCTAGATTCAAACCATAAACTTTTAAGGGTTGGCTTTGTGATTTGTTGATGGTCATGGCAAATGTAAGACGGATCGGATATTGAAGTCTTTTAAATTCGAACGGCAAATCGGTTGGGATCATCGGGATCGTCAGAATGAGGACTTCCTCACCTTTGAATTTTCCTTTCACTATACGTCGCGTAAATTACATTGTTCATCAATTTTCTAACCACCAAATGCGTACTGGTTTGCGCCGTTTTGGTTGGTTTATGTTTCGAAGCTTACTACGGAGCCAACCTTTAGGCGTAAATTGTGCGGTGGTAAGCCAGGCACATCCTAGGAGTTTAAAAAAAAGAAGTGTGTGTACTTATGTACAAAGGTTGCTTAACCTTGTCCCCTGTGGTAACCCATCCATTTCCAAAACTTGGCAAGGGTTGCTTAACCTGGCACCCTGTGTTAGCCCTTCCATTTCCAAACCTCAGCAAGGGTTGCTTAACCTGGCCCCCTGTGGTAGCCCATCCATTTCCAAACCTTGGTGAGGGTTGCTTAACCTGGCCCGAGTGGTAACACATGCATTTCCAAACCATGGCAAGTGTTGCTTAACCTGGCCCCCTGTGGTAGCCCATCCATGTCCAAACCTTAGTAAGAGTTGCTTTACCTGTCCCCGTGTCACGTGTGGTAACCCATCCATTTTCAAACCTTGGCAAGAGTTGCTTAACCTGTCCCCGTGTGGTAACCCATCCATTTCCAAACCTTGGCAAAGGTTGCCATAATTTCATGCGATCCTAGTAGTTTTATCTCAACGCAGTTGGTTCTATCAAGAACTTGAATCCACAGATCAAACTGCTGGAATTAATTTCACCGTGAATTCATGCAAGCCTAGTACTTTCGCTTGTATTAGTTAGGGTTTTGACTCCATTTTATTTAGAAAACGTTTGTATGGGGAATTTCACCGTGAATTCATGTAAGCCTAGTACTTTCGCTTGTATTAGTTAGGGTTTTGACTCCATTTTATTTAGAAAACGTTTGTATGGGAAATTCCACCGTGAATTCATGCAAACCTAGTACTTTCGCTTGTATTAGTTAGGGTTTTGACTCCATTTTATTTAGAAAACGTTTGTATGGGAAATTTCACCGTGAATTCATGCTAGCCTAGTACTTTCTTTGACTCCATTTTATTTAGAAAACGTTTGTATGGGAAATAAAGAAGGACGGTTTTGAGGGTTTTCCTGGCAATTATTCCAATTTTTCTCACCTTTTAAACCTTCCCTGGACTTCCAGGAGTATTTCAAGACTAAAATTAGCCAAATCGGTTCAGCCGTTCTCGAGTTTTAGCGAGACTAACGAACAGCAATCCATTTTTATATATATAGATAGATAGATAGATAGATAGATAGATATGATATTTGTATAAAAATAAAAATATACTTTTTTTTTGAAACCCGACGCAAAAAAGAAGGTTGTATGTGTGTGTGTATATGTACCCGTGCGAAGCCGGGGCGGGCCGCTAGTGTAATAAATAAAACAAAACGATAAACCTCGATCTTGCTCGTCTGCTCATTCCAAGGTACCAGGAAAACATAACCCGCTGGAACCTAAGCACAACCTTGGACTACCTACCCTACCTACCCTACTTCTCTTACCGGGATGAAAAGTATTCTATGTCCGTCTCCTGGTTCTAAGCTACCTCCTCACCAATTTTCAGCTGAATCGGTTCAGCCGTTCTTGAGTTATAAGTGGAGTAACTAACACGACTTTCTTTTATATATATAGATTATTATATTTTATATTATTATATTATCTGTACTAATATTATAAAGCTGAAGAGTTTGTTTGAACGCGCTAATCTCAGGGACTATTGGTTGGAATTGGAAAATTCTTTTAGTGTTGGATAGTCCATTTCTTGAGGAAGGCTATAGGCTATATAACATCACGCTACGACCAACAGGTTCTGAGCAGCGCGGGTGAAACCGTGGGGAACAGCTAGTGTTTAATAAACCCGCTAAAAGCGAGTCAGATTCGAGCAGAGAGAGTCCGTAGCAACTCGTGACATAAACGGCCATATCTTTTGACTGCGTAGACTTAGAGGGTTGATTTTATTACAGATTTAAGGGACCATAGACTTGAGTATATGGTTTTTATGACAACTCGATACCTATACGTGTTCTAGAGATAACGGCTCTTTACAGACAGACAGATGGACAACAAAGTGATCCTATAAAGGTTCCGTGTTATACTTTTGAGGAACAGATCCCCAAAAAAAAAGTAAAAGTATCTCCATATAATTATTATTTTTGCGTACATTACCACAAAAACGCTTTGTGTCAATTTATCTATTTTTGAAATCGAACAATACTAACACAACCTACTATAAGATAAAGTTACGCGATCATCTTAATATGTATTTAAAAAATCGTCTAACCAGCCTTACCGTCTCCTATCCGCGAGAGTAAATTAAAAAAAAAAACAGGCAAAGGAATCGTGGCATTAATCCGTTGGCATGAAAGGAGGCCGAGCGGCCCCCCGTGGGGGGTGGCAGGTGCGTGTGCGCAGTGTAGGCGACCGGGAAATATGTGGGGACAAGTGTGATCCCGCCTTTGTGTTATGTTCAACCTGTTTTAGAACGTTTTGGGGTATTTTTGACACTCATATTCCGGCTATATGTATGAGGGACCTTAGATTCTTCAGAAGCAAGTTGCCTGAATGAATAATGAAATAAATAATTGAGTAATATTTTACTATTATTATGTTATTTTAATGTTACGTCTTCACGCTTAAATGGCCAAACCGTTTTGATGAATTTTGGTACACAGATAGTTAGACCCTGGAAAAACACATAGGTTAAAAAAAGTGAGAAAAGGGGGAGAAAGAAAAGGGGAAAGAATTTTTTTTTCTATAATCACGTAGGTTAAAGTTAGCGTTGGCCCAAAGTATTCGACACGGATAAAGTCGCGGGAGGAAGCTAGTAAAAGAATAAAGCCATGCATCAGGATCAGCTAGTAAAAATAGGTGAGATGATGCCGATACCAAGGATCTCTAAAAACTGTCCAAAATAAAAAAGGTCGTATCGCCCGCAGCGCCCCTTGCGGCGAGCAGGCGGAACTAATTGTTCCGTTACGGTTTTACTATTATTTCATGTGTGCAGAGATGAGACAGGATTTCTGGATAATTGTTCACACGTAGATTAAGTTTATTGATTGAAAACTAGAAAATGACGGCACGGTTGGCGCAGTGGCTGAGCGATCGACTGCTGCGCTGCGTGTCGCGAGTTCGATTCCCGTAAGAAACAAATATTTGTATATAGTTGTTTCGGGTCTGGTTGTTTGTGTATGTGAGTTTCAATGTTTGTAAACGCACCCACGACACAGGAGAAATTCCTATTGTGGGGCAACGTTTTTGTTTAAAAAAAAAATCTGATTATCTTCGTTCCTAGTTCCCTGCTTTTGTATGCGTTCTCGAGTTAAACATAAACTCACCCTTCAGGGATATGTGTTAAATATGAATTAATGATAACAGAAAGTTATGCCTATGAATTATTGAATAAGGCTCATCAGGGATTCAGGATTTTTGCATTAATTTAACTATTAAAAACATTCGTGTAATATCTTATGAGAATGCTACCTTATTTGTGTTATCATCTGCCTAGCATTTTCCCTACTTTGTTTATTTAAGTCGGCTTCCAGTCTAACCGGATGCAGTTGAACACCAGTATTTTTATGGAGCAACCGTCTTTCTCCACAACCCAGTTAATACTGCGTAATACCCTCTTAGTAAGACTGGTTGTCAGATTTTCGGGACTGTGACTAATTGTAACGGCTGACGAAGATCTACAAATAACAGCCGGGACCAACAGCTTAACGTGCTTTCGGAGGCACGGAGGAAACTCAGTATGTAACGGGTGGTCATCCATCCACAGACCAGCCTAGGCAAGCGTGGCTTAACCTTAACGATCGAGGTAGATCCGAGCGGCAGCTACTTTATGAGTACAAGAGTATTTTTACTAAAATAAAACTACATGAGAATATACGATATAAATATGACTCTTACACCGCAGGAGTCTAATCGATACCTGCGATAGTGCTGCACCGAGATCCATATCGATTATCGATAGATTGCTGGTGACTACTAGGTATACAGTTTCACAAGCGAGATATTAGTCCAGGAGTTTGCTACACGCTTACTTTTCCGGAAAACCCACGGAACTTCCTGTCTAGGATATTATGTAAGTATATGGTATATAATGTCAATGGCATAATTATATACTAGCGCAACAGGAAGCACTCACGTTGCGTTGCCTTCGAGTAATTTCACTTTCTCTTCTTCTAGTGTTTATATCTCAACATGTAGGATAATTTAAGTTTTGTTGCATAATCTATGCATCATGCTGTGTTCAATATTAAGGTTTTGGTTGCAAAGCAAGCGAAGACGTGCGATGTGAATGCTACCATGCGGATAAGTCTTGAAACAATTGGTACGCATGTTTTATTTTTTTGAACGCCACTATCACAAATATGTGACAAGGAAGCGCGTGCCTTGGACGCCAACGATACAATTATGTCACATAAATGAAGAGGGCACGCGCGGTCTTTTATGCTCTAGCGTTGAAAAGGTTTTATAGCCTTCTAATATACGTCAACACAAGTATGGGTACAGTTGTTCTTCTTTCGAGAATCGAAGTCTGGTTCTGTTGTGATGATGACGACCACTATGACCCCCTTTAAGTTTAGGGTGAACAAAAATTACGCCTAAATACGGCCCTTTCGTTTTCGCATTCGCTTCGCTACCGCCTCGCTTTCAATACGAAAGTGGTTCTAGAGTAATCATTTCTATCTATGCTAGATTACTAAATAATGAGTGCAGTTATCTTCAGTCGTTCAGAAAGATTGTCACGAATATATCAGGCGTTGAGTTGCTTTATGCAAACAATGATTTTCTAGGCGGTGTGGTGGTAATTTTTTTTTTTTAATAGTAAGTTTTGTTAAGGAATGAACGCATTCCATGCATACACTTTGTTTTGAGTATATTATTATAGAAACAAATATCGTAAGAAAACCGGCATGCCCTGAACCCAAAATCTAAAAGACATGCAACGTCCACAAATCCGGAGTGGGCTCGCGAGGTAGATTAAGGCCCACTTATTCTTATGGAGAAATTGGGATGGTCTTCTAGCATATATTATACTGCTGCTTGATTCCAGTAGACACCATCGACCTACACTAGGTAGTCGATCAGCTTTTCATCTGAAATCGCTTGCTCTGTCTTGATATCTGTAGATTCGATGACTTTTGACTGCGCCAGTTAGCAGAACTCGCGAAGAAAATTTTCCTTTACTGAATGATTTTGTTGTCCGTCTTTCTATCTGTCTGCCTGTCTGTGAAGACCCTTCGAATAATGTGAAATTAAAACCACATATTTGCTCAGGTAGTCCCTTCGTCCTGTGAACAAATCAACCCTCTAAGTCTATGTAAGCAAAAGATATGGCTGTTAATGTCTGACTCACTCTTGGCCGGTTTTTTGACATCACATTTGACACCTACATAATGAGCTTTGTGACTTCCAGTTTTAAAGTGCAAAACTGCTAGCGAAGGAAATGGACTAGCTGATCCACGACTTTGAAAATCACAGTTCGTAATTTCGATCCCTGGCCAGTTCCCACTTTTTTTCATAGAAAACGTACGGTCTCTTTATAAACTGTATTTATTTGGTGCCGAAGGTGATAATGGCGGGTTGAGACTAGTCTTAGAATCTACTTGTATCTACCGCCCTCCTCCACAGATGATAGTAGATAGTATAGGCACAGTGGATACCAATGAAGATGTTCAAATCTAAAAGGCAAGATGCAGAATTGTAAAGCATTGCTTGTTTCTTTAGTCCTGCTCATCCTGCTGTCTATGACTAGGTGTTCGGTTATCAGGAGTTGGTATTCTATTTCTTTGGAATGGTCAATGTCAAATAAACAACTACTGTTCAGTTGATTGATACCAATTATACTAGACTATTACTCCATTTTCAACTTTGCTTCCATTTTGTTTGTTCAATTCTGTCTTCTTCTTATCTCCTTTCCTTTTTTTAAACACTTCTTTCCGTATCAACAATGCTACTGTTCTTAATTTACAACCGTTAAAAACAATTCCTAAAAATAACCCCAATGACTCAAGCGTAAACAAAAACAAAATAAACGAAGGATCGATATTATTTGCGAGCAATCAATTGAAGACTCGAGTAAATAATCTGCCACCCACATGCAACATTCATTACTGGCTTACAATGATGAAGAATTGGTTGTATGCTATACATGTGAAGTAATGTATGGTGGACTTGGCGAGTGTCTCGGTGTGTAGACTTGGAGTCATTGACCGGAGCCTTGACCGCTGCTCAGTGAAAGTTGGACTGCAGTGATGCCTAACAAGATACTAACTGAGATATCGATTTACTTTTGAATCGATTATAGTATCGGATTGGCAGAGAAGGGAACCATGTAACATTTTGGCATTCATAGACTATTGCAAAACACTACGGAAGTACGTGGGTTCAAATAAGACGGAACAGGATCTAAATAATTACAAAGGAATAGTTTAAAATCATTGTTTTAATGTACAACACTTAAAATTAAAAATAATCAACAACAATTACACATTAGTCAACAAAAACACGATCAACAGCACAGACAACAACATTATTTGTTTGCACACAACAATAAATATCACAACATTATAACATAAGTCAACACTGATGAAATTACATCTCCATCAGATCTACGAAATTTGTATTTACACTGGCAACCCGCGCTTATAAAAATAAGCTATAGAACCTCTTTGCCCCTTATTTTAAATTAGTTTTTTTTTAGTGCTTGTGGCCTCCCTTGTGGTGGTAGACGTGTTTGTAGACGGGAACATGGACTGGGTAGGGCTTGGGAATTGGGACCTCGACTCTCTTTTCAACCTCAACGGGGTAGGGCTTCTCGACCTCATAAGGGACGGGCTTCTCAACGGTGTAAGGAACTGGTTTCTCCACAATTTGGGGCACGACCTGTAAAATAGATTGCGGATTAGTTTTGTTTTCTGAAAGACATCATTTTGGGTGCTATGGCAAGATTAGCTGAACGTTATAAAATGTTCGAATTTTTAGAATAAGAGATTTTAATAATTTGCATTTAATTATTGGGTGTCCAAATTTGGGGTAATAGGTGAACGTATCCGAATGTAACTGGCTGCAAACTGTCACCAACGCACTGTTCTTTTTTCAAACTCACGCCTGACTGCCCGCACTTTTACTTTCTGTCATGGCCGACTGAATTACGTAACATGATGCAGCAATGAATGGGTAACGTTATGAGATAATTGCAAAAACGCATCTAGACACAATAACTGTGACATAACATCTACTTTGTACTACTTTATTTGCCGTGTAAAATAATTGTATAGTTTCTCCTTTGGCAGTAACTTTGTGGTTAAATTTAATTGAATTGATGTCTAGGAGAATGTCGTTTTGTCTGTATGGAGTAGGTGTACCTAATTGGTTCCATATTTATGTTATAGCCAATGTGAAAGGTGTCTGTAAATGTTTTAAAATGGCAGTAATTAGTTTTAAACCGAAGGCAGACAATGAAAGGCAGTTTACAGCGATTATTTTATACCTTTTTTATGAAACTAATCGTGAAAGTCATAAAGAGTTGTGTTGTGTCCGTTTTATTTGCGTATTTAAACTGTTATCTTCCTTTTATTTGTTTTTGTTAAGACTATTAACATGTTTAAAATTAATGAATGTTAATTAATTCATAAGCTTGACACTGACCGGAACTATGTTTTGCTTTATGGTAACAGTTTTACTAGTGTTGCCACAGCAAAATAGTGGTTTAATAAAAACAAACTAAAATTAAAAATCAATGCTTGAGTTGTCACGTGATAGTGTGTTGTTAATGACTAATTCATAGATGATGGATGAGTACAATTGCCTACGAGTTGCTCGCACGATTTGCGTACATTTTTTTATTGAGCAGAGTCAATGAACACAAAACGATCAAATTGAGCGTCATCAAAAATGAACAGCAAGAGAGTAGCATTAATCAATTAATCTTATGAATTGTTAACTTAGTAGATACACTTATTTATAGATATTTGTGTCGAGTATTATGTTTCATATTTGCAAAAAATATTGAGAATAAGGATAGGTCTAGGTTTTATTTGGAATTATCCTCCCTAGGTCGCCGTTGGTTGGCCCTGTTTAACCTCAATGGAAACTAAATGAGTGTTTAAGCATAAAAACTCATTCTAAATCAATCACGAAACACGTGGACTGACAATCGTGTCGCAACGGACATTTTTGAATTGTCAAAACTTCGCGTCACGCAACTATGATGCGGGACATTCAAATAGCTGTCAGTAGTGACGTTACATAATTGACGTTTTGGCAAACGCTGAGGTCATAGACAAGTGACAAGCTTTTAAAGCTTTTTGTGTTGGTACAAAGACTTTTAAGACGATTTCACATAAGCTTTTAGGTGGTTATGTCAATACAGGGCACTTGACTTATTTCGATATCGGTCACAGTATAACAGTTGTCTAGGCCTTGTTGCGGCCTAGGCTTGTGCACGCTTGCCTAGAAAAAACCTATTAACCCGAACTTTGTAGATAATTGCAGTTTTGAAGAGAACAGCTGTTTCTGTCTTAATAACCGACGATGATTCAGAACGATAAATTGAATATGATGTTATTCTCTTCAAGTCGGTTTACATCCCATCCTGTTTGTATGTATTTGAAATATTCACGATTTTACTCCAATAAAAATGAAGTTGAATAATTCAGTGTATTTAACATTTTACGAATCTTTTTTTGTTAAGCTCAAGCTTACCTTATAAACTGGCACATGGATAGGCTGTTCCACCGTTACGTGGACGGGGTAAGGTTGCGGGATGGGGACCTTCACGTACTGCGGGACGGATACCGCCACGGGATGCGGGACCGGGACACCGATCTTCTTCACAACCGTGACGTGGTAGGGCTTGGTGTGTTCGGAGTGGGAGTGACCTTCTGGCTCCCATTCATCCGAGGGTCGGGCGGCCGCGAAGGCCGCTAGGAGGAGGATGGCTGTTGTTTTCTGGAAATTACGAAATTTTTCTTTTAGTATTGTATTGCAGTATGTACAGCTGCATCAATTGGGTGTCCCAGTTGTATTAAAATTAACTTTCAGGGGGGTACCCAATTGACGCAGTATACTGTACCCTCTACTGAACGTTGCCGCTGCTGGAACAGCTCTCTGAGGCCTCTGAGACGTTCCAATGCAGGGGTAGGGCGTGGGCTAATAGAAGTTCTGATTGTGGAGCCTTCTTTATTCTCTTAGAAACTTTGCATTATGTTAAAAACTAAGTTATTTTAGACTGCTTTAAAATCAAGATTTCCGTTGCGTTGGTCTGATATGTTCAAAGTAAAATTAGAATGTAAGCAAGTAAATAATTTGAAATAGCTCTTGTCGGAATTTAATCTGCAATCTCGCGCTTATGCATTTAACTTCCGGGCTATTCGATTGTCTTCTTCAAATGTAATTTAAATTATTATGTTATGGAAAACAATTTCAATTTTAATGGTCTAAAACAATGTGATATATTTTTTTAAATCAAATATTGTCTATGGTGTCAGGTGAATGCATATACCATTCACCATAGAACAGGTAGCTACAAAGTTATGATGTAACATTGCAGAATCGTTATGTCACAAGCAATCACCGATTTAAACTATGCATTATTATTAAATCTCATTCAGAGCGTGAGAAGTAATAAAATAAACTATAAAAAATTGACAGTTCGAAATTCCCGCCATGTCAAACAACACTTTTTTGAGATTGAACTTCCACGCAAAGGAACCACATTAAACAGCCAGGAAAACGTCACCATTTCCCGATCCATTTTAAATATTATTGTTACGTCACTTTACATAAAATAATTGAGAAAACACTTACAAAAGCGATCATGTTGAATAGTTTAGATGCTGTTGTCGACTTCTATGTATTGACTGCTGCATTCTGAGATCCCCACAAGCGTTTTATACTTGGTGAAATGAACACCGCGCCTTTCCATTCAGCGATAGGATCGACGCACCATGATGCTATCGAATTTGCGATCTGAGGAGGCGATGTTGTTTTGTTTCACATACATTGCAGTTTTGTAATCAGATGGGGGGTTTGAATTACGAATAAAAGAAGCAATGGATACAATAAATATTAAGTTTATACAGTAGTATGTGATTCCATAGTGAAGTTCGATTGTACTATTCGGGTTAACAAGGAGAAGTATACCAGGCTCTTTATTTTGTTTTTTTTTTCGCTATATGTTCTCAATTCTTTTTTTAAATTATTACTATAGGCACTAGAAAGTATGGCAGTTAAATTAAAAAGCTGTGTTAGGTTTTATGAGACAGATTGTTTTGTTTTATCGTTTTTAATTAGGTTGCGTGTAATTACATGGGATACAATGCGTTATGACTAATTAGTTTTTATATTCTTGTGTGGTAGTGGCTGGTAATTGCAGTTTATGATTATATCATTGGGCATTTCATGAGTAAACCCCGGCTGCTGAGTAACTCCTCCTCGAAAATTACGTACAAGGAGAACTTTTCACAGATGATGGAGCAGAAGAAGATACTGAAGATCGTAGAACATGAGTTGAACAAAATCTAGGTTAGATACAGCTACGCTATTCATAATGCATTTTCAATTAGGCGTAGTACCTGATCATCATTATGCTCTACTTGCAGCAGGCCACTGTTGGAAATAGGGCTCCCCAATCTTACGCCATTCTACGGGGTTCTTTTCAATTCCCATCCAACTTCCACTTTTTTTTGGATGGGATTTCATCAAATAACTTCTCCAGCTCTTGAGCGGAAGGAAGTGTCAAACTTGTACTGACTAATACCCGTTCATATTCCTTATTTGGGCCTTTATGTTCCAGGGCCGTCTTTTGAAAGATACTGCAGCCCCGGAAGGTAGAGCAACATCAACGGCTAGGCCCCTTTTTTGTAAAAGCTTTGGGAAGATGGCGGAACGCCTTGAATGATTTCTTCATAAATTGGCGTGAAGAAGCACAAGAAGAAGTGGAAGAAAAGGAAGAGGTTTTTGTCTAAGAGTGGGACATACCAGGCTTATAAAAAAAATATTAAAGGTACATATCTCTCTATCGGTTATCTGGATGGGGCGGGTTGTCTCAGCGCAGTGGTCTTTATATGTCAGGGGAAGTTCTGTTTTACTGCCCTGGGGCGAAATATTAGAACTAGTTCCTTTTGTTTTCGTGTAAGTTTATTTGTGTTACTAACAATAGTTTTTAAGTCTGTATTTATACTAACTGTGGGATCAAGCTGATGTCCGTTATTAAAAATGAATTGAATTGAATAAACCCACATTTCGATAGTTATGTTTAAGTTCCATGTAATTAGGGGCGAACCTATTGCCATCAAAAGGGTATACATCCAAACTCCTTTGCTGGTACTAAGGAATTCCCAATAACACTGATGCCCCACCCGGAAAACGAATCTAAAACCTCATCCTCACAACTTTTTAAAATGGATTCAGGAAATGTCGAGTAGATAATTCGTTGAATACGTTCTTAATGCTTTTAAAGGTACTTAAGTAACATCTCAATATGAGGTGTGCATTTCCGATCGGTTATGTAAAAACAATCGCGCCATTAAGAATGTGAATGTAGTTATAACTGGTAAGTTGAAGACCTGAAGTGACTTTTACATTGGTATAACGTATAAGGAACTAGTAGTGTTGTACCCAGCGGTTTTGCCCGTTGCTCAGATCTTTTTGTGTCGTGGTGTGATGGCTTATAGTCCATTAATTAAGACAGATTAATAAAAAAAAGTCAATCTGGCCAAGAAATCGCTTTTTCCCAAACAAACTTTGCAACCTTGTTTAAAGGTTGAATTTCGCAAAATCCCATCTTTTTGAGCACCTATTTCCAAAAAGGATGCTCCATAAAAAAATATGACCCCTAACGTTTATAGTTTTTTAGATTTCGTGATGAGTGAGTCATTGGGTTTATCCTTATTTCCTTACTAATATAATAAAAGCGGAAGTGAGTTTGTTTATTTGTTACATCTTCACGCCTAAATGGCTAAACCGATTTTGATGAATTTTAGTACAAAGATAGTTGGGACCCTGGAGACGGACAGAGGCTATTTTTTTAAAAAAGAGTGAAAAATGGGGGATATAGAGGGACAAACAAACTCACTTTCGCTTGAAGAGGTAACTCTCTTCACGCTTTTATGGTTAAACCGATTTTGATGAATTTTGGTACAGAGATAGATGGAAACCAGGAGACGGACATAGGCTATTTTTTATTAAAAAAAATTGGGTTATCAGGGAAAACGACGAAAGAAAAGGGAAAACTTAGCGTTGCTATTACAAATCAATAAGGCGCAAGGGCTAAAACTGTGTTATACCGAATTTAACAAAAGCTAATATAAATATAGTCGGAAAACACAATATTGACAGAGATTGTGTTTTGTTTTACGGAACCCGTCGCATGCGGATATAAGGACTAGAGGCACGTGTGAGGACGAGACACCTCTGCTTGGCGCTTTGAAGAATACGGTTGTCATTGTTGGTGTATGTTTTCGCTGATGCCGTTATTGGAGCTGTCCATTAAAACCATATTTAATTTACCGTCTGGTTTGTGCTTAACTTGGTGAACCTCAAACCAACGTAGCCGCTGCAGGTAACTCTCCGGGCGTTGGGTGACGAGAGACGACTCCCGGTCATCTTAAATGCGGGTCTAGTAGGGACGGTGAGCAACGGGTAGCTCACCGTCTAAAAACGACGCACGGCGCGGTCGCAAACCACGCACGCTTTAAAGAGATGTCAGCAAAGCAGGGTGGCTTGCCAGGGTCACTGGCCGGTATTGCGGGTTGTACGAAAAATTACCATGAACACAAACGGAAAAAGAAGGAACATTTAGGAGGTTTTCAGTCAGTAAAAAGTCTGACACTCTCCCGTTCCGTTTAGAGCGGGGGAAGTTATTAGATGGTGTCCCATTCCTTGTAAGTTTAAGTGGTTTCTTGGTGACACAGTCATTTTGCAACTCATGGACCTCTAATTTCGAGTAAAAAAGGAATATCTCTCAGGTATGCTAGTTTTCTGACGATAACTTCCTTCATCAAATTAAGTGATAATTATACAATACGCACTTGCATCTAGAAATGCTAGTCTTGGGTTCGAACTGGAGCATTCAGCCGGATATAGTAATAAGATAGATAGATAGATAGATAGATATAGTAATAAGATAATCAGACTAAGTAACTGTAAGCAAAACTTAATGCTGGGAACGGACTTTTTTGAGTAATAAATTGTTTTACAGCCGAACTCAATGTTACGCATTCAAAACTTTACGTGTTGATGGATGCAATGAATAGTAGTATGGGGGTCGTGAAACTATTTTAAGTCAAGTTACCACATTATAGTCCTTCTGATCGTTTTCGACCAACCTCAGTAGAGATTAACCATCAGCGCAGGAGATATTATAGATCAGTAGGCCTACTATGACATCTTAAAGCAGAACTTATTCCACTGAGTGAAAGAGATGGTGCTAGACACCCTGTACAGCTCTGTCCCTTTCCCTCAGCGGAATAAGTTCTGCTTTAACACGTCATGGTAGGGTAGCAGGAGTGTGTGCGCAGGCGCAGATGCTCTGTTCCCTCACTCTTATAGTCCGATGGGACGGCAATTAGTCGTTCGTTTTGCAGTCCTACGCAGCATGGGCTTAACCAGGTCTAAGGAGCTCTTCCAAGAGCTACAGTAACCACAAACCACAGCCATCACAATGACTCGCACTTCTTCTTTGAGTTACTTAGAAACCACTTAGACCTACTTAATTGGCGAAATGTGGTTGCGGTTTTACACACAACACTCAGCTTGTACAAAACCAGTTTATGCGGATATCTCGTACATTAAATCTACGACGGGCATAGGCTTTTTCTGCACATACTGAAGGAGAAACAAATGCATTACATCGCTAACAGCCTAGCGTTAAAAATAAGAAATTCAAATATTTTTGAATTTAGAACTCAAATAAATGTCAATTTTTCGATTTGGCAAATTATAGAAAAAAAATGGTGGTTATTGTGTTGAAAAGCACATCTTTTAAATTTAAATATTAAAACCTTAATAAGAAGCGACTCTTTGTTTAAAAAAAAAACACTGCCTGCTATAAGGATTGCAGTAGTTATCCGTGATGACACGGAAAAATAAAATCCCTTGTTGCGTCAAAGAGCAAAAAGCACGCGTTTAAAATACATAGCATATTGAACTTAATCGTGGTGTATTTAGAGCCATTTTTCGAGGAAGTGTATTAAAAATATCTTTCTTATTATATAATACTTGTGTAAACCCTAACAATACCGTTATATGCTGTAATACAAGAAATTAACATAGCGAAGAAGAGAACAATGCCCCTTGATCTACATCTTACTTAAAACACTTTAATCGCGCCAAAAATACGATGTAATTGCAGAAATATGCAAATACATCGCCATTAAATAATTGATCGTTCGCGAATGTAGATTATTACAGTTGTGCATTTGTCACTAAACAGATATGGTGTAGAAGGTTTAAACTTGAAAGCAGGTATTGTATGTATTGTAGTTGAAACGCTTGCGCAATTATGTCATACCTGAAAATTAAAAAAAATGGGGTTCTTGTTTTTTTTATCAGCTATCTGGGTCATTGGGAAAATGCAGCCTAATCCTTCTAGGACCTCGGAAAAAGTTTGAGCGACTCTCAACGAAAAGCGTTTGTAAATATACGTATTTTAAATGGTACTGAGATGTCGGCAAAGCAGAGACGCTTGCCTGGGCCACAGCCTGCCAGGGTTGAGGATTGTTCGAAAATAATAAGTACTAGGCAAAAGAAGGAACATGTATGGGTTTTATTCAGTAAAAGTCTGACATTCCCTCCCGCTCAGCCCAGAGTGGGAGAAGTTATTTAATGATTTTTATCATCAGCAAAAAACCAAGTTGACTTATTGTCTAACTAAGCTGTCCTGTCATACTTAAGAACGAATGCTGTAACACCAACATTGTAAGAACAAATGATTTTAATAGAGTAACCATGCAGTTTCCCACCAGTTCTTCTCCATAGGAAACGACTACCCCGAAATGTGCACCTTATCTCGAAATTTTACAAGTGCCCTTATGCCAATGTGTGAATATTTTAAGTTTTGAATGGTGTGCACCTTCTGAAACTATCCTTTCTACTGACCACACTGCTGACGTAATTTGTACTCGCAGTCTCGGACAAAAAACACGTGTCCGAGTGTCCGGCGCGCGGTGCGACTTGATAGAAAGTAGTTCGGCTTTATTTTTGTTTTTTTTTTGTTGTTTTAAAGTAGAACTGACACTTTTAAGTTATGTAGGTGAGGGGAAATATTTGGTTGGTAGACCGTAAGACTAGTTCTATTTATTGTTTGTGTTTTAGTCTAGGGTCTAAGCTATATTTCTATATTTCAGGTATTTTGAGCATGAAGGAATAACAAACACACACACACACACACACACAATAAAAAGATTCGTAAGTCTTACAAATGTTTTTTTTTTACTTTTTTTTTATAAATCCTCAATCATTCCATTTACCTTTACCCCGTTGTGTTTTTCCACACTTTGCTATAAGTTTTTACTTCAGTAGTTGTCCTCTCTCTCGTCATTATTTTACTTATGATCCATTCTTTCATTAAGCAAATCTTAATAAATTCCGCTTCGTACACTCACTCCAATTACACAACACATACGGAATGACAATCCCTTTCACTATCATATTCCATCAGTATAGGTACCCTGAGCAAAAGAGATTAGTAACCGGGCTCGTTGGAAACAATAAAAAAATCTTTTTGTGAAGTTAAAACCATATACTTACTTAAATGTGTGGACCCCTTGTGCTGTGAAAAATGGAAAGTCTAAAGTCTACGTAGTCAAAAGATATGGCCGTTTATGTTGCAACTTTGCACGGAACCCTTGTTGCGCGAGTCTGACTCGCTCTTGGCCCGCTCATTATTATGTACTTAATCAATTTACTTAAAAAAAAAAAAACATTAGGTACATAAAAAAGAGTTGTGTAAATAAAATTTGAGTCCAAGACGCTCAGCGGTTTATAAAAAAAAAAACAACTGTATCTGACGACTGATGCCGGTTACTTACATCTTTCGCTGACGGTACATTACGTACGTTGTATTTATTATTACGCTACTAAATTGTCAAACATATAAACAAAAATCTTCCTGATTCTGGTTGCCTTACGCAATAAGATATTTTAACGTTTTTGGATCTGTCACCCTTTTTTACGGATATACATATAATCATCCCCGACTCCCGCTCTGTGCGCAAAGGAAGGAAGTATCAGACATGTACTGACTAAAACCCACCCATGTTCCTCCTTTTGCCCTTTGTGGTTCGGGCTGCGGTATCTTTTTAAAACAACCCGCAACTCGGGATTAACGAGAATCTGTCCCCTTTTTTTACTTCCCCGCTCTGGGCGGAGCGGGGGGGGGGCATGTCAGACTTCTACTGACTAAAACTCACCCATGTTCCTTCTATTGCCCTTTACGTTCCGGGGCCGCGGTATCTCTTTCGAAAAACCCGCAACCCCGGCAGGGAATCTGTCCCCTAACTCGATATATTCTCTTAAAACAAGCGCTGTGCTTCATGAAAACCAGCGCTGTGCTGTGGGCTCCCATGGCATAGCATCATGCTGAGTGGTGACCTACCTGTCGCAGTCACAAGTTACAAGCTATTTTTATTTTGTCCCATTATGTATTTGCAAATGTTTGTGATGTTTTGCATGTTTAATGATTTTTCTTTGTTATTTTGTGGGCTCGTCGTCATTTTCGACAAATATATCCAAAAAGTTATACGGAACTCAACAGAACTAACTACATATCTCTAATGTTTCTTTTATTATCGAGTCAAGGTTCTGACATTGGCATCCTCTGCCAATCCTTTTCTCAACTATGTTACGGTCGGCTTCAGGTCTAACCGGATGCAGCTGAATATCAGTCTTTTACATGGATCGACTGACATTCTGGCCTACTTATTACGATACCCATTGGTAAGACTGGTTGTCAGACTTTCGGGTCTCTGACAAATGAATCAGTATCACAGTGACTTGATTATGTTTGTTTTTAACACATTCGCGCGCGGTGCTCACTTTTTCGAAAATTGTGATGGAGCACTGATTTTCCCCATACATTTTTTTAGACGTTTATAAACGTTCAGTGGTACCTCTATTTATGTTAGTAATTAACTATGATTAGAACGACATTATACGTCAACGTATGGTGACGTTCCGCAACATATAATTATTTTTCTTTTTTTCTATTAAATACAACGTCTCGATACGTGGACGTGCAGTTACGTTCTGCCACATTTTATCCTTAAAAACATATTAAATTATACAAAACGTATCTGTACGTCGACGTACATATACGTTCTGTAACATTATATATTTCCTACTCTATTTGTACTACATGCAACGTCTTACTACGTTGACGTATGAATACGTTGTACTCCTTAACGTCTTTTTCACCTGTTATGTCTTGCCTTCTGATTACGTCGACGTAAAGAAACGTTCTGGTTATTCTTCGCAGTGTCATTACTTCGATGCATGTATACGTTTTGCTACATTTTGTCTCATCTAATTTATTATATTACACGCAACGCTGACTGTAATACATTAAAACACTGTCTTACGTAAGTATGTTTTTTTTAAGTATGTATTTATTATTATTGAAATAAAGAAAGAGATAACAAAAATACAAAGAAACTTTTTGCCTTTTGAATCGAGTTCGACCACATAGGTGCACATATTTTAAAAGTTGCTCAAATCTTCGGTCTGACATCGAATATAGGATGATAATATAAAGGATCATTGCGCGTGACAAGTTTCCGTTTTTGCGGAACGTTAACCTGTCCCATCAAAAGACGTAATCCAAGAAAATTGAGCAGTTGTTCTTACTAGTTGGTCATCTTTTTGATCATAGTGCTTGCCCATAAGCATTCGTTTTCTCAACTATGTACGAAAAGCTTATAATGTTTGGCGGTAATAACCTACCAAATACTTGTTCAACTGATGAATTGGGGCCAATTTCAAATTGGGGGCAATTGGAACTCTCGCCCCAACGGATGGGTGGATCATCTTCAGGGCTCACAAAATCTGATATCTGAGGCGGCGCTTCACGACATGGATTGTTCTCGGGGATATCTGAGGCGAGGGTGGCACCCCACGATGTAGGTTGCTTTTGGGGCTTGCAGGTACTAGAATCCGTGGCAAGGGTGGTACTTTTAGGTCTTCGGATTCCAAAGTCTGAGGCGAGAACGGCATGTCGCAATATGAGTTGCCTTCGGGGTTTTTAGCGTTTGGAATCTGAGTCGAGGGCGGCATCATGAGATGTAGATTATAGTCGGAGCTTTCAGGGTCTATATTCTGAGGCGAAGATGGTGCACCGCAGTGTGAATTGCCTTCGCGAACTTCGGGGAAACTAAAATAAAAGTTAGTAAAATTAACATTACTAGTCAAATAACGTGTAAGTTTTATATAAACAACATTGAGTATTTACTGTTATGTCCGAAGAACATGGTTGTGATGGATCCTTGTTTGTATTTTCACCTTTTTTTATTACTCTTCTTTCTTCTCGCTCGTTTTGTGTTGTTCATCTAAAACAATGGAATTTCTATAATAAGAACTAAAATAAAACTAATCTTGTTGCTCAAATATGAAAATAATTATTGTGTTCTATATAATACACAATCTATTATTTAAATCTACTAAAATATGTGATAACTTACGATTTAAATGTTTCGTAACTCGGGAGCTCACTTCACTGTACATGTGCGTCGCGTAACGGTGCACAGCTCGACTGACAGTATGGCGGCGCATACGCCAGTTGACGACTATGCACGTTCTGCGTTTGTGAGTAGGTGTCTTTGAATGAGTGAGAAGCACCCACAAAACGCTTTAAATGTCGATGCTGTGTGACACTACGAAATCAAGATTTTGATATGTTGTGGCACTGTGACGTCACTATAAGAGCATTATATGAGAAACTGACGTTTTCTAACGTACTGACTGATAGAGACACATAAAGTTTTACGTATCGATACGTTGTGGGACATCGCATCTCGATTATTTTACGTATCCATACGTTCTGCACGCGAATGTGTTAATAACAAGGAGGTTACTTTTGAACTGTATGTTCTGCTGCTGTCAGTGGTATATAAAATTAATGTGCAAAGACTGGTCTCATGCGGACTTGTGGACGGTGAGCAATGAATAGCTCACCGTCCATCCGTTTAGTAACGATAGGCCGTGTTTATATTTCACGCGCGTCTCAAAGTGATGTCAGCTAAGGAGTGGGGCCTACCAGCGCCTGCTCCTGTCGGGGGTGCGGGTTTTTCGAAAGAGATACCGCGCCCCGGAACATAAAGGGCAATAGAAGAGACATGGGTGGGTTTTAGTCAGCCACTCCATCCCGCTCCGCCCAGAGCGGGAGAATTTATTTGATGATTTCCCAGCCGCAAAAACGCCTAGTTTAGGGACCACTGATTTCTAAATCTGTCAACATAGTACATTTTCCGAAATATTAAATATTCTTACTTACTTAATATTATAAAAGCGAAAGTGAGTTTGTTTGTTTGTTACATCTTCACGCCTAATGAAAGGCTAAACCGATTTTGATGAATTTTGGTACAGAGATAGTTGGGACCCTGGAGACGGACATAGGCTGGGAAAACAAGGAGAAAGAGGGAAGAAAACGGGAGAGAAAAATTATTTTTTTCGATCATCACGCGGGTTAAAGTTCGCGTTAGTCCAAAGGAACTATGCCACGCGGACGAAGTCGCCGGCGGAAGCTAGTGTTTAATAAAATATATTCTTAGTTAACACAGCGCAGTTAATTTAACCGTATCAGCTCCATCAGTACACAGTTGCATTCATTGCTAGTATGCAAGTATGCAATGTAAGTTTTGCAGGTGGACATTGCCTGAACAGTTTCAAATGTTGCAGTTAGCATTGTGTCTAATTGCATTTCGCAAATTCTTGATCAAATGCTGATATGAATTAAATGGTATCGTTAGTTTTAACTTTTAAACTCATGGCATACATAACCAGGGTTGTCTTTTAATCAGTGGCCTATATCTGCTATTACAATAGTGTCAGAATGGTCGATCACTGATCGCATAATGGTTTATTTTGATAATTTTGGTTATCTGCTACATACTAAACTTGTCGAAATCAACCATTATGCGATCAGTGATCGACCATTCTGACACTATTGTAATAGCAGACTTAGGCCCCAGGTGTACACACCTGGGGCCTAAGAAGGAAGATGGGGTAGGGTTAGAAAAAAGTTATGATAATCACAATATGGGGGCTATAATGTGATAACCACGTGGATAATTTTCGTGGGAAGAGATTGTTTAGTTATAATAATAAATATCTTGGGACAACTCACACACGGCTATCTGATCCCAAGCTAAGCAGAGCTTGTGTTATGGTAACCAGACAACTGATATACATATTTATATAATTTATAAATTATATAAGTATGTATATCAGTTGTCAATTTATAAATACATACATATTATAGATAAATCACACCCAGACACAGAACAAACAATCATGCTCATCACACAAAGTTTGTCCTGGGTGGGAATCGAACCCACGACCTCCGGCTCAGCTCTCAGGGCCACTAACCACTAAACCAACAGGCCCGTCAAAGTCAAGTCAAGAAAACAAGTCAAGTTAAAAAAACTTTTAGGCTTCTGTAAATCAAAAGAAAAACACGGAACTCTTATATAGGATCATTTTCTTGTCCGTCTGTCTGTCTGTCTGTCTGTCAAGACACTTTATCTTGAGAACGCGTGGAGGTATCGGGTTCAAATTAAAACCATATACCTACTAAAGTCTGTGGTTCCTTGGAGGCGTGAAAAAATCAACTCTCGAATTCTACGCTATCAAAAGATATGGCTGTTTATGTTCATGTCGCGAGTTTGTACGGAACCCTCGGTGGGCAAGTCTGACTCGCACTTGGTCGGTTTTTCGTTAATACCGATTCTTAAACTAAGTATTTGAAATTTTCAATAATCAAAAAATTATTAGCCCACCACGCTAAATCCTTTAAAAAGGACGAATAATATCCAAATATTGTCCATTATATTTCAATTCAAGCGTCGTAGCTTTGGAGGACCGTTTTATTTTTCTCATTCTATGCGCATCTGCTTGAACTAGTCAAAGTTGATTGTGAAGGAGTAACAAACATACACACGAATATGCAAACATTTCTCTTTCGGAGAATTTGCAGCCCATCTGCCTAGGTTCGAACACACAATACACACCATCACTGCTTGTGACCGTAGGTAACCACAATAAAAGCAGATAAGTAAATAATGCATGCGGAACTGATTCTCCGGAAAACGGCGTGTTGTCTTGCAACTTGTCGCGCGGTGGCGTGAGGTAAGGTGCGGCCAGTAAGACAGTTCTTTAATATTTTTTTTTTTCAAAAATAATCAATTTTTTTATGAGACCAGTAAACTTCAGTGGGGAGGGACTGTCAGACTTTTATTAAATTAAATCCACCCATCTTCTTCTGACCTTTAAGTTCCGGGGCCGCGGTATCTTTTTTAAATAACCCGCAACTCCGGCAGGCGGTGCTCCTGGCAGGCCCTTCTGCTTTTCTTTGAGGCGCGCGAGGAACACGAACGCGCCGTCGATACGGCCTGTCGTCACTAGACGGACTATTAGGCTGCATTTGTATCTTGGGGGCCGGGATTGCGGTAACTTTAAATTAAAAACGTTGATATGATGATTAGACATTTTGGTAAAATAATACAAAATGTAAATGAGAAAACGATAACACTACAACAAACTAATTGCAGTAACTGACGATTGCAGTTGTCAATATTTTTTAATCATACTAAGTACTTAGTTTAGGCACATGACTTTCGCCCGTTTAGAAACGGAATAAAAAAATATCCCATTCTCTTTAAGTATCGGCCTAAATTTCACTAAAAGTGATGATACTGAGGAACGTGTGTAATGAATGTAGGTAATGATGCTGTTTCTAATATTTTCTTTTTGTAGACATTATTTTTGTAAGTAAAGGTTTTTCCTGCCCATGTCCCAGTCTATTTGGTCGGCGCAACACGTTTTCTTCTTCCATTCTCCTCTGTCAGACGTCACGGCATCATTTACGTACGTGTAGTCTACATAAATAAACAATGCAATTTAAAAATCTTCTTATCCCAAAATATTCTATCTATCCCAAAATTTGTTTTCAATGTTTTTATCAATATTTTGGGTAAAGATTTTGTCAAGTGGACCACACAGGAGAACACCGTGCCTCAGATCTAAGATGGCGTCGCGACCTGTCAAAATGGGGTGAAACAGTGTGATTTATGTATTACCTTCTGTCTAAACGCTGTAGGTGGTAACGTAACATATGCTGTAACTGTTTATAATAGTTTGTTTACGTTCTAAAGCTTTTCGAATCAGCAATCTCTTTTTTTGAATTTGCAAAACGAACGGCCATATTTTTTTAAAGGCTTTTATTTATCTGGTGCCACAGATTTTTTACCAAATTACCAAAATTTTGCAGATTTGCTTAAAAGAGTCATCAAATAACTTTCCCGCTCTGGGGGAGCGTCAGGAGTGTCAGACTTTTACTGACTAAAACTTACCCATGTTCCTTTTCTTGCCCTTTATGTTCCGCCGCGGCGGTATTTCTTTCGATCAAACCTTAACCCCGAAAGGCAGTTTCCCTGGCGGGCCCCACTCGTTAGCTGACATTTCTTTTAAGAGTCACGCTTGTGGATAGTATAGAATTACTAACCCCCGAATACTGAAACTTCACTCAAAATTTAAGTCTCACTTAAATTTAACAGAGACTCAGAAGTGACGTTTGACCATACAAAATCTAAAGTTTAAGAGATGCTCAAATGTTAAGCAGCCCTCACATTTTGAGTGACGTTTCAGTATTCGAGGGAAAGTATTTGTAGTCTTTGAGCAGAAATTCGATCAATTAGGTCGGAAGCTTTTTATCATACTTCCTACTAATTTTATAAATGCGAATGTGTGTGAGGATTTTTTAATTTACTCTTTCAATTTGGCACAGAGGTAGATTATAGTCTGGAATAGCACATGGGATACTTTTTTTTGGATAACACAGTGATCAATATTTTTTACCTATTTTTTTTTGTAAGTTTGATAAAAAGATATTTTGTCTTATTTCTGATCCGATTAAAGTTAAATATACATATTTTGTTCATTCTTTAGAACATTGTCAAGCACATTCTGAATTTACATTGGCCTTCTTAGCAAACAAAAAAATAAGTGATGTTCCACCTAACGGTTTTATCCACTGCTCAGCTTCTTAGTGTCGTGGTGTGATGTTATACCTTAGCCGATATATGGGTTATGTGATCCGCGCGGTTTATTTTATTTATCTACATACTTCTATCTACGAAAGAACTATACGAACAAGAAGGGTTCCGTACTATCCTTACTAATTATACTATGTACCCTTTGCCCGCGGTTTCGCTCGCGTCAAATTCGGGGTAACACAGTTCCCCTTTCCTGATTTGCAGGTACCTGCTACCTGTAGTTTTTGCCCTTGCGCCTTATTGATTGTAATAGCAAAGCTAAGTTTTCCCTTTTCTTCCCTCTTGCTTCCTCATTTCTAAGTTTTTGTTAAAATAAATTAAGTAGCCTATGTCCGTCTTTCTCCCGGACATGGGCGTTTACAATATATATTTTTTTAAATACGTTGCCTCACATTAGGAATTTCTCCTATATCGTGGGTGCGCTTACAAACATTTAAACTCACATACACAAACAGCTAAATCCGAAACAACTATCTGCTGGTCATACAAATATTTGTTCCGTGCGGGAATCGAACCCGCGACACGCAGCGAAGCAGTCGATCGCTCAGACACTACGCCAACCGTGCCGTCAAAAATTTGCCTAACTTTCACGGTTCATGAGAATCAGCTTGGTGACAGACGAACAGCACAGTCTTAGTAATAGGCTCCCGTTTTCCACTTACGGTACCCTTTTTTTTTTCGGGTGGGAAATCATCCAATGACTTCCCCCGCTCTGGGCGGAGCGAGGGGGCATGTCAGACTTGTACTGACTAAAACCCACCCATGTTCCTTCTATTGCCGTTTACGTTCCGGGGCCGCGGTATCTCTTTCGAACAACCCGCAACCCCGGACTTACGGTACCCTTAAATTAGCTTCGACTAACTAGTCTAAACATCTGCGTTAGGGACCGGTAATATGTGAAACACCTCGACGTGTGAATTAATCTAATGTACTGATGTTATCTTCAGCCGTTGTTCCGACAAATGGACATTGGACTGGCTTTCAAAGAGCGATGGCTGCCGTGATGAATCGTTAGTACCGATGACGTCAACCGTAATGGCGTTTGGAACCTATGATAAATACTAGTTTGAAGTAAATGACAATAATAATATGAGTTTACCTTGCCCGCGGCTTTGCTCGCGTTGAATTTGGGGTAACACAGTTCCCCTTTCTGTACCTGCTACTTTTAGTTTTTGCCCTTGCGCCTTATTGTTGGTAATAGCAAAGCTAAGTTTTCCCTTTTCTTCCCTCTTTCTACCTCATATCCCACATAAAAAAGTACTCTATGTCCGTCTCCCAGGTCCCAACTATCTCTGTACCAAAATTCATCAAAATCAGTTTAGCCATTAAGGCGTGAAGACGTAACGAACAAACAAACCGAAAAAAAAACAAAACGAACTTTCGCTTTTATAATATTAGTAAGGATATTGACTTAGCTTGCGAGGTTGTCGACATGTGGGGTGTGGACTCAGCGATCATTGTGCCGATAATCATATCTGTCAAGCTTAATTGCCAAGAGCCTCGACCAATACCTGAGGAGGCACTTGTTAGGCAGCTGGATCAAGGGCTTGACATAGAAAGCGTTACTCCTGGACACGGCTCGTATTGTTAGGATCCTAGGTTTCTTTTTCTGGAGCCCTGACCGCCGGTAGCTTGGACCCTGTTCTCGATACCGGTGGGCTACTATTTTTTGTGTTTTTAAATGTATTTCTTTGTTTTTTCTATGTTTTTATTTAAAATAAATTTATATGTATTTAAATGAATAAACATTATGTAACTTTAAATGTTTTTAGGGTTCCGTAACGCAAAAGGAAGCTTGTGGATCACTTTGTTGTCCGTCTGTCTATCAGTTTGTCAAGGCCTTTTATTATGCTTGGTTGTTCGAAAGAGATACCGCGGCCCCGGAACATAAAGGGCAGTAAAAGGAACATGGGTGGCTTTTAGTCCTTTAAAGCCTGACACTTCGCCCCACTCCACCCGGAGCGGGGAAGTTATTGGATGATTTTCAATCCGCAAATTAAGGCTGCATGTGTAGGTACAATGCTTAGCAGTAAGTTTTTCTCATATATATATAAAAAAACTTTTACCCACACTAGAAATTTCTCCTGTATGTGGGTGCGTTTATAAACATTTAAACTCACATACACAAACAGCAAGACCCGAAACAGCTATTTGTAGGCCATACAAATGTTTGTTTCGTGCGGGAAAGAAACCCGCGACACGCAGCGCAACAGCCGATCGCTCAGCACTGCACCGTCCGTAACCAAAAGCGTTACCATAAATTAATTAGTGGTTTATATTCCAAAATATAGATTAAAGTCACTAAAATTCTTTTTAATTCTAAGTAAAGACTGATACATTCATGTTCACAATTACGTTAGGCCTTTACAGTACCCACATACTGTTTGTAAAATAGACCGCAATTGCATTTCAACCTGTCCTTATGACTAGAAAAGGGGTAGAATAATCTTAATCAGGCATCATACTTTATTCAGTCTAGTATGAAAGACAGATAGGCACAACGATAAACTACCTAAGTAGTTAGTAGTTACGTATTGCAATGAATTATTACAGTAGCACAAAGTAATGATTGCTATGACGTTTTTATCAGGCCTTTGTTTGATGTTTACATTAACTAACGCTAGCTCTAGAACTCGTTGAGATTACACTAGCAAAACTGTCAAGGGGATGTTAGGTGCGTCCTAGGTAGCCCCCGGGTCGCCTTACAACCTTAAATATTCCAGTCAGGCTAATTTTAAATATGTATTTACAACAAAAGAGACTAAATGAAAACAATATTTTTTTATTTAAACTTCATGTACAATAGTGGTACATAGGCGGACTTAATGTTATAAGGCATTCTCTATCAGTCAACCTTTGGGTTAAATACGACAACATTGTGATACAAAATTATATATTCAATATCTCTAACCAACACTTGGGCTTTCTTACGTCTGTTGTACAAGATATCCATGAAAATTTTCATGAACTACCTCAATGAAAATGTCAAAGTCTGAATAAGTAGGTATATATATACAGGGAGTGTCCATGGAGTTTCTTGCCCATTCTTCTCCATAGAGATCTACGCTTTGGAATGGGCAACTACAGTACTTTCACAGCTATTATGCCTTGTGACTGGGACTGTAGCTTAATTTTTATTGTTGTCAATTTCGACAGTTCAAAAGTGCCTGTAACTGGCCTACTTGAAATAAATGATTTTGATTGACAATACGATGGCCTGCAAGAAGTTCAGACGTCCATGGACTTGTTTTTATCCCCATAAAAAGAAGGGCATGTAAATTTTTTATTAGATTTTATTAATCCTATCGATTAGTTTGAATTTAGTTGGATCGAGTCCCAGGCGACGCAAAAGTTTTAGAAAATAATTGAATGCAGTTTTGTTTGTATTTGTAGTTTTTTTTTTAAAGTAAAATGAGCCAACTTAAGGATTTAAGGTATTTTCCCTCCAGGGCCCGATTTATTTTTCCACACTTTGGTTTCATTTGATAATTTCCCATCTGAAAAACTGAAAAAAAGACGTTCAATTACCTTTTTCCGAGATATTATTATTTTTATTTCAAACACAAAATTGAAAAAAGGATCTTATTAATCCTTACTAATATTATAAAAGCGAAAGTGAGTTTATTTGTTTGTTACGTCTTGACGCCTAAACCGATTTTGAGGAATTTTGGTACAGAGATACTTGAGAGAGACCCTAGAGACGGTTTTTTTTTAAAGTGAGAAATGAGGGAAAAAGAGGGAAGAAAGGGGAAAACTTTGCTAATTACAATCGATCTGTAAATCAGGAAAGGGGAACTGACTGGTAGCATGAAAGACTGGTAGCATTGCCACGATGAATGGCAATGACATATTTTTTATTTGTTTACTAGCTGTTCCACGCGGTTTCATCCACGCTGCTCAGCACCTGTTGGTCGTAGCGTGATGTTATATAGCCTTCCTCAAAAAATGGACTATCCAACACTAAAAGAATTTTCCAATTCTAACCAGTAGTCCCTGAGATTAGCGCGTTCAAACAAATAAACAAATTCTTCAGCTTTATAAGATTAGTATAGATATTATAAATAATATATATAGTATAGATAATTAGTCAACGTTGAGAGAACACTTACCTAATTCGACATTTAGTGATCCTAATACCAGAATTATTAAGTTGGTGAGTTTGGTGTTCCGGGCTTCATCTTGAGAGAGTGATGTTAGTGTTTTCCTTTTAGAATTTTACTTTGTAAGAACCCTGATCTTTCCTGATACCACTCGATATATTACCCTTACTCAAACAGCCTTTTTAAATCATGTTGGATCGCAGGCTTCTAAATACACAAAGTGAGGGCCTTTCTGACTGCCACAACCCACTATCTTACCAAGATATACAATAATTGCTGGATAAAACTTTCTTCTTTTTTTTTTGGGGTGGGAAATCACCATATTATTTCCCCCGCTCTGGGCGAAGCGGGGAGGCGTGTCAGATTTTTAATGACTAAATCCCACCCATGTTCCTTCTTTTGCCCTTTACGTTCCGGGGCCACGGTATCTCTTTCGAACAACCCGCAACCCCGGCAGGCGGAGGCCCTGGCAAGCCCCTCTGCTTAGACTTTCTAGCCTTTCATTAGTTGTAACCATTGTCAAAGATGATAAATAATCTGCAAATACTAGAATCTTTGGTGTTGCTCGTTCCAAATAGTAGACTGCGGAAAGGCTGAAGTTTGAACCAGTGGTTCGGGCAATGCAGATACTCAACAGCGTCTCTCTGAAATTGGATATTTTTACTTGCTCTCTGGCAGAATTCCAGAGGGTAACACTTAATTTATTGTCTTCTACCTAACCTATCTTTAGTGCCGGTGAGAGAAGAGAAATATGACTACATTGTTAACTTGGATTTTATCTGTAAAACAAATGTGTAAATAAATAAAAACAAATTAAAACAAATAAATGATAGACGAAATATATATAGTTGATAATATAGGAGCATAAAACTGCTTATCCTTTCAGTAGGCTTTCTTTTTCGGATGGGATATAATCAAATATTTGATTTACGGAGTATCCTCAGTAGACTTGTACTAACTAAAACCCACCCATGTTCTTTCTTTTGCCCTTTGTTTTTCGGGGCCACGGTATCTCTTTCTCACAACCCGCAACCCCAGCAAGCGGTGGCCCTGGATGGCCCCTCTGCTTTGCTGACATCTCTTAAAGGCGAGCGTGGTACTCACGGCGGTAGACACGGCCTGTCCTCAACATTGATACGGTGAGCTACCCATTGCTCACTGTCGACAGACCCGCATCTTCGGTTGCCAGGTTCTATTGGGGCTTGATAAGTCGTTTATACAGATATAATAGGAGTAAGGAAGAAAAACCGTATTCTTTGGTGAGCGAGTGCGGACGGTCCACGCGACCAGACGGACGGTCGAGACGGAGAACTGTCCACAACTCAGACTACAGAGCTCAGAGTTCATATTGTGAGTTCAACCAGTTTGCCAAACTGGTTTATAAAAGAATTAATCATGTCGACTGTAATACTTATCTTTTTGACTTCGTGTATTTTAATTTTATTTAAACGAAATTATATTATTAAATTAACGATGTTGAGAATGTTGTAGAATTGTAGTGGCACGGTGGTTAAGTTTTTGGAGATTTCAAGAGGAAGGCTTAAAATTCGGTATGGATGGGACCACCCATTACGGTACTCCCATCCACGGGCCAACCTAGCCTTTAGCCTTAACCTAATCTTTTTTAGGTCTCTCTATAGAGGACCATGCTACACTTCAGGATATCTGCTCTAAGGGTCCCAGGTGTGGGAAAGCTGTTCTTAAAGCTTCGACCTGTGTGTTGGGAGTATTCAGAATGAAGCTTGGAACTTCCTTGTTACCATTTTACATAAAAGTTATCGTTTTGTAACTTTTCGGGGATTGATGGCTGAAACCCTTCAGCTCAGGTCGCTTCATATTAAACAATTAAGACCTATTTATATTTATTTATAAAAGGTAGCTTTGCAGGTTAAATGTATTTAACATAAAATTATTTAATTAAACAACGCCACCTAAGAAGTGCACAGACAGAACATTAAGATTAGCCGAGATCGACTAGATTTGATTGGCATAGTCATGAAGGTCTTGTATCCACCTAGGTCGGCATCCAGGACGCCAGCACCTCCTTCGCCGCCCCTTTCATCCGATTTTAGCCCCTAGGGTGACCTTTATTGAGACAAGTCTCTGCAATTTCCAGGTTCGGAAGTCTCACTGAGTTTTTCCATCAGGATGTAGCCTGGATTTGTGCCTGGTTGATGGTAATAAGCTTTACCACTATTGTATAGTTCTTAAGTTTGATTGAATCAATTTGGCCGATCACTGTCTCTTAAGATACAGGTCTCCTAGTTTAAGAGGCAGGGTTTCATAATTTTTAATGTGCATTTTGTGTACCATCATTTTGTCTGATCAAAAACATGATGCGTATCTATAGTACTTATTCTATTTTATTTTATTTTAAACTGTTTTCTGTGTCTATTATTTGGATAAATAAACTATTTTATTTGTGTACTAGCTGTGCCCGGCAATGCGTTGCAATGAAATTTTTCTACCTTACCTACCCGACCAACTCTACTTACCCTATCGATATTTTCTCGCCGTAAAAACCATCCTTAGACTTCAACGAATATTTAAAAAAACGAATTAACAAAATTGGTCAAGGCGTTGTTGAGTTATGCGCTTACCAACACATTTTGCGATTCATTTTTATATTATATATATAGGAGTTAAACTTGCGAAATCTTGGTGTACCTACTTTTAGCAGACCTCTGCCAGATCCTTCCGGGATTACTGGTATGATGTTATGTTTCTTAAAGTTACACGTTTCTGAACTAATAAGGTTTAAAGTGGTTTCCTGATTAATACAGCAAGTTAATTACAGAAACTTTATTCACAAAGATTTTGGTAACGCGGTTGGCGCGGTGGCGGAGCGATCGACTGCTGCGCTGCGTGTCGCGGGCTCGATCGTGGACGGAACAAATATTTGTATGACGTACAGATAGTTGTTTCAGGTGTGGCTGTTTGTGTATGTGACTTTATATGTTCGTAAACGCACCAACGATACAGAATATATTCCTAGTGTACAGAATGTCGCTCGAGTCGATCTTCAAGTTAAGCCACGCTTGCCTAGATTGGTCTGTGGATGGGTGACCATTACCTTCCGAGTTTCCCCCGTACCTCGGAAATTACGTTAAGCCCTTTCGGTCTTGGCTGTCATTTGTAGATCTTTTTTTTTTTTTTTTTTATTCAAGTATAAGTAAAACTATGATTTACATTAATCGTCATAGAGGAAAATTAATTCTAACTATAATGTAGACCTGCCTGATCTAGGTTTATGAAAACCTGTGTTTCAGGCCATCAATTTACGTCATACATTTAAAAAAGAGGACATTAGTAAATTTCTTAGTAGCTAACTTATAGAGAAGACACATTATTTTCAACGACTTATCAAGTAATTATTTAGGTATATAATATTAAATATTATGTTATTTTATCGAATGTAAGATATAATATTATGGTAAAATAAATTAACGAATAATGTTAAAGTAGATAGAGTAGATTAGGTAAACAGTGCGACTTTTATTAGAGTGTGTACATTCAGACTTTATTTTACAATTTCTAGTAGTTTTTCCGTGTCTGCATAATTGTGTTTTGCCAGGTATTCCTGAACTAGTAGATTACACCTATTATAACTTAAACTATAAATATTTAGTACTCTGTTAAACTGGTTATATAAGTAGGGTCCCAAAAATAAGTAAAAACGATTAGCAAAAGCATGTTTCGTCCGAAGGTTAGCACAAACCAAATCTTTTCTCCTCCTATCTGAGGGTACTGGGTTAAAATAAAGTTCAGTGTGTTGTAATAAGATTACGTTCAAAACAAACAATTGACGCACTGTTAGCACCTTGCATGCTATATACAGCTGATGTGTAGGAAATCTGAAAGGACGAAAAGTAGCAACCTTTAAAACTGCTCGTTGGGCGCGTTCTAGGGGCAGCAAAATTGATTTAGCGACACCACCCCAGGATGTTATGCAGTAGGTAATAATAGATTGACACAAAGCCAAATAAACCTGCCTAATTAATCGAAAATGGGCAATGTGACGTAAGTTTTTGAAAATGTAGATTAGTTTACGCACTCTGGTGCATAATAAATCGATGTGTTTGCGGAAGTTCAGATTTGAGTCAATCGTAATACCTAGATATTTGATATGGTCTGTTTTCGCTAAAGTGGGACAAGTGCATGCAATGTCAGCATTATGTAAATTACAATTGTTATGCGCTTGAATGCTTAGATTAGTAAGAGTTGGATAAGCGTTTCTCATTGTAAATAATAGGTATTTTGTTTTGTTTATATTTAGTGTTAAGAGATTTTTATGAAGCCAGTTAGACACAGTATTGAAACCTTTCTGTGCAACATCATAGACGTCGACTGTTGATTTAGCTGCGAACAGTAGAGCTGTATCATCCGCATATGACATAATGACACCATTTTGGAGTGTCAAATTGCATAGGTCATTTATATATATTAAGAACAAGGTAGGACCCAAAATACTGCCTTGTGGGATTCCGTAACAGGTATTTTTAAGCTCAGAACTGATGCACTGACCTATTTTTACACACTGATGGCGGTCGCTGAGGTAATCAGACAACAGTTGCAATTGTACACCCCGTATTCCCATCATCTCCAGCTTGGATAAAAGTAAGGTACAAGAAATTGTATCAAAAGCCTTGGCTAGGTCTAAAAATATCCCTATTGTGTGCATGCCGTTATCTAGGTTAGTGCTTATAAAATTAGTCAGACGATGAACAGCTTGGCTTGTAGATCTTTTAGGCCTAAAACCAAATTGATGATCAGAAAGCAATTTATTACTTTCAAGATATTTTATTAATCTAGAGTTTATAATTTTTTCTAATATCTTTGAGAGGCCTGTTAGAACCGAAATTGGCCTGTAGTTATTTACACAACTTTTATCTCCAGCTTTAAACACAGGGGTAACAAGGGCTTTTTTAAGCAATTTAGGAAATACTCCTTTTGTTAAACATAGCTGAAAAATGTGTGTCAAAGGAGGGGCAATGAGGTATTTAAATCTTTTGAGTATGCTATTAGGTATGTCGTCACACCCTAGGGCACAAATTTCCTTTAATCCATCTATTATACCTACTACCTCATTAACATCGGTATCTAATAAGACGAAAGAGTTTTGTGTTGCGTATGTCATAGTTTGGCTTGGAATGGAATTACTAGAAAGTAAGATTTTCTCTGCTAAGTTTTTTCCTACGTTAATGAAGTAGTTGTTAGCTTTATTTGCTGCATCGGTAGGGCTTTGCTCAAAAGATAGAAGATCAAGGGCTGGTTCGGAATTTTTTGATCTAATAGTGTTAGCTTTTATGAATTTCCATATAAGCTTACTGTTTTTACCTGCTTTCTGTAGTTGATTCTGATCATATTGGTTTTTTAACTTCTTCAACAAATTATTACAGAAATTCCTATACCGTTTGTATGTAATTGATAGTAGTTTATTATCCGGTGCATTTTTAGATTTTCGGTGGAGTTTATCTCTTTGTCTGATACAGCGAACCAGTCCGGGCGTAATCCATGGTTTAATGTTACTATACTTGCTAGGTATTATTTTGGTAAACGTATTTTTCCTAAGCGCAGATTGCAATAAATCTACAAAATATTGTAGGGAATCATTTGGGTCATGTGAGTTATAAACGGGGTCAAAATTAATACCGCGTAAGTCAGTTTCGAGACTCGTCATGTTGAGTTTAGTATAGCTACGCATGCATTTATTTCTAGGTGAAGTTATTTGTAACGTTAGTAAAACAGCTTGATGATCGGTCAAGGATGAATTAGTAACCAACGTTTTTGATGGGCTTTTCGATTTTATAAGGATATGATCTAGACAGGAGCCACTCTGGTGGGTTGGATGATAATGAGCTGGTAATAAACCATGAAACGAGCAAATATTGAGATACTTATGTGCATGAGTGTCGAGTTTTACAGCAGCTGTGTTTATGTTGATATCACCTACCAGTATGATATTTTTAAATGAAGATAATTTACCTAAGTTAGTGTTAAGCGAGTCCAAAAACCCATCAATACCCTGGGATGGAGGCCTGTAAATAGCCAATATTACTGTATCGGGAATAATTTTAATTATTAAGCAGTTGCAGTCTGGAAAATAAGGTTCATCTACTAATGTTCTTAAATTATTTTTAATATAAACTACGACGCCATCATTCTGGTTGAATGTTTTATCGCTTTTGTGAAGATTAAAGCCATCGAGAGTTGGTAAATTTGCCGTTTGTTTGGACAACCAACATTCTGTTAGAACGATAATGTCGCAACATATATCAAGATCTTGCAGCAATACTTGGAAACCGTTAAAATTTCGGGTTATACTACGAATATTTTGTGTAAGTATATTTAGTGTGTTATCCCCAGTATAGACTATGTTTTTGCATTCCTCCACATTACAAGTTTTTGCTTCAGACACGGAAAAATTATCTAGATCAAAAATTAGCTGATTGGCCATAAAAAGGAAATTATATGTAAAGGTTAACCTACTATCTATGTGCTTAATTAACTTGTTATTCGGCGGCGCTCCTAGGCGCCCTCATAGTCAATAGAGTTAATGTAGTTGTCCTCTGCATATTTACGTGCTGGGCAATTTACATCACCAGTTGGATGATCATTCTTTCTCTTGAAGCGTTTGCAGGTCGCACATTGAGGTGTAGAATCTTTATTAGTGCACTCCTTGAAAGAATGTCCGGTTTCGCCACAGAAGTTGCAAGTAGGGCTCGTTTCTCTGCAAAATTTGGCTGCATGTCCGAACTGCTGGCAGTTAAAACACCTGGTCACAATAGTGAAGTCTCTTACTGGACATGAGGTCCAATTTATGAAAATTCTTCCTTGATCAATCATAACTTTCCTGATATTAGCAGGAACTTCCAATATGTAGTTGCAAGTAGGTCTTTCTTTTCTTCCTGACTTATGGCTCAATTTTATAGTTTCTACGAAGGACTCACGAGTGATGTTCGGCAATTTATCGGCCAGGTTTTGCAAGAAAATGCAATCAAACACCTCTTTTTCTGTTAGAGCAACGGGGACACCAATAACAGCAATCCTAGGACGGCGTTTGGATGGCTCTTCAATTGTAAGGCCTGAGGAAACTAGCTTCTGTGAGCTTTTTAATTTGTCGATGTCGTCTTTATTATCGGTGCTTATGATGACGCCTCCGTTTCTAATTTTTCTTAGTCCGCGGACATGGAGTTTCATTTCCTCAGGCGAGATAATTTTTTGTACCAACGTTTTGGTGTCGTCACTGGTTTTAGTTTTGTCGCTGGGATAAATAGCGACTGCACTGATATTTAGTGGGCGTATAAATTTATCAGAGCCTTTCTTCACCATGCTAGCATAAGAAGTATTTGCTGGTTCGTTTCGGCTCATTTTCGTTTCCACGACTTCTTTAAATTGACAGAGAGAATCCGCAACATTCTGCTGCAGTTGAAGGTGCTGGATGGTTGTGTGCGCTTGGATGGACTTTTGCTTCAGAGATTGGTACAACACAGCCATCTGAGACGTCCCATGGTTCACTTTTCGACAGAGATTGGTGACACGGAGTTTTTGGTCGGAATTCATTTTTCCCTCCGCCACAATCGAGCAAATTTCAGTCAAAATTGTGTCGATGGACCCTAGCCATCTCTGAATCTCCGGCGTAGAAACGACTTCAGCCGGTAGTTCGTTCTCCGTGGCTGCTGGCGGTATTGGTTCTCTTGTCTGAATTTGATCGGCATGCGGCGGCGTCGGTGGGGGACTTCGTCTTACCAATTTGCTGCGGCCGAAGGGGCTATCTCCTGGGTTCGACATTCTTCTAACACCGAAAACGCTGATTATCTAAAAACTATCTAGTTCATCTTTCACAACGAAAAAGGTTTGTTAGTCACACTCGACATTAACACAAAACACTGACTCAACAAATTATTGCAATAACATTATTCGTAATTACTCAAATCAATATCGTTATAATCAACGAAAAACACGTCCGCTTAGTCTCGCGTATTGGCTAACTCGACGATCGATCTTTGACAGTCGTTACAGGTAGTCAGTATCTTGAAAGTCTTACCAGTAGGCATCGTGTTATTTTTTATAAACTGGCTAACGGAGGTTGGGAACTCCATTTGATGTACTGGAATTCAGCTGCATCTGGTTAGATCGGAAGCCGAACTATCATGGTTGGGAAAACGTTTGATAGACTTATGAAATCGTTTCCACTGACTCTCAACGTACCTACTTAAAGCTGTATCTACTCGTCGAACTGAGCCAATACCTATTTGGCACACAGATAGCTATTATTAGGAAGGTAGGTATGCGCCAAAGAACAATTTTGGAGAAAATCTACCTCTTAACGGATAAAATAGAGGTTGAAAGTTTGTATGAAAATGCGTCAGCGCTCGTAATTTGTGCGGGTTGGCTACATTATGAAATAAGATACATTAGAGCAACAAAAACGTGTGAATTGTCGACAAGAAAATTACATTACACCCTTTTTCGTAAAAAATATAAAAGTAGGTAGATTCAATTCAAATCAATTGCTCTCAATTAATGTCAAAAGGGTAAATCTAACTACTTACAAACAAATTAGAAATAATGAGACTTGTATTTTCCTTAAAGTGTCTTAAGAAAAAACTATAAATGCGAACAAACTTACACATCGAGAACAAAATACCTACTACGTCCCGTTTGCCCGAGCAAGATGCGTGTGAACACCAACCTCAGAATTAATCCCTAATTGACCTATTAACAAAATCAGTCATAACTCAACACATTGAATGCGCATTTAAATTACTAACACTAATTAACAATCCCATTGCAGGACTGAACGCAACCAAACGGCTTTTCTCGCCGCCCCCCACATTTCCCCTCGCGGCTTTCCCGGAGGAGGCGCGAAGCCCGCCAATCAACACGACCGCCATATTGTTAACGGGGCGGAGTCAACGGACACAACTCCATCTATCTCGCTCTATGTTTTAGTTTTCCCGCTCGCACGCAACGCTCGCTCATTGGCGGGCCTGCAATTAAGCGCGGGAATCCGAATTCTATTTTTGAAGTAAATGTTTTTTCAGCGGCAGTTAAGTCGCCAGTTTTGATGACACCCTGTCTGAGACGCTTCGTATCGATCATAGGGCCATCAAAATTTGGTTGGGTTACATAAAGTAAATCTTGGAAGATTTATGTTTGTGAATTAACACGTGAGGATGTCTGCCTTGATTGATTTATTTGATGTTTTGTTACAAATTGATCGATAAATCTGTTGTATTCAAGGTGGGCGGTTGCTACCCCTGGTTTATGTTTAACATTTTCATACGTTGAAGGTTTGATAGTTGTAACTTGTATCTAAGAGATGCTAATGTTTCAGTGCGTTGCGTAATGCTGCGTGTATTTAATGGTAATAAGCTGAAATTAAAGGAAATGGCGTGACTTCTTTATAGGTCCGCGATAATTCTTGTTTTCGCATCCTCTGTGCAATTATTCTAGTTTATTGCTAATTATTTTTAACACTTACTTGTGCTTACAAAGTCAGTTGGTGCCTATCAAGGTTACAGAAGAACAAAAACCGCCTGATTGACAGACATTTTGTTTATATTTGATTGCTATGAAGCTTTTGCAGGAGTTTGTGGATTACACTAGTATAAAATTAGTAAGACCAGCACTGGTGATGACAACGGAAAAGAAGCTTTGTAGTTTACATGTAGGGCAGAAATTCCTTTGAAAATAATGTTGAATAAAACCAAGGATTGAGAAGAAGGAGCTCTTTTTCGTTTTTTTTTTGGGTTGGGAAACCATCAAATAACTTAAAAAAAACCACCTATGTTCCTTCTATTGCCCTTTATGTTCCGCAGCCGCGGTATCTCTTTCGAACAAGAACCTCTTTCCCCGGTAGGCGGAGGCCCTGGCAAGCCCCTCTGCTTTGCTGACATCTCTTTGAGGCGCGCGTGAAACACAAACGCACCGTCGACACGGCCTGTCGTCAATCGACGGACGGACGGTAAGGTACCCATTGCTAACCATCCACAGGCTCGCATCTACGGTGGCCTGGAGTCGTCTCGCGGCGCCCGGCGCCCGGGGCTACTCCCGCGGCGGCTGGGTTGGTTTGAGGGAGCCCTGGGTCTTTACGTTACCTAAAATCATCATCCCCGTACCGTTTACTTGTGTGTATTTTCTTGTAAATGCCTATGGAGAAGATTTTTTTTTCTAACCTGCTCTGTTCACTCCTGGGCAGAAGCCTCTCTCCACTCTATCCACCTCTCGCGAAAACGCGCGTCCTCCTTCCAGTTCTGATGGAACCTGTCCAGTTTGTTCGCGGAAAACATGTCCTGTCATGTCCCATTTAAGTTGGGCAGCCTTTTGGACCACACCAGCTACCTATATGTGATTTTCAGCGCAGTAAATGATAAATGATGTTTATTTTGCAAGTAGGTTTTCACAAACACTTTTACACGTCTTTTTTTTTTAAACTAGATGAGGCCGGTGTTTCGTACCCGACTACTCTGAGAAGAAACAGCCGAAACAAACTCAGAGGTAGTCTCTTTTAAAGTCCAGACAAAAAAAACTTGGTCAACTTACATGAGGACTATGCAGATTAGTGTCTGAAGTGGTCTTTTTATGAAAGCACCACACAGATTGAGTGGACCTGTTCAGTCAGTGCAAGCATTTGTCAGTTATCGTGTTGTGTAATTCAACAAAAAAAATTGTAATATGAAACAAGGATATACCTACTTAAATTGCATATTTACTCTTACGGTAGACTGTACTACTAATACAGGTATTGTTTGCTATAAAGTAGGCTCCAAACATGTAATATGTAATGAACATTTTTATTGAATCAATAAACTATTTTGTATTGTGTTTGGAACACGATCCGTTAATTTAAAACCTAGTATACTATGCTCTATTGCTCGTTGGCAAACCTTGAACTGGACTTCTGGATGTTTGTCAAAAACAAGTCTGTGAACCATAGGTTTTTTTTTTTTGGTGTTGCGTTAGTTGCGTCTTTGTGTCAATTTCGGGAACCATAGGTTATGAACTTATGACGGAGAGTTTTTTTTTTAATTTGTTTGTGGTGAATGTGACGACCATGTGTCATAACTTTTTTTTTGTTTTTGACGATTATCTGGCAGTTTGAGTACTGTACGAACCACACGAATATCCTTTGTTTGGTATTGTTCGTCGTGTTAATGAGCTCCTTGAGTTATGAGTCGAGCTACTCGGTAACTGAAAAATGCGTGCACTGACTTCTTAAAAAGCCCATTACAGAAACTAATCTGCATAGTTCTCAAGTAAGTTGACCAAGGTTTTTGTCTGGACCTTAAAAGAGACTTTGACTTCATCAACATCCGTTCAGCCGTTTTGACGTAAAAGAGTCACAAACATTCATACATCCATCCTCACAAACATTCGCATTTATAATATTAATAGTAGGAATATGGTAAGTCAAAAAACTACCTATTAGAGCATACACTATAAAAGAAGCCGGTTGCGGGTTGTTCGAAACAGATGCCACGGCCCCGGGACATAAAGGGCAAAAGAAGGAACTTGGGTGGGTTTTAGTCAGTGTTAGACGAGAGTTTCACTGTGTCCCGGGGCCTCTTTCGAACGAACCCGCGACCCCGGCAGATGGAGTCCTCTGCTTTGCTGAAATCTCTTTGAGGCGCGCGTAAAACACGAACGCGCCGTCGACACGGCATTGTCACTGCACTTTTATTCACAAAATAATTAGTGTACGACATTTATCAGCTTCTGAAATCCATCAGCCTACATATAGGGTAATAAATGTTTGTAGTGATCAATGCTTGTCCCTTCTAGGACAAGAAGACTTGTCTATGCCCATAGACAAAGGAAAATTTGTTTCAACGACATTACAGCTACGTTCAACAGGACTGATAAAGTTTTGTGGTATCATCAGCAATTGCCAAGCCCAACTATGTTGGAGTAGACTTCCAGGGTAACTGGATACAGCTGAATACCAGTATTTTACATGGACTACCTATCTGACTTCCACAACTCAGTTAGTACTGGCTAATACGATATCCATTGGGAGTACTGGTTCTCAAAGTTTTGGACCACTAGATGCTGCTACGGACCAATGGCTTGATGTGCTTTCCGAGGCACGGAGGAAACTGGGTTTGTAATGTGTGGTCACCGATCCTTAGACAAACCTAGGCAAGCGGCTTAACCTGAATACCCGAGCTTCAATTTAACCAATAGCTCCAAGTTTTGGCATCATCAACATTCTGAAAAGATTCGCTTGCTTCTTTGGCCTTTGCCTTTCCTAACCCCGAATTTAACGCGAGCGAAGCCGCGGGCAAAAGTTAGTTTGTTATATTACGGTCAAAATTCGCCATCAAAGTGTGCGGCTAATGCAATGACAGAACAATAAATTATACCTAACTTAGCGTGCAACCATTCTCATGTTATGGAAATAGAAATGCTCATCTATAGAATACCCATTTCCCCGTGGGGTAGTAGGCAGATACTTCAGAAACCCATCTCATGTCATTTGTAGATCTTTGACAGTCGTTACAGGTAGTCAGTGTTCCGAAAGTCTGACAACCAATCTTACCAAGGGGTATCGCATAACCCAGTACCAACTGGGTTGTGGAGCTCAGATAGGCAGTTGCTCCATGTAAAATACTGATAGGTATTCAGTTGCATCCGGTAAGACTGGAAGCCGACCCTAACATAGTTGGGAAAAGGCTAGGCAGATGATGAGGGTATTTGCGTAGCACAATGTAATGATATGCGCAGTTCATTAAAATTTATCTTGTCAGTCAATTTTATCAGACTGACATTAGGAATATTTACAGACGCCAACTGTCATTTTTTCCCAATGAACCTTGAACCTAATACTTTAGAAATAAAGTCGAAAATCTATCAAAGAAATCTGACAGATTGTAGTAGCTTGATGTGCAGGCGCCTGTACATCAAATAGGTACATCAAAAGAAATAACGTAACCCATATAAGATCACTTTGTTGTCCGTCTGTCTGTCAATATCGATTATCTCGAGAACCAACGCAAGAGGTATCGAGCTGAAATTAAAACCACATAGTGACGTCATCAACGTTTTGGAATGGGCAACTGCAGTACTTTTACAAGTTATTAAGCCTTGTGACCGGGACTGCAGCTTCATCATTTTGTTTCTTAATATTCAAAATTGCCTGTAAGTGTTTAATTGAATAAATGCTTGAGTTTCAGTTTGAGAAGTCTGTAGTCCCTTCAAGTGAGAAGTTTATGTCGCAAGCTTGTAAGGTATGACGGCACGGTTGGCGCAGTGGCTGAGTGATCGACTGCTGCGCTGCGTGTCGCCGGCTCGATTCCCGCACGGAACAAATATTTGTATGACATGAAGATAGTTGTTTCGGGTCTGGCTGTTTGTGTATGTGAGCTTAAATGTTTGTAAACGCACCCACGAAACAGGAGAAATTCCTCGAGCGAGGCAACTTTTTTTTAAAAAAAGAAAGAAAAGGTACCCTCCGTGAGTGAGTCCGACTCGAACTTGGCCGTTTTTTTTTTACTATTTTACAAGATACAATCAGTCTTATCAAGGAGTTGCGTATTACCCAAAACTAACTGGGAGGCAGTTTTACTCACGGGTTGACCACTGAAAACCAGCGCTGTGCTGTGGGCTCCCATGGCACAGCATCATGCTGTGGTGACCTACCTGTCGCAGTCACGTGCAAGCTATTTTTATTTTGTCCCATATATGTATTTTTAAATGTTTGTGATACTTTGCATGTTGAATGTTTTTTTTTTATTTTGTTGCTCGTCGTAATTTGCGACTAAGAAATGTTTTTTCTTTCTTTCTTCTTTTTTACCGTGTAAAATACTGGTTTTCAACAGCATTCGATTAGACTGAAATCTGTCTCCAATAAAGTTGCGAAACGGCCATAGATAATTATTTAGATTTTGAACTATGTCATAGTTCTTCGTGTCTTCTTTATTACAGATAGAATGTAACTTTGTTTATGGCCCTCAAGACCCGGATTTGGAATGACCGATCCAAAAAGAGGCCACTCAACAAAACTGAATATTTTTATCAGTCAACACACCGCATTTTAAAGCCAGTTACTATAGGAGCCATCTTCATAGGTCCACAAACAGACCACCATGCTGCATTATCACGCTATCAGTGCTTTTAGCGACGTGTTGACATCTGTAAGTACTGTTTGACACATGTTACGCTGACCATTCGCCATCAGTGGCGCACTCGAACTGAGTGCCCACTGCCGGCTGGCGAACTGAGAGTACAGAGTGATGTTTAAAAAAAAAGTAGATTTGAAATTTTCGAATGTGCTCTAAATCAAATTTTAAGAAGAAAATATATTAAATAACTATGGAACTACTAAGTACTAACAAAACAAATGTCGGTTGGGTACGAATAGGTAATTATTTTTCTAGGTAGAATTTGGGTTGTTCAGAAATCGCAATAAAACAGTTAGGTACCTATTTTAGGGCGTTATTTTGTACTTACTTAAAGTAACTTGATTATACCTGTAGTTTTTTTTTTTGTTAAACCGTGTTTTATGAGCATTGTCGATTAACGAAGCAAGCAAATAAATTAAATCGTTGTTTAGTTGGAAAAAAAACCTCTTAAGTAAAATCATACTGTGTTGAAATGCTTCAGTAATGGAAAAGTTAACAGCATTATTGCCTTTTTCCGTTTATTGAGTTATGTTTTGACATCTGCCTTTCTCAATGCATGTTTTATTTGGGTAAATCATCAATAAATAACGCAATAGCTGGCAAATCGGAATTGATACACGATAAATTGTACTAACGCGGCCACAGAAAAAATATTATGCCAGTAATGCCTAGTATTAATAACCAGCCAGTTTACCGCATATAAATTAAAACGTTAATTTAAAACATTTTTAGTGCGTTAAATGGAAAATACGAACTAAAAACGTGAAAAAATTACGTAAATCTTGCAAAAACTTTGCATTTTAACTAGAAATGTATTGCATGCCGACACGCAATGTTGCCATTAAGAAAAAAAAACTATACTTATTTATGGTTTTGTAAACCGCACAATTATAAGTGTTCTGGACGTCCGGGAACGCCATTCGTCTGTCAAAACGTCTCACATTAGGCCACATTGTCAACATAATTGTTTCATTCGCGTTATTAATCTCGTTTAAAATTTAATCGGACGCGCGAAATACCTGGGCGACGGAGCCGAACGCAGCGGTAACTTTGCGCGCGAAACTAAACGTCACATTGACATATTATCGTGCGAAAACTTTAATGGCCGCGCACTTTCACAGATAATTTCACTCATTTCCGTATCACCTGTTAACTAAATCACAGGCTTCGTTTCTTATTTCGTGTAATAAAACGTAATTTACATAGCTGTACGTACATTTTCGTTTAAGGCTAATACCAGTTTCTCGCTGTCGTTTACGCGCGCTGTGACGTGTGATTGACAGGTGAAAGGGCGCGAAATTAGCCGGCCGGACGGAAACCGAACGATTCCTTAAGACGCTCCCATTGTTCGTTCATTACATTCACGGTTCGTTGATACAGATTAATAATATTTCCGTAACAAAAAAGCACACGCTGTTTGTTAGTGTTTCAACGTTTGCATAAACGATTTGGATTTTAGGGAAATGTTTGAATTATAATAACTCCATTAGGCGTTTAGTGAACATATGTTGTAAAGTGGGTGTGATAAGATAGAGCCGTATGTCATGTAACAGCTACCGTTTGGCATCCGCCAACAAAGCGAGGAAGCGAGGATTAGTTGGCAAACATTGTGATGTTGTTATTAAAACGAAAACTCTTTAGATAAAGACATGAAACAACAGGCCTAAGGAGATTTGAGATAGCGGACTTAGCAAGCGTCGGGTCGTCGGGAGACACTATCTTGTGCGTCTGCGCAGCGTGCGGCGCGCGCCGACCGACCTCACTCGCACACAAAAACAAACATGTACATTTTGGAACCAACTTATTGTTTTATAAAGTTTCGTTTTTAATGCTGTCAAATTAACATTTTATTAATCTTTTGTACTTAAACGTAGTTCGTTCAGAAAGTCTTTATTTTAAGGAGGATAAAATACAGATTATTCTGTTGTTTTGTACGTACCTAATACGAAGTAGTTATTTGTTGTAAAGATAACCCGATTATCTGACTGTAATTTGCAATTCATTAATGTCGCAATGTTTTGCAAACACTTTAATTAAAAGTAACTCCACTAATTAATGTTTTGTATCAAACCGAGTGCCTTTCTGAATAGATGAACTGTTTCAGTAGCTGATATTAAAACCCCCTATTTGTTTACTTACCCGTAACGTCTGACGTAGGTACCGACGTTGCGTACTAAGCTGCTGTCTGTAAGATTGCCTTATTAATATAAGCCTAACATTTATACCTATTCTAATAATAATTGATAATAATAAAAGAGTGTACATGGAGTTTCTTGCCCAACTTCTCTATAAAGGTCAACGCTTTGGAATGGGGAACTATAGTACTTTCACAAGTTATTATACCTTGTGACCGGGACTGTAGCTCTATCATTTTGTTTGTTGAAACCAAAGTGCCAAAGTTGCCAAAAATAATGCTTTAATTGAAATAAATACTTTGAATTTGACTTAACAATTTTTTTTTCTTGAATTACTTAATTGTAGAATGATATACAGAACTGCTTAAGAATCTTTTTGTTTATAAATTAAGGTTACTATTAAAGATTAGATTTTGCATAGCATCATCCGCCTTCCTTTTCCCAACTTTGTTGAGATGGTTTTCCAGTCTAACCAGATGCAGCTAAATACCAGTATTTTGCATGCAGTGACGGCCTATTTGACCTCCTTAACCCAGTTTTTACTGGTTAATACGATAGCCCTTGATAAGACTGGTTGTCAGACATTCGGGACACTGACTATCTGTACTGACTGTCAAAGATCTACAAATGACATCCGACACCAATAGATTAACATGCTTTTCGAGGCATGAAATAAACTCGGTATGTAATGGAAGGTCACCCATCCACAGACTAACCAAGACAAGCGCGGCTTAAACAAAAGATCGTCTCGAGCGGCAGTTATTATTTAACCACGAGCTCTGCTAGCTCAGATTTTCGTTAAATTATCACGCAGTTGTTGCACGCTCATAAAACTATTTGATCGTTAAAACAATGGCAACGGCATATGAAATCAGAAAGGTCTTAGTCCCACACAAAACTCAAATTAATTAGAAAGTAATTTTTTATGCCTGTTCTGACACATCCATTCGCAAATAAAGTGACTATTTTTTTAAAATAAAACTACAAATCCATGCAATCTCCTTTGAAGTGTTTTTAATTTTTTTTACACTCAATCTATTGTATTTAATTAAGTTTGAGTAACTAACTCAAGTATCAAGTACAAGTCCCAAAACGGGAAAAAACGTCAAAATTCATCCGCATGGCTGTCAATAGGAAAAGTGCCCAGAATGATAGCAGCATGGATACGTTGGATGGCAATACTGATTCTTTTTATTTTATTGTATGTAGGCAACATTCAATTTATATATTTTATTGACACTGATAATTGAGTTTGTATATCTTCTAATTCTATTTTGTTACCTACGTCAAGTTTAAAATTTTTATGCCATAGATATTTACGTTTTGTAATTTAATTTTGGTATTTCTTATGTTTACTGACTTATAACGTTTATGTTTACGTTTATGACGTTAATTCGAGTTGGTTATTAATAAAAAAAAACGGCTTATGTTTAACTGACCACCAGATATAGTAACAAATAGCAGACAAAAATAGTAAATGAGCACCAAAATGAAACCCGTATTTTAATGTAAAATTATAAACAAAGTTTTTATTTCTGGGTGGTTTAAAAAAAAAAACCATGAAGGCTAAAGCGGGAGCTCCGCTCCGTTACGCTCCCGCCTTAGCCTTCTAACCTAACCTATCCGAGTCGGGGTACACTGAGTCGTGGTGTTAACCATAATGAGGTTATATATAACTCGATTAGATTTGGAGATCATTTACTACATTTGGTGGTCGAATACAATTTAAAGTGCTGTCGTGACTGAAATAGCTGGTAATATTTATATATATTATTTTTCTTGTGTTAAGTAGATATTTTTGGTTACATAACTAAGGGTAATAAAGCATTTTATGGTGGTCATTATATTTAACGCCAAAAAACCTTTGGCCAGAATAAAAGCCAGCCAGGTCACGTAAAGAATGCTAATTTAAAAAGTCCTTAAGTCATCTTGATGTCAATTACAATTTTCGTGTCATTCTCATAAGGAAATGTAATGAACGAATGAATGAACAATAAACAATCTCATTCACTTGTAATGAAGATATGTGTCCCTTAAATTATTCATCGAGTGACATGTTTGGTCGAGTATCGATTATAAAATAATGATATATCTATGTTTTGTGGAAATAAATTATTTTTCTGTCTTTCTTTCCGTGTTCAACTTTTTGCCGTGTTAAATGTTTTCACACCATGGCTACAAGAGGGCGGGGGAACTGATAAAAAGGGGTTTATTATCGGTTAATGAAGGTGTTTTCTGACATTCATTAAGTTATTCACGCAAAACCAGTCTGTGTTGGCATAATAAGGTGTCTTTTTAATGAGGTTGCGTGTTTGATTTAGTGGTAAGGTGTCAATGAGAATATTGAAAAGACAGACAATTGAAATTGGTCACTTTTATATCTTCACCTTGAAGTGATTGCCTCAATAATCACTACATCACTTCTAGCCGACTTCTAGTATATAACTGGATCCACAAACTAACTGAATCAAGTTAAAAACAAATGCAATTGATTGCGAATGTGCATCTTCCGCGATTTTGTTTGAGATTCGAATATCGAAGTGACCATAGACAAGCTTTTCGTTACCTAATGTCAGTTCAAAATATTTTTGACTAGACAATATGTCACTTTGTTATCTTTCCAGAATATTCCCTTGTTGCTTGCATTAAAACAAGAACACATTTATTTTAGTGCCAATTGTTAATAGGTACTTTGTGTTTAGTACTAATTTCCTGTACAAGAACACAATTAGTAATAACAATAATATGAGATTTAAAGACGCCATTGTGTTGCAAATGAAGACGTGTCCTGGTACTGGGAGGCGCACAAAATGGCGGCGTTTTATTTGGCGGGAAAATCATGGTAGTTCTGTTAACTTTTATTTTAGTGTTTTTGTAAAGGAATTTTGTGTTTTATCTTTTGATCATCTTGGAGATCAGATGGTCTAAAACGGTCGGTTTAAAAGAATCATAATAGGATAACTAGCTGTGCCCAGCGGTTTCACCCGCTGCTCACTTAGGGGTATGAAAAATAGATTTTGGCCGATTCTCAGACCTACCCGATATGTACACAAAGTTTCGTTTGAATCGGTCCAGCCGTTTCGGAGGAGTATGGGAAGGAAAACTGTGACACGAGAATTTTATATATTGTCACAGACGCAGTTTATAATATTGTGAATTGTCACTTTGTGAGCATTTTACGAATGGTATCGTAAATATTATTCTTAACCTAACTTATGGCAAGAAAGGAGGTGTCTGATAAAATGACGAGACATGTAAGGAGTACAAGGAGTCATAGAAGAAGATGACATGCTCAGCCGACCACAAATACTTTGGTTTAAGAGCAGGATGATGATGATGATGCGGAAGAACGGGCTGTATATTTAGATAACCATAGTTTACCACAGATAAATAAGGAAGGTTCAAAAGAGCATGATGATGTTTATTTATTTATTTATTAAAAAGGTCACCAACAGCTTCTGTATAAAAATATCTTAAAAAATTAAAATTGCACAGTATTGGACTTTTACAGTGGCCAATTACAAGTAAACCAACCTTTTTACATAATGAGTGATTACAATAATATTTATGTATTTGAAATATAAATAAAAACTTCAACAAAAAAAAAAAATTTCTGTAGGGTATAACAGAAGACAAGAAAAAGGAACGACACTTGTTTCAAAAGGAAAAACAAATGAGGTAAGTAAAAGAATCAGGATAGTCCTTGGAGACGTGACTGCGACATTATTTCAGCGATAACGACGGAGATGACAAAAATGTATCTGCGTTATTGTTAATTGAAAGTCATCATAGAAATACGAAATGAATGAAAAACTCTTGTTATTTGTCTTTTATGACCATTGATACTTATTATAATAGAGACCGGATTATATGCAACGTTGTCCAATTCTGCAACAATTTTTTTTAAATCTACTGCATGTTTTTTTTTACCTAAATACTTTAGGATACTACAAAGACTTATCATTTTTACACTTTACTTAACTATTCTAAATTATAAGTCGTACGATTTACCCTTATTTATTCAAATGTTTTTATTTTATTTGTTGTTTTTTTAGTTCACACAGTAGGTAGGTATTTCTGCTGTATCGTGGTTGCTTTTACAAAAATTTAAACTCACATACACCAACAGCCAGACCCGAAACAACTATCTGCAGGTCATAAAACTATATGTTCCGTGCGGGAATTGAACCCGCGACACGCAGCGCAGCAGTCGATTGCTCAGCCATTGCACCAACCGTGCCGTCAAATATTATTAGGCATATGGTGTTGCGGGCGGAAGCTATAGTAACTAGGTATATAAATTAACATCCATTCAGCAAAATTGCAATTGAATGTATCAACATGCTCAAATATGCAGAAAGTAGCTATTAAGGTAAAATAAAAATATGCATTTTCTTAAAAAAAACAGCCGTCATATCCAGTTGCATATGCAATATGCACCAGCATATAACCCGGTCTTTACTAATTAATATTTCACATCCATATTCATTAACTAATTCAGCCACCATTACCTTCTAATTATTGTCACAATTGCTTATCCGTTGTCACGAAAAACTGTGCCATGCGATCGCATAAATCATTATCAAGGTAAATTATGACGTGTTAAAACAATGACAATAATTATTTTAATTTGTTCTTCATTCGAAACATCTCGAAAGAATCTTCGGAAAAATGCATCAACTTTGACGACACGGTTGGCGTAGTGGCTGAGCGATCGACTGCTGCGCTGCGTGTCGCGGGTTCGATTTCCACTCGGAACAAATATTTGTATGACCTACAGGTAGTTGTTTCGGGTCTGGCTGTTTGTGTATGTGAGTTTAAATGTTTGTAAAAACACCCAAGATACAGGAGAAATTCCTAGTATAGGGCAACGTATTTAAACAAAAACATAATGGGCAAATGAAGGAACATGGGTGGGTTTTAGTGCGTAAAAGTCTAACACTCTCTTCTGCTCTTCCCAGAGCGGGGGAAGTTATTTGATAATTTCTTATCTTTAATATGCGGCAGTTACCTACATATTTATTACTAGCTGTTCCCCACGGTTTCACCCGCGCTGCTCAGCACCTGGTCGTAGCGTGATGTTATATAGCCTATAGCCTTCCTCAAGAAATGGACTATCCAACACTAAAAGAATTTTCCAATTCCAACCAGTAGTCCCTGAGATTAGCGCGTTCAAACAAACAAACAAACTCTTCAGCTTTATAATATTAGTAAAGATTTAGCCACGAGCTCCTTCGAATAGCTCTTTTATTTTATGTGTCTAAGTTTTTATGGTTGTTTTCTTTTTCCATTTTGGTTTACTAGAGAAATAAATACTTTATCATTATTTCTGTAAGAATAAATTAATTCAATTGAAGTTACAAAGCTTGAGTTCAAAATAACGACCAAGAACAAGCCAGTAGCGTCGTTTCTACTGAGCTACCGCTCATTTTATACTCTACAGAAGCTACACAGCTAATAAAAGTAAATAAGCCTTCGTTTCTGGTTCATATTACATAATAAAAAGGTGTTACATTAGACATAAGTCCTACAGGTGGTATGGTGGACACCTGTATTATTTTATGAGTCATAAAAAAAGCTTATAAAGGCTATCTCTGATCCGCCATGGTCGTTTGTTACAAAACTATTTATAAATGACAATGATGTGTGTGTGTAACTTGAAAACGACTGTACGAATTGTGATGGGACCTTTTAGGGTTCCGTACCTGAAAGGTAAAAACGGAACCGTCATTAGGTCACTTTGTTGTCTGTCGATCTGCTTGTATATATGTCTGTCTGTTTGTCAAGACCCTTTATATCGGGGACGCGTGAAGGTATGAAGTTAAAATTAAACCATATACTTACTCGAGTCTGTAATCCCTTAGAGTTGTGGAAAAGTCATATGTCTAAGTCTACGTAGTCAATAGATATGGCCGTTTACGTCGCAAGTTTGTACGGAACCCTCAGTTTAACCTTCACTTGCCCGGTTTTTTATATCATCAAATATTTTCTCCCGCTCTCGACGGAGCGGAAGGGCGTGTCAGAGTTTTACTGCCTGAAACCCATCCGTGCTTTTGCTCTTTGTGTTCCGGGGCCACGGTATCTCTTTCGAACAACAAGTAACGTCGGCACACAGTGGGCTAGACAGAGCCTTCTGCTTTGCTGACATCTCTTTGAGGCGCGCGTGGAAAATAAACGCGCTGCATGTCGCTCTATCCTGTCGTCACAAAACAGAAGGACGGTGAGCTACCCATTGCTCACCATCCACAAAGCTGCGTCTACGGTGATGAGGTTCTAATGGGGCTTGATAAGTCGTTTAGGTACACTAAGTTACAACTGAACTAAGGTACCTAAGTTGCGTATTCATTGCCTACAAACCCTTTAAGGGCAAAGCTATTTAAGCGTTATATAGCTACCGGGGTTGCGGTTTGTTCGAAAGAGATACCGTGGCCCCGGAACATAAAGGGCAAAAGAAGGAACATGGGTGGATTTTAGTCAGTACAGTATTCCCTGGGAAGGGGAAAGATTTTATATGATTTCAGATAAGCAAATAAAATGTTCTAGCTAGGTCATTGTGTAAAATACATAATTACTAATTATAAAACATAATCAAGCAATTATTTTTAATTAAATATTAAAAAATGCTTAACCTTTGCATAGTCACTAATTATTTCTATTCTAATCAATATGCACATTCAGAATCTACGATTAAACAAGGAAAACAAACTGCACATTTATATTATGTAAAAGTAAGTTCATTGACAAAACAAAATGTTAATTCAGTCAAAAAGGTGTCTGTTACGACCACAATATGTCCAAAAACGAGATTGAATAGATAAAAGTCAACAAAATTAATGTGACTTCGTTATTTTGACGGTAACATTTCGTCAAATTGACGCGACGAAACAAATGAAAAAATCCTCCGAACGGCCATCTTTGAATTTCAAATTTGACATTGGAATGTGCATGGTAGCATTTATTGGCTCGTTACAAACGATCCAATCGCTTGTTTTCATTGATTTTTGTTACAATGCCTCCTTTAGTCGTCCATCTTATAATGATATAGAAGAAATAACGCATTGTATTTACTTTGCCTAATTTATGCTTAATCGCTCAAGTTCCGCGCATTTTTCATTTTCTAAAAAAGAAAACGTAAATTATGCTTTATAATTTTTATTTGTACAGAAAACAAAAGGCAGTTTGTGTCTTTCGATTAGTTTTCGACGTCTGAAAGAGCAATTTAAATATTAATTTACGCGGTAATATTTTAACAAAATGGCGGCATGTTAAAATGGCGGACGGGTTAGTTAATTAGCATGGCGCTGTTATTGCGTTATTGTTGTATTAACCGAGGTAGATTGTTTGCTTTGTTTCCAATCCGTAAACTTAAGTTTATGTCTGAATTTAGAAAGTTTTCTTTTATGTTACATTCCGTATGTGCGCTTGTTCGCTGGAAATGGCTTTCTAAATGAAGGAGGTTAGAGTTTAAAACATCCGTTTTTCGAAGTTTGAAATTGATGTTTGTATTGTCTGTGAAAATGAGAATACTGGCTTGTCTTTACCGATGGTCTGTATCCTGTATTACCAATTGCGACGAACTGTCAAAGATTAATTTAGTTAAATTGTCCATAGACTATAGACGCATGGTGTAATTGTTTCTTAAATTACAGACAATTAATGTCACAACTTTCGTTGTTTACCGGTCGTTTCAAAAGAGGAACACCATTTTTTGTTCGTATTAAACTTTTTTCTGCGTGTTGATAGCAAAAAGGTTTTCATAAGTAGTCCCATAATTCAGTTGATACATAAATTGAAGCAACTTACAATCTTTACAGCGTCACGTTTGAAGAACTCCTTTCGGGATACGCAAGGAAAAATAATAAAAAACAAACATTACTTAGATTATTTACTATCCTTACATACTAGTACGTTTTGAATATATATCGTGTCAGAAAGAAAGTGGTTCTTTGCGAAAGTTAACATCGTTAAACAAAGAGGCAAAAACTACATAAAATGTTTAGTCTATCTCTTGATAAATGGCTAAAGAAAGAAAAGTAATAGTACCGAAGATAATTACTGCATCCATATGGAAACAAAGGAAAATATGGCTCTCGTTCAATCTGAAACTTTCTAGTCTGGCAACACTATGGGGACATGAACAGTGTTGTTTCTGTTAACGTGTTCCTATAGATTTGTTTTGGATTAGGAACTGTGGCCGTACAGCGTTTATTTGTACTAAGTATATTAACACTAATAGAAAATTATTTCAGGACTTCATTTTTTCTTCACAGTAGGTAATATCTATTTTATAATATTATTAAGTTAACTTAGTTAACTTTAAATGTTTGCATGGGGTATCCTAATAGGACGTTGTTATTCACTACGGCGGGATTTTTCAAATTTCATCCCCTAAGGGTAGTGAAACTGGGTTGCAAAGTTTGTATGCGAGACTTCCTGCGTGATTCCTTGGCCGCATTGACTTAGAATTTTGGATGAGTATAATTTATAGAATAAATAATATCATGCTACGACACTTAGAAACTGAGCAACGATTAAAACCGCTGGCCACAGATACTACTAGGTATATAAAACACTCAACTTAAACACTAAGCTTATTACTTACCAGCTACCTCACGTATCTGAGTAACGGTCGACCTAATAGAAGATAACTCATAAACTACCTACAGCAATAGGTACAATAAAAATTGATACCCTTTCGAATATAAAAATAATTAAGAAAACTCTGCCGAAAATTAACGGAGAAATTGAGTACCAAACATCCAAAAAAAGGCCACTTTAAATTTTTTTAAAACGTTGCCCCACACTAGGAATTTCTCCTGTATCGTGAGTGCGTTTACAAACATATAAACTCACATACACTAACAGCCAGACCCGAAACAACTATCTGTAGGCTATACAAATATTTGCTCCGTGCGGGAAGGGAATCGAACCGGCGGCCCGCAGCGCAGCAGTCGATCGCTCAGCCACTGCGCCAACCGTGTCGTTTTTAGGGTTCCGTAGTCAACTAGGAACCCTTATAGTTTCGCCATGTCTGTCTGTCCGTCCGTCCGTCCGTCCGTCCGTCCGTCCTCGCTTAATCTCTGTGACCGTTAGCACTAGAAAGCTGAAATTTGGTACCAATATGTATATCAATCACGCCGACAAAGTGGTAAAATAAAAATTGGAAAAAAATGTTTTATTAGGGTAGCCACCCTATATGTAAAGTGGGGAGTGATTTTTTTTTTGTAATTTCAACCCTAACGTGTGATATATTGTTGGAAAAGTATTTAAAAATGAATAGGGGTTAACTAAAATCATTTTTTGATAATGTCAATAATTTCGGAAATAATCGCTCCAAAAGTAAAAAACAATGTGTCCCCCCCCCTCTAACTTTTGAACCATAAGTTTAGAAAAAATGAAAAAATTCTGAAAAGTAGAACTTTATAAGGACTTTCTATGAAAATTATTTTGAACTTGATTGACACAACAGTTTTTGTTCAAAAAAGACAAAAAGTTTTACAAAATAATTTCTGGACTAAGTTTGTAGTATAATCGTATATGCAAGCATTTTTTTTAACTTCGTTTACATATTTTATTATCCTGAACGTATCTTTTTTCAAACAAAAAAAAGAATTATTGAAATCGGTTCTCGCAATCCAAAATTATTAAAAAAAGTATTTATTAGGAAATACAAATCTCTAGTGTTCAACGTCAAACAAATAATAAACTCATAAGGGAACACTTATTGTGACGGACGGGAAACTACGGAACCCTACACTGAGCGTGGCCCGACACGCTCTTGGCCGGTTTTTTTTAATGTCGGTTATAAATTCTATTTTTCAACGATACATTTGCACAGCGTTTTCATGCTAGGGCCTCTGTCATGTCTAAAGGAGTTGATGAAAACTCAGCTGACGAATAAACAAAGGAGATCGAACGGTTTAGCAAAACTTCGATAACAAAATTAAAAATTAATAAATATTTTGGATAAACGTGTAAGCTCCCGAAAAGCTTAATTTCTGCTGTAACTCGAAGACCCCTGATACGAATTTCGAACGATTTAAACTTGACCTTTTTCGTGTTCCAAAAAATATTGTTGATACAAATACACCAACTGTCTGGCTGTAAGGACCCAGCCAGTCTGCAAAATGCCATTAACTGACTTAAGCTGACAAATTAGTTGCAGAAGGTGAGAAACCCAGGTGGTTTGGCGCAACTTGCGGGAGACCCAAGTATGTCCAGCATGTTGATTAAGTCAACTAATTGATTGGTTTTATTTAGCATACCTTCTCACCTATTTGTCTCTGGAAATTAATAAGTTTGCCCCTATAACATGGGACTTAATCATGGCTAGCGAAATGTGGGTGTTTTTAATTAATAGACTCTTTGTCTGAACAAAGTAACTACTATGTATTTATTTTGATCTCTTCTTTGTAGGGCGATAACCCGCTATGGCTTAGAGAGAGACATGCATGGAGAGATTGTACGATTTGAATTTAGAATAATGTTAGAACTGTTTTTTTTTCTGTAATTTTTTTTTTTAATTATTGAAACCTCTTTGGACTTTCTTTATGGGAATGAACCGATTTCTTTGGTCATTGTGACTTTAGGTATTGCTTAGGTCTATAATTTACTTTTATTTATACAAAACATTAGGAGCATTAATAAGGGTGCAAGTCTTAAAGGCTGTGAATCAACGCCGATTCGGTAATCATAATTATTAAAGTTCACCACAGAACGTTTGTAATGTATTTGACGCGCTTATCCTAATCCTAAGGATAGCAATAATTGCCCTCAAAAACATAATTATATGTGCCATCTCGATCTAAATAATAATAACTTCTTGACATTTGACGAGGTACCGCCCGCTGGCCCATGTGTCCGACAATTTCAAATGAAATCGAAAAAACCGATCCGCATATGACGCCTTCTAAATCCGAAATTCTCTCCAAAACCGATCTCACGCTGAGAGCGGATTGAAAAAAAAATCTCTCTGACTCGTTCTTTTTTCGAATACAACATTTTTTTTTCTAACCATTGTCACGGCTGGATGCTTCGTAAATCCGTATTGCCAGTGTATGGTCGCGATTTAACCACTCTGCACGACAGGATTTTGACACATGACACATCAGCTGAATCGGTGGGGTGACGCGAATTGTCATGAAATTCAAGAATTTTCATCAATTTACAGCATTCAATTTTGTTATTAAAAATAAGTCACAGCGGCTGTTTCATACGATAAGTTTGAGATTTATATTTCCAAAAACCTCCTATGGCCGATAAAACAGCGTCGATCAATGGTAAAATGTGTGTAAAATACATATTACTACACCCTTCCAAAAATTAGGTACTTTAAAAACGCTGGAAATGATGCACATACATAAGATAACCCTTTGATAATAAAATCGGAAATCCAAAATAAAAACAGTGACATTCCATCTGCATTCTTATTTTTGCCATTTTACATACAAATTAATAAAAAAACACGATACAAATCTCGACAAAAAATACTACAAAATGTGTTGCAATATGACATTTCTTAGTGCTGACCGTAAAACTAAGTTCCATCATTACGATTAAAAAGTTGCATTCAACCTAATCGATAATCGTAATAGAGTAAACTTTCAAAAAAGTTTTAGGACCATTGAGGAATTTACCTATGGAGATGGCATATTACTACATACAACTACAAATATCTATGATATCGATTAGAAAAGAAAGACAACAGCATTTTGTCTCGTGCTTTTTTGTTATGGTTTAATTATTTTGTTATGCGCCAAGATTTGGTAGGCACATTTGCTGTCAAACGCGCGGCAACCAATTTTGTAGGTCATGCTAATAAGGAGACCTTTGCGTAGCAGTAAGCGATTTAGCCTATTAAAAATAGGCCGGCCAAATGTGAGTCGGACTCACGCACCAAGGGTTCCGTACAAACTGACGACATAAACGGTCATATCTTTTCACTGCGTAGACTTGGAGGGTTGTTTTTTTTCACAGCTTCAAGGGACCACAGATTTGATATTTGGGTTGTGTTATTTATTATGAGGTACGGAACCCTAAAAAGTATTTTTAAATAGTGTATCTCTATTTTTTGGAATATAAGGACTTCTTTAGGAATTTAAAAGAGGCCTTCTCATAAACTTCTTAGGAATTCTTTAGGAACTTATTTATATCGGTCTTGCGCCACTTGGATGGGAAATCATCAAATATCCGCTCCTGTTAAACTTTTAACAAAAAGTCGTTGTCGTTTCGCGGCGCCCGATCCCTGTAGCGTCTCCCGCGGTGGCTGGCTTGGTTTGAGGTTCTCTCCTTCTAACATCACCATCTCCTCCAGGACAGAGCGGTGCTCCGCTCAAAAGAGCAGACTGCCTGTGTACTCCAACGTGTCCTCCGGGCGATAGTCACATTGGTGACACCTGGGTGTTTCTTCCCGCCCGATGATCTGCAGGAACGTCCCGAAACCTTCGTGCCCGGTGAGGATCTGCGTCAGGTGGTAGGTGAGGATGCCGTGGCGCCTCACTTTCCCCGCTCTGGGCGGAGCGGGGGGGGAGTGTCAGACCCGCAACCCCAGTAGGGTCCTGCCGGGATCGCGGGTTGTTCGAAAGAGATACCGCAGCCCCGAGTAAAAGAAGGAACATCGATCGGTGGACATTAGTCAGCAAAAGTCTGACACTCCCCCCGCTTCGCCTGGAGCGGGGGAAGTTATTTGATGATTTCCCACCCCAAAAAAGAACCCCGGTACACGACATCAAGAAAAGTCCAGGTTTAAAATAGGTTCATTTTGTACCTGGAGTTTTCTTGATGTCGTGTACCGGGGTTTTTTTTCCATTTCAATTGTGGTCTCCCTCTAGGCCATTTTTACCCCAAGGCTTGCACTCCAAGAACACTTTGGTCTACGAGCCATGATTTAGGAAAGAATGAAAACGCTTTCCAAATAACTAATCCAACCATACTACAAACAATTTTATCAAACAAATATAATTTATCTTAGCTGATTATTTTACTGACCAAGATCATACTAAGGTCGTTCTATATTCAACCTTATTTATTTCTAATTGCAATTCACATTCTAATAGTAGGTACAAAACCAAATTATTAATAAAATAGCAAATAAACATTTTAAAATAAATTCGAACAGCGAGCGCATTCCTTATTTGAATTTTTATCTGAAAATAATATTGGCGCGAATTTAGCCATAGATCAGATTCTACTGTTTGTTGTTGAGTCGGTTTTAGTGGCGTAAAAAATATTATTATCAATATTTATAGTATTTTACACGTATTACAAAATTATTCTTATTTTCATCTATCAATTTCTGATATTCCTTATTTTAATTATTCGAATTGATTGATTTACAAGAAAATAATCGATTGAAATAATCGCATTTACACATCACAAAATTAAAAAAAAAAAGAAATGGACGTCATTTTCGAAAGTGAATCTATCAGTGGTTATGAATATTACGTGTTAATGGTCCTTTTATTGCAAATTACGATGAGATCTGGGCATGTTCATGTTATTTATAATATTTGCAATGATATTTGTCTCATTTGTTATAGAATCTATTCGCGTCCGTGTGATATAATGTGGAATGAAAAATGTAAACAAGCACGATTGGCGCGATACTTCGACTTTAGATTTCAAAATGTATCATTACCACTGCTAATATAAGTTCAATTACGAATGATTTCTTCACGTAATAAAAGGACACGTTAATCATGTCCAATAATATGGAGTTTAAATGTCCTAAAACCTACTTTTTTATGATTTTTAGCGTCGACCTACACTGCTATCAAAATGGCGATGATCGTAATTTACACATTTGGATTTTATAAGACATAATTAAGAAACTTACTCAATAATTAAAGAACTTCTAATGACGTTTACATATGAGATTTTTATTCTACTATCTTAATGAATGCACACCCATATTATTTTTTAACCAGAAAATAAAATACTTACAAAAATTATGAGGAGGTCATATGACTTAAATGTCCGACCCCTTTCGGGGCCAGTACCGAGCCAGCGGAGGTTTGAATGTCGAGCCCCCGAAGGGGTCCGTACCGAACTATACGGTTAAAGAATTTAAATATTATTTCGTGAATCAATCTGCGAATGTAGTGCGGGCGGAATAACGTTTATGAAAAATGTAATGCATGCAGATGACTCATATTACTAAAGCTAGCTTTTTGACTTGCGGAAGTGGGTTTTGTGAATCATCGAAGCTTTTAAGCAATTAAGCTGGGTGCGGTGTTGATAAAAGGTATACTAAAATCTAGGTCTTGATTAAAATTATCTACGTCCAATAAATGCACTGGCAAATAAAAATATACAAATACATATGATAATGAAGAGCTTTTCTGTAGTTAGCCATTTTGTACTTCACACACTCAATCAGGTAAATTCTATACTTAAGTAAAAACATACAATAGGTACCATCTTTTCACCTGTGAGCCGGCATTCTCGACCCTCTAGAGACTTTATTAACAAGATTTTGAATATCCTATTGTCGCTAACACTTTCTATGTTCGAAATTCGAAAATCTTCTTTTTTTTACAATACAGTTTGGACATTTCGCTTGAGTTATCGCCGGCCAGTTCTGTTAAAAGGTTTAAGGTTTTTTTTTTCTTTCATAAACGTCAGTGTTCGGGTCGTTTTTGACGTGGGTGAGCGCGGTTATAATTGCTGTTCGGATTGGGACGCATCATTTCTGTAATTGTCTGGATAAGTCCTATTTTGAATCTTACAGCGTGATGTATAAATAACGGGGAGTTTATGCGTGGTTTATACTGTTAGGTATTCAGCTGCATGTAGTTAGACTGAAGATCGTTTTAAAAGTTGCAAAAAGGGGAGATGATTATAAAAGTCCCTTTTGAGAAATTTTGCTTTAACTGAGTTGAAGACCTGATTTGCAAAAAAACACCAACAAAAGAGATAAATTGAAAAAAGAACACACGAAAAATGCTTAAGGAGGGTGGGTCAATATGTTATTTTAACCACAAATAACAAATTTCAAAAAAGCATTTAAAATTTAAATATCTTTAAAAAATATCTCGCATCACCAAAAAACATGGCGACCATACAGCCAGGTAGTTTCAAACTGGGATTTGAAAATATATGGATAATTATAAGACGGCTTAACGTGGAATTTTTGTCAAAGTTTATCGTCATTTTGATTGAGGTTACGACTCTTGTATCGGTAAAGATATTGTGTCGGTAGCTTTATTATAAGAACGGGGCTATAGCAACGGTTGTTGGCTTGTAATGTGGAAATCGGATATTACTTGTTGGTGGATTAATGAAAATCTTCAACTAATTTGTTTATTTTTAACGTTCTTAAATGTTTTTGTTAAGGAAATAACGTCAAAACAGCTAATGTTCTTGAGAAATCGATTCAACCAATCGATTCTACCATCACACATCGATTAAACGGAACCGATTCCCAAATCCAATACCTAAACACTTATGACACACAAAAAATCCATCACGGTCACGGACTTTAATTGGTCCACCCACCCGACATAAGCTCGTAGACCAATCGCGACACGATTTGTCTTGCTAGATTATTTAAAACATGTCGTTAATGTGAATCGCTCGTAAAAATTGTATAGAAACCTCCTTTGATTGGTCATTATATTTAATGGGTAATATTTTATTGCATTTTTATAGTTAATCGCCTATTTTTGATGCGGTTCAACGATTTAACGTAGGTATAACTGCTTAATAAGTAATCAAATGTCTAGTCAGGTAGTAATCTCTTCTACTACACCTGTAAAACTAATTAAAAATGTTTGTAATACAGAATACTCAATTTTTTATTGATTATTCCACAATTTATTGAATACTCTCTATTTAAAAATCGATCGATAGAACGTTTTTAGTGACAGGTTGAAAATAGCGTCATAAAAATAGGTGTTCGATTTTCAAAATCGTTTTATTTCTTTTAAAGAGCTGTTGAATTAGGAATCTGTTTTTATTTGTTATTGATAGACTGACTTTTAAAAACAATTATTAATTTTCCTTATCTAAGTAAATAACATAACATTACGCGTTTAGTTTTTAAAAGATTAAACAGAGATACATACATGTACACACGGCGACAGATCAACCTATACAAAACCAGTTTATGCTGCTCTCTCAACAACAGATCGTACACCATAAATTTCAAGTACAATGAGAGATCCGCATTAACTGGTTTTGTATAGGTTGATCTGTTGCCGTGTGTACACCTACACTTCGCCATATCCCATGTTATAGAGCAAGCCTGTTGTCATTGATCGGGCACAAAATTATTCTGTTCTGTTATTATTTAGATGTTAAACTATCTCGCTGATTATGCCTTTTGTTAATTTTATTCATATATTATATAAGTGGAAACTTGTAATTGGCCTTCGTCTTCATATTGTATTTGACTACTTAACTGTACTAGCTGTTTTTTTTTAAATTAATAAAATAAAATAAATCCAGACTAAAAAAATACAAGTTATTCTTGGCTAGCCTGTGAATTTAACACAGGGCTTCCGTTTTATCACTGACCAAGACAACGAGGAAGACCTTAGTAATTACTTACTTAATAAATATTTCCCTGTTGGTCTACTAAGTCCTGAGCTGTACTATTAAGCCTTTCATACGAAAATAATTATGTCATTATTCAAAATATATATTGAAATAAAGCTACCCATGGCTGACTTTAACGTTGGCCAGAGGCTAAGCGTTGCCATATAACGTGGCAACACGGCCAGTCTTTTTACATTGGCAACTGACAGCGTCGAAGACGTTTTTTTGACGCTGTATTTTGGTTTATAAGTTTGTTTTTTTTTTTGTAAAAGTAGTTGTTGTTAAATACAAATGTGTGATAAAATATGTATTTATGATCTAAAATAAATTTAATGTTCCCAAAATCAGTAGATAATACTTAAGCTTTTTTGTCTCCTAAAAAATGCTTTTTTTAGTTGTCCATGTGCGACCTGTTTTACTTGAAAAGTATAAGTAGTGTGATGTATGTACAAATAACTGTTTATTTACCTGCACCTTATAATTTATTTGTCAAGGAAAGGCATTTAAATTATACAGTACCGCGTACAGCGCTCTTAAAACCCCAAACAATTAATTCCAGAATTAAAACAACCGTTGCATCACGTGATATGTAATTTCTAATTATTTTAATTAGTAATTGTTGTCCTGTAGCCCTACTATGACCTCTTAAAGCAATTCTTATTCCGCTGAGTGAAAGAGACAGAGTTATACAGGGTGTCTAGCACCATCTCTTTCACTCAGTGGAATAAGAATTGCTATAAGATGTCATAGTAGCCCTTCTGAACACTTTTGGTGAATCTGAGAGGTGCTCGTAGTTAAATATTATCAGACGCTAGGGTCCATCTAAAATCAAATCATTTAAGTATTTCAATTAGACCATTACAAGCACTTTTGAATGTCAAGAAACAAAATGAATCTACAGTCCCGGTCACAAGGCATAATAACTTGTGAAAGTACTGCAGTTGCCCATTCCAAAGCGTTGATCTCTATGGAGAAAAATGGGCATCTTCAATTTAAGCCACTATTTCTTGGATTGGGCTGTGAATAAGTTACCACCCATTACATACAGAGTGTCCTCCGTGCCTAAAGTTACGTCCTTTTCTCCTGGGATAATTAGGAATGACTAAATACCACCTTCTGCGCTTACACATATTATCCCATACATTATATACACATACAATTGTTTTTTACTTATATTTCTCATGTGGTTACTAAACTCACAAATTTATTTGAAACTTGTATTACTTGCTATCTAATATATAAAATTCTCGTGTCACAGTTTTCGTTCCCATACTCCTCCGAAACGGCTGGACGATTTAAACGAAATTTTGTGTACATATCGGGTAGGTCTGAGAATCGGCCAACATACCCTAAAGTGAGTAGCGGGTGAAACCGCTGGGCACAGCTAGTTTAAATATAAGCTACTAGTTGTGCAACTCGGAACAGGTGGGGATCTGCTACCCTACTATGACGTTTTAAAGCAGATACAGGGTATCTAGCTCCATTTCTTTGTCACACAGGAAAAAGAACTGCTATAAGATGTCATGGTAACCCTTCTGGTGACCTGTACTACAGGTGTTACTACCTACCACAGGCACTATTAGAGATCAACAACCAAAAATTGTTTGCTAATGGTTCTTTGGGTTAATATTGTCAGTATGTTTTGGCTGGTGGTGAGTAATAAACATTATCTAAGATATAAAATTTCCGTGTCACAATGTTAGTTACCGTACTCCTCCGAAACGGCTCGACCGATTCTTATGAAATTTTGGGTACATATTGGGTAGGTCTGAGAATCGGCTAACATCTATTTTTCATACCCCTAAACCCACCTAAACCCACCCACTGAGGAGTGGGTGAAACCGCTGGGCACAGCTAGTATAATTATATTCCTTTGTCCCCATCCATTTAGATCTAGTCATAAACACACGCCAAATCACCAACAATTAATGACCCCCACACCACACCAACACCACAGATCATCTATCATCATCACAAGGCTTGCACGGAGGCAAGCAGAGACGATAAGATCGGCACTTAACCTCCCACCAATCATATGCATGCATGCCAGTAGGTGTGTGTACTGGTGTTGCTCGAAAATTGCTTCACTGGTTTTGATGGTGTGCAGTGTTTTAAAGGGAGCTTTTGTATTCACATAAGTGTAGTTCCACGGCTTCAGGTGATGCTACCTGCGTTAGGATACGCGATACGCGGGCGTTTGTCAATTGTTTTTTTTGTGTAAGTACTGTCGTAGTTCGCGTGGAATGTTCCAAGCAACATGCTTTCTTTTGTTTTATGCTCAAACGACTGCAGATTAAAACATTTTAGCCTGTTCTTGCACACTGCTGGAAGAATTACCCTTATAGCTTCCATATGCTCTTTTCCCAGGCATCGAATCGGCAAATCAGCCCTCGCAGCACACATACTTCTTTCGTTTGAACAAGCTTTTATCAAAATAAAAAAAGAGCAAAATTAAGTTTATCAAAATCTATTAACATTGTAAGCCTAAGTGAAATTTCGTGTCCGCGCTGAGGAGTTTTCTCGTTAGGAGGTGATCTAGGTTGCAGAATCAAGTCATACCTATCTGTTATATAAATGTATTGTCACCAGAACTAAAGATGTGTGCAAGATTTCAGTTCAATCGGTTGAGGGGAACTGGTTTGAAATACAATTGCAAGAATATATCAATACATACTAGGTAACTAACAACGCATGCAAATAACAACGCATAAAAAAAAGTCGCAAGTCGCGTCTCGCTTGAACTTGTAGATCGTGGCCAAGCAGTAATAGTTCCATGAGTGTTTGAAATGAATGTAATTTTGTCAGGGAAATGTGTGTGTTCTTTTGCACACAATTGATTTTTAATAAGGCTGTTGTCAGATTGAAAAAAGGCCTCTTAAACAGAAATAACGAAAATTGATCACTTAGAGATCACGCATGCCTGTTCGATGCGTGCTGGCGAATTCATTAAGACGTTTTCTTACAATGTTTTCAGTCATAGCAAATCATTAATATCTCCTTATCACTTTTATTTAACTTAGAATTTATGTTGTAATAAATTGTTAGAATGTAAATAAATTGTTAGAATGTAACTCAGTTTGCTGAGTTCAGACAAGATGGAGCCACATAATTATGTCGTTTGTCTAAACTACTTGATTACATCGAAACAAATTTTCATGAAATTCTTCTTAATATTATAAATGCGAATGTTTGTGGGGATGGATGAATAGATGTTTGTTACTCTTTCACGTCAAAACGGCAGAACGGAGCTGGATCCAATTTGCCACAGAGGTAGATTATAGTCTGGAAGAGCACAGAGGATATTTTTTTACGATATTACGCGGGCGAAGCCGCAGGCGCAAGCTACTAGTACCTATTTAAAATCGTAAAGGTGTTTGACAAGCTTGATCACATCTTAACAAATTTTCATGAAATAATGCCTAAGGCGCTGCACAAACGCGGACACTTTAGTGTCTTGTGTCGGCTACAAGCTACCAATTAACTTGATTAAAAACTATGATCAACTACGCTTTCCTGTAATGGTGTCCCGTGTCGGTAACAAAAAGTTTCCACATTTGTCCCTAAATGACTAAAATAACGCTGAAATACAAGAAATTACTTGTTTCAAAAACAGGTTCCGAAAACCTGATCCTACAAGCAAGTTTCTGATCCTCCACACTTGGTTATAACCAAGTTATAACTGACTAATTCCAAGGCTAGAAAATGACTAGGCAATAAATTATAGTACATACGATATTCAGTCGTAAAACCGCTCAGGTTACCTAGTTAGGTCATTATCAGTAATCTAGGGAGCTAGACAGGTTTTAATATAGTTAATAAAACAATCTACATCTAAAATAACTTGTCATGAATTAGTTATTGCACATGGTAATGCAACAACTAAAAGAATGACTTATACAATTCTTCTTTCGGAAATAAGCTGTGTCTAGCGGTTTTATCCGCCATTTTCTTTTTTGTACAGCTCTTGAAAGTCGCAGCGTAATATTAAATAGCTTTAAGTCTTCCTCAAAAATTCGAGTATCAAATAAAAAAAGAGTTTTGCAAATAAAAAAAAATGTTGTCGTACACTAAAACGTTGCCGTATATTACCCGTGCAACCCGTACTGAACTAATATATTATACTAGCTGTGCCCAGCGGTTTCACCCGCTGCTCACTTAGGGGTCTAAAAAATAGATGTTGGCCGATTCCCAGACCTACTCGATATGTACACAAAATTTCGTTTAAATCGGTCCAGCCGTTTCGGAGGAGTATGGGAACGAAAACTGTGACACGAGAATTTTATATATTAGACTAGCTGCGCCCAGCGGTTTCACCCGCTGCTCATTCAGGGGTCTGGAAAATAGATGTTGGCCGATTCTCAGACCTACCCGATATGTACCTAAACAAAATTTCATTTAAATCGGTCCAGCCGTTTCGGAGGAGTATGGGAACGAAAACTGTGACACTAGAATTTTATATATTACATATTATTATATTACTTATTTGTATACTTGGTGTCTGTATCATGTCGCCCAAAGGACCCTGATTTAGTTTTACATGCCGCGGCATGTATGGATGCCGTAGAGAAACATCTCTCAGGCACGATGTTCTTTTTTCACCGAAGAAAGTGACAATTATACAAAACGCATATTAATTCGAAAAATCAGACGTGCGTTTCTTGGGTTCGAACTTGGACCTAAGATTTGGTAGACCGATGCTGGATAGGATGGTAGTAGTGTACTAGGCAAGTGAAGTTGGATTATGAGGGAATGGGAAGGCTGGATGTTTGTGGGAGGAAACCTCAAACCAACCCAGACGTCGCGGTTGACGCTCCGAGCGTCGGGTGTCGCGAGAACTCCGGCCACCGTACACACGGGTCTGTGGCCGGAAAGCAATAAGTGACTTTTCCATAATTTTTACCACTCACTTTTAATTGTCTTTATTAATATGTGTGGTCTTCCGGCCCAGGAAATAACCACAGAACTTGACCTAATGATAGTTTTGTGAAGGTTTATTATCTTGATCGTTCGTTATCTTGTCCGTCTGATTGCCTTGCCATAGTCCGAAGTTCGAACCCAAGAATCGCAACTCTGATTTTTCGGTTCATATACGTGCTTCGGGAAAGGAAAACACCGACAAACAAGCCAGTAAGCCTGAGACATGTTTTTCGACAGCATGTTAAGCTAAGTCCATGACCATGGGCTTTATGCCGCCCATGGTCATGGACTTAGCTCTCTCAACTCTGCCAGTAACCACATGAAAGAAAGAAAGATCCTTAACTAGCAACCACCTAATTTCCCACACAATAAACCACACCCAATAAAAAATGATCTTATATACTTCGCACACACATCTATTATCTTGTAGGTATCTTTAGCTTCTCTATCTAAGTCTTCAATCACGTAGATTGACCTCAGCGTCACCTCTTTAATAAAAAAGAAACAATAAGAACTCCATACGATACGTTATAAAAGTTTAAATTCAAACATTTTGTGCCGGCGGCGGCGTATGCGCATCGCACGCACTATCGTCGATCAGATGGTGACCTATGATCTTTGCCCAACGGTGGGTCTATGGACTTGATGTGGACTACATACAGAACTATGAATAAATAAATAAAGGGTTACCTACCTTTGAAATGCAGGGAAATAGTATTTCACGTCGAAACGTAGGTATATATCTTAAATGTTTTGTACGAACCGATACGCACAAATGTCAAACTGGACTTTGACAGAAATAACCTTAAAAGAAGCGCGGCAAAAACCCCAAAAAAAGATGATTAAAACCAAGTGTGAAAACTAAACGAATCTGACAGTTTAACATCAAATGGCCCGCTATTTCACTCCGGGGCATAGACAAAAAACAAAATGGCTGACTCATCGCAATCAATCACCTTTCGGACGACGATTATATTAATTTCGTTATACTATTATTTGCCTAAGCTAGACACAATGGTGCTTGAGTGAGAAAAGGGCTCCAAGATGACATGTCAATTAAATAACTATCCATTATTGTAAAAGAAATGATGGTTGTTAAATGTTTTGTGGTTAAAACCGTGCAGTCTATAGTAAGGGATGTTTTTTTTTGTTTTCGTTGACGAAACACCTCGTCATGAGCCAAACTCACACTTTATCAGCGATATCTATGGATTGTCAGTGTGTCACGATGGTCAAACATGAGTTATTTTTCTTCGTATTTCGCTAGCAATACATTTTTCATTTTCATTTATCGCAGAACTTACACTGCGACGGTTTCAAAGCATGTTTTTGGGCTAAGGGAGTAGGATAGCTGTGTCGACGGCACGTTAGAGTTTCACGCGCGCCTCAAAGAGATGTCAGTAAAGAAAAGGGGCCTTTCAGGACCAATGGACTCCTGTCTCTGGCCGAAGCTGAAGGGAGTGTCAGACTTGCACTGAATAAACCCATACATATTCCTTCTTTTGCTCTTTGTGTAGGGCCGCAGTATATCTTACGAACTAACCTGTAACTCATAGCCATCAGCTTAAAACAGCTTAATAATATTGGTAATTTTTCTCTATGATTTTACGTATCTATTAATGTTATTCCAAATCGTTGTCAATCAATTTGCTTTTATTCCTTTTTCATCTGCAAAGCTCGTAGCTAAATAATATCAGCCACTCAGGTCGATCTTCAGGGTAAGCTGCAATATATATGCTGTGAATAGGTGACTGCACCCATTGCAAGTAGGTAAGTTAAGCTTTTCATTCCAGCTGTCATTTGTAAATCTTTGACCGTCATTGACCGACAATCTAACAACCAGTCTTCCAAAAGGTAGGGTTGATATTGGTATCATACTGGTATTCAGCTATTTAGCTGAATACTTAGTGACGTCACTTATCTACATTTTTTATTTTGGTATATTGATGTGTGCTAGCGAACACGTGGCAATGCAATTAAATGTAGTATATGTATATAATTATCTTTCATAATTGAAATGTGTACCTTGGATATTACTGTATAAAGTCTGGTTCATCAAACCTATGAGACAGTTGTGTTTCTTTTCAGGGGAGTTGTTCCACCACTACTTCATCATCTGCCTAGCCTTTTCCCAACTATGTTGGGGTCGGCTTACAGTCCAACCGGATGCAGCTCAATATCAGTATTTTATATGGAGCGACTGCCTATCTGACCTCTATTACCCAGTGAGTACTGGGTAATACGAAACCCCTAAGACTGGTTGTCAGACTTTCGGAACACTGACTACTACACCTAAAACTGAACGTAACGACTGTCAAAGATGTACAAATGACGTCCGGGACCAACGGCTTAACGTGCTTTCCGAGGCACGGAGGAAACTCGGTATGTAAGCGGGTGGCAACCCATCCACAGACCAACCTAGACAAGCGCGGCTTAACCTAAAGATCGACCCGAGTGCTATTATTTAGTCACGAGCTCTGCCACTACTTCTTCCTAGCTAAAACATTAGGAAGTGGCGAAGGGTGGGCGTTTTAGGGGACTCTCTTGTGTAATGACGTTCAAAGCTGATTATGCTGATTATCAGCCTAGTTTGAATAAATGACTTGATTTGTCATCAGCTTAGACTGGAAGGAAGCCGACCTTGACACAATTCAGAAAAGGCTAGACAGATTATGATCAACTGCGCTGCCATTGGAAGTAAGAAATATGTAGTTACTTAACGCCAAACTTGTAACATAAACCAAAAATAAAACACATGTGTGCCTACAATCTTATTATATGTTTAAAAACCAACCACGCACACAACAACATGGTATGTTTAACATAATTAGTAGAAAAAGCGAGAACGGCCGAAAGGCAAGGCATGCAAATTGAAGGGGGCGGAGCCATCCTCTACTTACTTTGTGGTACGTATCATTACCAAGCCACCAGAGGCCATGCATATTTACATTTAAAAAACGAACGTAGTTTTTGTGAAATGAATTTGTGGCGAGTTTTGCTTGTTTTAGTGGTTTTAGGTTTGAGTTAGAGACAAAAATATGACTGAGCTATTTTTAGGGACATGAATTTAAAAAAAAAACAAATCTGTTTTCGTGAAGTTAATCTATCGCGAAGAATAAATTAACACTTTCTGAATACATCAGCCTTTTTTGAAGGTGTTAAATAATTTTATGGAAACGAACTTTGATTGTTAGCATTATGTTTGCAAGAAGGCCAAATAGATTTAAAATATATTCCATAAACTGCGCCTTATGAAGTTGGGACTTGAAGTCCCAACTTCATCACAGGGCCACCATTAACGTGGCAACAAAGTTACCGGGCAAAATAAATTATCAAAAGTCATATCATAGTCACGAGTAGTAGTAGTAGGTACATTTTTAATTATATTTACTGCGAGATATGTAACAACATAAGTTTTATTTAAATCCTGCGCAAGATAGAAACGCTACATAAAAAATACTGTTGTAAGAAATCAATCTTCATTCATATCTCGAACCACTCAAAAGGCCCGTTCTCAGAAAAAAAGAAACTAAACCAATTCCAAAACACTAATTCCTAATTTAAATCCATGATATTTAAAACTCGAAAATGTAACCATATGTTTGTATTTTAGAGTGAGCGAAAGAAATGTTTCGTCAATCGTCGGCGACGACTTTCGCAGTCCATAAATGTTGTTCTTTCAAAATATTGCCATAGACACCAAGGGTCGTAGGGTAAAATCGCACAAAAACATGTGCAAAAAGTTTTAAACTTCTCCGAAAAAATTGTTCAAGAGGTAAAACTTGTCTGTGGCTGTCAAAGTTCAGTTGTTCTTAAGTTTGAGGTAAACATGGAAATTTAGGTTTCTTGTCTCCTCAGGAATAGTGAGGATATGCGAAGTGTATCTTCCACGGAGGTTGTCAAAAATACACAATTAAAACGGGTCGTTAACAGTAAATATTTTAGAAACCCTCAAGAGAGTTTATAAGGGGCTACTATCACGCTAATGCGGTATTCCAGGACAAAGATGAAGGTATATTATAAAGCGCTGGGGCCCTCGAACAAGTATATGGACTGTATGTGCTATAGTTGCATATGATTTTAATTTTAATAATTGTTAACTCGCGTTCTCTAAACTCTGTTAAGCTATGCTTGATACTGTCGCAAATAACGCATAAACTAACTCTGATCTGGAAAATGCAAAAGCGTAAAAAAACTTGAATTTTGGTACCATGGTACCCCGAAGAATTTGTTGGTAATCGTGTTGAGTACTGCTATTCGTCTTTATGTCAGACGGCTAAAAACTATAATATAAATATTATTCTACGTAGATACATAGGTATTCTGACAATGACTAACAAACTCATTATGCCAGCTCAATGTTACAGGGATTCAAGTAATGTAAATTATGAGACAATAATGTGACCTTGAGTTGAGAAGCTGACACATATTAACTCGGCCTAAATGAATGATATACATTATTGTTATTTTTTGTACAGTCATATTGTTGCCGATGGCCAGAATAACATAGACTAGTATTAAAATGATGACATACCTAATCGCATCTAATTTTAATCCACATTATTTTAGGCACTATTAAAGATAGGCTGATTTAGTTGGCAAATATTATTTTTGGTAAAAAACGTCAATTTCAGAATGGTAAGATTGCGATTTTCTCTTAATTGAGTTACTAAACTATCATAAATGTTGTCAAACTATAATATATTAAGTTGAGTCACTTAAATCAATTTCGAAATAGGAATCATCGTTCTAAGGGAATAAACAATTTGTTTGTGAGTAATCATCAGATAACTTACCCTGCTCGGGACGGAGCGGGGAGAAGTCTCACACTTAACTGACTAAAACCTAACCATCTTCCATCTTTGGCCCTTTTTCTTCAGGGGTAGTATCTTTTTCGAACAACCCGCAACGACGGCTCTCACAGCGCCATTGATAGAATGTATTGTTGTCTACATAAATTCTCTTATTCATAAATTTTTCAGTTTGATTTGCAGATATCCTTTAATATAAGTTTATTTCTTTAATCGCCTATTCCAAAAACCTGCCGCAAACTTTGGGATCCCATGTATTTACATAGTTTTCAAGTGGTTTCATCTTGAAAGCGAAGAGTTCTTGCAATGTTTTGGTACATGACCTTTTGAGTTAAGTTCTTCAGTGCCAATCGCCCAGTAGTCACTGGCATTCCACAATTTCAAGTTATTTTGACCGAAATCTGTACGTTTTTCTGTGGTATTTTAACTCATAACGAAAATATTAACAAACAATAATTGTTTTAAGAAATACAGTGTCGTACACATACGAATAAAACTGACAGATCGAGTTATAAATTATAATTACTCATATTTCAATGCCAACAAAACCTGTGTTAAAAAATTAGCAGTGTTAATATAATTTAAATTAATTACGGAACTTGCAAAAGTGTTTAATTGATTCATTTAAATTACTTTTTAAAATATTTAAGCTCGTTTTACGGATTATAAAACTTGACGATTTTATTTGCGCGCCATTTTGGAATTTTGGAACAGTTTTATAATCCGTTTAGTTTCTAGTTTTATTATTTGTTCAGTGATGTGCTTAAGGCGATTATGTTGTTAAAAGTAAGTAAACAGGATTTATTTATTTAGTGCAAAAAACTTTGTTTCCATGCGGGCACGGGCACTAATTTTATGGCCTCGGCTACAATATTCTTATGTTTTTTTTTTATCGACAACATTATAGAAACTACAACGTTTATTAATCTTTTAAAACATGGAGTTTTCTTGCTCTATGGTCAATTCGTGTTCAACGAAGCAGGTTAGACATACGACCAAGCCTTTCCCAACTTCCTAGGTTATAATTCCGTGTTGAGGCGAAGTTTTTTTATTTCGACTTTTAATTTCCTCAATTAAAAATGCGGTAAATAAAAGCAATGATCCAGTTTATTATGACACCCACGATGAGGTAGGCAGTCTTAAGCAGAAGCATAAATTATATTTCTATTAATAGTTAAAAAAAGTTTTTATTACAAAAATGACAAGTTACCTCACCGCACTATCTAACGCACTGGCCGGTTGTAAAACTCAAAGTTGACATTTACGATAGCTGTCAAAAAGATACATTAGATTCTTTTCTCGAATTCAAAAATTAACAATGAACTCCTCTAAATTCTATTTTAAAATACATTTTATAGCCAAATAACATTAAAAAAGTAACTAATTAGAACAAGACCATTATTAAAAAAGCTATTATTTTTCCAAAATCATATCTATTAAAACGATGTGAACGTAAAATAACGACATTATTATAATAATTATGATTTTATGACGTAAATAATCGCCGATTTACGAGCTTTTTTATGACGCGTTTAAATGTCCGTAGAGAAATTGATGGCATTAGATATTTATCAATCAGCTTATTATTATTGATTCATGCGTCGTTTTAGATTAGCTAGGTTGATCAAAATTGCCATAAATTGTTAAATAAGACAACAAATAGCCGTTGATGATTCAGCCATGTGGATAATTTCTTTTCACGTTGAGAATTTTCACATCAAGTTTTATTTAATCTAGCGCTTCATAATGATGTGGTCGATTATTTTGCGCGTTCGACCAAAAATACCGATTAATCTAGTCTTGAAGAACCAGGTTTAAAGCTGCCAAAAAATATAGCACACATCGGTTGGCGCAGTGGGTGAATGATTGGCTGCCGCGTGGCGTATTACGGGTTCGGTCCGCAGAATAAATATTTGTATAGCCTACAGGAAGTTATTCTAGGTCTGGCTATTTGTGAATGAAAGTTTAAATGTTTGTAAACGCGCCCACTTTGCAGGAAAAAATCCTATAGTGGGGCAAAGTTTATAGAAAAAAAAAAGAAAAACTAAAATGTTTTCGAAATTCAAAAGCATTCTTTTGAGTTTCAGAGGTGAAAGTACCTACCTGTTAATGTCCTAATGAAAGTTTCACTAACAGGGACCACTTATGGGAATTCATTCCTAGCACGCTAGCCATTAGAAAGATACATATCAAAGACTTAGATCTAAACTGGGACAACTCAAAAAAGGTTTTTTTCAGGAGACGAAGAAAACGTATTACTGTTTGTATGGGACTTAGGTAAGGGAGGTTATAAACATTAACTTTATTTTAGAACATTTTAACATTTTAAATGTGGCTCTGGACGACCGAGCTTGGACTCAAGCCACTCTTCCCATTCGTTTGGGAGGACTCGGCGTCCGCAAAATTTCTAGTATTAGTCTACCAGCTTTCTTATCCTCGGTCCACGGTACTGAGAAATTAATCAGGAATATCCTGGCTTCCACACTGATTGATTTTGATGTGCCATGCTTCTCCGAGGCTAAGGATGCTTGGAAAGTCGCTTGCCCGAACACTGAACAACCCGACAAACCATTTTCCCAGAGACAGTGGGACGAGCCGCTCTGCAGAGTAGTTCAGAATAATCTACTGAACACGTCTGCTACTACTGCTGAGCGTGCGCGCCTTTTGGCTGTGGGCAAGTGGGAGTCGGGTCTTTGGCTTTACGCACTACCGTCGTCGAGCATAGGCACTTTGTTCGACGACACTACTTTCCGCCTCGCTGCTTCCTTACGTTTAGGTGCTCCTTGTTGTTCTCCTCATCGCTGTCATTGTGGTGAAGTAGTCAACAGCCTTGGACACCACGGCCTATCATGCAGCCGAAGTGCGGGCCGTTTTGCGCGGCACGCGAATATTAATGACATCATCCGTCGAGCTCTTGTCACCGTCGGCGTTCCAGCTGTTTTAGAACCCAATGGCTTGGCACGCGACGATGGCAAAAGACCGGACGGCATGTCTTTGTTTCCTTGGAAGTTGGGTAGGCCTTTAGTGTGGGACGCAACGTGCGTCGATACTCTTGCGCCATCCCATCTTCCTAGCTCTTCGTGCTGCGCTGGCGCTGCTGCTGCGGCTGCAGAGAACCTCAAGCGGCGTAAATATAGTAACCTTATTGGGAACTATATTTTCGAGCCGTTTGGGGTTGAAACTCTGGGACCGTGGGGTCCTTGTGCTCACAGCCTTTTTAAGGCAATATCAAAACGTTTGGTTGACACTTCCCGTGACCCAAGGGCTGGCTTTTACTTTGGCCAGAGGCTTAGCGTTGCCATACAACGTGGCAACGCGGCCAGTCTCTTGGGAACATTGCCAATTGACAGCGTTGAGGACGAATTTTTTGACGCTATTTTTTAATTTCTTTATAAGTTTAGTTTAGTTTAATAATTTTAGTTTAGTTTATAATTAGTTTTTAATAGGTTGTATAATACAAGAGTAACCAATTGATTGATTTGAAATTTCTTTATTTAGAACATAAAACAACAGATAAATGACATTCAGATCTTATTCTAAAAGCATTAAAAACAGATATTATTCGGTATTTTGTGCAGGCTATGGCGCCTATATAAAACTGTATAAAACTTTCTAGATGTAATCAGAAGTATTTTAATACTTGCGTTAAATGAGTTGTACTGTTCAGCGCGATGATTATACACATACCTACGCACTTTATTAGGTACACGTAATAAACTGCATATTTTATACAAGACTAGCTTTCGCCCGCGGCTTCGCTCGCATTAAATTCGGTAGCGCCTTATGGATTTGTAATAGCAACGCTAATTTTTCCCGTTTCTTCCCTCTTTCTCCCTCACTTACCACTCTTTTTTTAAAAGAATAGCCTATGTCCGTCTCCAGGTGCCCAACTATCTCTGTACCAAAATTCACCAAAATCGGTTTAGCCATTAAAGCGTGAAGAGGTAACAAACAAACTCATTTTCGCTTTTATAATATTAAGTAAGGATTAAACTTAACTCGTACCTCGTACCTTGTACCTTAAGTTTTTTTTATTTTTTTCATAAATTACTAATATTTCCGGATGATACAAAGTGCGCTTGCAAACAGTTTAATTAAAATATTTTAGGATAAATGTATTTTAGATTTAAAAATCTACGTAAATATTTACATTGGGTTTGCAAAGCTAATTCGCGCTAGAACCTTTATTCTGTAAGTTTCGCGTTGCTTTTAACCAGAGACAATTTCACAAATGTTAACAGTGCGTTCCAAAACCAGTCAAGGGCTAAAAGAACAATGTCATTTTGACAGAGTTAGGTACTTAAAGTAGAAACGTCTGTCATGAAATGAAATAATAACTTTCTCACCGACTTCATTTGTTACTATTAAATTGTCATACTGTGTGTGTTTAGGTGGCCAATAGTTCTGTTATTGTTAGTCTCATAATTTATTGATTCGTCACGGCATGCATTATGTTTGTTAATACACTAGTTAAAACTTGTTTTCTAGACATTTAGTTGGCGCAGCCGTTTATGCTGTCTTGTGCAACAAATAATGTTTTATAAACATTTAATATTATCAGAATGAAAAGAAGAAAGAAAGAAAAAACATTAGTTTTGAAACGAAGTTCCTTATCGGGCGTTGTGAAAGGGGGCTAGACGGAAAAAATTCTTACGAAAAGTTGTCACGACACTTTTTGCTATTGTAAGCTGTGCGGCGTCGCATGTTTCTCTGTCTGTCTGTCTGTCTCTCTCTCTCTCTTATAGAAAGCAAGCCAGATATTTTCATTTCTATAAGAACTTTGTTCCATCCGGGTGTCCCTTGAAACCTCTATTTTTTTTTTGTTGCAAATTACGGCGAGTAACAATAAATAAACATTCAACATGCAGAGCATCACAATCATTTACAAATAAAAGTAGCTTGCACGTCGTGACTGCGACAGGTTGCTCACCACTCAGCATGATGCTGTGCCATGGGAGCCGACAGCACAGCGCTGGTTTTCAGTTTTCAACCCGTGAGTAAAACGTACGGAAATCAAAACAGCATACATAAAAGTTTTAAATACTATTACTATCAGTAGAAACAGTTTTTAAGAAACGTTTTTTTTTTATAATTAGCTTTATCTTAGGTAAATTAACATTTTGAGCACCTATTTCACATATATGTGTGATAGGTAAGCATGCGCGTTCCCTGGACGCTAACGACTCAAATATGTGTCAAAAATGTACGTGAAATGAGTTTAGTTGAGGTGCGCACGCGCGTACGTTTATGTTCGGCATTCAAAAGGTTACAGTGATTTATGTGGGTACTACTGTTTGTCTCTGCATCACCCAAAGAACAACTGGTAGAAAATTACTGTGGAATTAAGTCTCCTTCTTTCCTCTGCGGTTTTTTTTGCGGATGTAAAATCGTTCAAATATCTTCACCTGCTACGACACACCCATGTTCCTTCTTATGCCCTTTATGTTCCGGGACCGCGCTATCTCTTTAGAACAACCCGCAATTCCGGCAAGGAGTAAGTACTCTGTACTTGAAGTAATAAATAAATAATGATAAATTCTGATGCATTCCTAAATTTTACTGAATTTTAAATAAAATCTCAATGAACGGCTAACTATGAGCTCTTTTCAAAATGGGGTTCTCATCATTGTTTCCTATTATATTGGAATCGGCTTTCAGTCTAACCGAATGCAGTTAAAAACCAGTATTTTACATGAAGCGTCAGCCTTTCTGACCTCCATAACCCAGTTAGTACTGTTTACCCCTTGGTATTGACTGCCAAAGATCTACAAATGACAGCCGGGAACAAGGATTAGCTAGTAATTTCCAATTAATACGTATAGCTTCCATTTTTAAAAATATAACAAGCATGTCAACACCTCCACACAGAATGACCGTCGGACCAACGTCTTTGCCCCTCACCCTTCAACTTCGTTTATTACCAACTAAAACGAATCAAAGAGGTTAAACGAGAAGTTTTTAATTAAAAACGAACTAAATCCTGGCCATTAATAATAAGAGATGCCTCGTTTTGTGTGGAATTAGATTTAAAAAAAAAGAATAATGGGAACTCACGGCTTTCCGCGTACGTATTTATCTGTGTAGATTTTTTTCAATATGGCGGAGATGTATGGTCATCTTGAATTTCTTAGGAAAATGTTTGCGTGTTGATTATGACTCAATTGCGGTAGGTATGTTGTTTCTAATACTTGTGCTGAGTCATTCATATTTGTGGTTATTTATTTGGTCAATTTAGCTTCTTCGTAAGTTATCCTCCTTTGAAATTTATACCTCATCATATGCCTAACTTTTTCCCGACTTGTATTGTATTGTATAATGGGCTGGTGTCCGTAGCTCCACGTCTAAGGCGCGTATTTTGCGTATAGGTGGGAATATCATTCGATCCACCCCAGCTCCACGAGTAATGCCAGCAGCGCCTTGGGAAGAAAAAAGAACAAAAAGTTTTTTTTTCTTCCCAACTTTGTAAGGTTTGCTTACCAGCCAAACCGGACCCCTACAAAGATAAGTTAGGTAAGTACCTATATATATTGTGAATTGGCGTGTAAGTCATTCTGTGTATTTCTACTAAGAAAACCTTTTTCTCTCTTGTTTCTCTTTAACTTATAACAAAAACCCAGCTCATACATCTTCTAGGCTCGAAAATAAGTATGTTAAATAACTGAAATATAAATACGGCGTGCAACGTTACAATATTTTTCTCCGTCGTTCTTGTAAAACAAACTTCTCCAATACGCCTTAATTTGCGATCTAATAAACCTATCAAAATGTCGGCAAAGTTAGAATTTTCCAACAAACAAACTATAAGCCTAACCTAGCGGATTTAATAAAATAAACCATAAATACTTTCCAGTCGATGGTATTTGAAATATCATGTATTTTGTGCCTGAAATGTTTTTTTATAAGACCTACATTTAAATTTCAACGGTTACTGAAGAAAACCATGTTCTATAAGAGTGGTTTATGGTGAAATTCAGCATATTCTTGACGTAATGTAAGCCCAAGGTCTGTGGCTCCGCCGTGGATGCGGGTCTGTGGACGGTGAGCAATGGTAGCTCACTGCCGTCCGTCTAGTGTCGACAGGCCGTGTCGACAGTGCGTTTGTGTACCACGCGCGCCTCAAAGAGGTGTCAGCAAAGCACCTCTGCTTTGCCTGCCATGGCCACCGCCAACCAGGGTTGTTCAAAAGAGCTAAATAAAGGGCAATTGAAAGAACATGGGAAACATGGTAAAAGTCTGTCACTCGCCCACGCTTCGCCCAGAGCGGGGGAAGTTATTGGATGATTTCCTATCTGCAAAAAAACCTCTATAGCTAACTACAGAGCAAATGTACAATCAAGCAAAACAGACAAGCGTTATAGAACTACCAGTTCCATAATTTGCGAAAGTATTCCTCGGGGTAAAAACCCTGCCGGGGTTGCGGGTTGTTCGAAAGAGATACCACGTCCCGGAACACGAAGGGCAAAGGAAGGAACATGAGTGGGTTTTAGTCAGTAAGTCTCCTTCCCTAACTTATCCCGCTCTGGGCGGAGCGGGGGCAGTTATTTGTTGATATCGTATATTATCGCAAAAAAAACATGATTTATGAGTGATGATAATGAAATGAGTACCAAAACCTGGAGAAGCTCGTGGCTCAATAAGAACAACCGCTCGGGTCGATCTCCAGGTTAAGCCACGCTTGTCTTGGTAGGTCTAAGGATGGGAGACCACCCATTACATACCGAACTTCCTTCGTGTCATGTTAAGCTGTTGGTCCCGGTGATCATTTGTAGATCTTTGACAGCCGTTACAAGTCAATAACACGTCTAACCAATGATTGTGTGGAATAATTACTCTTTTTATACTTTGCCCCACACTAGGAATTTCTCTTTTATCGTGGGTGCGTTTATAAACATTTAAACTCACATGCACAAACAGCCAGACCCGAAAATACTATCTGTAGGTCATACAAATATTTGTTCTGTGTGGGGATTAAACCCGCGACACGCAGCGCAGCAGTCGATCGTTCAGCCACTACGCTACCGTGGCCACCGCTAATGCAGTCTTGTAGTTCATAATTCAATAACCTGGATATTTTGCTGTAAAGCCCAGGCAATATGTATCGATTTTTCTAGATACCTAATGGAAGGATGTTTTAAAGAATGTGGTTGCTTTAATCAGAATAGTTAAAAACCCTGAACCCTGAACCGCATTCTTGTTCTTTAAGAAGTTTTTGAAAAGAGAAGCCGATAGCAATAACATTTGAGGCTAAAAACACTTTGGAAATAATTTATGAAAGCGTGAAAATGTTGCTAATTAAAAAATCAGTATTGTTTACTTCCTAGAGCAGACTTATTACGATCGATATTGATTTAAGTACCCATGTAAATAATTGAGCCACAAATCACTAAATAAATTTAGCAGCATACGAATGTAAAACAGAGTTTTGTTTCTGTCAATTGTTTGAAGTTGACAGAGACAAAGTTATGTTTTCTAAATAATGTTTTTAAAGATAAATGTATTCACTAGTTAGTGGCATAAGGGGGGTAAAGACTACAGAGGTTAAAACGATGCATATACGAAATAAATTCGTTTAAATTTTCATTCTGGTATAATTTTGTTTTTAATACACCGCTATTTTTTTTTTAAATAATCACATTGGGTAATGCAATAAGGCACGTAAAATAACGTAAAACAAACCGCAAAAGCTCCTGATAAACTTTCGTTTAGTTCCGCTACTCCATACGAGATGGCGCTAGTAGTACGTTTGTGAGTGCCTTGAAACTTTTCTTCATCGTTGAGCGACGGTAGCCAACACGGTTTAAACTTATATTTTATGTACTTACTATTTATGTACTTGCAGTAGACCAGACAGGTGAAAAACATATAAATTTGTTTTTTTTTTAATTGCTTATAAAATTTTTGCCAGCAGATCTGTGAAAGAAGAAATGAGAATGAAATGTAATGTGTCATTTGTATGAAATTAATGCCACGTTTAACATTATCATATCATAATAAAAAAAGTATTCTTTCTTTCTTTAAGTATGTTTTCATTATACATACTTAAAGATAACTTAACTATCAACAAAATAGTACTTACTAAATATTTTTTGTTTAACTATGAGTAGGTAAGTTTTTCACTATTATTAGTAGCTTTATTTCTTTGCAGGATTGTTGTCAAAGGAGTGCAGTGAAGCATTAAGACAGCAGTGACATCAATAATTAATAAAACGCAACGGCCAATGGTTTGATTGCCAAGAGTCTCGACGAACATCTGTCGAAGCTCTTCTTAGGTGGTTGGATCAAGGGCCTGATTCAGAAGGCAGTACTCCTCGATACGGCCCACATTGTTAGGAGGTTCCTGTCTCTGGAGCTCTAACCATCGTTAGCTTGGACTCTGCCCCCGATACCAACGGAATCATATATTTTTATAGTAATATATTTAAATCAAACTCTATGCAGTCAAAAGATATGGCCGTTTATGTAGCAAGTCCGACTCGCTCTTGGCCGGTTTTAACTTTCAACTGACGGTACGGTTGGCGCAGTCGCTGAGCGATTGACTGCTACGCTGCGTGTTGCGGGTTCGATTCGCACGGAACAAATATTTGTATGACCTACAGGTAGTTGTTCCGGATCTAGCTGTTTGTACGTGAATTTAAATGTTTGTAAATGCACCCACGATACAGGAGAAATTCCTAGTGTGGGGCAACGTTTTCTTAACCCATACACAGCAACCGAGCACAAATCCAGACACCGTGGCTATTCGATCGAAGATATTCCCGATGAAAAAAACTTAGTAACACTTTGCCCTCATGACTTCAACTTTCGACATAAATCTATTATTGACTATATACAAACTCCACGGCACAAATTAAACCTAAGATATGGCAATTAAATGCATCGTTTTATTTTATAACATTTAAATAAAGATAAAATTGATGACTTCAACATGTTTTTAAATGCTTATAAATAAATTTAGTGTGATTTATGATATTATTTTTAAATTTAATTTAAATCAATAGCTTAGCGACGAAATTATGACGTAGAACTAAAATACCTACTTTGTCTCAAATTATCGTTCTTTTGACCTTATTCTAAGTTGTCTGTGGTCGTTTCTGTAAGCCATTCTTCCATACTTCTCTATCACTAATTATTTAGAAGTCACTACCCGTATATGGTAATGTGTGAAATAGTTAAAACAAATGCAACTCGGCTGATCGTGCACCCGAATTGCATAACATAGATATATAGATAAATCGTGGAGGAGCTCGTGGCTAAATAAATAGTAGCCGCTCGGGTCGATATTTAGGTTAAGCCGCGCTTGCCTAGGTTGACCTGTGGATGGACGACCACCCGTTTCATACCGAGTTTCCTCCGTGCCTCGGAAAGTACGTTAAGCTGTTGGTCCCGGCTGTCATTTGGTGATCTTTGACAGTCTTTACAGGTAGTCAGTGTTCCGAAAATCTGGCAACCAGTCTCACCAACAGTATTAACTGGGTTGAGGAGGTCAGATTGGCAGTCGCTCCATGTAAAATCTGATATTCAGCTGCATCCGGTTAGACTGGAAGCCGACCCCAACATAGTGGGGAAAAGGCTAGGCAGATGATGAGATATATAGATAAATCATTAATTTGATGCAACAAAATACACAATACAAGAATTAATATCTACAAAAAAACATCACTGAGAAAAAAAAGTAACACATAAAAAAAAACTAAGGTAGACTAAGTTACATCGACCCATAGGCATTTAGACACATAACATAATATTAATTAAGGTCACCCACTACTGGGCGGTGTGTGTCTCAAAATTGTACCAAATAGGAGTCCAGCTCAGCATAATGCCAGGTAGACTACCTGACGCTGGTATTCTGCTGAATCCTGCTAGTTTCCACAATACGTAGGAGGTTAAGAGTTAGTGATGATGATGGTGATCTAAAAATTTACAATCATTGATGTATAATAATACCTATTTTTTTTAAACGTTGCCTCACACTAGGAATTTCTCCTGCACCGTGGGTGCGTTTACAAACATTTAAACTCACATACTTATACAAAACAGACCCGAAAGAACTATTTCTACGCCATACAAATATTTGTTCCGTGCGAAAGTCGAACCCGCGACACGCAGCGCAGCTTACAATCGCTCAGCCATTGCGCCAACTGTGCCGTCACTATCATGATCATCATCATCTATATAATGTTTATTTAAAAATGTTAAGTTGGATTGTGTACGCTTCTAAAACTCAGGAACTACTCGTTCAATGTTGCGGGTTGTTCGAAAGAGATACCGCGGCCCCGGAACGTAAAGAGCAATATAAGGAACATGGGTGGGTTTTAGTCAGTACAAGCCTGACACTCCCCCCCCGCTCCGCCCAGAGCGGGAGAAGTTATTTGATGATTTCCCATCCGCAAAAAAAAAACAGTTATATAATACGAAACACATATGTTTCTACCCAGCTACCTTAAAAACACCATTTTAATAACTCAGGAGAAAAAACCGACACGTACAATATACATCAAATGCCACTTTCAACCCTATAATTTTAAATACACCCCATACTTTAGCCAATAAGACTGAAACTCCTATTTCTCAGTCCACACCCTGTGTAGTCTGAAAGCCTGATTGCATTGAAGGCGGGGCGCACTGAAACATGCAACCGGGTAATAATTAACATTGCGAATATTATCGACTACTCACCATAGTTTAAAACATTAATTTGTGTTTTAAAACGTAAGGTAAAAACCTATGAAAGAAACTTTCTTTTGATTATTTAAAAGTTATTAGAAATTATGTTTGGCCATTTTTATTTTTACGTAAATAAAAGTAATTGTTGATTATTTTATTTAAATAACTTTCTTTAGATTATTGAAAAGTAAATACTTTACTTTAATTATTAATAACTTTTCAATAGTCTAACTACTTATTGATTAATTTTATTTAAAAAATCAATTTCCATCATTTTTAAAAAATGATTTTTTTTAATGGTTCTAGTACCTACACCCTCATTTATGCAGTTATGATTAAGTCACATGTAATAGGGGGCGACCCCATTGCCGTCGACCAGACATGAATCCAAAATCCGTGCTACTTTAGAATAATCTGAAAACTTTGACATCACCTAATGTTATGGGAGTTCATTTTCAGAGTCGACGACATATTGACTGAATAAACGGTCAATAAATCTTGCGTTATTATATTTAAAAAAAAAAAAACGTTACCTCACACTAGGAATTTCTCCTGTACCGTGGGTGCGTTTACAAACATTTAGACTCACATTCACAAGCAGACCCGGAACAACTATCTGTATGCCATACAAACATATGTTCCGAGCGGAAATCGAACCCGCGACACGCAGCGCAACAGTCGATTGTAGCTACTGCGCCAACCGTGTCGTCAAATAAATAGTGTGATTTTCAAGTAGGTTTTTAAAAACACTTTTACACGTCTTATTTTTAACTAGATGAGACTTATTTTTATCTTGGTCAACTTACATGAGGACTATGCAGAAAGTTTTCGGTAATAAGAGAGGCACCAGAAAATAAACATAAAAATAACTAAATTCGTTTTACTGACTATAACAAGCACTAGAAAGAGTGCGGTGTGTTAATCTTACTTCTTACTAATATTATAAAAGCGAAAGAGAGTTTGTTTGTTTGTTTGTTACCTCTTCACGCTTTAATGGCTAAACCGATTGTGATGAATTTTGGTACATATATAGTTGGGAACCAGGAGACGGACATAGGCTAATTTTTATTTAAAAAAAAGTGGGATGTGAGGGAGAAAGAGGGAAGAAAAGGGAAAACTTAGCGTTGCTATTACAAATCAATAAGGCGCAAGAAGAACTGTGTTACCCCAAATTTAACGCGGGCGAAGCCGCGGGCGAAAACTAGTGTAGATTAAAAATAAAAATATTCGTTATATATGTAAGTACCTACGTATTATGTGCTGCACAGCAGTTTCACGCGCTGTTCAGCTGTAGCGTGATGATTAATAGCTTATATTACTTCCTCATAATTTAGCTTTGAATTGCCGATTTTTTTTAAAATTAAGTAGTTCCTTAGTTTCAGAGCCGGCTAGTCGGTAGAAACAAACATATAAAACAATCTTTACTTTTTAGAATATTATTGTTATACTAGCTGGCGCCCGCGGCTTTGCCTGCGTGATGTCAGAAAAACGTATTCCAGACTATATTCTACCTTTGTGCCAAATTTCATCAAGATCCGTTCAGCCGTTTTGACGTGAAAGAGTATCAAACACCCATCCATCCTCACAAACATTCGCATTTATAATATAAGTAGGATTCTATAGTAAGGACTACTGCCTTTATCCGCAACTCGTCTATTGAGTAAGGATGATGCAGCCTAGGGTGGAGTCAGCTTGCCTAGAAGCTACCAATTCACTCGCACTTTGAACGGAAGCAAATAACTACTTTAAGATGTTATACACATGTATACATGCAACTGGTTGTAAGTATAATCATTGTAGTCATCATCTGCATAGACTTTTCCCAACTATGTTGGGGTCGGCTTCCAGTCTAACCGGATGCAGCTGAATACCAGTATTTTACATGGAGCATTGAAGCGACTATCTGACCTCCACAACCCTGTTAATACTGGGTAATTAGTATCATTGTGGACAATTTTACTAAGATGAACAAGGATACATTTATTTTCGATTGTATCTAAATATCCTTACTAATATTATAAAAGCGAAAGTGAGTTTGTTTGTTTGTTACCTCTTCACGCTTTAATGGCTAAACCGATTTTGATGAATTTTGGTACAGATATAGTTGGGAACCAGGAGATGGACATAGGCTATTTTTTCTATATTTTTTTGAAAAACGTGGGACGTGAGGGAGAAAGAGGGAAGAAAAGGGAAAACTTGCTATTACAAATCAATAAGGCGCAAGGGGAACTGTGTTCCCCGAATTTAACGCGAGCGAAGACGCGGGAAATAGCTAGTTAAATATATTAACACCGCGAGCCCTTTTTTGCGGTTGGGAAATCACCAAATAACTACCCCCGCTCTAGGCGGAGCGAGGGGGATTGTCAGACTTGTACTGACTAAATTTCACCCATGTTCCTTCTATTGCCCTTTATGTTCCGGGGCCGCGATATTTCTTTCGAAAAACCCGCAACTCCGGCAACGCCGCGAGTCCTTGCTAAGGCTTCAGATTGACAAATATACCCCTCATCTTGGTATGTCTTACATAATTTTAGTAAATACAAAAGGGTTCTTAAAAAGATAGTTAAGAAGAAAAGCATTTAAGCCAAATAATTGTGCTTCAGCATTTTAAAGGTTATTGTTGTTTTTAAAAAGGCAATGAACGAAAGAAAGGACCTACACCATTGGACTCCGAGGTTAAAATCCCTTTTGATGGTCATACCCGTGACGGGAACCATTTTAGCTAGTAACAGGTACTTCAAACCGATGCAGTTAGAGCCATAAAGAATGTATCGGTACTCTTTTGTAAGAAAAATTCAATCGATTTTGATAAAAACCTCTTTCCGATTAAAATAGATGAAAAAGTTGCAATACAGATCCATAGAGCAAACATGTTGGAATAAAAATGCATTCAAGTTTTTATTAGTTTTCTATTAGGAAGTAAAATAGACGCTTTAACTAGATTTTCACAATTTTTGTCGTCGTTCGTCAACAAAAGGCGTGTTTCCGAATTTGTGTCGAGGTACTTGATTTTTTATTTTCGATCCATTTTTACGACGAAGAGCTTGCGATGTGACGCACAATTTATCACTAAATTAATTTCTGTTGCAGTTTTTTGTCTATTTCTTCTAATTTTTTGAACTTATTATTTCTTGTTAACTAGGAAATTGGGTAGCTTGTTGGTCAGTTGTTTTTTCCTAAATATAAAGTGTCTGACATGGTCAGTCATTTTAAATGATGTTTCTAGACAATTCTATTCTGGGAGAAAATTAAACGAAAGGTTATTTGTATAGTATTCAATTTTTAGTTTTTAAAAGTAATTAGGATCTAATTAAAATTAGAAAGAACCTCTGTGAATGACGGTTCTCCTAAGTTTGTTCAGCGCTCTCTATGCACTTAGTCCAGTTAAGTTATAGTAACTGACTTTTAAACCTTTTCAACATGATGCCTTCAGCATCCTTCTCTCATGAGCTGTTGTCATAACTTTTAATTAAACTAGTTTTAATCAACGGTAGCGAGAAGAAGTTTCCAGGTTCCTTACTACCGTGATGACCAGCTTACCTTACCGTAGCTATTTAAGAATACATATAGTCCGTTTCAAGTGGGTGTACAATTCAAAGAAAAGCCAGCATAGTAGAGGGGCCTGCCAGGGTAACCGCCTGCCGAAGTTACGGGTTGTTCGGAAGAGATACCGTTTTAGTCAGTGAAAGTCTGACACTCCCTCCGGTTTACCTAGAGCGGGGGAAGTTATTTTGAGATGTTCCATCCGCAAGAAAGAAAGTGGGTGTACTATTCAGGCACTTTTACCTGCCTGGAGTATATAGTCATGTTATGTTATGTAGCTAAGAAGAAAATACTCCAAAATTTTATAATAAAGTCACAGAATCATTCAGAAAAAGTGACAGCAGCGTCATTCAGTCCGTTAATAACTGCGATCACCAATTCCTTTGCCTGAAAGCGTCTAGCTTCACCATTTGTTAAATTAAGGTCAAAGTGTGACCTATTTTCTTCAGCACCGTATGATGTATTGTGTATAATTATTCATTTAACAAGTACATACCTACCTAAATCTAAGAGAATTTTCCAAAACTTGTAGTGAAAGATTTGAGTGTTAAACTAACTTGTGGCCGCGGCTTTGGTTTTGTTAAAGAAACATACCAGCAATCAGTAATAGCGTATCTATAGCGTAGTAATCGTCATAGTCTTAAATCAAAGATTTTGTTTTTCGAAATCTGTTGAGATGTTTTGCTGCTTCTATGTACATACAAACTATTTTATAAGTGTAAATTTTGTGTAGTAAATAAGTTTTACAATGACAATCTAAACCTAAATTAACTTCGCTTTTTCTTAAGCTTAGTTAGTCTTCAATCTAGCCGTGGATATCGTCGTAACATTTTCTTTGTAATATCTCGGGGCGTTAACTACACACACCTTGGAAGTGGGAGTACCGTAAGAAATGTCTATAATACCTTAGACGTAGCTAAGTCGTAAGATCACACGTCTTGCAATTTATACTGTTATTTATCTTGTTTGAAAACTACAATGTCATCTATAACATTAATTTGAGTAAAACATTTAAGGTTTTTAAATTTAGATGGAGAGTTCAGAATAAATATTAGTCGTTGATTCCGGCTGTCGTTTGTAGCAGTCGTTAGATGTAGTCAGTGGCCTGAAAAAATGATAACCAGTCTTACTAGAGGGCATCGTAGTACCCAATATTAACTGGGATGTAGAAGCCACATAGGCATTCGCTCCACGTAAAATACTGGTATTCAGCTGCATTCGGTTGGACTGCAATCCGACCCCAAAATAGTTAGGATAAAGCCAAGCAGATGATGATGATCTTAGAATAAAATACAACGAAAATTAATAAGAAAACGAAACTAATTTATTTGAAATAAGTTGGCCATATTCTAGAACAATTTTTAAAAGAAGTCATAAAAAAATATATCATCGAAATATACGAATTAACTTGTAGCTAGTTGTATTGTTTTTAGGAGGAATGGTGTTATTCTGTGATTGAAGAGTCTGAACGGTAATACTTATTACAGTTTAATTACATCCGATTGAAATTTATTGTAGTACTCCAAGTTTCTGTTGCACCTCGATCTGTTGGTAAGCCGAAAGTAAGTCTATTTGTAGTAATTGGTTTGCTTGTTCAATCTAATTTGCAAAGCTATGTTCTATTGGCCAATGCGTTATTTATTGATTCTTCTGCAGGATTACCAAAAGCATTCAAATATCATTGGAGTTCAATTTATTTCAAAAGTAGGTATGAGGAATCTTGTAAAATTGATAGTTATAGATTATCTTATAGATGTGTGAAATTATTTTGTCTACAAACGTACCTAAGATACAAATTTATTAAATGAATTGCTATAATTCAATGTCTGGTGTTTGGTAATAAATCAAAACTGTAGAAAATAGGACAGTAGATGAAAAGTGTGGTGTTTTTAAATAAAACTGGAAATAAGACTAATTTAAGAAGGATAAATGATTGTTACTACTTTAATCATAGACATTAACTAATTGGGAGAAATAAAATTATCTTAAAGGTAACGTTTGTTAAAAAAATACCTACAAGCGCGTCATGCTAGCATGACCCTTTATGGATTTGTTCTGGTCTTAGTATAAATTAAAACCTTTTGTTTAACTCTACTATCCGCTCCGCTAATGAATAATATAAATGCTAAGTAGTTATGAAAGAATAAAAACGAGGCATTAAACCTATATTTCATTTTCTCATCCAGGGGAATTGATTTGTATTTAGTTTTTCTAGCGTATAGTAATTTAAAGAAGTCTCTTAATATTAAGATTGAATCTAAACGTTGAATGGACGCGGGTGAGTGTCGCCATCACAAAGTTTTCACATTAAGCACTTTTACCTACGGCCGTCCTACGTCGGAGGTGACCGCGCATGCGCGCACACCCACCAACGACACACTTGTTATTATTAGACAGGATTCTGTAAAATGTTCGGCTGATTGCAGAGAAAAATCTTGAATAAAATTTAACATCTTAAAGATGTTTAAAATAAATAAAGATCCAAAGTCATCCCATTGGCGCGCTCCAAACATACACAAGCGAGCATAAACCGTCGAACGCCGATACCTAACTCACAACGCGTTCCGTGCGAGAGGAACTCAGCAATTTTGATTAGGTACAGAACAGAAAATCCGAACAGAGGAAAACTCTCATGTAATTGCCGCAAAAACCGTTGAAAAAACGCGCACGACCGTCTGTGTCGACGCGCGCGCGCGGAGTGGCGGGCGGAGAGGCACACACACGCGCAGCGCCGGGCGGCGCGCTCGCCGGCGCCGGCTCTTATTGGCGTAGCGCGCGGTGGGCAGTACGCCCCGCCCCGGCGTCGGCCCAGCTCGCGCGGCCCGCGGCAGTGTCCGCCAGACTGCCGAGCGCGCCGGGCCTCCCGCTTCCCCGCGCCTCGCTCGGCCACGCCGCGTCCCGTGATCGAACCATACAAAACCTCTAGTTAACATCCGTCGCGAGTGCATTATGACACTAGTGAGCTAGCGGGCCGCTGTGACGGTGTCAAATAATTGATGTGTATGTGTTCACGTGCTAGTGTGTTGTGTTAGGTTGGGCCCGTGACGAAAAACGTTCGTGGTGGCCAGCGGAGCCTTGCACCCGGGCTCGGGCCGAGCTTTCATGGCTCAGCCTAGGGTATGTACACTGAAGACCAGTACACAAACAACACCACACACTCACCCATTCAGTATGACATCTGCGGTAGTAATACAGTTGATAGCCTAGAGGTGATAAACCTCAAATCCTTAGATAATGTCATTATGGTAGTTGATAATGATAGTAACAACAGTGACAAGTGTTCAAAACAAAATAAACTTTGGTAATCACTTGTTGGTCGCGTACAGAAAGACGGAGAAGTCGTTGATGATAAACAAAGTAAAGCAAATCAGAATTGAGACATGTTTCAAAAATGGTCAGACGTTTGTAAGGACACATTAGGCGTGTTCAACAGCAGGGAAGTTGTTATAACAAGTAAGACGCGTTCGGAATACGTAATGGCATTTGAGAGCGCGCTCTAACACCACCGACGCATTACCGGTGATAATGAAAACGAAATGAATGCATTATGAACGTAAAACACTCAGTGATAATGTAATCACGACGGTATCTCTCACTCAATAAAAACTTTTAACTGTGATATGAATGAGCGATGCCATTACGGTTCAGTGAGGGCATTAGTTGTCTGTGACGTCTTCGCGAGATGCTCCAGCGGTCATGTGAATAAATCGGATTGATGCATAAATGAATAAGTCTCCATATTTTGGACACCTGACGGAATAGCAACTCCGATTTATGAATCGGGACAATAAATGGGATAAAATGGCGTGCAGCGGGAAGTCTATTGTTGAATGCTCTCTTACGGGCGTTAGGGACGGGACACGGTGAAATCTGTGCAGTTACAAGCGGCTTTAAACGCACAGTTTGACACAAAAGAGTATCTCAGAAACCGACAATAAAATTCAATTGACAATGAAAAGGAAAACTTTTTTTGGTGCGCGCCACAAAGATGGACCCCTAACGGAACTCTTGGGGACAACTTTCAAAAGATTTAGGGTTGTATTGTTTTTGGCGTAGGAAACATAAAAGTTTTAATCCTTCTTTGTTTAGAATTAGTATTATTAAATGATAAATATAAATAACTAGAAACCCATTAAAGTGTCAAATAAAATGTTTTTTTTTTGTAGATTCTGAGAGATGTTTCTTACAAAATAGATGGCCATTATGTATATTTAAGTTTATGCATAGATTGGTTAGCTAACCAGTGTTAGGTGTTTAGGTATTCAAGTAGGTATGCAAAAAGCTAAGTTGTCTTTTTGGATTTTAGAGTCATTCCATTGAAAATGTTTGATTAAAACCCAAATTGGTCTTCCTATATTATCAAGAAAAATACTCAATGAACTTAAAAGAAATTAGCATCACATAAATCGCAAATGAAGCTACTAAATTAGCAATAAAACATAAATTAACATGGTTATTAAAAACTACTACAATTAATAAAAATCTGTCAAATGATACCCAATAGGAAACGATTTGCGGTTCATAATTTAGCTGAACACATCTAAAACAACTTGTGTTCCATTCATTGATTCCTCCGACGCGACGGTCGTAAAACTCCTTCAAGTACCTTTATGAAACATATAGGCTTAGTCTATACTACTTATACAAATATTATAAAAAGCATCTATACTTGGATGAAGCAGGGAATTCCAAAACCACTCATCCGATTTAAAAAATAACGAAACTATTGCTGAGTGCGGTTAATGCCATACACAAATGTATATTAAACCATACGTAATGTACAACTTGAAGTGAAATAGCCTAACACATAACAAGCGTTACTTTTATATTTAATTCTCATAAGTTGTCTCACCGTATTATTGCACACTAGCTCTATAGTCAAATAAAATCGACCAATTCAATTTTCCGTATAGTTTTCAAACTTTCCCTAACATAGAATAAGCGGGCTTCTCATGGCGTAAATAAAGGACATTTTAAATAAGGTCTTAAACACTGTGCAAATGTACGCCATTTTATAAATTTCGGATACAGTAGTTTTGTTTAGCTACCATTCATGCCAAGAAATGAATTTTTATTGTAAATCCGTATTGTTATTTACCTAATATGTAATTATTGCAATAAGTGATTACCAGAAATAACTGTTGAAATCAGTTTGGCTTCCAATGAAAAATAATAAAAGAAAGTCATCAATATGAAGGAAATACAACTTCAAGTATTCGGGAAGTCTGTTTAAGCCGTGATTTATGTAGTAAACTTATGTGATGGGCAAAAATAAAACGTAATGGTAAACACAGTTAGTATTACTACGCAACAGAAAAACCTACAAAAGATTAACTAACTAGGTAGGTAAAGCTAAATTCTAATTCCACCATAATAATTTTACACACTGTCAGACTTTAGGTATTTTTATTTAAAGAACATTTAATTGGACACACTTGAACGGCATGAGACGCCATATTGGCACTCATATTATTTATATAATAATTATATCATATAATGGCATAACGTTTAGCATTAGCCTAGTTATAAAGGTATGCGATTACCATTAATTTTGAGGCCGAGATAGTTTAGTATTGGATTCATTAGAATAAAATTGATATGAAAAGTGTAGTGCCGATTTATGAAGAAAATCGTGGAAATAATGTTTTACGATAAAAACTTCAGCAATTGGATAGTAAAGAATTTCTTATAAAAGTTTTGGTAGAAAAAGGGAGACTATTATTATTGTAAAAGAAGTATTTAACTTTTACAAAAAATGTACCAAAAGGCTACCTACTACATAGACGATGTTATAGTTTTTTCTATAAAGTTATTTCATGCTAAAACTGTTATTTCCTTTAAATCAATGTTTTTGTATGCAACTACACACGAAACAGAAAGTTATACACACTGTTAAACAACTGTGCAATGAAACTCAAATATTTATTGAAAATAAAAATATTCAACTTCATGAAGTTGAATGAGGAAAATAGTAGAAATTCGCATACTAGTTTCTGTGAGTAAACTCGAATACACACGCAGACTTAAAAATAATATATTTTAACAAGAAATAGACTTAAAACTGCTGCAGTTTTTACCATATAATACTTTCTAAGATGAAATCATTCAGTCCCGTCTAAACGAACTGTTCAGAAGAAACAACGTCATAAGTACAAAAATTTCTCATTTGTACACTGGGTTATTAATTCCGTAATATTAAAATAAAAATATTGTAAAACCTTAGATATTATTTGAGTAGACTGAACGTTACTTATAAATAGACATTCCCGTATTCTAAAACTTAAATATTAATTGCATAACCTCGTACGATAAATAAAGATGATTTGAATTTACATAAATTATAATTTAAATCGCTAAAGTAGCAAATAAGTTAAAACATTAATAATAGAGGAAAATATTAACGCGTTTGTTTAATTCGATAACTTTTTCGATTCTCGCACTAGTGCTTTAAAAACATACTTAGCAAAAAGTACAAGACGAACCATGAAATAGATAAATAGTATAATTAACATGTTACTAAAATACGTTATCTTATAACATTGTTGAGTTTAAATAATTTTGTATTTATTTTAAAATGATTAATTTCTGTTTTTCTTGTGTGTCCGTAAAATAATGGGCACCGACGGTGAAGAGTACTAGAGTTTGAAAAATTTTAAGCAATTTTAATTCGTTATTTTAATTTTGAGTATGATGATGACCTGTTTATTGTTTCTAGTAAATCGGACAATGACACCTAAATGTCTGTTATATAGTTTGTTAAAATAGCTTTAAATGAATTGTTGTAAGATTGCAAATCCGTCGGTTATGTTCAAGCACGGGTAAGCTTCACACATAATAAGAGCAAATACTAAATGCTACTAATTAAGTCTAGAGTAAGTCACTACAATAAAAGTTTCACGTACAAAGTTTCCACACATTTAACATTTAGTAGAGTTCTACGAACATATAAAAAAAAAAACACTAGTGCAACAAAAAAATCGATTCAAATTAAATTCCACAATAATTATCACCGTCACGCATTATCTCAACATTTCAACGGTAATCCAAAATTGGTAAACAACATACGATAGCAAAAAGGCGCCATTTCTCGCAATTATCGATCATTACGCAATAAAGTTAACAAAAATTAATTCACACGTAACTGAACGAAATTATATTTGCTCAAGACTTGTCCGTTCATTGTAAACGGTGGTATAATCGTAAATTTTACGATATACCAGATAAGGATATCAATTTGTCTACTAATAGTTAGTCATAATCGGCGATACTGCTGGTTTTCGGCGGTGGCCCACTAAATAACGTGATAACATGTGTACTGGATACGGTGTGTTGACTTGTTCCTGTTATAAATACGTGTATCTGTGGTATCTATGCGATACGCTTCAATATTAACAATATTTTGTCATTTTTCCCAATTTTATACACGCCAACATAAATTACGAGTGTGATCCCGCGGCATTGATGGACACATTAACAACTTATTTGGCCTATTCACGAAAAACATATCATAAATCCATTTTCTTTATTTCTAAACCTTGCCTTTACTAACTTTAAAATATATGCCTTATGAATACTTATGATAAATAATCAGCTGTTTCTTAAATTGGTTGTTGTTTTGAATATTCTTTCTAGAATAGGAAAAATAAATACCTTTGTGGAAAAACTTTATAAGAAAAATACATTGAATGTAAAATAAAAACATTACGGTAAACATCTTGAAAGACAAAAATACTCAAACTGCCATTATAAGCGCAATAAAAGTGGTTAAATAAAAAATATTATCTTTTGACCAATCTTGCCAACATGAGGGATGTAAAAACAATTTATGATCCATAAAATTTTCGGCAAAATCATTAAACTTTTGCAATTAAACGTCTCAAGTATTTATATTTCCGATGCACTATAGTAACAATGTTCTTAGATTCTTATCACATAATTATGTGAAAATAAAACAAAAACAATTTGTAAAACATTTTTCTTATAACCAAAAACTGATTTTTATCACTTTACGCGCAAAATGCCATGTTATTATAAAACCTGTAGAAATACAAGAAAATCTACACAAGATAGATTTATTAAACTGATATAAAAGCCACAAACAAACGATACGAACAATAAAACTGAGAAATTCTATTCATAGTATGTTTCTGTAAAATTAAAATATAAATATATAATTGTGGGTAACGAAATAAACCACTGAAAACCCGTTTTAAAAATTTTAAAAACCTAATAACTAGGACCTTATGAAACATGGAACAAAAATAACCTATATTTGTCTACGACTTAGTCTAACTCGTAAACTAAACTAGAATAATTTGTTTTAACTTATTCTAGTTTAGTTAGTAGCTCAAATATACGACAAAGTTTTTCAAAAACTTTTCTAGTCGAAAAAAAAAACTGTTTTATTTATGAACTGGCTCTCTGTCCGTCGCATGTCGTCTTGTGAACTTTCCTTCCTACACAGTTCCTTTTACAAGTCCTGTAGGTACCTCAAACAGCTGATGGTCATTGTACCAGAACATCTGATCTTAAGAATATAGATAAGGACATTGAAGTACCATGTTACTGGTCAAAAATAGATGGGGAAGGACAAGTTTTCACCAATTAAAAAACAAAACTTATTCCCCCATTAGTCATAATATATGTTAGTCAGCCGCCATTTTATAGTATTTTCTCTCTAAGTCTTCGGCGCCAATCTGCGGGCGTTTCGGCCATTCCTAAAACATTAAAACTTATTATTGGCACTTATTTCAACAGTAAAGATAACACCAGTATTGTATAGGCAGTTCTGTTCACATTACGCGATAAAAAAACGCTCGATTTTATGTTTTAAGTGTTGAAAAATGTCCCGCCATTGCTTGAGGTATAAGATAACGTGGCAACATTACTGTTGTCTTTTATTTTCGACTTTTTCAACGCTGGCAACATTGTGAAACCTGAAGCTAAGTTACGACGTTGTATGGGAAGTGAAATAGATAATAAAATATAATTAAGTGTTGCCACTTATGATTATTTTTATCGGCTTAAATGGTACTATTATATTTTCATTAATAATGTGCAGCGATTAACTAGTCTTTGTGGGTCGAAATTATTTTTTCATTACGGTTTACTTGTTATTGCTGACAAAGTTGATATTCATAGCCATACATAACTAGAAATACAAAAATATATAATACTAGCTTCCGCCCGTGAGTTTGTCCGCGTGGTATAGTTACTTTGGGCTAACGCTAACTTTAACCTGCGTGTTGATCGAAAAATAATATCTTTCTTCCCCCTTTTCTCACTTTTTTCATTTTTCTGCCTATGTGGTCTCCAGGGTCCCAACTATCTCTGTACCAAAATACATCAATATCGGTTTGGCTATTTAGGCGTGAAGACGTAACAAACAAGCAAACACACTTTCGCTTTTATAATATTAGTAAGAATTGACAATGGCAGCCATTAGGCCTTTTTATGTCATCTAAGTATAAAACATGCAGATACAAATAGAAAAAATGTTCAAATTGCGATTGAAAACATTATTGCACGTTTCATCTTATAACTGTGTTAGACTTCACATGTGAAAATCTATAAAAAAATATCATTGAAATTTCAGGAAAAATGTCAAACAAATGTTATGGGAACTTGGTAGAAACCGCCTTTTAAGTCCAGCCAAAAATACTTCATTAATAACTTTAAAATAAATTGTAACATGAATTTAAAGACTTTCTTGTTATTTTGATAATTTATTTATGGAACCATACCACCGGTGGAATTAAACTGCTATAAAAACACTAGAAGACATTTTAATATTAATCCATCAATATACACATTTCCTAAAATAAATTACATTTTATATCTGCAAACTCTACAAAACCCAACTAACAAGTGAATTATATTTTTTTGACAAGAAGCTCTTGTCAATACCAACCGTTCTGCATTTAAAAACCATTTTTTCCTTTTACCAAAGACAAATACATCATAAAATTCCTTTCTATAACATTTCTATCGTTCTATAAATTGTAATGGACGTTGGACATTGCATAGCCGTCGCATTTTAAAGTTCTGTGCTATAGAATAAGCTTTCTTTTAGTTCTAAAATAGTTAACAGTAATCTAATCCGGTCGAGACAATGTCCCTTTATAAGGAACTAGGTTATTCCCGTCGCGTTGCTTGCGTGAAGTTAGATAATTGTTCCACGGGATCGTTTTGACGGGACTAAAAGTATACTTTGTCTTACTCCAGGTTATGAACTATCGGTATGCCAAAGTTCGTCTATATCGTAGTGTGTGTAGAAGTTTTTGCGTAAAGGAGTAACCAAATATCCATAATTATCACAAACAATCCTCACAAACTTTCGCATTTATAATATTAGTAGGATAAGTGGGATTGTGTTTATTCACAAGGTTCTTATTCCAAATTTGACTGTGAACCTAATTCAGCTTTGGGAAGCCAAGTACGGGACATATTCTCAGATGAAACTCTGATTGTAAACTGTTTTTTTTTTTATAAATCACAAACCATCTTAAAATCTCCATTTTTAAATGAAATATAAAACGGTCAACTGCCCCAGGTTGACCATATAAATAATCTTTGATGAATTATATAACTTGGTATACGACAATATGATATATTAATATAATAAAGTAAAAAACCGGAGGGACCAGTTTGGGGACATTACTTTTTAATGGCCAGAAATATAGCTATTTACTGGAGCCAGTCGGTCAGCCGTAGGGCCTAAGACCAGCCACAAATGTGGGCGTAGATAATACACATATATTGGTATTGTTTAATGGATCTCAGGAAACGATCGGAGACATTGGAGATTACACTAATGTGGTGTAATGTACGTTTTTATTCCTCTCCGTGTTTTATTTCTTGTGTCCGATAAAGATTGTCTGGCTTGAGACTGTTTTGAAACAGTCCCAGCTTTTAATATAATGAACAATATTGATGGCGCACACGATTTTCTCTCGACAGACGTATACACTGCTGGTTTAATGAACGAGGACGCACTCTTGATATTTTATAATAGTTAGATTTATGATTGCACCCGCAAATGTGAGTATGCAATAAATTGGCTGCTTTTACAAACCAACGAACATGTGTTCTATAATATGTAGGAAATATATTTAAGATATGATTTTATATGCTTTTAAAGAGCGAGTCCTGTTATTTATAATGTTCTATTTGCGCACTATGAGACGAGCACTCTTAACATAATTCCGACATCAAAATCAATTGGAATCAGTCTGATGCCCGACGCGCTTTATAAACGCACCCACTAATTTGTTATTTAAATTTCGCTGTTCGATTCCATTTTTGAATTGGGATTCGCGGCGGCCCGAGCGCGGCCGAGCGCTCTAGATGCTCGGCTCGCATACCGAGCACCCGAGGGCAGGTACCCGCTTCTCATTGTTTTATTCGCTGCGCGTTCCATTTTCAATTTGAATATCGCTGTTCATTTTCGAATTGGCTCTTTGTAGACGCGCGTTAATTGCGCACTTTAGATTCAACGGTAATTCGCGCGATCGCTAATTTGAGGGTTTATTGTTGGCCGAACGACTGACATCCTTTTTACGCGCACACCCCGTGAATTACTGATTGATACGCGCCGTTCTAGTCAAAATACTATACGCCATCAAACGCCGTGTCGTAAATCAGAGTGATCCCGTCTGGCGACAGTTATTTGGACGCTCATATCGAAATATGTTTCCTACTCGCATATTCATGTCACGCTATTTCTTTTGCTGATCAAACACTACTAGTTTATCGCGCGATCGACAAATCCTACCGCGGTGACTCCCGAAACGATATAATTCCTCTAACACGCCGACGGGATCTAGATACAGATTAAATAATATTAATTGAAGTAACATGACTCGGCGGTTCTGTGCGAAGGGCTGGAACAATGCGCGTCGAGTGCTGGTCGGCTCACCGGCTGTAGCTCAGAGCGGCCCAGCGCTCCATGTGTACGAATCGAACGTTCCATTTTTAAAAACTTGTTGTTCGAATTTTTTCCGAATCCTTTTTTGATATCTCGTTCAGCCTCGTCTTTTTTCGGGCAGCGATAACGAGGTTTGAAATTGGAATCACGACGGTCCGTTACTAGGCTATTTAGCGCGCGCTTTTCTTCGTTGACACTTTTTTAAAATATAGCCGCCGCGAGATGGATAGTCGGCCGTTACTGGTAATTAGTGAGGCTTATCTTTTAGATTAGTGTTGCTCGTACTGCGTATTGTATCTATTGATTTATTTAGTTAGCCGTGTGTCGGTTGTTTTCGGCGGCGGCGTGTTCGGTCAGTCCGGCCGGGGCGATGACCAAATTATTGCCAAGAACGAGTCCCGCCGGTGGCGGCTGGTCACCGACGCGCGCCCAATTCACATGATCCCGCAGCGTCTGTAAATCTTGATAAAACATTTTAGACGAAATTAAAAATTCTCTACGTCCAACTATTTGTCGGCGTTAACGACGTTGACACGTCGGTGTTAGACTATCGCGGGTGATTAAAAAGAAAAACAGTTTTTCACTTACAAATGTTATCTGACGAAACAATTTTATTTATAACACAGACGTAACACACTTAACATAAATCTGAACGCGGCCGTAGTACTTATACAGATTATACAAAACTAAAATACCTAAAGTGAACGCGTCCGAGCCGCGATGGTACAAAAGACAAGCAACCCGGCTCAGTTCAGAAATGCGTCACTCACAGAATTCGAAGTTTAAATAGTCAATCACGAGTGTCGGTGTGGCTAATCTCGCATTCACAGCCACAATAGAGGTAACGAACGGACAAACGGACAGACGCAGTAATAAGCGGCGCGTGGGCGGCTCCGCGGGACAATGTCAACCTTATTTATGATGATACACATTTTTCGGACTTTTTGCCCGACGGCCCTATCGGTTCGAAATTGGAATTTTCTTAGAATAAGTGAGCATTTTAACGAGGCGTGGCAAGCGGACTCATTTTATTATTACTAACATGGAAATCCTTTAAGTAGTTAAGTATGTCCTTATTTTAATACTTTGAATAAAAGCAAAAAGATACTGCAGCCGTCGCGTCGAAAGGAAATTGTTATCTTAACGACCGCGTATTTACGTGAAATCTGACTGGGAGAGTCTCGAACTGTCCCTTGAGTGCAGCAGACGATAAGAGGGCACGGCTATCGTCCGCGGTTCATGTGCCAGCTATTGACCTCACTGTTTACATTACATACGTAAGATATTCATATTACGCAGAATTACGATAACCAAAGCATATTAGTTTCAATTTGTAAACCTAATCGCGGGTCCTAAAGGTTAATGGTCGCTTAAAATTAATTTTTATATAGTAAAAAAGTTTAATTGCGCGTCTCTGATAAGCTGTAAAAATACTTTATCAAGAAGTCAGCTGATACAGATTTACAGCTCGCGAGACGGACATTACAGCAGCTGTGGTTTAAAGAGTTCAAATTAAAAATGGAATGGGAAGTAAAACTTTCATCCGCGGCCTTAAAACAAGTGTTAACGTTCCCCCCGCGGTACTTTCTGAACGATAAATCTGCTCGCGAATCGACCGAATTCGAGCGCCCGGCATCGCTCACAGTTCTATTATTAAAAAAAGCAAGAAGAAAAACATTCTAGGCGTAGAATGGATATCGAAGCGATTCGGCTCAACCTTACTCGAATTTAGAACGGGCCCTACGAGATTCGAATTCAAATATAGAACAGTGAAGTGTTGCCAGTAATTAAGGTAGCTGCGCAGTGTTCGGATACGGCGCGCGATTGGTTTATTGACACGTGTTAGCGCTGTCGTGTCGGTGTCGTGCCGCCGTGTCCCCATGCGGATGGGCAAATGGAATAATGGACGTCTGGGCCCGCATCCGCCGCGGGAGTCGGATACAACTCTTGCAACGCTCTGGATACAATTTTTCAATTAAATCGACCAGACAGAAGATCCCTAATAGGTGTCGTTAAGAAGTCTTGTGCCCGATTTTCGAACTGTCCCCGTAACGAGGCCGTTTTATTAGTATTTATGGTCGTGAAACAAACGCATGGAACATTCTTTGGTCTCTTACGCTGTGTGTTTCATGAATGAAACGGAATTTATGACTAGCGCCCGCTATAATGTTGTGTCGCTGGTAAATTGAAGAGGTCGCAGCGACGGTGTTAATTCCCGACTCAGCTGGCACATCTCAATTCGGCCGGCTAATATTTTAATACACAAAGATTTTTCTAAGTTTTACGGTCGTATTACGTTCGAGGCGAACGGGACGCAGTAAAAATTCGATACGAGCATCTCGGAGCGTCTAACGACGCTTGATTTACCACTATCAATTTAAAGAATACATAAAAACACACCTGAATGATGGCTACCCACCTCGCTTTAATGTTTCATTTTTATAGTGCCAATATATGCATGTAGCCAGTATTGTTTGGGAATCAAACAAAGTTTTTTTTCATGTGGCAATTGTCAATTATTATTATTATTATTAGATGTATGCTATTCATATGCATTATTCACTGTTACGAATCGGTTCTGGTGGCCCTTCAGCCGTGTGAATAGGTTGCCAGATGACAGCAATGCGATGGCTATAGCTGGTGCGAGGCGAGCGCGAGAGGGACAGGCGACGCCAAGGGTGGCGTTCAACATGTCCCACCCCGCGTCGGGCACAAGTGACGGTTCTGTCTTCCCCAACCGCCTGCGTTCGAAAACCTCGTCTAATTTTATCTACTTTTTTATATATAAGCGCTTTCCGTAGCACAGTTAAAACTAAACGCAAGACGCCCAGATCACCGCGGAGTTTGAGTGTATCATTCATATCTGTTGCCGCAAAAGAGTTAATTTTTTACTTCTTGGAATCGACCTACGCTAATCTCGTAACCGCAAGTCGTAAAAACGATAACCCCACGGCCACGGGCGTTTCAAGCAAAATTTAAATAACTGAAGCGATTAATAACGACGAGCTTAATTAGCGCTACGGGTTCAGAACTCATCAGCGTTTGACGGCATGACGTATGCGCTGCCACCACGACAATGCGCGACCCACCAAAATTTTAATCATATTTTGATAAAGGAACAAATCGAAGAAACAGTATGGCGCGCAAAAACCGGCCGCTCCGTAAACTTATTACAGTGTAAGATTCCCAGCGAGAAAAAACCACAAGAATGTCATTTAAAAAAATTAAAACGCTAAGATGCTTATTTTTTCTTTATGGCAACCCAAATGGACTAAAGGTTATCTCGATGGAAAAAAGGCGGGACTGAGCGATTCCATTTTTAAAACGTATCATTTAATTTTGGAACCGGCTCTCGAGCCGTCAAAAGGTAGTCATTACACGTTTTGTGGCGGACGATTCTTAGCGCCCGCACATTACACAACTATTTATGAATTATGGGCTTTATTGACAAAAATGTTGTTTATGGACTGTGAGCGCTGGCAACACCGTTTGGAGTCAAGCAATTGGGCCACGGACTGGTGATTGATAGTTATGCCTCTTGTTTGAGATTGTCGAGTGGCTGACATGTTTGAACGAGACCGATCTTATTAAGACAAGCTCTAAGCAACCGTTGATAGTTCAAATGAAGAACTGATAGAATCAGCTGGGTAGCCAGACCTTTTTTTTCAATTAAAATAAAAACACTGGCAGACAATCAACCAAGCTTGAATTATGGCTCGTTGCGTTGGAATTTATGATGCGCCCTGTGCAAGAAATTCAGAAGACGGGGACTGCGCAAGCATTTCAAAAAGGAGATTCACACGGAAATCCACATCAGGTGTCTCTGGAGCAACAAAAACTACTTTCAGAGCCACCGCGCCAAACGGACATCCCTTGAATTTTTTGCTGCTGGCAATTCCAGAGTTATTTCATTTATTAATTGCCAGCGTTGTAATTGTGGTGAGGTGTGAATATGATCAGGACAGAATTTTAATTACCCGGTATCCATACGTGATGTAATGTGACCTAAAATGTTATGGGAAAATAATTTATGGATCTTTGTGTGTTGTTCCTTGGCGTTAAATGTTGTGGTGTGAGTGAACAGATGAGAATGTCCGCCATATGTCAACCGCCCACGAGTGACGTCACCGTGTGACCGTCACTATTTAGATTGATTGTGGTGAAGAAATAACAAGGGTTTTAGGGCCAAGATGGAGGTTGAAATGAGCACTATAGTAAAAAAAAACTTGTCAATGAGGTACAAAGTAAGTCAGCCAGCCTGACAGGTGACCTAATAGAAACATCAGAATTTCACAGAGGTCCTGTTAGTAGCATTCTTAAGCCAAGTTTTGAAACGAGTAACTATGTGAAGCCGATAGTATTCAACTTGTAAATAACTAAGAACTTAAGTAGAAGTTGTACAGAATCCTTTCAAAACTAACTGTGCTTTCTTTACAATTGAACCAAATTAAATACTTTAAAGGAAAGTGTAATCTTACTGCATTGATTTAATTTATCTAGGAATCTTTCCATTAACATGGACACTGGGCAATACATGTTAACCCATAGCCCGCTTTATAAAAATAAAACTTAACATTGTAAAGAGGTTGACGAAAAAAAAGATTACTGTCATTTTGAAATTAAATCAGTCATAATTATAGTGCTTATGATCGGATACAGGCAGAATAGTCGACATCGGCTCAGTAGCCAAAGAAGGAAAAAATAAATAAATAAAGAATGTATAGTTCTTGGTTTTGCCAATACATATAATCATGTCTTTGAGGAAACAAGTGTGATGACACTTTCTAGTAACTCTATCACGATAATTTCTTGTCTTGGAACATAAAATGGAAAAAGAACAATTAAATGAGATCATTACTAAGGCAGGAAAACGTAAAGCAAATCACGAAAACAGAATTCCCTATTTAAATTACTCAGAATCTAATCAAAGTTTGACATAACCTCAAAAAAAAAACAACACTACTGAAATTAATTCGAAAATTAGACATGGCGGCCTCGGTTGCCTCGCGGCTAATTTGTTTCATGGCGACCAAACGTAATGTCGATTAAATAAACGCTAATTTCACCCCCGTATCACCCCCAAACGTAGGCGTAGTTTGTTATCCAACTAAGATCAGTGCGTGTTGTCGAATTATTATGAATGGAACGCGCCTTTCCAAGGTAGCCATTTTGGAAAAATGGGCGGTAAAGTTTCCTCTGCGCCATGACAAAATTTGAAGGCACCTACTTCATTTTATTGATGATTTCGTTAGTTTTAGAATGGCTTCTGAGTAGTTTTATACAAATAACAAATTAAAAGTCTTAGTTAACTGATTGACACGGCTGTATTTGTTGAGAACTATCGTTGAACATAAAAATGGCTGTTTTGTACCCAATCTGTAGGCATAATCTTAAAGTTTCTCGACACGTTTATCAAATTCACAAAAGTCCGCAATGAGCTTCGACGTACACAAAATAATTTTAGGCGTTCACAAACATCCATTGTTTCAAACATGCTCCAATAAAAATACCTAACTTCGACGCCATTTTCATAACGCGCCAACAGAAATATAACCTCAAAACTGAAACATAACCTTCGTACACCAAAACAAAGTCGAAAATCGCTTAATACGTTTTTTTAACGACGATTTGTTTAATAAAGGACATTTTTATAATCCTTATCACGTGGTAATAGAGTTCAAAATGCGTGTCATATGTGTGTACGATTCAGTTTATAAGTAATTATGATTTAAGGCGACTTTTACGACACCGATTATTGTTGAGCGCTTGTAAATAGTTAGTGCTGCGATTTTGTACGGTTATATACGTTTGGTTGCTTAATTATAACCATTTAAATCGAGTTGATTGTCAATTCAGCGAAAAAACGTCATGGTTCTGCTTAGTCTTGCGACGGTGACGCCTGACTCTAGTTATGTCAATGTCCTGCTTGGCCATTTGTTTAATTTTATAAAACCATAAATTATTTGATCTTGTTATGGTTCTTTGCTCGTCGATTTGGGCATGCCTCTTTGTCACCTTACAATTTTACTCTATGCCCTTCAAAAGGTTCTTGAAAAGCAATAACAACCATTTTGGTAGCAGGTACCTTTCCAGCTCCATTAACAACGAAACCTTCTGTTTCTAATTTAGTAGCTGAGTTTGATCTCAATGGAAGGCCAATACTTTTCTGCCTTGACCCAATTTAGTCTTTACTCTTATTTCACCTACTGAAGATCTTCAGGAGCTTACCTAGTAATTCTGCTCCTCACATCGTGTTCCTCATTTCACGTAACGTGAAGCAATCTCCTGTTTGGCGTTTTTTTGTCATCTATAACCCAGGATTACGGGAAGTTACGGGTAGTTAGAAAAAGATACAAATGGCAAAAGAAGGAACATGGGTGGGTTTTAGTCAGGAAAATTCTGACACTACCCCTCCGCTCCGCCCAGAGTGGGTGAAGTTATTTGATGATTTCCCATCCACAAATAAGGGCATATCATATATTCTTACTGAAATTGATTTTTGGTGAGCGAACCAACTGCCAGTATTCGACGCCATTATTCAATAATTATGAATAAAAAATATTGACACAATAATTGACAGCTGTCACATAAATTCTTTTAGCACGCAGATTGTACTAACGATTAGGATTTAATCACAGATAAAACACCAGCTTTAGATAACATTCATTGAATGTCGTAAAAACTATCTACTTTATCGATAAGAAATCATTACATATTATCTTGGGTTTTTTAGTAAATAAAAATAATCCTATGACGCTACCTGTGTTTTGAAATTATGAATTAGATTATGATAAATAAAAAATTGGCGTCAAGCATACAGTGGTTTTTATGATCGAAGTGGAATACATATTATTTCCGTTGATTCACTTTTGTACATATTTTGATACAATTATTTTCATGTTTTTCTTAGAATTTTAATAATGTAAGTACACAAAGAATTAGAAAACTTGCAATTGTGTTCTATTGACATGCTTACAATAACCCTCCTTTCTGCTCCTTAGTAATACAACTGTGATATCCTCTATGGGTAGCGCTAAGCTCTATTGCTGAATATTGGTATTCGGTTCGTTTACTGTTCTAAAGTCACTGTATGCCTAAAAAAAAGAGATGACAGTCGAAAATTTTAAAGGAGGATGCCCAAATCTGACTGATGTTACCCGAATGAAGAAAAGAAAAAAAATGCAAGGAAACATTTTTAGGTATTGTCCTTATTCTAGATCTTTTAACAAATAAGATAAATCTTACTCAAAATAGTCTCAATAGAGGTAAACAGGACACACAACAATAGGAAAATTATTTACCTACTCAATAATAATATATACTCGTTTCTCAGAATTAATTTATTCTATCATTGGTTTGGTTGCGTATGGTCATTATTGATGAAGGTCTGTCGTAATGGTCTGTATGTCCACTATTATCATTAATATTGTCACCTTCGAATAACTAGGTATTATCAAGATGACTGGTTTATAGGCGAAGTATATGGTCAGTTTGTTGAAATTATCATGCCTGTAATTCCCCAAGGCACCCACATTTTCATCAGTTTGTTCCAATTCCATGTAATAAAATATTAGAAAACACAACACTGTATTAAAAATCACGAGTTTAAAAATGGTTTTGTTTGTGTGTACAAACAAAAAATGATCTTTTTTCATGGAAGTTTAAACGAAATTGAGAACAAAAGGGAAAGGAGCTAAACCGGTGCGAATGTTACATTTACATACATAGACATACATAGATTTTACAGTCACCATTGGCCATTATCCTTTAAAAACTTGATAAAAAAAAAATTGTGCCCACATTATTTTTCACTCCAGGCTATAATCTACCTCTATGCCAAACTACATCAAGATCTGTTAGGCCGTTTTGACGTGAAAGAGTAACAAACATCCATACATCCATCCTCACAAACATGCGCATTTATAGTATTAGTAGGAAGTAGAATTTGAACCTATTCACATATTAATAGACCTATGTAAAACCCATATTTCATTTAAATACAACGTTTACTAATAATAATGGGGGAATCCTTAGCATTCCCCTTTGTAAACTATACCTAAGTTGGGGCGACGGCGCCCATACTCAAAAACCTAGACTTCCTGCAAGTTTACAATGATTGCAGATTCATTTTTAATGAGTTAATGTTCCCCTCTAGCTAATTACAGCTTGTAATGTCTCCCTTGCCGACCAATTATGGTTAAATGCTGAGGTTGATCGGCTCCCCTGGAAAGTAGAATTTTTTAATTGTTTAGGTTTGGTCTCGAGGATTTTATTGTTCTATAGTAGGTATAAGACTTGATGACCTGGATAAGTTCCATCAGAAGAAATCATCAATGAAAGAATTCGCGAAAAATTAAGGAGTGGTGGGACTTACCAAGGAGTGGGACAGATTAGGCTAGAAAAAAATAATAATAGGTAATTAAAAAACTTTATTTCTTACTTGCTGCGCCCGCGGTGTTAGGTGTGAAAAGCCATATTTGTGTTATTTAATCTTCTCACGGGTATGGTGCATTATTCCGAGATCAAACTCCAGAATATAAGTTATTTTGATACCAAATTTCATCTTAATCTGTAAAGCCGTTTGAGCGTGAAGGAGAAACAAACATACACACACACTATTTCTTCTTTTTTAAAAATAATTTAGTTTTTTATTTTGTCCTAATAATATAAACTTACAAAAAGTGGAGAAAATAAATGCTATACTAATAAAATCAAGCTGTATACAAAAAAAAGTAGCAGAGATTAGTGACACAGTTATGTATTGATAATGTCCGAAGCGAATACAATCACTACTTAATCTAAATACGGTAAATACATAATACATTCGCCCGTATATACTGGGCTGGCTAAAATCTCAACTATTCTCAAACGTCAAGGAAAAACCCTGCGGTCCAATTTCTCTTGATAGGATTAATTACTAACTCGTACTTAATATTATAGATGCGAAACTAACGTTTGTTTGTTTGTATATAACCTTTTTACTACTAAACGGCTGATCAGTTTGTTAGGAAATTTGGCACGGAGATGTGAGACGCAGGTCTGTGGGCGGTAAGCAATGGGTAGCTCACCGTCTTGTGACATCAGACCGTATCGATGGCATGTTTGTGTTCTACTCAAAGAGATGTCAGCAAAGCAGAAGGGTCTGCCAGGGACACCGCCTGCCAGGGTGAAGGGTTGTTCAAAAGAGATACCGCGGTCTATGAAGGCAAAAGAAGGAATATCTGACACTCCCTTCCTCTCGGCCCAGAGCGGGAGAAGTTGTTTGATGATTTCGGGCTGCTATCGCTTTCGAACAACCCGCAACCCCGCACTATAAGAATATTGAAGTTTCATTTCAAATATCATCGTATTTACGACAGACTCAGAAGTTGAATACGTGTAAAACCGCGGGTATTACCTAGTTTGAAGTAAATAGTTTAGCACTGCACTATGCAGTAATTCAGAGGAATATCTAAATTAAACATATACAGGTTGTCAGTACGGTGGCAAGTTCCGTTCACTTCGTATAATTTAGTCGTTTAAGTGCGAAAATTTAAATTTTCTAAGATTAACTTTGATTGGGTACCATATTGGTCAATGTTAGTTGGTTTAAATTGAAATTGTTTACCACTTTAATTTGCTTGTTTTATTTGTAAATTGCGACCTGCCCCAGCTTTGCTCGGGTGCAATGTAGATATTAATATTATACATATAAAACTTCCTCTTAAATCACTCTACCTTTAAAAAAATCGCTTCAAAATCCGTTGCGTAGTTTTAAAGATCTAAGCGTACATAGGGACAGACAGACAGCGGGAAGTGACTTAGTTTTATACATTTACTAGCTTTCGCCCGCGGCTTCGCCCGCGTTAAATTTGGAGTAATACAGTTACCCTAGCGTCTTATCGATTTGTAATAGCAACGGTAAGCTTTCCCTTTTATTCCCTCTTTCTCCCTCACATCCCACTTTTTTCAAATAAAAATTATTATCTCTCTACCAAAATTCATCAAAATCGGTTTAGCCATTAAAGCGTGAAGAGGTAACAAACAAACTCACTTTCGCTTTTATAATATTAGTAAGTAAGGATAAGGATTTTCAAACTTTGCCCCACATACACAAACAACCAGACCCGAAACAACTACAAATACTTGTTCCATGCGGGGATCGAACCCGCGATACGCAGCGCAGCATTCGATCGCTCAGTCACTGCGCCAACCGTGCAAAAAAAAGAATGGTTTGAAAAATACATCGTAGATACAAAAAAAAATTGAGGAAAAATAACTCAAGAAAAACGGTAATCAAAATAAACAGTAGCCAAAAAATTTTAACTCTACCTACTAGCTATAAATAAATTAACAGTAAGCGAGCATAGACCGAACTAAAGTACCGACAGCAACACAAACCATCGATACCGGTAAAAACCGATACCACAAACACGTAGGTACCACAAAAACAAATTACAATGAACTTAACATCACTAACGTACTAATAAAGTGACGTATTGAATGCGCAGTAAACTTGCGCAGGTACAGCCAGCAAAACAATGGGCTTTATCAGAAATAAAGTCACTTACTTTAACGTTGGTTATCACGATTATAAATTATGTTTGAGTTCTGATGTTGTTAGCGTGTCGTCTGTTACAGAAAGTAAGCCATTTCCTTTATTGTGGTACCGTTTGCAATGTTATCGATAAATGTTTAGTTTCTAGCTTTGTCAATACAGGGTGTAAATGAAGACTTTTTGATGCTGTCTATCATGTGTTCTGTACATTGAACTAAGTCTATGCATTTTTTTGTTTAGAAACTTTTTTGTTGGGATGAAAATTTACGTTTTATTGTGTATTTTTGACACACTTCCTATTATTTTGATACTATAAATGCGAATGTTTGTGAGGATGGATGTATGGATGTTTGTTACTCTTTCAAGTAAAAACGGCTGAACGGATCTTGATAAAATTTGGCACAGAGATAGATTATAGTCTGGAATAAAACATAGGAATATGATACTTTTTTTCGATCATCACGCGACCAAATATTTTTAGCTAGCTAAAAATATTTTCTTAAGACATAATTTTTGTATCCGATCAAAATGTTGTCGTATTTAACCCAAAGCTTGACTGGTAGAATGCCTTATGGCACTACATACGCCTATATACCACTATTGTATGTTTAAATGTATAATTAATTCGTAAGAAAAGGTAAAGAAATTAGCACTCTAATTGTGGTAGGGCTACAATTATAAATTTTCTCCAAAACCACATATTCAAAAGTGGTATTCTCTTTATCATAATTTGTCTAGCCTATGCTCAACTAAATTGGGATCGGCTTCCAGTCTAACCGGATGCAGCTGGATACGGACTTTTTGAATGGGGCAATTGCCTATCTGATCTCCACAACCCAGTTTTGTTTTTTTCTGGGGCAAGCCTGCTACACTATTTACAACTCCTGAAAGCCAGAATCGACCAACAAAAAAAACGCTCGACGGAGTTCTAGAAAAATAATTTAACTCGTCTCGAGCCTCGGATCCCGTAACGAAATTAATCCGAGAATAGCAGATTAGTAGGGAAAACATAATTTGCACATTTTCTTCCTTTATTTCTCTCTAAATTAGCAAAAGACAGAAAAAATATGACGATCTAGGAAGTTCTTTTTGTGCTTAAATCAGCAACTAGTTTTGAGTATATACCTACTTGAATAAAATGATTAGGAAAACATAATGTCTACATTGTCTTTCTTTCTCTCTACATCAGCAAGAGACAGAATAAATATGAGGATCTAGGAAGTTCTTTCTGCACTAAAATCAGCAATTAGTTTTGCGTCGATACTTGAATAAAATTAAGTACCAAACTGTTTTGTAGTCTGTACATTAACGTATTGTTTACTTGGCATTAAGTGGCAAAGACGCGAGTATTGAGACCTAGTATTTCGCACGTATACGTATTTACTTTACAATATAAATAGTATTATAATTATAATTGTATATTATATACCCTCGATAGCTCGTGGCTACATAAGAGAGTCCCTTGGGTCGATTAGATAAGCCACGCTTGCCTAGGTTGGTCTTTGGATGGGTGACCACCCGTTACATAACGAGTTTCCTCCGTACCTCGGAAAAAACGTTAAGCTGTTGGTCCCGGCTGTCATTTGTAGATCCTTGACAGTCGTTATAGATAGTCAGTGTTCCGAAAGTCTGACAACCAGTCTTACCAAAGGGTTTCGGATTACCCAGTACTAACTGGATGGTGGAGACCAGATAGGCAGTCAATCCGTGTAAAATACTGGTATCCAGCTGCATCTGGTCTGACTGGAAGCTGACCCTAACAAAGTTGGGATAGGTAGGCAGATGATGATATACTTGTTACCTTAATTGACTGTACTCAGGACGATTTGACAATAGTAGGTATTGTTATAGAAAACATACTATAAAATAGTTAGAAGTTTTTTTTAAAGAAAATTGTTTGGTCACGGTCATATTTTTTTTTCGTACAAATAAACATTTTTAAAGAATTCAACGAGTCTAGAAACAAATACAAAATGCACATATTTTATTAATGTGGAAACAGTTTTTTTTAAGGTGCTGTTATGTATTATTGAAAGATACAAAGTGTTAGTATTTCTTGTCCTGATTTCAAAATTCACACTAAGATTTCACTAAAACCACTATCCAACTCAATCGGTCATTTATGGACCAGACAAAGCGGGGTTGAAGTGCTTGTGTAAAAAATAAAAAATAAAACTGAAGCAAGGTGCGTTAATGACCGGGCCTGTCTATCGATCGCTGCAAAACGCATAGTCACCCTATTTGATGGCTTGGCTTCACAAAATGGACGATATCAATATACTGCTCATGCAGTATTGGTATAGGTTTAATATGGCAGTAAAAAAAACAAAAAAAAACTTGGATGAGAATGCAACTGAAAATTAATAATAAAAATCTTTATTGCATGAATATGAGACAACTATACAGAACAACTTATTAATAAGGTAGACATTCGTTTAGTTATTAGTGACAATATAAAAAATCCTGGTGGAAATACCCAAAAAACTGCTTGCACCAGTTAATCGAAGCCAGGTCCTCACGCTCTGCAGTAGCTCTTGCAACAACTAAACCATCGTTGACAATGGTTAATATTTAAAAACTGCTGTAGAAATTTAAGCCTGTGCGTCATACTTAAAAAATGCGGAACTTATCTATGACAATAATTGTTGTTGCATCTAAAATTATAATGTTACTTCATTTATAATGCCATTACTTAGATAAAGATTCAAATGACAAGAGAACATTGAAGTCTATGGAATTTAATTTATTCGACTCCTTTAGCACGTCCTTTAATGTGTTCATAGTCAAGCGTAATATCATAGAGAGATACATACCAATGGAGGAGGGAAGGATCATCAAAGGCGTTTAAATATGGAAGCTATCAACCATTTTGTTTTCTGAATTAATCAGTACAAATTCACAATGCACGCATTAAAAGTTACCTGTGTGGAGCTTTGAGGGCCACATTGTAACTACAAACTTTTTTGTTAAATCATTACAATTTTAAAATACAATTTCAAAAATGGACTACGCACATTACGTTTCTTAGCCGCGGAAGAGCTATCGTCAGCATTTAAATATGGAACATAGAAGCCATTTTTTATTTGAAATTAAAATCAGAATGCACTATTTAAAAAAAAATATCATTATTACATAAAGCGTTGATTGAAATGACAACATTGTTATGAATTAATAATATTGAATAATTAATAACATTGAATAATTAATAATATTAAAAATGCTCATTAATGGTGAAAGAATTATATATTTCTAAAAGTAATAAATGTGTAAATATATATTTTTGTTAGAGGTCAATGAACGTTTTAATTATGTATTCAAATAAAATATCTGTTATGTTATGCATAGGTCAATAGATATTTAAAACCAAGACTACGGATTAGCATACAATTTCAAAACAAAGAAAATTTGTCTGTTATTATTTCTTAAATCAATATTAAGATAGGCTAAGAAACAATATCCACACAGCCAAGCAATACATTTAAAAATATAATCTGTCATTAAAAGAATAGTACACAAAAGAACCACAAGAGGGCCTGTCAATTTTTTTTAAACGCTCTAATCTGCTTAAAAGCACAGGCACGCATTCTAAAAGCCTATGGTGTTTAATTGAGGATCGCCATTGATGTTAGATAGCCATCGCGATGACTTAAACATTTTTAATGAATATTCAACGTTTCAAGTCCATCTTCTTTTTTGTTTTTTAACTCCTTTGTACGTGCGTTTAATTGTTGCTTTAAGAGGAATGTGGCGTATAGGAAGTATAATGGTCGGGCTTTGCTTTTAACTGATTTTTTTAAAGATAAAAGTGGGAATGAAGTTTGTTTGACCATGTATTGTGAGTTTTTAAAGGTGATGCGTTCGTGAAACTGTATTACTACCGCAATTTACACACCCAAGATTATTTTTAAAGTAATTTGTTCGTATTACCGAATCAGATAAGAACACTTTAGTAAGTTTTTATAACTGAACTTCTTATACTTTAATTTTCTTTCTTTTTATTCTGTGACTCCATCATATATCCTAACTTTATTAAACATAACTTTTCAAAACTCCTGTTCAGCTGCCTTATTTCCAACTGTTTCGGTTTCACCATCCTTAACTTCTTCTCTATTACTCTTACTCCCGATCTATTTAGCAACATTTACACAGTTTAAAACATCTCCTTTTCTATACTCAACATCATCTATTCTACCAGAATTTTCTCTGTCCATCTGCTAACTGCACTGTACTTCTCGATCTCTAACCGTCTCTTCCTCGATATCCTTATTGATAACTCCTTCTCTGTCACTAATATCTATACCACTTCTCCCATCCTTCCTCCAATCCATTCATCACCTTCTTTCTCATCAGTTATACAATCATTAAGAGTACCTTCCCCGAAGTCCATATTACTTACTCTTTCTGATTCCATACACATTCTTGCAGTTTCCTCTTCTCCATCCTTTCTTAGCTTTTTAACATACTTACTCCATCTTCTTTGTCAGTTATATCACCATCTCTAACTAAATCTTCTTCAACAGTACGACGAGAGCCTCCACGGCGGGGGCTACATGGAGGGTGGCGCGATGTACCATGAACACAGACTGTCTCACCCGCACCTCCCGCCGGTTCACTACCCCCCTCCCGCGGCGCCTGCGCATGCCCTGCCAGGAGAGCCACTCGTACACAAGAGGGACAAAGACGCTATTTATGGGTGAGTGGTAACGTGTGTTTTTGAGGTATTTTTGTGGTTAAATCTTTTTTTTTCTTCTCCTTGTCTATGATTTTTGGGAGTCTGGCAACAACAGATGGTATTTGACTTTACTTATCACGATTTTGATGGTTGATGGTAAACCAATGGATGATGAAACAGTAATGATGTTTTATTTTTGCAAATGCTAATACGCCGTTGTAAATAAAAAAACTAGATTTAGCTGGTGTTCCTTACCCGACTATTCTGATAAGAAACAGCCGAAACAAACTCAGAGGTCATAGTCTTTTTTAAGGTGCAGACAAAAATCTTGGTCAAGTTACAGATTCGTGATTTTGTATATTATATTATAGCGTAATTAGTAATTTGACATTGTATGGTCTTCTTCATTAAGATATGAAGCAGAAATAATTTGTCATTGACTGACGGACAATGCCAAGTAACAACTGAAAATGGAAACATCCAATCTTCCGTGAAAGACCCATAGGGAAGACTTTATCGAAGTGCTTGTACGTAGTGTAAGATAATACCAATAGTTACATTAGATTACTAAGCGTATATGCAATTATGTGAATAGCTCAACCAGTTCACATTTTAATGGCTTTGATTGCCCGCAAGCTGTACTTCATATCAGCCACTAAAATCTTAGACGCTATTGTCCTAATAATCATAAGTATTATCAACCCTACCAGTATTTGTTTCCACTTTAAAACTTGGCCCAATCTTTGGCCAACTTTGTCTCCCCTACAGATGATAGATAAAGTACATAAAGGTGTCACATTTGACGGTTTACCGTCCGTTTGCAGTGATCTTAATGTAATCTGATCAAAAGTTGACAAGAAACTTGAGGTTGGGCGCCATTTGGATAGAAGTGTGGTGGGGTCCCAGTGGTAGAGAGTTTAAGGTACAATAGAGAATCTTACTCTTCAGTGGTTTTCAATAATTATAGATAAATAAGAAAAAGATAGCAACCGCTTATAAACAATGTTGCAAAAAAAAAGTTGCAAAATGATAATGATTTAGCAGACATTATTCACGAAAGTAATAGGTATATATCCCTATATATTTTGAAAAATATGTATATCATTTGAGATCATGTGAGATTGGAAGCCGATTTGGACGTTGCTATTTCAATAAATTCGAAACGTTTGTCTATAAGTCTTACTATAAATATTCTTAATCACAATCTAATCAACTGAGGCGTGAAAGCAAAACCAATAAACTCATTTCCGCACTAAATAAAAATGAAGTATTTATTTCAATTAAAACTAAAGTAAGACATTATCTAGAAATCTATTGATTGTTGAATAAACTTGCTCGGTATAATGAGTTATAAAATGGTAACGAAGGGAAGCCTTGCAGGGATAACGTTACAGGTTGTTTTTGCAATTTTAATTATGATTAGCTTGATGTAACAAAGTTGTAACTCTAAAATATATGAATATTTAAATACATAAAAGAGAATATTACTGACTCATTCATCGGGAAATCTTATAAACTACAAGTGTAAGGTGTCTCAAAATTTGCATGGATGTTCTTTTTTGGACGAAAGTGCTCACTAAGACAGGATTTTACAAAATTCAACCCCATAAAGTGGCAAAGTTTTTAAGGGAGAATGTGACTCCTTGGCCGTATTGACTTGAGAATTTGCATAGACATTCTTCCACGAAAATAATAGAGCATTTAACACCACGCTACGACACTTAGTAGCTGAGCAGAGGATAAAATGGAAACAGCTCGTTATAATATAAGTTGCTAAACCATAGACAAGTAATCAGAAAAAGAAAACCTTATTTCAATATTCAAATTGAAGAAGTAGTTAAAAGTTGCCCGAGTAAAAAAGTAATTTATAATGTGCCTAACAGCAGTAGACCCTTAAGTTTTCTTTTTTAATTAATTTCCTGGTATAAGTTGTGTTAGTGCGATGCAAAGGTCAGGTACAAGCATAGTATTCGCATTGATTGCCGTTTTTGTGTTAAAAGCAAACATTGTAAAATTTATTGCAATTAAAATGTATTTATTAATTATTTTACTAGAGCTGTTAGGGTTCTTCGGGTTTAAAATGATTTTTGTTGTATTTTAAACTACATTTAATTTTGTAAAGACAAGTATGTTGTCTATGTTTTGTCGATAAGATGAAGTGAAATGCAATCTCAGTCAGGTTGTTACTTGAGTCAATTATTCAAAGAGATTTTATCATTATTATTTTATTGTAAATCGTAAAAAATACTTCGTTATTTCAACAGATATCTTTACAATGAGATCGTAAATCAGTGTGATTGGCTATGGTTAGTTATTCATTCATTATTTAGCTATGAAACGTGCGCTGTTGTAAAGTAGCAGTATTTTTCTTTTAATAAATTATTCGTTATTAGTGGCCTGTTAGTCTAGTGGTCGGTAGCACGACTATTGAGTAAGGGGTCCTGGTTTCGAGTCCCAGGTCAGGCACCGGTCAGACACAGGTCAGGACCTGGCGATATGTGGGTTCCTTTAGATACACCTCTTACCTATTCGGGGGTAACAAGCGTGATGTTATTTTAGTTAGGGTTCTCATCATCATCATCATTATTATCTTCGTCGTGCTTGGCAGTATTCTACCATCCACTGCTGGAGACAGCCCCGGCTTCCTCCCTTTTCTCTCTGGTCAGGATGCATTAGCTACTTTCCAAAATTATGCTGTCGATTGGCCAAACCAGAGTGTATTTTATTATTTAGTATTTTATTTTATATAATATATATAATTAATTCAAGTTAGTTTTTGTACGCTTTAAAACCTTCGAAATCTCATTCGAACTACTGGTACGAATTGTTTTTTTTTTTAGTTTTTTTTCAAGTGAAATACTAGCTGGGCACAGGTAGTTATTAGTTTTTTTTTTAATAAAAATGTGTTATAGTTATATGAACTATAAGTATTTCAGCAAATTTCTATAAGAAAAAGGTTCTAGCTTTTATTCAATACTTAAATAACGTACTATACCATATTGTTAGACTACGGAACCCTTTACCACGCACTTTGCAATTTTTTCAACTTATATTGCATTTGTGTAAAACGGAAACGGCGTATATACTCCGGTACACTCGACTGCGTAAGCAATACATCTATAATTTTGTAAAAGATAAAAGTAATAAAATATGTTGGTCATTAAACAGTTAATATAAGTTTATGAGGAAAAATTATTGTATGTTTTTATTGACTTTCTAATGGGATATAAAACAAAGGAAATGTTACTATTATTTTTTATTGATTTTGTAATAATTGGTACTTGCGATTTACATTAATTTAAAAAATATGTTAGTAACAGGACATAGCAATTTTGGTGGCTGAAACTATACTAGGAAAGCAACGATTTGGAGTTTAAAAAAATAAAGCATGCTCTTTTTTGCGGTTGGAAAATCATCAAATAACTTCCCCCGCTCTTGATCTTATAGGCATTAATTAATCTCCAAAAAAATTTAACATTTCTTTTACATTTCACAAACACTAAGATTTGTGAAATGTATAAGTAATGAGTACTAGACTGATACAATTCAGTTGCACAAAAAACAACACCCAACCCGCTCTCAGTGGGACCCCACCCGCCACAGTGGCAGAACTATAAAGATGATATCGGCATCACGTACACATCTGCATCTGATCTGAGATCAGTCGCGTCAGAGGCGTGAGAGGTCATCCCCGCTCGCAATTGGACCATATCTCTACCTTTTATTAAGTTTAAGTGCTTTTTTTCGAGCGTGATGTCTTTATGATGTCATTTATTAGGTAAAATGTATGAATAAAGTATTTTTAATAGTGTTTCTATTTTTATAAGTATTTTCCTAAGAGTAAGGATTAATATGCCACGATTTCTTTCTTTATTTAGGCTTTCTGGCAACTGTTAAAAGCAATGCTTAAGTTTAAATTGGTTTTGAGTAAAATTTATGTGAAGCTGTCTGCTTTGTATAGATATTCCAGTACTCGTAAAAAAAGTAAACTGTCAAAATTTAATCCTATTTTGACAGTTCACTTTTCAAGGAACTGATGGTAGAAGTATTTGTATTCATGACCATACAGCCAGACATTAAGGACAGCAGGTTTTATAGACGCAACTGATTTCCGGACTTTGATAGTTGTCATTTTTTTCCAGGCCAACGTCACAAGGCATACAGCCTTACAAATTTAAAAATAAAACTAATCCACTAAACTTGTCCCCTGTTTCCAGGCACCCACTGTTCCCTCTGCTGGCTCTGATCTTCGAGAAGTGCGAGCTGGCCACGTGCACCCCCCGGGACCCCGGCGTGGCGGGGGGTGACGTGTGCTCGTCAGAATCCTTCAATGAAGATATCGCAGTCTTCAGTAAACAGGTAAACTATCAATCACGGAAAAAATACGTTATACCAGGGCTAGTCCTCTTATTATTATTTGCTGTGAAGTGTTCGAATTTTAAAAATCGTGGAAGGTGTTGAACAAAACTAAACGATGTTTATTTTGCATGTACGTTTTTACAGTAACTTTTATACGTCGTTTTTTTTATCGCACTCATTAAGATCGAAGTTTTGTATACCGACTACCTACTCCAAAAAATTAACGCAGAGGTCATAGTCTCTTTTAAGATCCAGACAAAAATGTTCGTTAACTTTCATGAGGATTATGCAGATTAGTGTCTGAGATGGGGTTTTAATGAAAGAATCCCAAAGATTTAAGTGGACCTGTTCAATCGGTGCAAGCATTAGTCAGTTATATTATTTAGACTGTAAAATCAGAGAGACCTCTGCCCAACAGTGGGATGTAAAGGCCAACAGTGTATAATTGTGTCCCAAAGTAAAAAAAAATACTGTCATTTTTAACTTCATTCAATACGATCTCAAAAAAATAAGTATTCAACAGACTATGGGTATATTATGCTGCTACTGGATATAACTTAAATTTATTAATAGAACAGAAGTCTAGACTAAAAGAGGGTAGAATTGTGTGTCCCTAACAAAACCATTGAAAACATAAAAAAAAAACTTTCAAAGGTACGAACGAACTAGAATTACTCAGTGAAGGAACTTTGAATAATACTGGGCACAACGCACCTGCTGTCTTTGCCTAACAAATAAAAAAAAAAACATGACGGAGCTACCTGATTGCAAACGTCAAAATATTATTTAAAAAAAAAAAGAAAACGTAATTTGTGTTGATTGTTACATAAACTCCAAAAAAGAAATGTAATTAAACCTTCTTCCCAATTAAAAAAGAATCGTCAACACTCAATTACGCCTTAAACCTGTTTAAAAATAAATGCAAAACTAAAAAGACCTTACTGGCAACTTTGCATATTCATTCGAATTTTTAAATATCTTTCAAAATGGCGCCCAGTAAATCAGTAGCGGCAATTTCTCCTGCATAATGCTTTAATAACTATAAACTTGTAATTAGTAATGGTAAATTCGAGCACGAGTAAATACGAGTTATGGCGATTATCGATTGTTTACGCACTCGCGTCTCGCTGTTCGGTCTGTTATCGATTTTGAATAGAGTTTGTGAGTTCTCGAATTAATTTTCAATTGATTGTAATCGATTTGATGCGAGTATTTCTTTCAATTTTCATTAAGTTGCTGATAAGAAATGTTTAGTTATGGAAGAAAAAGTTTTTTTCTTAAATTTTCTTTTACTTTCGGAATTAATAACGTTGCTATGCTTATTTAGGGTTTATTAAATGGCTTCCATCAAACGATTTGAAATACACTTCATTGTAAATTAGGTATTTCTGACGTTTATTTTTCTATGTCAGATGCTATAAAAAGTTGTTTCAAAAATAGTTTATCAAAAACAACCAAAGCGCCCTTTGCATTTCGAACTAGACACTTAGTCATAAAACTAACAAAGCACCTTGTAATAAGAGCGAGAAATGCTGATAAAATAACATTTAGAGACAAGCTTGATTTACGACTTCGTCTGCAGAAAGAAAAAAAAGATCGTCCCTTCAACTTTAATCCCTTGCCAGTAGAAAAAAAAACTTTGTTTATTCTTAAATTCTGAACAAACTTCCTGGAAGGACACTCGCTTAAAATGGCAACATTATAAAGAAAGTGTTGCCGCATTTATAAAAATGATATTTCATTACGGAACCTATAATAACATGACAAGGCAGATCGCTTAATACGTATTATTGAAGTAAAAAAAAGAAAATGGAGTCATTTTGTAACAATTCGGAGCTTCGTAAAACTGGTAATCTGTACAAACCGACAATCAAATACCGTGTAATTTGTAACAAAATTATGTTACCGCCGATATCTTTGTGGGTTTTTCATTTTTTTTCAACAATAGGCACAATAGCTGTTGACATGTTGCGGCTGATATGCAATTTAAAAAAATAACTTTGATGTCTTCACATTCACGATTCCACCGGATGTGACTTTGTAACGACGTGCAATTTGAATTTCACTTTTAAAGTTTGATTGTTATATTATTCAGCTTATATCCTTGCGAGGGGTTATTTTTGCTAAAAGAAGAATATTTTTCTGCTATCATATTTGATATTTGTTGATTTAAAAAAAGGAAACAGCGTAATTTCTTCGAAAAAAGTTTGTAATATTCGTGTAGAAAGGTACCTAAATATAACTTTTATATCATAGTCCGTTTCATAGAGTTGAGTTAATATATCGATTCATTATCAGTCAAAGACTTTATTGTATTATAATTATTGAAATTAAATTGTATTTATAAGTGGAAACGGCGGCGACCCGTAGACCTCGCTGAGATAAATGATACGCCAGTCACTCAGTGTCATGGAACTGACCAGTATTTATGTATTTATTGACATAGGTTCCTCTCTGATAATATTTACTATTTTAATGCTTGGCTGAGCAAACTGTTATCAGTCTTGGGAGAAATCAAATTATTCAGTTATTATTGGTGTTAATGAAATGCTATGTTGGTCTTTCAAAATAGTCAGCACTAACAGGCACATAGTGATCTGTCATTTTTTTTATTTTCAATATTGCTAGTTTTCTTTTTTTTCTAATTAACTTCCCTATTTTTTAAAGCTAAAGCAAATAAATTAACAAACTCATGTACGAAAGAATTACGAAATCATTATCGTTTGACGCTCTGACAGTAAACATAAAAATATACTATCACATACAGATTAACACTGTAAAATGACACATTTATCAAATGTTTGGACGCGTAACACGTACGAAATCTAATCGGTCGCTTTAATTACTATAATAAAACGTTTATCGGTAGCCGTGGCACGTGAAATCGCAATAGATAGAGATGAAACACGTATCTCCCTCTCCCTCTAACGCTAAATAAGTGACGTCCATAATTCATACCACGAAATAAATCATAAACCGTAAAGTGTTTATTTTCAACGTACTTAATATGTTATAAATTTATTTAAGTGGCGTGCGGTGCGATTGTGGGCCAAATGATTGATATAGTGCCCTCCCCGTGGACGATCGGTTTAGTTGTGATACTGTCATCCCATCATGGATACTAGCCGTCACTACCGTGCTGATGCAATGACCGAGTACGCTCGATACTCGAGTACTGACGATGAGTTTAGCTCTTTTTGTTGTCATTAATCGTTGTCTGAGTGACAGTGAGTCAATTTTTATACTTTGAATGGTTCGTTTGTTTATGGCTAGATAGAGATGTTTTCTAATGTCTGTCAAGTGTGACGTGTCTATTGGTGGTAAAGAGCACCCAGCGGATTAATGAGGCAATCGAGACAAGGATTGAGTGTGCTCCGCCATTTCTACAGCTCTCAGTGACGTCATGCACTTAAAGTTGTTTCTTTTACCCTCCTCCACTACAACATCCCTTCAAATTGAAACAAATTGTTTCATAAGCTCCGTTTCTCTTAAAGCTAAATCTGGCTGCCTTATAAACCCGAAGTATTCAACAAACAACATTCCATTTACGAGACAGCTTATTAAGCCATCGTGTAATGAAACGTTAAAACAAAAATCGCAAACAACGCCTCCGCTAAATAACTGGATAAATCAAGATATTTTTATAGAAACGGAAAGTAAATGAGATGTAATTAAAATTTAATTGCGGGAATTTTAATTGACAATTGTAGGGAAGACGATCTATCGATGTGGGAATCGATTCCGAAATGTTTTTATGTTCACATCACTAATGACGAGGAGGGAACCTGGTATGTCGATATGATCGTTTTTTCTTTTTTTCTTGCAAGTTATGCATTGTTACGTCATAATACAACGCTTCATTGGTCTGACAGCTAGTATCTACGTCTGATTAGTTCATTAGTCAATGTTAGATTGTAAATATCTGGAACTGATTCTAGTTGTGATAAAGTACGACGGTTGCCTGCCAGTTTATGTAAATTACTATCAGCTGGGCTTCCAACTTAATTACAATTTCTTATGTAGTTCAAGAATGGAGCAACTATTCAAAAGTCAATCCTATTAAGAGCCAGATTCATCAGATTACATTTTTTTTTATTTTGCAGATAATTTCCCTTGCTCTTCTCGGTCTTGTCATGTTCCTTCTTTTGCCTTTTATGTTCCGGGGCCCCGGTAGGCGGTGGCTTTGGCAGGCCTTTCTGCTAAGCTGACTTCATCAGATTACTTCACATTATTATCTTTTGTTACTGATTCTTTAGATGATCATTCTAAAACGGTTTCATACGTTTCTTAATCCACCGTTTCCATTTAAATCCAATCCATTACAAGACATATTTTTTTGTCAATTAACCAGTTTTCTTTGTCGTTTCAATATGTTCATTGTTCTTGCGCGATGTTTGTATGGCGTGCATCGATGTCGTTACCTCGGAGTCGTTCTCATTACTACGCTTTTTAGTACAGTTCACACAAAACTCCAGCGTATTGAGTTCATATTAGTTCATTCCGATTTAATTGTATATTTTTATTGGTTATTGTATGGCGTCACGGTGGCTTGGTATTGCGGGATCGAGAGGTACTCGGCTGTACTGTAAGTGGTTAAGTACGTTGCTTTTGTATCTCCATCTTTGTATGTTTGTATTTGGATAATACGCTTGTTAACTGTTATGTTTGCATTCAAACGCGTGAATATAGAAAATCATGCACATTTGACTTTCTTCTTTTTCGCATGCTGGCATGCAAGCTTATCCTTTGTAAATTTTATGTTCTGTCATTCAATTATTCATTACATTTAACTTTCCCCGTTACATCAGTGACGATGAAAATTAATCACAAAATCACAACATCATCAATTTTATTGAGCCTTGCTGATGTATTGCCTATTAGATGATTCTATTACAAAGCCCGCTGTTTGGCAGACTGATCACCGTCAATCACTTTCAACTGGCATTTTCTAAGTATTTCTGCCATTAAAGCGAGTTCACTGAATATTAATAGAGAAGTAATCGATCTTATAATGTCGGATTAAACGATAAAAGAATATACTGTTGTGCTAACGTCTAATAACTAGACTTTGTAATTACGAAGCAAGTAGCGCCGCAGGAAAAAACCTAGTAATGGGCACACGCACGCACAGACGAGATGATCTATCTCAAGATATGAGGTTTAGACAGATTTATGCGTCATTGAATTTTTTGCATTCGCGGATTGTGTTTTTTTTTCATAGCAATCGACGGTTTCTGATTGCAAAGATTGGAAGAAATTTTACTACGGTACACTATTGATTTATAACGCAGATAGACTATCAGATGAGAACACAACTTATAAGAAAACCAGACACGTATAACGCATTCATATGATTCAATGCATGGAATGTCGAAAGTTGATGAAAGGTGTTCGACGTTTTATAAGTTTACAATCCCTTATTACACGATATTGTGTATTCATTTACAAAAAGGGATCAGCACGGAGTCTTGAGCATACGAGATCACTTCCCCGCCAACCGAGCCGTGAGGCGACACTGTCAAGCTGCCACAGATACTGCTCACACGCAGCATTGTGATGCGCAGCGTCAACAGACACTACATTGTGTATTTGTTTACATCTGTCCGTGTTCCGTTTAACGCTATAATTGACAATTGTCATGGGATTTGGACGCGCAATTTAACCTCTTTGTCGTACTGATCCAATTCAACGTTTCGCGCCGAAATAAAATAAATAATGGAAATGGCGGATCGGTCCGCTCGCAGCTGCGCCAGCGCAGCGCGCCACGCAGTATTCATTAGCTGCGCGCGCTAGAGTGGAACCGCGATACGATACGTTTTTTGTTATCTCGCTCGCACGCAGCACTTGCATTTTTTTTTCGACAACGCATCGGCGATTTCGTTTTATCGTCCCCATCGAGTGGTTTTTGCCGTTTGGAATTCCTTACGCATCTTGTTTCGGGTTCGTTTGTTGATAAAAATTGTTGGGTTTTAGATACACTCGACCCCAAATTCGTGGGAAACCTTTGAGTTCCCCAAGACTTGTCTTCTCAGTTAATTTTCGTAGCTCATTTGGCCTCGGTCAACGAGCCGAAGCAAACAACGGCAAACGCAAATCGTCCATTACAGTCTGTTGTATTTTTTGCGTAATCACCAGCGTGATCGCAAAGGATATCACCTATTTAATACGCATTACCCGCGACGTTGGTCGCGTAACATTGATGCGACCATTTAATTACGAAGCGGAGCCACGACACGTACGTGATAAAGACAAAAAAACCCTTATGTAACCAACGTTTCTTAAGTCACATGCGAAAATGCGAGTAGCATACTTTTAAATGTCGATAATAAAATTAACAGCAGCCGCCGCGCCGTTACAAGGTTACGGCACATGGACTTTTCTCTTTTATTGTTGTAGCATCTCCGTGAAAGTGCCCATTAATAAAGTAAATGTTATTCGTTGCAAAAATAATTATAAATTCGCTTAGATGCGTTTCGCGCTGCATTCACAATTATTGAGGCTAATGAATTCTTGTCATGATAACCAGCGCTGTTACAATATTTATTAGATTCGTAACTATCGCTTGGCACAGCAGCATACCTGTTACTGAGTGTTTGTTTCGGTAGTTCAAGTTGACATTGTTTATGTTATCGAAACTGTCCCATAAAACCTCTAACGCAATTTCAGCCCAAGTAACTTCCAGTAGAGTCCAAATTTCATTTACCCGCTCCATATTGCTAGAATGTGAAATGTTTTTCAATTTACTACATCTACTTATTTCGATCTCGATACAAAACATTCCCGAGTAAATTAAAGGTCAGTCATTCATTTATTCTGATTACAAATATCGATAATCAATGCAATTTTATAAAAGGCTGGTCACCGACAGAACTAAATAAAAGTATGTTATTAAGAGAATTTTCTCTAACCTTTGCTTACTGATTGAGGCCCGGTTGCACCATGCGATAGCGTGCGCCTCTCAATTAGTGCCTGACACGCCGCGTCGACCGACTCGCGTCGAGTTTTTGTCCGTTTAAAGCGGCATTAATATGCCGATGAACTAAACATTATGCTCTTTCATCACTTACTATGACGTCAACTAGAAAACAAAAATAAAAATAAAAAAATACGACGTCGTTCAGAGGTCACTGCGGCAGGCAGAGATTTTGGAAATAGAACACGAATCACGGCCGCAGAAGGGACGCGTTCGAAATTTAAATTCGTACAAGGGTTCCCGAATTTGAATACGCCAATCGTAACGCGAGCTGACGTGATTGGTCAGTGGAATTTCGGTTGTATCAAGGGTGTTTTAATTTTACCTAAACGTTTTATGTACCAATATTATAATACTTATTAATAAAAATAGCGACACCTACCTAATATAAATAAGGCACAAACACACCACAGAAGGTATAATAAGCACGTAGTAATAAGTATTTTTTCTTGGCAGTTGTAACTGTTTAATTAACCGACTCAAAAAATTGAGGTAACATAGTTGAGCTTGGATAGTAAATTTTTCAAAATGTCGCCCAACCCATCTTAGACCTCCTCTCCTCCTTAAACTCTCCTACAAATCCTTACCAATATAAATTATACCACAACAATGATTAGCGGTCCATTTTCGGTAGAAAGCCAGTCGTTCATCTGCAAAAAAAGTTGTGGCGAGCCGTCAAGCCGGGCCGTGCTAGAGGAATGAGCTTTTTGCGCCTCCGTCAGAGCATTCGCGATAAAAATGGATGCTAAATGAGTATTAATTCGCACCGGTTAATAATGACATAAATACTACTAGCGCAATCTTTTGAGTAAAGGGTGTTTGTGGAGGAAATTCTGTTTAGTGTGTTAAATAATAGTTGGTCAATTTGGTGTTTTTAAATTATTTTTTGTTAAAACTGTCGGTGTTATCGTACAAATCCGATTAGTCACCAAAAGTAAAGAAACCAACCGAAACCGTAAGCAAAAGAACAAGTAAAATAAGAGAAATGCTTGTTTTTAATGTTTTCGTAATCTGAAAAAACTTTTGTTTTTTTATATGCGTGGTGTTTTTTTCTCGTTTGGCATCATCAGTCTATTTGACACTGTTCCCTGAAAAATAGATGTGTTCTACACATTAGAAAATCAAATTTACAGTAAACAGTACTCCACATTTAATAAACACACCCTGTAGATCAAGTGGTGTGCAATTACAAAGTCTCAGGCGCATTCTTCGCGACACGTCGGCCGATTTCGTCGGCGACACTCACCGACATTTCCCGACACTGGCTGGACAGTCGCCGATCGTTTTGATTCCATTTTTAAATTTCAAGTACCGTACTAATACTGGTTTGGTGCAAAACGAGCGAATTGTTCGGTGTTCGGTTCATTAACCTCTTATTTTGTTTTGATAAACACTTATTACTTGTTGAAGACTGCAGTATCAAATTTGAGTCCTTTTCTTAAGAAATGTGTGTCTTAAACTCAGTTAATCTCAATCTAAAAGTCAGATTTTTATTTCGATTACATGAAAATCAACAGCAACAATACTTAGTAAGGAACATAGGCACAGTAAAGCTATGTATATTTTATACAACATCATCACTCACCTGCCTTTGTTTGAGATCGGCGCAGCACGTCTTTAACTTCTATATTTTCATCAGAAACCTTCTTTTCATCACACAGACCATCCATCGTTTAGATATTTGGTCTTGTTATTCTCTTCTATCCCAATTCGTATTCAATACTGTCCTTACATCACTCGCGCTTAAAATTCCTTAAGAAAAAAAACCAAAGACAAAATCTGTGTTGCTGTTACTGAAAATCCAGTCCAATAACTTCAAAAAATTGGCAACACCAAATACTGAACGGAGATTCGCAATACCATCGATCGTTTTAACCATAACTCTATGAAAAATAAAACCGCTCATTATGTATTTGACAGCCAGGGTCCACGCCACAACCAGGATACCTTGACACCTCACCCAACTCCGAAACTTTAAAAAAATCGTCCAGGTTATACTGGTTGGAGATAACCAGTTTAACCTGACCTCTGGTTGTAAAGAATTTCTAAAGGCTGGAGGGTCTTGGTTTATTTTGGTGTAAATAAGGGTAGTTGAAGGGTAGGTTGGGGAGAAGCGACCAGTCACAAGCAGCTGACGTGGATTAGAGGGAGTTTTTACCTACGTGGGGTATAGTCTATACCTATGATGTTGTTTAATTTCGTCATCAGTGAATGGGTTTTATAAATTCATGTGTTTGGCTTTGAATTTGTTTGTTCTGGTAGGGATTGTTATGATGGCGGGGAATTTATTGGTGTATTTTTTGTTAAGGAGACTTATTTCCAAAAATTGGACACAACAGTTATTTACCAAGGAATGGGGAAATCACTATTCTAATTGTGAAGAATTCAGTGCTTCTATTTTGAAGTGTCTCAGGGGTCCGTACCTCAAAAGAAAAAAAACCCTTATAGGATCTTTTTGCTGTCCGTCTGTCTGTCTGTCAAGACGCTTCATCTAGGATTCGCGTAAAGGTATCGCGTTGAAATTAAAGCTATATACTCAATTTTGTAGTCCCCTAGAACCGTCAAAAAATCAACCCTCTGAATATACGCAGCCAAAAGATATGGTCGTTTATGTTTGTACGGAACCCTTGGTGTGCAAGTTCGACTCGAAGTTGGCCGAATTATTTACCTAGATGTGTTTGACTTTAAATCGCTTATACTAGGTCTTATGTTAAGACATGAGATGAAAAAACCTCCAATAAGAGACCCAAAAGACTAGGTGTTATAGCTACGCGTCATTTTGTGGTTTTCAGACGAATTTAGGTGATCATTGTCATTCTTCTGCTAATATTCTAATTTATTTGAGGTTAGTGCAGCATATCTTCTTCCTTTGATACTTCATCATCAAATCAATCTGCATCATCCTTCACAAAGTCCCTCTATTTAAATAATTTTAGAAGAAATTTTAAATCTGTTTTAGAATAAATTAATCCTTTTCTTCAAATTGCTATATCATTGCATATTGAAGCAAAATTCTGAACACGCGAACTAGATCAATATGCAGCAAAAAAAAAATGACAGAACTACTTCCGTAGTCGATGGTACACCATAGACAAAAGCCACCCCCACCCTATTTTATTGAAATTAATGTTGCAGCGATGATTAGTCGCTTTTCACCCCCAAATGTAAACTAAAATACGAATATAGGTAGTTTGTTCGCAAAGAAAACGCTGAAAATACGGAAAAAATGGATCATGTATTCATTCATGTTAATACACTATCAAAATATGGTACTTATGAAAAGTTTTGTAATTCTGATTTGTTAACTGAGTCTAATTTTTATTTTTTATTCTGTTTTCATGTATTGTTATTAAATTTTGTTAATTCTAATCTGTTAATTTGAGTTGTTTATTGATAAAAAATACTTATATCTGAAACCTGGGTATCAATCCCTTTTATATTGTTTATCTATGTTAATATAATAATAGTTTCTAAACGCATCAAACTCGGTACCCTCGCTCTTCGCCATTACAAGATAAACAGTCCTAAACGCATATGCATGCATTCATGATGGGGCTTAAAATGATGGTTAATCCTACCATGAATCACAATGTCTTATTACAATAATATTTATAATCTCTTATGTGAACGGGCGAACAGATCTGCCAACACCCACAAAAAAATAAAACACCAAAATAATCAAAAGTGCACTTTATCTCAATGCACTTAGATTTATATTCGTATGTCTAAATCTGAAACAGAGACTAAGCCCGATGCATCTGTTTTGTATAAAAAAATAAATACACATTTTTAACAAAATGTGCAAAAAAATGTTTTTTAATATTTCTTTTTTGAACGTGTCTTTTTGTTCCTATGCTCCTCTAGATGTTTTTGAATCTTAAGTTTCTATAAAAACTGATGTTTTTAATTCTTTAATCTTCATCTTTTGATTCTGTAATGTTGCTAGCCCATATTTGTAATTTTATTTACGTTTTGTTGAAAGGAGACCTTTGAATAACAGACGGAGTTAATATTGTGAATTGTAACGTTGTGTACATTTTACGAATGGTATAACTGTAGTATCTGCTTGTAGCAGAGAAACAGGTTAATAACTCAATTAAATAACATCACAGGCTCACTATACCACCAAGCCCAATTCCAGGGCACGCTTCTACCTTCCAACTTCCCGCCATCACGCTGACTGACAGTTGACATAAGTGACAGCTGACAACTTATGGTCGTGAGACAGTGTTTACATATCTAATAAATAACAACACTATTATTTATATTTTTGACAACACGGTTGGCGCAGTGGCTGAGCGATCGACTGCGCTGCGTGTCAACAATTATTTATATGGCCTACAGATAGTTCTTCCGGGTCTGGCTGTTTCTGTATGTGAGTTTAAATTTTTGTAAACGAACCCGTGATACAGGAGAAATTCCTAGTGTGGGGGATACGTTAAAAAAAAAAGAAAAGCAACATAAATAGATACGCTGCGGTAACGTAATTTATATTATTAACCTGATTAGCATGATCTCCTGAGTTTGCAGGGTCGGGCAAAGTCCTGTACTGGTTTGGGGCCCATCAGGATTTTCTTAGTAGCAACCTAGGAGTCTGGACCTCCGGATTCGAGCCCGGTTCATGGCAAGGGCCGTAGGTACAATGGAATGTTTATTTTCTGGAGTGAGGTACAACTCTGTCTAATTCTTTGGGGATTATAGCTTGATTATAAGTTGTAAATAGCACCTATAATATTTTCTTAACATACCTTCCGTAGCTGCTTTTAAACTCAAGACAAAAACACTAGCTGCAACTAATTCCGTCCATTTCTAATAAAATAATCATCAATGGAAATTCCCTTCCTCCCTATTCATGCACAAATATGAAATTCCCGATATTTCACAACGTAATAACACATCTTTAAACAACTAAGTACCATTAATCAGCACTGTATGGTTGAACCCTCTGAATATTTCAATTTTCTAGTAGCGCCGATCAAGCACTGCACTTATAACCCTGTAATTTCTTAGTCGTCAATTTACCGCTGAATTTACCCCGCCGCAAATGATACACTACGGCTACTGAACTCGTAATTATTTTTAATCTATTTCAATGTAAAATGTAGTCTATGGTAGCGGAAAATTCTATTTTGACGGCCATATTCGTTCGGTTATGGCGCGAGAATTGTAACCGCCATTTTTGATTTTCGTCGTGATATGTTCTTTGTTTGTATAAGAATCGAATTTTTTGTTTTGTCCTTTTCATAATTTGCGTATTACGTTGGTACTTAAGGTTTTAAAACATAATGGCTATGTATTATGACGTGCATTTATCATTACATTGCACGACGTGACTTAATGACATGCAGTCGGAAAATAATGCTTAAATTCAAAGAAGATTCTTGGTATTTTGTGTTTAATCGAGAATCATAATATAAAATGCGAGCTGGACAGCCATTCATTGACGGGCCCCTTCATTGGAACCTGTCTCTAACACCATTTGCTACCAAACTTTTACATTACATATTTCGAGTAATTTTCACGACAAGAAAAGCGCATCTAACCCTCTCCCTGCTCGCGGTACGTGGAACAAAGAAAACACAAAGGGTTGATACGTCACGCAGCGCGAAACCAACATTATTTGTAGCAGATCAATCAAGATTATGTCCAGTAATGCGTCTAACCCTTCGGTCTGTGAGACCCCGGGGGCCACGTGATTGTTTCATCAATGTGTCGATGATTAGGGGTTAAAACGGTAATGCTCTTGATATTAGTTTCTTCCTTTCTAATTTGTTCAGAGAGAGCCAAATAGGGGTTATTGTATCAGTAGTGAAAGTGCAGTTTTAGTAAAAATCCCCAGTTACACCAAAATCTTAAAGTTTTATTATGAGTAGACGTTTAAAGATGATTTCGCATTGTATATCTGTTATTACTGCAGCGAGTGTTGTTATAATTAACATTTAATAGTCCAGGCATTTATTTAAACATAAAACGTACACTCGCAATAAATTTGTTATTAAACAGATACAATATGTTCAGCACAAAGTCCTATAAAATATTAAGAGATCGTTTTTAATCGTAAACATGTGTTTCGTCGCAATAAGAGTAAGGAAATGTATTGTATTACTAGCTTTTGCCCGCGGCTTCACTCGCATTAAATTCGGGTAACACAGTTCCCTTTTTCTGATTTGCAGGTACCTGCTACCTGTAGTTTTTGCCCTTGCGATTTATTTATTGTAATAGCAATGCTAAGTTTTCTCTTATCTTTCGTAATTCTCTCTCATTTCTCACTTTCTAAAAAATTGGCCTATGTCCGTCTCCAGGGTCCCAACTATCTAAAATTCATCAAAATCGGTTAAGCCATTAAGGCGTGAAGACGTAACAAACAAACTCACTTTCGCTTTTATAATATTAGTAAGGATTGCTAAAAAAGTTTTGTAGGATATAATTCCGGGCTGTTTGCATCGATTTCCTGTCCCCTTTAAAAAGTTAAACTTGAAAAATTACATTAACGAAAGCCAAACAGCGTACCCGCAGATAAGTTATTAAACACTGCACCATTACACTTTAATTTTAGCCTGCTGTGATTTAGGAGGGGTTGATTAAAAAAAGAGGCAAACCAAGGGTGCGTATGCTTACGTATTCATAATGGCGTGCGTACTAAACGCGTTTATTTTAGTACAAACACGCGTACCGTCGCATTTGAGGGTTGAACTATTATTTTCATTATATTCCAATGCGTATTGTTTAAAAATATTGCCTTTTTTTTCGTATTTATTTGTTTTTTTAAAACGGCGTTGGAGTGCACTTCAGAGGAAACCATGTTTCCGATTTTGTTTGTTGGTTTTTGTGTTTATTTATACAACAGTGAGGTCATGAAGAATCTGAAGGGTTATAAATTCAAAGCTTTTTTTTTTGTTATCTCAAGCGCTTGAGCACGTAAATAATGGCGTTAGTCATACGTAAATAGGTTGTGAGTGGCCATCTCGGAAACTGCTGAGCATGTTTTGATGATTCAATTGAGTGAAGCTTTATTGTGGTGTTGGTTGAAGATGAAAGGGATTTGAGATTAGTGTTAATTAGCCAATTATGTGAAGAATTGGCGTAAAAAGCTTATTAACTTTAAACAATCTTTTTATCAAACTTTTCATAGATAGACACAGCTACATAATAACTGCCGCTCGGGTCGATCTTGACGTCGATGATCAACTATGTTGGTCCGCGAATAAGTGACCACCCATTAAATAACCGAGTTTCTTTCATTGTTTGTGCCTCGAGAGCACGTTAACCATTGATCCTGGCTGTCATTTGTAGATCTTTGCTTAGCCTATTACTATCTACCGGAGAATCTACAAAATCCAGAGTCTTTGGCTGCTACTGTAAAATTCCATACAAAAAAACATTTTTTTTGTGTCTTAAAATGCGAATCGAACCTAGGACTTCATGGTCAGCAGTCACACTCTCGGCCACTAGACAAACAAGACAGTCAATGATGATGAAATGATCCCAATAAAGACCAAGTGAAAAATTGAAGACTATTTTCTAACAACCAGATAAACAAAATATAAAACGATTAACACAAATTTACGACTAGTGTTACAGAACGAGTGAGACACCATTTAACCGACTGCTCCGAAGTGGGTAATTACCGACCACCTTTATTGCTACCCACTAATTCCACACCAACCCTCTGATCGCGTTAATGGTCGAAAAACTGACCTTCCGGGTCCAAACGACCCTCTTGGGGCCTGTTAAGTAACTAACTCTAGTGTATGATGTCTCTGTATGAGAACACGTGATTCGCACAGTGGGCTGAATCAACACAAGCGTGAAAAAAATACTACGCAACGCTTAATTGTCATTATAAATTAAATTGACCACGGAATTCCACAAACAAAAATACTGTCGCAGACTAAGCACTGTGTCAAATTAATTTTTTTGCAGACAAAAAATAAATTACTCAAATTGCCGCAATAAAATTTCACAGTGCTTAGTGTAATGTCTCAATTGGTTCAAAACAAAACACTGAGAAAAAATTAAATAAGTACCATTTTGAACGTCCAAAAATTATATGTTACTGATAACTGTCAAAACGAGGACACGCCCTCTGACGAACGGTCCGTGAATTAATAAATCAAGCTTCCCGCTCCGTAGTGACAAAACTCACATCAGAAATTACAGGTCACAAATCGTCACACACCACGACCATAAATCAACTTGAATTCTTTGTGCGAGAAAAAAAGAAACTAAGCAAATACCCCCGGTTCGGTCGCGTCTACCTGCCCCGTATCTTTTGAATACTTTTCTTGTATTAAAATAAAAATTTTGAACGCACGGATTTCGGGACAAAAAACGCACGAAAAACGCTCGACTATCTCTCTATCCTTGTTTCTCTTTGAGCGTTGTCCTTTTCTAATAGGGATGACGCTCCGCAGGCAACGAGAAGCGTCATTTAGAAATTTTAGAGCAACAGTTTTATTTGTGAACGTTGTCGTGCAAAATACACTGCGACTGACCTTTCCATACAGAACTTCGGCTGTGAGGCCACTGGCACACAAACTTTTTGACAACACAAAAACAAACCGTAAAACATTTATAAATTCCAGTTAGTTATGAATAATTTCTAGATGATTTACATATATTTTATGGAAAGAAACACTACGCAAACAAAAGGTCGGACCCGAGTCTAAGTTCTTTTAATTCCAACACAGAGCTCTAACAAAAGTTAAACAACCAAACCTCATTTTATAGAGCTAAGTTTATGACCACAATATTCGGTAGGAGCCATTTTGTTAAGAATATTTATGGCATTTTTTGTGCTCGCCATGGAGAAATGACTGACATTTGACGTTTACAAGTATACCATAAAGACATTTGTTCATTACGTCCGTTTATGGGCGGTAGTAAAGCGGACCAAATAAATATATTCGCACGTCATGTGTCAAAACAGGTGATTAAATGTGGAGCGGTCGCGGTCGCCAAAACAATCGCGGCTTCACGCGCGGTCGGTCGGCGACGCGGGGACGCGCGCGTCCTCTCCCGCTTGATGCGACGTACGGCCGAGATACGAGAAGCGCGCACTATAAATAAAAATTTCGTAACAGGAACGCGTATTAATACACTATAATTTTAAAATTCGAACTACTTCAGTAGCGAGGTCGGCCGAACGACCGTTTTTTAAGTCAAAAAATTCGAAAAAAAAAATCACCTGCCGACCGCCGGCCGTACAAGAATGTTATTAAATAGGAGGCGACTTAACTAAATTACAAAACTCGACCTCTGAGCATTATAGAATAACTTAACATTAAAGCCGGAATATGGTACGCGCGATTCTATATCGTACGTTTAACTTTGACAAGCGTCAAAATGGCTCGAAACCTCTTGATTTATTAAAAAGCCCATCGAGATCGATCGCCGGGCATCTTAGGTAGCGTCTCGGTGCTTTATTTTATCTTATAAATAGATTTTTTATTACAAATTACAGGGTACCACGTTTGGTAGCGATTTTGGTGCCGCAGTTATTCTGTTACTTATCGCAGTAAGTGCTTCAGGTTCATCAATTTACAATGTGCTTTAATTTGTGTCAAATAGGGTTTAATATTCATTGGGACATGTGAACGTCTCGATTACGAATTTAATGATGAGTTCCGTAGTTTTTTGGAGAGGCCAGGTAGCGGGCAATCGGTGCTTAAAATCAGTGTTACTCGGACACTGCTCGATTCCAGTTTTCAGTGGAAAAAAATGTTTAATCGATTAACTTGAGTGTTGTTCCGAGGTGGCTACATGCGCATGAGATCCTGCTCCTTTTGAGGACAAAAGACTGCACGAAAGCATTTATTCAATTAAACAAACAATACATTTCGACTGAAAGTGCACAAAGAGAGGCAACAATGAGCCTCAGGTAAACGCCATGAATAGAGAAAACGACAATTGTCGTATCACAAAGATATTTGGGACGAGTCAAAAGTTATTTTGTCCACGGCCTGTTTATTTTTACGGGACAAACAGATATAAAACGCTTTTGTCACATTTTTTGCGAGTTAAATCGATAGAATACAGTTGGATGCATCGATTAAAATAAAAAACATGGACGCAATAACTCGATGCGAAGGGAATTTTTGCTTCGTATCGACACCTAACAATCCATGATGTTTTTTGTCCCGATGTCAGTTGTAATGGAGGCATTAAGCGTTCCGATGCGAACGGGTTAAATTTTTGTTGCATTCATTATTATATCCACGCTATTCACTTTTCAAAGATGAGCAGAACTGTAAGCACTCTAAAATAAATTGTTTTCTTTGGCAGATTCATTAGGGTATAAAATGCGACAAGAACATAATGCTAAGTTGTTACACAAAAACTACCATAAGTACGAAAGCTACAATTACGTCTATGAAGACAGTCTTCATCAATATTTTGAATCAGGGGAACATACAATTGAAGCATTAGAAAAACCTAAGAATACCCATCATAAATTCATGCAAAACACCACCACTCCCAACACTAAAGATACCGACTATAGCTTCAAAAACACCCATTAAACTCATCCTCTATACACCAAAAATTGTTGTTCCAAAGCTTGAGTATCAGCCGATCGTCTTATTAGCATTTAATTTGTGTCCAAAGGGGCTTTGGTCTTGCTTCATGGGTCGGTGCCCCCCTAAATGAGACACTTCCTTGCCTCAGGGAGGGGGAGGGGCTATATTTACGTTTGTTATATTCCTCGATCGTACCTTCGCTATTGGTCGAATTTTGGTAACTTTGGTCTATCATTATTGTGATACGAATCGACACGATTACTTGTATAATGACATGTTTGTATGTAAAAGGCGCGCTATGCTTGTGTGTGTACCGATGGTGCCTTAGTTGAAATAATGACTAAACTGGACTAAGATGGTGAAAGAAGGAAATGGGAATTTGAAAGCAATCTGTACCGGTAGACGGAGTACAATGAAATTGGTCCAGTTAATTGCGGTTTATCTCATTTTCTTTTAACAGATAATAAAGTAAAAGCTGCTAATTTTGTAGAAGAGGATTATTTAAATTATACAACGAGCAAGGAAACAATGGATTACAATGACACTTATTAACTGTTGTAATGACGTGGATAGAAACGTAATGAAGACTGGAATGAAAGAAAGAGAGATATATAAATGGAGTAGAAGATACGCAGAAGAATCAAACATAAGAAGCGTATAGAATGAAGGATGATGATAAAATATTACTTAAGACTCAAAATTAATCAAACACAGTCCAAGGATTTAAAGTGCTAAAACTAATCAAAATTAAAGATTCAACCCAAACAATTATAGTTAATACTCGAAATAGACTAAGCAATAAAATTATACAGCGTTACTCTACAGTACCCATTAAAATAAAATACAAGGTGTGAATATTTCTAAGGCATAAAACGTATGATTCATTCCTAGATCAGTGACCCACAGATTAGGAATCAGCAAGCCCACGCTTATTAGAGTATATCTATCACTTTTTTTGTAACTTTGAAAGAGGTTAAATTACAATAATGTTGTGGTCAGTATTATACTGTATATCCTTATTTGTTCAACGTTCCAAGAAATGTAGTTTTGAAGGATTTTTAACTAGAATAATTTATTACAAGCCTATTGTTGAGATGACGTTTAATAACTGCGTTCTAAAAGCTGCTAAGAAGGTTTTTTTTTTATAAATAAGTGGTCTTGTGAAGGAACATTTTTGTCCACAACAAAATAGACCTAGCCCACTGTGCACTAACACATCCGCAGTTGAACTAGAGGCAAATAACAATTTGTTGTGTCCAATAATGACACAAGGCGGAATGATAACCATTATGTCGTGGGCGGGATCGAAGCCGCTACCCAGTGCACGGCGGTCATTACCAGCCGCTATGATTTGTTGCCATCTACGGCTCAAGGTGGGTTGGCATTAGATGTATTAAAACTTTTTATGTGTGGCTCTTGGTTTTTAAACTAAACTTATAATTTAAGGACAGTATTCATTAACATATATAGTTAATCGTTTCTGAAAATACTGGTATGTAGCTGCTTTCAAATATACTGGTAACCAACCTCATGTATCGAGAAAAGGCTAGGCAGATGATGCCAGAAATAGACAATGTGGTGTTGTGTCGTGAGCTTGAGTATAAAACCACATCCATATTTAAAACTTTCCTCACGACATTTTCTCTCATAAAGTGGGGAAAGAAAATAATGGGTGCTTGGATAAACGGGGCTAAATTCCCAGAGAGTGCTTGGCTTAACTAGGCATGGTCATTTCTTTGAAACTTTACAAAGCTAGATATATGTACTTAAAGCTAATTGAAATCCCTCAGAAAGAAATATTATTCCGGAGGGTTTACATAAATTAAAATAGAAACATCTAATCACACAAAAAATCATAACATTTAGGACTGTTTCCATAACATATTATTAAGAATGCAACAAAAAATCTAACACAACAATTAAAAACGGAGTTCATATAATTATAGAAAAAAAAAAGAAAAAGTTTTATATTAGAGAAAAAAGGTTGATAATTAAAATCCAATCAAAATTGCATTGAAACCGTATCAATCATCCGTGGTCAAGTAAAATGTATAATTTTTATATGACATTTAAGTCCCATAATAATTGATCCCATACATTTTAATAGCCATACCTTAAAGATACTGCCATTTACCAGTGTAAATTATACCTTAATGTAAACGTGATAAAGTTTATTTTGACTACAGAAAAGCTAAATGGGTAACTGTCATTTTTATAATTTTTGCAAAACGTTGTATCGATCGGTGTTTTGTATCGAAATTTATGATCTTATAAATACGTTTCGCACTGTCTTGTTTAACTGGGGTCAGCAGAACTTGTAGATGTTTGGTATAATAAATATAAAGTAGGTACAATAGCTTTTAATTATTTTACAATTGACCCAAGGTTTTTTTTCATTAAAATTCATCGCATTTTTATTGGTCTTTCCAGCTCAATTAACTCATAATTAGATGATAATTTATAAATAATTATAATTAATGATGGAAAGCAATAAATTTAACATTTTTGTCCAATAATTTCACTAAATTGTGCACTGGGTATCTTTTAATCACAGATACAAATTATTGCACCTGCTGTCACTTGTCTACAAATAAAGCAGATTATAAATATTCATATTTAATTTAAAAATATATTTTTTACTGTCAAAAACGCAGTGTTAACAACCGCACAGAATAAAAAGAAAAGAAAAAATAACACTGGTCGTTTACCATGTGAAATTGCTAACAATGCTTGAATTTGTATGATGTAAACTTGTATGTAATAAAGTTCTGTTTTTATGTTCTTGAAAAGTTCAATATTAAAATAAATTGCGTTAAAGGTGGATTTATTGTGGTCAAATAATTTAGTGGAAGATTATCATCATTCTCTTACCGTTTACCTAACTTATTTAAGGTCGGCGCATGTTTTTTTCTTTCATACTTACTCTCTATTAATCGTTACCTCAGCCATCAACTCCTTCCTAGTCATATCATCTTTCATTATTCTATTCATCTTGTTTTTGATCTTCCTCTGCTCTTATAACCCTACACGTTAATTCTCAAAAGGAGGATGACCGAAACTCCATAAACTTTTCTGCATTCCTTAAAATTGTGTTTTAAAAAAATAAAACGTAAATGTTTTTTCCACTAGATAACAATTAAAAAGAACACAGCTCATAAAATTAAAAACAAATTAATTAACACGAATTTCACTTTATCTCAATCCAATACCAGAGGATACATTTTATTATCATTGAATGATTCAAAATAAATTAATTTTCCACAATAATTGGCTATCAAATCCTAAACCAATTTGAAAGATATAAAAATAATTTGCATAAAAGTTTGTAGCTTTTTTTTGTTCTGGTATCAAATGTAGTTATTAAATTACAGTAATTGTTGCACCTTTTAAAATCTTACATAAATCAATAAATGACAGCCCACTGCTGGATATAGACTCTTCTCCCTATATATCTCCTTCTTCTTCATCTTCATTTATTTTATCTGTATATTTTTAGGTATTCAGTTTCCTTCTGAGTTTCTTCAAAAAGTTTTTAATCGCAATCGTCCGGTTCTCTCTTTTTTCGACTGTTGTATTTTTTCTATATTTCTATGCAAGGAGAAAACATTGCAGATTTAGTTTTCTAGAAAGCTCTCTAAAAGAAATAGATGAAGCCTTCTTTAAATGTATTTCTTCTTTTTTTTCATATCTTTACCATCTATTTCTCCCATGATTTCTTCAAAGCCAAAAATACATAATATGAAATAATGAATCATTACCACAAATACTTCAGATGCTAAATTAAAGGTAGTAATAGACTAGCTTTCTTTTCAATGTGACTTGAACATAAGTGACGAAACTGCGTATGATTGGTAGACCTCTATCTTACCCTCGAAGGTAAAAGGCGAATGAAAGATAGAGTTGAAGGTTGTCAATAATTATCTATTATAGCAATTTTACTTCCAGCACTAACAGCGTCATTTAGAATTAGCCTTTCGAATTCTCACCATGAAATTTATGTCCAGTCATTACCTCTAGCAATAATATCCTCAATTTTAGCGCCTTTCGCATTATTAGTGGAATCATTAAATTCTACAATAGAATTTGTTTGTATTGTGTTCATATGTCAATTGGTATTTAAATCCTAATTGGATTTGAAATAGGCATGCACAATCATCCGTTGTGCCTACACTATTTTGTTGTTAAAGTTTATTTGTTCATAAAATATGTTTTAAGCTGCATTGTCTTAATCTTTTAATAGGCTATAAGTCTTGTGATGGCGATTTTGCAATAGGGGTTAAGGTGTCTAGATTTTGTAGTATGTTCATTGTCGTTTTCAGATTAGTTTTTATTCTCCTTTGCTTCATTCGTTTTAACTTACACTTTTGCTATTTTATCTTTGTATTATTTTCAAACTGTATCATTGACTTTATTTTGATTCACATGGTTAAACTCATTCTAAAATTCTTCATAATTATAAACATCTAACTAAAAGTATTGACCGTTATTCATTGGGCTTGAAACAGAGGTTTCTCAAACAGTGCTCTTAAACAAAACAAGATACACAACGAATAATGAGATTAGTAACTTTAATTACAAAATATAAGTCGGAAGCAAATTAGTATAGTTTTGGAAATGTTATGTCATGTAAGTTTAATTAGTACATAATCATACTATAATTATTATTGTTGGCAACTAACATATATACTGTGTTGCTAGATGTAAAAAATCGGGCCGCTTCGGTGTGCATGATAGTATCGCATTTCCGGGCAACACGGGGTTTAAATGTCGAAAAAAAGCGTTTCTTAAGTATGGGCCACAGATTATGTAAGAGATTGGACAGATTATTTGACTACGACCAAAACCATGGCTGATAAGAGAGGCATTAACAAAAATGTGGGAAAAATAGGGTATTAAAGTAACTAAGTAGTTTTTTATGCAAATGGATTTAGGAATAAGTAGAATTAAGATCAAGGTCTTGGAATATCTTGCAAGACAATGCTACTTTTTTTAAAGGCCCATCACGTAACGTATCTGCTTAAAGTTTATTGAGAACTGAACATAAAAGTCCTACTATTTACGTATCAGTTGATCAGCACACTTCCAACAATACCTACACTGAAAGCCCTATCTTCTACAAAGTCTAAACCTATCCAGTTATTATAATTTATAGTCAGTAAATTGTCGAGTCTATATTTTTAATCTGTGTGTGCGCGGGCGCACCGAAGCGAGCGAGCATTTTATTAGCCACGTACAAGCATTACGACCTGACTGCGCCCGCCATTAATCCACTGCCCGACAACCTTACTTTACATTCATAATGATTGTGAAAAATATCTAATAAATGTCTCTCTCTTCCACAGATACGCCAAGAGAAACCTTACTACATAGCGGACCCAGAGGTCGATTCATTAGTGAGTATTGTCCGCATTTATTACTCATACTAACTAGAAAACAAATAAAACGTGGGATAACTTTAATACCCTATAAACTAGGGAACATTTCAGCTTAATTTACGATTTGATTAACTAAAGAGCTGTCCAAAATTAACCACAGGTATACGAGAAATATTTCTCGGAACAACAAAATAGGGAAATAAGATGAAAAAAAAAACGATATTATATTGTCACTCATAAAAAGCTGAATCGCACCGTGTGCCTCCCGCGGCTAGCAGGGGACAAAAAGTGAAATAATAAAAGTAAGATGGCGGCCACCCACGGCCGCGGTTCGACACGGATACTTAACCGATTTTTAACAAATAAAATCTAAGGCATTACGAATCGCGCCGGTCGGAGGCGACGTTCATGTTATTTGACTTTGTTACTGAAAATTCTCTTTATCAACTATTGCCGTTACGCACGTACGTACCTTGGCTATTCGATTGATTTGTTTGCTTAATGCATCGTGATTCATAAATTTAGAGAAATTAAAGCTTGTTGAAACGAAACAGTAGCATAAGGTTATAAACTAAACTGTCAGTTCTACCTTGATAAGCGTCATTCATCCACACGGAGGAGTTTTTAACCAGGTTTTAGATAAGATGGATACACAGTCAAACATGCGGCGACATCCGGGCGAAGAGCAAACTCGACTCAACGAATAGGTGAATTATCATGTTGTGTTTTTGTCCTGAAAGTGACATGTGGTGCCACTGGCTGACGCATCTGTTTGTCTAGTTGCACAGTCAATTTCTTAGGGGCCAGTTGAATTTTACGTAAGAAATAAAACTAATTTTCCGCTATTTAGTTACAAATCTTGCTGTTAGGTCGATAACCTGTCAATTCAGCGCCATTTCAAGTAGGTATCAGTTCAAAACTAAAATGAATTCTCTATAGACGAGTTTTTAGCTCGTTTACCGCAAAAGAAGCAATGGGGCATAACATACCTATACAAAACACAGGCATCAAAAGCTGTTGAGTTGTACTACGTAATTAGTATAAGCAAGAACTGCTTAAGTATCTCAAAGTATATTTTTTCTATAAAAAATTGCGGTCGGCCCTCTGTGCAAAGCCACAAAGCGTACTTAACAAAATAATTTCAATACTGTATTATTTACTTTTTGAAATAATTGAAATGGAGTAATTATTTTTAATGATAATTAAAATGGCCGCTTTGTCGATGGTTCTTGAGAACCACATGACACGTCTGAGTCTATATTAAAGGTAGGTATTTAAAAAGGTTCTGATAAATATAAAGTCTGCGTGTCTGAAATTTTTATTTTTATTTGCAATCTATGAGTAAAATCAATTTACACGTAAATAAAAAAATTAAGACTATGAAAATCAAGTTTGAACGCTTTGGAGTCAATATATACATACCTATAAATGGTATAATATAACTGGTAATATCTTTCTTCTGAAAACCTAATCAAAATAATTCAGAAACAATCAAGACAATCTCGTTGAGAAATCATGACCAACCTCACCTACAGAGACCTTTCCCAAATACATACACGGAAACTTACGCTTTTCCGCCAAAATTAAATGTTAAATAAAAATTAAATCAGCAAAAACTGCGAAAAACCAGGCAAAACCAACTCCCGATCTTATACTACAAGTTCCGCTAAAGACATTCACCCAACGACAGCCTCAGGTGATTCCTTTTATCCCCAACTGTCGTTAATACAATGCGGAGTGCACTATCAAGTGTAATTGGGGCCCCTACAGTCTGTCGCCCGCGCCATGTCGCGAATTTTAAGTGTTTGCGAAGATCTGGGCCAAGGGTAGACAAGTAATGGTGGTACTGAGGTTTCTGCTTTGATTGCAGTGTTAAAACTGTAAAGGATTTGTTTTAAAAGCGTTTTTAAAAGAAATACCTACCCTTATAAGTACAGCTATTATTTTAAAACGAATGAAACTGAACGCTACCAAAAAACACTGGCCACAAGATTTGGTAAAAGTTCGTATTTCAAAAAAAAAAAAGAACAAAACTCAAACATTTGAAAAAAGAACACGTGGACCGTACGTTTGTTAGTCTAGTGATGTACACACCATATCGAAACAAAGTACCTAAAGTTGAGTAAAAACTAAAGTTGACTAAAACCAACAGAGAATCAACTGTTTTATTGACCCATTTGGTTGAGAGGCGATTGGTTACGACCTGTGGAGGTTGTTTGCCCACGTCACATCTGTGTTTGGTCTGTCACAGCCTTTTGAGGCTTTAAGCTTCCTCAAACATAGTTGAACTGCAGTAGCGTGTGAGTAAATATAACCGAATAGTTTTGTGTTTTACGAGTCATTAGTAAACGATATCGTGTTAACACGTTATGGCATTTGTCCCTTGAATATTTATTTATTTAAACGTTGCCTTAGACTATTTTTTATGATTATTGTTTATAAATAATAAAGGAAAAAACGAGGTTAATGACGCAATTTCTTTTAATTAATTAAGTTGTAATTTATGTTTTTGTCAATAAAAACGTTCTGAGGTTCTTAAAATTGTGGTGTTATAGCCGTTATTAGGTACCTAACAGTATATTTAACAATTAAAGTGTATAATATTTAGCAATAAAAAATAAAAAGTGAAGGTGTGAATACACTTTAGCGGTACTTAAAGTTGTGTTTAGTGTTGTGTAAGTACTAAATTAACAAAATTTTATCGACATAAACACTATTTCATTTTCAGTACCACGCTTTCTTAACCAATGAATTTTAGAACCCAAAATCAGATGCTTCATAACCAAAATTCGGTTTCCAAGGGATTACATTGGGACACTCATAGTCCCCTTTCCAAATAAACCCGTCTCGGTGGCAAGAGTGAAACAAGTCAAACACATTTTTATCTGTTGGTGTCGCCTGTGTCAACGAAACGTCTGAATAAACAGACAGGGGTGGCGCTGTGGCGCTTTCGACTGTTTAATTGATATTGCAGAGACACGAGCGTCACAGATGTTGGTGGTACTTGTGGGACTGTGGGTTTATAGTCAACTGCGTAGTTTTTGGGTTGACAGAAAGTATAAGGCTGTGGTTTAGTCGATAGGCATCGTAATGTTTTTATTTTGTGACTTTTAGATTTAGTGTGAATACCCTTTTCTGTTACGTGGTCATAAACAACCTTGCCAAAATGTTAGTGTATAGCTTTCTGTGATTACTGACGCAATGTTATGTAGTCTCAATTACTTCTCATAGTTATGAAATATTTATATTACGATTAATATAATGATTTAATCATTAACATTACATAGAGAAACTCTTTTCCTACAATTACCAATGTTCCACACGTTACTGTTGCCGGAAACACCAATTTCATACATAATTATATCTAATAACCACCAAATTACTTATTTCGAAGCTTAAAACAGAAAACGTACAAAATGTAAATTCGAGACTGTAAAATCATCAATCAAAAGGAAAATAAGCCAAGATCGCTTTTAGAATTCAGCTCGCGTCCTCAAGTGGCAATCAGAAACAAATCAAGACGCTATTAAAACGGCATTAACTGCCTTTTTTAGATAGATATCGATTTGAAAAAAGTTGCCGATTAGATCTTCAAATACTATCAAACAATGGGTGATAGGATCTTTGTACGAAGGCATTTGAATTGCGCTGCGTGAACATATTGTTTGTTATGTTAATTCAAAGGTATGTGTGGTTTTCGAACTCTTGAAATTGTTTTTGGGAATCAGGAGATGACGCAATGAAACTTACATCATCATCTGCATAGTCTTTTCCCAACTATCTTGGGGTGAGCTTTCAGTCTTCCTGGATTCAGCTGAATACCAGTATTTTACACGAAGCGACTGCCTATCTGACTTTCACTATTCAATTTTTAACCTGGTAATAATGAGAGTTAGATGTGCATAAAAAAGTTTTGATCTTCGATGAAGTCTTTTAAAAGTTTGTTGCATAAATACACGAATAAAAACATTCGATGAAAACTATCGATAACACGATAAGTTAACAAGATGAACATGTCACATCACTACGCGCAGCAGGGACTCGCTGTACATTGTCCGTCCATTGTTGCTCAGTTCGTATTGTGAGATGGCCGATGGACAGACTATTGACTATATGGCTCACGTTTCTGACAAAAAGGGCAGGTACAGTCCGAAATATTCATGGTAAACTTTATAGCCAAAACACTCAGACAAATCTGTAGTCAGAAAATGATCACTTTTAAGAATACAACCATTTTGACAGATTAGTACAAAAAAATTATAAGTGGTCATCGTTTTAAGGAGCATCATTCCAATTTCCAAGGACTAAAAGTCATTCTTAAGCAGATGACATCATTAATTAGGACAAAAACTACAGAAACATGTGACATTCAATGTTGAGAGTACTATTTTGTAATTATTAATAGTAATATAATAATAATAAACACTCCCACGACAGCTCTACAAAATAGAACGAATAATATTAATTCCATGTGATTAATTTGATGTTTTTCTTTACAGATGGTGCAAGCGATACAAGTTCTACGGTTTCATCTATTAGAATTAGAAAAAGTAAGTATATCTACCTACTATCTTGTTGGAATACATTTGGAATCGAAACTGTGAACCGGTTTAAAAAAAAAATAACACCTTTCGATTATCTTTGGGCACGATTTTAAATCCAGATATCGTATCGATCTCGGGGCACGCAACGACTGCACGCACTGGCCGTTCGATGTTTAAATTAATCAAATTCACGTTTCAAATGTGTTCGTAATTAAGAATTCACGCGAGAATATGAAGATAATATGTAAGAAGTTACTAACTAAACGTATTGTTTGATAGTTTAACATTTTGAAGTCACATTGAAACTACATAACGATCCTTGACATTTGATACAAGGCTTCAAGAACAGGCTAAGGGCATAGGTCACACTGCCATGATGCCTTCTCGTTAAATAATGAATTGTTTGCGACCTAAAAATAGGACATGCTATACTAAAGGCAGGTCCACACTTAGTAAAATGCAAAGTCATTATTTAAGATATAAGGCCGTGTCCAGACCTAATTTGGAGAGAGCGAAACTAAATGTCGCGTTGTGCGCGAGGTGTCGGCTCGCGAGTGAATGGGATCGGCGTTCGCATTTCGAATGTTGTTTGTTTTTCCCTTATCTCCCATTTGGGCGCGTTCCGTTCCAACCGGTTCGGCTTCTTGCGTGTGTCGCATCGCCAATTCTCGCCATTATACTCTCCAATGTAACGGTAACGCGACGGGACGCGGGCTTTTTGCTATTCGCAATCAGATCGAACAATTTGCGCTCGCTCACATTAATTAGGAGCATAAAATTCAAATCTCCGGTATGTTTTTACGAGGAGCGGTGTCGCCCGGCGAGGAATTAATTTAGCTTGTCAATATTATGGTCACGTTTCAACGAAACTAGTTTGACTAACGTCTATATCAAGACGAACGATCTCGAGAAACGAGATACCTTGAGCGGTCGCTCTCACAGCGGATTCCATAAAATATCGGGCGCCGCGCGTCTAAGTCTCCGTGTGTTTGGGGATACGTCCGACCGAACGTACGCACTAATACGAGCCGCTGTAACGAGATAACGTGTAATGCGATACCGCTGTACGGCTGTACGGAACTCGCTGCTGCCTGGCCGGCCGGAGGGCGAGATAAAGGCCGTTTTGGAAAAAAATAAAATAAAAAATAATGCCTTGTTCGAAATTCAAAATAGCGAGGGCCGCGCGGAGATTGAAGAAAATCGTTCAATTCAACGAGACGGATGATCGATTTTTAAATTCGGAATTGCGAGTTTGTTCTTTTTTTGTGAGAAACAACTAAAGTTGTTTTTTGAAAGTCACACGTTTTGATGGCGGTTCACCTGCAGGAAAATTTCCAGTTTATTTATCTGTGTTGGCAGAGGTGAAGAGTTCGCGGCACCCGGGGACCAGTTATCACAGCTGACCCGATTGCTCGCATAGAAAGTGGGCTTTGACACCGAAGCAATGAAAGTCGAGAACATAACTTAAGCGGAAGTCTGAGATGCAGACAGACACGTTTACCTGTCTCTGTGATCTAAAAAGCTATTTTTTCCGTCCGTTCATATCCCATACACGTCGGCTTCTATCTCGTCTTCGGTTTTTGTCGAATAAAATTTAAAAAAAGATGCCGTTAGCTCGATCCGTTTCCGCTTCACTACACACCGTTCACAGGTGATGTGGTTTTTTTGAGCTTTTATAATAATTAAAAATAAAAAACCTCCATCGGCCCAACTCGCGCACAATGAGATCTCGTTAAGTGCACTGTTTTTTACTCCCTTTTTACTATAATTGCTCGGTTTTTTACCTGTTTTTTGGTAAAAAGAACAAGTTTATAATAAAGATCTTTTGAATGCAGTCGAAAATTTTTTGACAGAACATCTATAGTCGGTAATGAGGTATAATGTTATTGCGTTAGACAAAAAATACACTTTTAACATTCTCGGACGCTATCTCCTTAACGAACTCTCCGAAATTATATTTACATTGAAAATATCGTATAACGTTTTTGATTTATGTTTTTAATATTTTAAATATGGCCGCCGGCGACATCGCTCGATGTTGAGTCCTTTTCGGTCGATCGGCTCTGCGATTGGTCGTCGTTACAGCGTTTTTTTAGTCGCACCGTCTGACTGTGCCCTAATTACGTTATGTGATGTAGCTCGGTAATGTCAGCCTTTTATTAGACTCGTTCTTTTTTCAAAATTTTCGAATATCGAAAACGGCCGATTACGGAGTCCGTTCGATGTTCATTCGTCCGAATCCGGATTGTGAACGAGTAATTTCAAAATTGGAACGTTTTATTTTTATTTGTGGTATTCGGTTGTTTTATTTGGAAATTCCTTTGCTCCGTAGAGAAACAGCTGTTAGTCATCTCATAACTAGTTGGGATACGTAGATATGTGTACCATAGAGGTTGGTATGTTGTCTTTAATTTAGAGAAGCTATAAACCCATTCTACCGTGGCCCTGTTTTTTTTTTACAAAAACCTTATCAATCGTCACTTAACCCCACAAACTTGACCACATCAAAACAGAGTCAAAAACCTTTTTTTTTTCATATTTCCTTTGCGTATCATAAAAACTCTTATCTGTAACGTGCTTAACTGATTTACGACGGGTCAAAATGTCAGATTTGTTGGTTTACAGGACTCGAACCCGGGACGTTTTACTGCCGACCCGTTTTTATAACCGTTATACTGCTGGATTACTATATGGGACCGTAGCGACTTGGTGTTTCGTGTACTGTTATATTTTCACACGTTTAATTGGTGAATTAATTAGTGGGTTCGATTCCAGTTTGATGTCAGTTCAAAAAGTGGCTTATTAATATTAACTTGTCTTTGAAAAGATATAGTTTGGCTTTTTGGAGTCTTAAATTAGGCTTTGATTGATGGCTTTTTGATAGACATCTTTATATAAATTCCAACCACTTGTGCGTCCATACATTTTAAAATCTACTTCAGTTTTTATAGCAAAATTTTGACCAAGCTCATAAAAAACGTTCTCTACAATGAAACTAAAACAAATGCTTGTCATTTTCACAATATTATTACAGACGCAAGTACATGTGTTTAGTCAAATAGATAGGTTATAAAATTCAGGAAAAAGCAGTCAAAACTTCTCATTTCAAAACAAACGTCCACTTACAAGAAGTATAAAATACATAAACAGCAAATAAAAATAAAAATGACATTATCAAAAATAAATTCGATAATGTGACATTTCGAGAGCGATGGCGGGCGCGCATTCAGCCTGTCAAACTCACAGATTAAATAAAAATAAAACCATAGATTATATAAAAAATGGCCGGTTTTATTTCAGATCGCGCCTACGTGATCTTAGAAGTAAGAAGTGCCCGGCTTTCGTGAATTGGGATGTTTTTGTAATTTTTGACCGACTTGGCAAATGATAATGTGGTTTTGAAAATGTTGTTTTGTATTATGTTATTGTAAGCATTTAATTTAATGTATAATATATGAATAGTGCTTTCATAAGTAAACTTTAAATAAATGGGTACCTTGAGAATTAATAAATATAAAATAATGAACGAATGGTATGATTCCTAGTTAACATTTTTTTTAGGCAATTTTGCAATAATATTTTTACATTATGCGAGTTGTAGCCAAACCCAAGTCAATTTAGTATTTAAAACTAAAACAATTAGGAGGAATATTCATCAATTATAATAATAAGACAACACTAAAAATTTCGTCCCTCACTCTGTTAAATTCATTATAGAAAAAAAAATACTAACTATCTATAATACTCTTTAACCCAGTACACACGTAACCCCACCCTCCCCAACCAGGCCGGTCGGTTGGCCCATTCGTCTGGCCGTGGCCCACTTCTGACTCCAGCCCACACTTCTGGCAGTCGCCGGGACATTTCAACATCTTACATGACACCTGCCTAAGAGCCTGACACATTTTCAATACTAAATCATATTGGCTAAGACTGAAAAGGCTTACTGGAATAAAATATAGGACAAACAAAGTCAGGTGAAAATGGCAACACTCATCAGAATAAGAATACTTTATTTACATCCATAAATTTTTTTTCTCACTTCAAAGTTAGAATTCCAAGTTTAAAAAAAATACAGAACGTTCTTGAAATTCCGTATACAAAATCCTTTCTTATTCCAAATGTCACGAGCCGTTATGTATCACCTTTCGTTCCAAATTTAAAAAGTATCGGTGAGACGTGTATCTTAATCCCGAGTTCCAAATTTAAAATTTCTGGAAAGAGTTTCATGAACGACAACCTAAGCTTACGTTATGTCACACCTAATTCAGACTTTTTTGGAAGGAACATAAAATTATGAACTGTCATTAATTCGATATCCTATTTATTATTACAAAGAGGTTTCGTTTTTAAGTTATTTATAGGAGACAAAGAAGCTCTGAAAATACTTATCTGATTACAAAAATAATTATTAACATTTTAATGTGCAGTCATTACTACACTATTGCCAAGTACTACAGAACAAAATATTATATTTTGCGGGCAAAGCGCGGTCCAGAAGCTAGTCTCTAATATAAACAAAGAAAGTAAAACAACCACGAAAGAGGCTAAAACACGCATTGTAAATAAAACATTTCTAACTATGAGTCACAAAATAGATGAAAATGTAAGAAACTGCGATAAAACTGATACAGCAGATGTTATAACGTAATTTAAAGATGTCTGCCATAGTTCGGCGTTGGAATGCATCTCATTAGCGGGGGTCAACGTGTTTCTAACATTATACATTTGTGTATCTTTAATAATATATCTTTTAGTAACGGCAAATGGCTGATATTGAATTGGCTGAAGAATCTGGGCAAAGGTTATTGAACAAAGAAAACATATATACATATTTCAAAGAGTAGAGATATTGCAAGTACAATTTTCGTGAAATACTGGGTGTTTCTAGAAAAGCTATACAAAGGGGAGGTGTTGCAAACAAAGACTGAAAAAGAAAAAAAGTTTTGGTAGAATTAGAAAAAAGAGCATTGAACTCAGAAGACGAAAGTTTTGAGAAGAATCTCAAAGAAGTGAATAGTTGAAAATCAAAGCCAAAAGTCATTTATTCAAATTAGGCTTATAATCAGCACTTTTTAAACGTGAACATTACAAGAGACATTCCCCAACACGCCCTTCTTTTAAAAGCTTACCATACTTCGTAAACACATAACAGTAGTATAATCTTCTTCTCCTGTAATAAAATTTATATTTGATTTTATTGCTTCATCATAATTATATTTGTTTCTATCACTATTAATTTCCTCTGTATCTCTATCATCTGTTTCTTCTTCAAATATAGTAACATCAGTTTCAACTTTTCCCAGATATTTTTAAATATTTGTATATCTTCCTTTTTTCATTTCTCGTCAGTTGTCAAGTAATTTAGAGAAACCTGTCGATTAGGAAATTAGTATCCCGAAACATAATTAACTGTCAACGGGGAGCACCGTATCCGTTTCCGTTGTAGCGTTCTATTTTCAAATTCTCTGACGTTTCTTACCCTGTGTCGATATAAAAAATGGATATTATAAATTATGTCGAAACTTTGCAAAGAAATAAAATATTATATTTGTTTATTTGATAAAATCTGCAGTTGCTATGGATTCTTTTCTAAAGCCTTCTATTTTCTTGATTATTTTAGTACTTTTTGTTTCTGATCATTTTATTACTTTGACCAACTTTCTCATTAATTTTTATTGTCTAATCTCTTTGTATTGTTTAATCTTTCTTCTCATTACTCCATCACTTTCTCTGCTATTATTTTCTATCAAATTTATGTTCTAATTCAACTGAATGGACAGCCTTTAATTCTATCATCAAAAGAGTTCCAAATTTACGATCCCCCGCATAATCGTACATCACTATGGTGATGACATCTTAATTACTCCAAAATTATACAATGATGAATAATTTAATATTATTATATCATGTTTTCGGTGACAGCCCCAGTATTTACATAGTATAGCGGTCACGCATGCGTTCTAAATAGGGTATAGAGAATTTAGGAGTAGAAGATTGTAAGTGACGATATTGGGGAACAACGGGTTAAATAGACCTGTTATTTTTATCGGAAAACCAAGCAAAAATCCACATACTAACAATTATTATTGGTAACACTTTAATAAGCCTTGCTCATCAAGTTTGCAGCTAAAAGACGAAATACATTTCCGTTTTCTAAAATCTAATACTATGAGCATTTCAAAAGCCAGCTTACACCTGCCGATATTTTATTACCGTACCGTGTAAACTATATCTAAAAGTTTCGTTACCCATTTTATTGCTCTATGTTAATTTCTAAGTTAATTATACCCATGAAAATTTATAAGGCTGGCGCACAAAATTAATATCTACCCTACAGGGTGCCTTTATAGGCAGAAATGGTAAAAAATCGTGTTTCCTTCGTTTTTACGATTCATTTTCGAGTTTTTTATACTCGTGTGACAGTTGGTCGATTCCAAATGTATTCCTTTTTGTATTGTTTTGTGTTTTTTTTTTTTAGCTTTGTATGCTGATATTAGTTTAAAGGTTAGCTTTAGGAGAGCGGAACGAGGGTGTAGTGTAGAAACTCATAAAATAGACTGTAACGGTTCTAACAATCTTTCGGGTTGATAGCTCTAGAATGATTTACTTTAGAGGTATATTTGTAATATGTTTTTCATTTATAACTTACTTATTTAATTATTTGATTGTGTTAATTTCAACTAAAGTTACATTCGAAGACACTTCAGCATACTCTAGGTACAAAATACTTTAGTCAGCATGTGCAGAAGACCAAGAAACCACATTTAGGTACGCCAACACCAGACCCCAAGTTTCAACCTCCATATACTCAAGAACCACTATAGCAGCGTCTAACCCTGAGCCTCCCCGCAGGTACACGAGCTGTGTGACAACTTCTGCCACCGCTACATCAGCTGCCTCAAGGGCAAGATGCCCATCGACCTGGTCATCGACGAGCGGGAGTCTGCCCGCCCGCCCGACACCAACGGCGAGCCGCGCTCCGCTCCCGACAGCAGCCACGACGGCGCCTCCACCCCCGATGTCGTGAGTACCCCCTACACCAAGTCCCATCTGATTCAGAGGCGTGATCCCCAGCTTGCACCCAACTCTACCACGAGCTACCTCGTGCACCCCTGCTCTTAGTTTGGCCATTGCAAAAACGAAGTATAAAAAGGGGGTGCTCGCAAAATAGTTTTAAATTCCCGCCTCCCTCGTTGTAATGCCGTGCTCGGCGACACTGTGCTGGCCACCAGTTCTTTCCGCTTCTCGATGGTGTCAGCCGCACAGTGTCCCCGAGTGGGGCACGCTCCCGGTCGCTCCGATACCCTCAGGCTCACGTCTGACGGTCAAGGAACGACCGCTAGTTTAAGTTCCTTTAGAACAAATCTTCGTTTTTGCAATTGGCCAACCTCTTAACACTGTACGATTCAATTAAAGTAATTAAAGCAAATAAATACAAATGAACGAAAATTTCCAAATTATTTTTCATATCAACGTTACAGTGAAGGGGTGAAATCGGGTGCGATTGAACACTATGAGAAATGATAAAAACGCCGTTTTGTATATTTTATTGATGTCGCGGAGTTCCGCACAGCACATGTTTCGATTTGTTTCTATTTAGTGTTACGCTGATTGGACATATGCGCCTGTGTCCATGTTACTATTATTTTGCACTGGAATTTATGTATACGATTGAAAAAAACATACGTATAACGTTGATTGTAATAAGTGTATACTAATAAATATCTTTTAAGTAAATAATACATTCAAGGTATGAGTTGGAGAGCCGTTGTTCTTGTCTTGAGGCAGTTAATACAATGCCATACAAAATATTAGCATCGCGTTTCGGAGCTTAGATTTTAAAACGTAATTAGATGTATTAAAAAACCTATTGGAAAACGAAGTATACGTAAAAATACAACTTTAACTTGCCTAAGTGAGATAATAAGGATTAATTAAGAGTTTTAAATTATTGTAATTGATTTAACGGTGGTAGTTGCTAGAGTGTTATTGTTTTTGGCTAGTAAATACAAACATGATACGTAAATAGTTAATATTTTACGTTTACTAAGGGATAGCACGATTAACTACAACTTAGTTAGTGAAAAAAAAGGAAAAAAAATACGTACACAGTATACGCTAGTTGTAAAAAATGTCCGTGTGATTTGCTCTACTCTTGTACATTTTATTGTTATTAAGCATATGCTTTATTACAAATGTACAGATAAGAGTAATTATCATAAACGGATAATATATGTATGTGCGTTAATGAATAGAGGACTAGATGCTTATACAGAATAAATTAAATTTAATCGTGGCGTTCATTGTGTTGCTGATATTAAAAAAGTTAATGTGTACATTTATCCCCATTCTCCTCTCGATTTTAATATTAAAGTAAAAAATAAATAAGAATTAAGTTTCGCTGTATTTTTATACAATGCGTGAAAATTTTGCAGATTTTTTTCTTTTTCAATATTTCGGATCTATGCTTTGGTTTTTGATTCGATGTCGACAGTTTTAACGGCATCGATAATTTGTTTAATATTTTAAGGAATATTTTGGGCGTTGAGACTGAATTGTTTTGTTTGTGTTATATAATTATTATTTTCCACAATTGTTAACATTGGAAGCCATACTTAACTTATGTAAGAGCGCGGTTTCGCCCGCACATGTTAACTTGGGGACGATTAATTCTATCTGAAGCAATTATTAGTTATTTTTTTTGTCTGTATATGAGTTCTTTTTAACATTTAAAATTTTCTGTAGTTGTTTGTATACGTTAGGTTTTTAGAATATGATGCGATAGTATTCGGTGCTTCGGATACTATATTTTTTTCTTAAAAATCTAACTCTTAATGTATTATAATGCTAATTGGTGTACGTACATCTTGTATGTCAATGTGATTATAATTTTATAGTTTTATTTTCTGAACGGATTAAACAATAAAATGTTCTGTTTGAAATTAATGCGAGTTTATTTTTAAAGTAACCACAATTATTAATTTTCTAATATCAATAGTACACCAAACAAAGTTCGGCTCCTGTAGCTTTCCCAAATACAATATCTCACAAAATTTTGCGCCAAAAACCACCGTAACAATTAGAAAACACAAAACGTCTACCTACAAGAAAGAAAACAGTAAAAATCATCACCTACCCTCAAAATCTTCAAGAAAATATTCTCAGTGCGAATTTCCCTCGACAATATCGCAGTTTTATCATGTACCGTATTTCTTTAAGCAGTTGGGATCCCCTGGCGCGTGGGAAAAGCCGGAAAATTGTTTCTTTACGACACGCCTGCCTCTAATCTTCTGAAGGGGAAGCAGCCATTAAAATATACCCAAAGTATTGACAATCTGATGTTTTATTATTTTCTTTTTTGAGGTTTTTGACAAGTGGGGTGTTAAGGGAAAACTGGGTGGAGGAGATAATTTGGTTGTTAAGTTGCGAGGAGTTTTAGATGAAGTAAGGTTAAGTAATGTTTTTGGCAAGAGTTTGGTTAGTGGACGAAATGCAAATGGTAATGCAGATGCACGGGGTTATAATTAATAGTAGGAAAAATACTGATTTGTTCATAAGAACAGAAGCCACATTTAAAGAAAATCAATCAATAGTCATACAAGGACATAACTGGCAAACCCTCAAAAGTAGATTCACAAGAAGACGAAGAAGATGAAGTCTAACTACGTAACATCGTCATCATAATGATTATCATCCAATTACTGACGTCCTTATAAAAATCTAAGAAAATACTTCCGATCATTTTAGTATTTCGCTACAACTTAAACTCATCTCTAATACAATGCAGTAAAGCACAATAACAATGAAAGCAGATAAATTCTCAAGAATCAACAAGCACGTACATAAACTAATAACTATCCAAGAAAAGCAGAGACAACAGCCAATCACAATTACGAGCAAACAGAATTAGTACAACATTTTATTATTCATAGCACTATCCAGAAATAACAATAATTCGACACAGAGCAATATGGGGATCTCCCATGAATTATGTATGGGAGCAAGCAGATATAATAAAATAGGGGGATTGGGGACAGTTGGGGACAAAGCAAGGCTTTGGACTGAAGATGATTCGTCACGCGTCCGTCACGGATTCCTATCACTTGCTATATGGGGTTTTTTTTGGGAATTTGAGTTGCAAGATGAGTGATTTTGACATTAAAAGGTGGTATTAGAAAAATAGAAGAAAATTTGCGAAGAGTCAAGACAAATTATGAAGGGGCAGAATAGTGATTCTGATGTTGAAAATATAACAACTCTTAGAATTTAGTAGTAGTTGATGTCAATTGCATTTAATCTTTCGTTAGTCTTGATTTGGACTTGTAATGAGGAAATACGAAGCGTATGTGTCTAAAAGAGTGATAGATATGAATGTCGATAGATGGAGAGGAAGAATAAATTCTAAAGAAAAGAAGAATGGATTGCGTAAGGAATGAAATATGAAGAAGAAAGGAGTAAATGATGCCGTGACGTCTGACAGGGTAGAATGGAAGAAGAAACATTTTGCGCCGACACGACATCAAATAGAATTACACCTGCAGGAAAATGACAATTTGTGTTTAATCTTCGCTTGTTAGTTATTAAATCTATTTTATAAAGATGTTGTTATTCTGACAATTACTGGATACTTCTCTTATTATAATGATACCAATGAATAATGAAACACATCATAAACTGTTAATGGAGACTCCAGACTAAACAATAAAATTGTCTTTATCACCTCCATCCCGGATATCTATATCTACGTCATTTTAACATATGTCAACGTCATAAAACTAACCAGTCTTACCGCTGATCCTTGTCATCTAGACAAGAGTTCAAACCTCCATCCCGGACACAAACGTTAAAGATATTCCAACAAACACTAATAAAATGGGATCTATTAATAATTAATACCAGCGCCTCGTTTGTGATGCACCTCGTCTGCTCAGGCGCATTCTCATTAGTCTGACTGCTTTACAACATTATATATCAGCATCATTTTGCATGACATGATCTGCGTAAATAAAGCCAGGCTTTTTAATTAATGGAGACAGTTTTGGTTGGAGAATTCATTAGGATTTATAATGTCTTTGAATAGCTGGGTGGGCATGGTGTTGGATATTTTGTAATTTGAGTTTTAGGGATCGTTAAAGATTGATTTAGAGTGCTTCTTCTTTTACGTAATTTAGTTGGCTTTGGTAATCAAACTAGGTGGAAAGGCTATGCAGATGCTGAAGTAAAACTGTCAACAGTAACAAAATTAATTTCGGTAGTTGACACCAAGCGATCGTGATTTTGTTAATAGACCATTTTGGCAAGTCTTGTTGCTATTATTATAAATGAGGATCTGACATTGAGTCCAGCTTTATTTCAGAGCTCAAACGATCCTGAATCCGCGCCCAATCACTTGCGAACCGGGTTAAGTAATTAACACTAAAATGCATCCCGACCAAACTGACCTATAACTCGAATTTAAAGACTAAGCTGTCAATTTTGGCGCCAAAACAGCAAAAAGACGCCGCCTGCCGGTCGTAAACCGTCGGTTTCAAATCTGGAACGTGCTTTTATTGGCCACGAGCTGACCAATCGCGTCGCGCGAGCAAATTTTACGGCCACCCATTGGTCGTCCGGCATTTTCTTATTTACGACTGTCCTAAGGATCGCTCGCAAAATTTCTATTAATAAATTAGTCGTAAACTGTTTGAAATTTATTATCATTGCGTTTCAACGTAATTATTTCCTTTATAAGAATAACATCAGTCCTTGTTTGCAAGGCAAGAGGTTATTTTTTTTTAATTTCCATTTTAACGTCAGCTCAGTCAGTCAAATTTGAATACTGCGTTTGAACTGAAATGCGATGAATTGTATTTGATTACCTTTAAAATGTTTGGAAGCCATATTTTAGACATGAAAGTTGTCGTTAATGTTCATTAAAAACTCGTTCAGGACTGATACGATGTCCACAAGCTCTTAAAAATCGAATTCAAAAGTATCCTAAACTGCATTCATAAATTAGGATTCATCTTAATACTTGTTGTTTTAACAGATTTTAAGAACTGTTATTCCTTTTTGAACATGATGAGGGAGTGTCAATTTTTTTCGGACTAAAACATATCCATGTTCCTTTCCTTGCTCTTTGTGTTCCGAAGCTGCTGCATCTGCTTCGAATAACCCCGTCAGGATTTGCATGTATCTTAAACTCTCAAGAACCACCATTATTTACGTCAGGCACCGCCGGGCGGGCTCTTATCGTAAGTGTAATCTGATTTTAAGATTTATCTTTACTACAAATACAGTTTTAAATCAGTCGGGGTTTGGTGGTACAAATTTGTGCCAGCGGGGCTCAACGGTAATACTTGTTTACTGGCACGTTTTTGTGCCGCTGGGGCTCTAGAGGTTAAAGTACTTTACCATGTACTTCTAACTTAAATCTTCGTTCCTCGGTACCTCCCATCATTGCCACAATCTTTTTCCTCTTCAACGTCCTAATTTTTTTCGTCAATTCGTTCCAAATGCTCAATTATTTCAATATAATCAAAATATAGATTACAAAGGGGATCGTTTTAGGTATTTTTTTCGCAATAATAAGTTGTCCCGCTGTGCCTTGATGTGCTCCGGTACATTTGATGACCACGGGGAGCCGACGTCTTAATCTGAGGATGAATTATGTTCCGGAGGTAGGTGGGACTGTTGTTACATGGGATTTTGAATGGAGATATGATTGTGGGATGGATTAAAGATTTTTTTGTTAACGATAGGGTTGTATTGGTTGGTATATTTGAATGATATGGTGATACGTTGTATGTGATCTAAAATTTTAAGGAGATGCCCTTGAGATCCCCTTTTGCTGATTTGCAGGTGCCTGCTACTTTTAGTTTTTGCCCTAGCGCCTTATTTATTGTAATAGCAATGCTAAGTTTTCTCTTTTCTTCCCGCTTTCTCCCTCATATCTCAATTTTTTTTAAATAGCCTATGTCCGTCTCCAGGGTCCCAACTTTCTCTGTACCAAAATTCATCAAAATCGGTTTGGCCATGTAGGCGTGAAGACGTAACAAACAAACACACTTTCGCTTTTATAATATTAGTAAGAAAGTAAGGATTTTATTAAGGGGTTGATATGTTGATGATGATGATGTTGGCGGCAAAACAGAACCGGATCTTCAGCATTCACCTTGCCATCTTTGCAATGAGTGAAAAGTGTAATAAAATTAATTCCTGCTTATGTGTGTACTCATAAGAAATAGTACCTTTTTCCAACACCACAAAAAGTTTAATTACCGTTTTTGGTACCAAAATGAAGGTACTCAAATTTAGCTTCTTTAAACACTTTTTTTGATACCCACATTACTTGGTACTTACAGTGTTATTTCTCAACAAAAGAAACCTTCCATTAAGGCCACATAAATTTGCGCACAATCATCTTAATATGTAGGTACTTCATGTAGCATACTTGCAAGTGAGTCTCATCAATTTGCTCCAAAAAGGTCGTGGTGATGTCACTGCGCAGCTCCGCCCACACTCTCCCTACAGGGCAAATGTTGCCATACAATGCACATTATATTATTTTATGGCATTCCGTAAAATATTGGCCAATTTCAAAAATATAAATTACTGAAGGACAATAAATATTTTTGTGTAGGTAGTTGAGTGCCCACTTAAGTACCTAATGTAAAATAAAGGAATGCAAAAGTATTTGCCCATTTTGATGTACAGATAAAGAGAAAAATCTAAAATACAGAGCTGTAGATCTAGAAAAAAATACGTTATAAATTTATAAAAAACAGTGTGAAAAATAAGTCGCACCTTGGAGGGAAGCTACCTTAAATCCTTAAGTTGAACCATTTTATTTTAAGAAGAATTTCCTTTACTTTATCTCAACCAAAAAAGATTTTACAATGATTTGTTACTTAGTCTCATCAAGTTAGTACTTGAGGCCATGGCTAAGTGATTCTTGATGAATTTAGGTTAAATTTTTGACATTTGTCTGTAGTTTGTTTAGATAGATATTTAGTTAAGTAGTGTGTCGGTTTATGTAGTTTCCAAATCATTTAGATCTAGCTTGTCCCTTTGCTGTCCTCCTCCAACGACGCCCTAAGCCGTAGGTACCCCACAGTTTTACCCTGGCTGGAGGCCTTAAATTTAAGGCCCGGTTAAGCAGCCGACAACTTCTTAGGATGAGCTGCGAGAAACCATTCATAAAAAAAGTTTCCAAAACCTATAAAACGAGAATGCTTGTTTAGAGATATGTTCATGATTTCCATTTATCTCTTCCATCTCAATCTCTCTGCCATGTAGTTTCTGGTGTGCTCATGTGCCTCCGACTAAACTTGCTGAGTGGTCTCCCCACAATACTTCTTTCAACGTAGCATGAGATAATACAATGAATCCAAAAATCAGAGGACTCAATGAAACAGGATCATTATGTCAAAAAACTTTTTTTTTGCCTAAAATGTAAATCACTTCAGCCTTTTTCATTGCTACTAAGTCATATTAGCATATTGTTTGAATTTATGAGAAAAAAATATGTATTATAGAAGATTACTCATAATTTACCCTATCAATATAAATCAAATTCATATGGGAATTTAGAATATCGGCATAGAAATTGCGTAAAAATATACCAAAAAAAGACAGTCAAATTCACAGCCTCCTCCTTTTATCGAAGCCAAAAAAGAAAATCATAATTAAAAAAAAAGATAATAGCACAAGAAACAATAATGATGACCTGTTCAACCACAAAAACTTGAACACGTCACCCACAGAACACCGCGTCTAACACGCCGTAAAACTCAAGTGTACCGATAACTAAACACAAGGAACATGCCGGAAATTGTACCTAAACATCCCTTGGACGCCCCCTACCCTGGCCATCACGCCGTGACAACGGGGAGTAGGCAGAGACCCCGCTGCGCTATTTGTTGCAAACCGCTTGGATTTCCGCCCCCAATCTTAGGGGACTCAAGGGTTTTTGCAAATGTGTGTAGAGAAAAAAGGAAAAATATACATTCTGTAGGAGTATGTTATTTTCTGAACATGAATTTCCTAAACTGTAAAACTAACAAAGCTCGCTACAGAATATGGAAAAATAGTCATTGTATATATTGTGTAAAGGTACACTATTCTGTATTCGTTGTGATATGGTACGTGTGACATTGGTAATGAACCGTTCCTTCTCAATCTATACTGTTACTCTGATTGACAATCAAGACTGGTTATTGCCTTTACCCTGAATATTATATTCGTAAAGGATTCAAACTCAAACTATTTATTTCAATTAGACCATTACAAGCAGTTTTGAATGTCACTAAAACAACAAAAAAAGATGCTACTACAGTCCCAGTCACAAGACATAATAACTTGTGAAAGTACTGTAGTTGCCATTCCATTCGTAGACTATACTTCATAGCAATACCTCACATCACTAAACATGTATTTTCATCAAATGTCACCCGCGCCATGCTACAGTGAAAAAAGATTTTATAAGAAAAGTAATTTTCTTAATGAGCGAATTCACTGACATGACGTAGTCGGAATTTAAGAAATAAGGCCGAGGTTAGGCCAAGGAAATGAGAGCTGTTTGGGACGGTTTTTTTTTACCTTTTCCTCGCTCCAGTAATTTTTCCTGTATCGCGGGATCCTACTATATCCTACTAACCTTACTAATATTTTAAACGCGAAAGTTTGTTTGGATGTTTGTTACTCTTTCACGCAAAAACTACTGAATGGATTTTAATGAAACTTTACAATAATATAGTTTATACAACAGAGTAACACACAAACTACAATTCATAAAGATATATTGTATATTCTACCACCGCACGCGTAAAACCGCGAGGGGCAACTAGTTGATTGTTAATGCCGTCAAACTTGTGGAAAACTTTAAGTTGAAGAGAAAATGACAAAGAAAGATGATGCTTACACACAGTAATTGGTAATTCCAAGCTGAAGAAGTCGTGGCCAACTAAATAAAGACACTCGCTGGTTAAGCCACGCTTGTCTGGCGTGGTCCGAAGATGAGACTACCCATCACATACCCAGTTTCCTACATCCCTCGAAAGCTGTTAAGTCCCGGCCCCTGGCTGTCATTTACAGGACTTTGACAGTCATAACAATTAGTCAGTGCCCTGGAAGTCTGACAACCAGTCAAGACTTACCAAGGGTTGTTGTATTACGCAGTAGTAACTGGGTTGTGGAGATCAGATAAGCAGGAGTTACATGTAAAATACTAGTATTTAGCAGTATCTGATTAGACTGGAAGCCGACCCCAACGGTTGAGAAAAAGCAAGGCAGATGATGATGAAGAATAAACTAGGAAATAGCAGAAACATGTCAAAAAACCTAGATTTATTTTACCAAAAGGGAATTGAACCCTCGATCTAGTACCTACTATCCATGATTTGACCACTACACACAAACCAATAGTTCTTATAAGTAAATTGTTACCATTGAAAAACCACTTCATCAATATCTTATTAGAGATCTTATCAGTCGATAATATTTATAGGCTAGATAAAAATGTAGCAGTTAATAACATTGATAGATGAATCTAGGATATCAAGATTTTCTAATAAGCATACCAAATGCATAATTACACAAAGCCATACATACTACAATATAATGATCAATGTATCATAAAAGTAATTACACAAATCACAGGCATGCATGGCGTTGGTATAATGTCTCTTTGTACTTATTTGTCCGGCCGGAGATGATAGCAAAATTCTAAGTACAGGAATCGAAACCACAATACCATAGAACTCAAGACTTCACCTACTGCGCCAAGAGACCCAAATAGCGTCAACATAAAAATCAAAATTACTTTTTTGTTAGATCGACTTTTTTCTAACGAAAAATTACAATTTATACCTCCACAGATTAAAAAAATGACATAGATGTGTTATTAATTACGTTCCAAAGAAATGTGTGAGAATATTACAGGAATGTAAAAACCAATTTCGTTTTGAACTCGATTCGACAACCGTTAGTGCTGGTTGTCTTAATTCTCATAGAAATTAATGTGTATGAATAAAATTGTGATTTGTCCGTGTAGTGCGATATTACTGAGGTGAAGAATTTGGTGACTTGTGTATTGAGAACTTTTTGGGAGAGAGAAAAGTTTTTGATGCAGTTCTCAATGATTTAGAACTACAGTGATGGCAGAAACTATTAATCTAGGAAAATACTGATAAGTAAATCGATGTTGAAACACTTTTAGAAGAAATTCGACATATTATGAGTACAAGATTTTATAAAATTAATTTGTTCCATATAATTCAAATTTTAATGTGTTTATTCGTGATACATGGGTAAAAAGAGGTGCATAGTGTAAATTTTTGCGTCTGAGTGATCACAACTAGTTTAAATATCAGTTCAAAAAAACAATAGCGCACAAGTGAACCTGCGAACTTTCGCTAGTATCTCACAAAAAATCCCAGAACCATAAAAGCCGACACAGTAACACCAGAAGTGGAAATAGCATTCGTGTAATCAAAAATTTCGAAATTTAAAAGTTCAATTATAGAACGCCGATCGGCTTCCGAACACATACGAGCACATTTCCTAATTAGCGATTGGTCACGCGCTCGGCGGCCGCTCTTCGGGCCAGTTCGGCATCGAATCGGGCAATTTGAATTTGGAACGGTTGCATACAATGTGATATACTAAAAAAACTGTTATAAACGTGGACAACTGGATTAGTTTTCATTAAAATGTATCGTTAGGGTTAATTGTGAATGGTTGTTGAGTGATTAAATCGCGGCAGGTTGATGGCCGAATATGAAGGTAGTTGAAACCCTCTTTTAATTTAAAGTTAAGGAACACTTTCTCTGATCAATTGGCTTGATTCTTGTTATCAACGTTAGCTCACATCTACTTCTTACTAAGACTATATAAGTAGAAAAGAATGGAGGCCATCAGAAACCCTAGCTATCATTTTCATTTAAAATTTAAAACAAACACTCCAAGGTAAGCACAACAAAAAGATATCATTAGACACAAAGTCTCTATCAATGATAATGAGCAAAAAGAAATAAGCAAACTTAATCAAGATGTCGAGAAAGGAATTCTAAATCAAACGCTGTCCAGCACTTAAATGGTCAACATCACTAAATAGAGTGATGTCGTCATATCAATTAAAATAATTATACCCCCTTAATAAGTGTCAATTCTTAACGAATGTGCGTACGTACGATTTTTATTCACACGTTTCTTAGTGCGGTATTGAATTTGTTAACACAACACAGAAAAATAAACCCAAAGAACCAGATGTAAGGTAGATAATCAAAGAAACACTTGAAAATTTTACGACTATTTTTATTGACGGTTAGTCTCGACACTCATATGTAGCGATTTTAAACGAAGAACATCACACGAGTGGGATGTGTCAATCAAAATTGAACCCTATAAAAGTTACGTAAGGTCTTATTTAAATTCTGAACGCGAATATGTTCGGGGGCGCAGAGGCAGTTAATATGAGGCAAGTCGAAGATGAACGAAGTGGAAGCCATCAAATTTTAATTGTCCGTTAAAATAATAATCAATGAGGCGACTACCACTCGCAAATAGAAACTAATAATGCGAGTATATCCGAATAATCTAACGGGGTGAGTTCTACTGCAACATTGTGAGGAATTTATGGTATTTCCAACTACTGTACGTCAGCAGACAAAGATTTGGAACAGCTGAGACTACTGGGAAATATAACTGGTCTGACAACTTTGGAAGAAATTAACAACCACAACGTCATTAACATATACAAAGGTGAAAGGTCAAAGAGGATATCCAATTAATAAACATACCACATTAAGTTATTACTTAGGCTAACTTTTTTATAAATTTGGTAACAGTGCAAGATTCTATTTTATGCCGTTAAATTACTTCAGCTGCTGCAGTATACCACCATCTTTATCAAAATCATAAGTATTTGCTGAAAACCCGTTCTTGAATTCAAAATCTAGCGCCATAGTTTTAACCCCTTAAACGTCAAATGTTCGTAGAACTATACATTTAATAACCTCTTCAAGACTACCCTCATTTCATAACTAACAGCCCGCAGTAGCTCTCTCGGTTTCCATTTCTAATTGAGAATTGTTCGTAACAGCAATAACATTTTATGATTGATGTGTTTAGCCACGGCTCTTATGGCAGTAACCAGCGAAACGACGTAGAACGCGTGTTTTCGGCCTTTTAATTGCACTATTGATGAGTAATTAAGTCGTAATAAACAAGGGGATTTGTGGTTTAATAAAGTGGGATTTAGAGAAAATATTTGTTATTCAAGAAATGTCATGATGGCTCAGAGTTTAAGTCCTCCTCGTCTCTCACGAATGAGGTTGTGGGTATAAATCTGGGTAAGTGACTTTTTCTACTTTCTAAAGTTTATCTAAGATTTCACAGAGATCGTTGAAGGAAAACATCATGAGGATGTTGGACCTGGACTTATAATTAATATAAGTCTTAAATACTAGCCCGTCTTGAGCAAGCGTGTTTACCAATGCTCGTGCCTTCTCTGTATAAGAACAGGCTTTTGCCCAACTGTGGGACTTGTTTATAGGCTGGCTTTATTATTATTTGATTCAAGATGAGCAAACTCATGGACACTGAATCAGAAAATATGACAACAGGTACCTTGGCATGAAATGAGATGACATATGCCAACAGTGCATGACAGTTGCTTGAAAATTAATGTTATGGTACGTAGTTTTGGCGATACCAACTGAACAGTTTGGCTTAAACCAGTGAAACTTATTTCCTTTTGGCAACATCACTAGAAAGAGGACGGTAGCGCACTATTCACAAAAAAGTCGTACATCAAAAAGATGTATACTTTCATTCGAAAACTAGTTTTAGTTGTGATTGATATCCGAACTAATCGAAATACAGCTGGTTAATTAGAAATGTATATTTAGAATCAGTTTTTTTTTCCCACATTTTGGCATGAAATTGGATGGGACGTGAGAAGAATCTCAGACTTTAATTTTGGCAATGGATGCTCGTTTTCTTGGATAGAAAATACTGTTATTCTCTGTCAAACAATCACATGAGACGTTACAGCGCGTCACAGGCGTTTTAAGTCGTCATCATCACGTTTTTACGCACCATACTGACGCAATATCAGCAGTTTTGTACGTATTAGTTGTTCTAACAGACGTTACTGTTTATTTCAGTTCGTTATAAGCTGCCAGTTTCGTCTCAAGAATGTCCCCGCACGTGCCCATGCTATGATAATAATAAAATGTTGGCGCATTATTTATTTATAGTCCGTCTCGCGGCTGTCGCTCGTCCGTCTGTCCTGCTTGTACGCTTATGTTATTATATATAAAGTGTTGGCTGAGCGAACAGAGACTAGCGTTTCTTTGTCTCGACTTGAATTCAGACATCAAGACCCATTTTTAGTATCTGTGTCTTTAGAGTCATTCAAAATTTTGTGGAATTTATGTTCATTTTTATGTGTTGAGATTTCGTCGTTGTCTTCGAGTCTGGTCTTAACGTCATAATCAAACCTCTAATGTCAAATGACGTCATATCTTACTCGTAATTATCCGCATACCACTCGAGATTCTTAAAACCGCACAAATCTCGCAGTGCGTACTGTACCATAATATCATACCGGTATTGTTTTGCTCGGCGGAGATGGTCGCTATTTGCGGACGTCTTCCCCCCGTCGCCCGCGCCCCCCAGCCGCCCGTGCCGTCCCCCTCGCTACGGTGCCGTCTGTACATGAGCTATATTTTATCCCTGGCTTGGGCCGCAACGTAAACTGTCAGAATCATTCCGATGAATCTGCAGGACGTTCAACTTTTAGTTTGAAATTTTAAGAGGTTGGAATCTGTCTGGATGTCTGTTTTTGGATTTTATTATTGAGTAAGAAAGGGAAGATGGTGCATTTTTCGTAGACTGGCGCTTGTGTAGCGTAAGAAGGATAATTAGAGCACCCGTAATTTGACCATAGAATGTAATTTCAAATGAGCTGTGTATATGATTGCAGGCATAAACCAACTCTTATCTAGAAGTCCTGTTGATTTTTTTATAATTACATAAGTTTATTTCACAGAATAACATGTACTAAATCAATCATATTTCGCCCCTTGGCATCTGCCAAAATTTATGAGGCACAAAGTCCACGACAGCTCAAAAAAATTTCATACGTCTTAAAAATAATACAACGATCTTTCTTCAATACTTACTAAGACAAAGTGAACGGAGAGCATTAATATATCAAGACCAACCATCTGTATCCCTTGAACAATAGAAGAAACAATACGATAATTTAATCATACAAATGGTCTTGAAGACACAGGGAATGTGCCGTGAAAATGTCATTAACAACACTAATAATTAGATATATATCATCGGAATCAGTGCGACGATGCATTGATAAAACGCCTGTATATATCTCAAACGTGCTTGAAATATGGCGGCCACGTCTCGCCCGACAGCCCGTTGGCGCGTTCCAAAACTCCCGCTAATATGCGCATGATTGATTTTCGACATACTCTGGTAAGGAGCCGTCCTGTCGCTGCAACGCTCTCAAGGCAAATGACTGACTATTCTAATTACGAAAAAAGAACATGGCGTTTGTATAAAATCAGTTACGAAATTAGAACACCCAACCCAGATTTAAATTGAGTTAAATATGAAGGTACAGAATTTCGTGAGTGCGTTTCAGATTCTTTATTTCGCCTCGTTATCAAAGTATGAAGTGTCTTGTTAAAGTCGTAAGTGACGTCCGCTGTACAAACACTATAAATTATTACTCAAATCACATCTGATGCGCATTTCCCTGTCGCCCACAAAAAGCTCATGTATCTCTCTCGATCTTCACGGAACGACAAATGTGTAACAAATAAATTATGAAATCAACGGCCGCGGTTTTTATATCTCACGTGTTATATGATCTATCCCTTTCTTACTAGTTGATTTATCGTATGTTTTGTCCTGCTCGTTCGCAGGTTGTCACCACCGCTCCGCACTTTATCATCGACCGTCCTCTAATGATGACGTGTCTATTTATCTGTTGGGATTTAGAACATTTCACGCAAATTGCAATTTGAAGTATGACAGTTCAACGCACTTTTTATTGTTATGTTTAATTATTAATTATCGTCAACAGTATATTATGGAGTAACAAAATAACAAAATTAAATCGTTATAATTCTTTTAAAATGTCGTCCGGCGTCGGGAACGGGCGATAAAAATATGAAATATCAGTAACGGAAGTAATATGTTTGGATTATTACAAAAACTTGTTCAGTTAAGACTATCAATCTGAGTGTTACATAAGATGTTAGAGAGAATGTTTCAAAAATGTTGGTATATTTCAGAGAAGATTTGAGCCGTCAGTTCTAAATGAGAGTGTTGCTAATTAAATATGATCACGGTGGTCTCGGCGAGCTCTTTAAATATGGCTTCCTTTCTGACGAGCTTCCTACTTTATACAATAATTGTAGTGACATTCTCTCTGAAGATAGTCTTAACATTCCAAATGTCAACGTATTGCAGGTTCTCAACAAGCAACCTGTTCGATAGACACCTGTTGAATCGACTTGTTAAGAGAAAGCTCGTAACTCATTCTAAATTCTTCGTCCATTTAGCGCGCGATCTACACTCGAGGATATATCACTTCACTTAGTATTTTCTTTTTTAACATAAACCATACTCCATTCTGTGTAGAATTCAGAATATTGCATTTGAATTTTGGAAACAACCTTTCGAAAATTCATGTAACTTTGGGACAGTCGCCAAAATCTTCCCAAAAAACGTTGAGAAGCAGCCATCTCCCAATTAATTAGCATGGCGGCTATAATTAGCTGCGCGCGCGCAGGCGGTAGGTGTAGCAGTGACGTGTGACAGATGGGGACACAGCGCTGGCGCACTCTCCGCGCTTCTTTGAACCGGGATGCTTGAGGAAACTTAGAGTTAATTAGAAACGAAATTTATATCACCAGGATTTATCATGAGGAGCCAAGGTAGCTAGTTAGTGTACCGTTTTTTGAAGTGACGGAAGAATTATCAGATACTTATTTCGGAATTAATTTAAAATAACACAAACGTAATAAATATTGCAGTGATTTGTCTGAAGATGGTTCTGAAGAGATTTGTTTTTCTTGATACAAATGATGGTACTAATTAGACAATTCATATTGTTGAAGGAATTGATGAAGTTCTTATAGTTAAAGCTTAAACAGAACAAAAACGACGGACAACTAATGTTATTTTGTCTTATAATAAAAATTGAGAAGCTTCTGGGTATTTATCATAAAGCTACTTCAAATTCCATAGAAAGTACACCATTATGCCTCAAACATGAAACGCTATAAAATAGTATTTTGCATACATTTCACTTATTCATCACCGTGGTTGACAACAAACCAAATGAAGCAATAAAGATAAAGGAACAAATTCTCACCCAAAGTCCAATAAAAACTTCACAATTAACAAACACATATGAGTGTCATAAAAATGTGATCTCCTTTAGAAAAACTATTAAAAACTAAGATTCACTTCACGTTGCGATATAGCGATATCTTCATTGACAAACTTATAATGTCATCAATCAAATCTTCAACTGTCAAAATCATGTCTTATGCCCCAGAAAATAGAAGCTCTTGCGAATCCTGTTACAGTTCAATACAAGCAAGTTGTAAAGTTGTTTTTTAATTATATGCTTGTCTCGTACGTGAAGCTGCGATTTAAACCTGTTTAGCGGCCATTGTTTGTTTGTATGTCCCCAAATAAGTCAGTAACACGATTAGTGAAGATCTTTGGACCAACTTTTTCTATGAGTATAAGATAATTAAGATTTTTTTGCTAAGTTCGAAGCGTGGACTTGTTTCGTCTATCTATTATTTCTTTTATGTACTTCCGATAATTTATGCACATATAAATAACGCTCGATTAGTACGTTATAGATAAAAAAATTGTTTTGAATGTGTTTTCAATTAAATAATCGTTTTGGGAACAGATATTGAATTTAATTAAATGTGGGTAGTTCACACACGAAACCAATTATTGTAAGGCATGAAGTGACATAAATAATACAGCTAATTCCTCTAACCACGGACGCGTGAGATATGCAAAAAAAATACCACTTGACACTTTCATTAGTGAAATATTCAAGAAACGACATGAGAATGGAAGCGAATGCGGTTCAAAGTAAAATTTATCCATTATGTATTTAGTATAGGTGAGGTGCGCGCACGCAGCATGTTGCTGTTAGGGCTGGCATGCGGAGAAAATCTGACAGAAGACGAAAAATAATATAACATACTAGCTCTGAAATAGCATGTGTGATAGAGATTTCTGATAAGAAAAACACAATTTTTCATGTAACTCTATTGTTTTGACACACGTTATCTTTGAACGCAAAGAAACAACATTTGTTCTAAATCCACCTTAATATCCATTTCTCGAATCTAGATGAATTCAGCTAAAACCAATTCAGTGACAACCCTGTCGGTGCCCGAATGCTGCGCACGATTTGATCGAAATCTCGCGCGGAACAGACGCGGCGCGCATGCGCAACCTATCTGCTTAACTAAGCTGCACGTGGTAAATAAACTTAATCCGTACGGAACCACTCGTGTGAATTTTTTAGGGTATCTCCGTGAGAAATGCGATGGTCCATTTTGGTTTCTTAAGAATTGATGTTAACGAATTTTTTTGGAAGTTCTTATGGAGTAGATCTGGTTGGATTAAGTGCTGTATTATGATTAGTTGCAGAAAACAAAAGCCAATCCAAGCTCTGGCTTATCTTATATCATCTTAGCGTCCCTTGCACATCACAGTAGCTAAAAGACGCTACTAATGCTACAAAGCAAACTACCTCACAATATTCTGTCTTTAAATGGCCTGACCTCAAGTGCTGGAGCAGTTGAAGCAGTACTACTCATCATGAAAGCTAGATCTACAGAAAAAGATAGATTAGATCCGGAGGCATCTATGTAAAAATCTATTTGACCACGACACTACAACTGAATCTAGATCTCGGTAATCCACTTACTGCACTAGAGGACTCATTCACGACAGACTTATATCATTTAGAATTTTTATTACAATTATCTAAGCACTAAGAGATATTCATCCATCATATCAAAACCACAGTAGAAATTGTGCTTAACTTAAATGTAGAAGGTATTTGAGATCTAGACCTTGTAAAACATATACTTGATAATATTAAAGATTACATTTTTGCAAGAGATTCGGAGAAAAGGTTTAAAAAAAAAAAAAGAAAGTATTTCAAGACTGTTTTCTAAGAATATAATAACGAAATGTAATTTTCCCAATAATGCAAAGAACATGTTCAAAACAGTAATATAGTAAAACTTATTACTTAGAAATTGATTTAAAAAATAATTGAAATTAACGATGTCTGCCAACAAAATTGGAGCTCCTGATTAAACTGCTGTGTCATACTTTCTAGCTTACCCGCCAGTAAGCTCCCAACTGTCAAATGACGTCATAATGGAACAGATAATCCATTTATTTGAACGTCAAGTAGCCAGACCACCAGAGCACGTCACGCCTACCCAATACAAATCTGATGTGATGATATCTCTGCGCGTGATTTTTTTTTAATTTGCCTGTTTATGCCGCTATTCCGATGGAATGTGATAACTTGGTGTTGCCAATTCAAATATATTCTTATTGACATTGACACCGACTGCTTTATTGGTACATAGATATAAAGAGGTCTCAGTCGTTGAATGTTAAATTGTAAATTATTCCGGATTTTTGCTTGAGGCAAAGTTATATTGAGAGATGCTAATAGCTTACCTATCCCTAGTAAATATTGATAGCCAATTTAACATATACTTTGTCGGACATTGGTTTTTCCTCACATAACTAGAATATTATACCTATTACTTTGATGTTCTGTATAAGTTCCAGTTCATATTTAAATTAGCAAAGTCTGCCGTTAAAGTGCACCTTTTCCCAAGCTTATTACAAAAGAAATTATATCGAACCCAGCCAATAGCTTTAGCGCGTCCACGCAACCTACAGTTTTAAGGCGCCAAGCCTCAAGCGCGTAATTCAAAATGCAAATATTGTGCACTTATAATGTATTTTGTATTCAAGCGGCAACGATGCAGCAGACCGGCCACGTCTCTCGTCAGTTTTACTGGAGAATCATGTAAAAATCGGCCATTTTTATTCCGTTCGCGCACACCTGATTGGCGGTTCCCATGAGGTTAATTTTCGCGGATTTCTTAAAAAGCAATATTTGTCTATGGTCGTGAGGTATTTGCGCGCGACGAGAATATCGCCCCAAGTGTGGTTCGATATTCAAATGGATTTATTGTTTTCCTGTATATTGGCAAGCGTGCAGGTTGTGTGGCTTGCATCAAGAATGATGCTGATACTTTGACTGAATGTTCGTAAATCCCTGAATGGTTACGGATGTGATTATGCGCCGGTGTTCCTTTGTAAATATTTGGATACGCAGATCTCGCAGAAACACTGTAATGTCTAAGATGAACAGAAGCAATATGAATAAAATATTCTCTTTGTGAAGATAGTTATTCAAAAGCCCAATTCTGTAACGTATCCACCCAAACATTTGACGAAAACATCAGCTATTTTTAATTTACCAACGATAATTGATCACAACACTGGCCCGGCGAAGCGCGAAACCAAACATCTTGCGTTTTAAAAAAATCCAACTACCTCGTTAGCGGCTGATACGTCATTTGACTACACCACAGAGTAGTAAGATGCAGAAGGTGGACTATACTATGATAACAAACAAACAGATGACGATCGGAACGCTAGTGAACCACCATCTGGTAAAAGATCTTATACCACTGTGAGAAGTGGATCTTCTGTACACATATTCTGTGACTCTGCCGTGTGTATACCAGACAGTGGTTCTGTAGGAGCTTCTATAAAAAGGTGCTTCGCCTCTCCACGCCCCCCCGCTACCCTCGCCGCCGTTCGTCTAATTTTAACCCGAAGACGAGCCAGCACGTGTGCACTTAGTTCTCGGCAACTTGAATAAAGTTTCCTTTAAGAGTCGCTTTTTTTTTGTAAGAAAAGATTTTGGTTTAATTTGGATTAGTTTTGACATCATTAGGGACTTAATTAATGTCAAGATACGCTTCATTGTTGCTCTTCCGTGCTCTTTGGTTTCTCTTTGACGACTACAGCTTGTAATTTGAGTTTACTATTACGATTTTCAAGAATATTTCGGGACTCAAAGAAAAAATCTGAAGGCACTCTATAATTGACTAAAGAAGAAGACTCCGTTCAAGTGAACATAACTAAACCATTCCGCCAAAACAGGTCACTCAAAACCACGACAAGCAACCGACCACCACAGCTCAACCACCGTTATACAAAAAGATAAAATTTCACCAAAAAAGGTGCATCGATAAAAACAATCGACGAATTCATTCGGACACCAGACCGAAGGCCAGAACAGATATAAAATTAAAAAGTATAAGCGGACGAATCGAGTTTATTAAATTTCAAATATTTACCGGTTCGGATATATTACAATTTTAAATGTTCTTCGACTTGCCATAGCGACATAGTTGTTGGTCTCGTCGGGTCATCTCTAAGCAGATGGGATGCTGCGGTCATTGTTTATTCGAATGATGTCTTTGAACCTAAAATGTTGCTTTACAGAATATTGGTGTTGCGTTTATTTAGCATTAAGAGAGCATGAACCAGATTAACTTTTTGAGGTGGTAGTAATGGGATCTTTGTACTTCATCCTTAAATGGTGTTGTAGCTACATCATCAATTGAATTTGAAAACTTTTATGGTCTATATATACTATGCCTAGACTGACTGTCTATCTAACCTCCAAAACTCAAGTTACCAGGGATATACGCCTTGGTAGAATCAGCAAACATTTTATTATATCTGAAACCGGTGTATTATTATTAATAAAATCTTGTGCTGCAATTGGTATTAAGATGGCTACTGTCTTCCCTATATTATTTGATGCTTCAGTTAAGATGGCAATATTGATAACTTCAAGAACTACTGTTCTTACTTTGCATACTTGTGCCGTAAGGTCTGCCTTGTCTTTCACTTTTATAAACTTATTCAAATCGTATAGGTAATGTTACGCGCTCAAGTCTCAATTGATTCCTCTCGTTGAATTGAAACAAACAAAACCCTTATCTACATTCACTTGAATATCATTTTTTTCTACAGTGTTTTTAGTTTCATATTTCGGTTTGTCTACGAAGTATCTCATGGCTGTAATGTCCAAAGTGTAACATTTGACTGATTGTTTGGTAATAGCAATATTTTTGTCATTTCACTGACAGTGTTTTTAGATGATTTTTTTGATATTTTCATTTACCTCGTCGGTAAGGTTAAACTTATTTTATTGATACCTATAAAACTTGACCAAATATCAGTCAAACCGATTCGAATTAATCAAAGAACAAGCCTGTAGATTTGACAACGACTGTACCGAACCTGTGCCACCACTTTTGGTTTTCGTATGACGTAACTACTTTCTATTCGGGATCTACTGGCAACGACTGAACATTGAAATGCTTTCAATGATGTCCGTGTTATTGTGTTTATATGTAAGATAGTGATACTGAGCTAGGCCTGGTTAGACTAGCAGATGATCCAGGCTTACTTTGGTTAAGCTTGTATGATGATGAAGATTTTATTCAAATATATTGAGCTAGCCAAAATAATTTCGATAGGATTTTATCTAGTTGATTTTATAGTCAGTGTTACGACATAGCTTGATTTTCGTATTGCACTGATGATGATGTCGTCAAGGTTAACTGGACTTGAGATAGAACAAGATGATGAAAGTCCCGTAGAATAGCAATATGTTGGGCATTCAATGTATGCGCTTTACACTTAAGATCAAATTATATTTTTCGGTGAAATAAAAACAATAAAAATTTCCTCCGCGCCATTCGGAGGATAAGAATCAGAAACATTTATTATACGTACCTACATATTTTTCTCCGAACTGAATTATATTTTTTTAAATACACATTCAAATCTTAACGTTAAAATTTCATCTTAGTCTTAATGGGTTTCAAATCACATTTACGAAAACAATCTTCGGATTCATCTTGAAACACTCCACTTCGAATTTAAAGAAACATCTCATAACACATTTGCAGCTCACAAAATTCTTCTTTAACTTTGAAATATAAGGTTGAAATTAGGTTGGATGATGATGTTTATTAAGACGTTTTGGCTGTCCAGAAGTGAGGAATCTGTATAAAGATAAGCGAAGATTTTCAAAATACGGCGAGTGAAATTCGAATACCAGATAGTTTTTGCCGCCACCGCTCGAATAATATCTCGTGTTTAATTATTTTGGGCGCTAATTAGTTCTTAGGGTACCGTGGGGTTAACGAAAATTGGATATTAATCTTACTTACTATGATTGTGTATTGATTCACTTCATAGTAATGGCCTCTCCACTCTTTGTCCAATTCTGTGGACAACGGGCGACTAAAAACTGAGCTTCACTCATCTTGTGATTAGATGCCATTCATTTAGATAGTACGTTGTTCGGTAACTGTCCCACGCAATCGTTATACCGGGACAAAAAGTATCCTATGAGTTACTCTAGGTAATAAACTATCTATTTGCCATATTTCCTCTAAATCCGTTTAACATTTTTTGCGTGAAAGAGTTACAAACAGCAGCCACACCTAACAGACTTTCGCATTTAAGATATTAAAGTTGGACAAGGATGTAAAACAAATATATTTTTCTGTCAAGATTATCTTTTTTACCAGTTTTTGTTTTGGTATTTTGGCAGATAGCTAGCTAGAGCCTTTTCAATCGAATAACTATTAGGAATCATGGAGTTTCTGTTAAAGTTAATAAGTACTCCTTTGATACTATTGTTATCAAAGCCAAATTCTCTGTCTTCTAGTGAAAACTTTTCTCCTTCTTTTGGCTTCCCTCTGTCTGTATCTTTTGTCATTTATCTTCAGGGCTTTTAGAACTCCTTTGTTTTGCTTAGTTTATCAGTACCTAGCTACCATGTCTTGCCAAGAAGTATCCTACCTATTGACATTTCAAATCCATTAACCAACTGACATTTGGATTTTACTTAGGTAGACATAAATCTATTAATCTTTTACGAGTTCTTGAATATATTTCTGTTTTCTTGAAGATATATTTATAGTAAGCGACAGAACCCATTTTATACAGTATGTTACATGCTTGTCAGTTAGTTTTTAACTAAAAACATCAGCATGGAGTTAGGTGACATTTTATGGCTTGTTCCAAGCATCAAATGGATGTAAAAAGTCAAATTTTAACGTTAAGACGCGATTTCAACATTCTTTAGTCTTAGATGTCGTGAATAAACTGAATGGAAGTTACTTTGGCTTTGTTTTAAGATTAGGTTTTATTACTCGAAATAGCACTTCTGAAGAGTCATCAGTCACTTTAGATTCTTAAGGAACTGGAAATTACTTTATTAAATCGGACAGGTCTGATTTATCTGAAGCCAATTTAAGACCTAATGTATTTAAACCGTGGCCAAGATATGTCGCGTTATCTAAGAGATAATCAATAATATAAATCTAAACCAAACACGACCAAAGTCACACGTAAAAGCTAGTACGATAAACAACAAAGTTTTCGTATCAAAATTTATAACATTTTATTAAGAGTACGGTACTAGGCGGGTTGAACAAGCGAGGAGGTTTAATGAACGTATCGGTTACGGAGTCGAGTTACACTCGTTAGTGGGTGACGTCGTGGCTGCCACCCGTTCATTGTCTCCTGGTACTCTTACGATGATGTTTTGTTTTAGTGGTTTGAATAACCTGCATTTTGGGATACTTTTGGGGAGTCTACAAAGTCTGAAACACAATCTGAGCAATCATTTCGCTTCACAAGAGCATCTATTCCGATTTTCAAATAGCCGGCCAATTCTTCCAAGTCGAACTTGATTGAACGATCACAAACAGCCGTCATGTTCACTAGCACAATTACATAGCAGAAATCGTTCGACCATCCTTGATTGACGTTAGATTTAATTCTAACCGACAGCAATAGATCCCCGCATAATCTACCCACACTCCCAAACAAAAACAAACAGTGTGTACACTCAAAACAGTCCCCTGCACGCGTCAACAAAGCGACGACTGAATAGAAGTTGCCTCTGACGCGGTGTTGACGAACCGTCAATTTGTCAGGCCACCAACACCCAGACAGTTTCGAGCTCTCCCAACCACCCGAAGAATGGGCACCGATGACGGCGCACGAGATATATTGGAGCCCCGACGTCCGACGATTAGGCCCCATGCCAACCCGAGCACGCCCGATGATTCACGAACGGGTTGAACGAACGCACCCGAACGCGATTGTGTCAATTGTTTTTCTTAAACGGACGAACATTAATTTGAACATGCGGGTTTGAATTTCGAATGTCGCACATTCTATTTAAGGTTAACTGTTTTGGAGACAATAGTCGATTTTCTAGTGAGGTTAATTAGTAAAATCAAGTACTAAGTGGGTTACTTTTTGCGTGATTAATAGAGTATAAACGAGTTGCTAGTTGGCAACTAGTCCTTTGTCGTAACATTGTCGCTTCATTAGGACATTGCGATGAACGCTGAAAATTGATGACAATTCTGAGCAATGATGCGTGCATTTTATGAACACTGTCTTCAATCAACAATCCTCGTGTTTGGAGTGAAGTTGTCCTTCTTAATGACTGGAACTAGAAGCAGTACTATTCCTACTCCGACCATGACAAGCGAAGAAATCATACCTCTTTTAAATGCTTTCGTGTCTTCCACGATATTTCCTTCTTGAACATACTGCACTTTGAGAATTGCGTGACCTGTACCTACCGAGTTTTATTTTTCGGATGGGAATTACCAAATAACTTCCCCAGCTCTGGGTGGATTGGGAAGGAGTCAGATTTTTGCTGACTAAAACCTACCCATGCCTTTTGCCCTTTATGTTTTGTTGCCGCTATATCTTTTTCGAACAACCCGCCACTCCGGGTACCTACCGTGTTGATTAGTTTTTGGAGAAAACTTCAGAAAGGCTAGGCTAAAAGATTTATAAGTGACAGTAACCATCAACAAAAAGAAGAAGAGCGAAAACGTTCGCATCTCAAATTAGATATAAATTGCGAAATATTGAATCTGGCAACACTCGGACCGCGTTGACATCGGGTGTGTCAATTATTTGGCAGAGTCGCGACGCATTCTGGGCCATGACGATCAAGAACACTCTTTTGTCACCAATATGATGATCAACTCATTTCTGACCCTACTGCCACGAAATTAGGGCTGAAGTTTCAATGTGTCGTTACTTAGTCTTGAATAAAATCTTGATCATTTTTTAGCTCGTTTCAAAATTAATATCTTCTTGAATTAATATGTAGATTAGTTATGTTTGGCAGCGGATATTAATTAATTAATTGGTATATGGTATATTTCCCGAACACTCCTTTTCCTTGTCGCGTGATAGTTAAAAATAAAAATACTTTCCAAAAAAAAAATAAGAACACATCCTGCTGAACAAAACCGATAAACAACACAACTAAAAAAAAAACCGATAACGATTTAAATCGATTAAAATACAAATCGAATAGAATACTAATAACGAATTCATACGACCATTTATCATAAGTACGTTAATGAGATCGATGTTCGCGGATCGGTCATTACAATTGGTTTAGAATCGATTCAGCGTCTGAGAGAGACAATGGCCTCTGGGTGTCCGTATGATTTACGCTCGCTCGTTACGACCGCCGTAATGAGCTGCGCTCGCGCTGCTTAGTTTACATCTCTTCGATTATAAATAGTGATGGCTAGATGATCTTTTCCTTCGGATATTATCCGAAATATCCGTACATTGTGACGGTTATGGTATAATGTTCTGGGAGATTGGAACTAATCAAATATGGTGTTTATTTTCTGTAAAAGGTTTTATTATAATACGTAAAATAATTCTTTGTACTTAAATGAAAACGGTTTAGGTTATTTTTAATTCGGAAGTAATCTTGATATATAGCGTAATTTTATATGTAAAACTGTAATTAAAGATATACGATTTAAAGTAGTGTGTAATTATTAATTTGTTAAAAAATCAAAGTGACGTGTTAATTTGTAATTTCATGCTATTCTTGTTACGTTAGGTTTATTAGCAATTAAATATAAATAAGAACTCAAACTGGCGTTTATTTGATCGCACCTTGTTTTATAATGCACAACACACACATTACACATTACAATAAGTAAATAATAATAAATATTTTAGTTTAGTTTTAATAAATATTTTAGAAGATTCCACCCCTTCACTGAAACTTATCGATACAATATCCGACATTAAGTTCAGACATCCGACACTAGTGGGATATCACCTCCACAACACTAGCGTCAGCCATTTTTGTATTAACAATAGTAATGTTAATAATAATGATGAAGAATCTTCTATGATTGGATTTTACCTTTTATTTTTATTTCTTTCTTTAAATTATTTTTAAATCTTGTTTCAGGTAAGTCCATTTTATATTTTATAGTAAAGGAGTTGGCAGTTTGTATAGTCAAAGAGAGGTATTGTATTGCATGCTTTTTTGAAAAGAATAAACTCCTGAAGCAAATTAAAACTTTTAAATATACGTCGTCCTTTTAAATCCTCTATGATATGCATAGACAACGTAATTATATTACTCTAAAAAATAAGCTTTCCCACATCGATGATATTTAAAGTTTGCTGATCATGTCAATTTTTAAAATGATTTCGATGATTTAAAGTAAAAATTATAAATAGCCCTTTCATTTGTTTGCACAAGATTCAGATTCTAATATGAGTCAGTCATTGTTTTCATCCAGTTTAAAACTATTATACAATGTTTTGTTAAAATCCCACATAAATTTAAACAAAAAGCATTTAAAAACGTAAAATATGCGAAATCTCAAATCCGACAGCCACGTTACATATTTATTGTAACACAGGTATTTATATACCAATAAAACAAAGCAGCTGTCGAAATAACTGCACAGAAAGAGGTAAAATTGTATTTTTCAAAAAAAAAATCAAATAAAATACAAAAGTAACTATAAATGTTAGCTAGTTAGTTACAAAAACAGTTAAAACCACGTCAAAACAAGGGATTACTGTAAACTATGTTGATATGTATATCCTTGTGTAACATGTAGTGAATGACGCTGACTCACTAAATAGTGTCAAATTTAGACTTCCTGCTTTCAATTGTTTAAACAAATGTGTCATTTTTAGTCTTGATTTTAGTATTGTGACTGAGGTATGAATTCTATGATAGTCGTTACAAGTAGCCAGTGACTTGAAATTTTGACAATCAGTCTCATCAAGAAGTACCATGTTACTCAGTTTATAACTAGGTTGCGGAGGTCTGGTAGGCAGTTGATTCATGTAAAATACTGGTGTTCAGCTAAATCCGGTTAGACTGCAAGCCGACCCCAACATATTTGGGAAAAGACAAGGCATTGCTATCAATGATTGAGGTTTACACATCGTTACAGTTAAAGATGAAATACATAGATCATATCTTTACATTTGTTATATATACTTATATTATGAGACTAGCTGTGCCCAGTGGTTTTACCCGCGGTTCAGACCTCCCTTACCAGTTAGGGGTATAAAAATCGATGTTGGCCGATTCTCAAAAATATCCGATATGCACACGGAATTTCATAAGAATCGGTCATGCCTTTTCGGAGGAGTACGGGAACGAACGTTGTGACACGAGAATTTTATTAGATTAGATAGTTAGTGACATTTTCCCTCGTTGGTCAATTAGTAGCCACAAGAGCGACTTCTGCGCTTAGGGTCCTGGGTTCGATTCCAAGTCAGACATGATGTAATTGGTTTTATCTATTAAAATTTTCATACTTGTGCTCGGCTGACAGCATAAGGCTCGCTGCCTATTAATTGGGAGTTAAAACATAAATGTTGATAAGTTAAACCTCTGCTTAACCCTAAGAAGATGATAAGCGTGTAAGAAATAACATTCTCTTTAGCTAAAGTATTTATTTATTTATTTATGCACATACAAAATATACGACTGGATATTATATTAAGACAGAAGAGCACAAAGGGACTGCTTATTTCATTAAATTCCTTCCAGCAAACCTGCGAGAGAAAAGTTGAATGAGATATGTAGACAAAGTGTATGGAATAAACAAAACAGGAAAAAAGTATCTTACTGGAAATTCAATAAAACAACCATTATTAGGAATACCATTAAAAATGCTACAAAATTAATTCAGAAATGTCCACCGTCACCCAAACAGACATATTTATACCCACTTCCCTTTAGCATTATATCGATAAAATAAGAAATAGGAGAGAAGTCACGGACATAACACACTATACCAAAGGAGTCCCACAGGGATCTATTCTCGGCCCCCTTCCTCGAATCTCGAAAATATTTTTTCCACCATCTTTTCAAGTGTGGTATTTATAGAACTTTACGTTCCGTGTTTGATTTAGTTTTAGTTTTGTATAAATATGTCGGATTTTTCAGTTGAAACGTGGATTTGAAAAATGTTACTATAGATTAAACGAATGAGGCCTTAAATGTTTTTAAGAGGCATTTGATTGTGGTAGTTTTATGAAAAGTTTATGTGGCTGTAAATACTTTATTGAAAGTCGTCTTTATTAAAGCACGTCTTAAAGATTATATTGTAATGGGATATTAAAATCTTTTGTTAAATACGTTCTCTGTGTGTGGTTTTTGTAGTGATCAGTAATGTTTTCTTAGAAAATAAGTTCATGAAATTGTTATAATTTTTAGAATTTATTCAGCTCTTAATTTTGCATCGTATAGTATTTATAGACAATACAAAATTATTTAAACAATATTGCAAACGTGGGAAAGACATATAGCATAGTCTTTAGTCAGATGTATCTGAATCCAAAATAGACTGTGTAGTAGCAAGCCATCAATCCAGAAAAACAGAATAACTTACAAAAAAGCTTTTTTCCGATCACATTAAGCAAGAAAACATAGTTTTTCAATAACAGTAAATAATGTGCATTGAGATAATGAACGAAATTACGTAATATGCCGTAAAAGCTTTTAATTCAACACTAAAAATCATAAATAAGATTTATAACGCACGTCCATTTGCAATAAAAACAATCCCATTACCACCGCACATTATAATAACGAAAATTCATTAAGGTACCGGCCATTAATTTCATTCCGCATCCGATGCAATGCCATTACTCTCATTCCTTACCAAAACAAACAAATCCTACAATTATTCTAACTCCACAAAGTCATCTGGGTAACCAAACCAATCTATTCTAACCTCTATTCCTCCACAAATATGGTCTACACCAACCGCAGTCACTTTACCATCTGTGAATTCCTCTGCCTTTATATCACTAAGAGTATTTTCAACAATTTCAACAAAAATAGCATCTATATCCATTACATTAAGGTTGATAGCATCTGCGTTCCGATCTGGTAGAATCTGATCCCCAAGTTCTGTCCCGAAATTCTCAAGATATTGAAAGATTAGCAGTGGGTTGCGTTTTGGATGTCCCCATAAATAATACATCGACTAGGGGACACCCGTGATGGATCGTGTCTGTCTATCCACTTTCTATTAGTCGAGAATTCTTAAAGGGTGGTATGGGGTGACTGTTATTATTAACGGCAACCAATGTTAGCTTAGCAAGTGATACCGGGGACTCATTAATTCCGTGGACAATTTCAGAGGGGCATTACAGTTGTCATGTAAACAGATTTGCTATAAATCTTTGGAAAGCTTTTGTCGAACGACAATTGTGCTTTCTCCTTACTCAAGAAGGGTTGTGAAAGTGTTGTGTATTTGTATTTTTCTGTTATTTATAACGTCAGGAGTATGTTACCGGTTGTTACGACTTGTTTAGATTATAAAGGGGATACAAGATAAGAGTATGTTCTTATTTGTAGTAATAAGAAGGTTTGTGTGATGGGGCAGGTTTTGTCAGGAATGACTGTCTCGTTAGTTAAGTGGTCAGAAAAAAAGCACCCAAAGTGTTATTCCAGACTATAATTTTCCTCTGTGCCAAATTTCATAAAGATCCGTTCAGCCGTTTTGACGTTAAAGAGTAACAAACATCCACATCCAAGCTCACAAACATTCGCATTTATAATATTAGGAGGGTAGTGGTACGTGATAAAATTCTAAGCAAAAATTTCACCAATCATTTCACACGACACTTGAGTCCGGATAAAATCAGTACAGTTGTAAATCAGTCAGCATTCTAAATATTTGCTGATGGCAACATTCCTGGACAACATGGGAACTCTTATCAACACCGTATCAACCGATAACTTAGAATTTGGGTGACCGATAACGTATTGACGAAAAAAAAATATAGCAACTTTTTACTTCGGCTTATCTTAAAGTGATTTGAACTCGGATTTCAATTTATTTGATGATGTTAAACGTAGTTAAATATCGTAAAGTTAATCTAAGATATCTCGGTTTTACTGATTTAAGTAACGAATAGATTCTATGAACTATTATTTGCAAAGAAAGAAGGTACACGTTACATTATGTTTAGTTTAAGAACGTTACTTTTTCTAGCAACTTCAACTAAGACATGCAAACAGTTTTAACTATGTATATAAATAAAGACTCATTGAATTTACTATCAACATAGCGTCGCTTAAGTTCTAACACCGCGGAAGTCAAAATACGCAACTTTTCAGGAGAGCAAAAAATCTGTTTTATTTAGCCTCAAACAACTGTTCATGTTTAGGTTTATTCAATATAGAAATTAAAATATGTTTAATTCATGTAGACACATCCAATTTTAAAACAAAATTAGTTTATATATTTTTTTTATGACTTACGCGGTGTTGCCTTATTTTTTTTTAGATATAGGAGGGACTTACGGTTAACAAATGAATTGAAACACGATTATAATTGAAGTAGTTTTAATTAAAAATGTTTAGACATTTTTAGCAGGTTTTATTATATAGTCTAATAAAAAATTGCACATAAAAATAACATCGAGAAAAAAAACAATAAACCTCTTAAACAATTTAAAATTCTTTCAAAACAATCAGTCCTTTTAAGTTATTATTAGAATTCAGTCTCAGAGAGTCATCACTAAAGTCTTTTAAAAAATCAACATAATAATATCAAAAGTAAGGTGTTATCTAACCTTAAATAAAAATAATATGACTTATTCATAATCCTTATAAAATGATAAGTGGTCTGAGATCTTAATGAGGTAGAGTATCGTAAAAACTGTGACAGTCAGAAGGGATGACTGCCTTTAATTCTTGTAGATGTTTCCATTTATTTTCATTTACTTTTAGGTAACTACTATAAAGCTTAGGCCTTGGGCCCTGTCGCTTTTGGTTGGGCTTAAATCTTCTAGGTAATTCTTCATACTCATCACTAAAATTTAATTTATATCTAATTAAACCAGCAGGACTATATTCCAATGCTCTTATATCTGTCACCGTAGGATCTTTAGCAATTCTACCAGGACGAATCGATTCATACAAAAATTCTTTTTTATTGGAATAATCTTCAAAAAAATCGTAATTTAAAAAGTAGACGTGGAAGGGTTGTTTAGGTCTAGCTTCTTTAGAAATCGCCGCGTACTGTGAGGGTAAGTAAATTTCCTTGTTTTTGATTTTGCATTCTATTGCACTGTGACAAGAGTCACATTCCATTTGCGTGTGACCTTTCTCTAGGAACTTCTGAGTTATTACGACTTTGTACTCCATAGCTAATTCCAAGAGAGCATTGGATAATATAGCGTTTCTGTTTTGTGCCGTACAACCGTCAGAAAATAAGACAATCGGCATAAGTTTTTCTTGAAGACTTTTCTTCAGACAATCAATAATACACGATACAAAAACAGAGGCCACCAAACCTGCATTGTGTTCATCAAACCCGTAGCAATAAACGTCTTTTGTAGCCAGATTAAACATAGTGAAATTGTGTACACACAATTTCGTCTTATAATATAATGCACTAGCATTTAACTTAGGACACAACTTTACAGATTGAAGATCATGCGTAAATAGATGTACTTCTGCCAGTGCTCGTGTCTTGTCCTTTGTCTTCTCTTCTCTAGCTAAGTCCTTAAGATTAATGTGGTTTCGATAGGTATTTTCGTTAATGTTTCCTGCTTTAAAAGCGCAACATGTGTCGCACTGGTCTTTCTTCGGTTGAAATAAACTTAGATTTTGTTCTGAAAATATTTGATCAAAAGACCAGCGGCTGACAGCTTGCTTATTTTCTTCAGAACACCTTTTACAATAAAGATTGTAAAGGTGATTTTTATTTTCTATAATAGGCTCTAAATATTGCCTGGTTGTAGTAGCTCGACAGTAGTGCGAGGGCATTTTAGGCAAACTATTAAAAAAGTCCTTTAGAAAAGAAATATCGTCTTTCTTTGAGTGTCCTTCTACAACTTTGTGAGTAAGCTGCGACTTTTTTGCCATCCCAGAATCCGACATTGATAACCAATATCGCACTGTCCACTCTTTAATGCCAAAGGTATTTAGAAAAGTATGCTGACATACCTGAACACGCCCATCTGAAGTAGTTAAAAAATATTGTTTGCTCTCACCACGTCTAGAGTCTGAAGACTTTACTTGTTTTTTTGGGCATATTTCAACATGCGAAATAATGTATTGCTTTCGCTGATCCCACGTCATTTTTTTCCAGTAATTTGTGAAGAGTAGTTTCCGCTCTTCCTCTGCTATACTATCACAGGCTCGCAACTTAGATTTCTTACAGAATTCAGAAGTGCATGCACTGCCTATTTGACGGGCTGGCCTCATTGTATCATGAAGAACCTTAAACTTTTTCTCCTTACTATCGCGGCGATATCCTAAATATTCATTCCCTTCCATTCTTAGAACTTTGCTAGAATTTTTGGTCCATTTTTTCTTGTCCGCACATCCTTTTGAGCACCTCTTTCTGCAAGCACTAAGATCGCCGTATTCTTCAATCTCATCAGTACCTGGTATCGTGTTTACAATTTCACCCTGTACAGACGATAGTCTAATTTCTTCTTCTTGCAATTCGTTGGAGCAGAGAAGAGACGTAGGCTCATACTCCGTTGATATAGCTTCTACAGGCTCCAGAAATGACATATCAACTGGCGGCGTCGACAAAGATACAGAATCAACGGATACAACTTTCGATGTTTCAACCGTTGTGGACATACATGAGGAGGTTACATCAACTGTTGCAGTATTGAATACATTATACGTTTGGAGGTGCGGTTCAGTTGCATCTCCAATGACCAAAAACTCAGAGAGACCTTTATACGACTCTGGTACATCTGTCAGTGCAGACATAGGTGTATGAGGCAAAGAGGGTAGAGAAAGGTAGTTGCTGTAAATTTCAAGAGGCTGTGTTAAAGGAAGTGCGTGAATTTCAGACTGTATCTCTTCAGCTGCTAATATGACGGGCAGATTATTTATGTCAATATTTTCAATATTCATTGTTTGTCGTTTAACCTTCTTTTGGAATTTTATGCCTAGTTCATTGCACAAGTGAAGAACGTCTTCATCATCACTGGATTGATCCATGGTGTTTAATCCCTACAAGATAAAAATAATAGGTATTAAAATCAGCATAAAACACCGCGCAAGTCATTTTACAAGTTGATTGTAACACCGCGTAACTCATTACGTAATTTTAAGTGCTTTTTTTGTTTTAAATATAAGTAAAAACGGAAAAATAACACTTAATAAATAATTTAAATTATGTAGATAAGCTAATAAAACTATTACGAAACCAATATGATTCATATTTACCTTAATTTTTATGAAATTATCCGGAGCACTTGTCGTAACACGTCTAACTATGGAATAAAACCGACTTACGCGCTGTTGCTGTGGCGTTCTGTACAACACTGACACACGCGGTGTTTTTCTTTTTTGAATAACGACTCACCATTGGTTCAAACTCTCGTGTTTGATTCGTCAAACGATGCACCTTGCGATTCTCTATCGAATGACATACAATACGTATTTTGTCAAAAAAATGACTTCCGCGGTGTTAGAACTTAAGCGACGATAGTCATTCGAATCAATAAGTTTGTTATGTCAAGATGATATTTAGAGATCAATATGAAATAGTTAACACAATACATAATTTTAATTTTACTATAGTGAGTTTTTTGACTAAAGAGAGTTATTTTATTCTTTTTTAAAAAATGTGGCCCCACACTAGAAATTTCTTCTGTATCGTGGGTGCGTTTACAAACATATAAACTCACATACACAAACAGCCAGACCCGAAACAATTATCTGAAACAAATATTTGTTCCGTGCGGGAATCGAACCCGCGACACTTATAATGAAGTTCGAGGTTTACATAGTTAATATTAATATAAAATATAAACAATTTAGTACATGTCAAGAATACACTAATGTCATATTTTAAATTCAAATCCTTATCGTTCAGAAATTCTAAAATCACTAACACGCATCGAGCACCGTGGTGGTAAATGATGGTGTTAAATATGCTTTTATTAGCTTCACTATGTAAAAAGATCAAAATTTTGTATACTTATTTGTTTCATTTGGATGACAATACAGGGCTAGCTAAGTGACGTCATCCAATATGTCGTACTAGAAAGCTTTTATACATTTGCATGTTAAGGGTTTCAATTTAAAGATGTTGTTGAGAAAAATATAAATAAATAGAAAGGAAAACGTTATTTCACAAATCTCTTAATAAACTGGTAGTAATTTACTTCATAGTTATACATAAATATTTCACAATTGAAACAATACCTCAACTTAAAAAAAAGTTCAACAAATTCACCACTCCTCGTTCAGAAACTCGACAATGCCACAATACAGCGTTCACCTGTTTATTTGATTCCGAACGATGTTTTTATTATTCATCCGGTGTCCTTCCGATAAAAGTTGTAAAGTTATCGACGAATCGCCGGAACCTTCAGCACTTGTTATTTTTCAATAACTTTTACTTACAAGACATGACATCTTTCGAATAAGTGAAGTGAACTTGATGTTATTGTGATTTAAGTTTTCGAATATTAAAAGAGGATTTCTACATTTTTTATTTTTCTGTGTGTCTTTCTCTAACTCTCTTCTATCTTCTCCCGCTCTGGGTGGAGTGGGATGGAGTGTCAAGCTTTTCCTGACTAACACCCATCAATATTCCTTCTTTTGCCTTTTATGTTCCGAGGCTGAGGTAACTCTTTCGAAATCCACAACCCCGGCTAATAATCTATGCCTGTGCTAATATTTTAAAGAGGAAATATTTTTTTGTTTGTAGTTTACGATACTACTGGCCGATGTTAACCATTTTTTTCATTACCAGCTGACAGCGATGAGGGCGAGTTTTATACTTTGGTATTTTATGGTTTCAATTTGAATACGATTTATTTCGATACCTCCACGCGTTTTCGAGATAAAGGGTCTTAGAAAGGACAAACATACAGAGAGACGGACAACAAAGATGATCTTATAAGGGTTTCGTATTTTCCTTTTGAGGTATGGAATCCTAAAAACCCACTCTTCTAAAAAACTCCGCATAAAATCTAAGTAACCAACTATTACATTTCAACCACACATCGTAACATCCTCAGAAGAGAGGCAAAGTGTGTCTGTTTGTCCCCCGGCGCCGCCCGCTTATCGTAATGCATCCTAAACATTTTCCGACTCCACTCCCTGAATTCCTGAAACTTCTGTATTTTGGATGTGGTCTAATTTGTGAGAAACTGGCGATAAAATTGAAAGAATAGTTGTAATGGAAGATGAAATGGTTTTACATTCATAAATACATACAAAATGCAACGTTACCAGAATTAGCTGGGCGGAGCTGGTCAGATAGGCAGTCGCATGTGAAATATTGGTATCTAGCTGCAACCGGTAAGACTGGAAGCCGACTCCAACATAGTTGGGAAATAGCTAAGCAGATGATGATGATACAGAATGGAACGCCCTTAGGAGTGGAAATTATCAAACGCCACCGACTGTGGTATGAATGTAGGAGAAATTGATCTTATTATTTTTGTTCTAACAGATTTTTCTTCAATTGATCATAATTAACTGTTAAAATTAATATCTGCATCATTCTCAAAAATATATGTAGGTATGTAACCAAAATTTTGATTTAAAAGAGTGTCTATGAAGTTTTTTGCCCATTCTTTTCTATAGATGATACACTTTGGAATCGGCAAATAGTACTTTCCCAAGTTATTAGGCCTTGCGATTGTACCTTCATGATTTTGCTTTTTTGACATTCAGAATTGTCTGTAATGGTCAAATTGAAATAAATGTATGAGTTTTCCAAGACCCATCGAAGCAAATCACAATTATTTGTAATTCAGCTGAAAACTCTTACCAAAAGTTGTAAACTAATCGATTTCATCATAGTCTATTCTCATAAGAATCTGCGAGGAACCTTTTTAAACACATTTTCCGATCCTTATCTTGAAAACTTTCTTCTCCCTTCTCAATTACACCACACAAAGAAAGAACTTGAATCAATATGAACTTTTTATTATTGAAAGTGTTTATATATTATTTTACTTTGTCCCCTTTCACTTTTTCAGAAACTTTTTCAGTAGATTTAATACACTTAAGGGGGGGCAAGTTTGCTTTTTTGTTTCAATCATATTTTCCCTCACGTTTCAAAGTTTTCATGAGTATTTTTTTTCTTTTTATTATCAGGAGAGTGTACTATGCTTTTAGAAGACAGTTCGAGAACCGGGATTTCAAAATGACAATTGCAAATAATGCGTTGTGTTTCTGTAATGTTACCCTAAAAAGGAAAGTTTTGTTTTTCGGTTCTGGTATGGAATTGTTTACAGAGAAAGTAAAATTATAGTATTTTCTGCTTTATTCTTAATATACTTTGTCTATATGAAAGTAATGATTTGATTTATTAGAAAAGTTTGCTCTGATTTTGGCATCTATCTCTTCTATATGTATCCTCGGTTCTTTTTCTCTCACCTTGATGTTTTTTGTGTTAATTCCTGTATATATAGATTCTTGTATATATTCCTGTATTATAAATGATTTATATATCTTATATTTCTACCAATCTTTATCTTTCCTCCATGCCTCGGAAAGCAAGTTAAACTGTTGGTCCCGGCTGTCATTTATAGACCTTTGATAGTCGTCACAGATAGTCAGTGTCCCGAATGTCTTATTACCAATATTACCAAGGGGTATCGTGTTAGCCAGTACCAACTGGGCTGTGGAGGTCAGATAGGCAGTCACTTCAGGCAATTACTGAGACTAGAAACCAACCGATATCGCGATACTTGGATAAGGTTAGGCTGGTGCTGGTCCATCTATCTATGTTTAATATATCTAAAGAAAACCAAAGTTGTCATGATATGAATTTTATTTTATTACACCTACTAGCTTTCGCCCGCGGCTTCGCTCGCGTTAAATTCGGTATAACACACCAAGCAGACCTGCAGTTTTTGTTCTTGCGCCTGATTGATTTGTAATAGCAACGCTAAGTTTTCCCTTTTCTTCCCTCGTTCTCCCTCATATCCCACTTTTTTTGAATAAAAATTAGCCTATGTCCGTCTCCTGGTTCCCACCTATCTCTGTACCAAAATGCATCAAAATCGGTTTAGCCATTAAAGCGTGAAGAGGTAACAAACAAACAAACAAACTCACTTTCGCTTTTATAATATTAGTAAGGATATATAATTCGTTATGAAAATAATGCAGATGACTAAGCTTCTTAAACTCTACTTTCATCTGAAGGATTACGTTTCTCGGTAAAACCATATCCTAATAGCTTGTTTAACAAATTCAGACGTCAGCAAAATAATCTACGTCTTGTTTTCCATTAAAATCATGAATCATTAATATTTCTGCTAACTATTACCTGCAAGATCTTAGCAAATAGACCTTGTTTGTATTTTTACTTGTTTATCACTTTATCAGCAAGCAAACTGAAAATAAATCGCTCTTTGACGTTCGTTTTCTCAAGAAATATTACGAAAGATAAGTTCTTAGAAGATGGTTTTAATCAGGTTACCTGAGTTAGTTGGTAAAGATAAAGTTTTATAAAATGGAAACGTCAGACGACATGAAAACAGCGGTTGTAGAAACTATTAGCTGTACGAAAGAACATTGTTAACTAATTATTTTATCTCATACTGATTTATACGAGAAAGAAGCTTGTGGTTAGGTAAATAATGCAGCCGTTTGGGATGGTTTTTGTCCCGCTAGTTTGACAACCAGTCTTACCAGTGAGTATCGTGTTAGCCAGTATCAACTGGGTTATGGAGGTAAGCAGTCGTTTAGTCGCTAGTTTGGATATATTGGAAAATGGTTAAGCAAATGATGATGTATATTTGTGTATAAATGTGGACAAAGCAAAAGAATTATTATGATTTTTGGCTACCATAAATATAACATGAATTCATTGTATGTGGATTTTGTATTGCTCAGTTTGCCATCCAAAACTAACTGTATTAACTATAAAAAAATATGGCTAAATAACATTTTCTAAAACTCTCGTAAATGCTAGCAGAGTAGCAAATTTCAAACTGATAACTGACCTTACAAACGATTAATCTTAATGATGAATTTAAAAATCTAGCCATTTAAAATAAAAATACACAACATTATAATGCAAATGTAAACGCAAACATTATAAATATCAATGCACAAAGCATAGTTATTCAGAATGCGATCAGAGCGGGGGAGGCTGAGGGTAAAGACAAAGGGCTCAAATCTATCGCGGTGTAGAGTTACTTGCGAAAACATAAACAGACATACGATATTGAATATGAAGCCCTAGATGAAGGAAGAATGGATGTGGTAAAAAGAATAGTAGGAAAATAACATAACTTTACAGTAGAACTAGCTTTAGTCCGCGGCTTCCCTCGCGTTGAATTCCGGGTAACACAGTTCCCTTTTCCTGATTTGCAGGTACCTGTTACCAGTAGTTTTTGCTGTAGCGCCTTATTTATTGTAGTAGCAAAGCTAAGTTTTCAGATTGCAAGCAATTCTCAATCAGTTGTTTTCTTTCATTCTGGGTTAAAAATGTTAAAGTTTCATAGCTAAGTCACGTGTCTACATCAAAAGAGAAAATTACCATACAAACAAGCAGAAACATAATCTCTTACCCTACACGCGCCCAAAGATAACACTAGCCCGCGGCCACTACATTAGCCACCAGAACCACTAAACATTTATTGAAAGTGTAAATCAAACAACCATCCAGCCCCACGTCAAACTGACAGTCGACAGCAGTAATCTCAGCTCTATTGTCGAACCCGCTACCCTCCGGCAGCCAGCCAACTACTGCACAATCAGCCGACAATACTCCACCACTCAGACTCCCATGTTTTCCTTTGTAATCATCCCCCAACGCTCACCCTTAATGATTTTTCTCTGTTATTTGTTTTTGTTCTGTAATTACTGTTTGGTTTTCCCGTGGATTGCCCTGTGGTTGTAAATATGCGGTTAAAGATGGTTTGGCTTAGTGTTTGTGGTTTTGGGTTTAGACAGGGAAAGTGTCTGATGGTGTATTAAGTTTATTGAGAGATGTTATTACAATAAAGTATCGAAGTAATGTTTTAACTTAAACTACACATAAAACCGCAGATGACAATATAATTGTATTCGATACAAACTATGTGAACATGCGTTCCCAAATAACTATAACACAAAATTGAAAAAAAAACACAAACGCAATTCAATAATCACAAAACCAAATGAAGTGTACTATAGAAAACCTCACACGCGCATAAAAACTAATCAGACTTAATGAAAAAGCTAATAACCAGACGCAAATCCCATTAAAAAACAACCACAAACCTAAAAAACATTGCAAGGAGAAATTTCAATATCAATTGTGAAGCGGTCCTGGCGTAGCGCCCTGCGGAACTCCGACACGTGTATCCAAGGCTTAGCCGCTCTAACAATTAAGCATTAAACTCCGGTTAATTTAACCGAGTGAGTATTGTCGCCAGAACCCTTTGAGTTCACAATATGAACGGTTTGTGAAAAAAGCCTATTTAAATCCTCGCAGTTACTATTGACGGTCGTAATTGAATGCTTTAATATAGACATTCGGTTGAATGAGTGCTTTGGTTCGGTTTTATTATTAAATTTCCGGATTTGGGTTAGTTTTGTGGTGTATTTGAATACTTTTAGGTCTGATAGCGCTGTGGTAGATGAAGTTTTTGAATATTTGTCGGGAGTAACATCAGGATTGTTGCACGCTGATTGGGGTACGACTACAACCAATCGTGGTGATTATGACATTCTTCTTTCATATATGTAGCAATGTGTGAGCAAGAACATAGTGTGAATATCAAGTTTATATAAATAAAGGAAAGTTTCTTTGAACTAATCAACACTTCTGCTAGCATATATTAATTAACCCACGTCTATAACTAGCTTAGGTACAGAACAGCGGGAAGCAGTAACTGCATACCTGAGACATGTCTACGAAGTACACATACATAAATAATAATTAATCACTAAACGTCTAGCATGAAAAATAGCGCCATCAAAAAAGTCATGTACTCAATTAAATTAATGTACTTCCTGAACGAATTAATGCTAAAGAAACTATTAAAAGTAGCGATTTAAATAGAAACAATTGTTAAATCAATTAGTGAAGACCGGAAGTGGCATAGGAAGAGGCATACAGCGATAGCTGACCAGAGAACGATCCCTGAATTATTTATGCCCCCCCGTTCCGTTACATTGCATATCTAATGAGCTGTACCTAGGAATATTTACTTTGAATTTAATATTAATGCCTGCGTACCGTGGCCTGACTGCCGATACAAGTCTGCGATGCGTCTGAACCCAGTGATGAATTCGTTCTATATATCTTTTGCTTTTTATTTATAATCTGGGTTTTGTAAAGCATTTGTTGAAATGGTCATGTAGGCGTTGTGTAGATGTTTCTTTGATTGACTATTTGTTTTGAGGTTTGGAAGGAATGTTTGTATTTTTGGAATAATGGGAGATTTTAATGGTGTGGTGATCGATAGCTTTCCGTTGGTTAAGCATCATGTAAATCTTCTGTTTGCATCCTACACTTTTTATCTGCAATTTTCGTTATTGACGAAGTCTCTTAAGATCTTAGTGAAAATCCATTCACTAAAACAATTTTCAAAAAAATCTTCATATCATCGTAATGCACTGTATTTATACTACCATAACAAAATACTAGACTAACATTCTGCATAAAAGAAAGACACAACTTTAATCTAAAATACACTGCCAAAACAAGCCCCAACCAAACACAAACTAGACCAGAAACAACACGTTTCGTTCACGCATTTCCCACAATTCGTTGTTAGGGGACGTACGGCGCGCGCGCCGGCTCCGGTTTCATCCTAAACAATAGCACATGACCCTCCTACAGCCATTACTACAACACAATCACTCTTGATTAGCTATTGACCTATTTTCAAATGTATATTTTCAATACAATTTTAGTTTACTTTCAAACGAACTAATTTTGTTTGGGTATTATTGCGTATGGAGTTTAATTTGAAGGGTTAAATTAAGAATCTTTTGACAGCTACAACCTCTATGATCATATTATTTTTATTACTTACAAAAAAATTCAAGTATACAATGCTGATTTAGATGTAAAATAAAACCATAAAATTATACTGCGCAACCTTATCGCATAACAAGTTGTAAAATTAGATTGAGTTAAAATATTACTTCAGTAACCAACTACAGTTTATATATTTCTAAACGAAACTTTTTACTCAATTACTCACAAAAATAGATAAACAAATACTGTTAATGATATCGTGCTGCAATAAATCTATGTACCAGGGCGGCATAAGAGGGCAGGAGTAAGATCGTACGGAGATAGCGCGCCTAAAGGACACATTGATTGAACGGAGCGGACAACGCAGATAAGAACCGGCTACACTATTTGCATATTAAATGAGTCGATATTAATTTTACCGGGACTGGTCTAGCTTTGTTAGGGAGAAAGGTAAAGATGTTAGTACTTAATACTTAGTACAGGGCCTATTAAAATAGATGAGCAAAAAGTTGGAGGCCATCAAGAAGGTTTTGTATAGGCCGTTGTTTTTCTTGCGTAAAAGTAGCTTCTATATTATTCAATTCCATTTTTTAATCTGTATTTTTCTTTTACTTTTTATTTCAAGGCTTCTTTCACAACACCTGAACTTCCAGACAGAAATAGAAAAAAAAACATTATAATTTCTCTTAATTGAAACTTTCAATTTATTTTTTCTAAGCAACATGCTTTTTCACGCCCAAAGCGCGGAGTATTAATTAAAAATGCATAGCTCTTATAATCTATAGTCGTTAACGAGGCTGCTTTTATTTTCTGCGCTCCTGGTACATGTGGTGTTTATTTTGCATAGAGGAACGTTTATATAGCTTTTATTCGGTTTAATTAAGAGTCTGCATTATACTTGTAATGGGGTTTTTATGTCTATGGCGTTTTGCTGCAGTATATATAAATAAGAGTTTTACTTTTAACACAGGAATGCAAAGGTTAACTTGCTAACAGCCACCGGCATCACGTACCTACACATTGACCACAGTTATTATAGAAATAACCATAGATATTTTTCTTGATTGGATCTCATTGAATGATACAGAAGGAAAAATAAACAAAGTTTAAAAAAAAAACAAAAGATGCGACAGTCAGTTAGAAATTATTATATGTCCAAAAAACGATAGCACAACCCTATTATGAACGACTTTAAAAAGAAAATTACCATACAATAAAAATTTGCAATATTTTTTACGTAATGTTCATAGACGCATACCATTCTTACGTCAATGTAGTATATTGTTATTTTAAGCGATAGTTCATGTACGCTACTTATGTAGTTTTCAATTCACGATAAAAATATAATAAAAATCTGACACGACACGCACTAACCTTACGATAAAAAAGGAATAAAGAAAACTTACGATGGACATACTTAGAAAACTATCATAAAAATGAAATATCTAGTTATACAAACAAAGGTTTGCTGTTTTTTGCATATTGAAATAAGGCACTTTTTTTTCAATTTTCGGAAAGAATAACTTTACAAAAACTATCTGACAAGTTAGTAAAGGAAATTCTATTCCCAATAAAACAGCATTTTCGGACAGAATTTCCCTAAAAAGCCGCGAAAACTTTGCCAAAATACAATAAAAAATAGACAAAGTCATGAACCAAACTAGTCACAATAAAAAAAATAATATGATAATCATATGTGAAGCAGTTCGTCGTAAGGACCCATGGTGTCAGGTTCCCAAGCGGTCAGTGACTTATGGCCGCGAGGTTTATATTAAATCATTTTGTTTGTATTTTTAACTAGCTAAGCCTATGGATTCACTTGACGATTTTGTTAGACATGACAATTTTCCATTGGTAGGGAAGTGAAGTTTTATTTAAACTGAACAGTCGTAGAAAATTGTAAATAAATATTATTGTTGCGATGGGCTTTTGTGAGGATAATTTTGAGAATGAATGTAGGTTATAGGTATAGAGGAACTCAAAAAAACGATAAATATAGGAGGTTGATATACTAAGAAAAAGATGTCTATTATTTATTTAGCTCACCAACAATTAAATACTCTTGAACAAGGTTAGGAAATACATCAAAAAAACTTTTAGACTAGTGTACCAATTTCTTACAGATAAGCACATCATGCATTACATTAATGTTGATTGAAGCTGAGTGCATAGGTACTCTGATGAAATGACGTATTATAAAAAAGTATGAAAGAAGAAGTTGTGTTGAGCCGACCCTAAATAAATGGGGGTAAGTATGGGAGAATGATAATGATTAATATTGGACTTCTCCATTAAGAATTTCTACATATCAGCATTTCTGGATTTGTGTAAATAAACTTGTGCCAACTCTTAAGAAGACACAGGCATCTACAAGCTGATCAATTGATCTATAGGATCTTTAAAAATACAATAAAAGCTACTTCTCCTTGTCAATAGAATTAGCTAACTCAAAGATATCTAAATACGACTAAACGAAAAAAAAACTTACCACTAAAAAAACAGACAGACACAAATCAAATTAACAATACATGGAAAGTTACCAAATATGCGTAGACGCAGGCGCCATGACATTAACATGGTAATCACGATGGCTATAAAGCGGTGACATAAATAGCATAGATTAAATAGACATAAAACTTGCCCTTGAACAGTACAATAGGCTGCATGGCAGTGGTAACATAACCAGTATATGTTGGCATATACCTTAGTTCCTATATCTATGAACCGAATAATTATTCTCCAGCTCTTATTCCGATTGAATTGGAGTTTGCGCAGCATACCTATTCTTCCATACTTCACTACTCTATTTATCCTCGCAACAGTCAACATAGTTATCATACTTCAGGTTTCATTCCTTCTTCGTTTCTTCAGGTTTCCTCTGATATTATTTCCATCAACAATAATTGGTACTTAAAACATACCTGACAACGTTCACCAAGCCAACTGATTACCTGCGGGTTCTTCGAAAGAGACACCGCGGCCCTGGAACGTAAAGAGCAATAGAAGGAACATGGGTGGGTTTTAATCAGTACAAGTCTGACACTCCTTCTCGCTCCGCCCAGAGCGGGGGAAGTTAATCGATGATTTCCCACCCCAAAAAAGAAGCCATCCGATTAACACAACTTTTCAGTCACCGGCAACACTTTCAGTCATCCTCATGTCTTTAAACTGACATGGTTACTAACATTATAATTAGCACTTGAAACAGAATTTCTACCATGTTTGTAATTTTTTTTTGGCTGGGATATCATCCAATGACTTCCCCCGCTCTGGGCGGAGCGAGGGGGCATGTCAGTCTTGTACTGACTAAAACCCACCCATGTTCTTTCTATTGCCCTTTACGTTCCCCGTAACAACCCGCAAGCCATGTTTCATCCGTGATCATGGCGTTTGCAACATCGCCGAAATATCGGAAACTCGAAACAAATGACAAACATGGCAAATATCCCGTTTTAATCATAATCCTCATATGTACTTATTTTTCGTGTACCCTAATCCAAAAAGAAAATACGGAACCCTTATCGGATCACTTTGTTGTCCGTCTGTCTTGCTTTGTCTATCATTTATCTCGGGAACGCGTGAGGTATCGAGTTGAAATTAAATCTTTGGTCTCTTTGTGCTGTGAAAAAGTCAATCCTCTAATGACTTTTGCCCCGTTCCAATAAACAAAAACGACTCGTTTTGCTTACGGATAGTTGTATTTTGACATAAGTTCTATGAGACTTATGTCAAAAAGTAACTATCCGTAAGCAAAACGAGTCGTTTTTGTTTATTGGTACGGGGCATAAGTCTACACAGTCAAAAGATATGGCTGTTTATGTCGTTAGTTTGTACGGAACCCTCGGAGCACGAGTCTCACTTTTGGTTGGTTTTTATTTTATCCTTTCGCGTTACACCACAGATTCCCCTTAGCATTCACATCTCCAATTGCCTTCCGTGAACAGACTGCGGGTTCAATTTGGTCATTGCAGATCTAATCAATCACACAATGTGAATGTGGATACCCCGATACAGGATATGCCTTATCTAGTTTACCCATCGTGCTAACTACTTGCACTTTCTAGGAATATATGAGGCAAATGACGAAGAGATTGGTACTGATCGAACAAAATTCATCATTCATCTGAGATTTCGAAAAGGAACAGTTATAAGATTTTTACCTAGCTACTGAGTTCTGACAGGCAGATGAGCAGTTAGTTCGTGAATGGGAAACCACCCATTATATACCCAGTTTCTTCCATGCCTTATAATGCACGTAAACCCTTGGTTCTCGAGGGTTCGATCCCTGTACGGAACAAATATTTGTGTGACCGACAGATATTTGTCTCGAGTCTGGCTGTTTGTGAATGTGAGTTTAAATGTTTGTAAACGCACCCACGATACAGGAGAAAATCCTAGTGCGGGGCAACGTTTTATTTAAATAAAAAACCTAAAATCAGAGGTGGGTGTCGGCTCGAACTGGAAAGTTATGATTGGGTAGACTGAAGGTGGCACCGCTAGGCGCAAAAGAACGAAGAGAAAGGACAGAGACGTTACAACCGATCTGGCTTTGGTAGAGCGGGGGGAAGTGTCAGCCATGTTCTTCTTTTGTTTTTTATGTTCCTGGGCCGTTCTGGTTTCATTCAAATTTCGCACTACGCTAGATCATCTCAACATCCCCACATGCGTCCAACTGTACTCCGTTTAATTGTGTCTAATTTAGTGTGGAACCAATTTTGGTTGGTAGTATTGTTAGGAATACTAAGTATAGCTACGTGCTAAGTTCTGATGAATACTAAATAATGTAGGCGCTGTCGCGACGTGTAATAATATTGTCTAGATTTTAATGTGAGAAAAATATTAAGTATTTATTTATTTTGGGTGGCAATTTAGTACCCCGCCTGATAGTCTTCGCCATTGATAGAAAAGTCACGTGCAATTTTAGAAGCATCGTTAGTTCATTACAAGTTCACCATTGAGTGTCTTGCCTATTCTTCTCCATAAAGATTTACGCTTGAAATCGTCAATTACAGTACTTTCACAATTATGCCTAATGACTGGGACTATAGCTTAAATTTTCCATATAAAGGAACTCCACTACTCGATTGCATTAGAGTTTCTAACTGCATTCTACTTCGAAATGTCATTCAAGACAAAATCCAAGATGGAGTCGCCGACATCTGCTAAACATATTACAAGCCGTTTTTGCTCCATCTTACAGTCTGTATCGCAAAAAACTTTCACTTCCAAGAGTCGAACCTGGGATTGTACAGACTTCCCTCGTATTTAGTGATGGGTACTACAGTTTTTATGGTAGGAAGTCTGTTGGTAAGTTGACCCAACCCGTATCATATCCTTGTGCATCTTCACAAGAACTATTTAATTAACATTTAATTATTAAAACTTCATGCTCATATTAAAAAAAACATTGCACAAAGGCGGATTTAATGCCTTGGGCATTTTCTACCAGTCAATCTTTGGGTGATGCAGAGACAAATAGTGCGTGTAAAACAGAAAAAATATATAATTTACTAGCTTCCGCCCGCGGCTTCGCTCGCGTTAAATTCGGTATAACACACCAAGCAGACCTGCAGTTTTTGCTTTTGCGCCTGATCGATTTGTAATAGCAACGCTAAGTTTTCCCTTTTCTTCCCTCGTTCTCCCTCATATCCCACTTTTTTTTTAATAAAAATTAGCCTATGTCCGTCTATCTCTGTACCAAAACTCATCAAAATCGGTTCAGCCATTTAAGCGTGAAGAGGTAACAAACAAACAAACAAACTCACTGTCGCTTTTATAATATTAGAAAGGATAAGTATTAATTTATAATTTATGGATATATAAAATACTAAAAAAATAAAACAGAATAATAGAAATATAATATATCAAAGTATAGATACACAGATACACTAAATAAAGACAAACATGTGTTAATGCAAAATTGTTTTGGTGAAATAAATAATCATTCGAACTATTCTATTCTAAGTCCTCATTTTGCCTGACTTCCAACCTTCAGATTACATTTCCTATATCTCTAGAGAGCATGACCATGTCTGTTCACCCCAAATCATAGTGAATTGGCAAACGATCGCAGTTCCCACGTCATCGGACACCCGCCACGTGTCGTGCGCAAGCGCAGGGTGTTTGTCGCAGCGAATGTTTGTATCGCTGCTGCACTGCAAGTGACGCTGGGCGCGAAATTATAGTGAAGGGATCAGTGTATTAGCTATTATTGAAATTGTGTATAAATGGCGTGAGTGTGAGAATGATTTAACTTTGAATTAAGATCAAACTCAAGGAAAAACTTCTCGTAACTTCTTTGTTACTCTGATATTGTTATGGTGAAATTTTGTATGGAATGTGGGAATCTGTGAGTATGTTTGTTACGATTTATTTTCGTTAGATCCCAGTTTTTGATCCCATTTTTTAGGTATTAACGATGGGTCCCATTTCATATTACCATTGGATCCCATGTTATTACAGCATGTGTACATTTCAGAAGAAAAGTGATTTAATTTTATCGAATATTTCAAAAGCACCGTGTGTGTCTTTTTTCTATAAATGCAGGTCGTTTCTGGCACTCGCCGGCCGCTGCCGCGGCACCACTCGCTCCACTCGCTCTGCTCGTGCGTAGGAGGTCACAGTTTTTACCTAACTTAACCTAGTTCCCGGTTCCCATAATTCGTTTGGGTAATGAACTCTTGTCAAAATCTCTTCGGAAAAACGACAGGCACCCGTTGTTCTAACATATAACCTATCCACATACCCAAATTTCATACAAATCAGTCTAGAAGTTTGAGCGTGTTGGAATAACAAACATACATACAAAATTTCGCCTTAAAATATTATTGTGTTTTTGTTGTTGGATGTACCCGCATTCAGATGTTTTTAAACATCTGGGATCCAACGGAAATAGTTTTTGGGATTCAGTGGCAATAATACGTATTTTTTTAGTATTTTTCAAAGGGGAATGCCAGGAAAATGCTTGAAATGAACAGCAACTCCCAATAGTGATAAATTCTATTTCGAATAAAATACAAGTCATCAATTTATTCTTCAGTTCGTTTAGGTAGGGTATAAAGGTGATTATTTTTTCAGTATTTATTTCGATTTCCGTCGTAGCACAGTTCTTTAATGACATTCAAGAACACTCATATTTGACATTACCACTATTTACCGTCTGTAGTCTGTGATCTTTGTAAGACCATCCATCAACAATCAATCAACAAACCGTAAAGTAGCTTCATAATTAATTATAAAAACATATTTTACAAATCTCATAATCTAAGTATGCCAATCAAAATACATAAAATCAAATTATTTTTTTAAAACTACCTTGCCTTTACCGTTTGACAAAACCTTGCGATAATGTTTTGACGTTTATTTTTTTCATCGTACAATTCATTGTTTTGCTTGTGTTACGTTGAGTTATTACGATACTGTGTTTTATATTTATGATATTTGGCCATATTTTGATGTTCCATCTGTACATGATACCTATTTTTGAACCCGGACTGAAATTAGACCCGCTTAACACGACGACTTGGCTTTTTGAACACGGACTTTGAACCTGCTTTAAACAACGACTCTGCTTGTGTTTTGGACTTGTCCCCCATTATTTTACAAAAATGGATTCTGTTCATTGCATTAATTGTTATCTCGATATAACACGAATGAGACGTAATCCTTTGTCAATGCAAAATGATGAAGCAAAAATATTCTGAACAATGTACTCCCTACTTTTAGATAATTATTGAAATTGTCATTGAGTTTCGTTCGATTTGAAGGATAATTTGGTGTTGATTTCATTCTTGTCTATTTCAGGCATTTTTTGTATGGGAGATGGGCATTCCTCTTTGGGATCCAACGGAATTATATAATAATGATTTGTGGGATCCAACGCCAAAAATATTAAAGTGGGATCAAAAACTGGGATCCAACGAAAATAAACCTTTGTTACTCCTTCACGCTCAAACGGTTTAACAGATTTGGATGAAAATTGGTATAAAAAATCTTATGTTCTGGATTTACACATAGGGTCAAAAATCAAAATTGATAGTCATTTATTCAAATGAGGCTGTTAATCAGCTGTTTTTGAATGTCAACATTACAAGAGACGGTCCACTAAAACACTCGCCCTTCGCCACTTCCTAGTGTTTTAGCTACTACTTTTTACTCCGGTCTATGCGGGTAAAACCGCGGGTCGCAGCTAGTATAATTAATGCGAAAAGTTTTTGAGGATGTATTACTGGATGTTTGCTATGAAAGAAGAAGGAATTTAGACGAAATTTGACATACATAACATCACCGAAATATCGGAAACTCGAAACTAATAACAAACATGGTAAATATCCCGTTTCAAGTGTTAACTATAATAAAACGATATGACACCTGGTGATATCGTTTTGGTCTGGAATTAGTGGTCATCCTAGAGACATATTCCCTTTTATACCAATGAGAGAAGAGAGGGTCACCTACTACAAAAATCAACCCCTAAAAAAGTCCCTAACACATGTCCCATGATAAAGACGGAGTATGGACAAGTCCCCCCGAGGGGAGGTTCCGTAGTATCCGACTTTTCCATTACTGTTAATGTGACCAAATGAAACTTTACTTAGGTGTCATTCGGTACCGTCATACGTCTTAATGTAACGTCTTTTGTTTTTGTTTTTTTTTGCTAGTTGAGGGTAGGTAGAGTTGTTTGTGCGATTTGAGGGTATTTGAAAATTTGGTGTGTTTTTTGATTGGAAATGTCAAAGATATTAAAGTGGCTCTTTTATTTTCATAGTAGTTGTTGCTGAACTTCGTTTGAGTGGATATTTTGACGTGTTTGTGTTTGCTTGTGTGCTTCGCTTTTCTATCTATATCTGTGTTAAATTTCAGTCAGATCTGTTAAGGCTTTTTGATCTGATTAAGTAACAAACACATATGCATCCAAACTTTTACACTATGTAATTTGAACACTACTCCCGACACCGGCGTAAACCTGTCTTTTTTTTATTTATTTATAAATGAACACTCAAAATACTTGACAAGGCATTAAATGTAACAAAAGAACAGAAAGGTACTGCTTTTTTCATCAAAAATTTCTTCCAGTAAACCTGCGAGAGGAAAGTTGAATTCTATAGGCACAGTGTGTAGAAAAAAACAAAACAGGAAACTTTTAAATTATCAATTATAAATAAAAATACAATTACATATGAAAAAATAAAATTAAATGTTATTTTAAGAAATGTTTTAAGAAAACAAAAGAAAAAATCATCTCAATCCAACGGTAATCAAAAAACATTTCCACGTAAACACAAATCAAAATAAAATTCACCACAAAAACAATAACACATATCACATTACCCTCTTTTAACCGACTTCATTGACACACACCCCCACCTGGCATGCGCGTGCGCTCCGCTCAATTCCAAATTCAAACTGGAAGTTTTGTTCGAAACCCTCCATTGTTCTTTTTAGGAATTGTTTTCGATTTAATTCATCGTCCGCGTGCATTTGACGGGTTGATTCAAGAGTTTCTTTAGGGTTGTTCCTATTGACAAATACTCGAGTAAATATGTACTTGGTTATCGCTAAGACTGTTATTTTTTTAAAATATGGTTAAAACTAGATAATGCCGGTGTTTCGTACCCGACTACTCTGAGAAGAAACAGCCGAAACAAACTCAGAGGTCATAGTCTCTTTTAAAGTCCAGACAAAAATCTTGGTCAACGAATTATTTAACAATACATGGTATTTTCAACTCTAACAATTCGATTTCGATTTTCAAATTTATCCGTCACGTTCAACCCTAAATCGCTGTGCTGTATTGTTTTCTTAAACCAAAGTTAACCCTGCTCGACGTAAGCGTGTTCATTGATTTGTTTGTTAAAAATAATTGCTGCTTCAGGTCGAAGTGTGCGCATAAGTGTTATTATTTTTGTTCTGTTGATGTTGTTGTTGAATGCGTAATGGGGTGTGTGATTCGATTTTTATGTTTTAAGGTTAAATGTGGGTTGAATTACTAGTGTTGTTTAATCACAAAAGAATTTATTTGAAAAAAGAAACAAAGTAAGACACACAGGACTAATTTATTTTGATGACAAACTAAATTAATCCTGTGCGCGGGCAGAAGAATTAAAGAAATTCATCGTTTTTATTACATTCAATATACAAAATCGTTTATAATAATTATTCTTATTAATTAGTATAAAATTAAGTCGCTTCTGCTGTCTTCGCGATTTTAACTATGTAAGTACCTACTATAATAAAAAAAACATCTCAAAACCCTTTCTTTTCTAAAAAAAAAGTCAAATTAAACAGGTGACCATTAACACACACCAATTTAAAACAAAAACATAACAGACATCGATTACATAATCGATTTCCGTCACGACACTAACACCCAGTTTTCACCCAACTAGGCAACACTTAAACGACTGCCCAAAAGTTATCCACTATTGTAATTTCACTTATAAAACTTACTGTTTAGAGTTGAAAATTGCCGTCACCTGTAAACGGACATTAGTGGAGTTGTAACAATTTTCGCTAACGATATCAAAATGGCGGCTCGGTAAACAGAATTATAACAATAACAGACTGAGCAGTAATGATGCATTTGTTCCATATGGTGTGAAACGGTTCTGTCGATAGTTTCCTGTCGAAAAAACAAAACTAACAAGAGGTGTCTGCACCAATTACTATTAGTGAGGGTTTGCGCTTTCGTTTTTGGGGTGAATTGTATTTTTGGGACCATAGAGTTTCAATCACAGAATTTTAAGACAGGATATTGTACTAACTGGGTTGTGGAGACCAGATAGATTATTCCATGTAAAATATAGGTTTTCAGTTTCATTCGATTTAACTAGAAGCCAATTTCCATCTAGTTGGGAAAAGGTTGAACACACGGTTGGCGCAGTGGCTGAGCGATCCACTGTCGCTGTGCGTGTCGTGGGATCGATCCCCGCACGGAACACATATTTGTATAGCCTACAGATAGTTGTTCTGGGTCTGGCTGTTTGTGTATGTGAGTTTAAATGTTTGTTTACACCCACGACATAGGAGAAAAAATAGTTTAAAAAAAAGAAGATGCTGTGAGTTTCAATCATAAAGTTTCTCTCTGGTTTTTCTTCGTAAGAAACGTACCTACACTTTGCTTGAGATATTTCGTTAGTAAGCAAAATTTGTTAGTAAATAGTTGGTTGAAATATGTGTAAGATAGTAATTTATTAAGATTGCTAAAAAGAACGCGAAGACTACTAACATACCTATTTCCTTGACCTACAATCGGGGCTCAAGAACAAAATCTAAACGAGATCATTTTCTAAGTCTAACCTCGCCGTTAATCTATCTTTATTCTCTAACCCAAAACAGTTCCAATTATTAAACACAAGAACAATTACAAGATATCTGCTAATCAATAACTAATTACTCAGTAATAATACAACCTAATCATTACCAAGTAACATTTCGATAATGAAGTTAATTTCAATTGTCAAACGAATCAAAGTACTCGATTAGTCTCATCGAATAATGGCCGACTATTCGTAATTTGAAATTCGAATGAGTTTAATCATCTGTAGCCAAATGGCGTTCAATTATATTTGTAAAGAATTCGGTAAAGGGTTAGTTGATTTGAATTTGGAACAGGTGTTTGAATAGTTATCTTGACAGCTCTGAAAGGGTTTTGTATAATCTTGTATTTATTTTGTAATGTTCACATTTGTAACTAGATGGCGTTGTTAGATTTTTAAAATGGCGCTATAGTCGTACTTACTAATAAACACCAGACCATAGACAGTAAGATATTCTTTCATAAAACCAGCACAGGTTTGGTGCCATTTTATTTTTTGTGTGGATCATTATTTTCAAAGAATCACCTATTTAAATACACATTTATAACTAGCTCAAACTTTAGTATGCCAGAGACAGAAAAAATTATATGTATGGTTGGCGAAACGGGATATACATTTGTTTGAAAATTAAAATATTTACGAAAAGGCACATTTTTCGATTCGATTGTTGTCAATTCGGGAAAATTACCAAAATAATGAAATCTCCGTCAAAAACAAATGATGAACGCGAAAGCGAAACTCGCCCGAACACGTGCCCCGCTCTGTTCGGCCAGTTCTAGTAGCTAATGACTATTGAAATCACCAGTTGCCCGGTCTATTTTTGTAAAGGAATTCTAAATGTTCTTGCTAAAATGTGCTGTGTCTATATATGTGGGTTTTAGTTACAGATAGATATAGATTTGAAGCTAAGTTATATTCAGAACTGTCTTGATAGTTAGATCATCAGTTTTAACAGACAATAACGCCTTAAGGTAGAGGTAGGTAGTCTGCAGGGGTTGCTGGTTGTCCGAAAGAGTTTCCGCGGCCACGGAACGTAAAGGGCAATAGAAGGAACATGGATGGGTTTTAGTCAGTAAAAGTTTGACACTCTCTCTCTGAAGTTATTTGATAATTTCGCAACCCAAAAGAAAGGGTACTAAATTCTCGTACTGATTGCTTTCGTTCAGCAATTGCGAGGTCAACTGTACATGTGACTTCATACCTTCAAAACGAAAAATACAAGAATCCTATTACCAAAAGTCATCAAGTTAAATGCAACAATACATCAGCTGCTACAGATTCGATACTAACGATCGTTAGCAACTATCATGGGCTTCAATTAAACGCAAGTTTTTTCGGTAATTACTGTTAACCCGAATGTACGGGTATCAATCATTTGTATGGTAATGGAACTAGGTGTCATGGGGTTTGAGGTTAGACTGTTTGTCCTGTAACCAATTGGTTTTGAATGGGACAATGTTTTTCGCAAAAATAAAACGGTAAATAGTGACAAAAAAACGATGAATCCGATTGCCAGATGTAAACTTCTCCAGATTTTAGTGATTTTTTGGAAGTCTGTTTGTATTATGAACTTAAAAGTCAATTAAGCACACAAAGCATTGAGTAAGGCTTTTTATACGGATAAAAAATCATCAAATAACTTCACCCGCTTTGGGCGGGCGGGAATGAGTGTTAGACTTTACTGACTAAAACCCACCCATGTTTCTTCTTTTACCCTTTGTGTTCCGCGGCCACGGTATCTCTTTCGAACAACCCACAACCCTGGATTGGATAAGGCTTCTGATCATTTCTTGTTCCCATAATATACGATACAGACCAAGTCCAGCAGTGAGACAGGGACAGATAAACACTATCTATACTATACTAATATTATAAAGCTGAAGAGTTTGTTTGTTTGTTTGAACGCGCTAATCTCAGGAAGTACTGGTTCAAATTGAAAAATTATTTTAGTGTTGGATAGTCCATTTCTTGAGGAAGGCTATAGGCTATATAACATGACGCTACGACCAACAGGTGCTGAGCAGCGTGGTTGAAACCGCGAGGAACAGCTAGTTGTTAATATATGTATAGGTCTTGTCAATATCTTAGTTACAATTTATCGACTACACTTCTGTTAACGTTTGCGAATGTTAATAACTCCGCAGAAATCTCACACCAGCTACCCTACCATGACGTCTTAAAGCAGAACTTATTCCGCTGAGGGAAAGAGACAGAGCTATACAGTGTGTCTAGCACCATCTCTTTCCCTCAGAAGAATAAGTTCTGCTCTAAGACGTCATGTCTTCTAAGACGTCATGGTAGGCATACTGATTTGGATGTATGATTTTTAAACTGGGCTTAAACTTTAATTTTCCAGGATATCTAAAAAAAACTTATTACTATTTGTTTGTATGACAAGTTATGAACATTAAATTTATTTTAAATCATTAATAGTTTGTAAAATGTCATTGTTTGTAAATTGTGTTATGTTAGATAGTTGCGTAGGATCATTGAGTTATCGAATACAAGGATAACTGTTCTAAAAGAAACTAGTCAAGCGCGAGTCAGACTCGCTCACCAAAGGTTCCGTACAAACTTGCTACATAAATAGCAATATCTTTTGACTGCTAAGAGATAAAAATATTACTACAACTAAAAGAGACTACAAACTTTAGTATATGGCTTTAACTTCAAATCAATGCCTCCACGGGTTTTTTTGAGATAAAGGGTCTTGACAGACAGACAGATATAAGAAAACTAGGAACGGGATATTTACCGTGTTTGTTCTTTGTTTCGAGTTTCCGATATTTCGGCGATGTTGCTAACGCCATGATCACGGATGAACTGAAGTTATTGCGGGTGGATGTTTATGAGCAGACAAAACGATGTACCCTCTTTCTTATTCGTTTTTTGCGTTAGGCACTACTAACACCGTCACTCACAACTCGATGCCCAACCAGATTTTGCTCTCGATACACAAAACTCACTGTATCAAGTCGCGATCTTTTTTCACTCCTTTTCGGGTTTTTACACAATTGAACCACTGGTTTCGAGGCTCTTGATAGTTGAAAGTTTTAATAATAAGACAGACAAACAATCTAATATATAAAATTCTCGTGTCACAATTTTCGTTCCCATACTCCTCCGAAACGGCTGGACCGATTTAAACGAAATTTTGTGTACATATCGGGTAGGTCTGAGAATCGGCCAACATCTATTTTTCATACCCCTAAGTGAGCAGCGGGTGAAACCATTGGGCACAGCTAGTTAACAATAAAAGTTTTGTTTCTTGTGGTTGTCTCCGTGAAATACAATTTTAGGTGTGCGAATATCTAACCGGCTTTCCTACCACGAATTTACAGCCGAGTCCTTACATTATACTCTAACTTCCGTATTTCATAACCTGGCCATTAAGGCTGGCCATAAGGCAGGTGCCTACCGCGCATGCGCTGCTAATGTCAGAGTGGCGTGCGCGTCGGCTCATTACCCGAGCGTTTCCGAAGTGTTACGACAAGAGCCGAACGCTTTAATTTTAACGTGTTTAGGAAGTCTGTTGGTAATTGAGGGTAGGAAATACTAAGAGATGGTGATTTGGAAAAATGTGGGTGGACATTTAATTAGTTGTGTTGTTTGGTTTATCTGGGTAAGTGTCTTAATTGAATTCACAAATTAATTAATCGATTGGTCGTCTGATTAAATTTGATTTTCATTGAGGAATTGCTGAAAAAAAACCCAATAACAGTTTACCCGACCAGGGAATCGGATTTAAGACCTCATGCTCTATTTTATGCTATACTAGCTGGCGTCCACGGCTTCGCCCGCGTGCTATCGAAAAAAAAAGTATCCTATGTGTTATTCTAGACCATAATATACCTCTGTGCCGAATTTCATCAAGATCCGTTTAGCCGTTTTGACGTGAAAGAGTAACAAACATCCATACATCCTCACAAACATTCGCATTTATCTACACTAATATTATAAAGAGGAAAGATTTGTTTTTTTATGTTTTTTGTTTGTAATGGATAAACCATTTTTTCACTAATACGTAGCTACATTATCAGGAAATAACTTACGTAGGATATACAACATCACGCTACTACCCACGGGAGCGGGGCAGCAACTAAAGACGCGGGTGAAACCGCGCAAGACAATCTATACTAATATTATAAAGCTGAAGAGTTTGTTTGTTTGTTTGTTTGAACGCGCTAATCTCAGGGACTACTGGTTAGAATTGAAAAATTCTTTTAGTGTTGGATAGTCCATTTCTTGAGGAAGGCTATAGGCTATATAACATCACGCTACGACCAACAGGTGCTGAGCAGCGCGGGTGAGACCGCGTGGAACAGCTAGTAATATTATAAGAAGGATTTGACTTACATTTGATACACCTTGACATTAGCATTAACATAAGTACTCTACCAACCGAATTAAAATTACAAGTCTCTAATTTCATCACATACGAAACTACTCCACCGCTCATTACTGACTTCCTAAGCCCAAACAAAATAAATATGTGTATTTTTTTTTAGTTCTAGTATTTAGTAATGGTTGAATGGGCACAGTTGTTCGATTCGCGCCATTGATTCGGATGAATCGCTTCTGTCAAGGGTCCAAATTATGTTTAATACAATAATTGATATAAAATCGACTGTATGGGTACCTTGTTAGACCTTGTTATAGCGGTGTTTTCTAAAAGAGTTGAAACTTTAAAAAGGTAAAATACAAAAAAGTCTGAAAAAAAAAGAAATCTTTTTGCATGACAAAATATGTAAAACTTCTCTGCTCTCACTAAAATTATCAGCCTAGTCTTTTCCCAATTATGTTGGGGTCGTCTTTCAGTCTTACCGGATGCAGCTAACTACCAGTATTTTACATGGAGTGACTGCCTATCTGATCTCCACAACCCAGTTAGTACTGGGTAACACGCTACTCCTTGATAAGACTGGATGTCAGAATTTTGGTAGGCTGACTACCTGTAACGACTGTCAAAGATCTACAAATGGCAGCCGGGACCAACAGCTTAGCGTGCTTTCTGAGGCACGGAGGAAACTCAGTATGTACACACGAGCCGCAGTTCATCAAAACTATTATAACCTGATCTCTCTACTACAAACCGCATAGTGTAGTAGAGAGATCATGTTAAAATGGTTATGTGTAGGTTGATGTGCCGTCGTGTGTACCTAACTGGTGTTCTCCTATCGACACACCAGCAACATCAGCAGTTGACGATTACGAAAACAAAACCTCTCCTTTGGATAATCAACCTTCATGGCTAGTTTAAGTGGCATGTATTTTTAAATAATTTCCAATACAGGTCTTCAATACCACAAGTTCCTCAACGTTTATGTACCAATACAGTACCTATATATATACCGTGACTTCACTTGCTTGGGTCTATCAGAATACCAGCGCTTTAACATGGCTGCCATCTTGGAGCACCATGCTGAGATACCTTTGGGCCTTTTGGCCTCGTATAGGACTAATTTAATTGTCTTTCTTTATAATTATCGTTTTTTAGCTTTTGTTGCTCTTTTTGTCCTGTGTTTAACAAACAGTTTCTTTCTTTCTATATTTTCATCGAATTACAGCATACATCTCTTTTTTACACACGCTGACCACATCTTCTGTCCTTGTCAACAGAGACCGCCATCGTCATCGTTGTCGTACGGTGGCGCGGTAAACGACGATGTTCGTTCTCCGGGCTCCGGAGGCACCCCCGGACCCCTCAGCCAGCCCCCGCCGCAAACCCTCGACGCGACAGATCCAGGTAAGCTCCTAGATTAATATGTTCCCCTAGTACTCTCCTTAAGAAATACGGTTGTGAAGAAGAGAATTTAGTTATACGTAGACTTCCTACTTGATGAGACTTACTTCGTCAGCTCAACACACCATGTCCAAGAAATTGTCTTAAGATGATGTTCCCCTGGTACATTTTTATGGAATGATGCTACATGTGATGTGTTGTGACGAAGAAGAGAATTCCAGTTGAAAATCTCTTTCGTAATCTGCATGCCTGGTACTTTGACCATCTGCCATTTATTTACTGGTAATGAAATAGAAGAGGTGTGATACAAAACTCTTGTTTTCTGGTTGCCTAGTAGTTTAGTTGCTAGAATGTTACTATCTAAATATGTCTTTGGTTAAACAAGCTTTATATATGGAACTCAGCACATAACAGACTTGTAATAGTAGCTGTGCCCAGTGGTTTCACCCGCTGCTCAGCTCTTAAGTATGGTAGCTTGTTATACAGCCTATAGCAGTTGTGCCACGCACTCCTACTCAACCTGCCTACTCTACCTACCTTGTCAACAAACTGAACGTACCTCGTCAAAGGTTGTATCAAAGTCACGACTTTTTTTGATTATTTTGGAATGTTTTAGTAAAAAAAAAACCATGAATAGAAATTCAGTCCAGCCGTTCTCGATTTATAAGTGTCCCAACAAACCCGACTTTGTTTTATATTACGATAAAAACAATAAAATAAGTTCGTTAAATGCCTTGGTACAACCACAGTCGCAGTCTACAGCTAGTCTAAATCAATATTTTTTTTTAAATTGCGATATTTAAAGGAAATTCCATAACTGTTGGAAGGATGAAATAATCGCTGCTTTCCGGCGGTGAATACGATTTTAACACCTTAACCCAAGTAATTTGCCTCATTTAGTTAAATGCTCATTATTTTAGCATAAAATTACAGATTTTTTGCTGTTTTTAAATGCAACATAACTTATAGCATTCAAAAACAGCAAAAAACTGTTGTATGTTTTAGGTAGGCAACACAGTGGAAGATAGATGATAATGTTGCCATATTAAGAAAAATAAAAAACCAATTATTTTAAACTAAATTACAGGCTATTAAAGATTATTTTGCAATAACTATAGGTACTCGTTTAAAATTAAACCTTCAGGGGCTTATTAATATAATTTCAACCGTGTGATAAGTCTGTATCTCATCAGAATATGTAAATTTTAACGATCACAACACTATTTCTTGCGTCAAACAAAAACAATCTTTTACGACGCGTCGCATTGCTTGAGCGCACTTCACATACCTAATGATGTTTACTATTGCAACTTAAGTAACTACTCGTATCCGTTGTAGTAATCGATTCTCATTGGAATATACGATTATATCGATTAACGACAACCTATCAGGTTTCATAGTCCGCGTAGGTTCCGTACGTGATATCGGATTACACGCGATTTAGAAAGCGAGAATAAAAGTCAAGGGTGTGTTTATGTTACTCCTACGCTTCGTCAGTAACAATTAACATGTCCACACTTGGAATCTAGATCCGACTTGCCACGTCAACACTCTTTGAGAGCCAATTGAAAACTGACAGGTCCACATCGTCACGTCACTATCGCACGTCAAACTTCTTCTGCTTGAAATTTGTAAAAAGAACTGTAGGGGCTCGTCGGTCGCGCGTTTGTCAACGTTCCGAGATCCGTCACGAACGCGAGAATCACTCGTCACTCAGACAAGACATGTTACCTTACGTATCTCGATCGATTGTCATGTATTCATTCGTAAATGACTGATGGGTGTCCGTAGACCGGGACGTTACGACGTTACAACACTAGCGCCGACCTCACAATAGGTATTGAAATGAGACAGGATTGTGTGCATGTATCGCCGATGCATCTCGGTTTATCGCTTTCATATTCCTATGCGCTGGTAATTTGTGTGGGATTACATTGTGCTATTCATATTTACCATTCAAAATATTCAGGTGCGGTGACGTTTTGATTTTACCATGTAAAAAATCCGTATCTCCAAAAAGGTGCGACTACAAAAGACGCAATCACTAGCGCAGCGTTTGACAGCTGTCAAAAATGGCCGACGCGTTGGCGCGAAAAACTAACAAAGCGTCAGCGAGTGTGTTTTTTTCGCATTTCCACGTAGTTTTTGTGGAAAAATTATGCTTTCGACACACGTATGTGTAATTGTTTGGTTTGTCGCACGGCGGGAGCGGCGAAATGCTGGCCAAATTGAATTTTGTGGAGCCGTGGTGTCCGTACTGATCTGTAACTAGGAACCATTTTGTTTTTTAACTTTTTTCTGGTCTATCCATCGAGAATAAGTAATTGCGTAATATATCAGTGCGTTGCGGATTGTGGATCGTTTCGTGTCAGCGGGCGACGTCTCTCACGAGTGGAAAAAAATAATATGATTCAGTTGCGCCTATCTAAGGTTAAGAAGTTAACAGTTATTGTGCTTTTAACATATTGATATCATAAATCATTTGTTATTAGGTCACAGTTATTACTTGTCAGAAAAAGCTGCAATTAATATTATATTTGATATTATCTGAGTAGGTATAATAAATACAATTATTATGTCAGAAGACGTCTTAATTATCTGGAATGCAATTAAATCTTAATGGGCTGAACGCTGATGTAAAAAGATGCCGAAAACAATTAGAACCGCAGAACCCGTTTTGACAAAACAATAACTGGTCTAATTAAGGCAAAAATTCCCTCGTCCTTCGCTGTGTGCCATAAAGGGCTAACTCACTCCCGTGAATTATTCAAAATTCAAAATTTGCCTATAATTCAATCAGTCCATGTCCCCGTCTCCCCGGGGAGGGGGTGTGGGGGAGCGCGGGGCGATTATTTCAGAATTTAATATTAATTAACTGACGCTCTCGGCGCTCATAATTGCGTTTTTCAATTACCGAATGACAATTATGCGAACATTTTGGATCAGACAGGACGGTGCTGCTAATTGTCAATCGTTGACACTTGTGCAGATGATTTTTCTCGCGTCCGCCATGTTTATTGATGTGGAATGGAATTTATTTTTTGTTTGGTTTAAAAAAAAGAATTTTTATTTCTGATTGGTTGGGAAATGAGGCAGAGATAAAAAATTATTCGGCCTTATTTGACAAGTGAAAAGTTTTATGAAATTTGGTGTCAATTTTTTTCATCGTTTTTTTCACAATATTATGATCGGGATGGAAGACTAAAATATAAACTTGCAAATAATACATTGTTCTCTTCTACTACGATCACATATTTGATAAGTTCAAAGACATTTCATTTTTTTTAACTTTTCAACTAATTATTAGTGTAGTTCTCAGTCGTTTCAGGTAGACATTATCCCAACAGCCTGACAACCAGCCTTACCAAGGGGTATCATATTAACTGGATAATCGAAGTCAGATCTGAGTTACTGGTACTGAATCCGGTTAGACTGAATCCGATATGTAGTTGGAAAAAGCCTAGGCAGATGATGAGGGAGTTTTCAGCCAAGTACCCATCTCCAACTCCACCAAAGTAGACCAAGAACAAGGCAGTTGCAAACCCTGGCAGGAGGCCAGAAATACTAGCAATTTTAAGAACCTACTAGGGTTTTCACAATGTGAATTAAATCCTCATTCGCCATGCTAATGGTAGTGTGAGAGCTAGGTCTATGCTGATTTAGTTATTTAAATAAGACATACTCTTTGCCAGGTGATACTTAAATGGGGTCCTTGATCTTGGCTGCAGGGTCTTTTGGAATCATTAGGGTCATTATCCTAAGTTGTAACGGTTAATTAAGGAATTAATTGTTTAAGACAAGAACTTGTCTTCTCAACTAGAAAAGGAAAAATAAATGTTGAAGAAACTTTCATGCAAAAAAATACAAAATCGGTAAGTAATTATTCACATTTTTATGGAATTTTTTAAAGTTTTTTTATTTTAAATAAATTAAAACAAAATATTTCTGACATCTGTGATGACTGTAACAAAAATGTTTATTTTGTTAGATAAGGGAAATGCACCCGTCGATGTTAGCTACGCGTTGGGGGATGATTATGTTCTTAAGTTCAGTAATGGACTTCTTAAAAACTAGTCCTGTGGTTTTCGAATAGGAAATTGTAACTTAGTGACTCACAAACCTAAAATTTAACCTTTCAACTGCAAGTGGGGTAAGAACTACCCTCAATGCCACGGTCCCATGCACAGTAAATTAGAAAGCAATTCCTAACCAAAAGACGCGTCAAGTGTAGCTCATACAAAATATGACGATTATTGTATTACAACACCCTTGAGGAAGTGGGGTAAACATGAAACACAATTACCTCACCCCGCTTTCGGGTTCCATATTCGTCACAATTCCGACGACGCCTTAGTATTCCATCCACGGTCAAAATGACCGCTGAGTGGACGCCATGTGCTTAGAATTTTCTAAGACTTAGTCCCATCCGGGTGTCGGTATAGTCTTGTCGCGTTAGCTACATGTTTTTTGCGTGCTAATAACAGTTTTACGCAATGTCGTATGCTAAACAGCTTCGCGTAGCGTTTGATGGCGATTTTTTTCGTCGTTTGACGTATGATCTTGCGTTTTAATTGTATTTGCGAGTTATGAGCTATTTTTATGTAAATTGTGAGGGTATTATTATAACTTTTTGTAAAGACCTTTTGTTGCAACTTTTTAAAAGGTATGTTAATTCAATTTGACCATGCATGTTGAAGTGTGGTGAGTTGGGACTTGATGATTTCTGGATGAAAATGTAAATTAGTAGCCGTTTGACATTGAGGTGTCAAAATTTTTGACTTTGACAATGACATCTTTAAAACAAAATCAGGAAACTGTCTCCATGAAAGTACCCTCCTGAAATATAACAAAATATAAAGAATCATTAGTTACTATCGAACTGTTCTACCATCAGAACTGCAAGTCAGCTTCAAGTGATCCAATAAAGTGAACTCTAGGGACTTCAGCTTATCAATATTTCAGGCACAAAATTGAAAATTACCGGAACCCCCGGCTGACTTACATAACTCAAACCTATCGAAACCAATAAAATATTAACTGGCAACGTTTTCCCGCCATTTTTCACCGGCCATTCGACTTTCGTATCACGTCCCGCCCGCACTTACACTCAATGCTAAATGTAATCATAAAATTGTTGTTAATAATTCATGTTAGAAAGAGACAGAGTTATACGAGTGAGAGGGAGGTGTATATAGGTGTGGGAGCGGGATTATTAAATTCTGTGAATGCTCACTTTGTATCTAATATCCGAATGTGTTTAATATTAGATTAGCGGAGGGTCGGTGTTTGCCCGACTTCCCCGGGGCGTGGTACTTCGTGATAGATTCGCGTTAAGTTACGTTTTCCACGAATTATGATTGGTTGATGGTTTCTCTTCATTTGGAAATGGAAAATTCGCCCTTTGATCGTGCAGGTAGACGGGAATCGTTAATAATTAGGAGTATTCTGATACATTGACACGCCTATATAACATTGTATTGGAGTAACTTAATATATTGCTCATTTCTTGTTTTGTTACTATGTTCTGAATGTCGTTAGATTGATTTAGTATACTGACTTGGTAACATAGAGTTAAATGATAGTGTATTGTAAAAATGAATAATTTTATTTATATAATAATTCATGTTCACTTTATATAAAATAGAGATATTGCTTGTCTCTCATTGGCAGAAACAACGCGTCTTTCGATTTCCTAGCAAACTTAACAAAATGGCGAAACCGCCTTTCTGACGTGATTTTCAACGACATGCGATCACAGATTATCTGTGACGATTATCTTTTGTTTTATACACATTTATACACAACACAACCTCCAAAATACTTCGGCTCAATGTTAAAAAAAAAAACAAATGAGTAACCAGTTCACTGAGCATTATTGAGTGGTTACCAAAATACTGGTAATTCGACCCTCAGCAAGGCTTCCTCATTTCCCGTGTTTGATCTGTGGTTTAGGGCCTCAGGAATCGTGTATCTTACAAAACGAAATGTAATCAGGTTGAATTACCTGATATATCTGAATTTCTGTTATTGATTTTTCCATCTCGTTTTTGGGTATCTTGACTTATTCTTATTTTGTCATGTGCCTGGAGTACAACTTCATATTTTTTTTTAATAAATGCTTTAAGTTCGAATTTCAAAGTCTTAGTTTCGCTTATACAACATTTTATAGTTTTTTTTTTATTATGAAACATAATTGAGTTCATTTAGTACGAGGATCGCTAAAACATCAAAATTAGGGTGGATGTGTTTTAAGTTTTGCCTTTTGCTAAAGTGTAAAGATCTGTGAGTCTACCTTGAGGTTCATTTTCCTAACTCTCAACAGTTATTTCAAAATTATATTTCATAACATTTTTAAAATCGTCAAAAGCATCAAACATGCCTGCCACATCACAGTCATCAAATGTCCCGGGTATTGTAATCCTAACATTACAAGGGCTTACTCGCAAACCAAAGGGTTGTATACAATGCAATCACACAGAATATAATTCTATTGTATATCTGTATGCGTTCTGTTGGAGTTATGTTTCGGATCATGGGAGAAGAGACAATTGTTTGAATTTTTTGTTCTATTATTTCTTTGCGTTCTTAATTTTTCAAGCTGCAATTTGATATTATTTTAAGATTTATCATGCGTGTAATGAGAAGTTCGTAAACTTTCTAGATTTGCATCAGCCACACTTTGCTTAAGATATTTGACTTTTCTAGTGGATCGATGGCGTTGGTGTATGTCTTTAGCGGGTGCAGAATGTTCTTCCTAAACAAGTCTCTAGAGAGAATTACGCGTACTGTTAAGACTGTTATAAAACTTATAAAGCTATTCTTCTACAAACTGATTATAACCAACTTTAATTTCATTTACACCATCATTTTTATCTCCCTCTTCTGTTGCACAAAAAATATCATTTTAATAAAATTAACACCAGCCCCACGGGACCCTAAAAAGCGAAAGCACACATTATCATCACGACTCACATCAAAAGGGTGAGAAGCGTCCAAACTGACACAATGACAAAGTGATTCGTCACACATGACAGCTGCGCGTGCGACGGAGACAGTAAAACAACAAATACTGAAGTGTGAAAGGGATGCAATAAACAAATCGACAATTAGAGCGATATGCGTACGCGCATTTTTGTCATGTTTGGATTATTGTTAATTTTTGACCTGATTTTTTTGCGTGAATGGGATTGTCGCTGTTTGAGTTCATTGTGTCCTGGTACATGTGACAGAATGGAGAATAAAATTTGTGGAGAAGAATGGTGAGTTTCTGCGAATGTAATGCAAGCAGGTGGTGTCGGTAGAGTTTCATTCATAGTCCAATTATAATGGACTAATACTGTCAAGCTTGATGATAGCAAATTTGATAGTAATGAAGCATGATTTATCATCATCATAAAATTTTCCTGGTTGTAAATTAGTTATGACACGTGAGAGATTTCTTTTTTTTTGTTTGTCATTCCACTAGTGTTGTTGGTTTTTCATCCCATGGAGGATGCTTCTTCCTCACCCATAGATGAGGAAAATTCAAGTTGTGCATTATATCCTTAACTATCGTAGCTCGTTTTCAATATAGTTCATATGTTTTACAAATATTATCTTCTAAAGCACTTTTTTCCGTCTCTGTCTCAATAATTATGAATCTTTGGATGCTACCACTCATTCATCATATTTGTTTCCCATTACTGTTATGTTAGTATTGTCAAATTTATTCAAAGTCAACAATGTTAGTGCATTTGTTCGTACGCATCTTGTAAACCAAGTACAGACAGTTCCCATTACATCCCGCTACCGTTCATTCTTTTATAAAAGACATTCTTAAAATGACCAGGTTAAGATGACCCCACATTTGTTTGTCGCCAGAAAATCCCATACATTATAACCTCTCCCAAAATTCAAGACAGCTCACGAATACCTGGACGACGTATTAACATTTTTTAACATTGAAATATTTATTTAAGTAGCCTATTTGTGTGTTTGTCTGTCACTCGGAAGGGCACAAAATGGTAGCAATGTGTCATTTAAAAATTCTTTGTGAAAGTAATCGTTTCGTTTACAATTTTTAAGTTGGTAGCTGGCTTGCATATGTTTAGTGATTATTTTGCATACAATTAGCTGTAGGAAAGACACATAAATATTTAAATATTGCTTTACTAATACTTTAGTATCTATTTGAATAAATCATATATTATTTTTCTTTTTCATATTTCAAATTCGGCACGTTAAGTCCGCCATTTTAGCCATTCAAAATGCACAATTCAAATTCAAAAGAAGAATGTTATGCAATTTCACAGTAATTTCGGGTGCAGTGACTTTGTCTCGCGGGCAGGTGAAGTTGGAATGCAGCAAGGAACCGTTCTGAATGTCCTAAATGCCCACACTACAATGTTTGTGAAATTAGATTCCTGGTAAACTAAAGTGTAACGTGAATACAGTCTAGGACTAGAGGAATTCCAAATGGAAATTATTTTGATTCCATTCCAAAGTTTTGGCTCGCGTGATGGAGGAACGTTTTCTTTGCAAGTCTAAGGCTGGGAATGAAAACTCTTTTAGAGAAGGGAATTATTTTGTTTACTAAAAGGTATTTGCTGAAAGACTTTCAAGTAACTGTGTAGAAAATAAAAATACTTAACACTAAAATATGTAACTGCTTAATCCTTATATTGTTTCCCTATTGAGAATGAAATTTATTAAGTACCTACACCATGGAGGTTTTACGACTTAAAATAAAAATACTTTAAAAAAAATAAAGAACACCATAGACCAACAATTGGAGTTGAAATGATGAAGAGAAAGAAGAGACACATGTCTAAGATTATGTATAAGAAACAGTCCAGTCGCCAATGTCAATGATCTATTTAACTTAACTATTAGCATATTTCGCAAAGATGGTGTCAAAATTATAGAATGGTATCTAATAGAGTCTGAAAGATAGACAAAGATTGTCAAACCACAAACAATATTCTCTTAGTTCAAACTCAAAAAGATGTTGAGGAACCAATTCAATATTTCCTGTACCCAAAAATGACGTAAAATACATCACTTTTAAACAATATCCACCTGCCAAAGAACAGAACCGGGGTGAAAACAAAAAACTTAACTAAAATTTCATACAATTCCCTCATTAATATGTAAGTAGAAGATTTTCTAGGTCTCACAGACAACCGTGTCGGATCGACGCAAATCTGTTATATTTGACTATTTAAAATATGCGTCGCTTCAACGTTATGTACATAATTTTTACGGTTTCCGAACAACTATCATTTACTTTAGTGACTTTTGGTACATTTCGTTCAGGATTTCTTTTTGTTACACATTTGGAATTAATCGTTTTCCATTGTTGTGTTGTTCTTAAATGTTTTTTCATTGTTTTTAGTTTTTCTGTTCCTTTGAATGGTTGTAGGTCGCGTGTGAAGTGGGTTGTGAATTATTTATCGTTTGGTTGGTACCAAGGATTTGTGGTTTTGGCTGAGAAAAGGTGTTAGTGAATTGTCGATTGTTGATTTTGGGAATAAGACCATCTTGATTGGAAATGTTTTGGACCTAGCACTAACACAGTTAACTTTTTTTTTAAATAAATCACTTTAAAGGCTCTTCGAATTTCAAAATTGACTGAAATGCAGAATTAAAGCTGCCCGTTCGCAAAAGTCGAATTTACGAATTACGAGGAAAAATATAATGATTTTTCTCATACTTGAAGCTAAAATTATTTAACTTTTTAAACGGAGTTATACCATGTTGCTTCCACTGTTCGTTCCGAGATGCAATACAGTTGCATTGATACTCAAGGGGAGCTATGATAACGTCTTAAAGCAGATTATTTTAATTTCATTTCAGTGTGGAAAAGAAACAAAGCTATAAAGGACGTCTAGCACCATCTCTTTCCAGAACTAGAACAAAATAAACACAATACTGTTTTTAAGGTGTCATGGTGGGGTATAGAACTGCCTGGCCTCATAGAACTTCTTTGCTTCCTTCATTCTTTCGAGGATCTCAACTATTGATTCTAGTTTTATACCTACAATATAACACTATCTTTATTGATACATCAGTGTGTGAGGTTCGATCAAGAACACAAACTAACACCATTTTTGTTATAGCAAATGAAGAAGATGCCGTTAACGGTTATTTTGAGAACTTTTTCTAGGAAAATTAAAACTGCAAATAATCGTCGATGCTAGAATTTAATTTAAATGCGTCCTAGCAACTTAGTTGATAATTAAGTACTAGGGCTGCATAAACAAAAGAAAATGGCGTCAACATTCTATCCTTTACTTTCACTTCTTCGTAAACTTATGTATCTTTGTTTTAAATTTATTGCAACGATAATCTAACGGCTGCAGCTGTTTTTTTTATGGCAACATTTTTATAGCTTATGTCAAAAACAAGCTTTAAAAAGGCTTTATGTTTTCTTTTGCTTATTCATGTTTATTTTTTCTCTTTATTCAGAATAATAGACTAATAAATGTACGAAAACGGCCGTTGGTGTTTTTTTTTTTAATAAATGGTTTATACCTTGTCTATATACAGACGTAGTATTATATAGTACTTATAAATAAAGAAACGCCTATTAAGTAAATAATATTTTTTACATGCAAATGCTTTTTTCAATTGCCTATAGCTAACTGGTACTAAAATTTATTGGATAACGTCTCTGTTTTCAATAAAACGTAATTATCAACAAAAAAAAGTGTGTTTCTTAAAAACTTGCGACAGAAACGGCCACATCTTTTGACTGCATAAATTTCGAGGGTTGATTTTTTACACCTGCAAGCCACCACAAACGTGTATGGTTTTAATTTCAACTCAATGCTTCTCGCGTTCCCAAGATAATGGGTTTTGACAAACAGACACGGCGACAGCGTTCGGTTTTGACAACACGGTTGGCGCAGTAACTGAGCGATCGACTACTGCGCTGCGTGTCGCGGCTTTGATCCCGGCACGGAACAAGTATTTGTAAAACCTACAGATAGTTGTTTCGGGTCTGGCTGTTTGTGTATGTGAGTTTGAATGTTTGTAAACGCACCCGAAATACAGGAGAAATTTGTAGTGTGGGGCAGAGTTTAAAAAAAACTTCTCTTTTATTCATATTGAGGTACGGAACTCTAAAAATTCAAATCTTAAACATCACGCGTGTAATATCCGAAGGCTTAGAGAAATAGTACGCACATAGTTTGCTAATTAGGTTTTAAGCACATGTAATGGGTACGCGCCTATTTCCATCTACCAGGTACAAATCCAAACTCCATATCTGTTACTGAGAAAACCTATTTACACTTTTCCCAACCGGAGAAGAAGTTTTTCGAACCAAGAACACGATGCTAAACAGTCGCACTACACCAATGAGGCAGAATGTATTAAAAAAAAAAATTGAGGTGTCAAGGGACACCCGGATGGAACGAAGTTTCTATAGAAATGAAAATATCTGGCTTGCTTTCTTTCTATAACAGAGAGAGAGACAGACAGACAGACAGAGAAACATGCGAGGCCGCACAGCTTACTATAGCAAAAAGTGTCGTGACAACTTGTCGTAAGAATTTTTTCCGTCTAGCCCCCTTTCACAACGCGTGGTAAGGAACTTCGTTCCAAAAAACCAGACAGACGCCATGACAGTTACCATCATCGATTCTCACCATAACTTACATAGACAAACAAATAATTTATTCATGTGCAAGCCTGCACACCCATCCCGACTTAACTTCTGTCACTCACCAACAATACAAGAATTATCATACCTTTGTCAGGGGGACGCAAAAATATTTTGATTAAAAATTTATTCCACCAGCAAAATGTAGGGTAGATTTTTACACCAGCCGGGTTCGAACCCCAGGACTGACAGATGTCAATCTGTGAAGGGATGCTTGTTTTTTTTTTGTACGAAGGGTGTTGGTGATAATGGTCGGAATGTGGATGGTAAGCGTTTGTGTGTGGTTCGATTCTAAGCTGGTGTAATTTTGTTTTGATTGAAAACTTTGTTCTTAGGGTTCCGTACCACAAAAGAAAAAAAAACGAAACACTTATAAAATCATCCGTCTGGCTGTCAAGAGCCTTTATCTGGGTAACGTGTAGAGGTATCGAGTTGAAATTAAAACCATATACTAATGTCTGTAATCTCTTAGAGCCGTGCAAAAATCATATTTCTAAGTCTAAGCAGTCATTTCGTCTCTGGTTTACTTTCTAAAATACCGTAACCTCATTCAATCATAATTCTAAATTCAAAAACATACACATCACTATTCTAGTTATCGACATTTTAGGGTTCCACACATAAAATACATACGCAATATAAGAACCTTTACCGTGATATTTTTCTCCAAAATTATAGTGTATGATTTGGTACATGGTCCCTCTGGGAGGGCTGAGACTCGAGAGGTTTTCGACGAGATTCGCCGGCCCTCCGGCCCTCCCCATGCGCAACCAAACCTCTTATTAGGAATAGGCTCCAATACCACCGCATTATATCGCTCACAAAAAGTATGTAAGTGAAACTTTTTCCTCCAACAAGAATACTTTCTCAAAATACATATTTCTAATTGGTTAAATCTGATTTTCATTTTCTCTAAGTAGAAAATAATTTTCTCATTTCCCGAGCATGTTGTTTACGATACAAGAAAGAGATACTGGAATTATTCCAGCTTGTTACTCCGGGAGCGAAAGCTTCATAAATAAGATACAAATACCTATTTCCTACCACAAACAAGTATTATCCTGGAAGAAAATAACTTGGTAAAGAAACACCGGATAAATTACAAGCACCTGAATAACAAATATGGCGGCTTTTAAGGCATGTAACTCAGAGATCCGACAATAGTTTTGCTTACCGACCAAAATACAAAAAAACTTGATATTTATTTAGCGGAATTCGCGGTCATTCTTGGAAAAATATATAGAGCAATAGTTCCCCCGGCTATTGTGTCCGTCCGTCCGTCCGAACATCGGCCCTTTCATTAGCCCTCATGTAATTTATTTGAAAAAATATTTACGAATTTTCTTGTACCTACGGCGCGCCATTTTGTTGCGATATATGGTAACAGCAATTTTGGGTTTTCCGCTTACATTTATGCACGTTATGTTGTCCTAGTAGTTTTGTTTGGTAGTTTTTGCTTATTAAATGTTTTTTTCTTATTTTTCCAGGTAAGAGAGGCATTATTGTTTGAGAAATTTGGTAAGTTTAGATATTATGAAAAAGGAAAATACAAAGTTAGTAACTCAATGTTTCCTTTGTGGGAGAGAATCAAGTACATTCCGTGGCAGCATTCCTCTTCAACCGAAAGTCCCCATTAACATAAGCAGAGAAAGTTAAAAATCCGATTTACAACGATTATTTTAATTTATCCGTTAAATCCGATCCATTACTTACTGTTCTAGGTTTAATGTCAGTAATACTTAATTCTCATCACGTGCACTCCGTCTGCCGGTCCCCTCGGAGGCCTAGCGACATTTTATTTAATCAAGAACACTTTTTAACATTCTTTCGACGTACTCACAATATTTTCTAAACGTGGACATGAAAAAAAAAATATAAAAATAACTGACGACACTTCTTGCTTTCATTTAAATGAAACGAAGGGACTCACTTGAAACGTACAAATTAAAACGTTAAAAATCATATATTTTTCAACTTTATATCGTTTTTCTCGTTAGAAAATCGTAAACTTATATAATACTGTATTTTACTACTTATAAACGTTCACAAATATCATAAAATTAAGGTTATGTACGAGAAATAGCGTCTTAAGCGGTGATTACTAGAAAAAATATTAATGAAACCATTATTTATAATTTCCATCGCGATCGCTATAAAAATATGTTAATTAAAATGGATTTTTCCCGAATTATCCAGCGTCCAGGGCCGCATTCTAACCAGGTTTACGGCGTCGTAAAATAATCTTTTTTTACTCGCGTGTCCTGCGTTCGCGAGCATAAATTTAAGATTTTGTCAGATTTATTAAGTAGGTAGGTCTTGTGTGAATTTGTCGTAAACGTCCGATAGTATTTTACTGCCGGTGGATTATTACATTTTTAAGTAACAAAAAAGTAAGAACACCTTGTCACGACTCAGAACGTTTTTAATTTCATTTTTTTTTACTTTTTTCGATCGTTAAACCCCGGGCTTAAAAATCTTGGGGTCAATTAGACCTATTTCAACAAAGCCCATAAGATTTTTTCATTTACAATTTTTATTGACCCATAAATTTTTTAATTGTAATAAATATATTTTGAACACTTTAACGTCTTTACTTTTGATGACGCGGGCGGTACATCGTAAAATGTAGCAGGAAACAGGCTGAACCATAGAAATGGACCGAAATTAAGGAAAATCCTAATTATGTTTGATCACATAAATTTTATTCAAATAATTTGTACTAAAGATTCTTAATCACTTTTTCTCAGTAAGCCATAGACATTAAACTAAAAAACACGTTGTACGATGACTTTAAGTATTCACGATAGAAATAGTTCCCCACTAAAGAGTTTCAAACTCAAATAAACTTATCATTCGGAAAAGTAAAATATTAAAAATGCATTTGACTGCATTTCCTTTTATTTTTCTTGCTTTTTCTTCGGCACGGTCCCTTAATGACTCGGGGCATTAGTTATCTTCAAATTACGATAGGTACTCCTCCGGGGGGTGGAAAAGAGAAAAAAGGTAAAGATTGAAGGGTGAAAGTGGCCGGGAGGTGATGATAACGAGGATTCAAATAGGGCTCTTATCTCCCGCTTTTTGTGATAGCCAGAAAAAGTAATTAAGTCCTTTTTTGTTTTGTCAAAAAAGAAATTAGATTTGAAACGACCTTTGGGTTTCAGTTAATGTATTTGTGATGTTCTTAATTAGGAGATTGTGCATCTTCGGCGAATGTTTTAGTTTTTATTTTTATGTTTAATCGTTCAGCCATAACTCATTCATTGTTTATTAAAGCCGTGGCCCGTGAGATATTGATAGCGACGCTTCACTGATTGTGAATAGAAAATATTTATTTAACAGTATTTTCTTTTTGTAAATTGTTTAGTAAAAAATATTGTTCATTAAGGCAATGTTTATGAGATCTCGTTCATAAAATATGTAGTTATGTTTTATCTAGATTGCACGCCGTAAGAAAGCTATCATTATAACCTATAAAGATAGGTGTAATGCTAAAGATTGAAGCACATGTTAACTGCCACACAATGTACAATTATTTGTACATTCCTACGCTTACATTATAATTATTGTCATACTCAACTAGTAAAGTAACACTTAACAATTCTTTTGAATATTTTCTTTAATTACGATCCATTAAGCGTAACATGGAACGTAATAATTAAAATAACGCAATCGACATTAAAGAATTTAAAAGAAGAAATATAAAAAAAGAAATGTCAATTCCGACCCTCTTTCTTCTAATTAGAAAGAGACACAAAATGTACAAATAGAAGTGTAAGAGTGGGATGGGAATAGGCAAGAGGGGTGAAAGCGAGGAAGAAAAAGGCAGGTATTGTTTTAAAGGCAGTTTTAATTTCCCGAAGGTAATTTATCACGACGCGGTGTTTTGGCGCGCGGCAGGAGTGTGTGTCCGATCAATATTTTATACCAAACTTAGGATCCCGTTACAAAAGCAATCACAATGTTGTATTGTTTAAATGAAAAGTGAAAATATCATCATAGTACAATGAATACATGAACAGAAACCAAAACTGATTAAAATATTAGTTTTCTTACCTGTATACCGAAACAGTTATTCCATTTAAAAAGAAAAACACCCTGATAATAAATGATCACGGAACCCATTTTCAGTAAAAAGCACTCGTACTGACTGTTTTTTACCGCGCGGCGAGGGGGAGTGTTCCCGCGACGAATTCAAATATAGAACGCAACTTATGTTTTCGAAATAAGAATAATATTTTTGAATACGGAATGCCTTTGCGGGTGATCGGTTTAATTTCGGCAATTTAGAATATATTTTTGTTTTGAATTGTTTTTTTTTTTTGGTAAAAATGGGCTTTTAGATTGAGTTACAGGACTTTAGTGTCTTATTCAGAAAGATTACATTACTACCTGGAAATTGGTAAATTATTTCGAAGATAGGCTCCTATGCAATGCTCTATATCAATGGAAGAAATATTACCCACCTTTGAAATGTGACCCAAATGACGAATCACAATAAGACCCGCGAATCAAAACCTCAAACACCATAACCTGCTTATACGGCCATCTTACAACCACGTGGGCAGCGATCAGCATACAATGACCTGTCACCAGTCAACTGTTTGCAAATCAACCATTGTGGGCCATTAGCTGGTTTCAATCGCCTTCCAAATTCGAACGTTGGTGGTCTTGGTCTCCTCTTGTGTTATGCCGCCTTGGTACTTTTTGAATGCATGTCGTCAGGCTGGTGATGACAGATGGTGATTGGTGATTGATGTTATCACTTTTTAGTGATGACAGGACAGTAGCTTTGGTAGGAATGGTGATTAGGTTTTCGTAAAGCAATTAAATCAGCTAGTTCTTAACTAATTATTTGGATGTTGGCAATAAATAGGTTTCGCTACGTATAAACACACATTTATGATGAAGGCGAAAGTTTGTATGTATGTTTGTTACTTGTCCACACTGGAACATATTTCCAAGAATAATCAGCGACTTAGAATCGTTTCCCAACATTTTCTGAAGTGATTCATTCGAAAAATAATCTACTGCACTTAAAATAAGGGTACTATTCCAAAAATACATTAAATTATCTTCAAGTCGAAACTCTAGCGCATTCCAAACTTTCATATAACTTCGGCTTGCTTTTAAAGTAAGCGGCTTTTCTTGCAGAGCTTAAAATTCGCTTGCCATGGACGTCAGCATCACTTAGCACTGATGCGTAAGAATTTACCAAGGGAAATGTTTCACTCACAAGCTATAATCGATTGGGGTCGTGCTGTATTGAGTAGCATTATTTTGAAATCTTTAGTTTTCAATTTGGATTGGAGATTGAGGTATTGTTGTCCGGTGGCGATACGATATTGTTTGGAACTGTACTCCAGTCATTTTCACGGAATACCTAAAAATACTATTCGTTTTCATTTATTACATTTTTGGAAAAGGGTCTCTACCTTTGATTGTCAAACAACGGTTATAAGGTGGAAAAATCCAGTCAAAATAAGTCTGACACTCACTCCCATTTCGCCCAGAGTGGGGGAAGTTATTTGATGATTTTCCATCCGCAAATAAAGACGAAGAAGTCTATATATAACAAACAGATAAACACGGTTTATGTTTAGTCTATAACATCACATCACGCCTATAATCTTCGAAGGGATAGGCAGTGGTGTACCGTACAGTACATCAACATTTTGTTAGTCCCATATAATAAAGAAGCCTATTTCCATCCATGAGCAGCACAAATGACACATGTATTTGTATGGCCTACACATAGTTGTTCCGGGTCTGACTGTTTGTGTATGTGAGTTTAAATGTTTAGGGAATCGAATCTAAGACCGCATGTTCAGCGGTCTCGTTTGCTACCACTCGACCACCGAGGCAGACTGTGAAGAAATCTGGCACTTACAAAATATCTTCAGTTTTAAGATCTAACTAGGTAGGTATTCTATCTCTTTATCAATCAATGATCGTCTATCTGGCATGTTATTCGACCGATAAACTGCTAAACGTCGTATCTGGGGTTCAATCCCCGGTTAGAAAAAGTATGGTTGAGTTTTCCCGTTATCAATTTCACAGAAGCAACCTGGAGTCTCAGAATAACAATAAACCTCTACCCACCCCGTCTTGGGAACGCGAGCATGATGTTCTATTAACACTCAATCTCAGTTAGAGTACTAGGAAAGCATAAAACCATACAATACGAAAGTACTGGCGTGATAGCAGTCCATTTGACAAGAATTGCAACTTTTTGTTCAAACGGAGTTTCGATCGCCCAGACTTTATGAGCTGCAAAACATAACGGTTACTACTTACTTAGGTGATTACTTAAGAACTTACTTTTGTTAAGAAGTAGATCGATTACTTATTTATTTATGTTTTCAATTACAATGTAGACCACCATAGAATAGACTACTATAGGCGAGATTTTTTTTATTAGCGTTATGGAGCCTCTGTGGTAAAGAATAGAATTGCATTTGAATTTACTCTGTTGCAGTCTTTTTTGTAGGTACTTGGTTCCGCACTTTATTGTCAGTCTGTCTCTCTGTCAAGATAATAAATAATCTGGAGAAGGTATCGAGTTGAAATAAAAAAAAAACCATATAGGTATATAGCTACCTTTTTTTTCGGGTTGGAAATCATCCAATGACTTCCCCCGCTCTGGGCGGAGCGGGGGGGTATGTCAGACTTGTACTAAGTAAAACCCACCCATGTTCCTTCTATTGCCCTTTACGTTCCGAGGCCGCGGTATCTCTTTCGAGCAACCCGCAACCCCGGCAGGCGGATGCTCTGGCAAGCCCCTCTGCTTTGCTGACTCTCTTTGAGGCGCGCGTGACACACGAACGCGCCGTCGACATGGCCATTGCTCACCATCCACAGGCCCGAGCTATATAGCTACTCAAGATATGGTTTTAATCAAGACTTAGAGAAACCATATCTCTAAGTCTACGCAGTCAAAAGACATGGCCGTTTATGTCGCGATTTTGTACTGAACCCTCGATGTGTGAGTCCGACTTGCACTTGCCCAGTTTTGTTAGGTAGGTTATAAATCACACTAATATTATACACGTGAAAGTTTGAACTAGTCTGTGTTTGTTTGTTACTCCATCACGCTCAAACGGCTTAATGGATTTAGATGGAATTTCGTATGTAGACAGCTTATACGCTGAATTAACACATAGGCTACTATTTGTCTCGGTCAACGCAGGAAAAACCTCAGGGAACAGCTATTGCAATATAATTGACAATCCTGACAAAATTAAAGGTGTCAAAGTACTCTTAACGAAAACGAAAAGTAGGTACCTGTTATCGTCATCATTATAATTATTTGTTTGTTCTAGATCCTTGTAGTTACGGAAATATTGGGGGTGAAATTCCCAACTTTATTTCATGATTAGCTGGCACCCGCGGTTTCGCCCGGGTCATATCGAAAAACAAAAGTATCCTATGTGTTATTCCAGACTATAATCTAACTCTGTGCCTAATTTCATCAAGATCCGTTCAGCTGTTTTGATGAGAAAGAGTAACAAACATTCTTACATCCATCCACACAAACATTCGCATTTACAATAAATATTAAAGGAGGTTTTCTTTTTAAATCTATCTATAGTTTTTATAGTATAACTTTGCTTTATATCCCTCACCGACCGGCTACTATTCAAAGTATGCAACAACCCGATGTTTTGGATGTGTTACATTGAATTCTGCCGAGAAACGTGAACGTGGACCACAAAAAAGTCGTTTACTAGCAATAAGTTTTGCGTATAGTTAGTTACATAGTTCGATAACAGTACTAGAGGAAAATAAATACGTAGGAGTTTTATTCCATTGCTCTGTCAATTCAGATTTGCGTTCATTGACCACCTGAAATCTTGTTTTAACATCTTAATATTGCATGGAAAACCATTTTCCTTTCTGTCTCATTCATTCAGATTCAAAGTTCGACAGTCGCTAACGACAGGTAGCAGTTGTATTATCTCAGTAGCTCTTACAAATGGCGTCGCATTTTCTTTCCGATCTTCTAAATTCCTTTAACAAGCCCAACAATGGATGTCCACAAAGGTAACTCCGGTAGCCCAGAGACAAAAAAATGTCTTCCCATTTCCACCTAGCGATTGTTTACCAGGCTAACATAAGCATACAGGTGGTACTTGAACAGCATTTGCATACGTAATGGACGAAACAAAGGCTCTGCGTCGGCCGGCCGTGCGCGCTCATGCTACCCCGGTTAGCATTGTAATAAATGCTAATGAACATTAGGAATGTTAAAACAAATAACTCGAAAAAATAATAGTAACTCCTTGAGGTTATGAGCGCCGGCTGTTTGACTCCCATTCTAGTCAGCTGAACCGAGTTTAAATGCAGTATTTTTTCTAAACAACCGTTTCATTGAAAAACAAAACACAGTTTTAATAAAAACGTTGAGTCTGTTGCGCAAAAAGAGAAACAGCTTACAGCCCCATTCAGGAAACTAATAATGCGAACGTATAAAATTATTAAGCCAACTATCGGCATAAACACAACAAACATCTCATTAACATGTAAATTAGTTACAACCCACAACAATAACGTAACCTAACCAGGGTGGAAGCAACAAAAAGAGCTTTAAAGGATGAAAATGAATACCACAGAAAACGTAGCGATTTTAATTAGAACGGTCCTCGCCTGGGGCGCGACCGCAGTCCGTAAACCGAACTACCGACCGGCGAACGTTAAAAAATTAACTTCTATTTTTGAATTTCATCTTTAATGCTGACAATTTTTAATATCCGTCCGTCTATGCTGGCCTGGTAATTAAGATCGGCTCGTCTTAACGCCTTTGAGACCCACAAAACGATTAAAATGAGGAGCAGTATTCACTCATGTATTTTTGTGTTAAGACACAGAGTAGATAGTCTGCGAGAAGCATCATGCAAAAACGGATAAAATACTACTACAATTTCTTGCAATTGTCCCATTATTGAGTTTTTTCTTCAATATCTGTCAAAGACAGCGAAAACTGTCCGTTCATTACCCTATTTCGACCATGGAACCACATCAAGTGACTCTGGCTGTCATATCAACCATATTTATGATGTAATCACGTCTTTGACATAGACTTTTTTGTCAAATAAAAGGACGTTACGATCAACGTAAATTCAACCAAATTATACGTTTGTACAGAAGAAAAGCTGACACAAAAAAAGAAGTATAATATGCGGTTCTCCCCGGATATCCGCATACGAACGACAATATTTGACCGTATTATGATCCGTGCGCGTATTTCTTTCCGTTTGTACGATATTTTTCGCAAAAGGAAAATCCAACGGGGCCGCGGCCCATCCGTATATCATCCCCGTGCACAGATTTAACCCCAGAAACAAGACCGAAATCTCCATAGGAATTGTTTGCGGGCAAATATCACTGGTTCAATTTTATCATACGAATGGCCGGACCTAAATAATACCACCCCGTATTATCATATATTTCGGTATGCTCCGGTGCCATGCGGCGACGCGTACCTCTTGCCGATGTGTTCCGCTCACGAAAAACCCAAAGAATTTGTCGATCGTTATTAAAAGTTCGATGCGAGCCGTCTTTTACATAATGTAAGCTCATCCAGTAGAGAGAAAGTAAATAGACGACGGCCCAAGAGGGGTTGAAACCGAAAAACCGCAAGACAATCCCGAAATTCATTACACGCACTACGAGAACATCGCCGGAATTCACAATATTGAAATCGTGGAGCCCCGCGCCTTCGCCCCGCGCCCGGAGCCCTGCGTACCCCGCGTACCGCCGCGCAGATATTACAAAACCCCCAATGTAAACGTTGCTATTATTGCAAACTAACACGAATAAGTAAATCGCTCACTTTACATAACCGAGCGCTCCACTATATCCTTCATATAACGACGATCACTCGACATACTTCGCCCCGTGACCTCACCGATCAAGCATTACAAAAAAACATTACAGTCGTAAACAATGAAAACATATCATAAAACAATTTAGCCGGTAATCCCGGCTATAATTTATAGCCAGTAATATCGGGGAGAATCAGTGTTAAATCATAAAAAGAGCACTTAACTGATGTATTAGGTAACACGGGCAGCCGTTTTAATAACTATTATTAAAACTCTTGACGAAATTCCCTAATAATAAAGCTGAAGAGCGCGGAGCTTCCGATCGCTCCTTTACTTTATGGATTTTAACACATCTATGATTTTATGATGTTCTGGTAATGTGTGGAGATATTTACTCATTTACTCCTGGTAGTTTGCTCCTGGTTAGCGAGTAACCGCGAATTATGAACGAAGACCATCCCTGATAGAGGTTTGAGGACATTTCGTTAATAGTTGTAGCACCGCTTCGATATTCATGGAACAGTAAACATTTTGCGGTTTATTTTGATGGCGTGATATACTTCTTATGGGAGATAAAAATGTATCATTCGCGTAACATTTTAGTGCGCGCCAATCGTAAAGAGTGCATCACTTGGACTGTGTACCAGGGTAACATGTGTCGTAAAGAGACCTCTTCGGCTAACAATTTCCTGATGGTCTGTAAATAGTAAGTTTATTGTCTTTTTATGAGGTACTCGGACCGTAAAAAGGAAATAAAAGAGCACCGCCGATGGTGATAATAAAAAAAATAATTTTCGACTCATCTTCGTGATTATCTCTTTCGGTTTTACGAGTAAGTAAGGCGTGGGAGCGAGACGGGGATGGTTTTACAGCGTGTCGTACCGATGTGACCCTTTCGACTCGATGGGGGTAAAGGTCGTAAAATGGGAGCATAAGGATAATGTTTTGGGTTTCCTATACTGCGCTTCATTCATGATTTCGTTTTAGTACGGCGTCGGTAGACATGTAAATCCTATTGCTTTCACAACCTCGATACGAGTATTGATATACATTTCCCCCCATTATTTGGTGTATTACATTGCTAATAGAAAAAAAAACTTGTCTCTCGTCCCTGAAAGTTTTCAAACAAAATACTTTGAATTCCGTCGCGTGCCAGCTACAAGTAACTAAAAAGTTTTTAATCTGAATTCGCAAACGAAGGCCCGATTATAACGAAACCACCGAAATCAGTACACGCAAATTCAAATTTGGAACAACGTGATAACGGGCGGTTTAATTGCGAATAGGGATGGGACAGTGCAATCCCGCGCGGACGTATTCGGCAGTCGGCCTAAGTTCCAACACTCCATTTGTTCGGCTCGAGTGAGCCTAACGCCCGGCCACGGGACGCATCCTAATTCTTAAAGGGCCCATCAGCAGACCTTTATGCGTTAATAAAGTTGCGATATAAAAAGAATGGAGGCGTCCGAGGGTGAAAGACGGAAAGGGTAGGAGTTAAGTGCGCGTTTAAGGCGATGTCGGGGGCGTGCGAATTTGTCAAGCCATAGAACGGGACGATTCAATTGTCCGATGATTAAATAAAGACAAGAGATCCCTTGTTTACCTATTGTCATGAAGTTTTCCCTATTGTGGCTTAACTCTAATTTTCCATGGACAATTAATTTTATTAGGAAAATTATCAATCTATTATTTCGATAACATAATTGGTAAAACTCGTTCTGTTTAATGGACTGCACGTTTCATGCGTTCAGAAATACGTCCATAATTGCACTAGGCCATGCTACATAAAGCACAGGTAATTAATCATAGAAAATGGCTGATTTTCTCCACTTGAGTCATTATCTATTACTCTGTTATGTATCTTTTGTGGCTTGTATATTAAGTAATTACTGGCACAACGTGGGATTTTTATTGCACGAAATGAAAAAATAATAAAATCTCTAATAAACTATCCTCTTCTCCACCATAATACTAAAAATCTTACGGACAAATGTTTGATTAACTTAATTTTTAAAGTTAATATAAAATGACATCCTGATGAAAAATGGCCACGGTGGAAAATATTAATTGCGACTAGCCAAGTACACAGCAGATATTACAATGCATAATCATGATAAGGAATCCTTAAAAGTGCATAACACTCATCATTTTGTATAAATAATACATTTCAAACAAAGTAAAGTACACACGTCAGAACCGACAAATTTCAGACGCAAGAAAAACAAAACTATCGTATCAAAATCAGATTAATAATTCTCAGACCATTCAAATGACACATCGCTTAAAACCTCATTTCCCACACCCAGAACTGTCTCCACTCTAAACAACCGTATCAAAATCTTAAAGCCAAACTTTACGACACTGCGAATACTATACCCAACAAAAATACAAAGATAGCCCTTAATCGTGATAGCCTGGTAGTTGGTGCTAAACAAAGACGAGGGCCCGTTAAGGAAGGCAGAGTGTTTTATTAACCATTTCGGCTTTATTTAACGCTCTCTCATACAGATTTTATACATCGGCGTCTCGGCGTCTGACGGGATGGTATGATGGGCTCCGATGGGCTCTTAAGGCTCCATGTACTCCGTATCAGATGGGGGACTTTAGGGCTGGTTGGTTGCGGAGTAAATTGTGATGGGAGAGATTTTTGCATGGGGAAATTGGTTGGGATTTGTTCTGCAATAACCAAGTTTGGTCCTTAAAATAGGAGGCTTGAGATTTGGAAATACTTAGCATCCTTTTAAGTCTCAAAATTTACGTTTTTGCTACCTCCTTTATACTTAATCTAGTATCAGAGTTTAATGTCTCTTATGGGCTCCTGATTTAGTTTTGCATGTCGTTTTGAAATATCTCTCAAGTATGCTGGTTTGATTTCCTCACGATGAAAATAATACAACATATTATATGTATGGGGATTTAAAAACTGTTTTATGTCCTAAAACAATTTGTTCTTCATTCTGTATGTTTTCTTCATTCATCTGGTATGTCTTTAAAACCTTTACAATATCTTCTATTAAACCAACGTTATATTTAATTAAAGTCAATGATCCTTTCTTCTTCAATATACGCCACCACCACCACCTTGTAGTCTGTAAATAAATGAATAATAATAATATTTATTATATGACCTTTAGATGAGTATTCTTGTCCTCATTCGTTTTTAGGGATTTTTAACTCCAAAAAAAAAACACTATTAGGATCACTTTGTCTGTCTGTCAAGACTCTTTATCTAGGAAAAATGTGTAAGTATCTAGTTGAAATTAAAACAATATACTTACCTACTCAATTCTGTGGTCTCTTAAAGCTGTCGACGGCGCGTTAGTGTTCTACGCGCACCTTAAAAAGATGTCATTAAAGCAGAGGGGCCTACCAGAGCCTCCGCCTGCCGGGGTTGGGGGTTATCGAAAGATATACCGCGGCCTCGGAACGTAAAGGGAACATGGTTAGGTTTTAGTCAGTACAAGTTTTTCCCCCCCTTAACTCCGCCCAGAGCGGGGAAGTTATTTGATGATTGGGTAAACCCCAAAAACTGTAAAAAAATCAATCCTCTAAGTTCACGCAGTCAAAATATATGGTCGTTTTTGTAAGAACTAAGACTCGCTATTGGCTAGTTGTTTGGTCTAGACATCCTTTTTTCACCTGGTAAGATTCAAAAATGCTAGCCCTTTTTTTGGGGTGGGTAATCACCAAATATTTTCCCTCGCTCTTGGCGGAGCGGGGGGGAGTGTCAGACTATTACTGACTAAAACCCACCCATATTCCTTCTTTCGCCCTTTACGTTCCAGGCCGCGGTATCTCTTTCGAACAACCCGCAACCAAATGCCAGCCCTAAGCTTGTCATGTGTATGTTATGCTGGGCCCCACCGTCTTGCCAGACAGTCTGCAATTACCCAGGGGTGAATGTAAACAGTTGTTTGTTGATGCTTCTAGTTCAATTTTGATAAGGAACGCTATGGGGTTAGAGTTATGGTGTAAAGTTGATTGGGGTATGATGCATCATGCGATATTTGAAATATTTGTTGTAGATGTTGGTGATTATTTCTACCGATTATTGATGTGGTTATTGTTCTTTTGTTTGACAATTTAGTTGGTATCAAACTGTTATCCCCATTCATCCCGGTCATAGCACCGTGCCAGTACACCAACATTTTGCCGGTTAGGTTTTTGGAGGCTCGTTTTTTTTTAAATTTTCCCCACACTAAGAATTTCTCCTGTATCGTGGGTGCGTTTACTAATATTCAACTCATATACACAAACAGCCAGATCAGGAACAACTATCTGTAGTTCATACAAATATATGTTCCGCGTGGAAATCGAGCCCACGATACGCAGCGCAGCAGTCAAATGCTTAACCACTGCGCCAACCGTGTCGTGTCTCAAATAGGTGGCAAGTCTTTTACCGAGAGGGAATGGAAAGCGGTCACCTCCTTCTGCGAAGCAGTAATGCTAGTGAAGGAGGAGGCCGGGCGTTTGACGGAGAGAACCTCAAACCAACCCAGCCGCCGCGGGAGACGTCCCGGGTGCCGGGTGCCGCGAGACGACTCCCGGCCACCGTAGATACGGGCCTGTGAACGGTGAGCAATGGGTAGCTCACCGTCCAGAGCGGGGGAAGTCATTTGATGATTTCCCACCCGAAAAATAAAACATTTTACCGACAACCCAAATCATTAAACGTACCTTCTACTGGAAAACACCTGATGAAAAACCCCAAAAACACTTTGCCCCAACCAGAAATCGAAGCCAGCACCTGTTCCTCAGCAGTCACGCTAGCAGGAATCATAAAATCTTATCATCTCATTCCTGTATTTAAAGTTCAATTTCGTTTGACGGATTTTGACCTAAGTCCAAATCGGTTTAAGTCCCTTCTCGTATAATATCGATTTCAGAGTTCTGCAACTCAATAAGAAATAACGGAAACCGTGTAGGATCGTTTTGTTGTCCCTCTGTCTGTCTCAAGATTCTATCTCGAGAACGCTTTAAGGTATCGAGTTGAAATGCAAAAAAACCCTCTAAGTCTAAACAGTCAAAAGAAATGGCCGTTTATGTCGCAAGTTTGTACAAAAACCTCGATGCGCACTCAATCGTTTTTTTTACAGAATCTGTTTTATATAGGTTCTTTGCGTAACGTATGCTGCATGAATTCATGGTTAAAAGTAGACTTCATCCTTGACCTTGTAGGATCATGAAAAAACTTTTGATGTAAAATGCATTGTGCTATTAAAAAACACACGCAAATGCTTCTAAGATAACGGCCTTACCACAGGTGTAAGTCTCTTCCTGAGAAATCTGCATTTTTCTTTATTCTACCAAATCAATGTTAAATCGTCTTTTATACTTCCAAATATCTGTTGAAGAATCTTGCCGTATAAAAGGCAATAAAATGCTAAACAACGTGAATACAAATCTTTATCAACGATACAAATATAATCACTGCGTTACACCTGCAAATATAAATGGCTATAAATAAAGAACTTTGTCCTTCACACGATAGTGTCAATCACCCAAAAACCTGAATACAAAAAAAAAGTATCCACAAAAAACTTGAAAACCGCATTTCTAAACTCTCAACGACACTTACGCATTGTAATCGCGGCTAAATCGAATAATCGAGCACTCGAGCAAACCGAGTTAAGTTATTTAGACTCGAGTCCCCCCGGCGTCGCGGCACTACTCGGTAATCGAATTGGAGACCGCCACTTGGTGACACTTGAGCGGAGTGTTACTTTGTTAGCCGATTTTTGCGGGCCCCAGTCCGCCCCCGGGGTACAACGCGATTATGCAAAAGTACCCCATACGAATCTTCTCACTGACATCTTTATGGCACTTCAACATTTTTATACCTTATTTTCTAACATTTTTTTAATACAAAACATGATAATCTTGATACTTTCCGTGCAAATTTTCACCCCGCATAGAGTTTTCAATTTTGCATGTCAAGTACTCTTTTAAAACAGGAAAAGCGATTTCAAGCAGTTAAAACAAGGCAACTAGTCAGTAAAATTGTGCCAAACAGAAAAAAAGAAACTAATTACAGCAGTTGAACATGCAAACACACAATACAAATTAACAAACAGTTCGAAATCTACAATGTCATTAAAAAAACATCCTACTCGATTAATATTCACATCATAATTCACAATACGCAACCACGCTTGAAAAAACAAAACATAATCCCAAAGCGTCACAAACAATGGCGAATAATCGATTCCAAAATCGATACAACACTAGAGCGGCTAACTCGGTGCAAGCACGTCACAATCTGACTCGATTCATTCGTATGCCGATGACGAGACACAATTCAATTTGAATATTTTGACGTGACCGTCGAATACTAATATAGACGACAGTTTAGCAAATTGTATCTTATAGCGCGTGTTTTATGTTTTATTTATGATACATACGATTGTAAATTTAATTTGTGTCGCGTCGCTAACGATTCCAGTCTGGATTTCGTGCATTCTCACTTTTGTAACCGACTAGTGATGCGACACCGATATTGTCGATGCCAGGTGCGAGCGCCAACTTTCAGCTCCGAAAATTTCGGCTTTGATAAATGACAATATTTGTTAGAACGCAGACGCACCTCATTTAAGTTGGTACAGTCCATTCATACATCTTATTATGTATGAGGATTCTATTCCAACTTTCGCTGTGTGCGTCAGTTAAAATTAATTAACAGTCAAGTTGAACGTGGGACATGAGTTTTGGCATCCTCCCCGCACCGAAAAACTCTAAGTATCGGAAATAGAAACGGATGAGTAATGACGTGATATACCTAATGAATGTCGTGTGAAACTGTCACTTGTTTTAATTAATGTTGTTGCTGTTTCCACGCAGCCTTTTTGACTGAGAGACGCTTATTATGTTCTGTAATAGAACAGACACGGATAGACATTTGTACTTCATTATTTCTGCTGTCTCAGATCAACGTAAAAATGCTTTGACGTCTGGATTTTTGTAAAGATACATTTTATAAATGATATCTCGTGTTTGTTGTGAAACTAACGAATACCTTGCTAGTTGACATTAATACGTTTTCAAAAGTTATTCACGGCGCTGTTTTCAACACTCCTGCGCATGCACAGGTCCGTGAGAAAGACTAACAGACTGTGTTTGTCACATGAATGTTTAATTTTTATAAACATTCGAGTGTTTAGTCCTTCGGGACCTTTCGAGATCTTACCGGATACGGAGATAAAACACTCCACGTCAAGATTAGATTTTTCTAAATAAATATCAAGCTCGAGTGTTATTTACCAAGGCAGCTTGGCAGCACAAGAGGACCCTGTTCTCGACTCAATGGTGTTTGTTTAAAACCACTTAAAAACTCAATGGGCTCGACAAATACGTAACTGCAGTAATCTGTTGTAACAATACTCGACACTGTAAATAATGCGAGTTTACGTCGTTACGTATCGGAAATGTTCCGTGGGCGTCACGGTTTATCTATTACATACATTATAGAATGTTTTTTTCTTATAACAAAAACTCCATAAGCCATGGTGACATGTGTGGCGCCTCGGGCACGTTATCTTATTGTGAAATGTGTACCAAAAAGACGGTACGGTGTGACGTACACCGAGGACACATTCGATACATAAACCGCGGCGTATCTCGGTGAATATCATCTGTGCCTTCACAAACACTGACCGTAGATTAGATAACGCCGGATGTTGCTTCTGAGATCAGAGACGTCTGCGCACGGCTATAGACAACATTTACACAGTGCTACCTGATAATAAGCAGTGGATCTTTCCATCGGACTATCTAATCCGAATTTCTAAACCGAATGCCGAATTTTAAACTTCCCCCATCACTAATTGCGAACGACATATGTTCAACGTAAACTATGTTATAATGACATTAAAATAACAAAAAAAAGGTGCGAACGCATCGTTTCGGTATTTATTATTCGAAAATAATCGGTAACGCTCCGATAATGTGCTAAATTCGAATTACCGCCAGCCAGGCGCGCATAACATAATTGCTGGTCGCACGCGAAGTGTCTATCAAAATTATTTTCGTATGGGGTACTTTTTTTTTCTTATGCACCCCTGGTTACGCGCGTGGGGTGTCGTGGGATCCTCTCGCACCTACGTACGGACACGCAAACCCCGTCAATACAGATAATTGTTTCATTATTCTTCTATTAACTCCACTGGTGCGGCAATTTATCTTAGCGGATAACGTGAGGGATAAACTTGTGTAGTTTTTAACACACTGTTTAGCAATATGGCCGGTGGAAACTAATTTTGGTGGCAACAAAATGCTGAGACGGCTCGTAAAACGCGAAAGCAGTAAAGTTTCGAGCTGGCGCGGTCTAAAAGCCTGCGGGGCGTGGTGGTGACGCCCAGCGTTTTAGCCGCGCGGACATGCGATGCTTAGCGTCTTTATTAACATTGCACCTACCCGCTAGACATGAACTCCTGGTACTGCTGTTATTTATACCATAAGTCAGTGTTATCTTCGCGATTATCTTAAAGGGTAGACAGACAGTAAAGTAATAATAATATAAAGTGCAAATCAAATTATTCATACTACAAGCTTCTCGTAAGAATTGGCTGCATTTCAAGTGTATGTAATCAAATAACTAGTTTTATTTGAAATTGAATTTGGAATTTAGATTTTGTACGTTTTATCTCAAGAGCGTCTGTGCTACTTTTGACAATGTTCCAGTAACGTGTCAAATATTTTTGGGGATAGCCACCCCATAAGGAAAGTTACGTAATACTGATTAATTAGTTATTTTGGCGGAGCAGGGGCGGAGGGTGGTGTTAAAAGCAATTATATTGATGCACGCGAAACTATGGGCTATGGCTCGCATTGTTTGGATTTGTTTGGCTGGCAAAAATAACTTCCTAGTCGGGTATGTTGACTGTGTGTTTCTGCTTCGTAGACCTGCTCAATATGATGTTTTGTAACCTGAAAGATTTTTGAGGCTAAAATAGTCCAAATCGGACCTAAAGACTGATAACAATATTTCAGAGCGAATTTATTAAAAGCCATAATCTTATTGATATTTGATTTGATTTTCTTGGTAATGAAACCGAAAACAATTAGTCATTTCACACTATAAACTTTACACTGAAATAATCAAACACACATTACAAACACTCGGTAAAACGAAGTGCCACCAACGCGACACGAAACAGAAATACCAGGGCGTAATGAGAGCGCAGCAGATATATTAATTGGACAGCAGATCAAAGAGCAACAAATGGGATCTTCGTCAGCCATGGTTGCCTGGTAATTGTGAGGACAGGTCGCTCGTTTGATGGCTTTCTGCTCGCTCCTGTGATCGAAAATAGATACCAATCTGTTTTGGTGATAAACTGGCGCGTGTTTACAGTGACTTGCGTAATGGGAGGCAGTAGAGAAGTATGTGAACCCATTTATTATGTCATAGATGGATCTAATTCTGAAGTGGGGCTGGAGATGATCTCTGTCTACTGCTAGAACAGGCTTCCTCTCTCTTCCCTGTTTGGAAAGAGGTGTTCCACAAGTAGTGGTTGTAAGAAGACCAAGTTAACAAAAACAGAATGCACCTATCAAAAACAAAAAAAAACGTTCCCTTCCTCTTAAGTCGAGTACCACAGTTTTGGTTCTCTGATGGAACATTTGCGAAAAGGCTGACACCCCCTTTTACTGACTAAAACCCATACATGTTCCTTCTATTGCCCTTTGTGTTCCGGAGCCGTGGGATTCTCTTTCGAACGACCTGCAAACGAAAAGAAATGAAGTCGACTTCTGCCGGGGTTGCGGGTTGAGAACACCGGTGATCCATTGGTATCTTTTTGATGCACCAGAAACACAAGATGGACATCAGACCTTACCGCACGAACACAAGAGAGGCTTAAAGTAAACGACTAAACAAACTAACGCCTATTAAAATTAAGATATTCAGATAAGAACCGGCCGCAATCCAGCTACTAGAGTTATCTAAATTCTTCAAACATTGACGAAACTAAAACAAGTAGTCGTCGACGTGAAGCTGGCCTTATCTTTACTAGCTCGCCTCCCAGCTAATCTTGTGATAATGCTGCACAAACAATAGTATTCCCAAGAGGTTATTAAGCAATGGCTGGATCAACGTTATTTTATTATACTATCGTATAAGATTTAGTAAGTTGGTGATCAGTTTTCAAAACAACTGACACAAGTCCTCTTGGATATGAATGATATTTATTCTGACTTTTATTAGTTGCAATTTCGTAAGTACTTCATCACCAACTTGAATGATCTTTTCGAAACTCAATACTTTTATCTAGTCTGTTTTTGTGACGACATCCACGTTTTATCTTGTACTTAATTTTCTGGAGAATCAAGACAGTTTTTATTATTTGTTAAGAAATTGTCGGAGATTCTTTTTCAAAGCCAAAACTTCCGGGAAACCGAGACGAATTTTCCAATGAACCCAGAAAAAATATTGGATAATTTCCCAACAATACACTAGGAATACATAAATAGAAAGGGCTAATGTATCGTTTGTAACAAAGCAGGTTGGTACCGGAACCGATTCTCGGAAAACCGTACGTTGCTCGTCCTTTGATATAGCTGTAACAACAAATACAACTCCGTTAGATGCTTCCGCCCTGGTACTTGCTTCTGTAACAATGAAATTCAGGAAAAATGTTTGATCTCCTAACTTTTTGTAGGAAAAGAATTTAATGAGCACAAAAAAATGTGGCTTTGGAAACGTTTTTGACAGCAACAATTTTATTTTTGTTCTCTCATCTGTTGTTTACACTGATATTGATGGATATTGCAATTAAACAGAATGATCTAAGAGGGATATTTATTGTCATTTAATTTTGGTTTATGTTCACGTACTGCAAAAAAAGGGGTGTGTGTACTTATGTACACGCGTTAGAAGTTATACTTCTTTGACGTACTTATAGAAAAATAATTATAGGCTAATATTTGAATTTTGTCACCATAATCAATATCAGTTCAGCACACAACACTTTCTCGTTCATGTTTACAAACACGATCAAGGAAACAACAACTGACAAAATACAACAACCTCAATGATTTATATTGATTTAATACTATCTAATTTTTGAAATTAAAAAAAATATTGATTCAGGATATTGATGAATATTTAATTGAGGTGCCAGGCTGTTTATCGTGACATTAGAGATCCTGCCACACTTAGGCTAAAAAACTGACAAATCTTGCCAAAATCGAAAGCACAAAATGCCAATGTAATTTAATAAAACTCCAAAAATTTAAAATAAATAGACACATTATTTTTTGGAGTTTTATTATTTAAAATAATTGATCTTAAAGTCTAAAAATGAACTGAATTAAATTATACATTCGTATTAACATCGAATTCCTCTTGATCACTTTCTTTATACATCGCTTTTGTCATTTTGTCAACAAAAATGCCAGAGAGTAAAATAAAGGGCTAAACCTGCCAAAATGCAGGTTCCTGCCACGTATGGTCACACTGGATACCACCTAGAACTAACTTCACACTGTCACTGTAGTAAAAAATCACTCTCATCCATTTGTCTCCATCGCCCCAAAAGAAGTATAACTTCAAAAATACATGCTTTGAAATCATTACTGTCTCTTCTCTAGCAGCGTTTGTTGTTACTCAAATATAACACATCGCTTTATTTATGATGAGTCAAAACAATGATTTAGTTAAAGGCATGCATTCAAACTTCGAAGCCCGACCTCTGTTTTAATAATCCAGACTACACAAATGATTAAACACCTGAAAACCAATCCGTTCCTGTCAAAAGTACCAGGAGAGCAAAGGTAACCAGTGTTTCACATAAAATTAAATAATAATGAACTAATCGCGGTCTCGCAGCGGCCGCCAAGCGAACAATACAGCGTTAATTCGAGCCCTTTGTCCGCCCCAATAGAAAATTTCATGTTCTACCAAGCCCGCAATGGCGGCATTCTCTTCATTACGACAATTTTCATGTAAATCACAACTACCTTTATCACCACAGGGGTAAATGAAATTGGCGAAGATTCTAGACGCATTCCTCTCGAAACGGTGAGACTTTCCTATTCATAGGAACTCCCTTCACATGTCGCCGATACGACGTTTGACTGACTAGCGTTAAACAGAAAAGAACAATCATTTAATTCTATTTACATAATCCTCGGCTATGTTACTAGGAACCGAAATTCGGCTTTGACTTTGATACTAGTAGCGTTTAGCAGGTTACAGCGTTGCTTGGAACCGATTGTTTGTTTGTCGGGCTGTAAAACTGTTACGAATCGTAAACGATCGTGTGTGGCCAGCCCTTACGACGAAATCTGAACAGATGGACCGAGATCAAAAGACTGTGTGGTGATAAAAAACGTTGATGTGAATTAAAAGTAACAACTTAGTGTCGGGGGACTGACGGTTGTCGAGTATTTTCTTTGTCGTTACACACCATACATTTTCCCTTAATGTAACGCGTGAGGGAAGGGAAATAACATTCCCATTTTCCAGGTATTTTCCGCACTCCATATTGGTGGGATTTGTAGGAGCCCGCTGCCGGCACAATCATTAGCCCCGCAATCCTCCACGACTGTGTGGGGCCCTGGTACCGCTCGGGGAACTATTGGCGAATTTTCCGGGATTTTCTTCTTATTTTTATCCCCCTATTTTAGTTGTTTTCTTGAGGGAAAACAAACAATGAACTTAAGGAAATGAAGCGCATATTTTGTTGAGTTTGCAAGATAATTCTATCCTGTTACAATCAAGGAACGCGTAACTTAAAAAAGTTGAACAAAAAAGCATTCCCTTAACATTAAGAACTGTTCATTAACATCCAGCGAGAAGACGTCCAATTACAGAAATAAAAGAACGTCGAATGGCTCCAACAATATCCTAACGTAATCAATGTTGATAATAACCGGGCAATTATAACTCCCAACTAATTCTCGATTACGGGACGCGGGTCTGAGGAGCGGGGCTGGGGGAGGACGCACCGGGACCTCGCTAGGCGTTATTAACCGGGATTACCGGATCCCCGGCGCGATCCCCGGATACGGGGATTTGCTCACGGATCGCGTAACAGTGGAAATGATAAAAGATACGTGTGGATACGGGGATTTTTGTATGTTTATTGGTATTTGAAAAAAAAAATGAAGCGAAAGTTTGAAAAGAAAACTAAACATATGCGTCATGTGAGAGAGAATTATGAGGGTAGATAAAACGGGCGGGAGAAATTGCTTCCGCTACGTTCAGCGTTGTCTGCATGCATTGAAAGGGTGTAATTACGTTCTATCTTTGAACCAACACTTGCAAAGTCACATTGTGAAACACTGCAAGTGACAACGCTATCCTACGCACTACTTACGCCCTAGTAAAATTAACAAAAGTACTAAGAGACATCTATCTCCCGAGACATGCATGACAAGACCAAAAAATAACGAACAGCCCGTGTAGTGTAAGGCACGTGTACTAGGCTCGCACGAGCTGTTAGGAGTGTAGGCCGGGCGAATCCCATGCGGTATCAGCGTTACAAGCGATCGCACTTAACCGCGTCACTGGTATCATATCGCGCTGCAGCGCTATCAGTCAGCGTCGCCCGCTGCATTAGCCCCGTCGCCGCATCAATAAATTATACAGGACACCTCCGCGCGGAACAGCCGCCCTGGTCACTCGTTGCATTAATGTCGACGAACATTTAAATGCGTGTTTGTCTGTTTGTCACCCGTCTATATATAGGGTTCAGCAGCTGAGCTTAGGGCTAACTTGAGGGTTGGCAACTTGGCAGGAATTCAAGATCTTATTGCACACACGTATGTATAGAGAAAGCGGTTACCCTTGCGTACAACGTTCGTGCTGCAACCGAAATGTGAAGATAGTATCTCCCCAAAAGAGACTTGTTGAACAGCAGAACTTTTTTACAAAATAACCTCATCAATCAGCACCCACAACATCAGTTTCCGAAACAAAATTCCCTCGCTGACGAACTTTCTACCCACCCACTGCACCATCAAAACATTCTTCCTCGCCTCTCGGTCTTAGAATCTAATGTCAAAGTTACAGGTCAGGCGTATAAATAGCTAGAGTGCGTCAGACTACTATTATAGTACATAAGCCGCGCTTATTAAGACCAACTCCCACTCGCAGCGAAGCACGCAACTCGATTGAGCATGGCTTACATGCCGTAGACACAGATTTCTGGTTTCTTTTTTTAAATGTACTGACTTTTGTTCCGTTGAGTCACTTTCGCTGTCTGTCCGCTAGTTTTCACATATTAAGAGTCTTCTTTTCTATTTTTTGTAGTTCGGGACTGTATTTATGTTAGACAGGTTATTCTATACTATTTTTAGAGGACTAGTTTAGTGCTAGCATTATCTTATATCATAAATTCTAACGACTTTCTAATTTATCACACATTGACATTTATTGGTGTCATGACGAAGCCGTCAATGACGTCAGTGGTGTAAATGCTAATTTTTATTTCTTTTTTATTGTCTGTAAAGCATGCAAACTCGTTAGTCTATTGTTTTAATTTAAATTTCACGATAAGGATTAGAATAAAAAGTTCAAAGCCGGAACAAGTTCTGGGATAAAGAAAAGTCTTAAATTATATGATATATCATGTATAAAAACTACTGTTACCACGTAACACAATAACATAGTTATCATGTAGTTTGGGCCAGATAAGTTATCAGGTTTATCTGAATGCAATAGCAGATCATTCACTCATTGTGTCAGCCCTGTGCTTCCGAAAATATGGTTCTGCTATTCAATTATTACCATGGAGTTTTAATTAACCAATGTATTCAAGATTACCTTATAACTGTACATATGCTTATTAAGTATAAGTGTTTGTCTTATATTGTCTTTTCTACTTCTATCCAAATCTCATCTTGACTTATCTCTAATAGAAAAAAAAATCCCCATCATCATAAATTGTCCAATCCAATCTCACTAGTCCACCAGTAGACTTACCGGATCTAACTCTCGATCAACGACCAAAGAGAAATACCCATAAAAATAAAAAAAGTCTAGAACATACCCCGCTATAGCGTCATGTAAGCCTGGTGTTAAGGAGTAAGTGGAATCATACGTACATTTCCAAGTAGGGCCGACTCAGACCGCGTCGGGTTGCACCCAGCACGCCGTTTGAGAGTTAACGTGATCGACGGTTAACTGATAGTTAAGATCGAAAGATGGAACGTGTGGTTGTGACTTTTAAGATGTATTCAGTATGTTTTAGAGTCAGATAAATGTCATTTTGCAGACGGTCACATTTAGATTCAACAAATTTTTTTTCTGCATGAATATTAGGTTCAAACTACACTAAAAGTAGCGATATTTCCAACAATACATTCACCAAAAGAAAACTTCTACATTTCCCAATCGAATCCCTCTTCTATAACCACAATTCAACCATCAGTTAACCTCAAAATCGTCTTGATTCTAACCGACAGTTAGCCAATCGTATCACCGGTCGCTCACCGGCTCGGCGTCGGAATGTAAACAAGAATTAAGGCGGCTTGGTCGGAGCACGTTTGCTGAGAAAAACCCCTCTTTAATTAGCCAGAATCTCTCCAATGCTGAAAGAATGCTCATCCTTGCAAACCTTGGGATGATGGGAGGCTGATCAAATGTGTTTTTTGAAATATTATTTTCTGCTGGAGTAACTTGTCCAGTTAATTTTGTACTGGTATTCAGCTGCATCCGGTTAGACTGGAAGCCATGATGATGGTTATTAACTTCTCCAGTTATACCTTAGTGTCAGAGTCAAACAATATTGTTGAAAGAGGTTACTATAGACTATTGAGCTGAGAAGTTATAGCACAGTTAGGATCGAAATCACCTCGCCTCATGTTCACCAGCTGATCCGGAACAGCGCGATGCTGTAACGGTGCTTACAAGTATGTTGCAGTACGGGGTTTTGTAGAACGGATCCCCAACGACTCGAGTTAGGCCTATGCTGGTTCTGTGAAGTGTCATAAACCTTAAATCTAGTGGTACTTTAGTAATCTATGATGAAATATATATTGAGACAAAATGAGAGGTTTTCTTTTTATAATGCATAAATGAGACAAAAAAGTTATGATGGTGGCAAAACGCGGGAATGCATGTTTTCTACCTGGCAATACCAAGTTTTCTGTCAAACTACAATGTCATTGGTTTGTCACTGGCTCGGGGTTGTCAGAAAGTAGCTAAAGTGACCTGATTAAATTCATAGTCTACTTTGCTAAGCTGGAAGTACTTTCAGTAACTCGACTTTCATGATTCTGAGAGATTTAAAATTGAGCTATTTGAGACAAAAATACAACTGATTAAGAAGTTTTACTGGTACTTTTAGTCAACCTGTTTACGGCTATGATAAAAGAACTAGACCACAAATAATCTAAGCATAATACAAGTGCTATTTATTCTGTGGTCAACTTCCACCATAGATTAAATAACAAAATATGGCGTAGAAGGAATTGATAAATCCGAAAATGATATTGTCAAAGTTGTTATTGCTACTGCTGCGGCCTTTGAATCGATTTATTACCAACGAGTAGATAGTATTTGTAGATTTCTTTAGACTCTATCTTTAACATGATTTGGGTCCGGAAAATGCAGCATAAATCATCATCATCTGCTTAGCCTTTTCCCAACTATGTTAGGGTTGGGTTCCAGTTTAACCTGATGCAGCTGAACACCAGTATTTTGCATGGAGCGACTGCCTATCTGACCTCCACAGCCCAGTTAGTACTAGGTAATACGATGCTCCTTGATCAGATGTACCATAGATATCCATCCATGTCAAATGTCTTATAAAATTTTGCCTTCGCATATTAATATGAAATGTGTTTTCAATCAATTTTATGTTGACAAATCTTTGGACTGGATATTTTTCTTTAAAATCTAGCTTTATTAAAAGTAAGGGTAACTGTAAGATAACTCAATTCTGGGTTTCGCTGTTATGCATAAACTTTACAATTTGTGTGTAATTATATAAAAAAAATGATTGAGATTATAATAACGAATAAAAAATATTTCAAAGTTATTCTTCATTGAGATTATTCGTGCATGAGCATTCGTGTTTCAAAAGATAGATCTCAATGAAGAATAACACAAGATTCTTTGTCAATTTAGGTAACTTAAAACAGTTTTTTACCGTCTTTGGTTAAGTAAATCCCGAGCAATCAGACCCACCATAACTTAACTGACTAGCGAATGAGTTATTTATTGCAAAATGGTTTTAAAAACAAACAAAAAATCGAATAGCCACATCATTTCCTCCTAACAGCTGATCCCTATAATTGAGAACTCCTTCAAATGACGGATTACCTGTCAAACTGTCAAAATTTTTCAAACGTCAAGTGTCTGTCAGAGCCGATAAAGGTGATAAGAGAACTCTTGTGATAGCGTATCAGCGAGATTCGGGGCCAAACACTATATCTTGGAGATTAGCTGATTTTAAATCGTTGGGAAATACGTAACGTACATTGAGAATTTTACGGAATATTTTGGTGAAGGTTACTGCAAACGTAAAAAAAGAAACTCGTGTAAATAAACCTCACGCTTCTAACCCAAAGGGTTAGTCAGAGATGTATTTTCTTTGGGGTGGGATTGTCAGACTTTTACAGACTAAAACCCACCCATGTTCCTTCTATTGCCCTTTACGTTCCGGGGCCGCGGTATCTCTTTCGAACAACCCGCAAGGAGGGGGAGGCCCAGAGTTATACCTTACAGTACACCTACATTTCGCCAGTTATGCTTAAATCCCATGGAATAGGGACGAACCTATTGCCATTAACCGGTATTCCAAAATTCGTGGGTGCTAATGGATCAAGAGTTTTAGTATTCGCCTCGTGACGACTCCCGGTCACGCTGGACGTGGGCCTGTGGATGGTCAACAATGGGTAGCGCGCCTCCAAGAAATGTCAGCAAAGCAGAGGGGCCTAGCAGGCCCACTGCCTGCCGGGGTTGTGGGTTGTTCGAAAGAGATACCGCGACCCCGGAACGCATAGAGCAAAAGAAGGAACATGTATGGAAGTCAGCAAAAATCTGACACTCCCTTCCGCTCCGCCCTGAGCAGGAGAAGTTATTTGAGAATTTACCATCTCAAAAAATAGTTTTGCTATTAAGAACGCTGATTGAAATGGAGTTTGTGCTTTTGCTGGTTCTTTACCCCTGCATCTGTTTCAATAGCTTAAACTATTCTTATTTCTCATAAGAAATGAATATAAGACGTTTCTGACGGTTCGTTCACAACGGAAGGAGGTGTTGTAATAACTTAAAACTTCATTAATATTCACATTTGGAACAAGCGGTTGTCAGAAAAAGATGCGTTCAAAAAAACTTTTGCTGCTCCCTTCGTTTTCTAAAAATAACTCGAAATAATCCCACGTAATGAACGCGGTAACTCATAATGTGTTTTTAAACATTTTTTTTTTCTTTTTGTTTCAGATGCGATGGGTAAGAGCTTCAGGAAGCAGTCATAAATCATAAAGCAGCCCTTGTAAAAAGGATCCAGAATTTTCAATCTTCATAAAAATCCGAAAATAATTATGGGTGCCGAGACGTTTTTTTTTTCTTCAGCACAATAAGTCAATCGGTCTAACACTAGGAGTCCGTACGAGATTCGCCTCGCGTCGTAAAATTTGATTAGGTCATTAAAGCCAGTTAATTTATAGGCGTTCGAACAACTCTCATTTGCCATAAACACACAAAAACCAACCATAAAACTGTGCCATAACGCTTTTTATTCTCAATTTGCGTAAACGTCGTTTATGACCTTCTGAAAACTGTTTTTAGGCCGTGTAATCTAAAATAGCCTTTGTAGTAATTAATTGTACGGTGCAAAACTGTTTAGAGAAAAAAATTGGAATGCTGTTCTTTATTGGGAATTGCAAGTCACGTTGGTGACGTCATGAGGTATGTATGGACCAATCAATGAATGATCTTTATCTTTTTAAAGGCTGTCATGCAAAAAATATGGCTAATGATGTTATATTATGCATGTAAGTGATAGCTAGGATGTATTGCATTACATACATTCGAGTTATAAGCAATCCTAAGCATAGACGGTATTGTATGGCTTCTTTAGAACCGTAATACCGCATAGTATTATACATATGCAAAAAGTGAACAGAATAGAGCATCCATAAACAAAGTTGTATCGTCCAATCGGATTTCAATGTACGAATATTTAAAAACGGAATTAAAAAAGCAACCTCGTATCGCACATCATTTCCAAAAAACCAATTCCGATTTTAAAATATTTAAAAAATATAAAATGACGTATTCATTTCAATCCCGTTCGAATTTTAAGCACACAACGTTCGGAAACGCGTTCCGTATTTCTGTGAAATCCCATAATTCCGTCAGGCCGGAAACGCGGTATTCATTTAGTGCAGAATTCTGTTGATGCATAAAATAAATTAAATGCAAACAATATCAATCGGACACGGGAACAAACTCGGCCGTTGGTACAGCTATTTATCATAAAATACGAACGTTGCGCTGAAATTGGATAGCGCTATCTCTTTCACACCTTCTGGGAGTGACAGGGAGGTCCGTGAGGAGGTTTTTTCTTTGTTTCAAAGCCGTGGTATCACGTTGTCTGTCTGTGCGTTGATTTGCTCGCATCGGTATCGACTCACAATATTAATTAATGGTAGAATATGCTTTGTTTCTTTCAAGTTGATTGGGATCTGCATATTTCTGTTCAGTTAATGGTTCCGTGTGTAGATTGGTAGATTATGTAAGGAATTTTAAGTTGCTATATGAACTTTGACACCGCTTTCTCTTGTATAATAAGTAGATAGATAAATGCCTGAGGCTGTTTTAAGTAGGAAATAACAACGTTTTAGTTGTACCATATCAAAATCTAGTCGACTTAAAACAAAATAAAAACAAAAAGAACAGAAAAACAAAACGTATTTTCCTTTTTTTTAAATTACCAAATCATAGAACACTTCTACATTACTTCTAAACCGTTCCTTCATTCGGAAAAAGCACCGCGGGCCCCTAAATTTGATTAATGGTTCCGCAGTAATATAACACAGCTCGCCATAGCATTGATTCATATCTATTGTTAATACTACTTGTTAATTACAAACGCGATAGATAACTACGGTTGTAACCGACATTGTTTTAACCGCCGCCGGCGTAACGGGGTAAGTGCGAAATTCATGTTTATTTTTGTTATGTTGGGTGTTTTTTTTTTCATGGGTTTAGAAGAAGATGTAGACCAAACTAACGATGAATGAACTGTGTAAAGAATGGTATGCCAAGAAAGGTGGTGTCCGATAAAGTGAAGAATATTAGAGGAGTATGAAAGAAGAAGATATTATGCCATGCCGAATCTGAAAAAACTTAGGATAAGGACTGGAGATTGATGAAAAAGAATCAGTGTTTTTTGGCGTTGTTTTATTAGAAATGTTTTTGAGTAAAATGTCAGAGGCACTTGTAAATTATTCATAGGATTTGACCGTTTTTGATGCAGATAGTACAAATCCTATGGATAATTTACAAGTGCCTTCGACTTCTTTAAGCTCGGATTTTAAAAGTTAGATAACAATTGATAAAAAAGGATTTTATAATCGGAAGTTTCTCATTTTTATCGTTTATGTTTCCACTAGCTTTCGCCCGCGGCTTCGCCCGCGTTAAATTTGGGGTAACACAGTTCTCTTTGCGCCTTTTTGATTTGTAATAGCAACGCTATTTTTTTACTTTACTTCCCTCTTTCTCCCTCACATCCCACTTTTTTAAAATAAAAATTTGCCTATGTCCGTCTCCTGGTTCTCAACTATCTATGTACCAAATTCATCACAAACTCACTTTCGCTTTTATAATATTAGTAAGGATTATGTTTCCATTTGATTCTAATGCCATTCTTCTTCCAATTTTAAAGGTTTACAATAGATATCATTCATTCTTCTTCTCTATCATCTATCTCTCTATATTATATTTATATATTCTATCATCATTGCTTCTTGTGACGTTTGTGTGAACATCTTTAACCTTATCTTTTTTATGTTCATGCCGCGTTTGATTTGAATTGAAATTTCTTTATTTTTAACATAAACAAAACAGTTAAATGACATTCTGATCTTATTCTAACAGCATTACAACAGATATTATTCTATATTTTGTCGCCTTTATAAAATATTTAAAAAATACAAACAATATGTAAGTAATGTGTAAATCTTTCTCGTTGTAATCAACCTATCTCAATACTTACGTTAAACACATTGTACTGTACAGCGCGATGATTAGACACATATACGCACTTTATTACACTTGTAATTATTTTAGTTCAAATTTTGACACTTTCACGACGACAGATGTGGCAGACATCTTTAAATTAATGTTTGAACCTCTATTTGAATTTTCCAACACAAAAATATTAAGCAATCTAAAACTAAGGGCCAAGAGCAAGTCAGACTCGCGAACCGAGGGTCCCGTACAAACTTGCGACATACGCAGCCATATCTTTTGACTGCGTAAACTGAGAGTGTTGATTTTTTCACAGCACAAAGAGACTATAAAGTTGAGTATATGGTTTTAATTTCAACTCGATACTTTCATGTGTTCCCGAAATAAAGTATCTTAACAGACAGACAAACGGACAACGTGATCCAATAAAGGTTCTGTTTTTTTTCCTTTTGGGATACGGATCTCTAAAAATCTTCCAGAAATCTAGTTCGACGCTCGCAAATCTCACTGCCTCCATGAATATGATGCATGAGAGAATAACACACATTGTGCTGGTAATTATCCTCACGTGCTTCTAACAGTACTCTATCTAGGAAAACGAATGCGCGTGAAAAAGTGTGATCCCATAAATTAGAAGTTACGTGACTGCAATGACTGCGTTCATTTTTGCAATTAAGAGCTTGATTGTGGCATGAGTTTTGATTGATATCGTTGGTTTTGATTCTGATTTCATGAAATTCATTCTGCGAATATGCAAGAGGAATAAGAAGATAGTAGTATTTATTAATATTTTCTTAAATATGTAAGTTATAATAGGTTAAGGCACACACATATATTTTTCTAATACTCTCTCACACACTATCGTCTACATTTCGTTCTCATGTCTTCTTTCGTAGGTCTGCTGGCAAAAATTTCTTAAGAAATGAGCGGTAGCTTTGTAGATACTCAAATATTATTTGTTTTTCCTGTGTGGTCTATTGTGTATACTTAATGGTGAAACTTGCAGATAATTATCTCCAAGTGGTAGTCATCTAGTATCAGTACCTAGCGCTTTTCTAGATGACGACTGTCACTTGTTTCCGCGTCTCCCAGAACAGAGATCCGATCTATCCTCACATAAATCACAACTAATATAAATGGCTCTAAAACCGTCCACATTGTACCGCACTATATTACCATTCCTTTCATCTCCAGCCTCCGTTGAACCCTATCTAACTGAGACATTATGCTTCATAGCCTCCAATCAAGGAGTTGACTCACCACAGCCATTAATTATAGAATTATGACCGATGATAATTGTCCGTTTAGCAAAGAATGATCTTAATTTGTTACAAATCACAATTAAAGATCCCGCTGATAGTAGCTGTCAGATTGACGTCCGATTAGCTCGTGTTTGCTCAGTTTTTGATGGCATCGTGTGCACTAAAAAGTATGCTCATTATGCGTTCTAAATGAGCCTGTTGAACGTATCATTTGTCAATCTAATACTTGAAACAGAAGCAATATAAACGAAGCTTTTTGCCTAAACTGAATGTAAGATTCAACATCGCAACCGCAACGTCCACAAACTCATTCATTCATTGAGAATTTACAACCATATTTTATGTGAACATAAACTTAAAATGCCAACATCACCGTATTAAGAGTCTATCAAACGGAAGGCTCTATTAGATCTGAATTGCAAAACAGCTATCTCAAATGTTCCCACCATAAAACGGTAAACATAACCTATAAACCGAAATCCCGCCAAAATCCGTTTGACAAGTGCACAAACGGGCCAATGGCGCGTACACATTCAAATTTCGAACGCAACATTCAAGATGGCGACCTTCGCGAGTCATATATCAATCGTGATTTACGCACCGCAGCCACGGCCGGTCGACGACCGCCCGAATTTCGTTCAGAAATGCACTCAACGAGTAATTTATTTGTTACCATCTATTATTTTGTAGACTCGCAAGGTCCTAAACACAGCTGACATTAATATATCATTTTACGCGACGTCGACCCGGTATTCTGTCTCGTTTCAACATTGTAACATGACGTAAGAGAGAAAGGGATGGGCGTAGGGGGCGAGTAGTTTGCGTTTTCACTTTTTATAGTAGCAATATATTTGATCAGCTGATCGTAGTGACGTTTACTGCCTGAGTGTCAGTGTAGTGTTTTTCATAATTTATATTGTAGTAGGTATTTTTTTACTCTCGCTTGCTGTAGGTCGGGGTTTTATTTATAAATTGAATATTCATCTAAATATTGTGTATCGACTTCTGTTGAGCTGGCCTATAAATTTAATGGGCGGTCGGTTTTTGGTGAATTTTCACGTTTATTTATTGTTTATTTTGTTATTAAATCATTTGGTGTGAATATTTTAAATTTATCGGATATGCCGTTCTGTTTTGTAGTGATAATGGATTTTTGGTTAAGTTTACCAGTTTATGGTTTTAGGTCTATGTTAAGTTGTTATTTATATGTTTTAATTATTGTGTATTTTATGATTTAAGCCTTATCGGTTCTATTAAATTAACACCTTTAACAATTATGATGAGGAATGTTAAACACAATGTCGCCATTTATCGAAAAATTGTCTTAGGTTGTTTGTACTATCAGTGCCTTATAAAAACAACCAAGTTTTCAACCACCCGTTCTTTGCTAAACCACTTCTTGGCATCAGTCTTTCCGAAACTCTCAAATAATTGCTTCACTTACTTCTTGATTATGCTAACTAGGAGAATGATCATGAAATGCAAATAAGTCATCACACCATCTTTTCCTTAGAAACGATTGTTTCTTCCAAATAATACCATAACTGTACCTACGTATATTTATCAACCTTCATCTGTCCACTACCGAGACTTAGGTCCGCTCTCAGTAGACCATGATCCACTTCGTCGCCTTGGTTGGTTGGTTCTAAGATATTTCCTCAATATATTTTTGTTCATCATTTTCTGGCTTATTGGTGATGTGATGTGATGTGATCATCAACATTGTAAAGCGAAAGATTGAATGTGTATGTATGTTTGTTACTCCTTGACGTTCAAACGGGTTTGGATGAAAATTGGTATGTAAACAGATCAATTATCAAATAACTACCGCCGCTCTGGGTGGAGCAGGGGGGAATGTCAGACTTGTACTGAGTAAAACCCACCCATGTTCCTTTCATTTCCCTTTACGTTTCGGGGCAGCGGTATCTCGCAGATGATTCCCTGGATTAACACATATGCTATATCCTGGTCTTCACGGGTGAAATTGCCGCCGGGAACTGGATATAAATCCACAACCTACAACTAGTGAATCCATAGACACTATACCTACCACTCTATACCCATCCATAGACTCAAGATATTTCATCCTCGTCTAAAATAGCCCACATAACGCTACTCATGTCATGTTATATAAAGGTGTGCGCACACTGAGTGCGTGCGTGAAGCACACGTGGTCCCCGTAAATATTTTTGGACGCAATCGATTTCCGAAATCCATTCGGTACCCCCGCGCCGCGTCGGCGGTTGTCTATGGCTGTAGTGTGGACATGCTTGAATTATGTGGTTTTGTTTGTTAGAAGAAGTCTAGAGTTGTTTAAATTTGGAACAGTTTAGATTATTCTTTGTAGAGAAATTGATTTTAGGGAGTAATTTCTTATTTAGAGAGAATATTATTAAGTTTAAGGTAAATCCTCCTAGTTCCATAATATTATGTCTTTTCTATCATTTTTATTGCTGATTTAATATCCCTTTGGCTCTTTAGTTTTTCTACAAACTTCGTCATGCAACTAATAATTTTAGCGTTGCCATAAAAAAGCCTTGATTTGCTATTTGTTTCTGTACGCTGCGAAGCACCGGCCACATCGCATATTTTGTAAATTTCTCGTTTATGTTTATTTTTAGCTCAAGAATCTTCTCTCTTAAAACCTCATAATCGTGCAAAAACGCGCAAATTCTCAACCTAATGTTTAAACGGCGTTATATTCTGCGAAAAAAGTGGCCACGTCGTCGCATCCATCCAAATCGTTCGACATTACCGCGTATCGCACCGCCTGGTATCATTAATCTACGTGACAGTTCAAAATTTAGTTACAGAGGGTTCCCGCGGCCCCCCACTCCCTCTCTCCCCCTCTCTTCACCCCCGCAGCCCTCCACGCAAGTTTTTGAGGGATGCCTAACTGTCTACAATTCTACATGGTTAACTATCGTTAGTGTGCAGGAGCTCTTGAGCTGTGGTGGGTTGTGGTACAGCATAGACAATAGTATTGTTTTGTGCGGTTGGCTCCTCGACTACCTTTCAAGGAGTGGATGTGGAAAAGATGCAGGTGCAAACTGCCAAAACAACATTAGCCGTAAAAACTAATGATGACGAAGGAAAGAGGCGAATGATTGCTAGTTTTTAAACTTAACCAAGTAAATGGGCCTTAATTTGTTAACTGCCAGCTATTTTGCAGTATATTATTACCAGCCAAAGAAATAATAACCAGCATAGCCGTCTCCATAAACGGAACGCTCTACGCAACATTCACCATCAAATCCAATGTCCTTTTGTCACACAACGCATAACACAAAATAACAAATGCGTTACGAACCTAATTTAAAACGCTAATAACAATAAACTAACAGGTTGCAATAAATGTAAGTCATCGCAATATGAACAAAACTTATTCATGAATATTTACTTACACCCTCTGCCGTGATCCAAAGCTATAACTGAACCCTATAACAATAACTTAACTATCAGTAAGATCATTAAACTCTCAATCGAAATTACTAGGCTCACAGGAACATACAGAGTTTCGCTTGAAACTAATTAGTCTACAGAACGCTTTTCACTGGCTCGCCTGTTACTGGCAGGCGCCGCGGGGCGTCTTCGCTTCCGTGTACGATACATTGTGGAAACTCTGCGCTTGTCCTGTTACCCTGGTGAATTGGGATCGATATTGAGGCGCGGCCATGTACTCTTGTGGATAGCGTGATGGTATTTTGAAGGTTGTGGTGTAAAGGAAGAGTTTTGGTGGCTGTTTGTTCAGGAACATTAGATTTGGGACAAAAATGCCTTTTTTTGCGGATGGGAAATCATCAAATAACTTCTCCCGCTCTAAACGGAGCGAAGAGTCAGACTTATACTGAATATAACCCATCCATGTTCCTTCTTTTGCCCTTAATTTTCCGGGGCCACGGTATCTCTTTTGAACAACCCGCAAAACATATTTTTGCCTTTAAAATCTCATGCAACAGGAGATTTTTAAAGATGGTATAAAACCAAGAAGTTCCGTTTAAAAGCATGAAGAAATTAAAAAGCTTTTTACGAACTGCAATTGAACACTATTGCGGAAAGCCTCCTCTCCTTTTCCAAAACAAAGACACGTCCAATCTTCATGCTTTCCCACCTCCCACTTATGGGAGCCATCATTGCTTTACCAAAAAGCCTCGTTAGCCATCAAGATACTCACAGATACATAAATAAAAGCATCAAAACAGCTAATCAGCTCAAAGTAACGAAGCATACAGCACGAAGGCTTGTGTGTAATTTTTCTCAAACCCGCCATGAATAATCAAATTTTTCTATACATACCGTTTATACTGTCACGACCCAAAGAAGGAACGTCATAAAATACAAATGTAAATATACCAAATCAAACCTTAATATGTCCCTCGTAGAGTTGGCATTTAAGTGTCCGTAGCGCTAGGGTTGTGAAATTTATGAAAATGACGGGCGGATCGTTCGACCCTCGTGACTGGCAGAATTCTGTGCCAGAATGTATTTTTACTTTTTTTTTATTACATTCTGGTGGTATTACTCGATTTTTAATATTGTGTTATGGGTAATATTTGAATGGGTTGAACAAAAAATACTAGTAATGTTTGCATTGTCTCTTAAGTTGGGCTTTGTCGCGTAATTGTTGATAATGCTTCGAGGTTTTAGGTCAAGTTTTGTTTAGTAAGTTCATTGACACTTGCTTTATCAATACTTTTATGAGAATATGAGATGTTTTCTTTAACATTCACCATAAGAAATGTTTGACAAAATACCTATCTATCTTAGCATTTAGGTACCTATCGTCGGGAAAGAACAGTCAACTGAAGGTTTCATGACTTAGATAAATATTGATGTTACCCTTAAATAGGTAGTCATGTCAAGCAATCGTTACACCACAATGCAAAGACTATTAAAACGCAAATAAAGCCTTATTTAACAAAAATATTCGCAGACAACTTACGCATACTTCGCGTGCCTATAAAACTCAAGTTTTATTACAACATTACATAACTCTCAATTCGACAAAAATTGTGACAAATAAATCGATAATTTTCCGTTACCACATTATCGAGCTCGATAAAAAAGGGACACCCGCCCACCCCTATAAGTACAGTCAGCTAAAATTTTTGCTAGCTCATCGCATCGTGTTACATGTGTTCGGAGCTGGCTGTACCGCCCAATGCACTACGTGGCACTATCAAATTGCCATTAGTGATACCACCCTCTTTGGTTTTTTTCCCAGTTATTTTCATTTGGATCAGGGTGCCTTGTTACATTCATGAGGTCATTCACGCCCAGGTTGAAAAGTGGATGGGTGGGTGCGGCACCTATATTTTTTCTCGTTTGTTTCTAAATACCCTAACATGTTAGGCAAGAAGTATTTTCTTGACTTTTGACTGTCTGGGAGGGTATAAGGACACCACTTCTTGCCTTGATCGACAAAATTCTTGCTTTGGTGACACGGTTGGCGCAGTGGCTGAGCGGTCAACTGCTGCGCTGCGTGTCGCGATTTCGATCCCCGTACGGAACAAATATTTGACATGACCTACAATTTGTTGCTTTGGGTCTGACTGTTTGTGTATGTGAGTTAAATGTTTATTTACGCACCCACGATAAAGTAGTAATCCTAGTGTAGGATAGGTTTAAAAAAAAAACCAAGAGCTAAATCTTTATTTTTTGCTATATTTACTAATTAGGAACACAGTTACTGTTAAAACTATATATTGCTGTAACTCTTTAATAATCCAATTAAATGAAATATAATGATTTGACTAGAAAATTATAGATTTAACTAAACTAAATTAAACGAAAATTTAATTTGATGGCAATAGACTTGGCCTTACGACATAGAACTTATATATAATTGGTGAAATACGAGTGTAGGTGTTATGGACACTTCTGTCTTACCCTTTGGGGATCACAAGCGTGATAGTATACTGTTAAAGAACAGCTGATACACAAGGCATAGCTACATAGTATCTTTTCTCTCTATTCCTCGCCAAGGCCCATTTAATTCACCCGTCAACTCAATAAAAACGTGTACAACTAGTTGCACCGTGCAAGCACTACTCTACACGGCCCGATGACCTATCAAATGACGTCACAAGACGCCATGATGGATGTGTCAAGGTCAAGTTTGACAGCTGTCAACGGCAGTCTGAAAAACGCTGTCAAGAGTAATGGATAGGTTTCCTGGACGCCTTTTCGGGGTCGACGCACTCGGTTCGATATTATTTACGAGTTTATGTTTCGTAATGTGGGTTATGTTTTTGTGGACATGAACTGCTTCGTTATAATATCTACATAATAACGTTACGCATTTATAACCTGAGAGGGTTGTCAGTGGTCTTATTTGCCAGTTATTTAGAGGAAGTTTGCTTTTTTCTAAACCATAAACAATACTTTAGAATAGATACTTCTTTAACCCTTAATTCGACAAGAGACAAAAATCATGAATTTCTATTGTTTTTATTTATTTTTGTCATAGTAAGATGTTTTTTAGACCAGGAAAAATAATTTAAAAAATCTAGGATATCTAGATTTTCAGAAAATGCATGTCCAGTATTCTGGACATTGCCAGGTCCTCCATAAAGTAACAGTAAATATCGATGTGAAGTATACTGGACTTTGCCGAATTAAGGAATTGTGCGATAATTTTAAAAATATGATAAAAATGAAAAATCTTTGTGTATAACAAAATAATTTATCGCAGTAAAATAAAAAAAATTAATTACCTACTATTTATAGGTTGCGCGGCTTCAATACAATTATATAAAACACAAATGTCCATTCCTATTTTCTTATAATGACATAATTTCATAATTTTGACATCAATAATTATCAAAACTACAGCTTTTTACATTAACTGTAAACAACAAGCTTCTGAAACTTCCACCATCTAACTTATATTATATAGTCAGTCAAAACTTTCCAAAACAATAGTTTCACTTAGTTGCTATGGTAATCGTAAAAATAATTGCTAATCCAAATACATCACAAATGCGCACCTCAATGGTTTTGCAAAGGACTACTTGGCTCTTTAGGTTCTTCTCCTTCAGCCTTAGGCTTTTCTTGAGAAAACTGAATGTATTGATATGACTTTAAGTCGTATACAATCCCCGACATACCTGTCCAGACAGAGTTTTTGAAATGCCACTTACTGGGTTCATGGGATTATATAGCCTTGTGTTTCCCGCCTCTGTCCTTTTATATGGTATTGTCTTTTCTTCAATGCTGTACCTCATCTCATTTTCAGTGGATTAGTAGTTCGTCCTCACCTTCTCTAGAAGCGGCCTCATTTTCAAGTATTGATCCAAATTGGAACAGGAATTGTCTACGAAATGAATAACCCTGCATATGCATTCAAACCTTTTCAGAGGCTATAACGTTAGGCAATTGCTGGATATTGTAGTTTTATCATAGTAGTAAGATAGAGACACGTAAGATGGCAAATTCAATTTACCTGGCTGGTAGATGACAACAATTCTCTAATTAATGGGGCATGGATAGTTCTTCGACTTCTGGCTCGCTATTGTGTATTTCGTCGTCAGATGTATCGTCATTTCTGATGTTATTGTTGGACATGTTCAGGTTTTTCAGTGACGATGGATGGTGCATTTTCTGATAAGATTTCAACTTCCTGGCTTCAAATCTGGCTCTTTATCAGAATTGGTGAAGCCTTCTATGTCTAAAAGAGTTAGATGGTGGTACTAAAGCTAATAATTATGACGCGCGTGGGGTTTTTCTGAAAACCTGTAAATAAAAGTATTGCTAGGTGTCAAGAAATAACATATAAAACGCATAATACGGATATTAGTTTCTAATATTTTCTATTTTTTAGTTTTCTGTATCATGGGCAAAGTCCAGTATACTGCACATCGCTAAACCATACTAAATCTTTGAAAACCTGGCAATGGGAAATATACTGGACACCCAAGTTTCACAGAAAATAACGCAAGATCTATAACTAATATTGTGATTGTAGTATAGGTATATATACATAAATACGTTACGGAATACACAGAGAATAAATAACTATTTACTGTCGAACAAAAATAAAATATAAATCGAGACTTACCGAGAGCGGCCGCGACGCGTTCTTCCTCTCTGACATTGCGCCAGCGAGTGACTGGCTGTGAGCATGTGCTCATGTACAGTTATTTTTAATGTAGGATAAAAACAAACTGTTCGACACTAAACAAAACCCTAATATGGTAAAATAAATGCTATAGATTTTTTCAAACTGGACGTCCAGTATAGTTCCCACAATCGAATTAAGGGTTAACAAGAAAATGATAGTAGCAGTTTTTATTGAAGTAATGTAATCTGAAAATAAGGTTGAACTAAGGTAGGGACCAAGTAAGCGTTTTAAGGATATGTTTTTCTGCCTTGGAAATTAAGAGGTTAGTGGTTTTTATTTAACATCATCATCTGTCTAGCCTCTTCCCAACTATGTTGGGAGCTATTGCGAGAGCTAAATACGAGATTTTTTACATGGAGCGACTGCGTATCTGATCTAAGACTTTCGGGGCACTGACTGTCAGTAAAAGCTGTCAAAGATCTACAAATGACAGCCGGGAAAAACAGTTTAATTGCTTTTCGAGACACGGAGAAAACTCGGTATGTGGTTAGTCACCCATCCACAGACCAACCTAATCAAACGCGGCTTAACCGTTACTCATCATCATTCATTCGTAATGCAACAAATTTCTATTTTTTTTTTATCAGTACCAAAGCAAGCTATGAAAGTGGTACTTTTAAATGACGAAAAACCATACAGACTTAAGACTTACCCACTTAGTGGTAAGATTCAAGTCATAGACAATTTAGAAATCACAAAAACTAAAACTAAACATAAATGACAGTGTTGTTTATAGCTGTAACCATAAACAACCCTTACAAAACACCAGAGACACCGAAAATTACATGAAGAAGTGCCTAAAAGCAAACAAACAGTTAGAGTAGGTACTCTATCGATCTGCCAACCCATCTGTATCTACAGATGAGTTATAAGACAGATCTGTAGACCATCCCTCGACAAGGCAACGACCCTTAACCCACACAGCTGATTTACCACCCTCCCATTCCAGCAATAGAGCACAGTTTCAAACGATCACTCCAGCCTTCCTTACGACGTTGCAAAGTCTACGTATTGACGTATCAAGTTTAATAAGACAGTAAAGACAGTTGTTCTCAAGCGATAATGAGCTTTATTGTCTTAGGTATAAGTGTTGGGCGGTTGGGCGGGCCGCCCAAACCTGGGCGGGTGCAATTAGAAATGCTTTTGAGCTAAAAATTTATATTTTTTCTTCTTATTTTTGGATTATTAGCTGTTGTTTGCAAATGTTAGTGATCTTTGTTTTTGTTCTGGATCCTACAAAAAGTTGGATTTCGTTAGTTATTGAATAACAACTTTTTACCTTGATATGTCTGAATTTGTTGAAATCACATGTGTTTTAGGTATTTCTTGTTTTCATGAATTTTATTAAACACTAGCGGTTTCATGTGCTAACCAGCCTCTAAGTATTGTAGCGTTATGTTATATAGCCTATAGCCTACCTCAATATGGGCTATAAAAAGAACTTTTCAATTCGAACCAGTATTTTCTGAGATAAACACGTTCAGACATACAACCAAACTCCTTAGCTTTATAATCTAAAATATAAAATTCTCGTATCACATTGTTTGTTGCCAAACTCCTCCAAAACGGCCCGACCGATACTTATGAATTTTTTGCATTTTCAGTCTGAGAATCAGCTACTCATTATTTTTCAAACCCCTAAGTGATAAGGATGGTAAGCAGCGGGTAAAACCGCCGGGCACAGCTGGTATAAGTATAGAGATTGACTGTAACTTTAATGAATACTAGCGCCCCGGTACGTGCTTCGCTACGTATTTACAAAAAATGTGATGCAGCGCCATCTGCCGGACAAAATTGTGAATCTAAACGATTCCCAGATCCCCTTGAACACACACAAAAATTTTCATCAAAATCGGTCCAGTTGTTTGAGAGAAGTTCAGTGACATACACACTCACAAAAGAATTATATATATAAAGATTCCACCAACACTTGAATATTCCACTAACGGTTTTGAGAATCTTATTCTGATAGCTTGCAATGTCCCACTGCTGGGCAAAAGAATCTTATAAGTTTATTGATGTTTCAGTTTGCAAAGTTTTTATCTCAAAAGATAAAAACGTAACCCTTATAGAATCACTGTGTTGTATTGTACAGACGCCTGCACATCAAGCTACTACGATCTGTCAGATTTCTTTGATAGATTTTTGACTTTATTTCTAAAGTATTCGGTTCAAGGTTCATTTTGAAAAATTGACAGTTTCGGGTAGCTTGACCTGCAGGCGTCTGTACACTTTGTGTCTGTCTAGATCCATTATCTCGTCAATGCATGGAAGTATTAAGTTGAAATTAAAACCTTTTTACTCCTGTCTGTGACCCCTTGGATATGTGAACTAAACCCTCTATGTCTGCACAGTCAAAAGGCATGACCGTTTATGTTACCAATTTGTACGGAACTCTCAGTGCGCGGGTCCAACTCACACTTGGCAGGTTCTTTTAAATATCTTCTTCAATCTTCCCGATAAATCCTATCCTTTCCATATTGCCAGCCTCAATCTCCTCCAGCCCATACATACATCAAAACATGTCCACCAATTTCTAAGCTCAGTTCCTACACACAAACGAACACTTCCTACATGCAAGGGGCGATCAGTTGAGCTCAAAGGCAGTTACTCCGATGCTATCGGCGTCCATTAAGGAAATTGGTTTATGTGAGGTCACGGTGGCCTATTGTTGAGGTCCTAGTCGATCGGGTAAGCTATAGTTGTATTAGCTCAGTTGGGTTTAAGAAGCTGTTGGATAAAGCTTGGTTTTGAGTTTTAAGCCGACCAGAAAACTTTTTGTTTCAGTGTACTTTTGCCTTTTATAATATCGTAAGATTTTAAGGCTGTCAATTTTTTTTTTAAATGAGTTTTAGTCCTTACCGTACTTGGAAAGAACATTAAATCTAACTTCATAGGTAAATACATATACATACTAGAGTTTTGTATTATAGGGGTAAGCAGAACATACAAAACACCACCTGCTTCTAAGTCCATTGTTACAAAAAAAACAAATCAAGTTTTTATTTGATTCGCAGTTTTGAAAAAACTTTTAAATATCAAGAACGGAAAAAATAAAAGCTTCAAAGAAACCCCCTGACAGCTGGTGCTATACCAGGCGAGCATAAAACACGCAGAGGCAGCCAACAGAAAAAGCGAGTGATTTATCGTGAGAAGGGACATCTTCTGCGCCTTTGTGTCCCTGGTACAGGTATCGGCAAGTGCAAGGAGACCGGTTGGGATAGGCAGATGTGTTGTTTTGTCTTTGTTTTGTTGTTTTTTGTCCCTTTGTAGAAATCTAGAAGTAATGTAGGTGTTAAAAAGTTTCGTGAGACTATAATTTAGAAAAAAATAAACACATAAAAAACCTTGTTAGCAATTATTACCAGGATTGATAATAAATTACTTAAAAATCACAAGAAAAACCGCAGGAAATAAACGCTCTGGCTATATTTAAATTAATCCAATTTGAACAATCTAGCATTAACAAAATAACAGAGTATCTCAACATTTTAACAATGAAAATAAAAGGAACAATTATAAAAAACCCCTTAATTCAGCCGAAAACGGCAAGAACCGAGGTGTGTAGTTAAAACATTAATGAATAGTTGTTATTGGCTGATATTAATTGTAGCCCACATAAATTATGCCCCTTTGTGAAGATTTTAACGTTTGATTCGTACAATCACTGTTATTAAAATGCGCAAGTGATGTGGTTCTCAAAGTTTTTGAAAAATACAAAATTTTTAGTTTTTTTTTTATGTGATTTACAATTATTTGTTTGGTAAAACGTTTTATTTTCAACTTGAATGGATAAAACAAAATGAATGTTATCTTTGGTACAGTGACTGAGTTGACTGAGTGACATAGACAAATCATAGACTAAAATGTTGTGTTGCCAACAAATACACCCTGCCTGAATACACAACATCATCAAAAACAGAAAAACAAACACCTGAAATTCTTAATTAATTCTTTTGTTTTTTTTTTTAAACATGAATAGAGTATTTAAAAAAATCATTGGTTACTTTTTTACATAACTCAACTTTTACAATTTTAAATACTCAAGCCCCCTGTTCCATCCAAGTAAGCTATCTCACATCTAAACGCCCCCATGAGTTGAGAACCGCAGTTCCAAAGAATGATAGAAATCAAAACATTTTCGATGCAGCAATTGTTTTAATTCGATGAAAAAAAAAAGAAAGAATTATGAACGGTAATTACCGTGTTTTAACTTCAAGCAGCCCATTGTTATTTACTATTATATTTTTACTTTAATTGCTTTTTAATAATCAGTTATGAATGCAGGTTTATGTACATCGTAATGTTTGATATGTAAGTAATAATTGAAAATACTTGCATAACAAATAGAGGAGATTCATCTGCCTAGCCTTTTCCCAACTATGTTGGGGTCGGCTTCCAGGCTAACCAGATGCTGCTGAATATCAGTATTTTACATGGAGCGACTGCGTTTCTGACCTCTACAACCCAGTTGGTACTGGTTAATAAGATACCCCTTGGTAAGACTGGTTGTCAGACTTTCGGAACACTGACTATCTTTAACGACTGTCAAAGATCTACAAATGACAGCCGGGACCAACGGATAACGTGCTTTCAGAGGCACGGAGGAAACTCGGTATGTAACGGGTGGTCACCCATCCACAGACCAATCTATGCAAGCGTGATTTGACCTAAAGATCGACCCGAGCGGCTGCTATTATTTAGCCAGAACCACGACACAAAAACAAACAAATAGAGGAGATTGTGTCCAAATAATATCAGCCGGTCAGGACGATCTTAAGGTTAAGCCGCGCTTGTCTGGGTAGGTCTGAGGATGGGTTAGTTTCCTGCGTGCTTTGGAAAATCCGTTGGTCCTAGATATGAACAGTTATAGTCTGGAATAACACATAGGATATTTTTTTTTCGATCATCACGCGAGCGAAGTCGCGGGCGCCAGCTATTATTATAAATGCGAATGTTTGTGACCATGGAGGGATGGGTGTATGGATGATATTTGGCACAGAGGTAGATTACAGTCTGGAATAACTTATAACATATTTTTTTCAATCACCACGCGGGCATAGCCGCAGGCTATAAGTGTATAATAAGGAGAGGTTTGCAAACGTTCCTATGGGTACGGTTAAGATCTTCTTAAACATTCTGAGTGTTTTTGACATAATATGCATATTTTTACAAAAATAACAGAACATATTTTGTTAGGCATATTTTAAGTTCCATGTAATAGGGGACGAGCCTATTACCATCAACGGGGCATAAATCCGGACTCCCTAGTTGCTACTGATGAATTCCTGATTTTTTATACTGGTATATCTAATATGAGTACCTCACATAAGTTGATAATCATTAATTTTTTTAACATTTTTCTACCGCCTTTAATATAAATTTCTTTTGCTATCTCTTAACTTTTCGTCAAGACACTGGCTGAAAAAAAGAACGAAATTCAAAGTAATTAAAAAAAGAAACAAGTTCAAAATTAATTTTTAAAATTGGAAGTGCGACAACCAAGTCATAAATTAAGACTTATCATAAAAGTTACTGTAATTTTCGATTCTTACTATGTAGGTACATGTACGCGTTTAAAACAATTTTACAATCATAAAATAAAGCGACGCGTAAACTCATCGGTGAACACATTTTTAATTCCAGTGTCGTTAAATTTACGCTTTCCTTAGCTGAATATCCGGTCTCCACTGGTATAATGTATTTTTTTTATAAGGCGTCACACATGAGATACGCAACGGGCATATTTAGGCAATTTCCTTAACAAATCCCCCGTTCGCGCCCTCCGAGGCTCCACACAGAGGTGTGTACCCTCTGCCCTAGATGATATTCGCCAGGTTATTACAATTTTTCGCGTTATGAATATCGTCGCGAATCCCCCGCTAATGCCCCCTCGCCCGGGGACTCACACCTCAGCAATTTTACTTTAATTCTTATTTAGAGTGCCGCCTTATTTCGGTTACAAGATTTTTAGTATTTGTTTATGGTGTTAACTTGTACCGTGAGCTGCGATGGGGTAATTTTCGCTTTTTTTCAACGATGTAATTCTACTTTATGTTTTTGAGTTTAAGTTTGCAGTTTGCGTGGGGTTGGGAAAACACAAATTGCCTGTAAAAGTACCAGGGTAGCAAGAGATGGAGCAGTTTAGAGTCAGAGGTCAAGGATTTTTATTTGTTCGAAAAGTGTAGCGTTGTCGGTGTGTGTGTGACGTCACCGGGCCGCTATCAATCATGCATGCACCATTGCGCCGCGCGCGCTTTTGTTCGAATTACGAATTTCGAAAAAGGAACATAAAGCGAGAGAAAATTATGGTGGTTGCGTTCTTTTTAAATATCGGTCGCCCCCCGCTGTGCTGCACTATGGGCGCTGCACTGAGGCGACATAACTTATTATTTTTCAATTAAACAGTAAAATGAGCAACGTATTGCGATACTCATTTCTTTAGTAAAAGCATTGCACGTACGTTGATTACCCGGCGGAACTAACAGCGGAGCCCGACCCGCTGCATTACCGAACACAACAATATATACTGTGACACCGTTAAAAAAGTAGCGAAATTGCTAATGGTGTATGATATTGCCTCCCCTTATTTTTGGGGTAAGAAAAGACTAGGGGCGGCAACACCTTCGGTCTCCCAGGAGGTGTTTTTTTGAGTCGAGTATTTTTTCGTTTTTTTTTTCTGTATGTTTTTTGCGTAATGACGTGGGGGTCCTGAGAGAGTTGGCGGAATCCATTAGATAGGCGGGAAGAGGTTTTTTTTTTCTTTTCGAATCGAAATCGGTTGAAAAAGCAATGTCGCATGTGTCACAAAAGACATTATAACGAGTTTTAATGGTTACCGACGGATAATAAACTATATAGTAATCAAAGTAAAAAAAACTTACAAATGGCAAGTAAAATTACATTACCATTCATAAATATTTATAAATAAGTAAACGCATCATTTCTGGTATTATAAATTAACAACATTTTAAACAAATCTTGGTGAGAAGTTGGACCAAGTATGTACAAACAGTTTATAATTGTGTGGGTACTAAAAAAATACGTTTTAATGGCCACATCGTGAGTAAATGAAAGACGTACCAATTATAGTAACGAAGATATTACAGAGAGATTTATTGCACTTATAAACATATAAGGTAACAAGATAATATATAAAACAATAACAGAAAAGTTTGTGTTAGTAACTTAATGTCAAAAATGTCTATGAAAAATAACTAAGATCACAAAAGAACTTCATGTGAGTTGAAGTTTACAATTAGGTTAAAGAAATAACTCATATTGCTATATAAACAAACGAATACTTAGATAGTTCTAAGGCATAACTGAATAGCAATAGAAAAAAACGTAGTGTCAAATATTTCCATGAAAAAAAAAACTAAAGAAATTGAGGTAGTTGAAATTAATAATAGTGTTAAAGAAATAACTAACAATACTAAAGAAACAGATGAATATTTTGATAGTTATAAGACAAACCTGAAAAGCAATGTACGGGATGGTGTAAATGATGTTCTATAAGAAGAGAACCCTGATTTACAGATTAAAAAGATATAAGGAAGAAAAGACAAAATACACCAATTAAATTGGTATAAACTAGAAAATATACTAATCTCTGCCCAGAAAGCTTTAAGAATACCAGCGTTTGACTAATACAAATATAAGATACGCGGCGTTACCCATATTGTGTACTTCAATAATTGTATTACATGATCGTTCTACCAATATTTACAGTACCCAATTTTCATTTAAATCACTTCAATAGTTTTTGCGTGAAATAGTAACAAACATCCATATATCCTCAGAAATTTACGTAGTATTAGTAGGATATTTATACACTCTTTGTAGATCTTGTTTTACAATCAATTTACTGAAGAATTCTGATACATATCAGACTTCTTTCTCCTATTAAATATTCTACTAAACACGGCCAGTATCTTTGCAAAAACAAAAGACGGTGTAAGCAGATCCATTTGCCCCTTTTTTCTGTTTTTAAAAATACCCTTTTTCCGTAAAAACATTCTTTTTCATTAATCTGTTCATTCACGGTAGATTCGTTGCCTCCGTATCCTTCTCTTTAGAAAAACAAAAGCTAATTTACATTGGTTCTCGACGATTCTAAAGTTTTAAGTACTTTTTATTTAATTAGAGGTTTTTCTATTTCTATTGTGTGGATGTATCTATAGTTTTCTAGAAAGAATGGATTTGTTTTGCCAAGCTACACGTCATTAACATTTAACAATATTTTCAGTTCATCAAATTAAAAGAAAATCTTAGACAGATATTTAAATTCATTTACTTCAGCCTCAATTCAAATGTACTTAAATAATTCGTCCGACGGCATTTGAATCTCTGAATGTTCTTGCATAGCATAATATTTCAGATAGTTCTAAAATCGACTTTTATTTCAAAAAGGATTTATAAATATTACAATGATATATATTTTGAAGGTGACTTAAATATGAAGCCAGCAGAGATCATCAACGACAATAATCCATGTATCCAAGTCAACTCTACTACATAAAAAGTTAGCATACAAACTTTTTGGATGATATTCTAAACATTTTTTTTTCTCTTTCCAGGCAAATGGTGCCCATCGCGTCGTGAATGGTCTTCCCCTCCCGACGTAGCGCGGCGGGTTTACTCCTCAGTATTCCTGGGCAGTCCCGGTGAGTACCCAGGTATGGACAAAACCGGGGATTGGACCACTGTGGTAATCTTGGTGATATGAATGGTCTTATGTTGCCGAGAGAGATTTTAAGCTCAAACTAGACTAATTTGAAAATGGTGTCAGAGTTAAGTATTTAGAATTTATTATCTCAGGATGTTGCAACATGTTACCTACACCGAATATAGTCTTTGAATAAGTATTTAAATTACTGTCATAAAATTAAATGTTACTCGCCATTTCCGTTAGAATCAATGTTTGTAATATTTTTATAAAGCTTGAAATCATTTTAAATATTGGCTCGGATCAACTTCAGATCAACATCAACGATTTACCACATATAAAATCCTTTTACCCGGTATTTTATTATTTCTTAGTTGTAAGCATAAAAATGTGTACACTGCAATCACCAAGAAAAATAATATAACCAGTTTGGGAAAAAAACTCATTACGAATGTATAATTAAAATAATCATAAAAGTACCTGGCCACTATAAGAACGAAGAGGTAAAATCAAAACAGGAACATACTCAAATACCAGGCGTACAGCACACGTGAACAAAACACGATGATATAGCACAAGTACTAGGGATCATAGCATGCGGGCGGTGGTGCCGTCAATCACCAGTGTCCGGAACAGTCGGCGCAAGGTCACGGGTACTCCTGACTGATGGCCGCATGAACTTTTGCTACGTGCATGCTTTGAGAATACCTTTCGAGATTTTTCCTCACGATTTCTTTTCTGTTGATTCTAAATTCAAAATCTTGATGACTACTTGATCTTTATCTTTTGGACTTTACAAAAAAAACATTAGGTAAAAAATAAAAAACTAAATTCCATTCCATATTTGAATTGTAAAATGTTACGATGTGTTACAGACTTTGTACAAAAACTTATCGGGTAATTTAATCTAGTTTTTTGGAAGTAATGTTCACCTATTGCCAGATACAGATAAAAACCATATTTGGCACTTGGAATTATTCTAGTCTTAACACTAACGGCAGTTTTATTAGCTGAACAAGTTATGGGCCTTTTTTAATTACAGGCAAGTTTATATAGTAAAAAACTTAAACGAATAGTGCAACTTTAGTCTATGATAAAGTTTATTTATATGTAAAAACATATGGCATAAGCAATACCGTTCCGAATAATCGATTCAATACTTTTAAAACAGGTAAAACATGTTCCCTAAATTCTTGACCAAATTACGATGGCATTTATATCACAAACAATTTATCCAAACACCGTTTCTATAATTTGAAAAACGAACAAACATCCCGATGACAGTTCAAATCGATTCCCCGTAATGAGCCGACGAAAAATCGAATGACATTTACATCTGTCAATCGCACACTAATGTAGACTCTAAGGGTTTAGGAATAGTGTTTTTTGAGTAACAAAACTCGTGTATGATTGTATCGAGTTCTCGGATGTATATCGAATGTTTGCGGCGCGCACGCACTCGCGACAGCCCATCGATCATGTGTTATCGTGCGTAGGATCTCGATTCTCGGTGTCATCTTGCCAATGCAAGGTCGCCGGGGAAAATATCGCAAAGGTTTAAAAAAAAAAGACAATTATTTTTTATTTTACCGCCGGCAAAGGCCCTGTCGGTGCACCGCTGTGCTCGTAATTGAGATTATAATTTTGACAGTTCAGTTACGAACGTCTAGATTTATACGTTGTTCAAGTTTTTGTGCCGCTTTCGGTTACGTTACCTCAGTTAAAGTTAGCATAAAACTGCAATCTATCTATATTTATGAATTGTCTTTTTTAATATAAAATATGTTTTATTGCTTATTTACAGTTATCTAAGTTTATTTTTGTATTTAAATTACTTTGAAAGAAACAAGCCAACATAGTTGTTATGATACAGCAACTGGAATTCCAAATTCAACTTCGATACATCAACGCCATCTATCGAATAGTAGCTACTACCAGGTCCTTTCTCTTGTCATGTTCTAAATTAAACTTTATAATGTGGGTGTAAAGTTACAATTACCGTAACAATATAATGCACATGCATCGTTATAACAGTCGCATACGGCGATAACCATCTCGCTTACTCGTACGGAATGACGTCCGTCTATCTCCCTCTTGTACACACGTCACCGTCATTGTCCGTTTCCATTACACTATATCAATTACCGTACTTCGCGCGTTTGCCCGTCATTCAGTTTAAAACATAAAAGAATTTTCGTCGGAGGGAAATGTTCTGAAAATGAACACGGAATAAACGGCGCAAGAAGAATCGCAGTCAATTTATTCGTGAGTTACACTTTACGATTTTTATCTAACGAACGCTGTCGAAGACGGATTAACAGTGGCAACGATTCGAACAAAAAGTGCGCCAGAAAGAGAAATATCAAGTGTATCGATTCCGTCTTTAGCAAGAAAGGATTCGGCACGCGAGCGAGACGGCGCGACCGCGTCTTTACGACGTGCGAAAGAGATAAAACAATTCCTTATGTCGCTATTCTTAAGTCGTTCGCGCGTTCTGAATGGCACTTTACCGAGAGACATTAAGGTCGCAATTTCATTGTTATGATTGGGTATCGACGATTGCGGAGCGTCGTAAAAGAACGTTATAACTTCATTTGGCGGTGTTGGAGATTAGAGCTCTTTGAAGTAAAAAATAAGGTTGTTAGTTGTTTGTTTGGTGGGCGGTGGTTGGCAGGAGTGCGCGCGGCGTCGGTTGCCATGGCGACGGGGCGCGTTGGAATGCCTTGCCAGGGTTCCCCGCTCCAACGGTGTTTTTACCTAAATTAGTAACAAAAACAATGCGCTGATAATGACGCATGGATGTGCTGCGATACTGTGAGCTGTTGTTTGTTTTATTTCAAGTAATGGCACCCTCCCCGCCTAGCCTTTGTCCAAATAGTTAGGTTATTCTGTAGTAGGTATGTTCCACTATCTACTGTATATATTATGCACCTAGTTGACATTAAAATTGGAGTTTGTTGATTTATAGTTACCGAAGAATAGGTTATCTGTCAGAGCTTTTTGTTAATCAAAGAAATTAATGCTTCTAAAATCCCAAAAGTTATCAAGCAGCTAATATTTTTTGTAAGTTCATTAACAAATTCTTATCGGATCCTTTTTGGTTCTTTTTGTAATTTCTTATTAGACGAACATCATTTTTTGTGCGTCCAAAATATTGATTTGTCTCTGGCGGTCTTCGAACTCATTTGTCAAGTCAGGGCGCACATAATTACAAGCAGAGCCTCCTAAACATGAACCAACTAATTTTTAATATTCTCATTTAGGATTCACGTTCGATATATGAAAATGAAAAAAGGCACCGAGCGAGATGGGTGCCTCGCGATAGGCGTGCGCGAGCGGGCGAGCACTAAATTGCTCAATTTGTGCCTCGGCTCATAAGGTGCCTTCGGTGTTCCTTTTTCAAAAATCCAATGAGATCGATCGCTCGCCATGTCCGCAAATTAGAGCGGGAATCGTTGTTCGTTAGCGAGCCTCTCGGGACGAAAAGACGCAAGCGCCTCGACACGAAGACGCTGAATCAGTTCTTGGTGCGTCTACTCTCGCATCATATCCTCGTGCGTCGTTTAATCTCAATCTACGTTTCGAGGAGCTCAAAGCTCGCCGCCGAGTGCGCAGAAATGCATTTTAGTATTACCAGTGGTCTCGGGGCGCTCATTTCGCTTGAACCTTTTAAAGCTCGACGCTAAAGTTCGCCCGCGCCGTTGTCGACGGAGCCATCGGCCGGCGAGGTCATGCTCGCGCGAAAATTGCACTCGTGGCTTCATTACGTCCAGTACAATGACCAAGCGGTTATGTACTTTATTATGTTCGCAAATGGCGCTATTAAGTCAAGTATATCTATTCTCCGGCCAACATGGCGATCGTAAGAGATACGAGAGATGAGATAGCGCGCGAATTTCACTCGGAACCAGTTTTTCTCGAGTTAAATTACTCTCGGTTCTTGAGCAATTTAAATAACAACCCGTGATTCGTTGTGGCGTCTAAACGAGCGTTAAAACGTTACATTGTAATGAGTATCGATCGAGAATCGATACGGACGGCATCGATTCTATTCAACTACCGTGTTATTTACTGTTATTGTATGTTTTAATACATTCCACTTGTTTTTCTTTATGATGGTAAGGGTTGGGTTTCCGTTTATGCGCCCTGGCATGGCTGTCACTATCAATTTAGGTACAACCAGTCCCATTTTATTGGCACTCCTAAATTCGATGATTTTTTATTAAACTATTCATGTCTATCGAGTCGTAAAGATGGTGTCGCTTGAAACACACAACATGTAGCTCAATAAACGCTAAATTTACGGAAGTAAGGTGGGGGGGGGGCATCGTGGCCTCGTAAAAGCATCGTAAAATAGGCAATATTAATAATGACTATCCATTTACTTGATATCTTGTTGTGTAGCTTTGAAAGATAGCCTTTAGTTTGTAAAGTGACGATTTGTCGACGACAATTAATCGCTGCGTACGAATTTATACGTTTATCTTAATTCTTTTGGGAGTCGCCGTGTGTCGTGGTGGTCTGGTGGCTTGGTGCGTGAGAATGCAATTTGTTAGGAGTCCGACTTGCGACCCGGCGCGGCCCGCGACGCGATTATATGCTAATACACCTATAAACTTTCCTTTATGTAAACGACTCATGAAATTTCCCTCACTCACCATGTTTATGTCATGTCTGAAGTCACCGTTATCTGACACTCATGTTGTTCTATGGACTATAGAGAGTTAGAGACCTCGCGCTCGACACACTCAAGTGAGGAAGTGTCAATGATAGCCGGTAGGTTGGCAGCCTTGATCTTAAAAGTGCGATTCACAACCGAGCACACCCACATCTTCATTAAAAGCGATGGCTTATCGTTAAAATCGATCTCGTTACGAACAATGAAACTCGTCGAAACAAAAACTGGCCGAGCGGTAAACGAATACGAGAAACGTAATCGGGGCGAACGTCGCGCCAAATAAAATAAAACCTCAATCAAAAATCTAAAGGCATTCGGTATCATAACCGGAGCGGTGCGTCGACCCGGCCGCCATATGAAAACACGGACCGTGTGGGTTACACGGCCGCGACCAAAAAAAAACAAAAGTATAATAATGTAACGCACTAAGTATCCGTCTTAAAAATACGCCTCGATCTCTGTTGCGCGCGTCGCGGCATTAACGCGTCGGTGGAGCTGGCCGCCGGCGCCGCACCAACCTGGACCCTCGGCAGCCCGGCATAGGGTCGAGAGTCGCGGGAGGACGGCGCGCACTCCGCGCCGCGGAGGGCCGCAGGGTGGAGGGCGCGCGCGCGGGCGGCGGCGGTGATGGATGGCCCAATCAGGCGGCGTGGCGGTGCCGGCCGCGCTAATCGAGCAGTGTGCCCCGAGAGCCGGACGCACACAGGCGCGCGCCGCACACACGCGCGCCTGTGCCGGCCTGCGGGCGCACCGAGATGAGGCCTCGCCGATACCACCACCGATTACACGTAAAAGCGCATCGAAAACCTTTTCGGAGATAATACATAATACCCTCGCTCCGAGCGGAGCCAGGCTGCCACACACACCGGTGGTGTATGTTACCGGCCACGTCGGTCCGGTGGAAAATCGATGAAAAACAGCCGAGACGACAAAACCGGGGGCGGTGTGCAAACAAAACGGGCCTTCATTCGATGAATAACGCCGTATTTACGTCTATATCCGGGCGGCGGATCGATAGCCACCAACTGTTGTAAACAACCGTACGAGAGCTGGAAAAAACGGCGAGTGCACGCCACCCCCGCCACCCCCGCCACCCCCGCCGTGGGGCTATTAGCGGCCACGTGACTAATTTCGGGAGCTGTCACGAGCAGAGCTCGAGCACGTGGACCGCCTCGCCCTCGCCACCTCCCGAGTTCCCGACACTCCCGTCACACGCTGCTACGACCCGCTACCCGCTATACCCTGCTCTCGCTATATCCGCACACAACACACCACTCCGTTCAGTTTTCACTACGATCACCTGCTCCACAAAAAACACGGCGATAGATCACGAAGAACAATTAATTATGTCCCATCGCCCGAAAGAGAGGATCTTTATAAATCAACGGACATCGCATTTTATCCTTAAGAGACCTTTCTCCGACTAATCCCGACAGAATTGAAACGAATCTAATGAAACGGGGATACGTCCAGAAAAAAACAACGCCACATCGAGATGCCCTACAATCATTTTAACTTTTTTCCGACGTTCGCTCTCGGGGCTTATAGTATTTTTTTTATTTTTTTTTAATTCTGTCTCTGGACTCATGTTTTTTTCTACTTTTTTGTTGCCTTTTCATAAATATTTTAAAATCGGATTCAGTCGGGGACAAGCGAGGCGAATGGATTAGGATTTAGATATTTTCGGGCCGCGTAATTTATGCCCCTCTTTGTTGAGATATGAATAATGAGATATATTGTATATCTGGTGCGCTATCGGCGGCTTGCGGCTGTCGCAGCTAGCCGCGGCCCCGGACCCGCCTGCACTTAATAGTTTCCGCTTTATATCTACTATCTTGATTTAATTATGTTTGTTTTCCTTCAGCTTGGCACGATTGATGCGCGCTCATTAGCTCGCATTGTTATCCGAATACAATAGAGTTTATTTTAGTAAAGTTTTTATCGTCAGCTTTAATTCCGTACGCACAGTCCAGATGTTCGAATAGTTCAAATAATTCTCAGGGCATTTCGTGATTTTTATTGTAATCCAATTTTAAAGCGATCCCATTTACATTCCAATACAAATGATCCCGACCATAAAGTACCGGCAGCTATTCCAAATATGCGGCCCGTTTAAAAAGCCCTTAACGAAATTATTAAAGTAGGTAACAAAAAAGGGTCAAGTTGATGATTTACCGACGTCAATTCTGACAGCTCGTAGTTTTGTTTGACCAAAATTATAGTAATTTGATAAAAATACCCATCTACTTAAAATAAACGTTCCGTCAAAAAAGTTTATGATGGAAAACAGGCGTTTTATAATAGATACACTATGCCAGGAATGCTGTTCATATTCTCGAATGATTGAGAGGATTTTTTTAAATCTCCAGTAGCCATTTTATCTCGTGTAACGAGTTAACTGATCTTTAATTCCGCCAAGAGGGACCGTACGGAGATAATATGATTGTTTTTATTACAGTTTTGTCAGAGTGAAGTCTGCTCCGGCGTATTTGCTTATTGTATGATTGTATATCGTTGATAAAGGCCAGCGGGACGATGGGCGCGAGCGGACCTGTGTGCGCGACACGCGCCCGACATACTCTCACCGATAACTTTTTGTCCGTTAACAATATTTTTGCATCAAAATAAAGTCAACTTTTTATTCATAAGCGGCCGTTTCGAACGTTCAAAAATAATAATGAGTTGGATATAAAAATCGCGAATTTATACGAGGTCCCCAACCCTCAGTTGGCGCGGCCGACTTTAATATGATTTCTTATAGCGAGAACTCCTTATTAAATAAACTTTGAAAACGAAAATTATGTCCACCGTACGGACCGCCCGATCACAATAAAAACTCGGATTTGACAAGATTAAAATTGTAATTCAAGTTATTTCTGACGTGCGTCTTATTGCTTTTTCGCTACGGTCATGTTTATTATATTATTTTTTTAGTAAAAGTCGAAACGCGTAACTCCGATCGAGACGTGATCCGTATAAAGACTCAGATAAATAAAAATAATATGAATATAATTTAAGGTTCATGCCAAACGGGTCACCATGAAAACGACGTTTGTGAAAGCAGATACTGAATAAAAATAAAGATTTTATAATTGTTTGCTTTGCTCATCTTCTCTGTAATTCGAGTATACGGATTAAAAAATAAATAATAAAATATTGACACTGCCATAAAGCGCACTCTGCCGTCCACTGTGACACTTCGAATTAAAAAGAAAAAAGTGTCATGGCCGCCTTCGCGCTTTCCCGCCTCGCTGTCAATATCCATTCTGTCCACGGAGCTCGCAACTCGGATAAAAATACTAAAGGGTTTTAAGTAAATAATTGTATAATGTGTGAATAATGTAATCTTCTCACGGGAAATCGATGTTTATCCGATTCATGTCGCTGTCATTTTTAAATATCACGTATATTTATAATTCAAATGTATGTTGTAGATAAATTTCCTATGAATATTAAAATGTTTTTGATACGTTTTGGGATGGTTTCTTAGGATTGTTATTTTCCCACAATTCGGCGGGGAGTGCCGGCGGCTGGCAACACCGCGCCTACTACTACTACTAGCATACTAGAGATTACGCTTAATGTAATGTGTCGGTGATTTGAAATAATCACGCAGATTACCTGAACGTGGCCGCTGTGTAACTATTTAATCAATACCTAACGTAGGCTGGGTATTTATGGATTTACCACCTCGCTATATGTAATTATATGTCTGTACTTTATTAGATTCTAGTTGTGGCAGGATTCTTGTTAAAAAATGCTGTGAGCCTGTTTTTCAGATAAAATCAGCACATAGTTGAACTGGTCTTGTGGGAAGTCTGCTATCATTTGATTAAACATACTCATTTCTAGTTTATCAATTATCATATAATGTAGCAGTAACAAATCTATAGATTGGCTGAATCTTAAGGGGCATTAACAACCATGAGACTTAAAGTCTTAAAGTCATTAAAATGTATGAGAAACATAGCTAAAACCTAACCCACTCTAAAAGTGTCTAATATCTAACCAATTCATAACCATTTGTCAGATTTTAACCCAACAAATTCGCTAAGCATCAATCTTGCCAAACCGCAACCGACCCAGCAACTAGTTAGGGTTAAAAAAAGTGTTGAGAAGTGACAAACGCACAATAAAACGAGAGGTAACGAGAAATAGCCGTAATGTCGCGGTCGGAGTCGCAACCACAACGCGTTTTGTCACTTAGAAACTAACCGAGTGTTGGTATAGGCATTTCAATTGTTAACTTGTGGTACTTATAGGATTCATCTAGATTAATCTGAGTGGTTTGACAGTGATGGTGATGAAAAAGCATAATCCATTTGGCAATTTATGAAATACATATCGATTAGAAAGTGTATTGATTCTTAGACACAGTCCTATACTTTCTATGATAATATTGTAAAGAGGTCAAATTTGATAGTTTCGTTACATACAGGACATAATCTCAGAATCTATTCTGTTAATTTCAAAATTTTCAAATCTAAGTCCTATAAATACCGAAGGTTAGAACTAGGTTAGAAGGTTAGAAACAGATACCGCGGCCCCGGAACATAAAGGGCAAAAGCAGATGCGTAGATTTTGGTCAGTAAATGTCTGACAAAAAAATGCCTCATACCGAATACCATGGAATAAGCTTCTTAGGCGTGGATGTAGCCACAAGTAGAAGCTACTACATACCAGATAAGTTTAAACATCAAACCTGTATGATAACAGCGTACAGTGCTGTGTTTGTGCTCAACAGGTATTTTTTGCTACCACGAAGAAGAGAAGTCATCATCAGATGGGTGCTTCTAGTATAATGTTCGGCAATTGGATCAATGCTGATCGCCTTTTTTGATTAGTCATGGAAAGATTGCAGCAAGTTCATATTTTAGTAGACAGTTGGTCGGGTATGGTTTATCCTTATGGTATAAACTCATTGTCAGTAGTCTGATTTACAATACCAATAAGAGAAAAAAGTGTCCTGTTATATTTTACTAGGATATTAGACACTTTGCATGTAACAGAAATAATTTCAGAACTGTCAAGTTCCAAATAAATGGCTGACTACATATTATTATTAAAAACATAAATTACACGTATACAATATACAAAGTAGTATATACACATACAACTAAATAATTACCTAACATATTACTCCTATTCAAAATTATATAGCCTCAGGAGGTGTGCATTTCCAATCGCAGTTAGCCAATAGTAGAGATAATTATTTTAACATCGATTTATCGACGCGTACCGCTACTCGGCGATAGATGGCGCTGTCGCTAAACTATTACCCGCTAGGAAATTATTGCTTATTACTTGGCAACATTAAGTAATTTCAAAGACAGCTCGCTATCTCTTTACGATTTATGATTACCTAGCACTTTTAGACGATTATTATAATAAATAGAACGTTACAAATGACATTTTCGTATTTTATTCTAAATTACCTTTGCAATTTACTTCATTACTACCTCGACAATATTGTTATTAGTATTCTTTGTCTACTTAGTAATTTAATTATCATCGGACACTTGTTTGTATGCATGTGAATAATTAAAAATGAAGTCACCAAGTGCAATGATGACTGACAATCAATTAAACCCCTCTTAGCGGAATAGCAGTTGATCATACTGCCAGGTATCTACTTATTTTACAAATGCATTACACATACATAATAGGTACTTAACCCCGTATAGTTATGGTTCCCATTTGCCAACTAAGTATTCAAATTGCCTTCCGCTTATTGAAACAGTTATTCCATTTTTCCCCCTTCTAAATATTCACAAGTGTGAATGTATAAGTTACCTGCATGAACAGCCAGCCACAAAGAAATCTTCCTTGTTCCATTTCGACCACGGAAACAGGCGACGCTTCACCAAGAGAGTATTATAATATAGCGGTTATAATGCATGCCATATTCCGGGTTCGTAATTGAACATGGAATGCAAACGCACGCGCGCCCGCCATCTCTTCAATATGTATGCGCACCTAGTACTTTCGGGTGAGGCAGGTGGACTCGCCCTGTTTATGTTATTGTTTACATATTGTTACCGTTTATGCCGCCTTGGTATGCTATGAGGAAACTAGCTAAATATGGTTTGCTTGTAAATTGATATGTCCCAGTTTCCGTTAACAAAGCATTTTCAGAAAAGTTATATTAATAGATTTTAAATGAAAAATCTGTGAAAACGACAATTTATGAGACCAACTTTAAATTAAACATGTTTTATGAAGACACTTCGCAGTCAAGCTCAAAATAAAACATATTTATGTGCACTGTTTTCATCACCATCCAATTTTGTACGCATGATGCAACATTTTCTAGAAATCCGTACATAAACAGAAATAATTCCCACGACGCTACACCGAAATTACTGGTGTCAACTTGAGACCTAACATGGTAACAGAGAGCCGCTTTCAGTTACAAAATTAACTTTCTAACCTAAAATCCAGTACAGCCAACCGCAAGTGACTGGTGACAAAACCAGTATATGCTGATCTCTAATTTAGATGAAAGTCTGTATTAAACTAGGTCACTTTAAAGTCAAAAATTTACCACATAAGAGTAACCGACAGTACCTAAGTTTCCGCGAACATCGTTTCTAGCAAACGTTAAATAAATAACATTTTAAGTATACGTCAAGATTATCTAGATACGAGTGTGAACATTGTCAGTTTGAGACGATTTCAAAGAAGTTTGCAGATCATTAGAGAGGCCACATAAATCACTGTGGTTCCGCATAAATTTACATTTTAAAGACGCGTCGCGACATTTGCGCGGGCATCGTTTAGCACTCAATAAAATTAGAACAAAAGGCGGGCGCGGCCGATCAAGCGATCGCAGCGCCATATAAATGACGAGTAACATCGGTACTAATGGAATTAAATAAATTAAAGTCAATTGGAAAGAGTTGGTGCATCTGTACAACTATTTGTCGATACTTAACGTTTAAGACCTGCCTTTAAACGTATTTATTCACCGCTATTGAGGTTTTGAGTTAGATATAGTTAAGACATTCATGATCGTGATTTTATGGTTTATGAAACATTAATAACGTCCATAATTCAGCGTCTTCTCAACTCCAGTCGTCTCTCAATTAAATTGTTGTTTACGATCAATCTAGAATTAATTGATGGCGCAGAAAATTTAATTTACATCATTGCCAATATCATAACACTTCAGAAAATCTTTTAATTGATCATGGACATAACTGATTGGACGATAACAATTAGCATTTAAGTGTTCATTAACAGATTTCAAACATTTTCATTGGATCACCTGACTTTGATTAGCACTTAAAATTCTAGTTTAGTTTTAGTGGTAACGAGAATGTGAGTGACTGACTTTATGGCGATTTAAAAATAAAAACTGATTTAGTTTTCGAATCGAGAATGTCACTCTATTTAATTAGCGCACATTTTTTGAATATGGTATGTCTAAATTGAATTCTTTTCAGAATAGATTTTGAATAAGGAATGCTGTTCGACTAAGATGGATGCAGCGGATGCCAGCCACATGACATTAGCTTTTTTGTTTTTCATTAATAAAAACAGTGTTAAAAAATGTATTTACTACAAACACGTTTGTAGTAAATACATGTTCGGGTCAGTTAAGAATATAAGTTGAGAAATAGTAATAAAACAATTGCGTAATTGACAACCATACATACTCATTGGGCATAAGATTGTGGGACTTGGTGCCTTTTTTTGCGGATGGGAAATCATCAAATAACCTCCCCCGCTCATTCCGGCAGTTCCGTGACGGCTGTCACGAAATGTCAACACAGAAATCATAGCTCTGTAATTTAAAATCTTTAATAAATAATATAGCAGTATTTAAGTGACTAAAATAAGTGAATCAGTGAAAGGACACACCAGAACATATGTGAACGTCTTATTGTGGAAAAATAGTCGTCTTCAATGAAGAGATAAACAATATAAAAAACGGTTTGAAAAGCTAATAAGTTCCGGAAATCATTGGACTTTTTGTGAATTAAAATGTGCATGTATGTAAATATAAACCCTTGCTAGTGGCAGTGTGTATGATTTTTGACCATAATCAAGCAAAAACAGTAAGTGTAAACACTACGAAAAAGATTACGACTCACATTTATTTCAAACCGTAACCGTCGTAAAATACGTCCGTCTGACTAAAGATTGAACTTTGGACCTCCTCGACACTTCATTCATCACTACTATAGATCAAGAACCAACAAGCCACCTAATTCATGCAAATCCGTAATGAACATTTGACACAGTGGTTAATGCTGCGGACTACCGTGTTATAGAATCTGTTTGACTAGAGTTCGAACCCCGCTAAAACATAATAGCTTTTTGAACGATATTAGAGGATTTTATATCCAAATCATATAAAAATGAGTTTCTTCGAGAATATCACACTACGTAAACAGCGGCGACGTTCTGATACAGAAATACCAACGTTTGAAGATAGTTCTAACGACTCGACAATAGAGGGCGCCACCAATAGCAGCGCACCAAATATTATAGACGAAGATAATGAAATGTTAGAGGACCTCAAACGTCAAATCAATGACTTAAATTCGCAACTGCAGACTGCGCACGAAGAAATTAATAACCTGTCTATTGAAAACACAGAACTAAAGAAAACAATGGCAAGTATGAACTCAAAACAAAAAATTATAGAAAAGGCAACAAAGAGGCTGACCGGCGAGATAAGAACTCCACATACAAAATCTGCGATGTCTACGCCTCATAGACGTAACGCACATAAAAAACACCGAGATATACCAGAATTTGGGACTCCAGAACTATTCTCTTCTACGCAAGCTACCCCTCATAAAAATGTGTTCCAATCCCGTAACCTACGGAAAATAAAGAAAACATCTCCGGATGAGAGTAACAAACTATGCATAATTAGTAGTAACCAAAATAACAAAATACTAGCTATAGCTGAGAGCACTTTTCCCTCTCATCAAACTTGTCACTACCTTCTGTCTAATTGTGGTATCAAAACACTATTAAGTAACATTCACACAAAATTAGCTGACTTCACAACAAAGGATAATTGTATTATATTTATAGGAGAAAATGACTTTCAACAAACTAATAATTATTTTGACTTAATAATAGCTATACGAGAAACATTGTCAACTATAAATCATACCAATATCATAATTTGCTTACCAACATATAAATATGATTATTATTCAACTGTGTATAACTTTAGAGTAGAAATGTTTAGTGGTCTTCTTTATCAGGATATACAAAACTATAATTATGCTACACTATTTGATTCAAACTTAAACTTATGTTGCGACTACACCATGTTTGAAAAACGTAGTGGTCGGATTAACAATAACGGAATACGAAATATGTTCAATGATTTAAAAAGCTATGTTTATTTGAATGCCAACGAAACCGCGGCAATGAAAGACCCTTTGCTATGCGATACACCTAATTCATACTGTTCTTGTAACAATACTGATATTCCCGACCAACAGTTTTTTCGTCTACAATAGCCTATGCATAATGCACCAAAACATAAATGGACTCTTGGCAAAAAGCGACTTAATAACGATTTACTTAGACTCACTTGCAACCTCTAGTAATTGCTTCGATATTCTCTGCTTTACAGAGCACAATATGAAGCAGAGTGACGTTGACTTTTTGAACATCCCTAACTATACTATGGCTGCATGTTTCACTAGACTAAAACGAAATGGTGGATCTTGTATACTAGTGAAAAACTCCATTCGATTTACAGAAATTGAATCAGTTAAAAGTGTTAACATTCCAAATGTGTTTGAATGTTGCGCAATCGAGCTAACTGATCATAAAATTATAATAGTATGTATATACAGAGTTCCAAATAATACTAAGTTAAATATTTTCTATAATAATTTGACATATTTATTACAACAATTTTGCTATAAGAAAAATCAAAAAATAATAATTTGCGGTGATTTTAATATTGACATTCTTCAGAAAAACAAAAATTCTACTTTATTCAAACGTATTTTAAAAGAGTTCAACCTCAATATAGAAATAAAACAACCCACACGTCCTAGCAGTGGGACGTGTTTAGATAACTTTCTTCACAACATACGAAGACGCAAAAGTGAAATACTGGAGCTAGGTGTCTCTGATCACACAGCCCAAACCATGCAGTTTTCTGTACAACAGACATGTGTTTTGAGATACTATTACGTGTATAAACGCGACTACAGTGTGGAAAACATTAGTCTATTTAAGAGGTGTATTACTAGTCTTAGTTTCTCTGAGGTCTACGAAACGAATGACGCTAACGAAAGTTTTGATTCATTTTTTGAACTTTTTAAATTATTTTACGATCTATGTTTTCCTATTGTCAAATGTAAAATATCTACAGTTATAAGACCAAAATGGATCACACGCGGAATAAAGTGTTGTAGTAAAAAGAGGCGAGCTTTATTATGGCAATACAGATTAAAGCGAAATAATGACACAAAAGCAGCTTTCAAAACATTCTCAAAGAGATATCAAAGAGTGGTCAAATTGACACAAAAAGCTCAAAATAGCTATTATATAGGGACAAGCACAAATAAATCTAAAGCAACTTGGAAGGTCATAAACTCTATGAAACCCAATCTACCTAAAACGACTATAAATGAAATTAACGTACATAAAAAACGGATAACAGATCCCAAAATTATAGCACGACATTTTAATGATTACTTCATAGACTCAGTAGAAACGAATGCCGAAAATGTTCCTAAAATCAATTATAATTACTCCAAAACGAACACAACATATAAATCTTTATTTATGCAGCCAACCATACCAAAGGATGTCATATTAATTATAAATAACTTGAAAAATACCAACAGTACAGGATATGACGACATTCACACAAGAGTGGTTAAAGCAATAGCACCTCTTATAGCGCCCGTATTAAGCGATATTATAAATAAAATAATTGAAAATGGCGTTTTTCCACAAAAGCTTAAGGTCTCAGTTATCAAGCCTCTACATAAAAAAGAACACAAAACAAATGTTAGTAACTACAGGCCGGTAGCGTTAATACCTATATTTTCCAAAGTGGTTGAGAAGGTAATTTATAGCAGTATCTATAATTACCTTGAAAAAAATAATATATTTTGTGAGGAACAAATGGGATTTAGGAAGAATAAAACCATTAATATGGCCATGTATAAGTTCCTGGAAAAAATACACTTGAACATGGATAACAGACAACCAGTTATGGCAATGTACATGGACATGACCAGGGCGTTCGATTATGTAAACCATGAAGTGTTATTATCAAAGCTTTATAGTTTCGGCATCAGAGGTAATGTACTCAAACTCATACAGTCCTACTTGGAGGACAGAAAACAATTTACCAAGATAAGCCAAGTGGATATTAACACTAAAACTGAAATAGAATACTCATCTAACTCTAGAGTTCTTCATTACGGTGTTCCGCAGGGATCTATATTGGGACCTTTGTTGTTCATTTGCTATATAAATGACTTTCCTCAAGTGATCACACACCAGATGTCCTTATTCGCCGACGACAGCACTGTTATATATAATAGGGGTAGTAATAATGAAATAGAAATTGACATTAAAGCGAGTCTTGTTAAAATTATTGATTGGTTAAAAGCTAACAATCTTAAAATTAATCTTTCCAAAACTATAATAATGAAATTTAAAATTAGACAAAAAATCCAATCACCTTTGCATATTAATTATGAAGGAAACCAAATTCTGGAATCTAATGTCACAAAATTTCTTGGCCTACATATTGATAACGATATGTCTTGGAGAACACAAATCGATAATGTGTGTGGGAAGCTTAGTAAATTTTCCTATGCTCTGTATATGCTAGGTAAAATTGCAAACAAGACCGCTCTCTTGGCAGCTTATCACGGTTATGTAGCCTCTACTTTGCGATATGGCCTGATATTTTGGGGCAATGCTGCTAAAGTCGAGCAAGTACTCATTGCGCAGAAAAAGTGTATTCGTGCTATATGTAAAATAAAACGGACGGAGTCATGCAAGCCACATTTCCAAAGCTTAAGAATATTGACTGTACCATCTCTTTATATCTATGAAGCATGTATCTTTGTAAAGACCAATATGCATCTTTATAGACCTGTCGAAAGTCAACGACGCTCCAATAAGTTGCATTTGCTTTACACTAAAACCAATTTTCTTCACAAAAGCATATATGCAATGGCTCCAAAACTATTTAATAAGTTACCAAACCATATGGCCCACAACAGCATGAACCATTTTAAATGTAAGCTTTTTAAATTATTGAATGACAAGGCATATTATTCTATTAATGAATACCTAAATGACAAATTTAATAATTAATATTGACATTTAATTGAATAATAATATTAAGGTGATGACATTAAAATCGAATCTTGCATGCCTCAGGAAACTGACTATGATACTACTTATTGACATTTAATTTTAATTTAGACATAACATTTTTTTATTAGTTATTTTTAATATTTTATTTTTATTAATACCTGAATGAACAATTGAATTAATTAACCATTTTGTATGCCTTTCGGCGGGACATTGTAAGGATCATTTTTTTTATATAACATCATAATATTGTACCCTCTGTTCACAAAATTAATAAATGAATTTGAATTTGAATTTGTTTTAAATACTTCCGTCCAAGTTCTTAATTACTTTATTTTTTATTGTAGATGCATACTTAGTAGCGAACACTACTACAGCTTTAGATGAAATTAAATAAAACGACTATTGCAGTATCTAACTATGATATAAAGGCCAAAGAAACTGCAAATGACAGATCCTTCTTTTTATGATTATTTAATAATTATCCTTACTAATATTATAAAAGCGAAAGTGAGTTTGTTTGTTTGTTTGTTACCTCTTCACGCTTTAATGGCTAACCCGATTTTGATGAATTTTGGTACAGAGATAGTTGGGAACCCGGAGACGTACATTTGCTAATATTTAAAAAAAAAAAGTGTGATGTGAGGGAGAAAGAGGGAAGAAAAGGGAAAACTTAGCGTTGCTATTACAAATCATTAAGGCGCAAGGGGAACTGTGTTATCGCGAACTTAACGCGAGCGAAGCCGCGGGCAAAAGCTAGTAGAAAATATATCTTGCAACTAGTAGATCTTATTAAAATTGCAGATTGCCAAGAGCAATGCACATTTATAGAAACGAAGTATTATGCTCAGTAATTTCATTAATGTTACTACAAAGTTAATATAATGATTATATCTGAATGGTTCCTAGTGTTTGTACATAGGACTTGTAACAATTATTTCCTAGGTTCCTTGATCAATATACAAGATTCATGTAGCGATGTTAATTACAGAAATCGGCCAAAAGCGAGTCAGACTCACGCTCCCGAGATAGAGGGTCTTGACAGAGAAACAGACACACGGACATCAAAGCGACCCAATAAGGGTTTCGTTTTTTTTCTTTTGAAGTACGAAACCCTTATTTAGTTTTGGAAAGAAAATGAAATGTCAATTTAAGTAATATTTGAAAGTATTCGTCTCTTCCTATTAGAAATTTTTTTTTTTTAAATTATCCATGTTAACGATAACACACAACAAAAGAAGATGGCCCTCCAAAAGTTAAGTTAAGACCACAATCGTATAAAAAATGGCCTCATAAAATGCATTACAAACGCTTATTGGTCGGACGCGTATAATACACGATGCTAAATAATAGGAGTGCCTTAATTAACTCGCCCAGTAAACAAGTTCCCTTGAGCCGAGACCAATTACTATTTGGCCAACGTCAACGTCTTATTACACGACAAATATATACGCTTATTTATGCCCACAAGTCGCGCGACCAAAAACGCACATCAATCGCGACTTAATCCGTGGATTATTTGCGAAAACTGCATGCGACGAGTTTATTTTGGACACGAACGACTCGGCCGTTTATGACGCGCTAGCGACTGACAGTAATATTTGTGTTGCGTCTGATTTATTTGGTGCGTACCGCGCCGTCGCGGGTAGCCGGCACGTCGTAAAGCGGACTGTTTACGGTGCCCGTGCGTCCCTCAATTAGACGGTGCAATGCGAGTAGATTACAATTTGATGCGTGATGCGTGCTGACAGTTGCACCCGTCACTACTTGTGTCACGGGCCAAACGTTTGCGATATCATTTTGTATCTTTATACCTGTTATTCGGGAGACTAAAATGTTCCGGTAACATTTCTATATTTACACAGAAAAATAATCTTGAATCGTAAAGATGTAATAAATCATTTTCTAAAATGACTACAACATGTCATCTATATAAGCGACTTTAAAGATTTTCTTCGATGATTATTTTGAGAAATCTTTTAAAATAATTGTTTAACGCAAACTACATCATAGTTGTTTTATTTTTTCTCAATAGGGACCGTGAAGAAGAAGATGTGTACTTGACACACACACAAGCACTAGTATTTGCTGATACCCATTTGGCAATACTTTAAGTGTTATTACCATCATAAGTGTAAATTACCATTTTCTGCAGGTGGATCACATGAGAAATATTCTAGCTTTAATATCGTTACGTTTTTATACAATTCCTACGTACTTAAACATAAAACCAAGACTAATTTCAAACACAATCACGAGTGCCTTATTAACAAGATGGATGAGATCTTTTCGACCTCATAAGTATTCAGAAGGCCGCCATTGCTTGTTATTTTCCTCACGTCTAAATTCAAATAACAATTAGCTTAGTCTTTAATATTCTGTACTGGCTAGACGGAACTGAGGCAGAAATCTAGACTGACTGTAGTTCTAGATCGTGTTAGGTCTAAATGGGGCTGAATAACAGTATTTTAGAGAGAGTCTAAGTAATGCCTTGTAGTGCCTTCAAAGAATTTTAAATATTACTTCTAAGGGGATTACATTTAAAATTCGGTGGTAAATGCATCGTGAGAATCTTTCTGTCTTAGATTTTCTTTAGTTTTGTCAATGATTGGTTCCTTAGATTGGAATGTATTCTGTGATACGCGGGTTTCACATAATAAGATGAGTCATTATTTTAATTGTCACTTTTTTTAATGACAACTACGAAATATTGGAACCCTGCAAATTTTATTAGAATTTCTTTAATTACATCCTTATCAAAAATCTGTCGTCGTTAAAAATATTAATGACACAAACCAAAACATTATTTTTGACGTTTTTAAAGATCACCTTTGATTGGAGGCATTTTATTTTTGCGGCGTATGCGATGGTATCGTTTCCTGCGCCGGCGCACCGAGTATCGAGTGATCAGCACCGGACGATGACACCGCAAGCTTTTTGATAAATACTCCTTCTTTTTTCTTTTACGTATTATTTTACGTGTTGTGATACCAAAGGCGTTAAGGTTATTCAAGCTCCAGTGACTTTGTTTTAAAATAAACGAACATTTTGGGTTATTTTGGAGTTTGTTCTCGTGTTTCCTAGAAAATTACAAGCACTCTGTTAAGTAAAATTAATGAGCCCATTTCTTTCTCATTGATACAATCTTTTTAATTAGAGGACATGCCATTCTTAACACAACATAAGTCTCCATTTAAATCCTCTACAATCCAAACATCAGACCAAGAAACTCAGATCTTCCTTCGGTAACAATTGAAACCAAAAAAAAACCTCTTATTAATCACCAACACGGCGGTGTAACGTTACCAGGGGATCATGAACGCCCGGTGTTCATAAATACGGTGTATGAACGGCCTCACACAGCGTTCCTTGGATAAATGCTCTGAGTATATGCTATCCTAGTACTCAGACCGGTCGTGTAGGCGACTTTTGCCTTTTGTTGCGTTTAAAATAACAAGTTTTATGTTGTATATTCAGTTTATGTTACGTGTCTATTAATATTTACAATAGATAAGGAAACTAGAATATATAGCAGGGAATGTTGAGTAAGAAAGTGGATTGTCTTGAGTGAAATATCTAAAGGAGTCGTTCGTTTGATTTGTGAGTTACGTCAACGAAACTTGGTAGTTCTGTCTGTTTGTTTAAGTGTCAACAAAGAGAACATAAACCGATCGCTCTCTGGTCAGTGGTATTAAACAGCCTAAGTTTAATTTTCATCTTATTTTAGCATACAAGCAGAATTCTAGACTCTCCCTTCATTTTATTTGTCATTCCAATCTCCATTTTTTTAGCGTCTTCTTACATTCATTCATATTAATAATATATTTATTCTTCAACTTCTGTTTAAACATTTTCCTTAACCCTTAATTGGGCGCGCCTAAAAAGTTGCATAAACGGTCGCGAGGGGTGTTTGGCACCCCAGATTTAGGAAATTAAATAAAATACGAAATACATGCAAAATCTGACTTTTATTAATAAGAACATTTGAACTTTCATATCAATCAACTTTTAAACGTATTTTTAACATAATTAACTTTTTTTTAAATATGAAAAATATTTTTTTACTAATCCTAGTTTTTATCGTCCCAATTTTGACAGACTATATTCATATGGTCATTGCACATATGTTTTTGGCATTTCGAACATCATAACCTCAAAAATGTCGAAGTATTATAACGGAACACTTATTACATTTATTACTTTTCAAATTACAATGTTTTGAAACGGATACAATGAAATTGACTATCATTCACTACCTCGGAATTTAGACCACACAAACAGTCACCTGGGGTGTCGTGCACCCCAAACACGCTCTCCGAGCCCAACCGTCCACAACAGAGAGTCGCTCGCAACTGAATCGTGTACGTTTTACGTGTTTACGAAGCTACCTAGAAGGCCAACTCGCTAAATTCAACTTATAAAAAGTTGTGAGCCTGGAAACCTGCTTTGGGGTGCATGACACCCCACGCGTCCAATTAAGGGTTAACATGCTTAAAATATGCTTAAATTCTCCTTCTTATTCCAAAACTTTTTTTTACCGCCCTTCCCAAGAATCCCAAGCCACGTCTAATCCAAAAAATCTACGCCTCAAAACATAAAATTACCTCATAAAAGTACAAAAGCAGTTAATGATACATCTTCTATCAAAATTCGCTTAGACTTGTACCCCAAACACATAAAACGAATAGGTGCTCAATAAAAACACAATAAAAAAAGGAAATTCAACTTAACTCCACCAGCCCTGGAATCGCCAATCAACGGATACCTACTGAGAGCATTTAACCCCCCGCTGCTGCGTCAGTTTTTATTGTCAGTCCGGCCGTACGCAACGGATTTATGTCGCCATGATTTGATTGGAAATAGCTTTAGTTAATGCACTGTGTAAATAAAGACGTTTTAAATATAATAAAATTATGTGTTTAATGAAAGTCGTTATCGATATTTGTGGGATTAGCATAATCGAGTTTCGTTTGTAGTTGGTTATTAGATTTTTCTATTAGCTGATAATTTTACGATATCTTGTCCATCAAATTATTACTTAAATTATCGATAACTCTCCACATTTTCATTGTGTTTAATACTAATTTAAAGAATTTTACAGTAATACTTATTAAGTGATAAGTTGTCGTAAATAACAAACCAGTTGATAGGAGATACTTTCAAGAAACAGCTTGAAAGCCAACATGTGTCACACATGAAGTCACAAACAAAAATAACTTATCCAAATACAGATCATCATGAAACTCGCCTACAAGTATGTAGAGAACACGGCATTCCGTAAATATTCTCTTTTGAACATCTATCTGATGACTCGATAGACATTTCTGGCGTTCTCGCTCAGTTCTTGCTCTTCAATTGTCTGATAGCAAGCGGTAAAGAATCCTGATGGGACTGACGGCGCTGCGTTCCATTCCTGATGTGAAGATACGCTTACGATTATAAGCATTACTTTTTATTAAAAAAAATCAATTGCGGGATGAGTCTTCGCAATTAGCCTTCTCTTGAAGTATTCGTAACTTTGTAGATAAACATCTTTTGAAAGAAATCTTGTATTTTTTATGCAATTTGCAAAATGTCAGTTGGTTTGTCACGTCGGGTGGCTCTTAAATGTTTCGCGTATTTATGCGGTAACGGGGATTAAGGAATGGCATTTCTTGTTGCTGTTTGAAATCTGATGCTGATTATGTTTTATTTGTAATGACTGAGCCGATGGAGCTCGTGATTTTAAGGTTAAGCTGCGATTACCCCCTGTTGCATACCTAGTGTCCTCCGTGCGTCAGAAAGCACGTTAAGCTGTTGCTGGTCACGGCTCTCATTTATAGATCTTTGACAGTCGTTTCGAATAGTCAGTGTCCGTAGTGTGTGTTGACCAAAATTTGATATGCACCAGATCTTAAGACAACCGCTCTAGAAATCCACCGAATGTAGTTGCTGTAGTCGGCAAAATGAAATCATCATCAGTCACTTTTTTCAACAATCAGCATAGCAAGCATATGTCAAGAGAATCGAAACTGGCATGCTTGTACGACCAGAGCTACGAACGTGGATGATACAAAAAAGTGTGTATGGATGTTTTTGCCCCCTTAGAAAATCTTTAACGCGTGTATATCATAAGGAATGACAAAAATATTACAGATATGAAAGAAAAAAGTGTGTGTGTCAGCTCCGACGCAAGACTGGAGTTTACTCCTTAAGTACGAGTATCTAACCATACGCTAAAAGAGTTTATTCAACTGAAAAAAAAAATTATATCATATGAAAGGGTAAATTCAGAAATTAATGAAAAAAAATAGCAATATAAATACATCGACACTGATAGAAACAAGCAAGCCACAGTATATAGGTATAGTCGCCTATACAGCATACCATATCTACGTCTTAATACACTCACAGCCAAATTAGAAAGTTGCGCACTAAAGGTGCGCACCCAAAACGTGACACATTTTCGTTACTTGTTAGTAGGTTTTACCACTCGGATTTTTCTCATACCGGACACCTTATATATGAAAATCGATTCTTAAGGAGTAAACTCCAAAAAACTTAAACAATGCTCTTGATTCCTCTTATCTTCATCAATTATGAAATCACACGTCATTACATTCAGATTAAATCATTCAAAATCAAGTAAGAGCACATCTGTTTCACAAAACACTAACTCAATTTATTAACATGTTAATAAAGTCGCAAATCAAAATCGCATTACGCCACGTCAAACGCGACCAACCCCCTTATGCGTTTAACCCTGTTTAGGCATGCAGTGATCTGACTTAAAAACCCAATGCATATTTTGTCGTCAAATGTTGCGACTTGTCGCGCACTTGATTAGAAGTCACGCGACTGGAAAATTGAAGTTTATAGCTTTGTTATGGTGATTGTGACTTTAAATGATAGCTTTTCTGTGCTTTCTAGATTGGATTCGTAAGCTATATATATTGTTCTATACTCACATAAACCCAGGAAGTATTAAATGAGTTGATTTTTTGATTGCAAAGTTTCGACTTTTAAATTTAAGACGAATAAATTTGATAGACAGCAGATAAAGATAATCTTCTGCAAAAATACACCAAATCAAGGGAACGGTCGGAAGTGACATAAACATGTCACAAAAATCTCAAAAGCACAATCTTTTAAGTAGAATTTTAAGACGTTACAGAACGGACCGAGCTGCGGATAAGCAATAAAATACGACACCTATCTCGCTCGTATCGGCTTTAATGAAAACCGCCCGACTATCTGCGCTCAAAATCCGGCCCTCTCTTAGTTAATATATGCGATTTTTATCAGCACCCACCCGCACCAAAACGACTCTACACAGGGTTAAAAATATGCAAAAATCGCCGCCCCGGGGTGAATATTAAGCAATGTAATTTTGTATAATATTCCGCAATTAAAATTCAAATTGAAATCAATGCGCGAATGAACGGCCGTTACGCGTTTTGGGGAGCCCGCGACTGTAGGGCCACCACACCCGACCGACACGTCGCTGTTTACTGCATTAATCCTTTAATACGCGCGGTTATAACTTGGGGTAACACCAGCAAGAATATTAACTTGAGCTCATCAACTGTCCACATCAATTTGTTTATAACATTTATTAAGTTATCAGAATGTTTTATCAAGTTAATCTGTGTTTAATGTGATAGCAAAACTCATTCGTTTAGACGTCATTATATAATAACCGTAATATAACCGAGTCGTTAACTCAGAACAACTTGTAACCCACAAAACGCTGCGCTGAGTTTTACAACTAGACAAGCGGCAGTAATATCGTAAACGCTAGAAGCGAATCGTTATAAATTCAAACATTTAGTGTGTACAAAATATTCGTGAATCGTCTCCCGAGTAACGGCACACTTAATGGACCATAAAGGCACCCCATAACTTGGCTATCAGGAGGATAATTCCAAGTGTTATTCCCTCTTAATTGGCCGTTCCGGGCGGAATCGTCAATTTGAGATATTAAACTAATTTTCAATGCTGCGTAATCGCGGAGACGTGATCCGCGCCATTGTAAGGGTTAACTTTGAATCGTAAAAATATTTTTTTACGTTTGCTCGTATGTATATGAGCTCTTTTATGCTTAATATTTTGACATTTTAAAGCCTTTTACGTTTATTCGTATTCTTGTAAATGCGATTTTTATGAACGAAAATCCATTAAAAATAACACGCAACAATGCATCGCCACACTATTTTTTTTTTAAATAATACTTGAAATATATTTTGATGATCGTTCGCAATTCAGCGCTTTACTCAACTTTCAGAGTGAAAGTATCACTTTTATTATTGGAGTTTTCGACACTTTTAATATACTTAACGCAATAATGACTGTTCATGCAAAGAAATCGAGACTCTCATCATATCGTTAAAAATTTTAACGTTTCATAAAATGTTGCGACGGTTTGATTTCTCTTTTTTTTTCTCTCTTGAAATCCTCTTAACAACACAGTTACGAAAACACTCCTATCTACAAAAACTACTAGCCTCAGCTAAAGACTTTGAAACCATCCAAACGATGGCAATTATGAAAAGATGATCTTAGACTAATAACATCATGCTTCACTAAAGACACTAAAGAGCTTAGCAGCGAGTGAAACTGCTGGGCAAATCTAAGTAAAAAAACTTAAGAGGTCAAAGGCACCCGGATCGAGCGAGGTTATTATTTATTATATACAAAAAAACCTGTATACACTCAACAAAAATAATCGTCGCGACACCACACTGTTCAATGCAAAATAGAAAGACGAAACAAAAATAGCTGGCTTGCTTTCTATGAGAGAGAGAGAGAGAGAGAGAGAGAGAGAGACAGACAGACAGAGAAACAGGCGCTCGCCGCATGCCTTACAACTATAGCAAAAAGTCTCGTTACAACATTTGGTCTTAATTTTCTCCTAACCCCCTTTAGCAACGAGGGATAAGGAACTTCATTTAAAAAAAATACGAAAATACGACAAAACTTATCCTTGTACATGAACATGTGCTGAAATCGCTCATTAAATTCCCTAACTACGCAAAAATCTCGCCATTACCTTTCCGAAAAGCCATCAACTCAATACATCACGTAGAATAACGAAGCTGATTAAACAGCACAATAAGACAGCGTAGTCATCAAGCGTTGAGCTGACGCGCTGCGTTTCGCGTCGCGTTTCGTTTCGCAGTAATTAAGCGTGCGTTGCGTTTTCCAACGCCGGCGCGCATTTGAGGGTTGAGTACAGCGTTGTTTGTAGGGATGTCGTCAAATTTTGTTTTTTTTTTAAGTCTTGGAATTTTAATTGGATAGTAGTTTTAGTTTTTACTTGGATCTGTTTTCCTATAAATATTTTCTTCCTGAATCTTTAATACTTACTTACGTTTAAAAAGTATGTGATCAGTGTGACTAGTATGTAAAGGTATTTTTGTATGCGTGGAAGTGATGTCATATGTACATTAATTTTTATTTAGTTTTTTTTTAATCAAAGTACACTTTATTATTGGGTTGTAGTGGAATAAATTCGTCGTTTTTAAATTCTTTGACTGTTAAATTTCTTACTACAACTGAGCTACATGTTTTAAAGAGTGTCATTAAAAAAAAATGTTTTTGACGAAGACAACGTCGCTGTCTTATTTATTTTTTTAACGATCAATCCTTTCTGCAACTTCAAAGCATGACAGAAGTCAAGCAATTTCAATAACTAGCCTCATCTTGTTAAACTTCACCAACTATGCTTTAAAATTCGTCACCCATGAACATTCCCATACGCTGTCAGCCAATCAGGACATTACAACCGTCACGCAAAATCTCCTAATCAATCTTATTAAAATAAATTCCAATTTCAAATATTGCATTCCCACATCCATCCGATCCTGATGCAATGACAACCACCTTACTTAACACTCCGTTTGCAGGATAATCAACCTTGCTTTATAGAAAATAGGGTGTGGTGTAAGTGCATGGATATCTGAGTGCCAATTTTAATTAGCCCCAGGGTTCCCCCTCCCCCCTCGTGGCTCAGATAAGGGTGTTTGCAAATAGGAGGGACTGCAAAGAAGCCAATCCATCAAATCGGTGAACGTATTACGACACCGCGGTTGTCGCCCTGTAGTGTTGGGATTGTCCATGATATGGTGTTGTCGATGTTTTTGAGTTGTTTGAATTTTGAAAACTTAGTCGTGATTTTTTGGAAGCCTCCTCCAACATAATTGGGAAAAATCTTGGTAAAGGACGATGGAGTTTTATTTTTTTAAGAGGGTCAAGTAGACAGTTTAAAATAGTTAATTTTCAGCTCTTAAAAACAAAATAGTATCTACTAAGTATACTATTAGTCCCTTAAATGCAAGGAATCAAGTATAATATTAGACGCTTAATAAAAGTCATACTCTAGTATTCTCTTCATTAACTTAGTTTAAAAAACATACCCTCGCAAAAAAACACATACCCCCTACCTAATATTCTTGATTATAAAATCTGCTCACCTTTTTTTACTTTTTACTTCATTCACTTACTAGCCACAAGCAACGCCATCTATCATCTAAAAATAGTACTATACACCAAAATATCACAGAAAAACAAAAATATCGATATTTCCCACGCGTCCCATCACTATCTAGCGCGTGCTTCCATTTGATTGGCGCAACTCGATAGTCCCTGCACTCATTTGCGCCCTGCACTAATGTTGGTAACTCGATAAATCTCCTCGGAGTGTCACAAACAGAACTCGAGGTCGCTTTGTGCTTGTCTAATGATGTACTCACATCAGGATCGTCATGGATCATTTTTTGAATTTTTTTTTGATGATTTTCCGTTTTTTTGTGATATGGAAATATTTGAAGGCTAAGCCCTCACATACGCCGGTGTTGCGGGTTGTTCGAAAGAGATACCGCGGCCCCGGAACGTAAAGGGCAATAGAAGGAACCTGGGTGGGTTTTAGTCAGTAAAAGTCTGACAGCGGGGGAAATTATTTGATGATTTCCTACACCAAAAAAAAACCCTCACTTACAAACACACAGTCCCCCCCCCCCCCGATAAAGTTATTTGATGATTTCCTAAAAAATTCCTCACTTACAAACACACAGACACACAATCACAAAATTCTCTTTTGATATTTATCTATTTTTATATTTATTATGTAAGAGAAGAACGGAGCTTTCTATTCCAGGCATTTCTATACCTAAATAGAAGGCTCCATTGCCGCGAAATGTACTGTAATTCAAAATGTTATGAAATAAACTTATTTTTCTTTTAGATACCATAATATACAGCAAATTACTATAATATAATATACAAAAAATTATACGTTGCGCGTTAAAACAACGAATTCCTGAAGTATTTTCTAGTATGCGACATTTAATAAAATCGCTAAAATTATAACTTCATTTTAATATGAAATTGTTTTAAAATCATGAACATTTCTTAACAATACTTATATGCCAGCAATTTCCGGGCCCAACAAAGGTGGTCTTAACAGTAACTCAGTAGATTTTTTCTTTAAGAAAAAAACAGCGACATTACGCCATTCATAAATTAAGACATTACATAAAAAATACTAACAACACGAAATCTTTATCAACCGTAATAAATATCAAAACGACATAACAGGCATTAAACAAGGATAAACTTCCAGCCAATATTAATCTTCAAATAAAGATTTCTATCAAACGAGGTTTTATTCCAAGCACACAGCGGAAAAAGAAAAAAATATAAATAAACCGTCATCCCACGCAACTTTTAGGTCAGTTAAGTTAAGAAAAACTCGTTATTTAAGAGTCGTAGGCGAAGGACTTGTCACTATCTATCCTAAGATTATTATCAAGATGTTTTTCTGCATAAAAAATCTTATTTTTGTATACCCTAGCCTCCTACCTAGACCTAGATAGACGGACGGTGTGCTACCCATTGCTCACCGTTCACAGACTAATGGTATCAAAATATATACATAGTTTAAAACGAAGTCCCTCCCGCTGCCTGTCTGTCACTATGTATGCCTAGATCGTAAAAACTACGCAACAGATTTAGATGCAATTTTTTTAACCGATAAATTGATTAAAGAGGAAGGTTTATATGTATAATACTAGCTGCGCCCCGTGGTTTCACTCGTGTGTTCATAATATTTATCACATATTTTTATGAATTGTAGCCTATGTGTTATTTCGATATATCAGCTATATTATTGTGAAGTTTTATCACAATCCATTCAGTGGTTTTTGCGTGAAAGAGCAACAAACATACTTACATACAACCTTACAAACTTTCGCTTTTATAATTTATAATATTAATAATAGGATTAGTATGTTACTATTTACATTGCGAGTCGCTAGTCACCTAAAAGACTATCTTTAAAAACATTAACTGATCGATGCTTAACGAACCCTATAACATTTTTCTCACAGACAATAATCCATTATTTGCTTACAAAAAGTATGAAAACTGTCAACCACATTACTGCGGGTCGAATTTTATCCCAAAAAAAAAAAAAAACTTCTACAGCCAGCCTAGAACACATCTCTCTTTTCTTTTATAATAACACAAAGGGCTGAAACCGCAGTGGCGCGTGCCCCGGCCCGAGGGTCGCGGATTCGGTGTCGGGTTGCGCCAATCGGCTTACAAACGCCATGGGAGCAAACACCACACCTCGAGGATTAGTCCTAATGAGCAGTTTCACTTGTTACGCCCAATATGTATGGTGTATCAAATGTTTTTACCTACGAAGGCAGGGAGTTTGTGTGTAGGTATCTTTATTTGCATTTCATAATATGTGAAGATCTTACAATTGGACTTAGAGAAGGTACAATAACGGACCCAGGCACAACAAAAAGTAAAAAGTAATTGTGAAGTAAAACTAATTCTTAAACCATTGAAATGTTAAAACATGTCCTTAATATTAATAAACTTTAGAATTTATATTATACTAGCTGACCCGGCGAACTCTGTTCCGCCTTAAAGGCAATAAATAATAAGCCGATTTTCAAATTTAGTAAGTTAATTTTTTCTTAGAAAAAAAAATGAAGTACATTAATCATTTATTATTGTTTCTGCATTTCAGTACATAGGTTGGTCTCCACTTAAGTACCTTGTGATACACGACATTTTTTGTTTTCTACAAAACAACGCAGATAGTCTTCCGACCCGTGAACATGCCACATATAATTGACCATGGGAAAAACATGGATGTTCTAGATTCAAACCATAAACTTTTAAGGGTTGGCTTTGTGATTTGTTGATGGTCATGGCAAATGTAAGACGGATCGGATATTGAAGTCTTTTAAATTCGAACGGCAAATCGGTTGGGATCATCGGGATCGTCAGAATGAGGACTTCCTCACCTTTGAATTTTCCTTTCACTATACGTCGCGCAAATTACATTGTTCATCAATTTTCTAACCACCATATGCGTACTGGTTTGCGCCGTTTTGGTTGGTTTATGTTTCGAAGCTTACTACGGAGCCAACCTTTAGGCGTAAATTGTGCGGTGGTAAGCCAGGCACATCCTAGGAGTTTAAAAAAAAGAAGTGTGTGTACTTATGTACACGCGTTAGAAGTTATACTTCATTGGCGTATAGACAAAAAAAAATACTAAAATGCTGTAGTGATTAACGATAAATATAAAAAAAATAATCATAAAAATGTGAGCCGTCACGGGTCGCCTGGCAGATGTGAAAAATCGACATTATTTTGTGAGAGTAATATGCAGAAAAGAACAGATTGTGATAGGAACTAAATATGTCATTGAAAACATCATTTTTCTGTTTCATTGTGGATTTACCAAAAGGACATCGTTTTCGTGTTCATCATCGTTTACGAATTCGTGGATCGAAGGCACTTTGAATAAAACTCTATTACTGCCCCCCTGTGGTAACCCATCCATTTCCAAACCTTGGCAAGGGTTACTTAACCTGGCCCGTGTGCTAACACATGCATTCCCAAACCTTGGCAAGGCTTGCTTTACCTATACCCCCTGTGGTAGCCCATCCATTTCCAAACCTCGGCAAGGGTTGCTTAACCTGGCCCCCTGTGGTAACCCATCCATTTCTAAACCTTGGTGAGGGTTGCTTAACCTGGCCCCCTGTGGTAACCCATCCATTTCCAAACCTTGGTGAGTGTTGCTTAACCTGGCCCCCTGTGGTAGCCCATCCATTTCCAAACCTTGGTGAGGGTTGCTTAACCTGGCCCGTGTGGTAACACATGCATTTCCAAACCATGGCAAGTGTTGCTTAACCTGGCCCCCTGTGGTAGCCCATCCATGTCCAAACCTTAGTAAGAGTTGCTTTACCTGTCCCCATGTCACGTGTGGTAACCCATCCATTTCCAAACCTTGGCAAGAGTTGCTTAACCTATCCCCGTGTGGTAACCCATCCATTTCCAAACCTTGGCAAAGGTTGCTATAATTTCATGCGATCCTAGTAGTTTTATCTCAACGCAGTTGGTTCTATCAAGAACTTGAATCCACAGATCAAACTGCTGGAATTAATTTCACCGTGTTCACTTCACTTTCGCTTGTATTAGTTAGGGTTTTGGCTCCATTTTATTTAGAAAACGTTTGTATGGGAAATTTCACCGTGAATTCATGCCAGCCTAGTACTTTCTTTGACTCCATTTTATTTAGAAAACGTTTGTATGGGAAATAAAGAAGGACGGTTTTGAGGGTTTTCCCGACAATTATTCCAATTTTTCTCACCTTTTAAACCTTCCCTGGACTTCCAGGAGTATTTCAAGACTAAAATTAGCCAAATCGGTTCAGCCGTTCTCGAGTTTTAGCGAGACTAACGAACAGCAATCCATTTTTATATATATAGATTAATTTATATTATTTTTATTGAGATCAGATAAAACATTTTTTTAAATAAATATTAATAGTGTGGAATTAGTATTTAATGTGATATTTAGGGTCCGGAAAACCTCAAGCGAATCTTAGATAGTTTTGCATAGGTCTCTAATAAAAATAAATCTAATAGTCTGCATTTTGAAAGAAAATAATCAAGCCTTTAATAAGAATCGGTTATTTAGAAAGCTTACAGTGGGTTATGTAATAAATTCACTGCATTTTTTTCTAAATCATTAAACACTTCTTCAAGACATTAAGTAATTACAATAAAAATACGAATAAAATTCAGCTTCTTCAAGACATAACTAACGATAACAAACTATTTATCGAAATAACCGTTAAATAGATCCTAAAGAAGTTTTTATGAAGTACTAAAATTACTTCGGAGAGTCCATCACCACATAAAAATTAGAGTGACCACGATAAATTTCAGCTATGGAGGTAAAAATGCTATAAAATGCATCCAGAACCAATATGAAGTGTGGATCAATAAAATGGATAATAAGGAATCTTATAACACATCGTTTATTTTACGATTTCTTTCAAAATTAGTTTAAATATACGACTCTTCTATTTTATGTTTTCATTTTAAGTACTAGGAAAACATAACTTGATGGGGCAATCCGTTTTTATTGATCGAATTCGTCTCGATGGCTTGATTAGGATGGAACATAATTATGAATTTGTATGATGGTGCAAGTATGAGGAAGAATACAAGTTATTTTGCGCGATTTGCATAGATATGTTCTTGGCACACAATTTACTAGTTATATGTATTTGTGAATACGGAAATATTGATTCCCAGAGAAAGACGCAAAGTTATATTTTGTCGGTGTCAGTTTCAATAAGTTTTTTCATTTCGCATTATTGCTACAAACATCATTAAACAGGGCTTAGAAATTAACTATATTAATTTTGTTCAAAAAAACAGTGATGGGAAACTGCTTGCATTAAAAAGCAATTTTTAATTCGATAAAATTAACTCGATAAAAGCTGCACTCTTGACTTTTCGCACGCATATCTGTTTGTGTTTGCGCTCGTCCATTTGGGGGTGTATTAGAAACATTAGGGGTAGATGCGTATGTGTGCGTCGCTAAGATGAATTAGGGGATTACATCACTGTATCATGCAACTGCACTCTGATTTGGCACGCTCTAACTTATATGTATACAGGATGAGTAATTAAAATATCTATTTTTGTTTATTAGTGCAAAAATATAGTGCGAAATCTACTAACTCATGTAAAGTTTTGGATTAATTCTAACGGTTTTACACACATAAATCAGCAATATTTAAAAATAAAACTCCCACACAAAAAAAGTTTTCCCAATATAAAACCACGTACAACCAAACTTTTAAAACGTAATTTTAACAAAATAAATCTCTGTACTCGTATAAAACAATTACACAGACAATAATCCCGTTGTTTTTGTCAAACTGGAAGCGTTTTATTGTGTCTTCTACACCCTATATCGCGCTGGGGTGGCCACGCAACATCGAGGGGCGACGGGTAATGGCCTAAGAGTAATTTTATTACTTTGCCCCTATTACCATCACAATGTGCATGCCACCGGTCGAATGAGATACGCACACTCGATACAGTTGCAAGTCGCGTTGCGTTTCGGCGACATTCATTTTTATCGATAAAATGCAACAACGAAACGCGCACAGCACTATATTAAACCAATGATATAGAGATGTAACTTAACATTGTTTAAAAAGGTTACACTAAAATGTTCGAAAGTGGGGAAAAGAATTGGTACGAACAGTGAATTCAGGTTTCTATTATTAACGATGTACAAAGCAACATGGAGTAAGGAAATAAGACGCTCACACCCTGCTACCTACTGATTCGATTTGTTCCTGCTACGATGAATATTTGATACGGCTCAGTGCACGCTAATTTGTTTATCCTGTTGCCTGGTTCTGCTCTCCTGGTACCTGTAGTACAGAATCCAAAATTATCCGCATGTATTATGCAAAGGAAAAAACATCTGACGCCAATTCTCTTTTGGTTGGGAAAACAACCGTTAACCCGTAATAAATGTCTGATGGATTTCTGTAGGAGCCTGGTGTTGCAGGTTTGGCCTAATATTTTCAGGAAAAAGTTTTAAAGACTTAAAGATAAATGTAGTTACCTATGTAGATTTTGTTCATCGTTTGATATGCATATGAGCTACTGAAATAAATGATTTACAAAGTTCATCAAAATAAATTATTGCAAATATGAATGAAGCCATCTCATTTAAGTTCACATCTAGAACATCCGCTATCATCATCAATGATCATGACGTAAACTGCATATAAGAAACACAGTAAGAATTAATTAACCGTAGGTACCAGGGAGATAGGAATCAGCGGTATGTCAGGTGATTAAATAAATACAACTTGGCGTTTCTAATTAATATGCCAGACGCAGTTTGATAAGACGCTCTCGTGTACAAACGGGACATCTCCTGCGTTCGCTAACTGCCTGGTACTCGATTAACACGTTGTTATAATTATGTGAAATTTGTCTTGTTTGTAGGTACGTGTTTAACGCATTCGCATGAGTAATGTTGATTACTACAACTAGTATTAAAAATAGCAATTAAAAATAGGATATGTTTTAATGAGGTATTTTTTTCAAAACCCGTCATAGTTTATCTTGGTTATATTTTTTGCACCATTTCTTAGGTATAAGAATCTACATACAATTATCAAATTATCGTAAGACTAGTTGGAGTCAGAGACAAAATGAAGCAAGTTACTCTCCACAATCAATAATGTATTAATTCAACTAAAGGAGCTAGCAAAGGGCCATCAATTTAGCTTGACCTATCAACCTAGGCTGAAACTGCACAGGTAGATAACGCATTAAGCAGCTTCGCTACTGGTGCCAGATGCATTAGCCAATTTGACCGCCGCAGCCTCGTTGCGTAATCCAATCGAAAATGCCATCAAATTGGCTGACGTTGTTGGTGCAGTTCCTGGCTTTATTTCGCAAGGTGTAATAATTGCTAGTATTTATCCGAAAAGAGAATTGTAAAGGGCTAGAAGAAGTGTCAATTTCTTTTGCAAAAACAATCTTTTTGGGCGAACAAGACGATCTAATATAACTTTTTTAAATTGACATGGTCACTAATATTATTAAATGGCGTTTGCAACTGCGACAAAATATCGAACACTTACAATAAGAAGTGAGCATGCGGCGATCTGAATTCTTCTGAACTAACATGAGATTATGTTTCACGAGTCTTGACTCCTACCGAAAAACGAAATGTTTTTTTTAAATTGTCATTAAAATCGGCAGTCAGAAAATCCAACTCAGTATGAAACAGTAATCAGATATTTGTAAAACAATCAAAAAACTTAATTTATTTATTTAATCATCGCCTAGTAACATTCAACCTTTGGTATCTACACCACCACAATGGCAATTACGGCCCATTCCTTTTCACTTACGAAGGATGCTCTATATCCAAACAATACAAGCTGTTAAACAATGAAGGTTGATTATGCTAAAATTACAATAAAGGAAAGAAGTACTGGTATTAAATCTTTTTCTTCATCTGCAGGTGACGCAAGCAACGCGAGTATCGGCTCGGGTGAAGGTACGGGTGAGGAAGACGACGACACCAACGGCAAGAAGAACCAGAAAAAGCGGGGCATCTTCCCGAAGGTGGCCACCAACATCCTCAGGGCGTGGCTGTTTCAGCACTTAACGGTCAGTACTTAGTCGTATCTTACCTAACTCGGTGTCAACGTTTCACCGTAAGGAAACCAGCATGTCTGAGATATATTTCTCGATGGCATGTTTAAAAAAGTCTGAAGCTTATAGGCAGTATAACTCTGACTTTACTTATTTAAACTTGTAGTACTAGAGCCCAGAATATCTAAGATTTTAAGAAGTAATAATGATAACTAGTAAGGATGATTTGGTCTATGTTTAGCACTATGGGTAGTTTAAGCTTTTGTATGATTTTTTCGGATTCCATTACGTTTTTTATCCTTCTTCAATGATCTCTTCTCTAGTTTACCAGACGTCCTATTCTTTATGGAATACCATCCAAACCCAGTCTGGTTCTAGTTTAGTCTTGCTTTTGGCATCTCGTTGAACTTCAAATATCCTTTTAAATCAACATCCTCTCGCAAAAACCGTACATAACGAACAACCAAAAGGCAAATGCAACTGAAAACTAAGTTAGCTACAGTTCCGAGCTCACGGTAACTAACGAAATCTTTGTACCTCAATGAAAATTTTATTGGTGGCGGGAATTTTTAATTGAAAAGCGTCGGCGGCCCGCCACGGTGGCCGCGTCACGCTCAATGCAACCATTGTGATCCGTTTTTAAAAGTTACCCAACAATGCCTCTATGTATGTGTTTTATGGCATTTTCCCGCGTAAATCGCAATTTCCCGAGCCCGGAATTATGTGTTTTTTTTTCGTTTTCCCTTTTTTGTCCATGGCGCTTCAGTTGGGATGTAGGAAATAGGGTTTTGTTGTTTTTTTTTTGGATGAGGAGGGAGATTGATATTTTTAGGCGATGTGTCTGGCTGGCATTTGATGGCAGACATGAGATTGATCCACTTGTCTCGTTTTTCTTTTCTGAAGTATACAAGTACGTAGCCACAGAAAATCTGTCTGCAAAACCAAATTGAGTCAAACTTTTTGTTCTTTTTCTGACGTTTCAAATCACTCACGTCACGGATCGATCTGCAACCCCCGACTTAAATTGATTGATGAAATTTGAACAAAAAGTAAACATTAGCATAAGACTACCAGGGTATCAGGGAGGCGAGACAATCGTAAGTGCACGACTCAGTGTTGCGTAGTAATTTCTAGAATGGATACCGGCGCGCGGGGAAGGGGGGGCAAGGGAGGAGAGAGGGTGCAATTTCATTACCGGTCCGGATCCGCGGCCATAAATCACCAGGGCCGAAGAAGGCGCTCGGTACGCTCAGCGCTGTTCAGGTGACGCTCGCAAAGTCGCCTGAGCCCCGGTATTTCTGTTTCATTCGAAGCGAGCCGACTCCAATCCCACTTTCTTTATGACTATGAATTCCGCGAATTTTCCGTACGCTCCCGCTGAGTTACAAGAGCGGGTTTTAATTACAATCTTCGGTGAGCTTTCACAATTAGCCTGCTCCCTAAAATATCTACACCACGCTATTTCTTAAAAAGAACATCCTTTTTGAATATTGAATATTTCGCATCGTTTCGTCGAACAGCTTCAACTTTAAAAAGTATACGTCGGCAATCGAATTAGGGAGCTTTTAGCGCGTTACGTTTGGCGCGTTTTTGCGCATCGCTTGTCCGCGCCCATTACCGCTCTCCAAATTACTTATAATTGCTTCGCTTAGCGCTAAGTGCTTTCATTATGGGCTCCCTGTAAAACAGTTCCGGTGCAGGTCGGGACGCGTCAACACTAACGGGACTCGCGCGATAACATTTTAAACCCCGCGAATTTCTATTCGCGTGTCACGGGTGCGATGAAACGCGGTCGCACGTAGACAATACTTGAAATCGGCGTAAAAAGAGCATTCGACCCATATATCGGGCGTGAAACTGCATAGCTGTCAGTTTGACGTTTGTAATATTCATTCGATTACGCGTTGCGGGAAATGGAACGCCGCGTGGTGACAGCGTGCCACCTGCGCAGCGCGCGCCTCTGATTGGTCGGCCGCCGGCGTGAAACAAATGAATGGTTGTCCCACGTTCGAATCCTTGACCACAAAGGTCGAGTGTTCGAATATGGAACGATTGATATGCGATTACACAGTTACAGTAGCTCGATGGAATCGAATGAAGCGTTTGAATTAATTCAGTAGCGAGCGCTCCACGACCAAAAAGGGAAGTGAAATGATCTGGTGGCTAACGCGGAGTCGTGAGTATTGTATGTGAATTTAAATTCAGTGCGGTGCATGCGATATTGGTAACAATCCGAATGTCCGTGACTGGGAGCGTTTTGAATTTTAAAATTGCCCGCGGTACGTGTAATAACGGTCGCGTTTGAATTTCATAGATTTTGTTCGGATAACGTTTAGTTTGTTGCGAGAGATTGCTTACGTAAAAATAATAGCTGTTCCAGCGATAAACTTTTATTTCCTTACGGGACATAAAAACAGCAGAATCCCACATAAATATCGGCTAATCTATTGAGGTTAAAATCAAAATCAGTAAGGTTAACACAAACTTTCGGCTTACATCATCCGCTAATCGTCAAATCCCCGCAGACGCTGCAAATCTCACATAATGCCTCACCTGGAACGTTTCCCCACGAAATTCCCGAAAGAAAATAATATTGAATAACGCCAGTCTTAGTACAAATCCTACGCAGCTGCCTTAAGCCCTTTCGGGGGGCTAAAAATAATTATAAGTCTGTAATAATCCCGGTACAGGGCGCCCGTCGCGCGACAAGACTCCATATTGTTTTTGGGTGCGCTCAGTTGCTTGTACTTATGATCTCCTGGTAATTTATTACTTTTCGTATCGGGTAATGACATTGTTATTTTGATTGTTAAGAGTATAATATTTTATGTTTTGTTAATGTTTAACAACTTCTTACTTTAAATTCATGTGGCCAAGTTTTGGTTATGAGGTAAAATCAAGTAAAGTAATAACTTGAAGATCAGAGAACACTTAAATTATTTCAATACAACCACGAACAACAGTTATCTGGACAATTTACATGAACAGTTTCTCTGCACGACGCGCCAGTCAAGAGCCCGCGAGATGCAATTGCTAACTATTCAAACAAGACACTTGATTGTTAACCTAGAAACTTTGAAATTCCAGACATGGAGATAATTTAAATTAAATTAAACAAGGAACTGCAGAAACTATAATCTAGTACGCTGTGTACCGTAATCTTCTTAATCATTCTTGCTCTGTCAGACTTACGTATTATAGCTGTATCCAATCTTAAAATAACTGGTTGAAAGTCAAGACCAGTGTTGTCATTCGTGACATGATTAGATTCTGCTCTTTGCACATAGCGATTTTCGATTGTAAAAGTAATATTACGAAAAGAAATCATAAAGTTTTATCTAGATTAACAGGAAACCAACCTGCACCTTGGAAAAGATTGGAAAACCGCAAAACATTGTAGGAAATGTAATCTGTTTGAAATCCTGGGTTAAATAACCTTCTGTAGTTTAATAAGCAAGCCACAAAAAGCAATACAAAAGGCGATGGTTATGATAGAAAATTTCAATAACCACATAACAGCAATTATAATAATGTACTAAGGTCGCATAAAACGTAGAGTATATCCATGCGTCTAGCGGTGTAGTATTACCGAAGGCTCGAGTTGCCTTTGCGAACCACCGCGGTGGAATGAACCTAGATAAATTCATAAGATAAATGCTCGCATGATACGACCTACCTAGGCGCAGTTCTCTCGGCTGATTTTGAAGGATCGAGTGGTCTCTTGATGTTATTTTATCTTTTAAAGGATGGGAATGACACATTAATTATTTCCTCTTTCTATTACTCTAATGATTTATTTTCTTATCACCTATACATAAGGGTAAATTAAAAGGATTTTGTAATTTATTTGTATGTTGCCATAGTGGATGTCGATAACGGGTTTTATCAAATCATTATTTGTATACATAGATGACATAGTTTTACTAACTTTCTCTGGGTTTTGTTTCTCAACTTCTAGAAAAGTTTCAGGACATAGAAACAGATCCTAAACCTTTCTATATTTGATTCTCCCTATGAATATTGTCTAGTAAGTGTAACCAATGGTTCCAATATCTCACCACCAGTGTTGTCCACGGAAATATTACTGAATTTTCCTCGTTTTTTCGTCCACCCCTACTTATTTAGGACTAAGGGTGCGTCATAAGTTTTACTTTTGGACGGCAAGGGCAAATTGCAAGCGAATCCAGCCAATGAGAATTTATTAATATTAAGGCGACAGAAGCGGGTGGACAGCAAATTAAGTTATAAAAATGTTTATTTCTTTGGACTGGGGTCGTGTTTGTTTGTGTTGATAGGTTAAGTTACATATAGTGAGGTTGGATTTTGGATGGGTGTGCAAATTTCTGGGTATGTAACTTTGTAGGAAAGGGATTGTACCTGTTCTAAAATGAACAACTTTTTTAAAATCGCATTAGAGAAGAAGAAAAGCCTATCCAAATAGTCTTTGAAATGAAAACTGAAAAGCTAGACTAGCTTTTGTATCCCTCGTACTCTCCCCACAAGTAACGAATATTTTTTAATCTACCCTCGATTGTCACGTCTGTCCACCTAAATCCATCCCATCCCCCAACGGACAGAAATCATTTCCGGCCATCCGCGGAGCAGATTTCCGAATACTACCCACTTTTTAAGTCCGCGACGTTAAATGCGGACGTTGCAGGAACTACCGGAAATAGAGTGAGCGACAAGGACAGAAACACACGTCTATAACACACGTTGAAAAGGGATAGATGTATGAACGAAATGCGTCTTCGAAATCCGTTTTGTAGAAATTTGAATTTCGTGAAATGGAATTCGCGCGAGTGATGGGGTTCATAAAAAATGGTCAAGCGTGTTCTGTTACGACAAACTTTCTTTATCATGTGGTTAGTGCCTCACCTAGTGTCAGAGTTTTTTTGCGGATGGCCATTCATTATATAGCTGCTGGTAAAATAGTGGCCTGCTCTGGGTGGAGCGGGAGTGTCAGACTTGTACTGACTAAAACCCACCCATGTTCCTTATACTGCCCTTTTTTGTTCCGGGGCTGCGGTATCTCTTTATAACAACCTGCAACCCCGGGAGGCGGTGACCCTGGCTTTTGCTACCCATAGGCTTCTGATTTAGCTGAAAATGCCATCAAGAAACATCCCTCAGACTTACTGGTCTTTCTTTCACCAATACGAAAAATTTGATAGACGTACATTGGATTCGTACTCGGGACCCGCCAGTCCGACAGTCGCACCACTAGACTACCAACACTACATTAGATCTAACGTACTAAGTTCTCAAGTAGATTTACCACTTTTGGTAGTTAAAAATATCTAAGCAGTAATTTCGAAGCAATACCAGTAATTGGCAATTATGATTGCGTACACCCGTACATAAAACTTTAAGGACCAGCTGTGGTTTGCCCATTGGAAATAGATCTGTGCTAAAGATACTTACCTAGTTATTTTCCACAGTTTATATATTGCAACAAACGATTTTTTGCACAATATCGTGGCAAATTGTCCCAAATATTCCCTAACTCCTAGTAACAAACTATCACAAATTATCTTTTCTTATCCTGCTTTATCCATAAACTTGTTTGTCTACCCTCAAAAGGCAACAGCTTGAATATATCCGAAACCCCGTAAACGTCAAGTATCCTAAGCAAACTCAGTGTACTATAACTCGGATAATCTATTCGGGGAACCGAACCCGTTACCCCTGCAAACAATAACCCTCTCGCCACTTACAATATCGTGTTACTAAAAGTATTAATTAACTTACTTATAATATTACTATGTACTGCTATTTTTGTTTTGGTCGCAGATTCAATATTTTGGGGTAGTAGTTTTGTATGAATCATGTGAGTAGCATCTTAATATATCAGATGATGTTTTGTAGTGTGTTTTATACTTGTGCGTTTTATTTAACTCTACTAGAATAAAAATACAAGTGTGAGTTGAAAATGAGTTTACTTCCGGAAGTAAAATTATTTCCACTAACAGTTTTTCATTGGAAAAACTGTTTGAGGAATTGGAAAAAATATGTCAGCCTGTTTAGATGTGGTATGATGATAGTATCTGACACTATCGTTTTATTAAGTACTAGCTTTTGCCTGCGGCTTCGCTCGCGTTAAATTTGGGGTGACACAGTTCCCCTTGCGCCTTATCGATTTGTAATAGCAACTCCAAGTTTTCCCTTTTCTTCCCTCTTTCTCCTTCACAACCCACTCGTTCTTAAAAAAAATAGACTATGTCCGTCTCTTGGTTCCCTACTATCTCTGTACCTCAAATTCGGTGTAGCCGTTAATGCGTGAAGAGGTAACAAACAAACAAACAAACTCACTTTCGCTTTTATAATATTAGTAAGGATAAATTTTCCTTTGCTAATAAATGATATAACTATATCATCCACATTAGTAAAACAAAATGTATTATAAAAGATAACTCATAAACTTCCCAAGCAATATAGATAAAATTGATATGGGATAGACTCGGCAGTGCACGCTTACGATTAAAAAAAGCCATACTTACAGTAAAATAGAAAACCTCCTCCTTATTTATAATCGGTTAAAAATGTCTTTATCTGCTGTTCTCCATCAATTCTATCTGTAGTGGATATCGAACCAGCGGCGACTTGCTTTCGCAACTTCAGGCCACAGCTACTTTTAAGTTTCAAATACATACTCTTCGAGCATTAATGATTTAATAATGTTTATAGAGTTTTTGAAAATAACTGGGAACAAACAAAAATAGAACACGCAAAATCCTGTAGTCCCCGAAAGGACCGGCAGTGATCTAAATAATAGTAGTCTCTCATTTCTCCAGTTATGTTTAAGTTTCATGTAATATTTAGATAGATATATAGGCAAGCGTGGCCATCTACTGGACCCAAATCCAGACTTCATGATTGGATGCCACTGAGAAATTCCTAGTCGAATAACTCAATAATACTGTTATTGAGTTTTTGCGTTTTTGGCGACCTGGATTTAAACTGAGGACATGCATTGTGAGTTTTCAGGTTAATTGGAGAGTTGATGTTAGATTTTACTATTATTTTCTAAAAACCTCCTAATTAATCCCCTAAAATAATTACAATCCCATTCCAAAAACACAAGTAATCACCAACAACAGTTGATGGAGACTTATCAACAGATCAAAACAACAAGTGTCGTAACGGAGGTAGAGTTGACCAAAATTGGCCGTTCCATATCTGGCCGGTGTATCGGGGGTGTATCCTACCCCCTACCCCTAGGGAGGGGTCGTTAAGATAACGTGTATCTCCACTGGACACGGGCTCAGGTTACTTAATACGGGCGCTCGTGTACTTTTGATGGTTTATTTTGAATAATATTTTGGCAAAAGCTTTTTTTTTGGTAGATTATTAAGTCACTTCAAAGAAAATACTTTTTAGAAATCTTGGCCTCTTTTATAATATTTTCCTAACTTTTCACTCTTTTCAAACATTTTAATATTTCAAAATAAATCATAAATCCATATCTCCGGTCATTTATTTTATAAGCACCAAACAAACATTCTTTAATATTTTCACCGATTACTCTGACCTGAATAAATTAAGAACCATCGACTTAAACCAAGTGTACCACCAGTTCCCAGTTACATCACTATGCACAAAGAGGGTACCTCACGTATCGTCTATTAGGGAGTGACTTACGGACATGAGAAGATACGGAGGACACAGAGGATATGGGTGGACACAGTGACCACAGAATAGCTAATAACAAGTCTACGTGGCTTTGCCTACATAGACGACGTCAAGGTTTCATGATAGTTATAATCGGACAAAAGCGTTTGAGAAACTACGTGCAAATTATGGTGATAAATTGTTCGTCTATTTTTGTTAACAATTAGTGATTATTTTTGGCTTATTACCACTAGAAAAGATTTGCAATAACTTTACTAACGTGTGATCCTTTTCCTAGGAAGACCTAATTTCAATCTCAAGGTAAAGAAAATAATTTATCCAGCATATCAATAAAGACTGAGACAGCTCCAAAAACTAGCATGCACAAAGATATTAAGCTACCAGGAGACCATAAGTTACGGACACAATATCAAGCGAAAAATCCTCGCGAAGCTCGCACTTTGATTAATGTATTCGTATGTCACAGTTATATTGCGCGAAAAACCCCTTATATTCTTTGAGTCCCTATATCAGGGTGTTATACCAAATCTAGGGTATATTAAAAAGGGTGGAAGGTATTCCTATTTATGTGACAGAGTCGCACCTGCGTTGTCCCGAGGCTTCCATGTAGATGACTGTGTGGGGTTACCGAAGATATATTGTTTTCGCCTTATTTTGAGCTTTATAATGTTTCTTGTATTTTGTGTTTTCTTGAAATGAAGACTTGCTTTGCCTATTTAGTTTTTTTCTTTGGATTTTATTTAAAAGGATTCTCCCCTGTATGGTTTATGTTCTATCTAACCAGACCATAGATAAAAAATATGGAGTACCTTTATCTATGTTATTATGTTCAGTTAAACCGCGTTCGTGCAACAGCAAACCCAATTTAATTTCTGTAAAAGGATTTAAATTTTCATAAACACTTTTTGCGCAACTCTAAATTAATTGCATTTAAATCAATCAGCATGTCTAAACATATCAGAAAAAAAGGGAGAATTCGTTGTTAATCGTAAATAGCAAATAAAAAACATAATTAATTTGCGATCGCTCCATTGCGTTTGAACGCACGCAATTTTGAAATATTACCATTTCCTTTTATGTAAAAAGTGCAGTTGTCTATGCTGACGTTGATGACTTTATCTACTTATTCAGTACAGATGAGCTCCTGGTACCTAACACGTAAAGGTTTACTGTAATTAGAGAACCGTTTTTTTTACAAATACGTGTTAATGAAAAAAAAACATAAAGTAAACAGTAAAGCAAGAAAAAAAGGATAGTCAATTAAAAAAACCTGTAGTGCATACTAAATGACGGGTTTAGCAAAAAATATTTAAAACCTTATTAAATCATCATGGTATAAGTATCCTTAGTGTTAAACTTATACCTTACTTATTAAACATACAAGTAAACTCACTTCTTTTTAGGAATTCGTACCTCAAAAGGACAACAGGAACCCTTATAGGATCATTTTGTTCTTTGTCTGTCTGTCTGTCAGTCAGTCAAGACCCTTTATCTAAAGAACGTTTGGAGGAGGTCTGTGGTCTCTAAAAGCTGTGAGAATATCAACCCTGTAAGTCAAAAGATATGGTCGTTTATGTCAAGTTTGTTGGTTGGTATTTTTATTGGATCATCAGATACATGTACTTAGTTACAACCCATTGGAAGCACTTAACTTACATCCATTTCCGTTAAAGTTACCCATTAAATTAACCAACAATCAACTTTTTCACAATCATTAACTACTTCAGTTTCCCGGCTTTTTCTAAAGATTACTTAGGCATTTCAAAGATAATTTTAATTTACCCACGATAGTCAGAAGGTATATCGAAGTAGTCACGTCATTGTGTGATGTACCAGGGCACCTGCATTGACAGGAGGTAGAATGCCAATGCGTGAAATGGTTTTTGCATTCCTTAATTGTAAAGTTCATTGATAAAAAAAAGATTGGTTTCGTGAAAGCAACTGAATAGATTAGTGAAGTCGGATAAGAAAATTGATAATTGTTTTTAATGAATTTCTTTATCTTATTTCAAGATATACAATTAAGAATGCGCACTAGTTATTGATAACGTCTGAAAGTTCTAAATTACTCGTCCATTTCTTTCCTTTAACATTTACTAACAAAAATATCAATCCACTAATAACAGACCCTACTCAACTCCATTGAAAACACATAGTCAATTACATCGAAAGCAACGAAACAATTCTAAAACTGGAGAGAAATTTTCAAACACATGTTTCCTATAATTTGTCGAGGTAACAATCGAAAAGCGACCCGTTTTAAAAATGCATCGGATCGCTCCCGTCGTCCTACGGGGACGCCGTAATAGACGCACGGTCAAAGTGTTTTCACTTATGAATTGTTAATGACCCATCAACCCCTGGTACCCTTCAAGTTATTGCGGCCGCATGGGGTCGTTTCATGGTGTCGACTTTTATGGGAATTACCCTTTAGTTTTTTACGAACTTACCGTTTTGCAACACCATGTAAATTCCTCTCCTACACCCTCTAAATGCAAGCACATCCTTTGTACTAACAAATTTATTTTTTTACCACACTTCCTAGTTTGTTCTGCGAAAACGTATGATTAACCAACACACGAGTCCAAGTTGAGCAGTAAATTTGAGTCAAACTGAATGGGTTACACGCGGGGAATTTTTCCCCAAGCCGGAGAAAACTTACCATTTCCAGGGGAAAAGTCGGTAAAACTTGGTGCAAGTAATCTAAAGTTAGGTACCAGGGCGGCAGAGGCTATTTAGATGCACATCTTAACTCGCCCATATATCTAGATTGTGAACGAAGTTCGGTCCCGAGCGCGCGGGAACTCTGAAAGTGTTTCCTTACTCCGCTTTTTTCTTGAAAAGCAAAATTGCAAGTGTGGAAAGGAGGGTGTTATCCAATGAGAATAGAATCTAAATGATGGTTGGAAGTTGGCAATATTCGATGCTATCGATTTAATTAAACAAAGAGCTGTTCGGATTAGCCGGCCTAACGCTTAATCCGGATGGCTGTGGACTGTAGTGCCGGAATCACGCGACGAACGTTACTGCGAATGTTAGTTCAATTTATATTTTGTTAGGACTTCGATAGTGTTAAGTTTTAACTGTTATTACGATTTTAATCAATGTCCCCAGTTATTATTGAAGTCTCTTAGTACATATTTATGATTTTTTTTTAATACACCTGTATCTAAGTCATCATCTGCCTGGGGTTTTCCCAACTTTATATATATTTTGCCTGAATACCAGTATTTTATATAGAGCGACTACCTATTTGACCTCCTCAACGGTGTTCGTATTGGGTAATAATCCACCCTTCTCTTGGTGATACTGGATGTCTATTCTATTCCTATTTATTGCGTATTGTTCACACAACAGACTGTTTCTAGGATACCGTACCTCAAAAGAAAAAATAACGGGTCACTAATTGGATCATTTTGTTGTCCGTCTGTTTGACTGTCAAGATCTTTTAAATTGCATACTGTATACTCAAGTCTATGGCTCCTTTTTGCTGTGAAATTAACCCTCTAAGTCTACGCAGTCAAAAGATATGGCCGTTTATGTCGCAAGTTTGTACGGAACCCTCGGTAAGCGAGTCTGACTTACTCTTGGCCGGTTTCTTTCTTCCTTACATGTATCCAGATAGTCATTAATAAACCCTACCAATAAGAATAACCTCAAAAATCCTTCAGAAAAAACAATTCACAGTTCACAATTAACCCTCCCACCGCCGCCACCTCCGCCTGGCTATATTTATTTAATTTTAATAAACAGTACTTTGCATACGCACACGGAGAGTCGTGTGTGAGGCTGATAATACCGACATTTGCATCGGCCGTGCCTGTGACTTATCTGCAGGTGGCGCAGGGTTGGGGTTAATTATTATTTTGCTAGTTGCCTTTTTTTTCTGTTAATATATTTTATTTGAATTAAAACGCCATAGTTGTGGATTGAAGTCCTGAAGTAAATGAAGCCTTCGGAAAGCACGTTAAGCTGTTGGTCGCGGCTGTCATTTGTAAATCTTTCGTTCGTTACAAACTCAAAGCATTAATTTCAATTAGGCGATTACAGGCACCTTTGATGTAATAAAACAAAAAAAAGATGCTGCTACAGTCCCAGTCACAAGACATAATAACTTGTGAAAGTACTATAGTTGCCCATTCCAAAGCGTAGATTTCTATTCAGAATAAAGAAGAATGGGCCAAGAAATAGGTAATTTCTGTAAAACAGCTATTTACAACTCTTGGTGTCTGATAAAGTATATTCTATTCTATCTACTGTCAAATCACAAAATCATGTTCAGTAATCATGTTCATGTCAAACATAGTTTTCATAAAAAAAAAACAACTTAATCCCTGTTTCCCTTAACAGCATTACAACATGATTTTGTGAAATAACAGTTGTAGACAAAATCTTTTTCGTGTTTTTTCTACATTTTCCGGCTCGGCTCAACCCTAGTCTGTTCGGATACATCCCACCTGGTATTATGTGACATTCATGTTTTAGTCACATTATTTATTAACAAGCTTAATTAGCGCTCATATTTTTAATAAAATTTCCGCCTGATTAAAACGGGCTTGTCAAATTTATGTAAGTTTTGTGTGGATTTTTGTTAGAACAACAATTTGTTTTAGCAGAAACAAAGTAGACATAGACGATTTAAATATATAAATTACGTCACAACTGTCAGTGTCAATATTTCATAGACATCATGACAGCCGTCAGCTATTAAACGCTATCGGAATCCGCTCATTGTCAAAAAGAACTGCGTTTAAATATTAACATTAATTTAAATATCTAATTTCCCCAACACAACATCCCATTACAAGATAAAAAACTCATAATAAATCATTGAAACCCCGTAGAAACACCATCAAACTTCAACGTAGGGTTTTTATCTCGCTATCTCCCCGTCGGGGTCAGGCAGCAACTCGTGCCTGCATAATTCCGAACACCAGGGGGGCAGATAGGCTAGGAGCTTAGCTAATCAGAGGCCGTCGGGCGATTAACTCGAAGCTGGCCGCGAGATAATGCCTCTCGCGCGATTAGGCACGCTGACCGCTTCGGACTTCTGGGAGCCTGGTACCCACCCTTGAGATTTTCCGATAATACCATTGGATTTCCTTTGGTCCATTTAATAATCGACTATTGTTGCTAATTGTGTGAAGGGAAATTAGTTTTAGTTTAGGGTTATAGCGATATGGTTGTTATGATTTCCGGGTGAGTTGGTTTCGTAGGGTACTTGTAGTGATGATAATGGCTAATGAAAATGAGCTTTTCTGTGTGACAAGAAAGTTTCCTTACTCTACGATATCGCCTCTTTTTCTGGTTTTTTAATATTCTTAGTTAATGTAAAACTCAGTAAAAACGTATGCAGTTCTCCATTTAACCCCCAAAATGCGCACTAGCACTGTTTACTATTACAATCACCGAGTGCATAACTAATAAAACTTAACCCTGCGTACAATAACTTTATGACGATTGTTAAGGTCGAAAGAACCCGGCGATTCAATTACGTACAGGTTGATATACGAATGTGATGCACTGACGTGGTAATGAGCCGAGGGGTATCGTAGACCGCCGCGCTGGGTTAAGTGCTGATATTATTTGTTTTTTTGAGGAAATGCGGACTGAATGCTCTAGAACGTTTAGACTGTTTTGTATGTTAAATAAATGTAATCTAATTTATTATTTCTTTTTTTACAGGTAAGTTCAAATGTATACATCCTTCTGGCATTGAGTAAGTCTGTCTACCACAGTTGTTTCCTAATTCACACACACACACACACAAACACGCAAATGTATAACTCTACTTGTACGAAAAATAAAACAAAACAAGCATGTCTACTAGGTACTTAATACATTTAAGAGAAATAAAAATAGGTGATAGAAAACCATTAGGTTTAAAATAAAACTAAACTGTTTTACAATCTAAGCGATATTTCTGCATAAACACACATTTTAAATACATAATTTTTCTAAAACCGTTCTCCAGCAAGCACAACTCAGAATTTCAATCTTTTTAAATAACGAACGCGCGCTTCATAACTCGTGGAATAAGTAAAGTTTAAGCGCCATTAGCGAAATTGGACGGTTCGTGACGTCACAACGGATTTGCTCCGGCCAACGCGATCCGAAACGAAAGATATATTGTCGAGATATTTGCGAGAATATAGCGAAAAATATTAAGTAAATGAGAATGGACAATTTTCATAATGTGAAGTTTAAAGAAAAAAAAGTCTTAGTAGTTAATTTTCTTTGAAAACATGTGGGATGAGACCTTTCTATATCGGAAATACAGATATTTTACTTAAGCATCAAAATCACTGCAACGTCGTGACGTGATGACATGATGTATCCATGATTTTGTAAAAAAATTATGATTCAAAACTGTCCATGGAGTTTCTTGTCCATTGTTGGCCCTGTTGGTCTACTGGTTAGCGGCCCTGACTGCTGAGCGGAGGTCGTGGGTTCGATTCCCACCCAGGACAAACTTTGTGTGATGAGCATGATTGTTTGTTCTGTGCCTGGGTGTGATTTATCAATAATATGTATGTATTTATAAATTATATAAGTATGTATATCAGTTGTCTGGTTACCATAACACAAGCTCTGCTTAGCTTGGGATCAGATAGCCGTGTGTGAGTTGTCCCAAGATATTTATTATTTATTTATTTATTTTATTTATTCTTGTCTATAGAGATCTACCGTTTAGAATAGTCAACTACAGACGTAACCAGCATTTTATTTTTATGGTATTCAAAAGCGCCTGTAATGTTGTAATTGAAACAAGTTCGTCACATTGAAAGCTCAAATATTTTCCAAAGCTTTTGGATTGTAAGCGTTTTGTCCATATAATGAATGGGTTTGATTAAACTAGACAGTAATATACTACGTTTAGACTAGTGGATCTGTAGACCTACCATGACGTCTTAAAGCAGAACTTATTCCGCTGAAGGAAAGAGATGGTGCTAGACACCCTGTATAGCTCTGTCTCTTTCCCTCAGTGGAATAAGTTCTGCTTTAAGACGTCATGGTAGGGCAGCAGTTTCATGTATTTAATTGATTAATACAAGATTATCGCATGGTTAATTATTTACTCCAAAGAAAAATTATCAGATGGTTAATTACTAACTCATTCCAAATTACGAGTTGTTTTCCATATGGATTTCTATAAACCGCTGTTTTTCACACGAACAGTAAACTATAGAAATCCCATAATAAAATGATGTCTTAACGGGTACTAGGCAATCATAGGTAATTCGGTGCGAAGCGTACTTACTCCGTCATTCAGCAGACGTAATGATGAGGAGTAATGATGATAACATTATTGATAGCTGATAAATGATCACTAAGAAGTATCTGTTATTATTATTAACATTACAGATAGATATTCCATATTGATTGAGTTCAAGAATAAGCAATTTAGATAACGTGTGACGATAATGTCAAAATATTGTTAATATTAACTTTTAATTTTATTTCATGGTTAACGTTCCCAAATCCTTAAAAACATTTGAAAAAATACCGAACTATTATTTCCTTTAAAATAACATTTTTATTGCAATGGTATTTTAATTCTAAATAATTTATATGTGTTTAATAAAAATATTAAATAAAACCTAATGTAATGTAAACTTTCGCAAGTGAAACGGAACTCGTTCAGCACTTCTTAACTACGTTCAAGTAACAATCTGACAGCTTCTGAACGCAGATCAAATCTACGGTTCACGTTCAATGTAGTTGGTGAAATTTGTCCAAATCCCCACTAAACTTGTTAAAAAATACTAAAACTGTTTTAAAAGTACCTAAGCGTAAAACTCGCTCTATAAATGCACATGACAATAATCCATGGACGCATTAACCCCATACATTATGATGGCATTATCCTCCCACACACTTCCGCCATATTTCAGACCTAGTCTTAAAATTCAGGCGATGCAGTTTTCCGTCTAGACTTCGCCCTGAAAAGTGTTAAATTACACCTCGCTAGGAAGTTCACTTAGTCATATTAAAAATGCAGATTTTTAACTTAGACTCTTTTGTCAAGCGGATTTAGTATTTTTGTGGAATTAGCTATTTTTACAACAAATTCGGAATTCCGAAATACATGTACCTATTATTGCTATCTTGAAACTTTAACAATTAAATCCTTACTAATATTATAAAAGCGAAAGTGAGTTTGTTTGTTTGTGTGTTACGTCTTCACGACTAAATGGCCAAACCGATTTGATAAATTTTGATACAGAGATAGTTGGGACTCTGTAGACGGACATAAACTAATTATTTTTTAAAAAACGTGAGAAAAGGGAGAAAGAGGGAAGTAAAGGGGAGAGATAATTTTTTTTGCGATCATCCCGCGGTTTAAAGTTAGCGTTAGCCCAAAGTAACTATGCCACGCTTACGAAGTCGCGGGAAGAAGTTAGTTATAGATAAATTTAACTAACAAAAACCTATAAAAAGGCATCAAGAAACTCGTCCTCAACGCAGTCAGCTGATAATGTACCCACGAGACTGACTGCGTTGTTATGTTGATATTTTAAATGACATAAAAATACAATAATAATAATTAATGTTTTAGCCAAACCTTACTATAATCCTTACTTTAATATTATAAAAGCGAAAGTGAGTTTGTTTGTTCCTCTCTTACCTTTGTTTGTACCTCTTCACGCTTTAATGGCTTAACCGATTTTGATTAATTTTGGTACAGAGATAGTTGGGCACCAGGAGACGGACATAGGCTATTTTTTTCTAAAAAGAGTGGGATATGAGGGAGAAAGAGGGAAGAAACGGGAAAAATGAGCGTTGCTATTACAAATTAATAAGGCGCTACCGAATTTAACGCGAGCGAAGCCGAGGGCAAAAGCTAGTCATTAATAAAAGAAACATCAGACGGTTCATAGTATTCGCTTGCCAGAGGGTAAGGCGAAAAATATTTACATAAATCTTACATTTATTCAGGTCAAGAAGAATTTTGAACCAAATACTCGTCATTTCAAAGTTTAGTTTTAATTAGTGTGATTTTTTCTGATAATGGTAACTACTACACAATTTGTTTGTAACGCTTTGGAATGGGCAACTACAGTCCTTTCACAAGTTATTATGTCTTGTGACTGAGACATTAGCATCTTTTTTTGTTTTTATTACATTCAAAAGTGTTTGTAATGGTCTAATTGACCTGCAGGGCTTGCGGGTTGTTCGAAAGAGATACCGCGGCCCCGGAACGTAAAGGGCAATAGAAGGAACATGGGTGGGTTTTAGTCAGTACAAGTCGGACATTCCCTCCCGCTCCGCCCAGAGCGGGGGAAGTTATTTGATGATTTCCCACTTGACTGTTCTTCACCCATCATTTGCACACTATGTATTGTATTTAATTTACTATGTGCCAATTATGTGTACTCAAACTTGTATTTTTCTGCTAATAAACTATTATTTATTTAATTGAAATTTCGGAAAATTTACTCGTATACTTAACCAATCTCCGCCGCGCCCGCCACAACTAATTAATAACGAAACTATAACAAAAAAACACACCAAAATTGCAATCACTGTAACAGCTCGTTATAATAAAAGGCCAACCCTTCCATTGCCGGACTAATGTTGAACAAAACAACACCTGGGTACAATGGACCCGTCTCAGCACACTGGGCAATTATTTAAAGTGTTAAGTTTAAGAAGTGAACCGGTGGTGCATTATGGAAATGGCTTCAGGTACCACCCCACCCGGCGGGGGGTGGAGCCCCCCACTTTCAGTTTAAGTAATTGTTTCACAGAGGCTAGCGGACTCTCGCGTTCTTTTAGTTTGATCGTGGAAACGTCTTTTCCTGTTGAAATTTATTTTATTTTATGGCACTAGTGTTATAATTGGATAGTCTGAAGTCCTTTCGTTCTGATAACTATTCTTACAAAATTAACCTTGTCTCTTGTTACCCAGAGGTGGTCGTGGTTAAATAAGAACAGCCGCTCGAGTAGATCTTTTAGGTTAAGCCGTGCTTGTCTTGGTTGTTCTGTTGATGGGTGACCACCCAATACATACAGAGCTTCCTCTTTGCCTCGAACAACACTTGAACCCGTTGGTCCAGGCTGTCATTAATTTGAGGTAGTCTGTAACTTAAAGGTCTGACAAACAGTCTTACCAAGGGTTATCGTATTAGCCATTACTAACAGGGTTGTGGTGGTCAGACAGGCAGTCGCTCTATTTTAAATACTGGTATTCAGATTCCCGTTAGACTAGTATCTGACCTCAATATGGTTAGAAAAAGGCTGTTCAGATAATGTGTTATCCAGCAACTGCATGGGTTGTGATAGAGGTCAGATAGGCAGTGACTCCATGTACTCTATTAGAAGCCGAACAAAGCATAGACAAGAACATGTAGGTTTGCAGATATTTAAAACAAATACAAGTATTATGACCTATCCTTTCCTTTACAAACAATTGCAAAATAAATTGAGACAACGCTGATATCTATCGCCTCCGCGAAGAATACTCGACAAAATTCAAGTAACATAAGTGCGGGTTTAGGCTCGTTGAGAACGAGTAAGTTGTCACTCGCCCGTCGCACTGGCATGCACCGAGGATTACCTCGAAGTACAGAGTGCTGCCAAATTCAAGCCAGTACGTGTCGTGGTCAAGTCGCTTCAAATATTCAAAGATACACTTGGTGTGGGCACTTGTGAAGTGGGCATAGGCACGTTTTATTTGACACTTGCTTTTGCCCAAGGCTTCGCTTGCTTTAGAATGTGACAGTCAATTCGGTTTGTACTCTGCTTTCTCTTTCAAACATGATTCGAAAGAATCTTGGCACCATCTCATATTATGAAAAGATGAAAGGTTAACCTTATGTCCATTTCTGTACACCTGATAAGTTGATAACGTATGTGCAAAATTTCATAATGATCAGTTCAGTAGTTTAGGTGTGAAAAGGGAACAAACAAACTAAAATTCGCATTAATAATATTAGTTAGGATATTCTGGCATTGTTCATAAGGAGTAGTGGCCATGTCTTTCTGCCCAGTTTTAGCATGATACAGCTAGTATCAATTCCTTATTTAGCTGTTAAATGGTTAAAAATAGATGCATTATTTTATCAAAACATTTTCATATTATTTGTAAATATACATGAAGCTTGTACCTGCAGTATTCTCTCAAAATGGAATGATTTTTGTTGTCTACTTTTTGAGAGTAAATTTCGCTGGATTCTATTGAAAATTGCGTTACAAACGATGCTGGGCAAAACGAGGGTTCTTTTAGAATGTTGCTTTTTTAAACTAAATAATGGTTTTCCTTAAGATGGACACATTTGGTAGGTATTCAGGAGAAGGCATTCTGTATTCATATCTTCAAATTCGACGAGAGTAATGAGGCATCCTTCCTCAATTTACAAATTCTCACCTCCAAGCAGTAACCATTGAACGTTTAACAATTGCACGCTAAACAGCCTGTACTAGCCTGCGAATGCATTCGCAAGTGGCCTCGTCCCTCAGTGCGATAGCATCGCGATTGAGTCGTCACGATAGTACGCCTTCACTCGCCCGTTTTCGACGCTTGCTCGCCAACTGGCGCGGTGTGAACCCGCCTTTATGGAATTAAGTGGTTTTTAGGTTCTGCGATTGATGATAACATGACCTTCATTTACGCGAATTTAAACTTTATTTTTATTGTTTTACGGTTGTTATTTTGAAGTTGCGTTTTGAGTGGTAGGTATTCTGTTATGTGCTACGTGAATTGAAATAATGGTTTCCGCGTTATAAGTGATTTTAATCTTATTTTTTTTTATATTTGATGAAATAACATTTAAAGAATTGTAGTCTGGCGGTATCGGGAACTGGGTCCAAGCTACCGGCAGTCAGGGCTCCAGAGAGAGAAACCTCCTAACGATACGAGCCGCGTCCAAGAGTAGCGCTTTATGTATCAAACCAAGTTTGATAATGATAAGCGATCTCATTGATCTTAAAACATATACTAGCTGTGCCCAGCGGTTTCACCCTCTGCTCAGGTCCCTTTCCACTTAGGTGTATCATAAATAGATGTTGGCCGCTTCTTAAACCTACCCGATATGCACACAAAGTTTAATACAAATCGGTCTAGTCGTTTTGGAGGAATTGAGTAACAAACACCGCGACACTTAATAATATTTTAATAGCGAAAATGAGTTTGTTTTGTTTATTTGTTACGTCTTCACGCCTAAATGGTTAAACCTATATTGATGAATTTTGGTACAGAGATAGTTGCGACCCTGGAGAGACAGACATAGGCAATTTTTTTTAATGTGAGAATTGAGGAACAAAGAGGGAAGAAGAGGGAAAACTTATCTTTGCTATTACCTACAATAAATAAGGCGCAAGGGCAAAAACTGCAGATAGCCTAGGTACCTGCAAATCAGAAAAGGGGAACTGTGTTAGCCCGAATTTAACGCCAGCCAAGCTTCAGGCAAAAGCTAGTACTTAATAAAACCATATGAGGTTGTCGTCTACTTGACCGCTCCTTCCTGTGGGTGCCTTGAGAGTAATGCCTCCAGCTAATGCTAAAAACTTAAAAACTTAGCGACTATACTCTAAGGGGTACGAGCCTCGGCTTAGGGCGTCGCTGGGGGACGACACCAAAGGGACAGGCTGCTTCTTTGTGATGTCATTGTTTAGCGACTCGTTTAGTACTACTACCCCAGCATCATTATAGCATAATAATTTCTTACCTTGTGATAAACGGAATTGTATAAAATCTGGTTCTTCTAACCTGACAATGTGTTGCTGGGGAGTTTGTTCCGCCACTTCTTCTTCCCAGCTAAAACACTAGGAAGTGGTGAAGTGCAAGGCGTTTTTGTGGGACTGTCTCTTGTAATTTGACGTTCGAAAAGTGCTGATTATCAGCCTAATTTGAATAAATGATTTTCGATCACCGGCTGGATCTAGCAAGGACCGGGGACGTTGCAACGGCGCAAATAACTCGACGGTCCCGACGTACACAAAGACATGTCGAAAATGGCATTTTTTTTTATTGGCTTTAGGTTATCTATGCGCACATGCTGACATGCGATTTTTATTTAATTTATTTACCTCGTTTTAGAAATCGTATAAGAGAAACAAGTCTTATAATGTAGAAACGGTCATCTCTCAGTTTTTGCAAGAAAACATAAAAAAAAAATTGATATGGAAATGGTATCATAAAGCTCTTAAAAATGTTAAAATATTGTAGAAAAAAAAATTATTATTGCTAATAGAATTATTTCTAGAGCGTGTTGAACACAAATTACGCTCTCCTGTAAACCTCGGTTTTAGACTTACCCTTATGTACGTAGGGACCGTCGAAACAACATATATATATTTTCTAACTATAATATACAAGGTATTGTAAGTAGGTGCTGCCCTCTATGGCCTCTGACACTGGTCCTTACACCAAAGTACCACATAACTTTGATAGTTATCAACAAAATATGTTTATTAGGTATTAATTTACATATTGGTACAGTCTGTAACGGAAATAACTGACTAGGCTCATCAGATTATTTTTTTTTCTTATAAAATTTTGGACGTTTTTAACTCAAATTTAATATATTTAATGAACAATTTAAAATGATTGACTAAAATATATACAAAAAGGAGTAAGTTGTCAACCATAACCATTGCCACGTTGGATAGCAAAATGAACTGTTTGTTTTCAATCAAATATATTTAAGACTAGCTTCTGCCCGCAACTTCGTCCGCGTGGCATAGTTACTTTGGGCTAACGCTAACTTTAACCCGCGTGATGGCGAAAAAAAATATCTTTCTCACCCCTTTTCTTACCTCTTTCTCCCCTTTTACTCACATGTTTATCTATGTACCAAAATTCATCAAAATCTGTTTAGCCATTTAGGCGTGAAAGGCGTAAAAAACCAACAAACAAACTCACTTTCGCTTTTATAATATTAGTAAGGACTATTCGAAAACATTCATGGATTTTTAAGAAAACTTCAACTTGAGTCTTACTAGACTGGTTAGATAACTCTTTCGTTGACTGTACATGGAATATTGTAATTATGTTGGCTGTGTTTTAGTGTTTTGTTGTGTTGGAAATTCTTGCGAAAAGGGCAGGGTTATTTAAGCAGTAATTATGAATTGCGATAGCTTAATGAACTTAGCTTGGTGACGGCAATAGCTTCCCTATTAGATGGGACTTGGTTATAACTGGTAAATTATTGGTTTGCCGTTAGGTACCACACCTCTGCTTATCTTCTCGGAGGTTACAAGCGTGATGTTATGTATGTGTAATTTTGTATTGGTTATTCAACTGAGTGGAAAACCCAATTTTTTGTCAAAAATGACTTAATTACTAGCTGGCGCCTGTGGCTACACCCACATGATGATCGAAAAAAAAGTATCGTATTTGTTATTTCAGACTATAATCTAACTCTATGCCAAATTTCACCAAGATCCTTTCAGCTGTTTTGATATGAGAGAGTAACAAGCATCCATGCATTCATCCTCAAAAACATTCGCATTAGTTTATAATATTAAAGTTGGAATTGTTCTAAAATACGTTATATTTACGTTAAATTATGATTATACGACTAAAAATTTTGTCTAAGACTATATGGCTAAGCCCTAAAGAGTTAGGGAGTGGTAGCTTCGAGAGTTCCGTTCAAACTTACGATATAAATAGCCATATCTTTTGACTGCGTTGACTTAGAGAGTTCGCACTCAAGACACCACACAATTGAGTATATGGTTTAAATTTCATCTCGATACCTCCATGCGTTTCCGAGATAAACAATCTTGACATACAGACAGACACATCAAAGTGATCCTACGTGGGTTCCGTATTTTCCTTTTGAGTTACGGGATCCTAAAAACATTGGAAAGTATCTCTTCATCATTGAATACACAATAAAAAGGTGTGAATTTTATAATAGACACGTGTAAGACCAGACAGTGTAATGGCGTATTAATCCAAGTTCCCGTAATGAGGAAAAAGTATTGAGAATCTCATTAATGTATATCTAGAGTAGTACTTAATTAAACATCATCATCACGACTGTAAAACCGAAGGGCTATGCAGAGGTATGCGTCATAGGACAACCACATTTTGCGAGTTATGTTTTTTGGTCCCATAAGCCTATTACTGAAACTCATCATATGCCTAGCCTTTACCCAACTATGTTGGGGTCGGCTTCCAGTCTAACCGGATGCAGCTGAATATCAGTATTTTACATGGAGCGACTGCCTATCTGACCTCCACAGTCCAGTTAGTACTGGGTAATACGATACCCCTTGGTAAGACTGGTTGTCAGACTTTCGGAACTCTGACTACCTGTAACGACTGTCAAAGATCTACAAATGACAGCCGGGACCAACGGCTTTACGTGCTTTCCGAGGCACTGAGGAAACTCGGTATGTAACAGGTGGTCACCCATCCACAGACCAACCTAGGCAAGCGCGGTTTAACCTAAAGATCGACCCGAGTGGCTGCTATTATTTAGCCACGAGCTCCTAAGCCTATTACTGAAACTAAATCAGGCCTAAATCTTTGCTGTTACTAAGAAATTTCTGAAAAAATAACCCAATAACACTTTGCCTTACCTGAACACAGGACCTTATGCTTAGCAGTCACGACTACCAGACCAATGAGGCACAAGACACAATGATAAGCGCACAGTTTGATGCAATTTTCCTTATATAAATGTTTTGGGTCATGTGAGTAGTACTGCAAATTAAACGAAACTAAAAAGGCCTCATTAAATATATATGTCACAGAGCTGATATCCCAAAAACTGCGCTAATGATACCATATAATTACCAAACGCCACCTGATACGATCCCTCATTCGCACGTCTTCGTTAAAACATCAAGTCACACACAACTCCTTAAACTTACTGAAACCCTAGTACCCACAGTCCTAAGTACCTACGCCGATCTTAACCCTGCAAATGCAACAATACGCCCCGAAAGATACAGACCAATCGAACTGAAGACAGACGGTACGCCCCGCCCGGCCAATAGGAACGCAGGCTGTTTTCTAGGAAAATGCAAGGCTGTCTTACGTAACGGAGTGTCTGCTGACGATGATGACTTAGACTTGCGTATTGTGATGAAAGGTCTGACATGACCACGTAGTAGTTAATGTACGTGCCACTCTTGATTATGCATTGGTTTACAATGGAGTTCTTGATTCGAATTCCAATCTTAATTTTGAATTGAATTGTGATCTTGCCAGTGTAAAGGTTGAATACTTCATCTACAATTTAAGGTTTTTAAAGTTTGATGTCTGATTACTTTTGTAACAAGACATTGTCTTTTAGCTTATCTTTAATATTTATTAAATACAGAGTATTAGTTATGACCAAAAGCGATGTGTTTTGTATTCCTTATTGTTGCGTTTATGTTCTGCATTTACTTTCAAAAAGGTAATTTTATTAAATAAAATATAGTATGATTTCTCGCGTAAAACTATGATTGTTTGAAAAAACAGAGTAATTATTTTTAACCTTTCAATGAAATTACTATTGTTAGGTCAACTTTAAAAAAAACTATCAGTCAAATAATTTACATCAATCCAACAAGAACACTAGGGTCCAACGATTCTCTCACAACAAAAAATAACTAACAATCCACACTTCCACCGTCACACATCAAAATGGACGTTAAAACTAAAGCTTGGTGCACACGGCGCGTATGAAGACGTCGGCGTAGTACAATGGATGCGGACAATACGCGCGCGATAACTACGCCACTCCGTCACACCGCTGACAGGGTTATCGGACGGCGTACAATGAGACCGGGGCGCGTATCACGAGCGGTGGAGGGTTGACAGTTCGTATTGAAGCTGATGTCGTGGCTATGTTGGTAATGTGTGTGGTTTGTGATTCTTTTTGTTTGAAAATGTATGAAGATCGGGTGTAGTGAGAGAAAGTTAGTACTGGATAAGAAAGATGTCTTTTGCAGACTGAAGTTCTGGTGTGGGGTACGCATCTCACATTAATTCAACTATTTAACCCACATCAGTGAAAAACAAAAAAAGCGTATTTTTCTAAAGTGCAATCCTAACAAACAAAAATCGAGTTAGACAAAATTTTCGTCATCAAAAACAATTTCTTAAACGCTACTATCTGCACCGTTGTCTCAAGAGATTCTTGTATAAAAAACATGGATAAGTACTTTCATTTCCAGAAAACATTTTTTTCTTTTTTTTTTCTCATAACTTGCGCCACACAAATGGCTATTCGGTGTATTGTTAATGTGCTCGTGAATTCTGTCTCGTGTGCACGCCTCTTTATGTTTTGTGCTCTGATTGGGTTTATCGTGTGTCGCCCGCGTTATATTGATCGCACCCTTGTTAGATAGAAATCAGTTTTTGCGTGACGTGACGTCTCAGCTTGGTTTTGAGAAATGGAATAGAATGCGTCTGCTGAGCATAACGTCCTGAGTTTGATTCCATCAGGTTATTTGGTTGTTCCATCAGATGTTCCTCAGTAGTAACCACTTTCAATTCTGAAGTTTAGGTGGAAGTGTAGGTAATACACTCACATTTTGTCAGTTATGTTTTTAATAGGGGCAATCACCCAAAAATTCTGACTCCGTGGCTGCTACTGAGAAATTCCTGATGGAAACAACCCTATAATACTTTGCCTGACCCGGGAATCGAAGCCAGGACCTCAATCTTGCAACGATTGAGAAAGGCAATTTTGAAAAAGGCATTCTTACAGTTCAAGTATTAATCAGACATAAGACTTTAATAAATGACCAAAAAATACATTGACTAAAACTTCTTTCACTGTCAAATTAACACAAAAAGTCCAACTAAAAAACCCACTAATTCAATGAAGCCTCTAAATAACACCTTCCATCCAATTGAGGCCGAAAAAATATGCAACAAAAACTAAAACAGAATAAAAAAAAATCATTTTTCGAACGAACGAAAACAGTTTAAAGTGGTGCGCGGTTTTATTTGCCGCGAGATATCGCCCCGCGCGTAAACATCAAATTTTATTGACATTCGCGGCGCGTGTGACAATTTTTTTGCACTGCACTGTATGTCGAGAATATTTTTGGATAACCTCTTTATATTGGCAGTATTGTTTTTTTGTGCATATTTACGTATCACTCCCGTTTATTTTATGTTTTGAGGTGTGGCGGAATAATACGGGCTGGACTGTATTTTGGTTTCATGAAATTATATCATTGTCATAAAATGTATCCACCATGGATCTCAAATTGCTGTTTTAACAGACATTTTTAATGCTTTTGCAAAACTACATAACCTCATCTCACGGAATTGTCATACCAGGAGGAAAGACCATAGAAAAGATCATGTCAAAGACAACAAAAAGAACATTGTCAAAACTTGGATTTCTTTTCCGGAACTTACTCAACATCTTTTCTTAAAATTATCGTGAAATGTGAACACAGAATGTCAGCGTCCAACGATGCAAGCACAAGACATCTTTTGAGCTTGTAACCCAATTCTTTATGTCACAAGTTTACAACTCCTTGATCAAAATTGACGGTCACAATTCGCCCATTGCTTTGCCGTCAGCTTCCTTTCACTCTGAAGTACCAGGAGCCCAACAATCGACAAGAAGTAAGCTTTGATTGTTTCAACGTAATACACAAAGGTTGAATGTAACAAAGCGTTCGCCTGAGGCGGTCGTATGTTAAGAACGCGCCTAATCAAACGGACCAAGTTCTGTTTTCACTTTGTTCTTAGTTTCTTTGATGTTTCCACGTTGATATGATGCCCTGGTAGGGCGGGGCCGTTTCTTTGCGTCAAACTAAATGTAAAATGTGTTTTTCAAACAACTATTTTCGGTTTTGCAAACGTTTTAGTTCTTGGAAATTGCGTTGATTTGTTAACAACTCTGTTTTAGAATAGTTAAATAGTAAAAGAAGTCTTAACTACAAAAGATTTTTGAATATTATTCCGTCATGTTTGATATTACTTGATTCAAAAAGCTTTCCAACTTCAGCTTGGGATTTAAGCCAACTCCTTGATGAGACATTTTGACGTCACTGTACAGCTCTCCAATGAGTTTATTTCGTTATACTTACTTATTATGTTTACTTGTATTATATTGATTATGGTCTAGGGAATGATGGTGTTTATAATACAGTTAAGCTCCTTTTCAACGAGGATATTTCTTTTTTCCCCACATTTATGCAGGTCTTTTCCATGCTCTCCAGCGCCATTCAAACATTTAAAGCCTTCCACATTTAGTTACACCGCATCCTTTATTTAAACTTCCAGCCGATCCGACGCAACAATGACTGCCCGCCATCCACTATATCCTTATTTTTTCCTATTTCCAGGCGTCACCGAATTTGCCCCGGAGTAGTGCGAATTTAGCCAGCTTACTCCACTGAAAGGGTTGATTGACAGGCTATTTTGAGCCTTAAATACACCACTTTTTTTGGGGGGGACATCGACGGTCGATTGACAGCCTTTTTCTAAGTTTCTGTTGGCTATTTTTTGGTCCAGACTTGGATTAGCACATGTTCAAAGTGTCTGTGAATTAGAAGGTCTTTTCCAGGCTGGTACTGTTCTTTTTATTTTACGTCTGCATGTCGTTCTAGTGTCAATTCAGTGTCTGTCTTTCAGTTTTTGAAAGATTCACTGATTTTGCTAATGCCGTTTAAATCATGACTTTGATGTGTGAAATTGGTGTCAATGGGCTCTCTGGTTTTGAAGTGACTTGTCTGTTGTCTTTCAAAGAATTTGGAGCAATTGTGCGTCATTCAATGGTAGTTTCTAAAGATGGCTTTTCTTAGTGATATTTAGTTTGTCTGCTGAAGGTATTATGCAATTTCTTTTCTTGTTGTTTTCTGACTTTTGAAAATCTCCTATTGGGAGCACTTGAGAATTGTATGTCACTGCATTTTGCTAGACACACATTGTTTTGTTCAACTAGCTTTTGAATTCTAAGTTTTCCATTTACATAACCATACAAAAGCATATCTTGCGATTGTGACTTCAAAACATTATTATGTAAAGTACCAATAAATCGAAGATCACAAAGCAAAGATAGCTGATTGAAACAGTATAACCAAAATCCATTATATCGTTCACACAAAGACGAGCCCAAACAAAGCAAGAACCCCAACACCACATAAAAGCTGTATCACATGACATATTTAACGTTTACTACAAAGATATCGGAGCTCTCACACTAAAAGCCACGACCATTAGAACAAAATGGTCTATCAAAATTATAATATCAATTACCGATGCATTAACAATTCATATCAGAACTCAGACGTAGCAGAAACAGGAATCTCGTGCACGTAATGTTATTATTGTGCGAGAAGGATGGCGCATGTCGGGTGGTAGGTGAGCGAGGGGGACGGGAGACAAGGCAGCCAACGTCGGAGAGCTGTCAAAATGTCAAATTTCAGAACGTAGCCGGGCGCAACTTCAAACGTGCCCCTACCGTTGGCATGCAGTGCGAGCGCTTGCTCTAATATAGTTATAGCTCCCTGGTACCGGTGCCGTGTTAATATTCATGCATCTCATCCCGACTCTTCCTAGGAACAGGGAGCCATTTTCGTGAAAGCCTCGCTCCCTGTTTCCACTATGAATATGAATGAATGATTTTCTGTTCGCTTCTTGGATTAAACTTTTTGGACGACGTCTTACTTTGATTATTCATTTCGGTTGTAACATTGGTTAAGACTGTTATTGTTTCATTTTTCGCAACAAATGCCTTGATTACATTTTCCGCTTGTTTTTACATGAGTATCCCAGCCGGTGCAGACAAAATTGTGTCCAAATGACCGATGAGTTTTAAAAAATGCATTTCATCCTGACTTGTCAATCCGTATGGACTGTCGACGCGGTTTTTTTCTTTTGTTTCATTTCCCGAATTGCTAACAACGTTCTTCCATTCGTAACACAAAGTAACCAACTGAAAACGAAATTGAAATTTCCAATTCCCCGTCTATTTCCTGGTAAAACAGGCAGTTTCCTATTCCATCTCTCAAAATCCCAGCGTCCGTCGGCCGATGCCGGGCTGTCTCGCTCATGACGCGACGGTATTGGGGAGCCACCGAAAATGAGAAGCAAAAGAAAACATACAGTTTTTGACGTTTCAATATGCACTCATCTGCGACGACGAACGAAACTGGTTAATTAACATTACACCACAAAGATACAGCAGGAAACGTACGAAAAGTAACGTTCGTTTCAGAAAAGATGGGGTCCACAATGACATCCTAAATTAAATTTTAGAAAACGACAATGACATTTAAAAGCCCTTGGTCTTGATAAAAAAGTTGTTGAATTCCGAACGTAATTTAACAAGCTCGCACTTGACTTGCGGTATTTATAAACGTCAATCATATCTGTCAAAAGTGACAGTAGTCAAATCCCTGCGCGGTAATAACGTCGTAGGACGTTTGGTACGTTCTGAATTTGAAAAACACACGTTCGGGTGTTGGAGCGCGTGCTCGATTCGCCGATTAGTGTTATTTTTGAGAATGGAATCGGAGATCGTGTCGCCTTCGGGTGTGCCCGCCCACAAGATGGCTGCGCTAATCACCCGACGCGTTCGCGGGAAACACAACTGAATGATATACAATTTTATTGATGCGATATGTTATTACCGAGCCAAACCTGTAATTACTAGCGAGCTTTATGCGTGGGAAGGGATTAGAAAAAATATGTTTCGAGTCATTTTTGACTCGTGCTCTGTAATTGTTCGGCCATTCATGTGAGCGACTTTGTAAGAGATTGTTTTCTAATTTGTGCTTTTGTTTTGTTCACATAATAACGTGGGTTGTTTGTTAGTAGATAGAGCTATGATTATTTTAATTGAATCGCGATGCTAATCTTTTACATTGCCCAAAGTTGTTGGCTGTTGACTCATGCTCCGAACTTCTTTCACCAAAGAGATTGTAGAATCTTTGGCTTTTAAACCTCCTTGGTTGTAATAACAAAGCCAGTCTCTTTAATACAATCAAGTCTACAATTGTACAAAAATAACCCCTTACTGCCCTCCAATTCTATTAATTAAATAATTACTACAGTACACAAGCCCGTTCGTCTCCAGTCATTACTTATTCTAGACCCGGTTCCGATCCGGGCGATCGGGTCTATCCGGCTGATTTATCGGGTGTCAGGCAAGGCTCACCGCACACTGGACACGGACGGCTCTGGCGTCTTAGAATAGGAGATTACTGTGTTTGATTTGTCGCACTAGTGTTGATACGAGTCATTTTGACTGTTACGGGTGTTAGGTCGGAGTTTAGGGTTAAAGCAGGATGTTTTGATGTCTCGTTGAGTAGGTTTAATAATTTAGAGGTTACGGAGAACTTTGTTGCAATCTTAGCTTCTTTTACATCAAAATCATTGTTTAACACAAACGGTTCTCAATTGTAATGTTGCGTCAATGCTTGTTTTCTTTTTGTTATAAATTTAGCAAAAGTATTTGCATAGTCTTGCCAACTGGCTTCAATATCTTTACATGACTATGAACTTTAACTAGCTTATAAATTGACCAAAACACTATCATTATCCATTAACCCCACCCACTCAAAAACCTCTGCCTACCAATTACGGACTTTTAACGTAAAACAGGACCTTTGGGACCCCTGGTTCCCATTACTTCTTCTGTCCAATTTGGCGACACGAGTGGTCGTGTGCAAGGGCGGGCGCTCCGCCCCTTGCCTCGGGCTCCGCTGACGACACAGCATTGGCGTGGCTCTGCGATTTGTCGGCACGACTCCAGGCTTGTTCCTTCACACTTGAATGTGTGACACGGGTAGAAATACTTGGTAGTTTGACCCAAGTTTGACCTGATGTGTTTTGGGATTTGAGGGGCTTGTGTTTTGATTTGGTTTCCTTGTAAAGTGAGTTTCCGTGTGTTGTTCAATCAGAGGGTTTGGAAAATGATAAGCTAGCAACAATAACGATGATAGTTAGTTCAATAATGTAATTGATTGACAAGCAAATATAAGATGATGTTATTATTTTGGACTGGTCTCCTTGTAAGCCAATTTTTCGTATTGTGTTCAGCCAAAGGTTTTTGTATAAAGTACGTTCTGAACGATGTTATGAAAATTAAAAATATGTTGAATTGACATAAGCTGCAGAAACACGAATGTAGATATCGACGAAATTCGATGTATTCGAGACGAAACGAAAGCGATGGACACTTGACCATGAATACGTCCACAGGTTGCTCTATGCAAAGATTTCATCCTGGTTTTAAATAAATATTCGGAGTTGGAGCAAAGTTTTAGAACTCTAGATAAACCAGTCTATGAAACTTAACTCTTATCCAGATCCTTGCAATATAACAAGAAAACTTAAAAGTATTTGAGTAAACATCCGCCATAACTGCAAGTTACCAAGGCATCAACAACGCCAGGAGTTGTGCGCACAACAGCTATGTACTAGGCAAACATAGGGCGTTGGCGGCGTGCAAATATTTGCGGCGCCGCGGGGCGCGGCTCCCCGCCTCTTCGAGATAGCGCTGTGTTCTACTTGCTATATCTTATGTAATCCTGGTAGGCATGATGTTGTGCACGTCTTGCTCTCCTAGTATTTTTTTGTAATAATCTCTAAGTTAGTACTTGGGGGGATAAGTCAACGATTGAAGAGGAAAATGTAGCCATGTCGCAGTTGTTAGTTTGTGTGCGTAAAATAGAAATGAAGACGCGAAATGGTTTGACTGTTACTCAAAGTATCAACATGACATAAACTCTCAAGAATACCACGAATTTATTTTATTATTTTGAGTATGGCAATATTTGTAAAGGAAACGCTACTTAATTGAGACATCTTTGACCAACATTCCAAAGCATATTTAAATAACATCTAACCACATAATTCAGTCAACCGAAATGACATTCAAACAGTTCGACAATCGCACGTGAACTGCGCTTACGCACACTACGCATCACACGTCATGCTCGTAAAATAAAGCTGCATCCACATCTATAACTCACGCAGAGCGGGCGACATGCAGGCGGGCGAGACCGCGCGATGATTTACACCACATCGATATCTGTTAGATATGAAATTTGTCAAGCGGCGTTCGCGATATCGCCCTGTTTATGCGGCCCGGTGCGCCGCGGATATGCTGCGTACAGTGTGGTACCGGCTTTATGGAGACAGACGGATTTAGAAACGAACGTGTGATTAAGTTTATCGGAAAGTAACTTATAATGATAGCAGAAGGATAGGGTTCGATTATTGGAGCCGATTCAGGGTACCTTATCTGGGCTCGTCTGTGTTTGTGATGTAGTCCCTGGCTAGACTGTAAAATGTAGCAACACGAGAAACAGAAGTTCAGGTGGCTCCTGTCCGATTGTATAGAGATTTTGTACGTCAAAACTACACAGTTGTCTTGTCTTCGCAGTATTCTAAACTAGAATAATTTCATGACTGAGAAGAAAAAAAAACAAATTGAAAAATAATAATTATTTGAAACTAGCTGACCCGGCGAACTCTGTTCCGCCTTAAAGGCAATAAATAATAAGCCGATTTTCAAATTTAGTAAGTTAAATTTTTCTTAGAAAAAAGAAATGAAGTAAATTAATCATTTATTATTGTTTCTGCATTTCAGTAGGTACATAGGTTGCTTTCTTATCTGGCGCAAAAACAAACAACGCAGATAGTCTTCCGACCCGTGAACATGCCACATATAATTGACCATGGGAATAACATTGATGTTCTAGATTCAAACCACAAACTTTTAAGGGTTGGCTTTGTGATTTGTTGATGGTCATGGCAAATGCAAGACAGATCGGATATTGAAGTCTTTTAAATTCAAACGGCAAATCGGTTGGGATCATCGGGATCCTCGGAATGAGGATTTCCTCACCTTCGAATTTTCCTTTCAGTATAGGCGTAAATTGTACGGTGGTAAGCCAGGCACATCCAAGAAGTTTAAAAAAAGGGGTGTGTGTACTTATGTACATGCGTTAGAAGTTATACTTCTTTGGCGTATAGACAAAAAAATAATTCAAGTGCTGTAGTGATTAACGATAAATATAAAAATTAATCATAAAAATGTGAGCCGTCACGGGACGCCTGGCAGATGTGAAACATCGACATTATTTTGTAAAAGTAATATGCAGAAAAGAACAGATTGTGATAGGAACTAAATATGTCATTGAAAACATTATTCTGTTTCATTGTGGATTTACCAAAAGGACATCGTTTTCGTGTTCATCATCGTTTATGAATTCGTGGATCGAAGGCACTTAAAATAAAACTCTCTTACTGAGCAGTAATACAGTTTTATTCAAAGTGCCTTCGACCCTGTGGTAACCCATTCCAAGCCAATCAATTTCCGAACCTTAGCAAAGGTTGCTTAACCTGGCCTTCTGTGGTAACCCATCCATTTCCAAACCTTGGTAAAGGTTGCTTAACCTGGCCCCTTGTGGTAACCCATCCCTTTCCAAACCTAGGCAAGAGTTGCTTAACATTTCCAAACCTAGGTAAGGGTTGCTTAACTTGGCCCCCTATGGTAACCCATCCATTTCCAAACCTTGGCAAAGGTTGCTTAACCTGGCCCCCTGTGGTAACCTATCCATTTCCAAACCTTGGCAAGGATTGCTTAACCTGGCCCCCTGTGGTAGCCCATCCGTTTCCAAACCTTGGCAAGGGTTGCTTAACCTGGCCCCCTGTGGTAGCCCATCCATTTCCAAACCTCGGCAAGTGTTGCTTAACCTGGCCCCCTGTGGTAGCCCATCCATGTCCAAACCTTAGCAAGGGTTGCTTTACCTGTCCCCGTGTCACGTGTGGTAACCCATCCATTTCCAAACCTTGGCAAAGTTGCTTAAAATGTCCCCGTGTGGTAACCCATCCATTTCCAAACCTTGGCAAGGGTTGCTTAAAATGTCCCCGTGTGGTAACCCATCCATTTCCAAACCTCGGCAAGGGTTGCTTAACCTGTGCCCTTGTGGTAACCCATCCATTTCCAAACCTTGGCAAAGGTTGCTATAATTTCATGCGATCCTAGTAGTTTTATCTCAACGCAGTTGGTTCTATCAAGAACTTTGAATCCACAGATCAAACTGCTGGAATTAATTTCACCGTGAATTCATGCAAGCCTAGTACTTTCGCTTTTATTAGTAAGGATTAACCTACCCTACCTACCTTCTAACCTACCCACCCTACCTACCCTACTTCTCTTACCGGGATGAAAAGTATGTAGATAAGTATCCTGTATCTCCTGGTTCTAAGTTACCTCCTCACCAATTTTCAGCTAAATCGGCTCAGCCGTTCTTGAGTTATAAGTGGAGTAATATATATAGAAGATATGATATTTGTATAAAAAATATACAAAAAAAAAAACAAAATTCCTTTATATTTTACCTTTTTTTTGAAACCCGACGCAAAAAAGAAGGTTGTATGTGTGTGTGTATATGTACCCGTGCGAAGCCGGGGCGGGCCGCTAGTGTAATAAATAAAACAAAACGACAAACCTCGATTTTGCTCGTCTGCTCATTCCAAGGTACCAGGAAAACATAACCCGCTGGAACCTAAGCACAACCTTGGACTACCTACCCTACCTACCCTACTTCTCTTACCGGGATGAAAAGTATCCTATGTCCGTCTCCTGGTTCTAAGCTACCTCCTCACCAATTTTCAGCTAAATCGGTTCAGCCGTTCTTGAGTTATAAGTGGAGTAACTAACACGACTTTCTTTTATATATATAGATAACATTTTACACCTTCCGTTTCATATAGAAGTTAATTCAAGCATTGTATTTCAATAATCTACGGGACACATCAAACACAAATTACTGCGAGTATCTATAAAAACCTCGTGTAATCGATACTAAACCATAGACACGTAGATTGGCTCACACCGCAGCCCTATAATGCATGTTTTATCTCACATAACGCGCTATCGAGTGTGTAAATGCAACAACCGGTATATTTTCGATCCGATTCATTCGAATCAGAATCGAATGGACTCGATTATTATTTATTCGCTCGCGGCACTAATCAATGCGCGACACGCGCTTAATTTATGCAACCGATTCGTTACGGATCGGTTCGTTTTAGTTGTATTTTTATTTAGACGATTTTTAATTTGAGTGTGGTTTTAGTCGATTTTGATGTGGTGGTCATTTTTATGACATGAGTTTTGACAGCTACAATTCTTTTTCTGTTATTTTAGTTACTTTAGAGTCTTTCCTTGGTTTAATTTAAACTTTTTTGTACAAGAAATTCGTGGCGTAATTAAGCAAAATTTGAGAGTACTAAATTAATGTCAATCTTCCGTTTTGTCGGTCCACAATCTAACCCTGGTATCGCCTGTGACGGAGGCACAATAGCCTGCTTCGAGCGCCACTTTTTGCCAACCCTACCGTTATTTATTGCTTCGAGTCGCATGCAAAACAGACTGAATTGACGCACAATAGGGTTGCCACGACACAATTTTAGGGGTGTATTTTACTAACATTTTGATGTTTTTTTTTTGAACTTTTCTTGTAACTAATACTTGAAGAAATATTTAAAAAAGTCGCACTACACAAGAACGGCAAAGTATTTTAACACATTTTTCACCATATTAAAGAGCATTTAATACAGATAGTTTATGTGTAAGCAGCGTTACCTAAAAAAATACTAAACTTGTACATAACATTCATAATTACGAAATTCCGACAACTAAAACCGTGGAAAGCAGGACCAGATCGCTAGTCTTAGAATAAATCAACTAAGCATCGATAAAAATCATTGATACTAGCTGAGATACATCTAGGAAAATAATTATCAGGACATCTTGATTTGATCAGAAAACCACGCAATTTATTCTTATTTGCTTGTGATTTCTATCAATGTAAAAACATTGATATTTAACGGAGTCTAGTGAAATTTACAAGTCTGATCTTCACAGGCTTGAACATTAGTTTTCGATCCAGATGACCATAGATGGACCATATTTCTTTAGACTAATATTATAAAGCTGAAAAGTTTTTTTGCTTGAACAAGCTAATCTCAGAAACTCCTGGTACTAATTAAAAAAAAGCTAGAGTTGAATAGCTCATATTTCAAGGAAGGCTTATACTTAGGAGCACAGCGAGGAATGCCCGTGGACACAAGATATGTGTATTTCATTTCATCTTTGTTTTGCAAACTATGGGCTAAGTGAAATTTCTATCTTATCGTGACACCGTAGTCTATGACACTATTTCTAGGCTTTTTCATCAGCGCGGCAGCGGTGAGACACTAACCATCATAATATCTTTCTTAAGACCTATATATACATCAAAGAAACTTCTCTTCTTGTATTCGAATTGGTAGGTTTTTTGGCTAAAACAATTTAGATGGCATTCGATACGCTAAAATTAAATACCTTTTGAAAGTACTGCTCATTTATATTCCTACTTCTGAATGATGATAGTTTTTGTTCTTAAGTTTTAACCCTAAATGTCACAGGATGATTTTCAAAGGACATTGAGTTTAGTGACATCCCTAGGACCTGAGAGCATCCTCCGAGCACCTCATGAATATTACTTCTTTTTACATTTACTTCACATTTATTGGCAACCGTTTGAGCTCACCGCCTGCCCAGGCGCACATGCACTATTATTTCCTACAGTCATGCTGCCTATCACACACAACTTTCAACCCTACAGCATCAAAACACAGTCCTAAATTGAGTGACTTGGTGCAGCAGCTTGGTCTACATACTTTTTTTTCTTAATTTTTAATGATACGGCCTCTTTTGATGTCCCGATTGATATGCAAAACTCTTTATTGTTTTACTTTTGTAGTAAGAGTGTGCCCAAACATAGTGTGGGGAACAGAACTGTCTTATTGTATAGAATTTAATGGTTGATTTTAAATGGATATGTATTTGTGGGGGATACTTTGGTTCAAATGGAATTAGCAGACGGCTAGAGACATGTGTCATTTAGTCTCCTGGTGTTCAAATCTGAAGTGCCCTCATCGTTTTATTGTTGTGTGATACTGGTCATCCAAATCCCTGTCAACTTAAGACCGTTCCATTCCTCTCAAGCGAAATTAGTCTCAAAACAAAGCAACACTGAGACAATAACACCATGGCCCACAATCTAACGCATGTCACCTATTGTCCCAATTCCATCATTGTGAGACAGGTACTAGGCTAACATAGCCCGCTAGGAGTTAGAACGCACCTATCTCATTTCCTAGCCCAGTTGCGGCTTCCGAACGGCCGTCAGCGCGGACTCTTCCGGCTCCACAGATTAGTATCGATGCCATTTACCGTCTCACTAGCGCCATTGTTGGTATTGCGATTCACGAGTATAATAGCGGCGACGCTTTAGCGAAAATTCGATTTTCAATTTTCGGTTTAGAGGGTTTTAATTTAGTGTTGGGATGGCGTCTGTTTTTAAGCATTGGTTATCTGTTATTTAATCCATGGCCATTTTTTTCCGATTTGGGAAAAACAGAGCACTAGACAATTAACGGATAACTCTGATTGAAATTGCAATTTTAAAACAGTTCGAAATTGGAATGACAGTGGGATTTTTGTCTCATCCAAATATGAAATCCTCTCTATTATAAAACTGTCATTTTTTTCCTTATCGCACCAAATATAGGAAAAACATCAAATGCATTAGAGTGAACATTTCGAAACGAAGCCAAAAACTATTTTCGTATCCACATTGGACGGTAGCTGTCCATTATATATCTGCATAATTTAGGTGCTATCCTGTCGCGGTAGCTCCGGATAGGCCACTTGAATACTTTATGCCATTGAATCGCTCGCTACGTAAAAATGGTGTACGCCACTTGGAAAATTGGCAGGTGTCTTTCAATTAGTGCTGCTCGTTTCCATTTTTGTACTAAAAGAAAATTAGTCGATTATTTTAGTCGATAGTTTTTTTAGGATTTAGTACGTTTCATTTTGCATGGACATGTGTTAGAATCAATCAGTTTTTGTTGCGTTTTTTACGCAGCAGCTGCAATGAAACGTGAATTATTTTGTGTGACAGATTTGATTTTGGGGATAACCGAATAATCAACGCTCGGTTTTAGAATCTATAAAGGTTTTAAAGCTGAACGTTTGTGCCAAATATTTTTTATGCTTTTGCGTCTCTATAATCTCACACTTTAGCAACTTAACTGACGCAACTAAAACACAAACGCCATCAATCTTTCCTCGCGAAAAAAAGAAGAAAAAAAGTGTTCTACAGAAAATATTTCACATTTAAAACGACAATGTATCGCCGGCCCTCGTGTTCGCACATAAACAAAACATAAAATAAATAAACAAGGAGACACGTCGGGTAGAAAACAGAAGGACTGGGAGGGTTGTGATAGTGCTATCCATCACACGGTCACACATCTCTTCGATAGGGTTAGGGCCACCTCCGTACCTTTATGCGTCCCTGGTGGGACATAAAGGCCCCGTACTAGGGGTCCATAGTTTTTTGACGTCTATTTGTGGTCGGTTCCTGCCCTCTAACGACTTTTGCTTGTAAACTATGCTTAAAATAGCTTTGTGTGTAGTGTTGTATTAAAATGTCAGGGATTTTGTTTTACGGAGCATCAGATGGGCTTTAAAATGTAATTGAAATGGGGTTATGACAGATGTGACTACAGATATTAAAATCTAAACTGTAGTAAATATTCGATGTTTCGTTTTCTGAATTATTTTGCTCTATGGCAATGTATTTCTTTTTTTTTCGTAAAAAAAACTCAGTGAAAGGATTGTCAAACTCATTTCACTAGCTACTTTACATAACCTAAATGTACCTCAAAAAAAAAAACTTATTCGCGCTCTTTTTGACGCGCGGAAGCGGAGCGTGCATAATTTAAAGCTCAATCCGTGGATGTCACGTCGTTGTGCCGAAAAATTTAATCCATCACATGTTTCGCATTCACTCTTTGCCGCGAAACCGTCTCTGTTCGGTAACGAAAGAACGTTTGGAATGGGATCGACTATTTAAATCGGGACGCCTTTTGGAAGTCGCAATTGAAACTGGTTACAACAGATAAACATTTGCATGTAACTATAGAACGGATTAATCGCCTAAATCAACTGTCAAAAACAAAAAAAAAACAGCATTAAAAGACAATACTCTATCAATAAACAATATACTAAAAGCTGTCAAACTTTTACGTCTCCATCAGCTCGCCGAAATGCTTCGACATCCCCCATGATAACCCGAGGATCCTCAGAGACGGGAGCTATGATTTTTATTTTTACGACATTTCCGGAAATCACCGGGTACCGTGAATATATTATCATTGTTATGGCAACACTGGAGTCTGGGAAAATTGTAAAATACTCCATACACTTTCCCTCGCACAAGAATTATGCTTGTAGACGCATATCATTAGGGAATTTCGGTTTTCTGAAGCCGCGTTCGAGTGAATATTTTAGTGAGGTGTTTTTCACGTTTTTTGATGTAACTTTTTCGTGTTTATTTTGGATCGGTTTATGAAAATATAAGAGAAAGTAGTAAATAAGTAAGAGATACTAAGTCAGGTATATTTATCCATAAACCAAGGGCGCCTGCCGGGGTTTCGGGTTGTTCGAAAGAAATACCGTGGTACACAACGGGTAAAAGAAGGAACTTGGTTAGGTTTTAGTCACTAAATGTCTGACACTCCCCTCGCTCCGGCCAGAGCGGGAGGTGTTTTCTAATGATTTCAGATCCGAAAAAAAGCATATTTATCCATGAATTGAAATGCCCGTCTGACAGTTTGTGTGTGGCTATAATTGTTAGAAAAGTCGAAGCTTTTGCACTAAGACACCGGTATTTCTTATCCAACATCTGTGGCAAATATCATCATGTAAAATATGGCAAGTACATGTTCAGCAACCATTATATAATGTTTCTTGACAATAAACCAAAATTTTAATTTAAAAAATATGCTTTTTCTCATGTATATCCCGAAATATAATGTAGAAACCGAAAATCAAGACATTATTCAACTTTAATTCGGTAAAAGTCGTTTTTTTTCGTCGTATTTCGCTCTCAGAGTCCCTCAACGCGTATTTACATATTCTCATTCGCTCACCCCATAGATTTAGGTGCCAACAAATGGATTGTTTTGCCTCTACATAGCGAAACAAAATTTATAGTAGCGAGAGCGGATTTTTCGAAGCTAGCCCTTTTTTCGCGAGCTACTGTCAGGGTTGGCGAAGATGTCGTTTTAGTAACTTTAAAAAAATACGATTTTCGCATTCTTTTATTGATTTCTACATTATTATTGGTATGTATAATATTCAATGAATCTCTGAATTTGTTGCTGAGCTCAAATGTCGAGAACAGCTCAACAAAAGAACAGCTTTACTCTCTAACTAACACAGTGTCAGAAGAGGGTTAAAAAAATAGGTAGGTAAAAAAGCGCATTGCAACACATGCCTGGGCACAGCTAGTTTAAAATAAATCAAATTACTAATACAACAATCATTTTTCGAATTTTTTTTTTGTAAAAAAAAACAATTTCTCTTCTTTTAAGTGTCGATTTATTTTTACTAAAATATGAAAATCGTCAATTTCTTGCACCAAAACCTCACCAAACACGCAACTTTCTAACCCAAAAACATGACCCTAAAGCCTTTTCTCCCGATTCTGGATTTATCGGCAACTTATGGCGGGTATAATCGCGATTTTAATGCGTTCCCGTGATTTACGGCGGGCAACACTGGATGAGAAGCGAACGGGATTGCTTTCGCGAAATTTGATATCTCTATACTGTTTATGATACCCTGGTGCATACGGTTGAAAACAATATACCGAGATGGTTGCAGTTTTTCTTATTTTCTTGTAAGATTGGAGATTTTGACTTGGTGGCTTATACTTTTCGATTTTAGCAATAGGATAGGTTTTTACATACATTATACGTACAGATAAATATTTGGAATTGATGTTCAACATTCAGTAACTGAAGATTTTATAAAAAGATAGATAGATATTTCGCAGGTATGCTGGAAGAGATTTCTTTGGAAATGATTACCTTTGTACCTATTTTCTGTACCGGTCTTCTTTGCTATATTCAATCTTCTTTACTATACTATCCTACTAATATTATAAACTAGCTTTTGCTCGCGGCTTCGTTCACGTTAAATTCGGGGTAACACAGTTTCCCTTTCCTGATTTGCACCTGCTACCTGCAGGTTTTGCCCTTGCGCCTTATTGATTTGTAATTTTTCCCAAGTTTTCCCTTTTCTTCCATCTTTCTCCCTCATATCCCACGTTTTTTTTTTTAAATAATCTATGTCCTTCTCCTGGATCCCAATTATCTCTGTACCAAAATTCATAAAAATCGGTTTAGCCATTAAGGCGTGAAGAGGTAACAAACAAACAAACTCACTTTCGCTTTTATAATATTAGTAAGGATACGAGTGTTTGTGGGGATGGATGATTGGATGTATGGATGTTTGTTACTCTTTCACGTGAAAACGGCTGAACGGATCTTGATGATTTTTTGGCACAGAGGTAGATTATAGTCTACCTTAAAATGGTTCAACAGACAACGAGAGGTTTTAAGATACAGATAAAAAAATGTTTTGGTAAAACTACGGATTCAACCAACGTTTTTTTTTCATAAATAGGTAACGACAGTTCAAGTTCTAAAAACCAGTTGGTAGAAATATATAGCTTGATGAGTCATTGTATGTACTAAAACACAATGTCTAAATAATTCATAAGAACGAAACAAAAAAGATTTTCTTAATCTTCCGATTGAAAATCAATTATTTTCTTTCTTATTCTGCAGGCACAAAAAGCAGACTCAGATAAAACATTTAATCTGACAATCCCGTTATCCGAAACCTCTGCTTATCATATTTCGGTTTTTGTATACACCTTAATGTTTCCCATAAATTTTTGATATCCGCTTTTTGCAATGGAATCGAAAAAACAGTTCGATTGTAAGATTTTTTTGGATTTTACTAAAGGTTGAAAGATACAAATGTTAAGAAGTCATCACTGAATTTGAGGTATTCCTCAAAGCGCTCCCGTTTTGAAGCGCTCCCATCTAAGCGCTCCCGTTTTATTCCTCTAAGCGCTCCCAAAAGGAGCGTTTCAAGGAGTTCTTTCTTCGAGCGTTCCTTTTGGGAGCGCTTAGAGGAATAAAACGGGAGCGCTTAGATGGGAGCGCTTCAAAACGGGAGCGCTTTGAGGAATACCTCCTGAATTTAGGTACTTGATTTTAAAATTAACTATTTTGAAATAATACACACAAAAACTAGCTATTGCCAACCACTGGATTCACTCGCGAGAATGTCGAAAATTATGTTGCGGACATACTAGTTACCGGAATTAGAACATTTATCTTGTGAAGTATCTGTTTGGCAAACTTTATCAAAATCCGCTTAGTCACTAAGCCGTGAAAAGAACTCTCGCATTAATTAGTATAGATGAACACTGATCCTTGATAAACAACCGAATTACTTAATCACATCTAATTTTATTCCACGCTATTAAAGGTTAAGCTTGACAACCACTATTTTTGGTAAAAACCTCAATTTCAGAATAGTGGGATTACCATTTTCTCTAAATATTTTTTTTTTTTAGTATCTTGGGACAACTCACACACGGCTACCTGATCCCAAGCTAGGCAGAGCTTGTGTTATGGTAACCAGACAACTGATATACATACTTATATAATTTATAAATACATACATATTACTTATAGATAAATCACACCCAGACACAGAACAAACAATCATTGAGTAACTAAACTATCAATAATGCTATCAAACAATAATATAGGTAGTTAATTTGTGCCACTTAAATCAATTTCAGAATAGAAAACGTTGTTTGACAAAAATAAAACTAAATTTTAGTATTTTTAAAGTAGCTTTAGTTTAGTTTGTGGCTGCAGAATCGTCAACATTATATCTTTATCTATGAATTCATTTATCTATCTACTTTGAAAAAATTACACCAGCTCTTTACTAAAGCAATTTAAACGAAGTTCCCACAACGGTTGCAATCAAGGCTTTCATCATAACCCAATCACGGAATCCAATTCTAACTGCACCTCACCCGCGGAAACAACATTAATTTCATCTCGGAATTATTCGAAATATCGATTAATCGGCCGCCAAGATCGAATAAACACACCAGCGAACAAACAAACATACAAACCTAACATCCTGAACATACGTGCATTAGGAATGCATTAGTGCAATTCGACAATAGCCAAACACCCGTTATTGTAATAATAAACTTAGGTGCGCAGGAGTTTGTGGACCTACCGCGCATTTTAGGCTGGGATACACTGAACTCACTTGCATTAAAGAATGGCATTAGAAACACTAACTTGATACAAAGAAAATTTTGCCAATGATCATATCTTACTAATATTAGAAAAGCGAAGGACGAGCGAACCAACTGAATGCAAATACTACTGAATGGAATTTGATTATAACTTCACAATAGTGTAGCCTACGTGTTATCTAATTTATAAAATTTCCGTGTCACAATGTTAGTTACCATACTCCTCCGAAACGGCTGGACCGATTTAAACAAAATTTTGTGTACATATCGGGTCGGTCTGAGAATCGGCCAACATCTATTTTTCATACCCCTAAGTGGGCAGCGGGTGAAACCGCTGGGCACAGCTAGTTATCATATAAAACTGTAGCATAGATTGTGTTAGCAGTAGATTATCTTTAAAAAGTTAATTACAAATAATTTATCAATAAGCGGAATTCGCGTTGTAGAATTTTGGACTAAACATTTTTCGCCATTGACACATTAAGAATAAAATGCAATATTTGCAGAATTGTATGTAAATTTCTTCTATACTTCTGAGTTTTAGTGAGTAAGGTGCTTTAGGAATAAATAAGATGTACCCAATAACCATTAACGTCTTCATTGAAGTGATGCGACGTTGTAAATCATGATTTACAAACAAACCCGGTTCTCTCTCCAGTGAAATCTTATTTTAGGCAAAGCGCTCGTTGTGCTACCATCTTTAAACTGCGCATGCGCATGCGGTTCAGACAGTTAGTTTACTTTAGCCGAGGCATTCTTACAACACTTGGAAAAATTGAAACGTAAATATTGTTTTAATAGACCAATCAGGTGGCGTTGCAAATATTAGTGGTATGAACTACATTTTAGAAATTTTGTTTGAAAATTGTATAGACAAAATTGTTGTTTTTTTATCTTACTTGGCGTATCCAAAAAGGACCACTAGGGACTCAAACTGACAATATCTTAATAATTTAACCTACACACATTTCTCAGATACCAAGGCGGGATAAAACGTAGGAGGTCTCACGGGGCGCGAAGCTCTCTAGTTGCACGCCAAAAACCAATAACATTAGGATGGTACGTGTTGCGTGTTTCTGTCGCCCTGGTAGCTTTTTGTATGAACGCTAGTATACCAGGATGAATAAATAATGTAATTTGCTTTCTATATCGGTAAAGAACAATTTTCGGACTGAAAATGATGAAAGATACTTCGGAAAATATTTTTAAAATTTTGAATGTATTAGTTAATGTTAAATCCCTAAATATTATACCAAAAAACTATCCTTCGGAAATGTTTTCCCAAGTTCGGAACGCAATATTTAAAATGAATAAAAAAACCAGCCAAGAGAGATTCAGACTCGCGACTGCCATATCCTTTGACTGCATAGACTTAAGGGGTTCAATTTTACACAGCACAAAGTGACAATTGAGTTAAGTATGTGGTAAATTTACTCGATACCTTTACGCGTTTCTGAGAAAAAGGGTCTTGATAAACAGACAGACAGAGGGACATCAAAGTGATCTCGACATCCGAAGCTAAAGTACAAAGCCCTAAATAAAACTTGACTAAGCTTGAATAAAGATGAACAAAAGAAACAACTAATTCGATTGACAACAATACATCAAATTTAATTCAACAACCCTGCTTTTCTCCGTCCAATAGAAAAACAATTCTTTCCCCAAAATAATCCTTAAAATGCTCTGGAAACTGAGGCCGATTTAATTAAAGTCAATTTAGATTTGTTCGTCCGTAATTGGATGTTCACAAATTGTATTTGTATCCGATTCGTTTGGTTCAAGTGTGTTTTTCTTTGTTCCAGCACCCGTACCCTTCTGAAGACCAAAAGAAACAATTAGCACAAGATACAGGGTTAACGATACTACAAGTTAATAATTGGTAAGTTTTATCTATGCTATCCTAGTAATCCTACTAACCCTACTAATATTATAAGAGCGAAAGTTTGTGAGTATGTATGCTTGATCCTCTTTCACGAAAAAACTACTGAATAGATCTTGATGAAATTTGACACAGAGGCAGATTATAGTGTGGAATAACAAATAGGATACTTTTTTTTCTACTTAATATTATAAAGCGAGTTTGTTAGGCTGAACGCGTTAAGGAAGGAAGAATTGGTTCGAAGTCATCATTTTTCTGCCCTTGTCTCATTCTATTTGTAATCGGTGCAACATGTTTTCTTCTTAGATTCTCCCCTGTCAGACGTCACGGCATCATTTACTCCTTTCCCCTTCATGTCATTTCTTAAACAATCCATCAATCTAGATCAAATTGAAAAAATAAATCCTTGAAGCTGAGCAGTGGGTGAAACCGCTGGCCACCACCACAATTTTCAAGTTATGGTGAAAATAAACGATGCAGAAATGCCTTTGACGAAATACCTTTTAAGTGTCAACATGGTCATTCGTCAAATTATTAATGTATCTAGTCAATCACGCCAAAGCGTACTATTAGTTACACCTCTGCTTAAACATTTGAATATTACAAGCGTGATGATATGTTTACAAGTCATTCAAAATTACTAATGATTTCTTCACACATCCCACTGTTAGTTCTTGTCTCATAAAATGAACAATCGCGCCCATTTCAGTCTGAGATCGGAAACATGGGCTATTTGTCCAGCGTTTTATTATTGCTCCAAGGAGACTTGTAGCGTTGGCAGCATACTCCCACATAAACTAGTCGTGATGCAGTTGTTTTGTTTTGTCGGACTGTACGTTCAATTAGGAGGATGATGGATTGGTGATTTTTGGAATCAGTTACGAAATTAGTTACAATTTGTGGTTTTTTGGAGAAAAAAAAGTTTGTTCAGCTGTAGTTTCTGATTTGATTAATTGATTTCTATGAATAAAAATAAAAAACAGATCATTAAAACAAAATTATGTTAAAAATAGAACAAGAAATCTTAAAATTATAATATTTCAAAATAAAAACAAAATTAACACAATCAACTAAATTGGTCCTGTACTAGGCCAAAAGGCCTCTATCTCAGCATGGTGTTGCAACATGGTAGCCATGTCACAGCGCTGATATTAAAACAAGGCAAAGAAAAAAAAACTAAGCTATAGTGAAGCTATAGGTACTAGGAAGTTAGAACTGTTGTATAAGTTAAAATTACATGTCATTATAAATAGTTGATGACAAAAAAGCGAGCTAGGTATTTAATACCTATTATAATTGTCTTAACTCCTTCTATTTAAAAAAAAAACCTAATATTATCAACTGCATCATTATTATCTAATCCCTACCAATATTTATGACCAATCCCATTATTATTATCGATACTGTCCAACAATGTTTGCGATCAAAAATGCAAACAAAACCACATGCATTGACTAGTATGCGTATTTATGCTTTCCAGCGAACATTATTAATTCCATTTTATGCTAGGACCAGATCTTGGGTCGTAAAATACTATATTTTAGATCGAATGCGCTTAAAATAATCAAGAAACTTCTCCAGTGTAAGTTGAACTTCAGAGTAATCGAATTTGAAGGAAAATGGGCGATTTTTTCAAGGAAAACGCGAGGGTGGTTAGGTCTATGTTACTGGTCAGTGAATACTTCGGATTTAAGATTTCAAGGAGAACTAATATTTTATTAGTTTTTCTTTGTTTTCAAAAACACTGAAAATAAATTTCCGACGCAAAAACTTTTTTGAGGTTTCAAAATTGTAATAGTTTTATTAAGGAATGTTTCCTTAATTCACTTCAAATACCTACTTATATTTTACACACTTAAATATTTATGTATACTAGCTGTGCCCAGCGGTTTCACCCGCTGCTCATTTAGGGGTCTGAAAAATAGATGTTGGCCGATTCTCAGTCCTACCCGATATGTACACAAAATTTCGTTCAAATCGGTCCAGCCGTTTCGGAGGAGTATGGGAACGAAAACTGTGACACGAGAATTTTATATATTAGATTTTAGTTAGGTTTCCGCCGGTATCGGGAGCAGGATCCAAGGTACCGATGGTTAAGGTTCCAGAGAGAGGAACCTCTTCACAGTGTGGGCCGTATCGAGGAGTACTGCCTTCTGAATTGATCCAACCACCTAAGAAGAGCTTCGACAGATGTTCGTCGAGACTCTTGGCAATCAAGCCAGACATATCATTGTGCCGTAACAATGATAGCCGAGTTTATATTCCACATGTTGCCAATATTATTTAGTTCTAGCTTTTGCCTGCGGCTTTGCTCGCATTAAATTCGGGGTAACAAAATTCCCCTTTCGTGATTTACAGGTATTTTTCCTTAGTAAAAAAGAGTGTGTGTACCGAGTTTAGCTTACTACCTTGAAAACTGCGGAATGCTCCATACATACCAGACTCCAGGGTTTTGCCATTTAGGCGTGAAGACGTAACAAACAAACTCACTTTCGCTTTTATAATAATAGTAAAGAAAAGGATGTTGTAACAGCTTTTAGGACAATACACACTTGAAAATCAATTATACTGAAGCAAAAATACAATCTGACAAGTTCAAGTATGAAATTCTCTAAATCTTAAAAGATTGCCGTACTAAGACTATTATTTAATTTACTTTCTAGCAGCTCTTGTAGACGATGACTCGACTGATTCTAGTGATTGAAGCACAGCTTATTGTTAATGGATGATTTCTATTTAATACGCTTTGATAGGCTTAGAAGCGTTGGTCACACTGCCAGCGGGTTGTGAGAGCGAGAAGGCTCTGAAAATTTGTTGGAATGTTTTCTTCAGAACATCTGCCAACTTCTCTGTTTCCTGTTCAGTATAATCTGGATCTCCTCTAAAAATTGAATCGGTTTCTTTCAGGCAACATCGTTGCTTCTCATAGTAATCTCTTCATACTAGTTGTAGTCAAATGCAAGCCTATTGAGTATAAAAAATCGAAACATAGTTTTTGCATAACATAATAAGGTCCAAAAATGCATTATCTTACGATTTTACCTCGTATTCTAGCTTTATAACAAGACACTTCGCTTACATATTCTTATTACATATTTCGACTCTTTTCGTAATTTTCATTAGTTTATATCTTCATAAACTTAAAAATGGGGGCGTCCCGTAGAAGAAACTGTGGAATAAAATCAGAAGTAATTGCCCTAAGCCTTTCATCATTTCTAATTATATATTTTCTAGTATATACAGATGTATTTCTTCAAATCGCTAATCGCCATCACTGCGACCGCAGAAAGCCGCTAAAATTCCAACAATAACCCTTTAATATTGATTAGTATTCAAATGCTATGGCGTAAATCTATTGTAATGAGACAGACGAAGCGTGGAGGCGCGTTATGTTTAGCGTAGTGCATTCTTGTCTCGGATAGCAAAGGCGGAGAAACATATGGATATGGTCAGAAATATTTTTTCGGAATATTCGCATTCTTTTTGAAATATTTGTAAGTATTGAATGAGACAGTTTCGTTTTTTTCTTGTTACGTATGATGGCATTTATTGTAATTAAAAATAATTATTTAAGCTCTAAGAATGCATGTAATTGTTAAGCTTTCGAAAGGGTTTTTTTTTGTAAGGTTAATAATTACGTAATTACAATGACTAATTTCAAAAGACAGACTTCAAATTTTTTAGCACACACCTACACATTTTCTTAATAACTATTGTGCCTCATCCAAAAAGCTGTAATTAACTCCTAACCTCCTAGTACATGAAGACGGACGCTGACTGACGAGGTCATAGGTCGACGTTGAAGCGCCTTTGTCTATCATTGCGCCTATCCCGTTATGCGTTCCTGGTACCGCTACACAATTAAACCATGTAATTACGGGGTTTATTACACTGTCAAATAATGAGTGTTACCTGCTATTGAGTTATGACATCCTGGTACGTGATGTGATTTTCGGTTGATGTGCTCGTAAAAGTTGTTATTGCTACACCACGTTTAAGGAATTCAGAGTTTATGCTGTCTTAGTAAATAAAATGGTTTTGTTCCTACATACGATTGGCTATCATGGATCCACTTCATCTATCGTTTTGAAGTCACTGCTATCAAATGGAATAAGTACTACTTAAAAAGACTCTTTCTCGTATTCCTTCAACAAACCCATTTGATAAAATTACAGCCAGCCTTAATGGTTTTATCATCCAAGCTTATTATGTATGCAAATTTCAACTCAATTGGAAAACGGAGAGTGAGACAAAATACACTTTAAGTTTTTGACTCAACATTTATTCAGTTAATTTCATTCCCAGTTTCCCACTACTGGGCATAGGCGTCTCTGGTAGGAACTGTGTTGTGCCATTATCCACGACGTAGACTTATTTCGGGTTATTGGATACCTAATTCAAATGATATCATAAACATCAAACCAGCCTTCATAAGTGTAAATAAACTTGTAAAGCGTTTATAAAGTTAAAACCCCAATTACACTAATCGTTAGTAAAAAAGTCTACCAGGGCTACAGAGTGAACGAGAGAGTCATTTTTGGCAGTAAACCCATTAGGAAGGGTTCTCGTAAGCGGGTTGTGTGAACAGGTGTGTAGCCAGCTTTATTGCTCGTGTAGGGGGGACATGCAGTAAGCGATGTTGAAGACTGGTGTTGTTATTTATGCTAGTGATTTAGCTAAAAGGGTTATGAATTTGGCATGCTAGAGAGGTCAAGAGCATTTTGGTGCAATTTTGGAGGGCAAGACTTCTCTTTTTTCATAACACCTTTCAATGCCCCTATTGTGCAGTTGAATATTTAATTGTGATGATCGTTTTCATTCATAAGTTTAGTGATACTAAGCTCCTCTTAAAACCACATTATAATATTCTGCATGATTTGTGATTTTATCGGTTCATATTTTCACATTTAACATGGGTCCAATCGCAATGACATGCAAAATGTAGCTTTTCTCCACAACGATGACACATCACAATTTCCGCCCTGTCCCACATTTCCATAACTCGTGGTCGCCTTACAGACCTCGAGAGTGATACTGTGTACATATTACATTGGCTCGTTCACTTCTACGATTTATGTGACCCTAGTACCAAATGAACTATTTGAATTATTATTATTTATTAATGTTTATCTGAAGAACATCTTCTAGGCTTAATTAATACCCATATCATCACGCCTTTAAAACAAGACTCAATTTATTTGTGTTAAGAAAAAAACATTATCCTAAACGTTTTAAAAGCGTAAATCCGATAATGAAATGGAAAACAGAAAGGGAATCCCATCCGTCTCCAGAGAGATACGTAAAGGAAATTTAAAATTCAAATAGTCGCACGCCTTATCAATTACAAGTACCAGGATCGCAACAATAACGGACGGTGACAATTCCTCGTTCAGCCGTTCTTAGGCGAATTTGCATCTTCATACAATCGCAATTAGGGGCGCGCGCATTAATTCGGGAAGTCCCAGTGGCGCGGTGGTGCCCGCCGTTTCAATTTGATGGAACTCGAATACAACCTTGTAATGCTAAGCTAATGTAATTATGGGACATTTGCATCAAAGTTATGTGCGCCTGGTGAGCGAACCGACTTTCAATATACTATTGGAATAAATTTCGTCTGTGTTTATCGTAATTCGCTCATTAGGTGATAAAAGCTGGTCTTCTTATCCCTTAAAGCTTCGCATCATGGCTGTTTCTTGGGTAATTTTCTTGAATAGTGAGAAGATGGCACCATATTAATTACTACTGTAATTTAGACACCGTCTAATGTGGTCGTTTGTTTTTATGTTTATCAGAAAAAGGCGAGGGATGTCCCTTTTTCCCATAACAGGTCGCTTAACCAATTCTTCAAAAGTGAACCATTGCGGGTTTTTCGAAAGAGATACCGTGGCCCCGGAATATACAGGGTAAAAGAAGGAACATGGGTGGGTGGGTTTAAGTCATTAAAAATCTGACACTCCGCCCAGAGAAGTTATTTGATGGTTTTTCATCCGCAATAAAAAGTGAACCATAAATACAAAGAATTTTCTCAAACTTGTTTAAAAATTAGCACGTACAAAACCACTCAAGTTTTTTGACTACACTACGTTATTCCCATTTCTTCCTCTTTGTAAGTCACACGACTTTATTGCTTATCCTCCAAGGCAAAACTACGTGATGATACCGCATACATTTCTAAACGAATTCCTCCAGTTTGGTTCGTCTTCCAGCTCAGTTCATGTATTATTCCTGAGCCACGCCACCGTTAGCCTAGCATACTGAATTTGTTATCACATCTTAATATTTGTTCCGTGTTGTGTAACCTCCTGCCTTGGGCTGGGTCCCTAGTGGATGTGGAATTACAGATGTATTTTTATTTTTCTATGCTGTCACCTAAATTGGTATGAATTTTACAATGTTCTTTGTTTCTCTTCGTGGTTTTTGGGTTGTATATTTACACTAGCAGGGCCCCGTGGTTTTACCCGCGTACACCGGATAAAAAGTAATATATGTATTAATCTAGAGTAAAAGCTACCAAAATAAGTACCAAAGTTCATATAAATCCCAATAGTAAACGCAATTGAGCTCGAAGGAGTAATAAACAGACACATACAAACTCTCACCTAAATACTATCAGTGTCAAACATGGGCCATCCCATGTAAGAAAAGAAGTGGTTTGGAATTAAAAGCATTAGTCAACTGCCAAGTTTTTTCTCATCTTAATGATGTCATATAGATCAGTAGATCCTGCTGAATACCAGCATTTTATATCGAACTTACGCCTATCTGGCTTCCACAACCTAAGTTGTTGAATTTAATTATATACTAGCTTTCGCCCGCGGCTTCGCCCGCGTTAAATTTGGGGTAACACAGTTCCCCTTGTGCTTTATTGATTTGTAATAGCAACGCTAAGTTTTCCCTTTTCTTGCCTTTTTCTCCCTCACATCCCACTTTCGTCAAAAAAATATTAGCCTATGTCCGTCTCCTGGTTCCCAACTATCTCTGTACCAAAATCCATCGAAATCGGTGTAGCCATTAAAGCGTGAAGAGGTAACAAACAAACAAACAAATAAACAAACAAACTCACTTTCGCTTTTATAATATTAGTAAGGAGTAAGGAATAATCCTTACTCCGTGACGACTCAAAAAAAAATCTCCAAAAAAACAACTTCTTACGCCTATTTGACATTGACAACCCAGTTGTTCAATTAAACAAAAGACACAATTTGGTAAATCAGCTGTTCAAACTTCCAGACTTCCGATTTCTCTAAATTATTAACATCTTCTAAAACCAAACATTTTGACACCGACTACCCTCAATAAATTGGAAACCAAAAGTCAAAACACACAGCATCTTTCCTCCTACCTTACCCTAAACATGTCACCCTTGCTGACCCACTCGTAACCCTTTCCGTACAGGCTACAGGGCCATAAGCAGCCCATAGCCCCATAGTCGTGGCCGTCAATACATCCACGATACGCGACGTGCTAACAAAAGGCTAGTCGCCACTAGAAATTGGATACTATGTCGGGACAATGGACGGGCTCCCTGACTATTAGGGTTGCTACCGTGTAGCACATGGTGTTTATTTGAGGGAGTTGTATGAGTATTTTGTTCAACTGCAATTTTTCTTGGGCTATGATAATCTTACCATGATTTTTCACTGTGACTACTGAGCGCTTTTCTATTCTTTATCATGTCCTCTGATGAAGCTTTTATTTGTTTTTTTTTTCAAATCAATCATTTTCTTCCTATAATACATAAAAGCAAAAGTATTGGATTTTTGCACGTTATTGTCTGAACGAATTTCGATGAAATTTCGCACACACAGGTAGAATATGATCTAAGTGAGGTTGCTTTTTATTTCGACACAACCTTTCCGTTGAATACATTACAACATTCAAGCGAACGAATCCACAGACAACAGCTAGTTAGATATATTATCATAAAACAACGAAACCCCTACACAGTGGCATCCCTAGCTTCCTAGCCTACAGTCCGGGAGACAGTGCACCGACGTCGCAACACTATAGATTAGCCGGTTCGAACCGGATTACATTTGATTAGTAGTCAATAGAGGGAGCTTATGTCGATTGCCCCGATAATTATTACTAAGCACGGCGTGTAGGTACCTCCGGCGTCTAGCGTGAGTCTAATTACGGTCTAGTACTTGCTTTATATGCGAAAGTGAATTTATATGTAGGTGTTTTTGGAATTGTAAGTGGTATGGTTGTCATACTAATTAGGGGAATGGTAATGTTGATTTAAGCCATAGAGTATCTACTCTGTCGTCAACTGTTTTACAAATGTACTGACATTTTCCAACGGTCGCATTTAAAAACAATTGAAAGCGGTAGAACTCGTTTTCAAAAATAGAATGCTGTTATCCAAAATGTGGCTACACAATAACACATGTCAAGCTCTGGTCATAGAACAGTAATCAGAGGATGTGTGTTGTCCGTAAAATTTGTGTTGTCTCACGAATTTTGCCTTTACAAAACTTGCATTAAGCGTTTAGTCCAGATTTTCTTTCGTTAGATTCTTGAAAGTCTGTACAGGTATCTCGAAAGTGTGACTACTAGTCATTTTCGAAGAGGATCGCATTAACAAGCCAATGGACGGCGTAGGTCCATGCAAAATAAAAAAAAAACAGCTGCATCTGGGCTTAAAGATAGCAAAATACTGCAAAATCTAGATAGATGATGAATGTACTCGATAAAATACCATACCCATCACAGATACTAGCTACTGTTCTACAACTCGGGAGATCACAACCTCACTTTACTAAAGAATACACCCTTAACACACTGAACAAATACACCAAGAACAACATAGTTGAACATAACATTCAAGTGAACATGTTGAACAGGCATCACGCATTGAGGGATCTCGCACGGCGCGTAGAAAATAACAATTTGCCACTGTATGGGGTGCTAGTGACAGCGGGACGACAAGAGGAGCGGGAACGATTTCAGAACGAACCCTATTTAGCTACAAGATATTATTTTCCCACAGTTATTTCAATTTAGTCGATTTAAAAAAAGTTTTATTTTATGTCTTCGTCGATAAACGTCACAATTTTTTTGTCATAAGTGGTCGAAATAAAGAGAAAAAGTTTTAAGGATTTCTTAAAAAATGTGTTTTAAGACTTCAAAGAATATCAGGAACTAAAAAGTGATAATTAAGTAATTCCGGTTAATGTTACCAAGGCTTGTGCGATGCAACTAACTACCCAGATTTGCCCTACACTTAGATTTCAGAATTATATTAGGACGTCAGCAGAATTTTGAGATTTTATTTATTCAAACTGAATTCACTCAAAAGGTACAAAGCGTCGCCTTAGAGTGAAAACCTCGGGAATGCATTTTTGCTCAAATTTATTTTATTGTGTTTCTAGGAAGAAAACCTTGCAACGCATATCCTGATTTGACTCATTTGTTCATTCGATACTCATAGCGCCTTCTATGACAGTAAATGAGAACCTCGTAAATACTCGCATCTGTCAGTTTGGCGTGAATAACTTCTTGCAACGAACGTGTGGTTTTTGAGAAAATTGATTAGGTACTTGAGTTTATCCTGCTGTAGCTGTATAATTTAGAGTTTTTCGAAAGATTCAAAAATCATAAAAGACGTACAAAAATTTTACAGTACGCAGTTTTTTCTTCCTCCTGAAAAGTTACCTTTTTTACACCTACGAGGTTTTCACTCTAAGGCGACGAAAGGCAGAATTCATGCCTCTAACTCTCTACAAGTCAGCCACTGCTGTGTAAAAGAGTGTGTGGACGGTGAGCAACGGTTAGCTCATCGTCCATCCGTCCAGTGACGACAGGCCGTTCGATGGCCATGACACCCCAATGAGATGTCAGCAAAGCAGAGGGTTCTGCCAGGGCTACTGCCTGTCGGGGTTGCGCACTTAGTAAAAGTCTGACACTCCCCCACCAAGAGTGGGTGAAGTTATTTGATGATTTCCCATCCAAAAAAAAAGGGTATTTCACCCGCTAACACAGCGACCAATCCTTACAGCAAGGTGCTTCATAGCTCATATCGTAACAATGAAGTGTGTTAACTACTCATTGCGAGGGTCGTGGGTTTGTTCGCCGAGCAGGTTATATGACAATTTTATTGCCATGCTGCTTTGTCTTGCTTGGCAGTCATTTTAGTCGCAGCTACCGGTACGACACTGCTGGAGGTAACTGTTAAGGTTTTGTTTGGGAAATAAACGTTATTCTTGTATTGGTTAACTATGCAAAGTTCATGTGAATATTGCCTATGTATGAGATCTTTAACTGTCAGTTTAAGTGCATTCGTTGAAGGTAGGATTACGTCCGGCATGTTGCAGTTAAGTTCTTTATAGGCTGGTAGCACTTGCATCATGAGAGTTGTCGAAAATTAAATATAATAGCATTGCGATTATAAAGGCCTATGTTTATTATTTATTTATTTTAACTTCATGTACAAAAGTGGTATATACGTGGACTTAATGATGTTTTTGACAAATTAAATTTCTTTACTAAAGCATTCTTTACCAGCCAACCTTTGGGTTAAAAATTTATATAACTACCTATTTGTAACTTTTATACTTATAAAGATTCTAATACACATTTACAAATAAAATAAACTAGTAAATAGTACAAAAAATACGAGAAACTTAACAGAAATTACTATGGCTTTTAATTTAAGTTTACCTTGGGATTGCTAGGCTGTTAATTACTGAAAAAAATATGAAATTGAGATTGCAAAATAAATCTGCTTTATACGAACGTCATCCTTGAAACACAAACTTGTGTAAGAGGATTATTTTTAAAGCTCATTCAACTATCTGGTAACTATGCCAAAGAGTGTTGTACTTTCTCTGTGTACTAGGGTAGCCGAAGTTAAAGAAGCTCTCTCAACACACAAAAAATAGTGTATCTGTAACTGCCGTCAAATATATTCTAGCCAGATTAGTTTTAGTGGTGTGTTTACCTTCATAAGTATGTGTGTATTTACGGTAAACACAACAGGTCCCGAAAACACTAAGTGGACGGGCTCTCGACTCTCTCTCTAGTGATGTAGGTACAGGTACACGTTCCAGACTGTCCGGGATTCCAAATAGTTTACTTTTATATCTCGATTTTTGTTTTAAAACTTTTATAGATTTGTTAAAGGCATTATAAAAAAACGGCCAAAAGCCAGTCAGATTCGCGCACCGAATTTTCTGTATAAACTTGCGACATAAACGGCTATATATTTTGACTGCGTAGACCCAGAGGAGACCGCAGAGTTCAGTATTTGGTTTTAATTTCAACTCGATAACTCAACGCGTTCCCGAGAAAAAGGGTCTTGACAAACAGACAGACAAATTAATTATTTTAGGAACCCTAAAAATGGTGTAGTTATTCACAATCCAGATCAAATAGATAACACATTTCTTGTATACCTCAGAAAACACAAGAGAAAGCTATGAACACAATCTATTATTCCAATTACACCATTACCTCCTCTGAATCGTCGTTTACACTTCAATCAACTATCCCAAAACTATTCCTTTCATCCCGTGCGTATCCCGGGATCCGGCGGGTCACAACACTAGCATCCCCCGTCAGTGAGGCACGCAATAACCCCGGTGTTATCCCGGCAATTACGCGTTACTCTCACCTGTGACGCGTAATGAAAATACCAGAGCCAACGGTACCTTTACCAAGCATCTGGGCGCCTAGTAGTTTTGGAAACGTCTTTCGAGTTTTCTTTACGAACCCGGAAATGATAAATAAAAGAAAATTACTTACATGGGAACTTCTAAATAAAAAAAGTCATATTATAATACTCGTTTAATATTTTATTTTGTTTTTTGTTAATTCTGCTTGTCACAGTACCTTTGAAGTAATAAATAATGAAACTAACAACCTAATTATAACGTTATACGCACAATTAAATTAAATTTAACTTTTCCGTCTCAAATATCAATTAAACCCGATTCTCGTTACCGATAAGCCACAAAAACGCGAACAAATAAAGTTGGAATAACGTAACATGCTATAAAGGGGCAAAGACAACCCATTCCTTCCGTTATCCTCTAAAGACAGCCCGTAAAGATATTTAACAAAGATGCCTTATCAACCGTCCTTACAAATTCACCGTCGTTTCATCCCCTTTATGAGGTCTTCCCGACTCAAAACTGTAAAACAAATCCGCGGTGCTAGGAGTCGACCTTGATAACGCTCCCCAGGGCTTTCACTCGTCTTATGGCCCTCGAAGTGGTACAAACTCTCAAATTGTCCATCAGGAATCACTGACGGACCGCGCCAACGGTTTACGACCCCTGAAAGGCCGCATAAAACAGCTTGTGAACGACACTTAGGTTTAATACCCCTGGATTTTTCTTTAGCGCCTCAGTTTTGTTTTGTTTTCTTAAAAATGAGTGAGATTTTTGTGGAATCATTTTTGAATAAGGAAGTTTGATGTTGGGACACTTTTATTGTTTGTTAACTTATGATGTCCTGGTACTGTGGAGACGATTTTATTTTATTCTCTTTCATAGTGTACATGTAAACCTTTTTTCCATTTCGTGATAATTTCACCCGGCACTTCGTGTTATAGATAATGTCATAATGAATTTAAATGAAATCAGCTAAATACTTTCCAAAAAACAGAATAAAACGCAATAAACATGCAAAAAGAACCATTTCTATCCCAAATTGCCTTCTAAAATCACTCCTTACAATTCAAAATCGTTCGAACACCGATACAAGGCCATTTGAAAGCAATCTCTTACAATCAGACGTCTGCTTCCCCCACAGATCAACATAGCGTGAAGACGCACTATGTTGTTCTTGGGCCGTTTAGTGCACTTATGGGTACCGACAGATCGAGATGTTTCCCTTTGGTGGAACATACGGGACGATATTCTCAACGGTAGCGCCGACGCGTTTTTAAATCTACATACAGTCATTAAAAAAATATAACCTACCTACCGAAAAAGGGAGGAAGATACCATTTTTTTCGGGTGGTAAATCATCTAATGACTTCCCCCGCTCCGCCCAGAGCGGGAGGATATCATTGAAGACAGATTTTCTACCCCTTTTCTGAATTCTAACCACCTATCTAACCATACGGTTTTACCATGGAATACAGTGTTAACCAATACTTGTCTGTTCATTTTAATGTTAGTGTTTACCAACTCCTTATATACTTGCAGTTATGCATAGAAACCCAGTTATGGAATGATAATCACTAGCAAATATTTCTAATATCTATAAGCCGGATTATGCAAATATAATTGTAATTTAATCGCCAACTTAGGCTAAGTCACGGTGTCAAGTAAACCTTGTTCCCATAATATAATTCACTGATTAACGCGTTAATAAATAAAGTATGTATTTGTCAAGAATTATAGAAATCTCTGGCGTGTCTTGTTGCAAGTGTGTCACGAAGGCTTGTAAATGACAGGTTACAAATTACGTAATATCAATCAAAGAAAAAACATACTTAGTAACAAATACGTTTTCTAACATTTTAGCCGTGCTCATAACTCTCCTTTACACATATTCGGATTTCGGAATGTCTATGGTAAAAAAAACGCGGTCAAATGCGAGTCGGACTCGCCCAGAGGTATCGAGTTGAAATTAAAACCATATGTCTGTGGTCCCTTGGAAGTGTAAAAAATCAAACCCACTAAGTAAAAAAACAAAAGATATGGCTGTATATGTCGCAATTTTGTACGGAACCCTCGGTGCGTGAATCTGAAGCGCTCTTAGCTGGTTTTTTTACATAGCTATATCCATAGCATAAAACCTACATTCTGTTTCAGTATTATTTCTTATTCCACTTTAAAACATCTCCTTAATTCCGTTCCCGCTCACAACACCAACCCGTACATTTCCACCCCGCGCCGCGAGAGGTCGTTCCGTGATAAAACAGCTATTTCCCGGCCGTAATCGCAGCCTGAATTTTTACTGTCGATGCGTATCGCGGCGAAACGCGCGGGTGCGGCGGCGGTGTGGCCCAGGCCTTACAGAGGGTCTCTAGTTGATTCTTATGTCTTTTACGATTGTCATTTTAGGGTTATGCCCGTGTTCTGTGAATGAAGGAGCGGGGTGCTATTTATCTGGTGGTATACCATGTGTAAAGGGGTTGTATGTTTTATTTTAAATGCCTTTATGCGTGTTTTAGATCTTGCTTTAATTTAATAGCAAGGGTTCAATAAGATATCTTATTTTTAACTAACTCAAAAAAGGAAGAGGTTATGTACCTGACTGTATTTTTGTTTGTTTATTATTATTTGTTGCTCATCATGGCGTTTGCAACATTACCGAAATATCGGGAACTTACAATAAATAATAACAAAAAAGCTCTAATAAATCTCATAATTATCTTCAAACAACTCATCTTAAATCACAGCAACAACTAACCTCAACAACAACACTTCTACTGCTCTAATTAAACCGAAAAACAGCTTCGAATTACAAAGAAAACAATTACCCAGCCATAACAGTTCACCCCACTAGGGTTGTGGTCCATAGACAAGGCGCTCTCGTCAAAATAATTCATTTTAATTTTCTTTATGGTGGACTAAACCTTTATTTTATGACGTCAGAGGAGATAAAGTCCCCGTGATCTGAGGGTTACGGCCCGCCCCCGTACTGAGCGAGGTGTTACGATGGAGTTTCTGTACCTGAGATTGTAGATGTTTTTTTTTTTTTTGGGCTGGTTAATTTTTTTTTTAAATATACAAGGTGGGAAGGACAACATAAAATAGTAACCATGTATTTAGTACATGATTCTTAAAAGGAAGAAAAATGTTTATTTGACTCAGACACGACAAGAAAATGAAAACAAAAGAGACATACTCGATATAAATTAGCCCTGTGTGAGACCAAAATAGACCCTATCTCAGCTTTAAAATTTAACACAAATTTAAAAAATGTCACAGCACTGGTACAGCCCGCCACATAGAAAATTGCCCATAAGTTTAAAAAAAAGAACAGTTCGTCTATACATTTTGACTGTGTAGATTTTGCATTATGTAGGAAACAACATTATTTTTAAACTCACCAATTGAATTTTGCTTGAAATTCACTTGCTCAGTGAAGGAAAACATGACACAAAAGACTTGAAATGTTCGTTTTTCCATATATTTTGTTTTATTTAATAATGCTATGCTATATTAATGATATTGATGGAACAAATATGATTTCTTAATAAAAACCTACAATGTCTAAACCATAAACAACTATAAATCAACTTACAAACTACATACTTACCCTTTTTTAACAAACAGCCGATAGGAAAAAAAAATTACGAAAAAATTTCGTCCTAAAACGTCGAAAATCCCGACAGCATCTGGGTACAGGGTGTATACAGATCTTAAGGTACATTACGAGACGGTGCCCGCCATTTTTTCGCCTTGTAAATATTAATTATAATTAAAAAAATGCTTTTGTGTGAATAAATAATGTTGAAGCACTTTCTTTGTGCCTAATGTTAATTAAATTTTCTCTTCCTCTTTGTTTTAATTTGAGTGCCTTTAGCTGTTATTTGGCATGAATTAATAAGATTCTTTTTGGTATTATTGACGTTTTGTAGAGAAAAAAATAGGATATGGGAATGATTGTTTTATCATCGACAAGATGAAATGGGAATAAAAAATTTAGATTTTATTTATATTACTATTTTTAAGTGAAAAAAAATAACTGTAGTAGAATGATGTTGTCAAAAATCGAACGTGTAGTGTAGTGTCTCATTTTAAAAATTATATACCCAAGGGTGGGTTATCATAGTTTTACTTACCTAATTTTATATGTTGTATGTATAGTTTTTTTTTAATCGTTGCCCCACACTAGGAATTTCTTCTGTATCGTGGGTGCGTGCATTGCGCCAAACGCGTCGTCAAATAGTAGAAGTATAGTAGTATTATAAAGTGGTAAAAATCTTCGGAACTGCAGATCTGATTCCAGAAAATCATTCACTAACGGGACCGTTCATTACAAGCGAGTGACAATGGCTACATTTTAGAAATTTTGTTTGTTTATTTCTGAACACAAACGGGAGCCAAAATTCACACACAAATACAAATAACTAAATCAAAATTACTGACAAACTAAAAAGGAACAATAATAAACAGAAATATATAAATATCTTTCTACAAAACCAAGAAAAGAAAAAAAGAAACCACATCATCACCTCAAAACGTAATAAAGATTTTAATTACGAAGTTCTGTTTTAAAAACACCTTATAATAAGCTAAATTGTTTACAAATTACTGTAGAAATAACATTTTTACGCAGAAAAATGTACTAGCACGTCATTTGAACATAAATCTAAAAAGACGTAAATAATAAAAACAAAATAAAAAAAAACATCAAAGAATTGCAGTGACATGACCTCCATAAAACATAGACTAGTGTTTACGGCTGGCGCCGCCTGCAGAAATGCTGTAAACAGTCGTAACACTGATGTCTCCATGATTTTTGTGCTGCTTACTTTTTAGTCTGTGGTTATTTTAACAAGTTTATAATCGTTAGGAAAAATTTGTATTTAGTTTAGCTTATTTTAATATAGTGCATTGAAAATATGAATTCATTAATATTTCTTCTTTTGTCAATTCTACGATTACCAAAGACCATAGGCAAGGTGTCGTTCTATGAGCCATATTATTTTCCACTGGAATTAACATTTGGACGCCATCAGCGTCGTTTTTCACTTACTCTACTTGCTTTATATATCTGAAATATTCATCTCTAATATACAGAAAAATCATCAACTCAACGTCAAAAAAGCTAACAAACCCTGACCCAGAGTACGACCCCTTTCGGGGCGTCTTTCCACGCGGCCGCGTCATCATTTTTCACGGCTCCTCCATTTATTTTATCTGTGCACCACACGCTCTGCCCAACCGGGCCCGATAGCGCTGTTTCGTATTTCGAACATCACTTGCTGAGACGAAGAGATTTATGAACGCACCCATTCAGCTAGAATCCCCGAATGTTTGAATTTCGAACGTATTTTTTTCTTCGCTTGAAGAATTTACCGTTTTCTGCTAACGCTCGTATTTTCGAGCATTCCAATTCGAAATTCAAAACGGCGAATGAGTTTTCGGTTACTTTTTTTTTTATTTGGAACGATTAGTTCCGAATACGAGGGAAAAATGCGAGAGAATCGTCAAATAAACGAAGAGTTATGTCAGGTCTAATGTCTGAATTTAAAGCGAAAGTGTGGCAAATTGTCATCAATTCTATATTCGTGCATGTCTTTGCACAAACTCCTCAATTCCCTTTTTTGCGTGTGCAGTTTACATATAGGTATTTACTTCAATCTTTTAATCGCACAGGAAAAAAACACAATCAATACTTTTTAACGCTTTAAATGCACATTATTATCATACACGTAATGGGCCCGTTTAGTTTGTGTTAAAGTGAAGCGCTAGCCCGCCGTAATGAAATGTCAGCATTCCAGCGAAAGGGCAGCCTTTATTAGTCTGTTTTAATTAATTCTACACAAATGGACACTTTAATCACTATTTTAAACGGGAATATATATCATTTTTGAGAATAAGGCCTCGGCTTTTTGGAATTTAAAAACGTTTTGTCCTTTGTCTATGGAATTGATATTGCGTCCTTTCTTTGTTTTTTTTTTAGTCTATTAAACTTAAAATGATTGGTGCACATAAAATAACACCACACTATGTATTCTCGGAGGGTTAAGCAAATGTGTACCTAATATTTCGCTAGTTATGTTTGCGTCCGATGTACGACGAGCTCATCATCACCAACCTCGCATAAATCCAGATCTTGTGACTACTAACACGTTAACGTTTCAATATGTTTCTAAAGTTCTTTATTTAAACAAACAAGCAATATGCCATTAACAAATAAAAAAGAATAAACCAAATTGTCTGCAGTGTCATTTAAAACGTCTTCGCGCCCAAAATAAAACTAATCTAAGTCTTATTTTAAAATCGTTTTTATGGCGTCGGTAATAAAGCATCCCCGCAGTCGATCCCGGAGGGCTCCGCGTCAGCGAAAAGGTCGCAAATTCAGCTTCTCTTACATTTCCCTATCTTATTTTCCATTTGACAAACATCATTACATCTTCCTGTGCAGCCCTCTCCGCAATTTTCGGAAGCTTTCGGGCGCGCTCGGGCGCACTCGTCGCTTTTCCGGAGTCGTTCGTCGTACGCTTACAATTTTGAATGTTATTTGAATTTTGAATGTTTTGTTTTGTAATAAACGTTTTTTTCTACGTGGTGAGGTTTTTGAATGCATATTTCGTTTTTGTTTTAACATTTTATCAAAAATATCTTACAAGTTGTGTAAATTGAAGGTCCGGGTTAATATCCAAATACACATAAGATAGTTTTGGTACTATAGTCACAATTTTTCAAAGGTTCTTTGCAGCCATTCAAAAGACATTAAATTCAAAATCCAAGATATCTCTAAAATTCAAACACAAATAAATCTCGCACAAATGGAAACTGCTAATGACAAAAATACCATCAGTGCTAGCTACCAAAGAGTCTCTATCGGCGTACCCTCCCCGCGAGACAATTAATCATTCCCCCTCGCCCCGCAGCAACCCCCTGCAGCATCCCTTGTCCCAGCATTGTCACAGGATGCCAGAGTAGTACTGTTTTCAACCAGATACGATCAAGATTGTGGTGGCTTTAGAAATTGTAAAGTACTAGGTTATCATGAGTTCGAAGGAGATGTTTAAATCTGAGGAAAATTGCTCTATAGTATTGTTTTGTTAGAGGTATGAGGTTCCTTAAACTTATGTTACACAATGTTATCACGTTCATTGCTACGCTTCTTCTTATAAATATGTTTCGTCTGCAACAATTCTGAAACATGAAAGTCAGATTAATCTAGTCAAGATGAAACACACTGATGCAATTGAAAATGATACCAGTAATAAAAATGAATCAACAATGATTTAAGTAATAAACTCAATCCAACCAAACAGATGTTTTCACTTCTAGTCACTTTTATGCTGGAATTTCAGAACGCAACTCGGAGATAATACTTGATCAAATCTTGACTCTCTGATCTCTCAATGACTGTAAGCCAAAAGGACTTAAATAAAGTTATACAACACTTACGGAAATCATACCAGAAATAACTCCAAATAAAACGAAATTTTATTATCAATGTACAAACGAACTGCCAAATCCTTAATCATCAAAACCAGATATCTAACATTTGTATTCAAATTCACACTTACTCCATCTTCATCAAGCTTAAAAACGAACCCTAATACAAAGTCCTAGGGTTGTATCTCCCGTAGAAATAAACCTGTCGGGTATAAACTCAACAAGTGAACATAGGTCGGTTTACGACATCGTAAAAGTCTTCAGTGACATCTCACTAATACATCATAAAAGGAATTGAGGACTGTCACATCCCTGACGAGATGTTATGGTGTCCCTTGAATGTTGGTTTATGTCGTAGTCTTTATACGGTTAATAACCGTAAACGTTATTGTGTACTCTTTCTTTATTTTATAGTACTTGTTGGATTTGGGGCAGCTCTGGAGTATGGAGATAGAGGGGTCTTGTCTTGAAGTAGTTTTCCCCTAGAAGTGAGATAAAGTCAGTTGTAAGTGTAATTAACTCACTTCGAGTTTGTTTGAGTCAATTAAGAATATGAGATTATTACAGGGAAACTAAAACACCTATAACAACTACAGGGATATTAAAATACCTCATGAAACAACACTACACAATCAAAGAAATCATCACACACGTACCAAGAGCATAGGGCCGTGAGGATGTTCACCAGTAGTTTCAACTCCCATGTGGCACATTAGGAGCAAGACGAGCACGGTCATTAGGCGGCGATATTAGCTATTAAGACACCAGGCGAGCATAAGTTACAAGAGGTACCGTTGCGCACCGTTGCTTGTAGAACCATTTGTCTTTTAACGGGACTGGGTAATTACTAAGTGCATGCTCTTGTATTAGGCGAGTTATCAATTAATATTGGAGATTCGACACTACTTAGTTGTTTCGAAATACCATATTTAAAGGTCAAACGTAATAGTTGAAACAAACTAAAATGACAAAAAAAACTAACTTTTTCAATGAACGGTTCCTACAATAAATCATTTTCTAACTTAGGACCGGAAACATCACTCAAATGGTATTTTAAACGAAAAATACAACTACATAACAAGTCGAAAACACAAAAACTATTGTATTTAGGTATCGAGAGAAAAGAAACTCGCAAATAAACGTCTAACGCATCAAATAGATGTTGTAAATCATTCTAAAATTATGACCAAACATGGCGCCCGCGCACGCACGCGTCCCAAACACAGACGTTTACTTTTAAAACTTGACACTTTTATATCCCTAAACTTAATAGCCTATACTATTACAAAAGAATCATTGTTTTCACAAACCCAACTGATTTATTACGACTTTAAAATCTTTCTTTTTTTTCAACTATTTTTTAGTTGTCAAAGTTGACGTTTTCGTTTGACAGAAATCAAGTTGTGAAAATATTTATTAACTACCGTTGTTCTTGATATATTGTTCTTTATTCCTTTTGATATGTGATAGGTTATTTTTGAATGGTTTTATTTTAGTTTTTCTCGATATTTAAAGCTGAATGATATCATTTTGTTTATAAATCTTCCAGTGGAATGCCTTTGATAGAGTATACTGGGCCTATTATTTTGGATTTTTATGTGTTTTGGGCTATTTAACGCCATCAAAGTAATGCTCATGTAATATTGTTAGGTAATTTTATAACCAAAACTATAATAAAAGCATACAAATAAAAAATGCATAAAGTTTTTATTTGAATGGACCATAAATTATGACAACAACATTATAAACAAAATCTACAATTCCATTTTCAAATTACAAAAACTAATTCCAAATTCAAGCAGCTACGAGGTTCTAATTCACATTCGATCTAGATACTACTAGTGGTGTACAGATCGTAATCTTGCCCTTTCACGGTATCGGTTCTGGTACCGGTACCGGATACCAGTTTGGAACAATGTGTTGTCGCAATTTGCAAGCGAACCGGGGCTCTCCATGTAAGGAGTCGGGTGACAGGGACTGTATGTGGTATCCAGTGTCCCTATGAACTATTTGCTACAGATTTTTTGCATTAGAGAGAAGAAAATTCAGACAAAGAAATTAAAACTAAATCTTATCATAATCGGAAAATAGTGTACAATAATATAAGATAAATTATAACATGGCCGACTAACTAATAAGGTTCAATTCTTTTTTCAATTTTACATTGACTAAATTCTTAAAAAACCAAACTCTTTCATTAGTTTCGTCATCCTGCTCAATTTCTTTGAGCAACTTGGTTTAATTCGCTTGTCCCGCCCTTAGACCGGCGTGAACCTGGCCATTACCACGTCACACCACTACGGTACGAACGGGCCCGATCCCGCCCGATTACAGGAATTACGCAGATTACGGGAATTACGCGAAAACGACGATTACGCGATTATCGCCGCTAGAGATGCGTTATCACGCGAAAATCGCATTCGATTCGAACTTTGCGCTCAATTTCTTAAAAACTTTTGCATTTCTTTCTCATCGGAAAAACTAAAAACGTCCAGCTAAAACACTAAGTTTAGCATCATGAAATTTTGCACAATATTTCCTTTTCTTGTATAACTAAAGTGAGCCCTAAGGGACCACGCTCCTGCCAGGATTGTGGATTTTTCAAAAGAGATATAAAAACCCGGAGCTAAACGGGCAATAGAAGGAACAAGAGTGGGTTTTGGTCAGTATTGGATAATTTCCCATCTGCAAAAAAAAGGAAAAAGGGACCATGCGCATTACACTGCCAGGATTTTCGGCCGCAGAAGCCTGCTCAGGAAGTAAGTTGAGTCCCACGAACAAGCATCCGACCGGTTTTGTTCGAGATAGCGGCTGGTCCTTTCAAATATCGTGGTTGTGGACGTGTACGAGGCCCCTACGAAAGGATTCTTGTAATTAAATCTCCTTTCTACAAAGAAGTTGAAGGATGACTTTGAGGACGAGGAAAGAGACTTTCATGCCATCAACCAAAAACTATTTTTCTTTTAATTATAAATCTTGTTTAGGTCAAAGTAAAATCTTCTCAAGTTACCAAAAAAACAATGTTTAGACAGGGTAAGTCGTAAAACGTTTTTCTTGGAATTAATGAGGTATTAGCAAAGTATATTGTTACTAAGAAGAGTATTTATTTACTTTCTAACTTACAATCTGTAAACGAATCTTTAACCAATCATTCTGTATACTGCAACTAGGCAATTCTACACATTAATAATAATTATTTCTGGGAAACGAATCACATTACGAAAAGATTTATCATAAAAAAACCTTTACCTATTTTAAAACCTACTGAAACTATCATAGACTTTTGACCCCGAACACAACCTTGGCACCTTCTTTGAACAAGAAGGTGCCAAGCATACAGAACAAAAAAAAATCGGAGTGACGGATAGAACAGGGGCTTTTGGACTTTGTTGAGAGTACTTTTACACCCTTGCGTAGTTAAATAAGTCACATTAAGTAACCGCAGGTGAGACCACTACACCAGTTAGTGACTATAAAGTTTGTACGAGACTTGAATCAAGATGATTTGTGTCTGGCGTGATGTCTGTATCTGATTTAAATATCAATTAATCGTCTGTTTATTGAAGTGACTCTATTAGAATACGTGTTAATTACTTTGTGTAAAAGCTTAGTTAAATATACTAGAAATACGTTAGAATTTTGAAAAATATAACTGCAATTTCTTTTAAAATTATGGGTTTCTGCAATCGCCAAATATTGTCCCCTGTATTCTTTTTAATCTGTCCTATCATGTATCCTCCTTTTATATTATTTATAACAAACCAATACCGCGATGATGATTGTCAAGATACTGCACACCGAATATCGCCGATTGATATCCCAAGATGAGATCCCTCGGGACCTCATAGATAGAAAAAATAACCGACCCACCCTTAGGTATACATATTTAATGGCACGGGGCGTGGTCACAATATCTCGAGTACTAGGCGAACAGAAATTGAGAAGCGTTATCGTATCGAAATCCGCCGTATCTGGGCCGGTGGTCTCCGAGGAAATCATTGGGAAGGCATCCGGAAAATTTACCGCACATTCCGGCTCATGTGGCGTAACACACCTGCTTCTTGCTTATGCGAACCTAGTACGTGATATATTTTGTTGATATTGCTTTTTGCGGGGGGAGACTTACCTTTTTCATAGAGGTTACTGTTGTTTACCGACTTACCTTATTTTTTTCGTATTAAAATTGAACTAACTTACTGAGAACAGAAATTGCAATAATTGTCACCAATAACAATTGATGGGGTTCGATATATGTAGTTAGCACTTAAATGTCACCATAAATATCCAATTAAGTATTTAATTGCCAAAGTCACAAAAAGGTTGAAAAAGACAAGTTTGTAAAGGAATCTTCCATCACTCTTGGAAGTTGTCTATGGCTGCCGGGAGAATTTTTGATTTTCTCATTATTCCCTCTCGAAAGCTATTAGTGTTGCCATCGATTGATATTGAAATTATTCATGAAGCAAGGGTAGCCACGTCTGCCGTACGTAATAGCATTCTCTTTAATTATTCAAAATGCCGACACTATAATAGGACGGCCATTTATAAATATTCAGGAGCGTATACGTACGCGAGTTATTGTTACAGTACAAATTACTTTCATATAAATAATATGATTTTATTTGTAACGTAAATCCGTCTAGTGCGTGCGGAGAAAATATTATTTGAATCGTAAATAATGTGGCTTGGATGGTAAAAGATAAAATATATGATGTAGTTATGGATAAGCTTATCTTATTACAATTTTCGGCAAGAGCCTCCGTCTCTCTATTTTCATTCAGTATCAATATTAAAAACCTAGGTATCATTAATATATTCAGTCTGAGGACAAAAAAGACAACTCAAAATACCTATTTATTTGTCATTGTTTTTTTTAATATGTACGTGAAACAAAAGGAAAACCATTTGTACAAAACCATATGTAATTCTTTTTAATATCAATACAAATGCTGCCACAAAAAAATAAACATTTCTTGATAATAGGCGCGTCACGTTTACAAGATAAATAAATCGAATAAAACTCAATGAATCACGAAACACTTGTCCTAACAGAATAATTATTAATAATTAATACTTTTACGTCAATTGGTAATAATAAGTATTGTGTGAATTATAAAGAAACTCACTATTGTAACTGGGTACCGTGTTAAATCGCGTGCAATTATGTTTTTTTAAAGAACGATACAATTAAAATTTATTACATTCTCTGTGGATGACAGAAAAGGTGGCTATGAGGTTAAGCAGAGGTGCCATATTTGTCTATAAATTACGACAAAGGTTCTCATGATATACTTATAATCAGCAGTTGATATGCCAAGACTAATATGATGGCAACATTAATCACAGTAGAAAGTGGTGAGAAACTTCCAGATTAACTAAGTATATGTGTCTTAGTTTTGTAGGATCCATTTCAATCCTAAAAAGCGTGTTCACAAACGTTCGTCGAAACATTTAAAATAATCACTGAGTCAAGGTTTACCGCCATACATGCTATGTAAAATAATTTGGGGCAGCTCAAGCACAGGTCCTGCTAATGTCACTGCGTTTCCAAGTGCCTCATGCCACAAATTGGGCCGTGCCATGGTTGCGCCGACCACAACGACTATTACTGGCCGATTTGATGCCAAATGTCAAATTGTATCAGTTTTTAAACGCACCAAGTTGCGGTTACCCGTGATTTTCTGACAATGTGTTGTAATTGCCACGTTCCGGTGACTCACGTCTTTTTTTGAACTGGCAACTTTGGTGCGGTTTCGTGCACTCTCCTTGCGGTTTTTAGTCGTAATTTTAACAGTCAACAGTATGGTTATGGGTGTGTGTGCTAGATAATTGAGTTTTGGAGATATTTTTGACTGGAAGATTGATCGTTTTCCGGTCTCACATATTTTTTCCTATCGTTACGCTTGTTACTTGATTAATTCCCATAACCTTTTTTTACACTGGAAGCAGCTGATACAAAACCAATAATAATTAACTCTACTGCTTATAAAACCTGTAAATACCACTAATTACGATTGAAAATTACTTTAGCACATAGTAACCACCCACGTGAACGTATTAATGCTAACCCTACTTGCATATCAAGAAACTTCTGAATGTCATATAATTGCGCTTGCGTTTGGAATTATTCACAAATTGCACCCGCCGCTTTGCACGCGATGTGGTCACCTCTTCGCGTTTCTGCCGCCCTAGTACTCGCTCATTCCTGGTACTTCGAGACCCTGGTACAATTACTTGGTGGAAACGACTGGAAAAGTGCTATTGTTGATTCTTCAGTTTCCAAAGGGGTTCGAAAAGTTTTTAATAAACATGCGCTGCTATTTGTTAAGTTCATGTTTTGATCAACCACTTGGTTTCATTGAACTCATATTCTGGGGTTGAAATTAATAATAGTATTAATTATTACCTTAATTTCATCTCCTCGTAAGTTACATAAAAGTCTTATAATAAGTTCTTGAAAAAAAAGCAAATAAAATAATTTATGTATTTCGAAATACATAAATTGTTTTAGATGCTGTTTTAGAATGATAGAGTTCGAACCAGCAACTTATTAATTGCAGAGGCTGAAAACCTTTTTTACTACAAGTATCTAGTGGTTCCGTAGTATTTCCTCGTAAGATATTTTTCACCTGTAGTATAATCAGGTTTGTAAGTATCATTCCAGGCAATATAGAAAAAGAAAGGCGATTAAGAAAGTATAAATTTATTTCGTGGTGGTCTCTTTGTCCAAAGATACTCGCGTGTGTGACATTACTATCATTACGATACTTTTGAGGGAAAAAGTAAAAAATGCAACATAGGAATTGCACTCTTAATTAAATTAAAGTCTATTAGAATGCAATGTCTCCTCGCATTGTGACTCCAAAAGGTCAGATAAGAACACAAAATAATGACTAAATACTCTATTGAAGGCACGAAACGCGGAAAATAAATGCCACACACGCATTTTATTATTCATTAGCACTCAGTTTATAGGGAAGCCTAATGAGTCTGGCGTTATCGTTATAAATCGATGAGAGCCATCTATTAGCCGAACCCGGTACCCGATGTTCGCCGGAAGGTGTTCGGAACATTCGCAATGACAGCCATCTCGGTACCGGTACCCCTTTTAGTACAGGTGTAAAATATAATATTTATGGGGTAAAGAAAGGGTTCCAATGCTTGTTAGCGATAATGAGGTGCGCGCGCACCAATAAATTGGTTCGCCCGCTTGCCGCCCGGAGGCGCGGCTCATTTGCATCTTTATGTATTTCTGTCCAGACGAGATTATAACATTTTTTTGTTCCGTCAACGTTGCGGTTACTTCGTCTACTGGATAAGAGATGGCGCTAGTTGTCGCGGCTCCGTGTCGGAAGGTGCGGAGTCACGCTGACGCGGCTCTCGCTCGCCTCGTTAGCCTGACGCGGCGCCTGTCACGTTTTTGACAGTTTTTGACTGAGACATCGATAGTGCGGTTCGTTACAAGCGGGGCGGAGCGCGAGCCATCTCTTATCGCTTACACTGTTGGTTTATGTTCTTTTAGCTTCATTGTTATGCGGCGATTCATTTCTTTTTGTGATAATTTGATAATGTCCGCTTTTGAGAGCTTTAGTAGTAAGTATTCAATCTTCTTGTTCGATCGACGTGACACGAATTGGTTCATTTATGTTAAGTGGACTTCAGAAGTTGTTAAATCAATAACTCGATGCGAAAATATCCATTAACAGTTAGATTTTATATAGCAGACATTGTTTAACTCTGTTACAAAATTGTGTAACATTTCAAACTTCTCACAGTACATGAGACAAAGCAATCATCTTTAAAAGCTACTTTTTATGACCTTAGGAAAAGCGAAAACATGACACAATATATCACCATACATAAAATATACAAAACAAACAAACTCTGAAGTAGGTACCAGGATATAATGACATCAAGAAAGTCGCAATTTCGAATTCATAAGGAAGCGAGCAGGTGTCGCGATACATCCCGTATTCATGGGCCGATATATCATAGCCACGCCACGTTAAAAAAAAAGGCCAGAGACAAGGAAAGCGCGCCAAATGCCCCCCAGTTTTCCCGCCTTGACGTGCAATTATAAAGATAATAACGTTTTCACCTCCACGCGCCGTTTTTATTTGTTCGCATTTTGATTTATAACAGTTTGTCGGGCTCCCGACACATGATATCGGAGTTTCGCGGAACGTGGAAGCTTGAAACGTGTAACGATTATTTTTTCCTCTGTTTCAGACAATGAATGTATGAATGATAATGAAGGTGGCATTTGTTTTTACCTGCCGCCATTTACAACCGAAATGTTCGGACAAATTAAATCTTTTTACTTCAATCCGGAATGAAGGACTTCAAAACGATTTGGAGAGCCATCATTGAAAAAACTCGGATCGTTCCCACGATCGGCCAAACAAACGAATCTAATCTGCGGTACGGCCGTCGCGTAAACTATTTTGATTAGAATGGCATTCCCGCCAAAAATAATCTCAAAAAACCGCCGCCATGACATTTCTCAACTTGTCAACCGGCGCGCGCTTTTTGCACGCCAAACGCGCGCCCGCCTTGAAATCTTAATTCGGGACTTTTTGGAAACATGCAACAATCGATTTATAGTCCTAACACTATTGACGATTATTTGTTCGATCGTAAACAGCTTCATTATGTCCGGCTCGCAATCGAACAATAAGCATTACAGTTTCTTAGAATTGTTTTTTTTTTTGTTCTGTTGAGAGCCGAGCGAGCGGAGAGGTTCCGCGTCGACTGAGTTAATCATTAATCAGGCGTACCCGCGGCGTAGGTAGGTAACGTAACACCACCGCGCGAGATAACATTATCGTAAATATAGTTTTACAAAACGGCGGTACCTACCGCGCAAAACAAAAAAAGACGCCAATGCGTTTCCCACAAGGAGACACTCGAGCCTTAGGAATTCGCGGTCGCAATCTGTGCGCATTATCAGAATTTACACCAGGTAATAACGTATAACCTAATCCGAGGGTCAGTGCGCGCCTTTTTTCGAAAAACGAACGCCGTGTGACAGTTGAAGCGGGAAAACAAAGCATCGATCAAACCCGCTCACTCTCACATAAATCAGTCGGACGGGAAAGGGACAGGTGAACGGACGGCGCGCGGTGCGGCGGCGGCGGCCAGGCGATTTTATAAATGGGCGGAGCGCGGAGCGAGACATCCACATAGCACAAACAAAAGAGTGAAAAGGAAATAATAGCTCGGTGCAAGGTGCAAGCGGAGAGAGTAGGATGGATTGGTAGACTTTTTTTAATGGGAAACACTAAGGCGGTCGGAAAATCTGAAGAAAAAGGCGTTATAGCGGGTGCGTTCGCTTCATCGTCGACTAATTAGGTGGAGTAGTTGTACCGATATTATTTATGTAACGTAGCAATTAGGTTGCTGGCTTTATGTTAATGCTCTCGTAACTATTAAAGCTAATTTATAAACGTTATTTTGATATAATAAATACGAACACGACATCTGAACAAATTATAGTAACAGTTTAATACATTCAGTTTGATAAACTTGAGTGTTTTGGGAAATGAGGCGTACCGAACGAAAAAAAAACAGAACCATAAAGGTTAACTGACTAGCTTTTTTTCAATTGCATAGCTACAACAACTAGCAACATCAACCGCCATGTTGAAAAAAAACATCCACAACCTATTTACCAACACAGCCATGTTACAGATTGCAACAAAATTATACTTAACATTATTGTGAAGCCCAACAGCGCAATATAATACACGTATAATTTAGAAATTACACAAATAAGCTACAACAATGGCCGGTCACATATAATACGGATTGTATTCACTCGAAACGGAACAAATTGGTTAATTAAACGGTTCTGAGCAATTTACGTATCACTTGATCCGTTTTGAGTGACGTGGCGTAGCCTGGGTACACACGCAATGTGATGAACTTGCTACAAGATGCCAGATAGATCCCAAGATATCAAAAATATCTTGGGATATTTTGATCATTGTTCTTACTTTGAAATGATTTCGTTTTCTGTCGGGTCTCCCACAGTGTTTAAGGGAACAAAGGGACACATGTGAGGGATTAGAACTTATAGAAGTTTTATATTTCTGTTGATTTAGTGATGTAATGATTTTCATCGTCAGTGTGAAATTTTAAAAGTACTATTAATATGTTTTTCTTTAGATATTATATTAAGGAAATTTTTCAATTTTTGAAAAGGCTTTTCGTAACCACTAAGAATGTATCTTTTAAAAACCGTATCTTTTTCTAACTTACAAGTTGGATTATAACCTATCCACTTAACTTGGTTCAATCAATTCACGGTATTTCCCTACACTTAACAAGTCAACAACAACTTAATTTGATACCTTGAGAAATACAATTTGTGAATTATATCAAATTACACCACACACACGATAAATTATAACCGCCAATTTAAAAAAAAAAAATACTTCCGCCATAATCGCGGGAAATATCATGTGCGAATCGCAATCGCCATTCTTATAGCGCCTAATCACAACGTAATTGTGGTATCAAGTTTAAATTGCTATCAAATTACTGTTTAGCTAGCATGTCACCACTTATTAATAAATGTTTTCTGTCCAATTATCGCGTACTGTCTATTGTTAAACTTTAAATCATGCATTTACTCCATAATTTTCAAATCGCTAGGCTAATTTTGAGGTTAGTCACCTCGATATTCGTAGAAAATTGTAACTTCGTGAAAGACCGTCAGTTCTCAGAACGATTCGGGTGTTTGATTTAAAAATGGAAGGATGGAATCTTGATATTTTTAAATCAAAGTGTGAGATGATTTTGGTCGTTAATGATGGGAAGGTTAAAACCAGAGACAATTGATTGTTTCCTTTTTTTAATTGGGTTTTTGACAACTTTGATCTGATTGTTTTTGTTTAAGGAATGTATGGTATTAGAGTCTAGGGAACATATGTATTTATTTGCATTGCATTTAATTTTGTTTATATTTTTTGATCCATTCTTATAATTTTATTGTTTCTTGTTACAGGTAAGTTCACGATTTTTCACCTAGAGAAAAAACACCTTAAAATATCATCCAGGTAAAGTTTATCGTAAATACATAGATTACTTATAAGACACCGCAGGAATTTGAAAAAGGATCAGATTACTTCCACCCATTCCTCATATCAGACTCAACTGACGGAACCGCGTCTCCAGTCCTCATCAGGGAAGTACAGACCATCCATCATGCTGTGACCCCTGACCCTGGTATGTAGATGCATCATGGTTAAACGTCAGACAAGCACTGGGTGATTTCTACTTTAAATACTAGGCATAGATTCAAAATGACGAAGCTGTGAAAGACATTTTGGGAAAATAGCGAAACGTAAAAATTTGGGGTTCAAAATTCAGAAGTACCTAAGGGTTAATATTATTCATAAGTAGTTTAAGTTGTTAGGTGTCGGTGTTTGTAAACCTTCTCCTATCATGACATTAGCAAGCATCCAGACAGCAGCTGTCAAAATATTAACTTCATCATTTATCATAGACAATATGACTTGATGACATTATTTATTTAAGTCATTAGAGCACTTCTACATACAGCTTAGATTAAGAGTTGTTTCCTTTGTACTTCGAAACTGTACAAGTGGTACTTTTTGACAATGAAATTATTAAGACCGTTGTTTTTCTCATGTTTCAACAAATTTCGAATACAACCTTCCGAGCTTAGTTCGTCACTCCGTCCCCTTCAATTCTAAGATCACGAAATAATAGTACTTATGTATGCCTTTTTATTTTTCCCATTGTGGTCTGATTAACCGTTGCGAGGCATCGGGGCTCGATACAAGTACTACACATCGCAGCGATAACATCTCGATATATGAGAAGGCATTTGTCTCAGAGTGTTCCTCGACTAAAGTAATTGGTACCACGATACCACCGTTTTGAGAAAATCTTGCTCGCTCTGTATTTACCTCTAAGTTCACTCTTCGAAGTTAGTTTTAAATTACGAATGAATCCAATGACCATTTTGTTTTTATTAGGATTTTTGAATAGCGAACGCGAGCGATCTTTAATGTTTCGTTTGAGTTTGACAGATGGACTTTTGAAATAAGTTTCTAAAGAAAAGGTTTTCCTCAATTTACTACAGCTTTGAACACACGGCTTTTAGCAAACAATTTTGTTTATAATTTATCTTAATGATATGCATAAGAAAGGTGTGTATTTCAAGTTTTGCATTAAAGAACCTCAAACAGGGTCTCGGAGTGGATTCCTACAGACCCCACGCTGGCTCGGCCGCACAGAGCTTTATCAAAAAAGATTAAAATAAAATAACTTATATTAATTGTTTTTACCGACGTTTAATGATGGGACGTTAAAATTTTGAAATGTTTTGGATGTTGCAGTTCATTGCGGAAATCGGTTATTTTTAATAATGACTTATATTTAACTAAATTATGGGAAGGACATGTCATGGTGCTTTTACTGTAGTTAAAACTTTTCAATATTATTTGTTATGTAAATTCATTTCTCCAGAATTAACTCTACCGTCTTCCCTATCTACGAAGCGTCACTTCAAATTATTACCATAAATTCCCTGTTAAACCTATTTTAATGTAACATAAAACATTTTTATGAGAAAGCATCGCTTCAATGACATTATAAATTGATAATCGTTAAGGGAATACATTCGTAAAATGACATTTGATTCCTTTTGATTCGAATTTACGCGGCCGGCACTCAGGGGTCAAGTTTTTACTCTTTTTTTTCGACTCCACGATGGTTTTTTATCCCGCCCGGTTCTTTAAAGCTTAAATTTCTGATGTGAATCTCTGAGACGATGCATACCAAACATATTTGATGTTATTTTATTTTTTCACTTTTTTACCGTCGACCAACGATATAAATTTGATTGTGGTACGTACGTATACGGGTGCCGGTTTAAGGAACTTTTTAAGTGAATTACTACAAGACAGCCCAAGTGAGAATTACAACCTGCGCGCGTCTTTACTTAACCAAAATGGTCAAGGAATCTCTCGGATAAGTCGGAGTTACGTGCGCCATGTATCTGTTGTGACAAAAGAGATGTATATTTGACAAGTTGAGTGTTGGGTATAGTTGTAGTATGGAGTGTGGAGCAGCGGTCAGCACATCGCGCACGCGTCACGTCCCGCGTCCAGGCGGCCGGGCGCGCACAATGCTAGCCCGCCCCTGCCTGCGTTATTGTCCAACAATGCGTGAAATGCTCTGACAAACGATGACAGCCGCCCGGGCAGCCTGGTACCGCCGACCTCCTGCGATTTATGATATCCTATTACGAGATTTAATGACACTAAACGTCAGCCCACTCTGTTTACGTCGTCCGTCACCCGGACTCGTCCGGATACGCTTCCGATGTTTGAAATAAACTAAATGTAAAGAGAACAGAACGGAGCCGCGCCGTGAACGGAATACGCTTACAGCGAGAAACGAGGCGACTGAAAAATTACCATATCCCGTTGTGTAAACAGTTGCCGACAATCTTCCCGTTGTCAGCCGACAGTGAGCGTCCGAACTCGGAGCGCCAAATATTTGCCGGAGTCTCATAAATTCAGCGGCGCCCCGCGCGTCCTACCAGGATAACATACATAATGCGCCGCTCCACGGATCGGTAAACATATTGTAATGGAAAACGCCGTCATTGTTTACACTTTATGATGTCCTCGTGTTGTAAACTGATGCGGTGCAGATTCGCCCGCCCGCCGCGCAAACAAAGAATAATTTCCTCGGAATATGAGATAAGAGAGGGTGTAATGATATCGAGGCGAAAACTTTATCCTGCCGTACATCGCGCCTCAAGTGAAAACTAATATTAAATCGGCGGGTGTGTAACGGGCGGCGCAGCTGCTCTCCATATCCCAAGACTAGTTTCACCCGCTTCTAAATTATCATCGTCTTATTAAAATGTAAGCCCACCCGGGCGACGATGTACGAGGTCCGTACGCCACGTAACTCGGCCTAATCCCGAGACCTGCTGCTAAAATATTCGAAATCCGTCAAAACCGTAAATCGCACCCGCCTTTTGTATGTGGGTTGGGGTCCGTATTTACGACGCGGCGGAGAGCTGCAGATAGCCCGAATTAAACTTGAATTTAAAACCATTTTATATTAGCTAAGCTAGCTTAGATCGCGCTGGTGCCGCGCGCGTGAGATAAGAGAATTGGCCTGTCAGACGCCGGATGATATATTTGACCAACATTTCCATACCGCCCCCACCCTCGCTCCCTTTCCCCTATTTTCATTTTGTACGTGTCTGCTCCGCCGCGTATCTATAATGTATCCTTTCTGTTTAGGAGTTACATTGAATAAAAAAACTGCGAAGGTGAGAAGGGACGTTTATAATTTAATAGACTACATTCTGAGCTGTCAAACGGTGACGCGGGATGTTTAGTTTTGCCGGCGTGCGCTTTGATCGTTATATTTTTATTGCGAGCTATGAGCTGGCCCGGCTGTTATTCATGCTGGTGTTTTGGTGCTCTCATTTGAATAATTAAAAATTTGGCAAGAGATCTGTGCATATGAAAATGTCTGCAGCGTCGGAGGCGTGGGCAATCAACCGTTTTTACTGCACTGCGCTTGAATACCGTCGTAATAATTGTTATTCAGCTCATCGCATAATGAGGATATTATTTTACACTTCAATAATAACTGGCTCCCTGCGAGTTTTATTGCAGATTACTTCGACGATCTCACAGATAGATTATTCAAGAGTTTATTGCTGATCGTTGGCCAAATCTGGAAACTTCATTAAGTGACTTTTTCTCGGTTTTCCGAGAAGTTTTGGCTCAGATAAAACTTTGGGGATGTGTTCTTTGCAAATTGATCGTGGAACACAAATTCTGAGCTTATCAGATAAATATAGAACACATGGCGAAATAAATTCCTCAACTCGTTTTTCTTACGGCTTATCTTACTAATCATCGAGGCTGATTTGAATAAACTCTGAATTAACATTACATTTCCTTATCAAAATGGCCGCAATCATCACGTTGAAGCATTAAGAGACCGAATAGCCAATGTAAACTACCTAAACGAAGAAAAGGTAAACTTTTCTCTTTTTATGAACTAAGCAAAACACATCAAAAATTTAAGGTATACGTCACAAAACTAAATGCATTTCAAGCTTTGAGTTCTCCTGCCGGGGTTGCGGGTTGTTCGAAAGAGATTCCGCGGCCCCGGAACGTAAAGGGCAATAGAAGGAACATGGGTGGGTTTTAGTCAGTAAAAGTCTGACATGCCCCCCCGCTCCGCCCAGAGCGGGGGAAGTCATTTGATGATTTCCCACCCGAAAAAAAGCCTTGATTTCTTATGTCTCAGATTAAGTTGTGAAACTAAAACATTTTAGGTGATCTTTAATAACAAAAAAGTTTTCGCTAGTTTTTCAAAGACATGGGTTAAAACAAATTAACAAACGCATTAAAATGACAATAGAATTCACAATTACACGTTTAAAATCTTTTTAAATCCATCAATGCCTCTTAAATTTATTCTCATTGAAGTTTTCTCCGGGAAAATCCTTTTTCCATTGGCGGAACGCCTTATCCGGACTGCGATAAATCAGCCCGCTCTATTGTCGCTGGTTCGATGGCTGGCTAATGTACACGGGGTATTATTACTCCATCTTGTTATGTACCCAGCTGATATTATACCTACATTTATTTTTTAAGAAGACATATAAAACTGACATGTTAATTTTTTGAATGTTAGATCATAGACATAGACATCTGATTTAAGGGATGTTGGGGAATTACTATTTATTTAACATGCAAAAGCATTAAAACTTAATGCAGCTTAGCTAGTAACTTTGAAATTAATCTTGATAAAGCATTTAATTTATAAAACACTGCACATGCACGTAACAAGCAAAATAAAATAAAAGCATTGCGTATCATGTCACGCTAAACGTTTGCGACGAAACTTTAATCCCAAACCAAGTGACCGTAAATAAAAGTCAAGCGAAAAAACTGCAAAATATATCACTAGCAACAGAGTGCAAATTTAAAATTACACATTCCACCGTCAAATAGTATATTATCTGGTTGCATTACAGCTAGGTTCATACTACTACGGCTGGCTCTCACGACGCCAAAGCTTTTAACAAAGCGCCTGGCGTCGCGCCAGTAAAATTGACGTCGCAACCCGCCGCTAGATGCCGCCCTCCAAACACCAAGAAAAAAACACCAAATATTACATTCGAACAAGCTAACCTACGTCTAATAAATCCACTACATGTATATTACTAGATTGGCACATGAGACAAACGATTACCGCCTTTGAGACTCGCCAATAAGTTTCCGAAACGCAATGCGTCAAATACATCTGTCACCCTCTAACGCAGAGGAATCAGTCAAGTGAGAGCGAGTGAAATATCGTATTGGCATCGCGGGGATGTCCACGGCAGTTTTCGGTTTTAGCAAACAAAGGAATTAGAGCAGTACCCGCAACTCCACGCGAATTTATGGACGGTCGCAGTGACCAAATTTTCCTTTTTTTCCCCAACTCGTGTATTTTGCCCGGAAAGACGGGAAAACGTTCTAATGTTATTCCGTAGTTATGGCCACGAGGAAGGTTTGAGTCGCATTATGTAATAAAGTCTTAGAAATATGCAGGTTTGTGCCGCGCGTGACGTCACATGCGGATGTTTACCGACTACCCTCGCTTCGCCAAAATATCACATGAATGCTAATTCATTAAATTACGTTAGGAATTGCGGTTCCGTGTCAGCGTTATTTCACGGTATTTTATTATGACGTGGCATTACTGTCAATAAGCTTGACAAACACACATTCCGAATGATTGTAAGTGTTTATCGGACATAAATACAGCTGCACCACGCAACATTACCGAAGCATTGCAAAAAAACAACTAATGTTTGTAGCTGTCGTGAAATTCTTCATTATAGTGTACAATAAATATCTATCATTAATTGTAATCTAATAAAAATATATAATTATGTACAGAATAAAAATATTCTATCACACATTGTTAATTATGTTAAACGTTTTTGAAATGGCAAAAATAAAACATTAACCGTAACAAAATGGCGGCTAACCGATGTCACATTTCAAAATAGGTACACGTCCATAATCGTTCGATTTGAATATGTCTAAGTACCTTCTCTCACTTGAAGGTAGGCAAATAGAACAATTTATTTTAATGTATTTTCTCAAGATCTGATCGGGCCGAGTCTATTAAAACTTCGTACAAACTTGACACACCTTTAAATTCAAACGGTAAGCCATCTGATAAGTTCGAAAAAAGAACGAAAAAGTTTAGAGTCAGAGTGACTTTATCTATGCCCCGTTAATACTCCAATTAAATTACAAAAAAATTAAAGTGACATTTCGTTTCTCCTTTTGACGTTATCTTTGTTGAACATTTTTTTTTGTTTAGTTTATTGAATATTCTTCTTTCTTGTTTTAAAACTTTTTAAATTTGTGTTGTATAACGGCATTTTACTTATCATCAGTGGTTTGCGCCATCCATTCCGCGTGTATCCGCACTGACTGGTCATTGATCTTGATGCCCACGCCATTTCGACATTTTGTGGGAACTTGAAAACTCTTAAAACTACATTTATATATGAATACATATAAAAATGAATCCCTATTTGTCTTGCATCATGCATGAACGGCTAGACTTATTTTGATAATTCTTTTGTTGTTTATTGACAGAAGGTTGTTTTGTAAAAAAAAAGTTAGGTAGGAAGGGTAGGTCCCTACCTTAAGGTAGGAAAGATACATTGCAACGCATGCGCGGCACACAACTAGTTAACCATAAGATTATCTTTTGGGTCAATATTTAACAAAAAATCTCAGATTGGAAATAATGTCTAGCTGTTTAGAAAATCACGCGTAAAATTATTTATGCACATTTTGAATCCTCAACAATTCAGCATCATTACTTTATACGGACCTAAAATTATCTTCAATCACTAAAACATCCAATTACTAACCACTACTTATTTTCACATTTTCCATGACATAACCTCAAAAAAAATTATCGAACCATCATTACTAGCCTACAATGACACGTAATTAACATTTTTCCTAATCGCGCCCACATCATCCATCATGGCGGCGTTTCGACTTGACAGATGGCTATGTCGCGATACAAATCCTGCCAGATATGTTTGTAAACACATATTATTGTGCTTTGACGGCCCGTCACTGTCCGTGAGGTATTGTCTTTAGAATTTACTGCTAGAAAACTGACGAGTTGAAAAGATTTCATCCATTTGTATTTGGACCTGTATTTTTTAATTGGGCAGTACAGTATTATTGTGAAAGTTTGTTAATAGTTCTTTAAGTGTAGTTTGGTGAAACCTAATTGATTAAACTAGATAGTTTTGTATATCAAGGTTTTTCACGTTTTAGTAATTTTAATCTTCCATACAACTGCATGGAAAAGGGAGTTACTGGAAACTTTTCCCTCCAACCCCATTTCTAGTAAAAATTACAAACCAAAACCCGCACCTTAATAAAATTTACACTTCCATTCCACTTTCTATACCTAAATCAAGGAAACGTTTGTACTACTGAGTGAAAACTTACTCTAAAAAAAAAAAAAAAAAATGCCGCATCCCATAGACACCACAGACAATAGTCAAATTCGGCCACCGATTGGTTCCGCGTGCCCAATTGAAATAGATATTATTATTATCATTATAGCACACCGTTACGGGCCGCAATTACTGTAATAAGCTGTAATGATAGTTATTACATCCACTAAAAACGGCATTACAGTGTAAAGCGTAGCCTTGTATGTAATTTTGTATGAAATGCGTGTCGTTGCGTGACGGGTGTTCTCTGTAATTTTATGTCATCATGAGCTGTCGTACATTCAGGACAAGAAGCCTTTGGCTATTGTCTATGTGTAGGATGCGTGTGTTTTGATGTAAATATACATTAGTAGGAAATCTTTTTGACAACGTGAATTTGTGCGATCGCTTTTAAAGAAGGTTAAAATGCATTTCTTGAAGATTCCAAAGCGCAAGGCTAACATTTATTTTTTGTTTAGTGTTATTAAAATGTAGTCCTAGCTTTACCTAACAATTAGGTTACTTCAGCAATTAGGTTATGTCTGAAAGGGTTAACAAAATCATCTACCCAACCAAGGGTCTGCTTCCAGTCAAACCGGATGCAGTTGAATACCACTATTTTACATGAAGCTACTGCTTATCTGACTTCCATAACCTAGTTAGTACTGAGCAATGCGATACTTCTTAGTAAGATTAGTTTATGACAACTGACTATTTGTAACAATTGTCAAAAGCTCTGCAATTGACAGGACCAACGACTTAACGTGCTTTCTGAGGCGTCAAGGGAACTTGGTATGTAATGGGTGGTCACACATCCATAGACTAGTTGCGGTTTACCCACTCAGATCAGTCTAACAGCCGTTAGAAGTCCTCACTAACCGACACCCCATTCAGTCTTAAATTAAAATTTTGTTGACCACTAGGTCAATCCTATTGTTCACTTCAATCACCCACGACTCACTCCAATACAAACCAGAAGCGCCCAACACTTTCATTTGTCCCCAAAAAATCCCATTCGTTTCCCGAGTTAAAATTTTAAATGCGCTTAAGTCTGTAGGCAATTATGGGCACTTTGAATTTGCGAAAAATAAACAGGGGTTGGTAATACCCCTTGTGTACGCCTGCTGCCCTTATCAAGTAATGACGGGAGTTTAGGAATCGAGAGGATCACCTGAGCCCTGGATATGGCTCTGTTTGTATTGGCACTGTGGTTGATAGGGGCTTCTATTGTGGCCTGGCTAGTCAACCTGCGCTTCGAAGGACCATCGAAAGACCAACTTCGTAGCGATGGCAAAGTTTGTGCTGATACGGTTTAAGCAACTTGTTTGTTTTCAAAACGAAAGTTGGATCACTGTTTCAAGATTTCAGGGAAATTGGATCAACTTTATTTCTTCTGTAACATTATAGGTGATTGCTTCCAACTGTTTTGTTCATTCCCAGTCTTTTAACTAACAAGGGTACCATAAACTTAAAAGAGAATCCTAAAGCGAACCTATTTTTTCCGCTTAAACTTTCTCTGCCATAAAACCTATCAGCCAATTTTCTTAGATCACAATCAAAACACGTATATCGAACGGGAAATTCCATTAAAACAAAAGAACGTATTACACAACAAGACAGAACAAAGATTCCGTTGGTATTAGAGACGAAAACAATAGCCGAGGAGCATCGGGAGAACAAAAGCCAGCGGAACGTTCCCAACCCGAAATTTACGTTTAAAAACAACGTAAAATACCTAAAGCGGGATCCGTATCTATCCTATTTAGATATTAATCTAAACGAAAAAGCAAAAGCAATTCAAAATAGGCAACAAGCTAACAGAAGGGACGGGGCGGGCACAGTAATTGGCCATTTATCAAACTGCGAAGGGGTTAGGGAATGCTCCTGCCCGAGTCTGCCGCCCTGGTACGCGGCCGGGAGCGGCTCGGTACAAACTGCTTAAATGACAAACAAACATACAGATTTTATGTATTAAAAATGAGTATTTAATTGTTTGGTTTAAACTTGGCGATGTAATGAAAAAGTTTTGATAAATAGATCTGAACAAATGTATGCGTGAAGGATCTATGCAACGGTTACTAGCAAGCATCTGAGAGGGACCACAAAATGCAATTATGGAAAAATCACCTTCCTCTTGCTTATATTTGACTTTGGCATTTACCCACTGGACTTCATGGTAACCTTACACAAAAATTTTAGAAGCTCAACCCCCGAAGCCTCTCAACACAAACGTATATCAAAACAAGCATTAATTTAAAAAGTTCCCCTCCAAAGCTGACACAAGTCTACGTCCGCAAAACGGGCCAACCAAGGTCCTTTACCATAATTCGGAACAGGGAACAGAATTAATCTGAAACACCCGATACTAACGTAATTTTCGCAAAGTAATCCGAACCTAAATACACAGGTGGAAGTTACTCGGCCCTGCTTGATTAAGCCCCGTTTTAAATTCAACATTTTCGGGTTCATAATGAAAGTTTCTTATCAGTAAGGCGCGTTTGTGAGTTATGGTCGTTTGTTTACAATCCCTCGGGTTCCTGCGCTCCTGATAGCTCGGCTTAATTATGTTATGTATTTTTTAACACCTTTGCTCGTAAAGCTGATATAATTCCACCGGTTTTAAATATGTAAAGAGGGTCCTAAAAAACGCGTGTGTTATCAAAGCAAATAGTTAAGTTATAGTCCATACAAATTCCATAACAGCATTATTTGCCATTTCAAATTTGGAACTGATCGCCGCCGCACGACTTCAGGCTGCTAGTGAGCAGCGCGCTGTTACTATTCCTTTTTATTTATTTATTTAAAGGGTTTTGTCGCTTAGCGGTGTTACTATTCAAATTTCGAACTAATTCGAAAGTAGGCAGCGCTAGCTCGCTGTTAAAATGGCGGAGAAAGCAACAGTGTACATTCACAGATTGAGTTTATTTAATTATTTTTTTCTGTTTCCTCGCAAATGTGTTAAAAAACGTCGTACGATATACGTGCGTATTGGTTATAACATGCTCGTCTCAATTACGCCCTCGCCTTCGGCTCGGGCTGAAATTCCGCCTCGCATGTTATAACCATCTTAACGCACTAATATCGTAATGTACTATATAATTATGATTAGGTGGATAATGTGGAAGCAATTTTATGTGAAATATTTAAATTACTCTGACTACGTGTTAGTTTAAATAAAGTAATCCAATCCAAAAATTAATTCTTACCTTTATCTTTGGATTGGATTATATACTATATGTATTACAATAATCATATTTAAATGGATTTATGAAACTCTATGGTTCTGTGCCAAGCTATTTTCTTTTCCCAGCTAAGTACGCCGGAACCCAAGTGATTAGATTTCCTAACTCGAAAAACTTCTCCAATACAAAAGTTTCAAACACTTAGAATAAGCAAACGGTCTAAATTAAACAAATATAAAATCTAATAGGCATCAGGTGCAATAACCACAAACAGTACAAGAGGTTCAACACTCTGTCCCGCCCTTCAGCTGTCAAACGAGTGGCCCTCACCAAACCACCCATGTGTAATGTCTATTGTCTATGGTGTGATGGTGTCTCATCGGAAAACTTTACTTGTAATGTCTGTGGTCGGCGCTTTGGCGCGTGAGCTTTGAAAATTGAATTAATTACGCCATTTTGTGATGGCAGGAAGTTATGAATATTTAGGCTGTTTTGATTTAAATAATTACGTTTTAAATGCGCATAGGCATTTCGAATTAAAGGCGGTATGTGTTGTATAATAAAGTGTTTCGTTAAGACATTGAGACATACTTAAAAGCAGTAAAAAATATGATACACGTACTCACAAATTAGTATTTGTTCAAAATGTTGTTACAAGCTGTTACATATAATTCAGATACTGATAAAATAATAGTTATAAAACGTATTAATTAGACGTTAAACCGAAAGCGCTCCAATTAAAATGGACTTTTATTACAACATGCGTCGCTCGAGCGCAGTGTACGACAAGTAATAACGAAAAATTACTGCATCTAAAATGATAATTAACATCGTTGGCTCGCATCAAAATGCACACTTGAAGCGTTTCCATGTTTTAATAAAGTACACGCAGCGTAACCGGTATAACGAGAAAAGCAATAAAACAAACTAAATCAACCGTTACATCTTAGTTAATGGATACCTTCAGTTTTCTTAGAAAATGATAAACGAGATAAAAACTAACAAAAATGGCGACGTTGACGTTTCAAAATGTCACCCGTACATTGCTACGCAAACAGCTCATAACTACACACAAAAACATTATCTCAAGTGGGATCAAGCTAGATCGCTAACACGCGTTTCTTTCAAAACAATTATGTTAATATGTAACGAGCGTCCACCGGGCAATAATTCACAATTAAAACCCCGTGCCAGTGAAACGGAGCGTAATGGGCGCGTTCGGATTGTCAGAGAACGGGACGTCATAATCTGGGCGCGTTCATATTCGTGCACAAATCCCGGCGCCGGCGCTCGGACGCGTTCAACTTCGCTTATAAATTCAGACGCGTCTGTTTTGAACGCAGTCATACGTAGGTATTAGACGGGACTCAAATTAATACAACGGGCCGGAGTACACCTGCGCCCCGCTTGTTTCTTTCCTACAAAATTAACTCGGAGCTCGCAACAATGGAGCCAGGGGCTTCGCTCGACCAACTTTTGCGCTGTTATTTTTTTCTCCACCGACTGCGGTGGCTATATTTCAAACTGTCATACTTAATCTTTTTATCAAAGTTAGTTAAATGCCATAAGAAGTGCACCCGTCTGCCGTGAGCTCATCTGCCCTCTAATTGCGTTTGGAGTTTGTTTGCAAACTTTTATTATGAAATTAAACTAGTTTTGATGCTGCTTTTAGTTCTGTTGCTATAGCTTGGTATAATAAAGATGATTAAATACTTTGAGATTCGCCGATTTTATATTTTGTTTCGCGAACTTGGTTAGCGAATAATGAGATTAAAGGGTTTAAAAACTCATTTACCAGGTGACAGATTTTGTCTTTTTATAATGGACTTTTGAAGCCCGTCAGTAGACTTTGCTACTTTAAAGTTTTCTATCACATCAAATATTCTGTTTCGCATGAAATTATTTTTAATTGTGAGCTTGCAGACAAACATTCAGCAATATATTTTCTTTAATGTCAACCCCGATGTTACATCAACTAATAATATAACTAACGCGGCTCCGAAACAACTAAAACATTAGACAAAATACCAACAAAATCTTTACTAATTAAAACCCAACAGTTGTTTATTCAACGTTTCGCAGTTCGCAATACCAGGCGAGCAGGGCCTAGGAGGCGAATAATTTATATTTAATTTAAACAAGACGACATTGGTATTCGGTATACGAGTGCGTAATTAAAATTCCCGCGGCGGTGGCGCGCCCCGACCCCCTGCCCCCTTACCTCACCCCTCGCGACAGTTTTCGCGCCAATTTCAACGCGCCCGGAAATTAATTGTGACAGGAAGACGCGGCGGTCACATCCGGCCGCGTTCCGTTATACGCATTGAATTATCGGCCAGTGTGTCCCGCACAATAAAAATATTCAGAGCTGTCATAAGTCTACAGGTCGCATGGAACGCGAAGCCTGATTTCATTTCGCTTTATTTAAACGTTATGTAAATTTTTCGAAGCTACAAATTAGAATGCACAGGAATTATTTATTTTGCCAACATCAACTCAATCATTTTCTTTTAAACATCTTTCTGTAATTAACACTTATAAATCACGGCGCAATCATTCGTCGTGAGCAGTCCCTGGAATAGCCGTGGGCGTCTCCAAAAACTAGATATTCCAAAACATCGAATTCCGAGTTAACATGATTTATCGATAACGATTACTTAAAATACCATGACATGTCACAAAACCGGTCGCTCGTCGATGTAATCGTGACCTGACTGATTATTTCCATCGTTATAAAACCTTAAAAACTCGGTGACAATTAATAAGTGTCAAGTTTAACATTTAATTAAATATAAATCGATAAAATCATCATAATCCATAGTAATGGCGGCGCATTAACATAAGACGCGCGAATGTTTTGAAATTTTTCAAAAATGGAATGTGTTCGAATTAATCCGTGATGCGTTATTACGTCATCGACAAATGTTTGGATTATTGTAATCAAATGTTTCCTACTTGAGTTTCGAAGAGTTGTTTCTAAAGGGTTCAGTCCCGCTACATGCAGGTAATATATTTTTTTACCGCCATTCTGGGAAAAAGTACACTAAACAATGATAAATAGGATTTCAAAATATAATAGTTTTCATTATCTACGAATTTGTCAGTTGACATAAAGAAACGAGCATTACTTCATATGTGAGAATCATACTTAATAAAGATAATGGCGCCCTTTAATGGCGTTATAGCAATAAAATTATAGAACTTCGTAGTAAGTAACAACCCTTAACTATCTATAAACAATCTAATATACTTTTTACATTGTCAAAGCCGATTATTCGAAAAAAGAAATCGATTTTTATTATCGGCTACGAATTTCACGCGAGGAACAATTGTTTGGTATCCGCTGGCATCTGGGCGAGAGTCGTTCGTTACCAGCGTTAAGGGCCTCTAATGGCCTCCGCTGAACTCGAGGCCCTTAAAATTTTAAACGTACTTTTATTTATAGAGGCTCGACCGATATCGAGCCGTCGGATCTATTCGTTATGATTCGATTTTTCACTTTCTTATTAGGTTTAGTGTATCGGGAAATACCTTTTAAATGACACCTTTTTTGACTAGTTAAACAATAGCTTGTAGAAATTGAGAATAAACCAAACCAAGTATTTATACAAACAATTGCAACAGTTGCCTTTCTTCTCTTACTGCCAAATCTTAAGCCATTCCCACAACGTTCCACAACCCACCATTAAAAAAAAACCAGCGGACCACGGCCCACAAACCAAACCCATCATAAATCGGTAAGTCGTTTAAAACAGTTAATTGCAGTCTGATTTATTAACGTCACCGTCTCTTATCTACGGACCAGACGACACAGTCGTTAGAAAATGCTATATAGCTGGTATTCCATCAATTTGTATCGCTTGTAATTGCATTGGATCTAGATATTAGACAGACTGAATTAGGACCAGGTAGCTACAGTTTAGGCGCATTGCTATTAACAATGTGTACTGCCAAGTCGAGTGTGCATTTGGCACTGTTACGCAAATTGTGCAGGGTTTTGGCAATCTCCGAATGTTCTTAATTCGTCAATGATTATATGCGTTATTAATTATGAATTATAGCCTATTTGTCATTAAAGTTTTGTATAATTACCTGGGTGTGGACGCTAGTATGATTTAGTCCTACCAGGTGGAAGAATCTGGTAAGACGAAACCGTTGGATGTAGCCCAAATGTCGTTGTAGAGATTTAAAGACGAAGCGTTTGCCTAAAATGCCTGATGTAATTTGAAATCATCATCATCCTCCTGCCCTTTTATTGGGGCCCATCATACTATTCCAAAACTACTGCAACTCCTTTGCGCCACTATCAGCGACGACGACGACCGACCACCAGAAAAGCGCCGGCACAATGAAGCTCGACAAAGTCCCGGTGAAACAATTTAAATGTGTTGGATCCTGCAACGAAATTTATCAAAACAAAAGGTTGGCGGAGATAAAAAAAAAATAATATCTATGCATATCAACAGGAAACAGAACAAAACAAAGCCAATAGGAGTTTACAACTGGGATTCTCAATTATACTCCAGTCTTCCTGCCCTTGTTCTATTGCTTGGGGTCAACAAATCTCATATTTTTTTTACTTCCATTTTCGCTTACCACTCTTATCTTCACTCCGCTTCCACCATTCCCAATGTGATGATAAATCCATACAGCATTACCGTTGAAAGCGCTAAACCATGAAACACACATTAAATACTAATAAGAACATGACTTATAGATTCCATAGTGCAACTGTACAATGCATTCAACACATAAATTGCACACAACGGTACCGTGTGCACACAGGTGTTGCCTCACTGGCGCAGGATAACTATGTGTTGGGACATCTTCTACATAGTTATTAGTAGAGAAACAATACAGATATTATTACTGTTTTAGGGATTATTGTTCGGTCTGTAAGAGAAAACTTGAGATTTAGAAAGGTTTGTTTTTTTTTTATATTGGGCATCAGTCCTTTCTGCTTATTTGCTGTTACTGCCATCAGTTTTACTTCCCAGCTAAAATAGTAAAAGGAAAGTTTTGGTGGATTATCTTTGTTATTTTTGTAGCTGATGCCCAACTTGTATAAATGACTTTTGATTTTGATGTTATCTGTTAACCAAGCTGTCCTAAGTGTGTGCACTAGGAAACAATATATCAACCTCCATTCATATCTCTACAAAGTTGACCCATTAAGACCGCCTACCCAATAAATAAAATCGTAAACTCAAATGTCCCGAGACTTATGGTAGTAGCACTCCGTCCATTAATATAATGTATCAAACAAAACGTCCAGTTTAAAAACATCGGAAACGATACGCTCTGAGAGGCTTCTCGATCAAACTGTTTATCTAGAACATTCCCACTCGGACGTTATAAATAACGTTCTATATGCATAGGGTTGCCAATTGACAGTGACAGTACCAGAGACAATTCACTTTTTTCGTTCGCCTCATTTGAATTCAAATTATTTTTAATTGGCAACCTTTTAGATATGGGAAGATTAATGAACTGGGTGCTTTTTAATTTTCAAGGCGCAATTGCAAAAAATATGGCCAAAATGTTGAAATGTTACAATTTTAATAAAAGAAACACGATGCTAAATCACTGTGTGACATGTTTGATTTACGCAAAACACCAAAATGTTAGTTTTCGAAATAATTTATTCGACAGCAGACATTAACACTGCGAATTTTAATTGCAAATAAAAGTAGCATCATTTTTTCGTCAGACCAGTCGACCATTTGCTTTGAATCGTTAACTTGATTAAAGACTGATGCACGCTAGAAACTGTAGGGACAATCAAAAGCCTTATCTGCCCGTAAAAAAGGCAAAAAGCCTTCGGTCCGACCATTGTTAGCGTACGATTGCGACAGCGCGATTAAGCAACGTGCACAGCTAATTCGACTAAGGTTAACACGCAAACACACCATCATAGTATGCAATAAACCGAATGTAAACGAAATAGAGATGTTTTGAATTAGTTTCGTTTCCATGTTCTTGTCTCTGGCTGAGTGGGCTATTCGTTAGATGATCATTTAAATGGTGGTAAATATTTGCAGAATTATACAGTTTATTTCTAATAAGAGTTGAATTTATTGTTTCGGTGTCCCTTCCAATTACGAGCTTTTAGAGAAGAAGATATTTTAGAGGGTAGGCAAACGGTTTTAATTAGGGATTATTTCGTCACCGTGAGCAATTGCCAAAAAAAATGCGTTATGTTTGATATTTCTGAACCTTCTTGAAAATCAAAACCTAAACCTCATGTCCGGGGAAATGAAGACATTTTTAGGTGACGTCACCGCGCTTAGAATTCTGATCCGTCCATCATTAATTTGACAAATGGGCGCGCGAGGTGATGGCGGACGGCGGCGTGCGCCCCTTCGCGTTCCTTCAATTTATTTGAATTTAGAATTCTGTTTTTGCGATTATTCGCCTAACTTCCAATTAGGTTTAAATATGACGTGTTGAAAGAGAACTTCCCATTGTATTTATTTTTTATCTATGCTTACTTTCCGTTGTTAAAACGCGCCCGTAAATGACTTTCTGCAAATAGAACACATCGCTTGTCAATATGGCGCGCTTTCATAATTCGATTTTAATATTTTTAATCCGCATTATTTCACGTTCAGTTATGGAAACAGAACATGACGCGTCTGTAAACAGAATTATAAAGCTTTTTGTTATATTTATTGTGATTTCCGTGTTGTAAAATTGTATTTTATTTATCTAAACGAGCCATGAAATGTATGATGGGCGATTTGTTTATTTTGATTCAGTTTTCCGACTTTCATGTGGGCAGTAAGAACGAAAATATATATCGAATGTTTATTGATCGTTTTTTAATAAATGTGGTTTTTAAATTGTATTGTTTCAATGTCGGTTATTACTAGTAAGTGTTCGATTTGTCATGTGTCCGTCGGAATAAGTTGTTCAGTCAATCAAATATCAATCGTAGTAAGTTGTCTTCTGCCGTTTGAGGTTTTTCTCATTTACACAAACATGTCTCGTTTAAAGCTTTCTACACAGATCTTACTTTAAACTTTGACCTTTTCTAAACTAACCTACCTTTAAATAGTTGTATTGTATAACGGACTGATGTCCGCAACTCTACGTCTAAGGCGCGTATTTCGCGTACGAAACCTTTAAATAGGTACACTATTTAAATTTTTGGAAAATTACTCGAAAATATAGCAACAAGACATTAAGGTAGGGGCTTGAAGATAAATGAGAATGATCCGTAATTAGAGCAAGTACCAGGCGAGCATACAAGACGGGAGTATTTGGTGCGACCCGCATCGGCCACACGCAATCCATCACTGCACCAAATTAGTTCGCGCGCCGGCCGCAGCAGCCACACCGGCGCTACTGCCGCACTCATTAGCGGTCGCTTGAAACCCTGCGCTCCTGGTGTTTAATTGTTATCATCATTAAAATATTGATGTTATTTTAGTATCGCCATCACGTGGTTTAATGGGAAAAAAGGCTTACAGTAACCACGAAAAGCTTACTTGGCACACAAAATCAAATTCTACAGCTACTTTTCAAACCAAATTCCGAAAAACCTGTTTGGGCTCATTGCAATCTCTCACTTTATTAGCACTGACTTGCTTGTGCCGATCAGTCCTCAATAAAGACGATCTAGACGCAATAGCGAAACCCTAGCTGCCTAAATCTTAACCAAGCAGAGTCTCCATTAACTTCGCTCCAGAAAGCCATTCTTTTTTCCCCAACCTTACCTGTACCAACAAAATTCAAATTCTCCGCCAGATGTTGTCCATAAATAACTGTTTGCACCTCAACCCTTCGGGCTGTAGTACAAAATAAATTCGGCGCACACGTCACCAATCAAAGCAATATGGCGCCGGGTCGGCTATTATCGCAATTGCATGTTATCCCGCGACCCTGTCTTGGGCAGAGGGCACGAAATCCGAGGGATAGGCAGCAATTTTTGTATTAAAGTTGTTTTATAAAAAAACTCCCAGCAATAATTGCGGGAATTACTTTGTTCCTGTAAAGTCTTACATGTTAGAGCAAAAATCCTAGTGTTCAAGATTAAACTAAATCTAACAGCTAAAGAAAGCACACCAAACAAACGGAGACTCACTTTCTTCTGTATTTTTTTCCACTTCATTTATTTTGTTTACAAAACAGTCTAAACCTCCAATTCTTGGTCTATATCTCTATCCTTGCGAGGACATCAGTGATAATCTTCCCTCCACTCATACCCTCTCCTTTCTTCGCTATTTCCCCGTTCACCGCTAACCTGGGTGCCACGCGTAGCAAGCGTTTTGACACCATCTGCGACACTTTGAGATATTTACTGCCGATTTATGCCGCCTTGGTGTCTAATTAGTCGACTGTTAATTGTACCTACAGCCTATTAAATATGGAAACGCGTATATTAAAAGATGGTTTATAATTAGATGTCCTACTGTCAGAAATTACGATATTATTAATATTACTAGGTTTACACAACAGACTCCATCCATAGAATATATCCATTTAACTATTTATCTATGGTCCCTTTGCATTCCTTGATCCCAAAAAACAAGGCACGAAGCTTGAAATACAGTCATGTTCGCATTCGTTGAACAAAATCATAAAACCAGAAGAACGTCTGTGGAAACTCAAAACAAAATAAATCGATGGCGCGACACAGTCGAGTCCCCCTCGCAATCGCAGAATAAAAACAAATCCGTGTGCCCCGACAATTAACGCAGTACCATGTGTTACTCATTCCGTGTGATGAGGACCCAGAAATTGGGGGTCTGGGGGTCGGGGGGTCGAACTGGCGATATATTGCGCCCGGTAATTACACCCAGCGGCTACCAGGCTGCCATAGGATTAAGGAGCTATACGCCTTAAAATGAAGCATTTTCCGCTAACGTAATTTATTAGAGGCGATTTTTGCTTCTCCACTTTATGTAGCTCTGGTAAATTAATACTAGTGCGATTTATTGTTCTCACTTTTGTTGTTGTTGACTTTTATTTTTGTTCGGCAAATGGTTTTGAAATGGACAACGTGGAAAGTTTAAATTAGGAGTTTTTTCGCTTGTCAAAACGCCCATTGTAATTGGTTAGTCGCGTTCTGGAAAACTTTTTAGTAACTACCGATACAAAACGTAAGCTTCCTTAATAAAACGATGCAGTTGCTAACAATCACTAGCAGACAAAATGAACCTCCTTTTACGGAATCGACTCATATTTCTTACATAACCATGACAATAACGCTAATTCACGCCTAATAACCAAACATTCTTCGAGAGCAAGAGTCTATTACGAAAACAACATAGGCAATATCCTTAACAATCTCTATACGCCTCCTGATCCCCTGGTTATAATATTTACTGGTCACACCTATAATTGCCTGATTTAAGGCAGTTTGTATGCGCTGGCGACGGCGGTGGATTTCATGAAAAATATTTATTGTCCGCCCGGACTTTGTGGATTAGACGTATTTGTACGTGACGGAGTCGCTTGGACCTTTTGTTTTTCACGACGTTTATTTTTCCGGGTTGTTTTTGTGAAATGTTTCAGTTTTAGTAAGTGCTCGCTAAGATTTTGACAGATTCTACAATAAATAATATTGCTCCTAAAAACAAACTGAATCAGAGATATTTTACCTATGTATGGGCAATCAATCACCGGGGTAAAATCGCTCTCCGGATATCTCAGACATCAAAACGCGATCCGTCCGTCGGCCGGTATCCACACTGGATTTGTCGGATTCCGTCAGCATTTGTTGCGGAATCCAAGTATTATTCACCCTTTTGAGTCTCTGTATCGTCTGGCAATGTTTAGTTAAGCTCACCGCGATCCTTTTAGTAGTGGGAATATCAGAACAAAGTTCTTAGATTACGGTAATCCATGAGAATATTCCACCAAAATAATATTTTATTGTTTTCCAACTCTGCCAAGTTGTTTTAATTATTCTCGTACTTCCAAATAATGAAAAAGCAATTTGGCACGTAAATAAATAATTACCAGGGGTTCATACGTACCGCGCAAGTTTGTATTTTGAACCAATTACTTGGGCAATATGTTATATGTCTGTTGAATAAGTAATCTCATCGCGAGTGGGACGGTGGGATGCGGGATGGTGGGACGGCGGGACGCGGGACCCGATGCGCGCACTGCATTCCCAAATTAACTGTCACTATGAATTTTGTACGAACACTGGGATATTCTTCCGATTGCTTTGTGATTCGATTAGTTTTTGTGATAATTGTTGTGTAATTACCGCTTCGATACGCACCCGTAATGGTTAAATACGCGGCGGCGCTGTGAACCGATTGAAAAATAAATTATTCCAAGGCTTGATGGTCAACATTTTAATTTAAATCCGTGTCAATTCGTAGAATCGTGCAAAGACCAGATAAAATACAAAATAAACGAAGTGATTTCTGTGTATTCTAAGTACTTTAATGAACATAAAAATTATCATAAATTAACCCTAAAGCGAAACATACGAAATTGACGGCAAGCATACAGTGTGAGGGTTGAGGCCGAACTATCCCTTGCAAGGGTCCCTGTAATTACTTGAGCGAAACATGGCTGCGCGTCCGATGCGTCTAATGTGTTGTTAATATCAAGATTAGTTCATTAACTCTTCATCCGCCGGCCCGGGGTCCATAACACCCCGGTCCGCCGGGAGAGGGGTCCCGACGCAAAAACGGCAAATTTTACGACTCTTAAGAGGGTATCTGTTAAATCGCGCTTTGTATTAATTTTGACGGCGACTGTAACTGTTATTTTGATGTTTTAGCTGCAATTAACTGTGAGGTTTTAAGATTACACGGCGTAACCTTTGTTTTCCTTGAATAAAATTATAATTTTGTGCATTAGATAGAGGTTTTATGTTGTTACATTTAAGTTGAATGCCTAATGTAATCCTTTGATACCAAATTTACTTTAAAACAGAATACGATCATGCAGAAAGGCCATGTTATTCAGGAACCATTTAACCCAAAAATGCCATTAAATTCTGAATGCAATCATAAAAAATCAACGTGCACAATACATTGTTTTCCGCATCATAAAAGTAATAAATCACAAAATTTATGAAATTCGAAACATAGTTCAACAATAGAGCTACACACATTTGACATTACCGAATTTGCATTTCTATGTGTGTTTATTTTATTTGTGACAACGGTCCGGGCGATACCAGGGGCGCATAAATCATAAGCGATCTGGATTTGTTCGGAAGGGTTGGCGATACAATTGTTTGATGCAGATTATTGCACATGCGCTTGATATATCTGTTTGGTATGCAAATGCGACTAATTGTAATAAGATTTGGTACATTACCGCGTCATCTGATCTCGGAGGGGACGTTGTTTTTATTTTATTAGGTGCTGTATGGTGGAGTGTTGGCGTTGCAATTGTCTGACCTGATTTAGTAGTGTTAAACAATTACATAATATATTTATTTTTTAAGAAGATTTAAATTGTTTTCCACTACTTTGGTTTGTGTCTTCTTGACTCATACAGTTTCAAATTCCAGAAGATTATAGATACTTTAGAATTACCGTAAACCCTAGAGGATCTAAGAAAAGGTTAAAAAACTAACCACTTACAGTATTATATACTTATAGTGTGTTTGCTATACGTGAAAAACATAATTACTTACAGATTGTTTGAAAAAGAAGATACAAACCAGTTTGGGTACTTTGATGTTTATTTGGTAATTATTGTATGATTAAACTAATTATAAATTAAACTAAAATTATTAAACTAAACTAAACTTATAAAGAAATTAAAAAATAGCGTCAAAAAATTCGTCCTCAACGCTGTCAATTGGCAATGTCCCCAAGAGACTGGCCGCGTTGCCACGTTGTATGGCAACGCTAAGCCTCTGGCCAAAGTCAAAGCCAGCCCTTGGGTCACGGGAAGTGTCAACCAAACGTTTTGATATTGTTTGGGTACCAAATAAATAAAATACGAATAGAGAAACCTCATACCACATATTATAATTAGTAGAAAAACACATCCGCCCAAGAGAATCACATTACGTAACGATAATAGGGGCGGGCCACTCGATCTCATGATGTCCTGGTAGCAACTTATTATTGCAATTGCTAGATTTCCCCGGCTTTTCCCTAAATAGGGAAAGTTAAAAAGGTGATTTGATCCGGCAAGCACGTTCCGGGCAAAGGGGGGTTGAAAATAGGGATGAAAGTCGACCAACGTACCTACAGAGTATAAAATTTAATTTCGACTTCCAAGTTTTTGGATTTTAATTACCTGAGAGCGAATTAAATAATGAGTATGCGGGGTTGAGTGGAATTCCTTCAGTTAACGCTGAGAATTCGCATTTTGTGCGAAGGCGACGTCGGGGGGTTCCTGTAATTTATAATTTATCCTTACTTACTTGATTTGGAATTACAATATCACGTAAGATTACATTTATCAGGACTCCGCGAAGTTATTTGCCGGAGAACCAAATTTGGTTGAAAACATATTTCCTGTTCGTGCGTATTTTTCCACAAAAATGTACAAGTTAATTCAAACTGATTTCTTCACGTACATTTTCATGAATTATTAGGATTGTTTTCTAATGCTATTGTCAAAGGCATTTTCTCAAGTCACATAAAATACTAGGAGCCTCAATTCCCTTCGTCATGGCGTCGCAAAAATCGGTAGTGCGGGATCTTAAGCCGTGGGGGTGTACGAACCACCCCGAATTAAGCGTTAATTAGGGCAAAACGGTATTTATTACCCCCAGGTAATAGCTCACTCTACCACCTGCTGTTTATGTAACTAAATACAGGAAAAACTTTATTTTCTCGGCCGTTTCGTTTATTCCTTTTAATCGTCTGAGAAAATTGGTTTTGTATTTTCTTTTAGAGATTTACTGGATCGCGTATTTGAGAAAGATGTGAAAATATTTGTGGCACTATTTTTACAGGTTAGGAATTTAAGATTAAATGGTCATAGGCCTTATATGGTCATTTAAGGGTATCTCTCATATACAAGGCAACATTGATCCTAACACCACATTTACTTTTGTGATTGCTGTATGTTAGTTAATTTTGCTTGAAATTATGATGTAACAATATTCATACCAAAGTTAAGCTAGTTTTGAAACATTTAAATTACAAACACGAACTGAAATTACCACAAAACTTTTATCGGACACCCCCTTGTCCAGGGTAAATCCCAAAATCGTAATCCCGAGGTACTAGGGCGACATAGCTTATCGCCGGTGGCCGGAGCCGACGCCAAATGAAGGCATTAGTTTTCATAAAGCCGGCCGAGATAGCCCCCGGTCACTCCCTTCTGAGGGATGCTCTCCTAGTACCTAACTTGATATATTGTCCAATGATATTTGAAACCTTTTTGATAAGCGAATCTAAAGTTATTTCAGTATTCGGTACGGTTTCCAGATAATGGTCATACGTCTTAACGTGTCGGAATATTTTTGTAACGGAATGAGATGAGATCACGGAATTTCTAGAAATAGCGGTATTTTTCAAAGAGCTTTGCAATACCTTAGAATAGAATGCTGTCTTTGACGAGAAGTTCCTTAATAAATATGTTTTAATAGAAAATTAAATCAAACTCAAAGCATTTATTTCAATTAAACCGTTACAGGCACTTTTGAATGTCAAAAGACAAAAAGATGAAGCTACAGTCCCAGTCACAAGGCATAATAACTTGTGAAAGTACCGTAGTTGCCCATTCCAAAGCGTTGTTCTCTATAGAATAGAATGGGCAAGAAACTCCATGGACACACTCTTTTTAACCATGTTTTTTTTCTCAAAATCGTTGTTACATCATTCCTGTCAAGAATATACAAATATGTGAGAATGATGTAGCTAGTTAAACATGTACATTAAGAGCGTCCAAAGTAACATTTCATCAACAATCATTCTCCTGCCGTCATCCCTATTTATTTAGGGTCTTCTTTTTCAATGCTTCTGTTTTACCCATATTTTCAGTAGTTTAACCATTTGTAATCAAGTTAAAATCTATGGGATCATCATGCTCAATCCTGGAAAAACACGGTCTCAGCAGAATCGACATAATTCATTACGACTTGCTTGTTTTTCCCGCCTGTTTGTGCGAAGAACTTTTGCGGAAACAGAGAACTAAGATTATGCTGATATGTATGTAGATAATATAATTGAATAGCGTTATATATTATGAGATCGTATCTATGTGTGGATGTTAATCCTGACTGGGGTAACATGTTTGTTAGGAGACGGTGAAGTGACTGAAACTTCGCCGGTTATTAGTGACAGCAGCGCAGTGGAGAGTTTAGTTGTTTCGCATAATGCAATATGGTTTGCTACTATTATGAGAGCCTAGTACATGACATACGAAAGACACATTCTATAAGCGATAACGCTATTGGAAATGTCAAAAAATGTAATGGGTTCACATAAGCTCCCGAAAAGTTTACGTTAATACTTTCAAATATGAAATGGTATGATTTCAATGATCGAAACAAATGGATGGGAAATAGGATACTTTTTATCCAGGTTGTACGACGTGGGACAATTTTTGACCTCCACGTGTGCAAAGCAGCGGGAATTGCTGCATAATTATATACAAAATGAAACTTACATTTTATTAATGATTTTGTTTGTTTGTTCCAGGTTTATCAACGCGAGACGTAGGATAGTGCAGCCAATGATAGACCAGTCAAATAGAGCAGGTAACATTTTTCTTATACAACGGCCTACTTAATAAAAATTAAACACAGGTAAAGCAGATTTTCTTTGCAAGTTATACACGAAATTCTCAGTAAATGTTACAAAAACAAAAAAAAATTACATCATCTTATCAGTCAGTCAGGAAAAAAATGATAATCGATTAATTCAAATTAAAACTGTAATTTTTTGACAGTTGCGTGAATGGAAAATTGAAGTAGTGTGCCTATAAAAAAAACAATATCAGAACTGTTATAAAAAACTGACTGTCTAGGGACGTCCAATCATTTCCTTAACCCCTAACTACTTTCTATAAAAAGTCCCAGCGGAACAAAATAAAACTTCAAACGTCAATACCGTTCGATATCCAAAATTCAAGACGCCATTACAGGGACATTAACGCGTTCTGACCGCGTCACGTATCGCTTGGACATTTCAAATTCTCCGAGCACGCCCCCAAACGACTTTGAAGTCTAAAATCGAGTTTGCTGACCACAAAGTACGGAGTGGTTCATAGAATATGCAGGCCGTCGCATGCGGCCAGTAACGCCGCCGTCCCATGAGGATGTTCTAGCTTTTAGCGCTGACCGCCCGTGGAATTATGACTGCCTGGTACGCCCCAGCTGCGTTTAGAAAGTAGATTAGATAGAATTACTTTACTCTGAGGAAAATAGAGTGTATTGTTTTTGAATATCGGTAGTTTGGGCCAGACTATTGGAAGGATGTACTTTCTTTATGCGAATTCTTTCTGTTCTACAAATTTATTTGAGCCAACCTTTTTTCTCATCAAACTAATCCACAATGCGGTTAGAAATGTCTGAGTAATAAATTCCTTTTAATTTCAATGTGCAACAGGCAATTTATCTGCAAACACACACACATACAAATTAAAAACGCTTGCGAATCACAAAACCAGCCAAAATACCCGCCGATAAAACCTTTTTTTCACCCATACCGTCGACAATATGGAATAGAATTACAAACGACCAATTCTATTTTTACTTTGTAATTGTAGCACAGTCCATAAAACGTTCCCGAGTCCCCCGTACGTAGCCAACAAAAATTCCGTCCGGGGGAAAAAAGGACGTCGCAGAAAAAGGGCTTACTCCTGCGAACGCAAGAAGGGTAAAAAAAGAATAATGTCCGAATTCGTTGACCCGTCCCGAGCTATCCATCACTCGCCCCTCCGTCGACTATCGGCGATGTATGCTACCCCGGTACCTTTATCTAGATGTGTGGATGTTGCCCCCCTTCTATTTCAAGATTAGAAACGGGCATTTTCTTCATTTCTTGTTAATTTCGTTTATAAGAAAGGAGACAATACATCAGAGGTTTCAATCGCAAATATCGAAATTTTCTTGATTAATGTATCAAGATGTTTCCCAAAACATATTTACAGGATACCTATCTTATTATATGGGCATTGTTGTGGAGGCATTGAATATGAAAAGAAAACTTCATTCGTAATAAAATCTGTTTTCTTTTCATCCAGTTTTTGTGATCGACATAGATCTTGAAATGCATGTAATAAATCTTTCAGTTCATAGCATCTTTCTGTTCAAAAACTTACACCAGTTGGAAAACTGCATTCGTTTTTCCAATACAAAATGCTATCGCATTAAAGTTACCGGGCTGTCAGCACTCAAACATCGCGACACCAAACACCGGGAGTACATAAACCGGGCACAGTTCTAAATCTCGCGAGCCAAACGGGCGGATGTGGCCGCCCGGCCAAGTTTGCCGACGACGGAAAATGGAAAAACCGGAGGGGTGGAAGGATAGATGGAAAATTGTTTTGGCAATGGACTAAAGAAAATGGCCACCGCATTTCCTGCGGTCAAGCCAAAAGGCGCTTTTCCAATCACTATATTATTTGTCGTGCGGCCTCCCTGCGTTTATGTATTCCTGGTGCGTGCGATGTGCTCCCGTGTTTCGTTTGCCAAACCTTCTCTGTTTGCAGCGATTCGGTTGGCTGATTTTCAGCTATTAAGTTTTACCTAAAAATAATTTTGGCTGTGTCTCTTTCTTCGTTTTAATAATGCAGCATTGTACTCACCATTCTTCTGCTCTTATCCCAACGAGGTCGGTACATGTCTTCTTTATCCACACTTCTCCATTATTCGTCATTTCAGCAATCACCTCCTTTGTAGGCAGATCATCCTTCACAGGATCCCTCCATTGTTTCTTTGCTCTTAGTCTACTCTATACTTACTAATCAGTAATAATACTATTGGTTCCAAACGTCTCCCTCCCATTAGCAAGTACGTTAACACAGTATATCTCAGCAGTTCGGCATGTACACACGGTGTGTCGCAGCGCTAATGAATTTATTATAAGCGCATAAATTGCCCGCTGATGCGACCCATTACGTGCCTGACTGTAAATTACAATTCGTTGGAGCACCGAACGATCGTTTATTGGGCATTGGGCGAGGATTAAAATCCGTTCTCTCGTCACCGATGCATTTATTAAAAGCGAAATTAATATTCATATTTTTGGAAACTAGCCGATCGGCGTTGTTAACTCTGTGAACGAGGAGATGATTAACCGTTGTAGCTGTAATTAGACCTTGTCAATGTCCGGAGAGAAAATAATTAAATGTCGTTAGTACTGTTTAATTAACGGGACTAATGTGGTTAATTAATAACTTAAAATGAAATACAAAAATAATACAAATAAAGAAGCCAGAATATTCTTCTCGCAAAGCCAAAACAAACAGTCACGTTTAGTATGACGTCGTCAAGATGACTTCCTCCTAAATCATAGTATCCTGGTAGTTGTGCCCCTGTTCGAGCGCCCGTTATTGCTTCCTGCGGCCCTGGTCGGAGACACGCGCCACTGGTCCGACTCAATCACCCACTTTTGCATTGTTTGCGAAAAAAGCAATAAAAATCATTCCGTGCAAAAAAAAAGGAAAAATGTCGCTTGAATGTATTTCGGTAAAAAATATAATCTAGAGGAAAACTCAGTATCATCTGATTAGCCTCTTTCGAACTATATTGGTGCCGGCTTTCAGTCTAACCGGATGCAGCTGAATACCACTATTTTATTAATATTTAATCTACAGGAAAATTCAGAGTAAATTTTTTACAAGCAATTATTTTAATCCATGGTCAAATTTGTTTTTTTTTTGCTAAACAGAATGACTATTACACCGAAAATTGACAACAACAAATATACCTACTGGAAGAAAAACATTATCTATTCGCAGTTAAAAATACTCCAACAAGCCATTGTGTGAAACGCAATTGCAAAACTCAAGAAATCCGTTCAATTTTACCACAAAACTGTTATGGCTTCCGCTTGCGATATATTCATGGGATTATCAATCGTGATGTAATGGTGTTCGTCCATTATAGTCGTCGATTTCCGACATCCTAAGGGTCTTTATGGTGGTACGCACCATTGCGCCTTGAGAGCGCGGGACATATACAGAACCACTAATGTATAAAACTTGCCTATAGTTTTTGGATCACTTCAGTTTTCTTGCCCGAAAAAGAATAATGACTCGAAACTTTTATGAAGATTGATTGTGTGTATGAAATCTTGCAACGAAAATCTGCTTATATAATAAGTGCTATATGCGAAAACTTACTAATACTAGTACATACAGTCGCGAGCTGCAACTGCCTAGAGTAAACTTGAATTTGGATATGGTTTTTATTTTTTTAAACGTTGCCCCACACTAGGTATTACTATTGTATCGTGGGCGCTTTTAAAAACATTTAAACTGATATGCACAAAGAGCCAGACCCGGAACAACTATTTGTAGGCCATACAAATATTTGTTTCGTACGGGGATCGAACCAGCAACACGGCGCGCAGCAGTCGGTTGCTCAGCCACTGGGCCATCAAATTAATGAATAATTACAGCTTGTTTTTAATGTACAGTCATGAGCAAGGAATTGTAGTCACTCCATAAGTAACATTTTCAAGAACGGAACAGTTTGCAAGCCACTACTACGAACTAGAAAATTATGCTTTTAAATTTTGCTAATTGATAACATTTCATAACATTTCACAGTAAAGCATGTATTAGGTATTTAAAAATTTGACAAACTATTGTAAAAAAAACACAGTCTCATTTAAAAAAATTGCAACATTTTTGGCAAATAGATTACGATGTTTTAAAATTCTCCTCAGCACGACACCAAAAAATTTATTAAAAAAAAAACATGTTTTTTCTGCAACAGCATGATGTGATAAAAATTGAATTTCCAATTGTATGTAAGGACAATACCCAGCTAAAGCTGGTGATACAGCCAGCCTAATTAACCGGGCAGTTTTCTACCCCTCAGTATTCCCTCACGCGGGCCCCAGCGGCGCGTACAGCCCGGAGGCGACCATGGGCTACATGATGGATGGCCAGCAGATGATGCACAGGCCGCCCACCGACCCTGCTTTCCACCAGGGATATGCGCATTACCCAGCTGAATACTACGGCCACCATCTCTAATGCAACCTGCATAACTTGTACATGTGAGTATTAAACATTTTACACTAAATTACAGGCCTTACAGGCCGCATACAGGACTAATTTAATTAACTGTCTTTTTTCAATATTGTTTTTTAGTTTTTGTTGTCAAATTAATTGTGTTTATTGTCTTGTCTTTTGCGATTAATCAACAGTTTTTATTTCTCTCTTTATTAAGTTTTTTCATGTTAAACTAGCCTACTTTTTAAAAATATTTTGCAAAGTTTTTCAATGGTAAATAAGCCATCTAATAGACATCTACAATGCCATAGATATTTCCAATACCATAGATTTTTACAAAACCAAAGACACTTCAATAGTGTTGTGTAGTCTGCCGAGTTTGAAATATCGCTAATTGTGACTATTGCTAACTTAGGAAACGTCACCATTAGCTACTAATCCAAACCCTACACATATTTTACTACAACGCTTTGATTTTTCATGATAGTTATTGAAATCTGAAATATGAGGCAACATTGATCGTTTTCTACAATGTCATAAGAGTTTATGCATTTCAAAAGCCGATTGGGCAACAGTTTTGCATTCAACTTCTTAAAGTTATGGCCCTCCCAACTACTATTTATGTATTCCCAGTACAAAGTTCTTTCTAGACCCAATTTATGAAACCTCCAGAATCGTGTCAAATATTTTTCAAGGCATCTCTTATGCATTTTAAATTGTAATCGACCCATTTATAATTCCGATTACACGAAAATATTTCAAAGAAACTCGTTGATATACGACAGAATTATAATTATGCTGTTACAGCTAACGCATAAAATGCATAATTAATGTTTAATATATTCAGTTGTAAATAACGTAACGAAACGTCAATATATTTGTATTTTTATTTACAGATATGAATAACGTTGACATCGCGCGGGCTGGCTGTCCGTGAGACACTGCCACTCGCCCAGGCCGAACAACGCCTTATGTGATACTGGCACGTGATAACTACAGGAGAACGATGCTACATGTACATAAAAAAAACTAAAATAAAAAAACGCGACATTTTTGTAATATTTGAAACAGTATACGATCTCCTAAAATTAAGTTTTGAAGTCAACTTTAATGGTTAAACTAAAAATGTAAATGTTAATCGCGAAGTGACATGGACGCTGAAACATAATGGTGCAATCACCTATTATAAATAATGGTTTATCACTCGGAACAATAGGAGCAAAGTTGATGAATGTAACAATAATGTGGTTTGATAGTTATCGTATAAATATTTATAGCTAATTGTGTATTGTTATTACGTAAATATAAATAAATAATTGAATAGTTGTGTAAGTTGTAACTATCGCAGTACTTGGGTCTCTGTCGACAGAAAGGTAAAATAGATATGGGACTTTTTTTTGTAAAGGAGTTGTATTAATAGGTTTTAGGTTTTTCGCAGCAACTTTCTTTGTTATTTGAGGAGCGGTGTAGACTGCTGGTGGTGCCGCGGTGCCGCACGGTGGTGCAGGCCATCCTTCGCTCGCTCGCCACAGACGCTCGACCGGCATACCCGCCCAGTGTGCACCGCTCCTTACTATTTTCAAATGTGTAACTGTAAATTGCGTTTACGTGTTGCGTCTGTTACCTACCAACTAATTTATTAAATGTAATTATCAAGCTCAAATTGTACATCTATAACGAATGTCAATTTCTTGAAAATTAATTGTCCGCGTTTAATTTACAGAAAACATTTTGAATACATATCTTTGAATTATATATTTATTGTAATGATATTGTATATCGAATATCGTTTCTCACCTTGCCTTGGTGTTCGATAATGTAGCACAATTTGTAACCGATGTATACGAATCACAAAATGATATTTTACAATGTTAAAAAAATGAGATTTTTAGGTCTATTTTTTGTCTTGTGGATGATACCTGATATTGATTGCCTTCTATGTTACCAGGAGACCATACACTTGAGAAGATTTGCAGATTAAAAAATGAGTAAAAAAATATAAAGGTCGTGTTCGACGAGAAGGAGCCAGTCTGTTGCTTCTTTTTTAATCTGCAGATCTTGCACACATATAATATTTATAATTGTGTGATTTTCATGACTGATGAGAATCTGTGAGCTTCTCCTAGATAACAAATAACTCCGTGGTGTAAAAATGAACTTTTTGCGTAAATATAAACGAATAATTCTAAAATTTACTTATTGGTGTAGCCACGGAATGACTTACTGTGAGTGTTGATTATAAAATTAATGATGTTTTTCATGAAATTAATTAAAATTCAACAGTGATTATACTTAAAAAATAAAATCACTGTTAAATATACTTAGATGAAAAACATCAAAGTAAAATTAGCCACTGTAAAAATGGAAATATAAATATCAAAAATGTATACGAATGTCGAAATGATCGCTCACAGTACAGTAGTACTTTACGATGTTTTCCAAAAATATTTCACGTGAACCACTTTATAGTAATGCGTTGCATTACGGCCTTATGTCATGTATACGAACGGGAGATATAAAATGTCATCATTGGTCCTAAGCTACGATAAACTTTGATAGCAGACTAAGTTATCCGAGAACAAGCTTTATTCTAGGCTAATTAAGACCACCATATTGTCTTTTAACTTGCAATACGACTGTTTGTGGCGTTATTTAAAAATATATATAAATATATTATTATCTTAGAATATTAGTGTATGTTTCATTTCTCATATTCTTTCAAATACCTGTTAGCGAAATAATATGAAGATTTTATTCATTCGTTTTAGGAATACGAATTTTAAAAATGGAATAGTAAGGGTTTCCGAAAATGTCTTTTCGGACAGTCGTATAGCAACTTATCGTCTCATTTTAGAAAAAAGTTTGTTAACTTTTGTAAATAATTAATCATCAAATATTATACATACGTCATTTTTACTTTGTATAAATACAGTTTTTCCCCAATGAAGTCTCAGTATTAAATAATTTGGAAAGAAAATATTTTTTTCTCTTGCAACACCGGACTTTGTTGATACACAATTATTATTGTTATTTGCATTGCGTGTAATATATTTTTATTAAGAGGAAAATCTTAAATAGTAGTTGTTAGGTATTAATGTATTAATTGAAGAATTTTATTTTGATTTTTCTCTTTATTATATATGTATATGTACATTATATATAATGATTTGAAAGTCATCAAGTTATTGTAAATATAGCTACTAAAAATGGTGAACATGAGTGTCTGTCAGCGGTACATTTTCAATTCGATGAAAAAAGTTAATTATATATTTGTATTGTATAATTTCGGCGAAGTACATATTATAAATAAAAACTATACGATTAATAGTGAACTGGTTTATATAAATGATAAAGTGACAGCTGACGCTGACGGGCCGTTGTGAAGGAAATCTGACGAAACTGTGTCGGCATTATGAATGCTACGAATTGTGTAAAAAATATTAAAACCTAAAAAAAATGTCTTGTTTCATTTTTGCATAACCTCTTTCTTAACTCAATTTGCATGAACCCAAGTTAAGAGAAATGATTGATTTCAGTGTATACCAACGCGTGTAATGGCTTTTTAAAAAATAAGAGTGATCTGCAAGAAAACTGCATTTTTGTACGTTCAAATGAATATGAACAAAAACAACCTGACACTAATAAAAAAACAGGTTAAAAGGCCAATATATTCAAAGACACACACCCTTTTTTTTAATATTAGCACACTCGGTTTGAGTAGTCGCCACTGACGGATACACACCCTTCACAACTGAATACACACAACAATCCACCACTTCAATTCATAGACAAAACTTTGAAACTACGACAAACAAAAAAAAATAACAAAAAAGTTTTGTTACCTCACATGAATACGTTAAAATGTCTATAAATATCTTTGAAAACAGTCGTCGACAGAGCAAGGTGTTTGCCAACGGCTATAGTTTGCAACTTTTGCAATTTATACGAACGGAGACAAACTTTATTGTCGAGCAGGCAACATTTGCCTGAGTGATCGAATGTATGAGGGGTATAAGGAAGGACGCGAGTTGATATTTATACATTTTGGAATGGTGAAATATTAAAACTTTTATTATAACTAGTTATTGCCCGCGGCTTTTCATGGTGAACGTCGAAATTAGTGTCGACATTAAACCAGAGTATAAGCTGTCTCACACCAATGATTTATCTGGTAACTGACATTCGCCATGAGATTTTTATAGCTTTGAAATTACCAATATCGAATTTTTATCAATATTATTTTAAAACTTTGAAAATCAGAAAGCACTAGAGTTTTTTTTTTTAATTAATAAGGAAACACTGACTGCATGTACAACTGGAAAGGAGTTTTTTTTTTATATAATGGGGCAAACAACGTATGTTTATTAGTTATTAGGCTTTTTAATATTTCTCAACATGTTTTTATCCACGACACAAAATACATCAATAACGTTATTGACTTGGAAAAAATATCAGAATTAGCAACAAAATTGTTAATAAAACGTCGTAACTGCATACAAAGAGAGTGAGAAAGTGAGTTTTAAATTACGAATTCAATATTATGATATGTTCAGAATGGTATATGAAATAAACAGGCACAGGTATAAAATACCTGAAAAATATACACATTTCCATAATAACACAAGAATTAACATTTCCTCATAATAAAAATGTGAATCAAATTAAACTAACAAGCAAAAAAAGTACTAAGACAGCAGAGCCGTTGCTACGTAACGGCAGTGCTACGCGGCGTAGCGTTTCGTAGCGTTCGTAGCGTCGTAGCGGGCGTGGCGGCTCGAAAATGGCGGACGACATTGAGTAATGGCACACTGGGACGAGTCCAGTGACGCGTACCACAGGGTTGTCATGTCATATAAAACTAGTTTTATATTTAAATAAATGTTACCTAAAACGGTAGCGTAACCTTGGGTGTTACCTAAACCGGGGATGTTACCTAGATGTCAAAGCTTTTATTAACATTGGCAGAAATGAAAATATTGGTGAACCGAATATTGTAGTTTATCACAATCATAATTTAACTATTTAATTTTTAGAAAACTCACTTTCCTAAAACATCACGCCTGTACCTTTTAGCAGGGGTAGGCAGAAACTACAGTATATCAAAGTTCCCCGCCATTTTTACGAACTATACATAAAAAAACATTATTAACCAAAGAATACAATGCAACATACAGCCAAAACTCTTGTAACATCTAAAAACATAAATATCGTCCCACACAACCCACTAAACTCACAATTTCCGCCTAACTCTGGCAACCCTACGTTTTTTCCTCGAAGCGAGCACAGTAAGCAACGCACCGATTGTATCGCTCGCGGATGTTCGCAGCGGCCCATTTGTCAACCTTAGCCCCCCTCCCTTTCCCCCCTTCCTCTACTGGGGCACCCCAGCCCCCGGCGACAAAAGAAAAGCTTCAGATGAACACTGAAACTATATCAATTTATGTTGCCCTGGTACGAGATGTACAGGAATGCGGCCTTTGAAAGTATTTTTGGAGTCTAAAAATGTGTTTAAAAACCTGGTAAATAATTCAGCCTGAATGCCGTTTGGTCTAGATGTCGCAAATGGTATAACTGAGCGAGCACGAGAGCCTGAGGTTCGATTCCTAGGCCAATCAGACAAAGTGTTATTGAGATATTCAAGCAAGATTTTCCCAGTCCCGAGTCTGGAGTTGTGCCCCGGTCAATGGTTAGACTCGCTTATTATTTTCAGCAGAAATTTAGCTACAGCTCCGGGGTTCTAGACTTGTGAACTGGTAACTGGCTAGACTCACCCCCCGTTATATTGGACTTAAACATAACCATTGAGGGTTGTGTTATAGTTACAGCTATGCCGCACTCTTAAAGTTTGTTAGCATGATGTTATTGTGTTCAATACTGTTAAAATTGTTCTTAACCACTAAAAATCTGTTAAATTATCGTTCAGGATTTAGTTAGATTTAAATAGAAGGGAGTAAATCTTTACGTGGTTAGGAAAAGACATAATGAAACCCTTCCTAATTTTAAGTCTACATTATTTTAATTAATAAAACTCATTACCATCATCTGCCTAGCTTTTTCTAGGTTCCAGTCTAACCAGATGCTATTGAATACCAGTATGTTACATTCAGCTTATCTGTTCTCGAAAACCCATTTACAAAACTAGATTAAGTTGCATAAATGTTATACTTTAAAATATAGATTCAAAATCATTTTAGTTTGATATTACGAGTTCATAAGATTAGGATGAAGAGAAACATATTATCCATTTATTTAAAAGAGAACTTGACTGACTTACTCATCACAAAATCTCAGCAACTATAAGTATTAGGAGTCTCAAACTTAACATAGGGGATCCGTTTAGGATGATTATAACGCTTACAAGGACGTTTTTTGCAAAAGCCAACCCCTTCTTTTGGGGTGGAAAAAAATCAAATAACTTCCCCCGCTCTGGGCGGAGCGGGGGGGAGTGTCGGACATGTACTAACTAAAACCCACTCATGTTCCTTCCATTGCCTTTTATGTTCCGGGGCCGCGGTATCTCTTTCGAACAACCCGCTACCCAGGCAGGAAATTCAACCCCTAAGAGGGTAAAACAGGAGAAGGCGATTCTTTGGCCGGATTAACTTGAAATTTTATATAGTCATTCATTAAATGAATAAACTATGTATATAACATCAGGCTACGATAATAAGGAGCAGCGAGTGACACCGCTGGGCAAAGCTATCCTTACTAATACTATAAAACTGAAAGTGAGTTTGTATGTTGCGTCTTCACGCCTAAATGGCAAAACATATTTTGATGAATTTTGGTACAGAGATAGTTGCGACCCTGGAGACGGACATAGGCTGTTTTTTTTTAAAGTGAGAAATGAGGGACAAAGCTTAAAAAAAAGGGAAAACTTAGCTTTGCTATTACAATAAATAAGGCGCAAGGGCAAAAACAACAGGTAACAGGTACCTGCAAATCAGAAAAGAGGAACTGTGTTACCTCGAATTTAACGCGAGTGAAGCCGCGGACAAAAGCTAGTAGTTTATGAACTACCTACAGTACGATCCCATGAGACGATTACCATTCACCACGCGGGCGCAACCGCGGGCTAGTTGCAGATGTAAATATAGGTGGGTGTACCAAGAGAGCGATTAAGAATACTTAGGATAATAAAATGCAAGAAATCTTTTGCTTGATTTGATGAAGAAATGATGCTTCATACGTAGTAAGCGTTTTCCAAGATAGACAACTAAACTGCGATTACTATTATATTTAAGTTTTGCAAAACAAAATACATGAAGTGAACTGTTTTGTGTAAAATGTTATTAAGTTCTATTCTCCCACCTGCCCTAAAATTCATAGGACAATAACTTAGCAAATTTACAAGCAATTATAAACTAAGTTTCATTACGTCCAGGCGAAGGTACCAGGGCGTCATGACTGGTGCGGAGGCATCGAGCAATTTCCACTCAGGGCTAATTTAAGACGGGACCACGACCGACATGTTTATTGGTTAATTAAAGTTTTACTCAGAAACAAACAGTACCAGGGACGCAGAGGACGCTTGGAGGGATAGCAAAAACGGGGATTAGAGGAACAATAAGGTGATTACTGTAACGAAATTATAAAACGGAGTTTAATAAATATTATGATCTCAACTATCGAAATATGTAAAAATAGAGAGTCATCATAGTAACTACGTAAAATCGCCTTGAATTCTCGTATCACAACTTCAGCAGCCATACTCCTCCGAAACGGCTTGACCGGTAGGTCTGTGAACCGGCCTCACAAGAAAAGGAGCTGAACAGGGGTGAAGCCGCTGGGCACAGCTAGTATATAATTGCCATCAAACTTATATTTGCGTCGTATTCTCCCACGTTAAGCCCTACCACCTCTATAAGACCCTGCAGAATAGATTTTCTCTTAAAATCACAGGGGCCCCTTCTAAATCCGTAACGATAACTAACAAGAGTGAATGCCCACTAAGACCACAGTTCAAGAAACGTCATTCAAAGGTATCTTTGACTGCTTCATCATCTATGAGCTACAGACCACCGTGTTTAAGTCCTCGTCACAACGTCCGTAGCGACGTCCCTGTAAACCCGTAAGACCAGGCACGAGCCAGCCCGCATTGCCGAGCCTTTAAATTAAAATCATCTCTCAAATAATGGAACTCAGATCCAGCCTATCCCTTTGCTGTTCTCCCCCAGTGCCCTAAGCCGAGGTTCGTACCCCGCAGGAGGTGTAGTTGCTTAGTATATAGGTTTTGGCCCCTGCCTTTCCCTCAAGGGACGCACAGGATAGTCCGAATCCGAGCAGTCAACTACCTCATAGGTAACCTGGAAGAAAATATTAAAAAGGAAGGGTTAATTTGCCTCGCTCGGTTAGGAAAACACTATTCGACACACTAGTTCTCTGGTTCGCTTTTCCGCAACGATACATATGGATATACCCTAAGACTATTTTTTATAGGATGTAAGTGCAGCTTCGAAAAAGCTAAGAGGCACTTGTTCTTCCCGTTTTTGTTCTGGAGCATAACTAGGAACCATCCAAGTGACCCCTGTACTATTCATCAGCAAAATACCTTTTAATTTATGGGATATCATCAAATGATTTCTTTCGCTCTATAGCCCACTTTCTATCTCGCACCATGCGGTGCGTGCGTGCCCGATCAACTGCGCAGTTGATGATCTATACGCTGCTGTTCTACGTATACTTGCTGTATATTGATCACTGTTAGTTATAAGACTGCCCATTGTATCACCCTAATTGAAATGTTTTCAGTAATTATCCTAATTTTATAGTGTACAACTGTACATAATAAAGAATATTCTATTCTATTCTGTTTCAATCAGATCAGCGGGGTGCGCGTCAGTTTTGGACTAAACACGTTTGAACTTTTTGCTATCAATACGCTAAGCAGAAGTAGTGTGCATCAGTTTCTGTAATAAGCAAACAACAGGACATGCAGGTGACCCATAAGCCAGACACGCGAATCTTAAAGAACTTAGTAAGTTTCAATCGAAACAGTATCACTACATCTTATTCTTCTGAACGAGTTTGTCGTGTGTATTAGAACTTTTGTTTTAGACTTAGCATCGACTGTGAAGGACTGAGTAGGACATGTGACTAAAAGAGTAATGGATCTGAATTTTGATGGACGGAGAGCGAGAGGAAGACCAAAGAAAAGACGGATGGATTGTGTAAGGAGTGATATGAAGGAGAAAGGAGTAAATGATGCCATGACGTCTGATAGGGGAGAATGGAAAAAGAAAACGTGTTGCGCCGACCCCAAATAGAATGGGACAAGGGCAGGAAAATGATGATGATCGACTGTTAAGTATCTACAAATGACAGCCAGGACCAACGGCAAAAGACAAAATTACATTTTATATTTTCATCTTGAATGATTCTGCAAACGGTACGATATCAAAAACACCTGAACAGGCCACGGTTGGCAAAACAATAATCCAAGTTTACAATTTATCCGAGCGATCCCGATTACTTGCGCCTACCGACTAGCGCGAGTCGCTCTACTCGACACCAGAGTACCAATGAGACAAGGTATCAAGCATATCTTGAAACAACATTAGAAAGCTTAGCCATAGTAATCAAAGAGATCTAAAAGTGAAGCGAGAGGTAGTGGTGTGGTATCTCTTTCGAACAACCCCCAACCCCGGATCATCAGTGCTTTTAACTTCTTTGTGACATACCTTGCACGATTGCTCAATATTTGACACGCAGATACAATTTTTCTGTCATAAAACCAATATTTCTACGGCGTTAGTTTTTTTTAAGGTGAATTCATTTTCTTTAATTAATTTGGAGAAGTTTGAGAAAATTGCACAACACTGGAAATCAGTGAGACAGTAAAATATAGAAAACAGTAAAATAATAAAGTAATATATGTAAAAAAAACTTAACTTTACAAGTCTTTTAAAGGTCACAAAATGTTTCTTTTTATCAAATATTATAGCTATTTATAAATTATGATAATTATAGTTCTCTTAAAAAGTAATTGAGATCTACCGTAAAAAAAAACAATTATAAGAAACTAACGTATATAACGGTCAGCGCTCTACAACTGATAAATACCCTTATGAAATTCGCCCACTCGCCCTCCCCGTAATTAACGAAAAGGACAACTAAACAGTAATGAGTTTTACTAGAATCACATAAATAAATTGATTCTGTTAATGTAAACATCGTCAGGTAATTGGTACTTAGGTAAATTAGAAAATTAGGTGCTTTACGTTGATCTGGAGTGGATAACGTGATATGGTGGTTGCTGAAGGCGTAAATTAGACCTGTAATGTGATGGTGTTTGTTTTTTGATCACTAGTAGATTGCGCGCGACTTTGTTGCACTCCAACTGTGGTTCCGTCTGTGTCATGGTGTTATCTCAGTAACAATAAGTAGAAAATAGTTGACATAATTATATAGGTGTGTTTTCGTCTACATTCTATTTGGCGCAGCCGGGATACATACAATATTGTTTTATTTTTTAGTTTTTGGAGTTTATTGGAGTTTATTGGAGTTTACTCATTAAGAATCGATTTTCATATATATAAGGCGCCCGGTATGAGAAAAATCCGAGGGGTAAAACCTACTAAAGTAACGTAAATGTGTCACGTTTCTGGTACGCACCTTTAGTGTGCAACTTTCTAATTTGGCTGTGAGTGTATTAAGACGTACATATGGTATGCTGTATAGGCGACTATACCTATATACTATATGTTATTGGGCTTGTTTGTATCTATCAGTGTCGATGTATTTATATTGCTATTTTTTTCATTAATTTGTGAATTTACCCTTTCATATGATATTAATCTTTTTTCAGTTGAATAAACTCTTTTTGCGTATGGTTAGATACTCGTACTTAAGGAGTAAACTCCAGTCGTGCGTCGGAGCTGACACACACACATTTTTTTTTGTGTGTTCTTGAGGCATGGTCCAAATAAATCCGGGGTTGCGTTGCGGGTTGTCCGAAAGAGATACCGCGCCCCCGGAACATACAGGGTAATAGAAGGAACATGGGTGGGTTTTAGTCAGTACAAGTTAGACACTCACCCCCGCGATGTTTTCTATCACCAATGTCTGTGATGTCTTTGATAAACTTTAGAAAGTACATATGAATTGAAAAAGTCTCTTGGTACAAGGATTTGAACGTACAACCTAATGCATGACAGGCGGGACGCTTAACCTCTGAGCCATCACGATCAAAGTTTAAGCAATTATAGAGATAGATCTATGTGTTGAAACTGGCTCTGATTTTGTAATAGCAGTTTTCAGGATGGTCACCTTGTGTGTTGATAAAAATATATCATCATTCGTAACTGCAACAAAAAAGACGTTCATCATCAGGCTATATTAGTCCACTGCTGGACATAGCCCTCCCCTAATGAGCGCCATAGCGCCCTGTCTTCAGCTTCCGCATCCAGCATCTGTCTGCAGTCTTTCTTAGATCGTCATCCCACCTGGTCGGAGGGCGTCCTACACTACGCTTGCCGAGTCGCGGTCTCCACTCAAGAACACGTTTACCCCAACGGTTGTCGGTTCTTCGTGAGATATGGCCAACCCACTGCCACTTCAGCTTGCTGATTCTTTGAGCTATGTCGATAACTTTGGTTCTCTGTCGGATGTATTCCTAAGACTTTGGTTCTCTGTCGGATGTATTAATAAGACGTTACTGGGATATAATCATTCAAATCACCAATGCAACCCTCTTACTTCATTGAATGAAATTGAAAGACGTTTTCATGAAATAGTCATGCAATCTGATTAAATTATATTTGGCGCATATTGTAAGTGGCGCAGTGGCTGAGCGATCGACTGCTCCGCTGCGTGTCACCGGTTCGATCCCCGCTTGGAACAAATATTTGTATGGCCCACAGATAGTTGTACCGGGTCTGACTGTTTATGTATATGAGTTTAAATGTTTGTAAACGCACCCACGATGCAGTAGAAACAACTAGTGAGGACAAGGTTTGTGATTTAATGAATATATTTTCGCGGGGAATCCATTTTATCGGCCTAAATAAAGTAGCTCGTAGAATTTAAATATGGACCTCGGTTGAAAACACAGCTTACACAATAACCTCATTGCCACTGAACGAAAGCGCTTGAAAGCGCTTCAAGCCTAACAGCTATAAACATAACTTAATCACATTAGCTCTAACTTAACACAGCTATATATAGATATAAATCGTATTTTAAAACCTCCCGCTGGCTCTGCGCTCCTAGTACCCGTCGACTCCAACTATTTCACGTTTAATGGACCAAATAACTGGCGTGATGGTCCAGCAGTGGACTACGTCCGGCGCTTTGAACATTTTTCGCCAGGATATTTCCGTTTTTAGCCTAAATTATTGTTATTGTTTTGTAGGACTATGCTTTATTAAGACTATGTTGTCCTGGTAGTTGGTTGATATTGTTAGGCTTGTTAAATGTTCTGTGGCGGTTTGTCTGCCTAGTTTTCCAAATAGCTGTTAATAAAACAAGATTATCAAATCAAAAAACATGTCTAATGACAAATAAGACTTAAAATATGAAGGGAAACACATATTTGTGCATTATAAGACTATTAAAAACATGCACACATATAAAACTAGCTGCAACCCGCAACTTTGTTCGCGTTAGGTTGAAGGGAGATTTGCTTAAAAAAGAAGTTTTTTTAGTAAGGTGATTTTTAATTTCACTTTTTTAGTACCAGTAGTATATTTCTATCTTCTCTCTGCCTTGCCAGAAAGGTTTTTATAATCTAACTAGCGACCCGCCTAGCGGTTTTACCCACTGCTCACCTACTAAGAGTCATAGCGTGAAGTATTATACATATAAACTTTCCTCTTGCATCACTCTACCTATTAAAAAAACCGCATCAACATCCGTTGCGTAGTTTTAAAGATTTAAGCATACATACAACATAGCAACAGACAGCGACTTTGTTTTATACTATGTAGTGATGCGTGTCATGATAGTTGTAAGTTTTCAAACAGTTGACAAACATGGAAAGAATGCGATATTGCTCACCCCATTAAGTTATTTGCGCTATAATATATAGACTACTAGCTTTTGCCCGAGGTTTCGCTCGTGCTAAATTCGGGACCAACGGTTCCCCATTTCCTGATTTGCAGGTATTTTTCGTTTGTACACACATCAACAAAGTCTAGGGAACAAGGACATTTCTAGTTTTTATTTAAAAACCCTTTCTTGTAATAGTGAGTGTTTTATATCAATACAAGGGTATTTTATTACCGTTTTTAATTTTAACATTAATAAAAACATTCTCATATTAAAAAAAAATATTTTTTAAAGAAAGAATTGAATAGTGCCAATATTGAGTATTACAACCTTCTATGATTAGGCACAAAAATAACGAGGTAGTAAGAAATACAGTAATTAACCTTACTTTAAACGTTTTTAATAATCTGTAGGACCTCCTAAAGCATTAGCAACAGCTCGACAACGGCGAGGCATACTTAGTATGAGATTGTCAATCATCGTCTGTGGAATATGACTCCATACACTGCGAAGGTGTAAAAAAAGTTGTTCTTCAGTATTCAGATTTTCCAAAGAATCACTGAAAGCTCTTCTCCCAAGCAAATCCCAGGCATGCTCTATGGGATTGAGGTCGGCAGACTGAGCAGGCCATTCCAACGTCGTAATATTGTGCTCGCTTAACGCATTGACCACTACCCTCGCGGTGTGTGACCGTGCATTATCTTGCATGAACATAAAATCTGGACCGAACTGCTGTCGATGAGGGATTACCATGGGGTGTATAACCTCCTGAATGTATTGGTTTGCATTCAAATTGCCCCGTATCCAAACGAGGTCGGTCCTTCCACCAAGGCGAATTCTAGCCCATACCATGATTGTTCCACCTTGGTAAGGATGAACTTCTTGCGGATTCTGGAGACGACTCCGACGTCCAGGAACTCGCCATATACGCACTCTTCTCGAATCAGGATGAAAACCGAAGCGAGATTCGTCGGAAAACAGAACCCGTGCCCATTGATGGTCGGTCCACTGTAAATGTGTGTTAGACCACAATAAGCGACGACCTCGATTTCCACGTCGAAGAGCTGGAACCCTAAGCGGTCTGCGAGCATGAAGATTGGCTTCGTGTAGTCTTCTGACAGTTTGATCGCTAATAACCACTTGATGCTGAGACCGGAGGCTTGCGACCAACTGACGAGCAGTAATCGTGGGTTGCCGCCTTGCGGAATTAAGCAAGAAACGATCTTGTCGCTGGGTAGTAACCCTATTTCGTCCCCTGTGACGTTCGGCAACATCCCCTGTAGACCTGTAGCGTGCCCATAATCTGCAAATTACGCTTGGTTGGGTGTTGACAGCATCTGCTACGTCGCGTTGAGTTCGTCCAGCTTGCAGCATACCAACAGCTCTTAACATCTCTTCGCGACTTAAATGACGACGTGACATGATGACTATAGTCACAAAAATGCACAAACCATACGTAAAAGACGTATTATTGATAATAAACGTTATTTACAATCAAAGAAAATAATTTTTATTTTGCCTCAGAGAAACTGCACAATCAAACACTTTTAAAAGTTTTCCCTCCATATTCGAAAATCATTACTTACTTAAATTTATTTTTAAATTTTGAACAACTCTGTAACCTACTTTATTCTATTTTTATTTATTTGCTGCCAGTTATTAGCAAAACAAGATATACACGAAAAAAAAAATGGGGTCATCTTGTTCCCTAGACTTTGTTGAGGTGTTTAGTTTCCTACCTTGAAAACTGCAAAGTCTTACATAAAATTTCACCCCCTCTTTTAAGGGGTTAAATATGCACGGTTTTTTGGTTAGTAACAAAGAATCCCCCATACCAATTTTTAGCTTTCTACCTTGAAAATTGCGGAATGCTCCATACAAACTTCCACCCCCGCTAGAAAGAGACAAAAGTAGCCTATGTCACTCTCCATCCCTTCAACTATCTCCACTTAAAAAATCACGTCTAGACGTTCCAGCTAAAAACTATATCCTTGGTAAGTTTCATTACGATCCTATCAGCCGTTTACTCGTGAAGAGATAACATACACAGAGTTACTTTTAATAATACCTATTAGTATAGATTGTTTGAAACACCTAAAACTATTGTACTGACTATCTATATCTGGTTTTTTGTATAGCTTTTGTCCATGTGAAGACGCGTACAGTGAGCGTCACGATGTGGGTATCCCCCTTTTTTGCGGATACTCATGAAATAAATTGCCCCTCTCTGGGTGAAGAGGGGGGAAGTGTCAGACTTTTACAGACATGTTCCTTCTTTTGCCCTTTATGTGCCAGGGCCGAGGTATCTCTTTCGAACAACCTGCAACCTCGGAAGGCGGTGGCCCTGACAGGCCCCTCTGCTTTGCTGACACCCCGGCCTTTGAGCCGTGCATGGAACAGCCTGTGGCGATTGATGCAGCCCACCGTACTAATAAAAAAATATCCGATGGCACTCGGGGCTAACATCGGAACAGTCGTTCTGAAGATTTCCCCCACATGCAAACTTACAGACTTTAACCTCGTGTACAGGAATCGAAGTTAAAAATAATTAAACGAAAATAGCTCATACTGGGCAGACAATACCAACTTGATAGTAAAAGTTATTCATTTTCCTATGATTTCCTCTACCAGAAACATACCCAAAATGGTCGCACAAACAAATACACTGAAATTAAGCAACAATTTAAAAACGTACACGCATCTATTACACCCTGACCGCTTCTAAATCGCGCTGTACATTGCGTACTAGGTTAGGTAGGCCGCATCGAATTCATCACTCGCGCGGCAATGAAAAACGTTTGGTCGCGCGACGCGGTGCCGCGACAACTAACGGCCGTGTCGCTTTGACGCTCGTGCGACAAGTCGTGACGGCGTACGGTTGGCACAAAATGGTGTATGGTATGATAGTTTCTGGTTAGTAAAGTGCGAAGGATTTTTTTTTAATCACCCAGCTTGTGGTGTAGCAGTTGATTTAAAATTCTTTATCTTTTCGATATAAAACCGTTTGTCCAATTTAACTCAGTTAGACACCTCATACAGTTATTTATATACGTAGATGTTTTTGTAACCCTCGGTTTTATGTGTGAGAGCCATCCCTATATATTTTAAAAAAATTTACTTCATATTTGTGGAACGTTTTTTTTTTTAAGTTTCGCCTTTTGCAGAAAAAAAATAAGTAAATCGTTTGTCTTGGCATGGACATGTAATGAGAAGAGACGAAACGTATGTGACTTAAAGAGTGATAGATATGAAGACCAAAGAAAAGATGGATGAAATGTGTAAGGAATGATATGAAAGAGTAAGAATGAATGATGCCGTGACGTCTGACAGAGGAGAATGGAAGAAGAAAACATGTTGCGCGGATTCCAATTAAAATGGGACGGGGGCAGGAAAATAATGATTTATATAGCTTTTTATGGAAGACACCTCTTTAAATTTCGAAGTAAAATGACTGTGACAGACAGACAGACGAAGAAAAGATCGAATCTAAAATCTGTACCCAATGCCGAAAACGGTTCTTGAAAAACAGGTCAAATCTCAAAAATCATCCCTCTTCTATTTTATCATTAAATCTGCCAACGCTACCCCAGTATAACAACGATGATCGCTTTTCACACAGAGACTACTGAAAAATTTGTCCAACAGGCGATGTCGCGCGCACACATATATCTTGTGCAGTACCACAATCCATGCTCGTTGTACTAGGCCATCATATAATACAAGAGAATTATTGTCCAACTGCATGACAAAGGCCTCTTCTCATACAGAGAACGCACGAGCATTGATATCCAAGTTAGGTGGTAATTTTTTATAGTTTTATTCATATCCGAGAATTACCGAGAAGACGATAAGTTGTATGATGAAAAATGATAAGTTCTAGAAGACATCAGTATATAAGAGAAAGATTGCGACAAGAGTGACAGAAGAACTAAGAAGTTTCCGATTGTCATTGTGTTGTCCACTTGTCCAGTGATCCAAATCCAGGTCTCGATACAATTTTGCCTAACGGCATGCAAAATAATTCAATGCTTAAAATTCATTTAGCAGAAAAAATGAAACATAAATATATCTTGGACAAAACGTCTATAACTGAAACAGAGGCTTAAAGCTTTAGAGCATTAGCAGTAGGAGAAATTGAGCTGTGGATAGTCAAGACCGCCTAGTTAAATGGATAACTACTACCAGGATCCCATAACGCTATAGATATACGTTTGTCTCTAAGACGAAGACTAGATAGATTCAAGTGGATCCAATTCGCCTAGTAAATTGTATCTATTGTACTAGGAGCGCAGGAATGCAGAGGAATGTGGTTTATAGCTCTCGAGTAATACGTGGTTATAGCAAGGTTTCGTTCTACCAGGCTCTCAGTCGGACGAAAGAGATTGGTGAAATCGCACATCTTTATAGTCTATGTTTTGTGAAATTTATTTGATAAAGCTAGACAATTAAATTCGAACCTTGCGTCATTGTAATACAATACATATTTATTTAGCAACTCATTCATTCATTTTAATTAACCTAACACATATTTGTACGTTTAGATCAAATCTCACAACTGAATTTTAAGACATTTGTACCCAACCAATAAGCTAATATTTTGCTTGCACGTTCAATGACAATGCATGGTAAGATAAGTGAAGTCATACTACATTCAAATTCTTATCGAGTAAGTATTGATTTTTCATTGATACTAAAAGATATAAGCATATCGTTCATATACATTAGAATAACTTCTAATATAGAAGACTAGCTTTTGCCCGCGGCTGCGCTCGCGTTAAATTTTGAGTAACACGGTTCCCCTGGGACGCCTTCGGGAGTATAATTATACTTCTTTCTTAAAAAAATATACAGAAAATCGATCCACAATTGACAAAGAAATCGCATACCAAACATACGAAAAAAATACAGTCTTTAGAACCTCTTGATTTTTTTAGTCGGTTAAGAACTTAGAAACGAACATATCGCCACCCGCGACAGAAGACTGCTTTATTCCCTTGCTTAATAATCTACTATTACAGTTGACGCAACAAAATCAAAAGTACACACATAGTACACAATACAAAGATATTTCTTCATTCTCAATACGAATCACAAATGGGGCGGTTCGCTTTCATCCAGATTATTCAATTATGTCGCATTCATTACAGTGCACATCAGAAATGTTAAAAAGGTACATAAAAGGATTGCAATTTCTTTATTACCCTCATTTTGATTCCAGTGACGGCGTTGTCAATATAAGAACGGAAGATAGATGCCACTTCACGAACATACACTAACGAATTCTGTTATTTAATCGTAACAACCATACAAATACCCTTCAACTTTGAACTTTACGAACGCAAGCTAAGACTCAAAGTTATATAAGACTAGATACAGCAAACGCCAGCAATATTTTCCAAATTTAAAAATCACATACGACAATAAAATATAACACTTAAAATCACAGCTATAAAACCCAAAATGTTTCGGATCAGAATTAGAAATACAGCATTTCCGAACTGGCGCGAATCCGATTGTTTACATCGATCATCTGTCCCTTTCGCTCTTAGCGTTAATCATATGCTTTGTCTCGCTCGTTCGGATACGTGACTGAACATTTAGATGTTCGCTTGTGCTCAGATAATGGCTGGTAGGTTTGACAATAACATTAGTTCGGATACGAACCGCTTTGATTGGATTATTGAAAGATATCGACATGCCTGTGATTTATGATCGCCTGGTCAAATGTATAGTTGTCCGGAGTCTTTGGTGGTATATAAATTAGCACCTAGGCATTTGTGTAACTAATATAACATTTAGCTGTTTGTTTCATGGTGACATAAAAATAAATAAATACAATAATAAACTTAATTAGGTACTACTTAATACTTAAACTAAGTACATACCAATTTTAGCTAATTTTGTGTTTCGTATTTGCTCATCAACTTTCAACAAGATCAGCGTTAAAGCGTTTCGGTGGCTTATATTAATCTAAAACGCCTATAACTCATAATTTATGCTAATATAATATCCTCTGGTTCAAACTATAGTATACTAGCTTTTGCCCGCGGCTTCACTCGCGTTAAATTCGGGGTAACACAGTTCCCCTTTCCTGACTAACAGGTAACTGCTACCAGTAGTTTTTGCCCTTGTGCCTTATTTATGGTAATAGCAATGCTAAGTTTTCCCTTTTCTTCCCTCTTTCTCCCTCATATCTCAATCTTTTAAAAAAAAAATAGCATATGTCCGTCTCCAGGGTCCTAACTATCTCAGTGCCAAAATTCATCAAAATCGGTTTAGCCATTTAGGCGTGAAGAGATAACAAACAAACAAACTCACTTTCGCTTTTATAATATTAGTAAGGATATCGTAGTCCACTGCTCAATATTTATATGGACCAATATTAAAACTTTTTTGCCAAAAGTAAACGACTAAAACTGTATTTAATTTCCATCTTTTTTACTAAAAAGTTGTATATCTTAGACTGTTTAATTGTCGCACACAAATTCTTATCAAGAATTCATTTGTCATTTTTCACACATTAAAAAAAGGGAATAATAGAAAATAACTCAAACCAGCCAAGCAATATAGATAAAATTCATCTGGTCCCGTATGAATTTCGGGAAGAGAATACTCTTTCGAATATCAAATGAATTTTGAAAATCGAGCCATAATCAACAGAAAAATCTGAAAAAAAAACCTCCTTTTTAAAATCAGTTAAAAAGGAAGGCAAAGACATCAACGCTGATGGCGTTTACTTGTTTGCCAGACTATTCATATTCATTGAACAATCTTCAATAGTGAGTTCAAAGGCACAAGACACAGGGCACGCCACAATAGTGGCGGTAAGTCCTCTCTTTGAGGAGTGGCTGGAGAAGCGTTAGTGCGTCCCCACCTACCGCCTGACGCAGGCCCTCACCGGACAAGAAAGTTTAAAAAATCATTTAAACATTCGGGATCTTCGATTGAAGTTAGTAATCGTTACAGAAGAATAAGACTAGTCGGCAAATAGTCTATAACAAGGAAACTTCTGACAGATCACACTTGGCACGACAAGGGATTTCTCGGAACTGCTTATGATAGCTATCTCAGATTTCCTGTTTCATTTCCTAACCTATAAATACAAAAGTGATGAAATTCTATTATTGGTCTTATCATTTACTAGCTTTTGCCCGCGTTAAATTTGGTAGCGCCTTATTGTTTTGTAATAGCAACGCTAAGTTTTCCCGTTTCTTCCCTCTTTCTCCCTCATATCCCACTCTTTTTTTTTTAAAATAGCCATTGTCCGTCTCCTGGTTCCCAACTATCTATGTACCAAAATTCACCAAAATCGGTGTGCTATTAAAGCGTGAAGAGGTAACAAACAAACAAACTCACTTTCGCTTTTATAATATTAGTAAGGATTTCATGGGAAAAGTTAAAAATAAGTCATAACGCGTAAAACGTGGGTTAACCCACATAGACGGGGATATCATACATATAAACCTTCCCCCCTTTATTTTTGTGGTGTGAAATCATCAAATAACTAAGAGAGTGTCAGGCTTGTACTGACTAAAACCCACCCATGTTCCTTCCATAGCCCTTTACGTTCCGTGGCCGCGGCAACTCTTTCGAACAACCCGCAACCCCGGTAACCTTTCCCCTTGAATCACTCTAAGTATTGCTAAAAACTGCATTAAAATCTGTTGAGTAGTTTATAAGATCGCTTAATAAAGATCTAAACGAACAGACTACCGACTTCATTTTATATGTAAAGATTCTTATAAGGCGTGCTACACATCATGGTTGGAACCATGTAACAGTGGCTGTATGGTCGCCTGCTGCGTTGCGTGTCGTGGGTTCGATCCCCGCTTGGGACAAAACTTGTATGGCTTTTAGATACTTGTTTCAGGTCCAGCTATATGTAATCGCATCCACAATACAGGAGAAATTCCTAGTATGGGGAAAAGTATTGAACAAAAACTTAGACTGATGAAATGCATCCAGTTTTAAAACTGTTACTATAGTTAGTTTTAAAAACTATAAAGATTGCCAATTGAATTATAAGTTTTTAATCTGGCTTACGTTCGTGTTTGTGTCAAATCCGGCACGGGAATGGTCCTCCATTTTCTAAAAGCTTGAATTAATCCTTCGACCCAACGTAAAGTAGTTATGTTTGCACTTACAATACCGGTCCAAAGACACATTCATTAAATTAAATTGAACCATTTTGTCCGATTTTCGTTTGTTTTTTCGGATGAGAAATCATCAACTGACTTCTCCCACTCTGAGTGGAGCATAAGAGAGTGTCAGTCATTTGCTGACAAATGATGGTGCATGTAATATCATGCAATGCGTGTTCTGGTGTATGCACGCTAGAAAAACTGATGGACGATATTTTTGTTCTTCTTTATCTTATGGTAAACGCCTGCCTTTGATTTAATTATGATCTCATTGATTTAATTTTGTAAATATTTATTCATTTTATTTATTGTGAATGTGAAGACCATGTGGGTTATATCTTTTTTTTTTGTTTGTTTTTAAAGTAGTCTGGCAGTTTGAATACCTACTAAAACCGACCAACACAAATGCCCTTTTTGGTATTGTTCATCGTGTCGTTGAGCTTCTTGAGTTATGAAACAAGCTTCACGACAAATGGTTGCACCGACTGGTCAGGTGCACTTAAATTTGTGCAACTCAAACATTAGTTTAAATAGTCCTCATGTGTAAGTAGACCAAGATTTTTGTCTGGACCTTAAAAGAGCCTCTGAGTTTCCGATGTTTCTTCGCAGAGTACTCGAGAACGAAACACAAGCCTCTGCTAGATAAAAAAAGACGTGTAAAATTGTTTGTAAAACCTACTTGCAAAATAAACATCATTGACAGTTATTTATCTAGTGTCAGAGTTTATGTCTTCCATGGGCTTCTAATTTGGCTTAACATACCTTCTAAAAATATCTCTTAAACATGCTGGTGTCCTAAAAATGCAATGTTTTCCTTCAACGAAGCAAGTGATAATTATACAATAAGCTGATGAATTTATAAAATCAGATCAATGTTCTCCGAATCTAACGATCACATCACTTGGTTATTAGAAACGCTGCTATTGCTATGAACGCTACTGAAAGCTTCAAGTTTGAGTTAGAACAGGGATGTGACATGATTACACGTAAGAAAAAAACTTGCTGCGGCAACCCCAAATAAATAAAATAATAAATATCTTGGGACAGCTCACACACGGCTATCTGATCCCAAGCTAAGCAGAGCTTGTGTTATGGTAACCAGACAACTGATATACATACTTATATAATTTATAAATACATACATATTATAGATAAATCACACCCAGACACAGAACAAACAATCATGCTCATCACACAAAGTTTGTCCTGGGTGGGAATCGAACCCACGACCTCCGGCTCAGCAGTCAGGGCCACTAACCACTAGACCAACAGGCCCGTCAAATAGTTAGTTAGTAGTAAGCGTAAAGTAGTAAATCAAAATCAAAAGTCATTTATTCACATTGCAAGAGACAGTCCCACAAAAACGTCCTGCCCTTCGCCACTTCCTAGCGTTTTAGCTGGGAAGAAGAAGTGGCGGAACAAACTCTCCAGCAACAACAAACTCCCCAGCAACCCATTGGCTAGGTGGAACGTCGATCTTCACAAGGTGGCTGGTATCAACTGGATGACAGTGGCTGAGAATCGAGGTTATTGGCGTTCGAATGAAGAGGCCTACGTCTAGCAGTCAACTGCTGCAAGCACATGGATGGTGAAGAACAAGACCATGATAAAAAAAGTCTCCCCATCGAGTCTATAGATCTTAATTCTCTTTGTCATCTCGTTGTTAGTTTAAATGCAAGTGCAAACGTTCACTTATGAGTTAGTAGTGAATACGACGCGTTACGGACTACCAGCCCGCACTGGAGTCGACTTTAAGTACGCTTCCTTCATTTCGGAATGCCCTCTCACAATGATTGTAGCAATTTTCCGGGGCATCCGTCGTGAGAGGCCGCGGGGGCGAAACAACAAGAGCTAGCGATCTATATAGTTTCCTCATCATAAATTATAATGTATTTGAAAACGCACTTTTTAAACGCGTATTTAGTTATCGATCATCTACTAGTAGAAAATTGCATAGCAATGCATGCCGGGGCACAGCTAGTTATTTAAAAAAAAAACTAATTAAGTTTGATGAAGCTACTAATTTACCAGTGTGATGTGCTTCGAGGTACTTATCAAAACGTTGAAGTTTTTCCTAATACTGACTTTTTCATTCCTTTAGCTAGACGAAAACTAGACTCGTAGTCAATGTTCAAAGGACCGACATTTATGAATGAGGATTTCAATAGACCTATTAACTTTCGACGCGAAGTACATGTCATCAAGGTAAGTAGGCAGTTAAATATATAATGTATTTTTTAAATTCTAAATTGATTTGTTCTCAAAGACAATTTTTAAAGGAGAAATTTGTGGCTAAACAATAACAGCCGAATAAATCGATTGGTTAAGCAGTGATTGTCCTGGTCGATCCTTGGTTGGGTGACCATCCATTATATACTGAGTTTCCCCTGTGCCTTGAAAAGCATATTGAAGCCATTGGTCCCAGCTGTATTCAGAAAACTTCTTTCACAGTCGTTACAGGAAGGATTGATGGTCAATCTCTGTACACGCTGCATCAGGTAATACTAGAAGTCGACCTCAAAATAGTAGGGAAAAGGTTAGGTAGATGACCCACCAATTTATTTTCAAACTAGCTTCCGCCCGCGACTTCCTCCGCGTGGCATAGTTACTATGGGGAAAACCGAACTTTAACCCGCGTGATGATCGAAAAATAAAAATCTTTCTCTCCCTTTTTCTTCCCTCTTACTCCCCCTTTTCTCACTTTTTTTTAGCCTACATCCGTCTCCAGGATCCCAACTATCTCTGTACCAAAATTCATCAAAATAGGTTTGGCCATTTAGGCGTGAAGACATAACAAATAAACAAACTCACTTTCGCTTTTATTAGTAAGGATGACTACAAGTTTGTGATTTTTATGTTTATGCATTTCTTGTGTACATTCAATAATTGAGGCTTAGTAAGTACCTTACTACTAAATACATGACAATTCCTTCTGCCTGCCATCTCTCTGCCTACAAAGGGGGCGGCGGGCGGGCGAGGGTGGCGCCGCGGGGCGGGGGCGTCAGTGACGTCGCTTGAGCGTGTGAAAATTACATTCCAGGAGTGCCTCGCATATCTATCACTTGCAAATTTAACTTTAGTTTCAGAACGGCGGTAGAGTGCGGATTCCGTTCTATGTATTTCTGCTATGTAGTATGTACTGAGTCTCCAGGGATGCAAGGCTGGAGTCTAAGGAGCGTGGTTTTGGGGACTGCATTATAATTCCAAACATTGTCTGGGAAATTTTCATGAAGCGCTCATGGCTAAATAATAGCAGGCGCTCGGGTCGATCTTTAGGTAGAACCGCGCTTGCCTAGGTTTGTCTGTACATTGGAGACGACTAGTTACACAATAACTGACAAATAATTAAATCTTTATTTTCTCTCTTCACAAAGGTACACATTGGCATGTGGATCTTATAAATACAAATATAAGAATAAAAATTGTAGCAAATGCAAAAAAATATGTTCCTATGTGAGAGACTGGAGTCCAAACTAGGATAACATGTGTGACGGATCCCCAGGCTCTCACCTTGAACTAGAATTAAATAAAATATAATTAATATCAGATTTGTATACGCTAGACAATTGATTTATTTCAAAAGAGAGGAAAACAGAAATATTTCAGATTAATTATTACGTAAGAAGTGTAAGTAGGTTAGGCGTAGTGTAGGTAATGTGTGTGGAGTCAGGTGTGCAGGTGAAGTGAGTCGGTGGTGTGTGTGAGGAGAAGAAGGACGCTTGCACTGACTGGACAGGTCCACTAAAATTTGTGTGGTTCCTCTTTAAAAAGACCAACTCAGACACTAGTCTACGTAGTATGCTCATGTAAGTTGACCAAGATTTTTGATTTTTTGGTGTTTCTTCTCAGGGTAGTCGGGAACGAAACACCGGCTTCAGCTTGTTAAAAAAAAACATGTGTAAAAGTCTTTGTAAAAAGTTGCTTGCAAAACAAACATCATTTATCATTTACATGCCGAGTTTCCTCCGTGCCTCGGAAAGTACATTAAGTCCCGGCTGTCATTTGTAGATCTTTGACAGTCGTTACATATAGTCAGTGACCCTAAGGTCTCACAACCACTCTTACCTAGGGGTATCATATTACCCAGTACTAACTGGGTTGTGGAGGTTAGATTGGCACTAGCTTCATGTAAAATACTGGTGCTCAACTGCATCCGGTAAGACTGGAAGCCGACCAATACAATAAAGAAGATAGGAACGAAAAAGAGATACAAAAGCAATGCTGATTACTAATTAAATAGCTTCCAGCGAACCAGGGAAGGAAGAGTAAATAAAAATAGTTGTAGACACAGTGTGTAAAACGAAAAGAGAAAATACATAAAATCATAAAGTAGATAATGACTTTAAATACAATATAAGAATATGATTACTCACACACAAGTACAAAGGCAAAAACCTTACTAATATTATAAAAGCCAAAGTGAGTTTATTTGTTTGTGTGTCTGGTACCTCTTCATGCCTAAATGGCTTAAGCGATTCTGATGAATTTTGGTACACTGATAGCAGATACCTGCAAAACAAGAAAGGGGAACTGTGTTACTCCGAATTTAACGCAAGCGAAGCCGCGGTGTTAGCTTAACATTCATGACTACACAACCATCCATTGGTCAAGACAATGCAATGCACACACTACGAGATGGCCAGTCATTTAATATTGCGAAAGCAATACCTACCAAGCTATCATAACATTATTGGAACTATGCGCACATTCAACTGCACTTTTGTCAAAATCAGCGACGGGCATGCAATCAGAAACGCATTACCGTCCATGCTTGCCTAGTACTTGCGGTGGCGCAATGAGGCGTACATACTTAAAATTCTATTAATAACACATACATAGGACATCACGCCTGTATTCTTGAAGGGGGAAGGTAGAAGTGTATACGTGTATAGTGTACATACATATCGTTAATTTTGTTGTAAGTCCCATTATAACAGGGGATGAAGTTATAGCCGTTAGCAGGAAATGATCTGATTGATTGATGATGATGATGATTATTCAGACTGATCATTTCAGATAATACCAAAAAAATATCGTACATGACACCTCACTGGTGTGGTTTAGTGGTGTTGTTGACAATTCTCGAATTTTCCAGAATAAAGTCTCGTCACAAATTCTTCGTTAAAAGTATGTCTTTTACTAAACAACACGTGTGTCAGGAAGTGGTAATTTTGTTTAGGAAAAAGAAAGAAATCTGCTGGAGCCATATTTGGTAAATAAGGTGGTTGCTCGAAGACATTTGTTGAAATTTTGGTCAAAAACTGGATCACAATGAAGGCCTTGTGAGCGCATTATAATCCAAGAATTTTCTTTCCACAATTTTGGCACTTTTTGTTATATATACACTCAAATAATATTCTTTATTTATCTTTTGACCTTTCGGTAATAATTCCAAGTGCGAACACAGCGATAGTTAAAGAAAACAGTCAACATGACTTTGACTTTTGATCAACTTTGGCGAGGTTTCAGTTTAGTTGGAAAGCGCCACTCCAAACCTTGTTGACTAGTTTGCATGTCAAACTCGTAAACCCACGTCTCGTCATCAGTAACGATGCGTTTTACGAATGTTTTGGTCGGAATTTACTCGTTTTAGCAAGTCTTCATCGATTAATGCGAAATAGTTTTTAAAGAAAATCCAGGTCTTTTGGGACTAGCCAAACGGCAAATGTATCATACCCAAGTGGTTTTTTAAAAATGTTACGGATCGACTCGTGAGACACAGAAAGTTTAGCAGGTATCACTCCCATACTTGAATAAGGATTTTCAGTTACTATTTCCTTCTCTTTTGCAATGTTGATTTCAGTTAAAAACATTGAAGGCCAACCAGAGCGAGGCAAATCTTCTATCACATCTCAAACGCTTATGAACGCTTCGTAGTCATAAGCAGTGTTTAATAAAATCGTCGCCTTCTGTAACATTTTCAGTGACTCCGAACACGAAATTCCATTGATGTTGCAAAATTTAAAACAAACACTTTATTAAAAATTTTTGTCCATTACGAAGTTTGCAATATACACTGATCTGACTAAAACAGCAGTGTATTAAGTGTAAATAATATATGCAACTCAAACTTCGTGCCAAAATGAAAAACAGTAACCATACAATTCATCCATTACCTATACTTTTTTTGAGTGAAAAGACACCGATCTCTCTGTGATAACTATTAAGATTCCGGTCTCATTTCAATTTAATGAACTTTGTTGCGGTACTTTATGAGTTTTCTATAAGTCACTAGCTGTGCTATGCGTTGCTATGCAATTTTCTACCTTTCTACCTACCCTACCTTTTCTGCTATAAACCTCATGGAGCCCGAGACCTTTCCAACGAATGCAAAACCATGGAAATCGGTTCGTGCGTTCTGGAGTTATAGCGTCAGGAAGGAAAACCCGACTTATTTTTATATAGTAGACTAGCTGTGTCCAGCGGTTTCACCCGCTGCTCAGTTAGTGGCATGAAAAATAGATGTTAGCCGATTCTCAGACCTACCCGATATGCACACAAAATTTCGTTCAAATCGCTCCAGCCGTTTTGGAGGAGTATGGCAACGAAAACTGTGACACGAGAATTTTATATATTAGATATATCATTATAATATTAATAGGTACACTATTTCTCCTTCAATTAATAAGATAATATGCTTATAACATCTAGTTACAATTTAAACTAAATACTTGACGAGGATTTGCGTGAGATATTACATCTAAACTGGGTAAATAAAAACATTTGTGCAAAAAAAATAACCGACTTTCCAAAAACTTTCGGAAGTCGATGGAAAAGAGACAATGAAACCAACAAGTGAATATTTAGGGTGCCGTACCTAAAAATCAACAATATAAGTCTACGCATTCAAAAGATATGACCGTTTTCGTCGCAAGTTTGTACAGAACCCTCTTTGCAAGTATCCGACTCGCACTAGGCCGTTTTTTTGTATAGTACTGTAGGTATGTCCTTCACACAAAATGACTTTAATAAATCCTAAACTACAAAAATAACTTACAATTATTAATATTAGAATACTTATCAAAACCCACGACCATGTTTGTAAAGTTCATCCAACGACACAAACTTCGTGTGCTCAATACAAGTTTAAAAAGTTTAAATATTTAAATTATACGGAACCCGTGTCCCTAGGGTATGTCCGGGCAACTGTACGAAATGTTTGTAAATAATATAACATTCTGGTAAACTTTAAAATCTGTGTTTTAAGACCTCTTTTGGTAGGCGAGACGTGTTTCGGGTGAATACAAAGAAATGTGAAGCTAGTTGTTTAACGTTAAATTCTATATTTGTGTATCATGCATGTACGACATGGGTTTTTGTAAAAAAAATAAACCGACTTAAAAAAAACGAAAAGTAGAAGTCGTTTGATTCAGATTTTGGTGATTGTATACCTATAGTAGTTTAAATTTTCTGCAAAACTATTAAATACACGAGTCAGTATCGATCCTTTCAAGTGTACTTATAGAAATTGAAGAATTCCCTTGCTATCTCCAGGAATCCACCATCAGATCCTGCCCTGAAGGCTGTGGGACCCCATCTACCTGGGAAGTATCTGTACCCTTTAAAATAATTTTAAAAAATGTAGAATCATTCCAGGGGTTCAGGGAACCTATTTATGATCTTAAATAAATATAATGTTTATAAGTTCTCATTCAAACAGTAATAAGATTTTTTCGTCTCCTGAAAAAATACCTTTTTTGAGCTTTCTCAGTTATACTTGTATTTACTTGTATGTCTCTACGACCTACACAGACATTCCTCTGCATCACACCATAAACTAATTATAGGTAAATATTTTATTCTTTGGTACGTGTGTTAGGCACCTAACTCCTCCTAAACAGTTGGATCGATTTGGAAGAAATTCATGTTGGGTTCTTTGGACTCGGTATGGGGTGCTGCTGTCGGTATGTCAGTTGGACAACGTCTGCCAGGTCAACTAATAGGTGTATTAAACATCACATGCCTATAAAACACCAATGTTACACTCACCAAAAACTACTCAAATATAAGAATAAGAAGTTATTATTTGTAAAGAAATTAGGTATTATTACAATACGGTGTTAACAAAAGTTCAAGAGTCTTTGGACATTCTGCCTTTCGGCATTCTAAAACCTTTGATTAGAAACAGGTTAAGGATACATTATTATAGTCCAAATTATCACTGCTCCCAACACATTGCTTCCACAACAGCCAATCCCAAGAAACAGTACCAACACTTAACCAAAACGTTTCAAAACAATGTATTTTTACGTCCTACGTCCCAAAGACGTTCGAACAGGTGCTACGTCAAACGGATGCATTTTATGTAACGCAGTAGTTAGCTTTAGTGCGTCGTAAAGCCGAGAGTACAATGATGCGAGGGGGCTTCTAACTCTACGAAGTGTTTGTGTACAATAAGGTCTGTTAGCAGGGTTTGACGGGAATTAAGTTGTTTAGCTCTTTTTATACGGATAGGAAATCACCAAATAACTTCCCCCGCTTTAAGCGGAGCGGGTGGGAGTGTCCGAATTTTAAGTAAAACTGACTGTTTCTTTGAATACCCTTTATGTTCCAGGGCCGCGGTATCTCTTTCACACAACTAGCAGGAGTACAGGACCCGCAACGCTAGCAGCTTTGCCTATAAGAGTAGACGTAGACCAAAGATCGACTGTGTGGAAGATGATATGCCTAGAAAGATGGCTACTGCCGTTGGTAAAGGATTATGAAGGACGCTATGCGGTACCGTCCCCAAATAAATTGAGGAAGAGAATGCTGTTGGGCTTTGATTTGTTTAATCAAACTTGTGCATGATGTTTGAGTCGTGAATATGTTTGTTTATCTTGATAAATTTTACGAATAAGTAACTATCCAGTTATGGAGTTTTTGGGCATGTTTCTCCGTATGAAACTGTATTTGTGAATGGCCGTTGGGCTGGTTACTAGAATCAATTTTACTTGATTATATTTAGAGCTATTTAAAAGTTCCTTAAAGGCGCATGTCGTTATCATCTGCCTAGCCTTATCACAACTGTGATTTGGTCGGCTTCTGGTACTACCTTATGAACTTGAATACCAGTATTTTACAGTTTTTGTTAAAGATCTACAAATTACAGCCTACCGGGACCACGTTTTCTATCAATTTTTTTTTTTTTCGAGAAATAATTCACACACAACTTGGATAGCTCAAAGTAAAACTACAAATTATGAATTTAACTTTTGAGCTAAAACTTTAGCACATTTAATTGATGATAACTTGAAGTTGTGTTTAAACCACAAATAAATTGAATCTGGTTAAAATAAAACGTTACAAGTTCTCAAGCTTTTCATTTGAAAAGCTGAAAACTGCTACTGCTAGCGCCATCTAGTATGCGATAGCGGCACTTCGTAAAAACCGCGAGGAGAGATATGAAGCAAAAACGAATTAAGATTTGGCAGAAAACACTTATAATCTAATAAGATTTAATTTTACATTGGTTTATTAAATTAAAATAAGCAGTAGTAGGTTTGGAAGGATAAGGGGAAGCCCTGGCCCAGTGGGATACAAAAAAGGCTATAAAAAAACAACAATTCAAAATATTAAAAAAAAAACATTTCTACCAAGTATGTTGCTAAGTATCTTCAAACTCTGTAACTTGATAGGCTAAGTTTAGTTCCACTGTTTTGTAAGAGAAACTCACGAAAATATTATCCAGCCAGTTAAGCAGGATTCATTTTAGTCTAGCGGCCTGTTTGAGAGACAGTGTTGGGATCAAACTAGTACTCGTCATGGTTTCGTTGCTACAAAGTAAAGTAATAAAGTCAAATGAAACCACACACGAGCGTGTGGTCTTAAAACCAGTGGTTCCGTACGAAATGTTTCGTAAAATTCACTAATAAAATGATCAACTATTAACTTTTGAACCGTTCAACTGTTATTTTCTTTGACATGCTACGCATCATCACCACCACCATTACCACACAAAAAAGGAAGTGTTAAAGTATTTGGCCGCAGTCTTTTAGTGTTCACAGCTCGGGAGGAAACGCCCGGTTGTCACCATTGTGACGATCGCCCGGAGGACACGGTGGAGCACACAGTGGCGACTCGACGACCGACTCGACGGCTGCTCAGCGTGGGCGAAGCACCGCCGTACCCTCGCAGAGGCGATCGGCGGCGGCGATCTCTCGCGTCCGGCCCTGGTTCAGGCCATGGTCCGGAGCGAGAGGGAATGGGAAGCGGTCACCACCTTCTGCGAAGCAGTTATGCTAGCAAAGGAGGTGGCCGGGCGTTTGAGGGAGAGAACATCTGCCCAACCCAGCCGCCGCGGGAGACGCCCAGGGCGCCGGGCGCCGCGAGACGACTCCCGGCCACCGTAGATGCGGGCCTGTGGGCGGTGAGCAATGGGTAGTTCACCGTCCGTCCGTCGATTGACGACAGGCCGTGTCGACGGCGCGTTCGTGTTTCACGCGCCCCTCTAAGAGAGTCAGCAAAGCAGAGGGGCTTGCCAGAGCCTCCGCCTGCCGGGGTTGCCGGTTGTTCGAAAGAGATACCACGGCCTCGGAATGTAAAGGGCAATAGAAGGAACAGGGGTGGGTTTTAGTCAGTACAAGCCTGACATGCCACCCCGCTCCGCCCAGAGCGGGGGCAGTCATTGGATGATTTCCCACCCGAAAAAAAAAATGTTCACAGCTGAATATTAGTACTTTACTGTATATATTATTACTGTACTGACTGACCTACTAACTTGCGTCACATCGTAATACCAACGCTTACCCCTTGGTAAGACTGGTTGTTAGACTTCTAACTTACCGTAACGGATTAGCGTGCTTCCCAATATTTAAAGGATGGTTACTCTAACACAGACCAACCACCGAGAGTTGTGTAGGTACCTCATATTCAACCACGCAAAACTGTCTGTCATGGGTCTATCCTTCCTTACTTAATATATTAAAAATTATAATAAAAGCGAAAGTGAGTTTGTTTGTTATCTCTTCACGCTTTAATGGCTTAACGATTTTGATGAATTTTGGTACGGAGATAGTTGGGAACCAGGAGACGGACATAGGCTAATTTAAAAAAAAAATGTGAAAAGGGGGAAGAAAGAAGGAAGAAAAGGAGAGAGAAAGATATATTTTTTTCGATCATCACGCGTGTTAAAGTTAGCGTTAGCCCAAAGTTACTATGCTACGCAGAAAATAGTATGAAATAAATGCTTTGAGTTTGAGTCTGAGAACCACTGACAGCAAACGACCTTTTTATCGACCCCTCCATGTTGTAGTACTGAGTGTGCATGTGTGTTATGATATTCGTAAGGTAGTTGGGTTGCTTATAAGAGATAGGTACCTACTGCGGCCTCTGAACACAAAGGTCAAAAGAAGGAAAAAGAAAGAAACCTATCCAGGGTTTAAGTAAGCAATAGTTTGACACTCCCTTCCGATCACTCAGAGCGAGAGAACTTATTTGACGATGTCATATCCGAAAAAGAAGAAAAGGCTTGTTAGTGTAAACACATGCAAAAATCTAGCTCTAAGCCTACCCGTTACCTAACAGTTACAATTCGTGATGTAGGATTAAGATTTTAGCATCAATCGATCCTTCAACCTTTGAATGTGAGGAGCTCGTGGCTGAATAATAGCAGCCGCTCGGGTCGATCTTTAGGTTAAGCCGCGCTTGCCTAGGTTGGTCTGTGGATGGGTGACCACCTGTTACATACCGAGTTTCCTCCGTGCCTCGGAAAGCACGTTAAGCCGTTGGTCCCGGCTGTCATTTGTAGATCTTTGACAGTCGTTACAGGTAGTCAGTGTTTCCAAAGTCTGACAACCAGTTTACCAAGGGGTATCGCATTACCCAGTACTAACTGGGTTGTGGAGGTCAGATAGGCAGTCGCTCCACGTAAAATACTGATATTCAGCTGCATCCGGTTAGACTGGAAGCCGACCCCAACATAGTTGGGAAAAGGCTTGGCAGATGATGAACCTTTGAATGTCAAAACTACTCAAAAAATTACCTGCAACCTCTGTACAAAATCTTCTCTATCCCATCTCTTGAACAACAAGTCAACACACTATCATGTCAAAAAAAAACCACCGAGTATGCATGTATTTTTTAATGGCGGCACGATCAAAGAGCTCTACTTGCGCGTGCGCACGGCACATTGTACGCTAATGCGCGCATTGACGACGAACCCCGACAACGCCCGAAGTCCGACGAACAGACGTGGATGGACCCGATTGTGAGGCAACGTTGTAAATTTCATTGTTTACCCCTTTTTCTTATTAAAGTCTATTTAATAATAAATATCAATGGGTTTTTACGTTTGTATGGGCTAAGTAGATGAGATAATGTCAAGTAGTGTAGTTATTCAAATGAATTGAAACTAGACTGGACTAGAGCTACATAGCTTAAAGAGATGGCATGCTAAAGTGACAGTTATCGAACCCATGTCTGTCGGAGCGTTTATGACAGACGGAGCTAACAAAGTGTTCCACTCTAAGCAGCATCATCGCTTCACATCAGGCGAGTTGCAGCCAAACACAGGCTTTTCTAATATATAAAATTCTCGTGTCACAGTTTTCGTTCCCATACTCCTCCGAAATGGCGGGACCGATTTAAACGAAATTTTGTGTACATGTCGGGTAGGTCTGAGAATCGGCCTTATAAAGGTTCCTTGGTTGGACTGGACGCGAGTGGCAGTATTACAAATGGGGAATTTCAGAGAGTTCTCTTCAGATTTCATTCGATTGTAAATTCAATACTAAGTTCTTCAAAGACGGTCATTGTAATGTTGTCAAATGTTGCTTGGCTAAACCGTGTTTTCATGCATTGGATTTCTTGCATAGACATGTATTTTGACAACACTAACTAAAGAGACAGAGCTATACAGGGTGTCTAGCACCATCTCTTTCCCTCAGTAGAATAAGTTCTGCTTTAAGACGTCATGGTAGGCCTACTGTTTGTGTTGTCAAAATACAAGTCCGTGACTCCATGACATCCTCGGGTAGTCTTAGCGAGTTCAAGAGGAAGTCGACGTACCCACTGACAGCCATTTCCTTTCGTCTGATTGATATACTTACTTATCTAAACGTACCGAAATACTGACGGCATAACTAGCTCTTGGACTGATGATCTTGGTGTCAATTACCGCAAATATGTTTTGTCTGTTAGCTTTACGTATCTCAGAAAGCATGTTTATGGGTTGTTCTAGACTGTATTTTGTAGATCTTTGACAGTTGTTACAGTAGTCACTGGCCCCAAAAGTGTGACCATCAGTCTGACGAAGTATCGTATTACACAGTACTAACTGCAGGTCAGATAGACCATATCTCCATTCCATGTAAAATATTGGTATTCAGGTGCATCCGGTTAGACTGGAAGCCGACCCCAACATAGTTGGGAAAATGCTAGGCAGATGAATTGTGTACGGTATAGTTTTAAATTATAACTGTTAATATTTATATCTAACTAGCTGTGCCCAGCGGTTTAGCGGCACTTAGGGGTATGTAAAATAGATGTTAGCCGATTCTCAGACTTACTGAATATACACAAAAAATATCATAAGAATCGGTCGAGCCGTTTCGGAGGATTATGGGAACGAAAACTGTGACACGAGAATATATTAGATATTTAAGGCCTATATAGTGCAGCTGTCCAATCACCTAATTTCCTATACATAATATAGCCAGACTACAAAACAAAAGGCCCACTAATAATTATTTTAATTTAAATAGCTCGTCGACTCGCAGCGGTCATCTATACATATTACAAGATGGCCGGAGGGCATTTTATAATTATCGACCACCATTTCTGAGTGTCAACAAAAAATGACTATTAATATTTATGTAAATTTTTTAAACGAAACGTCTTTACTGGAGGAAATTAAATATTTTATTGAGAGTAGGTAACTTAGATATAATTCTCCAGACGAATTCCAAAATCCAGGTTGTTAATCATCCAAATAGAGTAAACCTGAGGCAAAGGGCTATCTTATCACAGCCTAGTACGAGCGCGCGGTTACGTCCGTTATCAAATTAATAAATGCTATATTTAGAAGAATTTATTAATAACTATGTATGTATGGTATGTACTAATTTATTTCATGTGTCGACCCTAAATGGAATGGTAAAGGTCGGGAAAATGATGATGATAATGATGTTCTAATTGTGCTTGATGCCTCATCTTACTTTTAGTCTAAGATCCCGCTATAAAACGACCTTCACCGAGATGCTTATTTAATTAAACATATTTTAAATTTGATTTAATATGTCAATAAATATAATGCATATGGGTTGCCTAGTAAACAGTCCAGAGTATGTTTAATTAATAATTCAAAAAAAATATTTTTTTAAACATTTTACCGGTATGATTATTAGATAAATTCTATACCAATCGAAAGTATGAAGCCCATAGAATATGCAAACGTTAGGTTGCCAATTCTTTTCCGGTCACAACTATCGGGTTGCCAGTTATAAACAGGTAAATCTGTACTAGCATTTTGCAACGGTCTGTTTATTCAATGAAATTAAAGATTATTTTATTCTGAACACGGTGGTATAGGGTTGCCTGCGAAAAATCAGTCCAAAATTGCGGTTGTCGAATTTTAAAAAGTAAAATATTGCTCCGAGTGAATATGTACGACTGAGAGGTCCCAACCAACCATCCCATGCGATAGCCTGCAACCTGCAGACGGAGGCTCTGGCAAGCCCCTCTGCTTTACTGACATCTCTTTGAGGCGCGCGTGAAACACGAACGCGCCGTCGACACGGCCTGTAGTCAATCGACGGACGGACGGTGAGCTACCCATTGCACACCGTCCACAGGCCCGCATCTACGGTGGCCAGGAGTCGTCTCGCGGCGCCCAGCGCCCGGGCGTCTCCCGCGGCGGCTGGGTTGGTTTGAGGTTCTCTCCCTCAAAGGCCCGGCCTCCTCCTCCACTAACATTACTGCTTCGCAGAAGGAGGTGACCGCTTCCCATTCCCTCTCGCGGCCTGAACCAGGGCCGGACGCGAGAGGTCGCCGCCGCTGATCGCCTCCACAAGGGCACGGCGATGCTCCGCCCAAGCTGGGCAGACCGCCACTGTGTGCTCCACCTTGTCCTCCGGGTGACCATCACAACGGTGACACCCGGGCGTTTCCTCCCGCCCGATTATGTACAGGAACCTCCCGAAACTACCGTGTCCGGTGAGGACCTGCGTGAGGCGGTAGGTGAGGACGCCATGACGCCTCTCCAGCCACTCCTCAAAGAGGGGACTTATCGCCACTATTGTGGCGTGCCTTTCACGGGTCGCGCTAAGACTAGCGATCAACCAGGGATGATAGGTAATTGGCAGCTATGTGTTTGAGCCCTTCGGGGTTGAAACACCAAGGCCATGGGGTCCGAGTGCCCACGTACTATTTCGAGAAATCGCCCAGCGGGTGGTCGACTGTGCTGCTGTGCGCTGTGTGCTGGGGTGCTGGCCTGTTTTTGTCACAAAGAATAAGCATTGTTTATCCATCGCGGTAATGCTACCAGCTTTCTGGGCACCATTTCTGTTACCTGCGATGCGGACGAATTATTGACGCCCTAATATATTTTACCATTTTTATTACTTGTACATAATTGTGTTACTAGTTTATGTCTATTTCTAGTTTGTAAATAATAGTCTTAAGGTTATGTAAATAATTAACCCGTCGCACGATTGTTTACATAAATGTAGGGTAACAATGTATGAAACTTTGCACCCGTCTACACACTTTGTCGCGCGAAGGATTAATAATAAATAGCACCAAGGATTCACATTTTACTTACTTCCTGAAAGTTTGAGCAAATCAACTATATCTACTTAGGTATCCCACATCCGCAGCTCTGCAGCTAATACCAGGCACGACCAGGTATCTACAGAAATAGCAGAGAAGATGGTATCTACATGTGCACAAAATCAAAGCAAAAAAGACCTAAAGATATATGCGTAAATATATTTTGTCTTAATTTCGAACACCAATAACTCATACAAAAAGTCTTCAAAAGCAATATTGGTTCGTCCATTAAGCCAAGGAAACAAGAGAAAAAATGCAATTTTAATTACTAAAAACAAACTGGGGTCGTTGAACTAAATAACAAAAGCGCTCAATTCTCGTCGAACCGGCCGTAGCCTATGTAACTCATTATGAGAATCCGTCTTAATTTTATATTATTATTTGGAGGCGTCCATTAAAACCTTCATTTAGAATCAGGCATTAAGGCTTTGCGTCCGTGCCTGTTGTAAGAGCATTTAGAAAAAAAGAAAGTTAAACACCAGTGTTGCAAAGTTTAAAAACGTTTTCTTTCATTAAGAAGAAATTTTAATTTTCTTAAAATCTGAGTCTACAATTCTACTCAAATACATATTTCACTTTCAGAATACCTATAACAACTTAGGATGTAAAAAAGAGTCCAATAATTACTTTAATAGCATTTGACGAAAAAACGACTCTTTTCTCATTACCGTCCCCCAATTTCGATCAAATTTTCCAAATCATTTTTCACGAGTTGTAAACTAAATCACTGCTATAGTTATGCGTCCATCTCTTTCAAACGCCGTATGTTGGGCGTTCTCTCTCTCTCTAGCTATTATGAAACTAAATTGGTTTTAAATGCATAGGATTGGCGATGGGTATGGCCGACAGTAAGGCTGGAGCAATTTACTGGGTTCAAACCTCGTTATTAGTTCTTGAATTAATACGAAAATTGCTCTACGTATGCATATTTATAAGATGTTATGTATATTAATGTAATTTTACAAGGTTTTATTTGGTTTTTAATGGTTTGTTGACGTGTTGGATGACAGTTAGGTTAGGTTAGTTTTGACATCGGTTTCCGGAAAATTATAATCTATTAGCTAGCGCTCGCGGCTTCACCCGCATGATACCTATCGAAAAAAGTATCCTATGTGTTATTCCAGACTGTAATCTACTGTGCCCTTCCAGACTGTGCCTAATTTTATCAAGATCCGTTCAGCCGTTCTGACGTGAAAGAGTAACAAACATCCCCGATAGTTAAAAGACGTATCTAACACTTTTCCAATTTTGAGTTATATAAATTGCCGAAATCAGAAAAAAAAAGGTGCATCTGCCTGTATTTTTATTAAATTTTGATACTTTTTGTTAGATACCTCTTTTTAATTATCGGGGCAGATCTAATCAAACTTACAAACATTAGCATTTATAATAGTAGGAAGTAGGATAGTCCCTATCCCCTCAAAGTTCAAGTGGCTCGGTTTCTTCTAGGCAAGTTGCCGGTAAACCGTATACAAAATACTTAGAAAACAACAGCTTTTCTGAAGGGTCCACTTTCAAGTTGAAGTACTACAAGCAAACACTATCAGTAACGACTTAAATCACTCGATCAAAATGTGCATCATCACAAAACGATGACTCTTAAATCCTAGTAAAAAAGACATGGAAATTGGTAGTTCAACCAGAGCCAGAACGCAGAAGAAAATCTAGCCTTTATAAGCCCACTAGTAGAAGAACCCCTCAGCTTCTGGTTATCCTCTGGACTTGGCAGCAATCACAGGATAAATAGACCTAGGAGACGTTGGGTGGGACGAGGGTACTACGCGTTGTGATTACCGCATACCATGAGAAGAAGACACCAGTCCTTGAAGGAAGAATGTAAGCATGGCACAACAGGGCAATGGAGGCTTCAATCAACTTTCTTTCGGATTAGAAATCTTCAAATAACTTCCCCCGCTCTGGACAAACCGACTGCGAGACTTTTACTGACTAATGCCCCGTTACAATAAACAAAAACGACTCGTTTTGCTAACGGATAGTTGTATTTTGACATTTAGTCTCTTAGAACTTATGTCAAAATACAAATATTCGTAAACAAAACGAGTCGTTTTTGTTTATTGGAACGGGGCATATAACCCATCCATGTTCCTTCGTTTGCTCTTGGTGTTCCGGGGCCGCGGTATATATCTATATACCCGCAAGATGGCTTCAATCACATTCAATTAAGGAATTAAAAAATCTCGCAGAGTTGCGACTTAACCGCAAATCCATCCATTAATGTTAACGGAAATCCTAACAATGTTTGATCTTGAAAAGAGTGTTTTTAATATTATATTCGTTCGAATACACGTTACGTGCGTATTTTCCGTTCGTTCTTGCCATGATTTTAAAGAACGATCACTATAGTATAAACACAACTGGTTGACCTTCCACTAAAATTCAGCAAAAATGAATAGTTAATACATAAACGCGAACCATCACATTGCCACATGCAATCGACAACAAACGAGTGTACTGAGAGAGAACAGACCTCACTCAATCAAAAATGCGCCGATCAAAATGCAAATGGCGCTCATTTTATTCATTTTGCGGCCGCAGGTACGGTCCACCATAAACTGCCAACAAATTATACATTGCTTTTATTTTTAATTGCTACGGACGAGCCACCGTCTTGCCCAGCGGCTTGCCTGACCCTTCTACAGTTCTTTCAGTTAGTTAACGTCCAGCCGCAATTACCCAACTACAACCTTATAGCCAAAAGAATAAAGATCGTTGTTATTTAACAGATATATTTGTGGCAGCAACCAAACAACAACCTTATTTCAGCTACTATAAAGATCACTCTAATTTTGACAGCGTTGCCAATCAGAAGGAAATTAACTGTGAAGGAACAGTATTTTTGAATTATGGCGCGCCGACACGTGATTGGTCGGCGTAGAAGCGTTCGTTCAGTACTTATTTATAAGCGATGCGTTCATATGGGGTGGAGATGATAAAATCTAAAATGAAATACCTAATTGCATTCAAAGTTGGCTGCTCTGTATTTATTATGGCGTCCTTCAGTGGCTGTCATTATGGCGGATCGTGACCGATTTTGCTGATATGCTTGAGGTGTGTTTAAATGGGTTTGTTTTTTTAGTTTCTATGTGATGTTTACGTTGGAGTTTTGCTATTTCATATTTATTTTAGAAGACTGTTGGTGATGAACAAGGTTTCTCGATGTAAGTAAAACCCTTTTTGACCTAAAGTACCCTTAAGAGCATTGCAAATAGGTACAACTGTGGGATTTTTTGATGTCTCACATATTAATTAAAACGTACTTAAGTACGTACGGTACATAACTATTAACAATACACTTGTTTACTACAATTTTCATGAATGCACGTGATAATTGAACCCTTCGTATTCTGCCGTGCAGACCCTAAAACGCAGTAACAGGCTTTTTGTCATTTTTTTGTTGAATATTGAACCTTAATGCACACGTTATAAGGAACCTGAAGATCTAATCAGATTTTTGTTAGGATGCTTTAAACGGTTTAAAAATCAAATTTGTGATAGCAGTAACTTAATTTTGCATGTCTAAATATATTACAATACCAACTAAAATACAGTAATAGCTGTTACGTCTACCACGATCCGTCACTTTACCAAGTTAAACGCAGTAAATATCTATATTACCACAAAAAAACTGTATTCTACATCCAAAAAAATATTGAGGGGTAAAAATTAAAACGCAGTAAGTAGTTTTTGTACCAACAGTGTTAATACTGCATGCTTGATCACTAGTTTATTTCATATGGACTAACTATTTAAACTGCAGTATGTTCATTATTTACTGCAGTATAGTCGGTATTTTTGAAAAGATGAAAATGAGTTATATGCTAATTAAAACGCAGTATAACACTCTGTTACTGCATTATAATTGGTAACTTGAACGATTTTACTAATTTCGCTGCAGTAAAGGTCATATTTTACTGCGTTCTAGTCAGAATTTGTCGCTATCTCTCGTTCAATATGTCGTGTTTGTGTGTCAATTACTGCCGAGGGAGGAAGACGTCTGCGCCGCGTCAGTGTAGGCAGCGAAGCCTTAGTCTGGTCTAACGGATTTAGCTACGACTGCAATAGCTTCTAAACATTCATTCAATGATCTTGTGATATCAGAAGATTTATTTTGTTCTGAGGTTTTGCCAAAATCAACAGTTATTTTTTAGAACGTGACACTATTAGCTTAAACACCAGTTTTTCGAGATTCTGACGACTCTGTAGCAGATAAAAAATATACTCCTGTGCCTTCATTAGAAAGTAGTTTATCAGATCATACGCAAGCAGTCGGAAAACGAATACTAATAAACGAAAAATTAAAAAAAAAAAACCAGAAACATACAAAATATAGTAAAAAGTTAAAAAAAGAACCTAGACAAATATTTTATAAGACCACCGTGTCACAATCTCTGCAAAAACTGTTTTTTTTAGTTTAAATGAGGATAAACGGCAATCTTGGATAGATTGCTAATTACTGGTTTATGGACTGGTAATCCAGAGGACTTTTTCTTAAAGGGTTTAGTTCATACCAACGCCAAGACTAATATTAAGACCAAAAAGAAACGCTACGTTACTCTCACAGATTGAAGCGATCATCAAAGATAGAAAATCGAAGCATCAAATAACTTCCGCGGGGGAAGTCATTTGATGATTTGATCTCTGGGCGGAGCGGGGGAGAGTGTCAGACTTGTACTGACTAAAACCCACCCATGTTCCTTCTATTGCCCTCTACGTTCCGGGGCCGCGGTATTTCTTTCGAACAACCCGCAAACACGGCAGGCGGGGACTCTGGCAAGCCCCTCTGCTTTGCTGACATCACTTTGAGGCGCTCGTGAAACACGAACGCGCCGTCGACATGGCTTGTCGTCAATAGACGGACGGAAGGTGAGCTACCCATTGCTCACAGTCCACAGGCCCGCATCTACGGTGGCCGGGAGTCGTCTCGCGGCGCCCGGCTCACATTTTGCTAACATTACTGCTTCGCAGAAGGAGGTGACCACTTCCCATTCCCTCTCGCTCCGGACCATGGCCTGAACCAGGGCCGGACGCGAGAGATTGCCGCCGCCGCCGTGCCGATCGCCTCTACGAGGGCACGGCGGTGCTCCGCCCCGCGCTGGGCAGATCGCCACTGTTTGCTACACCGTGTCCTCCGGGCGATCGTCACAATGGTGACACCCGGGCGTTACTTCCCACCCTATTATGTGCAGGAACCTCCCGGAACTTCCGTGTCCGGTGACGACCTGCGTCCTCCAGCCACTACTCAAAGAGGGGACTAACCGCCACTATTGTGGCGTGCCCTGCACGGGGTTGTGACAGTCGCTCTCTCAATGCCACCATGAGATCGCACCGGAGGTCTGTCCGCTGAGCGGCAATTTACCGCGGCAGCGGAGTTTCCCCACGGTGTAGTGCCTCCGCGCGCCACTCAAGCAGGCACTATCGCCTCCAGATCCCACGGAGGCAATCCGGCAAGGAAAACTGGTGCCTGATAACTTATTTGATCGGAGTTATCTAAAGTGAGTTACATAGCTGCTTCAAAATTATATTGAAGTATTCCACCACAACTTGGAACAATCTTTAAACAAAATCAAAGATCAAGATGAAAGAAAATCACAAATCAAAATCTTTCAATTAAATGGCACATTTATATAAAACTAATAAATGTGCCATTTAAAGGAAAGATCTCATGTGTCTTGCGAAACCGAAAAGGTTTATACCATTTATTTTTTCGTAATGTCTTTATAACCGCCTGTGTTCAAAGCACCTTTAATTTAATTTACAATTACCTTATAATATTATAAAATAAACGGCAAATTCTATACATAATGTAGGTACTTTTTTCTGTAAATTCCTACCTAAACATACCCGTAAATTGGAAGCAATTGTTACATACTACATGTGCAATTAGTTCAAAATACAAATTAAAATGCAGTAAAGAAAGTCTTATGCTGCAAGTTAGTCTGCAAAGTAGCAAAAAACTCAAATATTTTGTAGTATCAAGTATTTTTACCGCATTTTAATCTGCATATGTGTAACTTTTTGCGTGCAGTAAAAGCTAAGATTTTAGAAAAACCGATTTTTATTAAAATCTAATTAACAAAACTAATATTTGTTTTTGTAAATACCATCTTTGTTGTCACTTAGTCCTCGTAACAACAAAAATATGCACCATACTCATAAATAATCTAAAAAAAAACAGTGTTAAAAAGTTTTTCGCGGTTTTCTCGAAACCGCTTTTTTCCTCATACTGCACTTTAGGGCCTGCACGGCAGTATTGATAGGGTTAAGTATTTATCTTTTTCGAATTACTTACTTTTTAACATAATAATGTACATATTTTTGTTAACTTTTAAAAGCTTACCTCGATAAGTTTGGAATTAAAATACTAAAATGTCTCTTTAGAACATTTTTTTTCTTTTTTATTTAAAAGTAAGTAAGGCTCAAAAGTGAATCTAAACACATTTAATTTATACAATTCATTTTATCCGTCTAGTTAAGTAGTTACGAGGAAAATAGAAAGAAACACACAGGTCAAATGCATAACTCTCATTTGGGGTTTCGCCGCAGTCGGTTACAAACGTAAAATGTCAGTACTGTTTCCAATTTTTGAACGAAAAATACACGAAACAGCCTGCCACGCAACTGTCACGAGAGCATGAACTTCCAGCAAGTTGGTGAGACAAGAGGGAGGTAAGTTTTGGGGTCTATGTTCCCAAGATGCCCTGAACAGTAATGGTTCATGTGTGTCCACATCGTTTATTACCTAAAATCTGATGTTGTTGGCAAAAGATCGTAAGTAGCGGAACGGCAGAAGGAAAGACGTAGCACCTGGAAAATAATAACATTGAGATGTTGAAAAATGAATAGAGAGATGAACGCGTTTTCAACGCCATTATTGGTGATAGTACCTAGTAAGTCATAATCAATAAGTACACTTATTTGCAGAACATTCAGTTTGTTGCCCATCCTTCCACATCATTGATTTACCATTTGGAATGGGCAAATACATTACTTTCACAAGTTATAATGATGCCTTGTGACTTGTTACTTCATATTTTTTGTCATTCAAAAGTCCTGTAATTATTTCATTGAAATAAATGGTTTGAGTTTTGATAATTATTGTGAATTGTGGGTAGGTACTAAAAATAAAGGCAATCCTAATTAACCGTTTTGGTCATTTGTAAATTTTACAATTCGTTATGAATATTATACAGTCATCTTCAACCAAACCAACGCTCACTAATACACTTGACCTACTTAGGAAGTTCTGCTGAAAGATATTACCAACTTTTGAAAAAAAGCCGAAGAATTTTGATCATTTGGCCGCTACGCTTGCTGACGAGTATGTAGGCCAGTAATTAAGATCAGTTACACAATTTCATCATATTCTAACAAAAATAACATTTTTACTCACTTAACATTTTCCGCTTGGTGGGCCCAACATTGAACAATCTATTTCAAACTCGTTCTGAAACGATACTGGATTTAAAAAAATCTATCTTATCGAATCTTAGCTGTTAAACTGTTTTGCACTTGGTACAAAAATACATTATAAAAATTAATTAAAGATCACCTTTATAAAACTTATAAAATTGACCAAAATATGTTTTGTTGTTCCTGCAAAATTCGGCCCTTTGCGAGCTACGTTTAAAACTTCCGTAGTTTCTGAACGACTCAAGGTACCCAATAACATTCATGTCAAAATAAAGAATGACATAACCACTGTGCAGTGCGCGAGGCGAAGTGTTTTTAAATTAAATACATTGATATCATTTATGACAGGAATTTAAATTAATATAACTATAAATTCAGTGATAATGTCGTATGCTCTTATTCGTCATTTACGCCGCACGGCGCTATTATCGCAACAAATTCGTCTTGAATCCACCATGACGAGTTTGACTCCGGAAGACATCGTATTTCGGCCTCCCCTAGCTCAATGGGGCAAAGTTATCAGAGAAGCGGAGAAGATAGTTGGGTACCCGACCTCTTTCATGAACTTACGATGGCTATTAAGCGACGAATTCGCCAATTTAGCCATGCATTTGCGGACTGTTGTAAGTACCAAATTTTCTGTTGTTACGCCCAAAATAGTAGATAAAAATAGTTTCTATTTCATTTATAACGTTCCAAAAACCCTTTAAATATCATACTATACTAATAAAAGCTTTAAAAGTAAAACTTTATGTCATAAAGTTAAATATTATGTAACAATAATAGTGTTTTGTGATTGACCATGTGATGTACAAGGTTATTTCCTGTCTAACAACTTGTTAGATACAATAACAAATTCGACATGATCTTGAGGTCTCAATGTTAATTTAGTTCCTATTTTGAGATTATTATGACCTCAATTTGAAAAATATCAAATCAGTAATTTTATATTATTTGGTTCAGGTTATATTATTTGGGTGCAATGTTAAATTGTCTTTAAGATATGAGATAAAGCAAAAGATAAAAAATGTGGAGTTGTATTAAGAAAGCAATTTAAATAAAATTAAAAAGATTTTTTACTGACAGTTAAGAGCATTTAGAATAGTAACACACATAATCTCTTGTTAAGCACATCAGAAAGCCATTGAATGCAGTTTCTGTGGCCACAATTGGCTTGTTAAGTATTGCCATTAAAAACCAAACAATAATTACTATTAAATGTAAATATTTTTCACCAGGTTGGGATGAACCACCCCATCGTAAAAACAGCAAAAATGCTTCTACACAATGAACACAACAACCTGCAGCCATGGGGTCTCATCATCCTACTACTGTCAAAAGCAGTCAACCCACCAACTTCACTATTAACCAGTACAGTCACACAAAACCAACGAATCCTTGCTGAACTCACGGAAATGATCAGAACTGGACATTATGTTCACAGAGGCTTACTAAACATACCACCAAGTGACAGAGATAAAAACCATGACACTGCTATCTTTGCAAACAAAATTGCTATCCTCATTGGAGACTATTTATTGGTAACTGCAAACGGAATGTTAGCTCGGTTGAAAAATCAAGACTTGTCATACTTGATATCTACAGCACTACGAGATGTGAGTGAAGGAGAGTTTTATGGTCATAGAGACGCACAAAATATGCCAATTCCTGGCAAACCAGTTGAGAAAAAATCTGACATTTATGATATTTGCAGTGATACATTACCTTTAGAAGTGAAAAATGTGTTAGGTTCTCCTGTAAGAGAATGGACTTTACGTGCAATGTATAATGGTGGTACCTTGTTTGGTCGGGGCTGTCAAGGCGCTATGGTACTAGGCTCTCATGACCAAGAGAAGCAAGAAAACGCGTACAAATTCGGTTGTCACCTATGTCTAGCATGGCAAGCAGCTACTGAAATACAAAAAATTACATCGGGCAATGAATCTTTTTCGTTAGTCAGTGCACCTGTTCTATTCGCTTTAAATGAAAATCCTCAATTATATGAATTAGTAGGCAATGTTCAGAATATTACTGAAGTAGATTTAGAGACATTGAAAGCTGAAGTTTTGAAAACTGATGCAGTTGAGCAGTCAAGGATGTTGTACACGGAGCATGCAAACAAAGCTAAGAGTTATGTTGAAGTGTTTGGTGATTGTGAGTCTATAGAAACTATAAAGCAAATGATTTACACTTTGTAGTAAAGGTTCTATGATAGTATAGTCCACCTCAGAATTGCTAAAAAGTGGCAAATTAGTTCATGATGCACTGTAAATGAAAAAAGGTGCGCCAAGTGTATTGTCTTGTCATCATTTATTTATTTTTCATTCAAGTTGACTGGAAAATGACAAATACTAATCTCTTGAGGTAGCATTTCCAGCATACAACAAGATTGAAGTTGAAACTATCTGCTACATAATGTAGACCTTGACATTTTGTGACAAGCAAGTGATTTTCAACCTTAGATAAGTAATTAGAAGGTTGACTATACATCTTATTTATAGGTTTATTTGGTAAAGAGTGCAACCATGGACTTTATTATACAATTTTCAATAATTAAATTGTGATCAACTTATTTTAATTTCTAATGAGGCCTATGTGGAATTTAATAGTATTTTTGCTTTATTATCAACACCTTATAAACCAACGCCGAAGGCTGAAAATTCAATAGCCTTTTTCATTTGAACTTTAACTTATGAGAACTATTTTAATGAATGGGCATTATATTGATATTTGTTTAAAAATAATTAAATCAACATATCATTTTTATTCCTTTTATAAGATATTCCTTGAATTGTTTACTTATAACTTTTTTTGTAACAAAACGTTTTGTAAATTATTTAATTTTCATAATAACTTACTTCAGTTTTATTGTGTCCGAAATGGGTGTTGTACAAAAGAAACTATTACATCTAGGATTTTGTAATATTTGCCAAGAACCCGCTAACTTAATCATTACTAACTTTTAAACACCCTTTAAATTTATTTCTAAGAAAGTATAAATGTTTATAATATTATTATTATGTTTTGGCCAAAAATCCGTCATGATACTTTTAAATTAAGATTTAATGTGTAAAATAATTACTTTTTTTTTAATGTAAATGGGATCGACGATTTTATATACAATCGTTCATTAAGACGTGTACTTAAATAAATAGATAAGTACCTACGTTACAACATTAAATATATATTAAACTACAAAGTGCATTAGCAAGACAGAAAGTACTCACCATCAAATCAATGACCAAACCATTAAACATCAATCAGAGTTAGACAACACTTTCTAATAACAGAGTGCTTGCCGAAATAGTTAACCGTATTGTACCTGATAACACTAAAGACATCCTACTAAGTATTGATAAGGTTTATTTCATTGTCACAAAAACTAGGCATAAATATAAAATCAGTAATAATGTGTTACTATGTTTGCATGATAATCTCCGAAGCCGAACCTATTTCATATGATTTTGTGGTGCCAGTTTGAGGTTTTGGATTCGATAGATGGCACTGTAGTCGCAATAAATCATTGTTTTGTAATTTATTATTCTATTCTATTGCACCCGTGCAAAGCAGGGGTGGGATGTTAGTTATATATATAACAGTCGACTGAAGTAATTAATTAAATTGTCTTTGCTCTTTATTTTCCAATCATGTACTTTAACTAATAAGTAATTTTGGAAAATCAATAATTTAAGTTATTAGAATGATCAATTTGATTATGTGGTAAAATTATGAAAGTAAAAAAAAATGCTTTACTAGGAATTTCTTCTGTATCTTGGGTGCGTTTGAAAATATTTAAAAAAAAACCTACATACACAAACAGCCATTACCAGAATACCTGTATTATTCGTTGTTTTAAAATAAAAATGGCGCTTACTTATGTGATTTGCCCCCAAATGTCACTTAGAAATAAGTAGAATTATTGTTTAAGCATTTCTATGTTAAGTTTTCATAGGTAACTGGCGAAATTAGTGCCCTTACAATACCACCTCTGCCTAGCCCTTTGGTCTGGGCAAGCGTGATGTTACGTTTAAGTTTTCTAATTATTGTTGATTATAATGTTGTTTTAAACAGTGTTAGTTTATAAGATAAATTAATGTTACCTATTAGCTGTTACGTTTTGTGAGAAGTACATGGATTTTAACTTTTTTATATATACTTGGTTTTATTTAAAGAATCCATACAGCCTATACTGTTTACGGTGTAGCATGGTGCGGGTGACGTAAGATGAAAAGGCATGGTCTTACCCTGAGTTTCATAGTTTTTTTTTTAATACGTTACTCCACACTATGAATTTCTCCTGTGTCGTGGGTGCATTTACAAACATTTAAACTCACATACACAAACGGAACAACTATCTATAGGCAAAAGAAATATTTGTTCCATGCGGGAATCGAACCCGCGACACGCAACGCAGCAGTCGATTGACCATTTATTTTTTTCGTCAAAGCGGGACGCCTCGCGCCTGCGGAGTTATATAAAATAAAAATTTTGGTAGTTTTGTTCATTTTACCAGTGTTTTTGTTTTAAACCATATCTGTTTAAAAAAAAAAACAAATAAAAACTAATAATTAAAAAAAATGGTTGTTACCGGAATAAATCATTTTCAAATACAAATCAAGTAGGAATGAAGTTACACTATTAATCAAAAAGACAAAATTATCGTTTTTTCTATTTGAGAAATGGTTGGAGAGAAAGCGGGACGTTTTGCCCTCACCAGGGACAGCAGGACTGTCCCGCACGCCCGCCGAAATCGGGACGTATGGTCACGTTAATATTATATAGCATAGCAATGTCTCAAATATTATATTATTTATATATTTAATATTTAAACTTCTTATTTTTAAATCATCCATGAATAACTGACGCCAGAGCATTAATTTCCCACTAAAATTTAACCGGCGCCATATCATCGGTCATTCTGCAATATTTGCGCGAATATATTAATTGAACTCTGCAATAACGCGCCATCGCGAACGGGAAGCTCACAATCATTTGACATTTGAATGACATGCGCTAATGTTGTTATTAAAATAATCATTTCTACTGTCCGTCTATTGTTATTTTACATTTGCATTTGCAGCACAGTGACCTTTATTCTCGTGGAAATAAGGTTTATGTCACAGGTTAAAATCATTATTGTGCAAAGACTGTAGGATCAAATTAGAATCGATTCAAACGAGAGATAATTTCGCGAACATGACTGTCTGACTGTGAATTTATATTTTCATTAACGGTTAAAATAAAAATATGTAAATGTACTAATATCTATGTTGTAACATCTAAGTATATATAACAATTAATCCCCATTTCCTTTGGTCACGTCTGGACCAATTTCGCTTTTTTTTTGTAGGTAGGATAGTCAGGGTAGGTAGGGCAGACAAACTGCATTGCAACACATACCTACCGGGCACAGCTAATGGGTATAAAAAGATCCACAGGTATCCCCGCCATTGCGATTATTTTTAACGGAGAAATTGAAGGCCCAGTTTCAACTACTTCACAAGTTAAGTTTTGCGTTTTATTGACGGCTTCATAACAGGTCCGTTTAGACCATGTATACCGCCGCCATGAGTGAAAAGGCCTCATCTAGGTAAGGGGAAAATTAACTCTTAAGATATGTATAAGTACCCTATTTGGTCGAGGCAAATACCTACTTTTATGATATTCCTCAAGCTTTCTAAAAGGTCATGTGCAATTCGCAGTGGGGTAAAATAAAATGAGTGATCATTACATAAATACCTTTATTTATTTTTCGATATATTGAAGAGTTTCCGCGTGTATAGTGAGGGCCATCTTCTGCAGTGCTGTCCTCGCGTCGTCCACAGGAAACCTGTTGCTGTACTCCAAAACAGATGCCAGCTCATCATCCAGGACCTTCATTAAATAATCCATAGACCTCGTACTCCTTACCGCATAGTACAGCTGCTTATACTCAATCGGTGTTTTCTCTAATTTTGACTCCCAAATATGTCCATAGATCTGAGGATACTCCCATAGAGCTATCGTGGTTGGTGCTCCAACCAAAGAGTATGAGTAAGGATGTGTGAAAAAGTCTTTGACGTCTAAATAGAGTTGCCATAATAATGCCAAGTGACCGCCCAGAATGTAAGCGTTTTTCTCCATCTCAGGGCCTCGCTGGGCAAGTTTCATGGCACCTTGGCATCCCTTGCCAAGTATGCTGCCGGACATAAGCATGGTCCGTAATGTCCACTCAGCTATACCCCGACCGAGGAAGTCTTCTGAACCGCCGAGTTTCAACAAGTTGTCTTCATTTTCCCAGTTGTAGACAGCTGCTTCGTTGTCGCCTGAAATATATATATAACGATGTTTGTACTGCCTCCGAAAGCTAAAAAGCGGAGACTCAACAAATCTATGTTTTGAGAAAACAGGGAATAATACATAAGTTTCTTTTCATTTAATTTAAAAAAAAAAACGTTAAGGCTTTGTTCTAACTAAGGCAACGTGGAAAGGGCGACGGCGAGGACGAGTGAACTAGAAATACGACTTTTCGAATCGAAATCCAATCAAAACGTCTGTGAATACAGGGGCTGGTCCCAAGAATGTTATTCAAGCACCAAAATAATTATGACGCATTCTTGATCTCAGGTAATTCGTACCTTTAGGTTCCGACGGAAGAGGGTTGTGTTGGACGTCATGAACTCCATAGGCGTCTCCTTCCACCAGGTCCCTGAGACCGGTGGAAATCAGCTCCGTCACCTCGTTATTGCGAAGACCGCCCAGATGCTGCAGACATGTCGCTAGGAGGAAGTCTCCTAAAACAGAATATATGCTGTGAGACTAGGTGTTATTGTGTGTTTTTGTCTATTGTAGTACCTGGGAACCAAGCGATAATATTTTAATAATGACCCAAAAATGTAAAGAAAAAGTTTAAAGGGAAGGGTTCTTTTCCCCACATTAGGATTTTCTCCTGTATCTTGCATTTTACTAACATTTAAACTCACATCACAAACAGAAAACTACCTGTATCTCGTACAAATATTTGATCCGTGCACGAATTGAACCTGCGACAATTATACTAAATTTGAGAGGTACCTACTCAGTTTATGCTAGTCGATGAAATAGAAGACGAGGCTATTGTCATCAACCAGACACGGGACACCAATTGAGGGTCGGGGCTGGCTACTAAGGAATTCCTGATGTAATAGACTAATAACAATCTTTGAGTTTTTCCGACCAGGAAATCAAGCCCAACCTGGGTTCGATTCTTTGAGAATGGGAATCTGGGTAACCCTGATCCTCATACCCAACAGTGTCGATTGCGACGACTAGACCACCAAAAGAGCTCTATCTAACCTGTTAACAACACAATCTTATTCCCATAGAGCAGGTCCTTGAACTTGTCTCCATGGCTCTTCTTATCCTGGAGGTTCACCATCGCCTTGTGTATCATATGACCAGTCCTCTTCATCTCCACTATGAAATGTATAAAAAAAATGTTTTTATTAAGTACTAGCTTTCGCCCGCGGCTTCGCCCGCGTCAAAATTTGGGGTAACACAGTTCCCCTTGCGCCTTATTGATTTGTAATAGCAACGCTAAGTTTTCCCTTCTCTTCCCTCTTTCTCCCTCACATCCCACTTTTTTCAAAAAAATATTAGCCTATGTCCGTCTCCTGGTTCCCAACTATCCCAGTACCAAAATTCATCCAAATCGGTTCAGCCATTAAAGCGTGAAGAGGTAACAAACAAATAAACAAACAAACTCACTTTCGCTTTTATAATATTAGTAAGGATGTTCTTAAAACACTTTGTCACGTCAACTATTTTTATCAACTATATGAGGCCAAATGTGTGTTTCCTATACTTTTTGCTTGAGAAGTACACCAAAACAAATTAAAAGACCACGGTTTTTTTTAAGTCCAGACATTGACTTGGTCAGTCCATGTGAGGACTATACAGATTCGTATGGCATTGGCATGGTATTTTAAAGAAAAAGCGTGATTGTGTCAATGAACGTGTAACTCAACTCGTAACTTCAGGAGCTGACGAAACCAGTTTTACCAGTCGAAAACAATACCATGGAAGGACCATCTTTGGAGGCCACGCCTAATAAGATGATTGGCACACGACACGGCTCATCCTCATGGTCTGGCGGAAGTGGCAAAGATTTATAAGCTGGTGTGCCACGCGCAAGGATGGAGCGTACTGTCTCTCCGTGCAGTCGTACAGTGTATGCGTTTTTAGACACCAATAGATTTCGAACAAGCTAATGTGACGGTGAGATCCGCTACAGAAAAGAAAAAAAAAGACCTACAAATCCTCACCTATTTCTGCCAGCGCCCTCTGTGAGTGCAGAACTCCAGAATCGTAATGGTCCCTGTTAAAACCTAAGGAGTCGAAGCCAGCGGCTTTGGAAGTCAGCAAGATGATCAGTCCGACGGATTGAAGGTTGCTCTTCGATCCAACTAAGAGGTTCTTGGCTGATTTTAGAACTGGATGGTTGGTGCCAACCTAAGAAACAAAATAGAAAATTAGAATGACAAAAATGGTGCATGGTATTACTGAGCATTAATAGGTTAATTGAAAAGATGCAACTGGTTTTGTCATTTTCATTAAAAAAAAAGCAATTCTTCAATCATTCTCAATAACTTTTCTTTTGTTTTCGGATGAAAAATCATCAAAATAATGACTCCTCACGCTGTGGATCGAGCGAAGTGAGTGTCAGACTTTTAGCGATTAAAACCCATCCATATTCCTACTTGACCCTTATGTTCTAAGACTTCGGTCTTTCGAACAACTTGAAGCCCTGGCAGGAATCGGACGTAACGGGACCAAACGGGCTGACGACACGAGGTCCGATACACTCTGGCTTCCTCTATCTGCGGTCGGTTTTTTTTGTAAGGCCACTCGCCTTTCAACTCATCTGCGTTCGTATCAAACGATAGTTTTTATAACAATGGTACAATTTTACAATTAACAAAGCTGACCGCTTTCTTTACATGGTGTCATTACAGATTTACATGGATATCAGTTGTGACGCTGCGATGTTTTATTACGATTGATGGGTTTTCTGTTGTGGCTTGTGGTGCGTGGCCACCATATAGATTTCATACATTGTATACCTTTTGGTACATCAATTCTATTACACTCCTTGCTTTAACAATACTGACACGACATCAGTAGACTATTAGGCCCATGAGTGGCACAACAACCCTGACACCAGGTTATTCAGAGAAAGAATAAACTACAAGTAGTGGGTTGTGCTAACCAACTTCCTTAGATGTATGGCAGTGCTGGCTATTTCGTCGTTAAACAACCAGCGAAGGTTGAGGAAGGAGGTCGGATAGCCGACTATCTGCTCCGCCTCCGTGATGACGTCGCGCCAATCTATCTCCTCCTGACGGCCCAGACCTAGGCCACTGGAGTACATGCGACATCCTGGGCTAAAATATAAACAAACTAAAGAGCTAAGTAACTTAATAAAAAAACGGACTAAAACACACGATATGAGAATCGTAAAAATCGCCGACGACGTCGTTTCATAAAAACTGTCGAAAAAATAATAGCTATACATTATTATTTGTGATGTCCGGCATCGCACTACGGCTACTACTCTAGTTCGTAGACTTAAGACTGTCACAGCGAATCTCGATGTTAATAATTGTAAGGACAAATATTTTACCTGTGACCAACAATAAACGAATGTGAATTTGAGACCAACAAAGCATTTTACTACGCGTAACCAGTGTAAAAGATCTTCATAATAACGATTACACACATATCACTACGCATCCTCGCTCATCTCGGGTGGAAACGCAGCCTTACTGTATTTTCCGAGGCCGAACTACAGCCTCTTTAAGTATCAAAACGAGTTTTGGCTGGTAAATCCATGCAGCTGGTTTCGTTAGGTTATCCTTATCATCTACTATCTACAGCTACACAATACTAACCTTACAACAACTTCGCCCAAAATCTTTGAACTCACATCCCGAAAATATTGAGATTGACCCTGTTTTCCGATCCCAAATCTTGAGATCCCCTTAAGTTTGATTTTCTTATGCAACAAAATCTGTGGCAAGCAACAAATGTACCTTTCGGTAATACTTATAGATGTTTGAGGAACATTTTTGAATAATTTTGATGAGAACATTTTGAAATTAATGCGCAGGACTACAATACTACTACAATAAATACAAAAACTGTCAAAATGACAACTCTCCCGAAAGAAAATTTTGAGCGTAAAAAAGCAAGATCAATTTTAAATAAGGTTTTAATGTGTGTTGGGTGTAAAGATATTTTGGTATGAGGCCAATTTCGTAACTAACGTAGTAACAATTTCTCAATTTTTATTTCGTATAAACGAAAAAAAATAATTGCAGAATTAAGCAAAACTAGCTGTGCCCGGCGGTTTCACCCTCTACACCGCTCCTAAGTGTCGTAGTGTGATGTAATATAGCCTACTTCGAAAAATTTGCCATCACACACGAAAGATTTGAACCAGTATTTCCTGAGATTCGCGTTCAACCGTGCAAATAAATCCTTCAGCTTTAAGAACAGATATCGAGATTCTTTTGTAATAAAACATATTTAAAAAAAAAACATTGGATTGCGTACAAACAAACAAACACCTTTCACCCTAAACAGATATCTATGCTTCGTTCCGTCGTAGGTAAAAATAGAAGTCCTAAGAACCAAGCAAGGCACTTATGCTAGCGATACGGCTGGATATTTGAAGGAGAAACAAGAAGAAGGAACCTCAAACCACCCCAGCCGCCGCGGGAAAGTTCCGCAAGACGACTCCCTGCCACCAAACAACACCAAACGACCAACACCAAACGACACCAACCTGACGACTCCGTGCGGGTTTGTAAACGGTGAGCAATGTGTAGCTCATCTTCTGCCTGTCCAATAAGAACAGGCCAGAGTAAAAAAGTTATTTGATGATTACTCAACCGAAAAAAATGCACTTAGAAAATCTGCCAAAAATCTACCGAAAACGTCACCATTTTAGAAATAGCCAAGGCGAGTATCTCTACAATATTAATTACGTATTATAAAACGTTACTTAACAGCACACACTACTTAGATGTACATCAAGTGGTTGTATCGTCCAAGTCACACAAAACACGGTTATAGCTGAACCCCCGCTGCGAAGCTGATTAAAGTTTCCTTCGCGATGCCAACTCCGCGACTATAAGGTCTTTTTGAAGAGATTATACGACGTTTCGCTAAAATAAGTCGTTATTTAAATTGTGAATTAATGTTATTGTTGACTTGCTTGTATTTTGATTTTATTTTTTCCTACAGAAAAGAAAGAAATACATTATCACCGAAATACAAATTGAAAAATATATAAGGCATTTAAGTCAAACTCGAAAAAAATAAACAAAATATTTTTCCCTTGAATTTTAAAATGTCAATTGAACGATTAGAGCGAATCATTTCAGCGTGCATCCGAACGTGGGGCCGTTACCCGCGCACGCATCGTCCATTATCAAGGTCGCATGACACTTCCGCTGACATTTCGAAAAACGAACGCTCTTTTAAATTGACTTTCGAAACGGCCAGTGATTTCCTTGTGCTTGATAAAATAAATCAAAATAATCGAAAGAAATATAGTTAGGGTACTGTCCCTAGCCAGTCAACGATTATCACAGTTCAGTTTTTTTTTAATATATAACTCGGATTCTGTGTGTTTATTGATGATCACTAACCACACAGAATCACTGCGTGACTCAGATCTCAAACACTTGCATACACACTTGCCCCTTGCACAATGTTTTTTTTTTAACTTTAGCGGTTATGTATTCACTCTAGAGTTTAAGAGTTAGGTCTGTAACGAAAGTCACCTAACACTTTTGTTAATTAAATCTGCCGAATAACAACATTGTCCTGTCCCAGTTTGACGGAATAGTGCCGGGATATAGGCATGGTAGACATTGTTGAGTCTCTGGGGTGATTGCGCTGACCATAGACTTAAATTAGGTGCTCACTAAACATCAGGTGGGCCAGGGCCATCTAGGAGTTAGCCAGTCTTACCCATTTAATAAAATGGATTAAGAACTTGTCCTCGTGGTCCCTACAGACGTTTCATAGTCATTTTTCAAACGATTTTATTGTATTGTTTTCTGATCGCATTCACAAAAAATGCATTGTTTATAATTAGTTATAAGTAGATATCAATTAGGCTATAATTAAGTAAGGCATTTATCGCATTGCCTGTAATGGTATATGTAAGAAGATAAATAAATAAGTAAACCCAACAGCAACTTTATAATTACGATAATAAAGATTACATTAATTTTGACAAAGTTGACCGTAGTGGCAGCTCACATCGACCTTAATGAAACGAAAATAAATGTCACTGTCAATTTGACAGTCACGCAAAGTCAGAGATAAAATATACCTACATAGTAATTTTAAAATGACTATAATCTCTTAACAATCATATTATCTATCATCGCTCAACGGGAAAATAGTTATTGTTGTTTGTTTTCTAATGAATGATTAGTTAATTACGTGATGATTATACTTAGCATTCAGCTAATTATAAAGGTCGCCGCTATTCTAATGGCTTCATCTCACGATAGCAGCTATCACTGCCTAACTATATACCATTACCGCCAGGGTTGCGGGTTGCACGGAAGAGATACCGCGGCCCCGCAACGTAACGGGCAATAGAAGTAACATGGGTGGGTTTTAGTCAGTACAAGTCTGACACTCCCAAGTTATTTGATGCGATATGCCTTGCCTTATAACCTTTCTATTGTATGTCATCATGACAGTTGTCAGCTGTCAAACAGTTGAGCAATCTTAACTGCTTTTAGTTTACCGCCATTGGTTTGTTTTAAATCAGGAATTACAGCTACAGTATCTGAATTCGTGTTCGGTTGATGACTTTTTTTTGGAACGAACTTCCTTATCACGCTTTGTGAAAAGGGGCTAGACGGAAAAAAAAACAAATGTCGTAACGACACTTTTTGCTGTAATTGTAAGCCTTACGGCATGCGCGTGTTTCTCTGTCTGTCTCTCTATCTCTCTCATAGAAAGCAAGCCAATTATTTTCGTTTCGTTTTTCTATTTCGCATTTAACAGTGTGGTGTCGCGACGATTATTTTTGTTGAGTGTATACAGGATTTTTATACATAATAAATTATTACTTCGTTCCATCCCGGTGTCCCTTGACACTTATCAAGTTTTATTTGTTGATAAAGCGGCAACGGATACATCATCTGTGAAAAATTAAAATTTCATAAAATTGTTAAAGTTTAATTATATTGAGCATGCTGTGGTCTCCTGTAAGTGAAGGAGAGCACCTACGTGATTCTATTGTCGTCTATAAATTAAGTTAAATGATCTGTGTACATCTTTTGTTGGAGATCGTTAATAAATAAATAAATAAAATGTCAACTGTCTAACTATCACTGTTCAAAAGATACAGCCTGGTGACAGACAGACAGACGGACTGACAGCGGGGTCTTAATAATAGGGTCCCGTTTTACCGTTTGGGTACGGAATCCTAAAAACTTCCACCAGACAGATGCATCGTCAGTCAGTACAAATTCATTCTTATAATAATAAAGTTATTATTTACGATGTGTCGACTCGCAAATGTCGTTACATTTTAATTGCAATGCATGGAAGTAATAATTGTCAGTTTGCCGCCATAAATTAAAAATGCATTTATTATTGTAAAATAATCGGAACTACCTTACTGGTTGACCTTTTGAAGATGTTATGATATTATTAGATTATTAAATAGACAACGTACACGTTGACTATTTTATGGGTAAATAGACAGGTACTAAGAACATACCATCACGCGTATAATTTTCGAAAGGTTTGGCTGAAGTTTACATCCACTCGGGGTTACTGGTTGTTTCCGGGGTTGCGGGTTGTTCGAAAGAGATACCGCAACCCCGGAACGGAAAGGTAATAGAAGGAACATGGGTGAATTTTAGTCGGTACAAGTCTGACACTCTCCCCCGCTGCATGAGTTATTTGATGATTAATGAAATATGTACAACGGGTCCATGAACATTCACGGAAATAAGACTAGAGACATATAAATATAAGGCTCTGAAACTATAGCAGTACCAACCAGCTACACAGCGCTTTGGACTCGACTATTTGTACCTCGAGGTACATTTACAGCTAGTTACAAATTTTAAACACATGAAGGCAAAAACGTTATAAAATTTATTCAATTATGAGCAGCAGATACCCTTTTCTGTTCCAGTATTTAGTTAATTCTATTGTAAAGATCATCTATCCTTAAATTATACTCTTAAAACAACAATTAACACAACATAAAAAAAAACGTTTCCCAAAGTAACTTGCACTATCCAATTCGAAATTCAAATTCAAAAAGCGAACCCAGTCTTGCCGCAATTAAAAAAAGTGCACACTATTATTATGTTAAGGGTTTAATCGTCGGTTTTGTAATAATTACACTGCGGCACCACATGCGAACGGAAAATGGAGATAGCACGTTATATTCTGTTATTAAAACGTACCCTTAATCTATGGTATCGTTGATTTTTTTCTTGACAATTTAAAAGATTTACAAAAAAAAAATTGTTTTAATTGTTTATTTTTCTGCTGCGCTTTTTTAAGTGGATCTGAGCTTTTTTGCAGATTTTAATTTAACATCGTAGATGGTTCTTTAGCACGTGGTCACTCGGAACTCTCGGAGATTAGCAATTACCGTTATGGTTGAAGTTCCATGGACCCCAATAAAGCGCTATTGCACTTCCAAATTTATTGAGCCGCCAGGCTGTGAAATTCCCAAATCCACTACCGGCCTCTCAGTTGCCCTAATCATGATCTCTCAAAAGTTCTAGTGAATCTATTTCTAATAGTTTAATTAGAACTTTACAAGCGTCCAAAGAGCTATGATCAAGAAAGATTAAAAAATAAAATAAAAAAAAAGAATTCCAAGAACACTGTCTATGGATAAGTATTCGAATATCATAATGAGCCGCTAAAATTATTTTAATCGCTAAAAAGCTGCAATTGAATTCCTTAGAATAGCAAGGATTAATGAGACTGTAGAGCCAGGTAATCGGTTGTAGATATACCCGACCCCATGCTGGCTTCACCCGCGCAACATACTTATATCAGGTTTTATCGTTGTTGTAAAATGTAAGAATTTATTGACGTATAATCGAATGCGTAGCCCGTTTTGTAATTATTATGAGAAAAGTGTATTGTGAGAGGATTTTCATGTTTTTTTTTTGTTTTAGGCTGAATGTAATTAGCTGCCTATACAATGACACGTCATTTCAAATTTTTGTCTTCCACCGGTCCGACTCTATATTTCAGTTTGAATTTCGAACTTTTGCGCTTAAGTTACTGATAGATATGCATCCAGTGACACGAAGCCGACCCCAACAATGTGAGTAAAAGGCTAAGCAGATAATCATGAATTTGGAATTTTTGCACAAAAAATGTTTCCCGAAATTATATGAGTGATATAAGTATCTACCGATGGACAACCCACTTTCATATACATCCACGACACTGGAAACATTTATATTTGTATTTTGTTTTTGTTTAGAAAAGGAACTCTTGTGCTCATACTTCTACACACAGTAGCACAATATTGTGCCAGTAATTTAACTGTACGTTCCCTGTATGTGAATTAAAAATCCCATAACAAACGGTTCACGAAATAAAATGTCCAAATAACCAAATACAAGTGTTCTGGGCACCAACACACTTAACCAAAGAAACCCATACAATTTAGTTTTTGGAACATAATTATAAAATTGGAACGGGCGCGTTCGATTTACGGCCGCGCACGCCAGTAGGCACTCGGCCCCGCCCCGCTATTATCCCGCCAACTTTTTACCAAACTTCCAACACGGGTGGCTATTAAATAGAAATAAATCCTTACATAATGAATAATACATTGGCGCATTATTTTGAACATAGTTTGGTGTGTTTTGGCACGTTTGCATTGTTTATCAACTTTTTGGATTTGACGAAGGCATTGGGGGATAAAAGATTTAGTAGCCTACATTTTTTTTACTCCTTACAGTAAAACTATGCCACAGTATGCCTTATTTTTGTCATGAGCTACAAGACTATTGCATGGATTTGCTTGCTTGAGACCACCGTGGTTAAAATGGCAATGACATTAATTTGGAAAGCTCAACAACAGTATTTGGATTGAAACTCTGAACATCCTTTCAAAATCTTTCGGATTGTTTGGGACGCCAATTGACCAGTTTTAAAATGGATCAGACACTGGCTTGTTTATCGTGCGTAATTTAATGGTTTCCACCAAAAGAGACCGCAATGAAGAGAAGCCAATAGCCAAAATGCCAAAGTTACAACAATAATGCAGAACTCCCAAAACGTAATTTTGCGTCTACGTCCAAGTTAACTAGCAATTAACCCGTGACTAGCTGGAGGTGTTATCTAGATTTAATTCTTAAGTGGTATTTAATACCATTTTTAATGTTAATTATAAACTAATGGTGGTCATCCTATCTATACTTTGAAAAGGTTAATTGCGTTAAAGTAGTTTTTAGAAATAATTAACTAACAAGTAATTAAGTATTTATTTAGTATTTAATAAAGAGTTTTTATGATGTTGTTTCACACTTGAACGTTGGTGTATTTCATCAGCAATGACCTTCAAAGATGTCAAGTTAATAGCGGCTGAACGGTTTAATACCTTGTTCTCTTACAAAGTTATTTGCGCAAAAAAGAAACGCAAATTGTTTCTTGCCTGTCTTAGCTTTAACACGATACCTGTTTTGCCCAACATTAACCCTACCTGGGAACTTTTCAGTTACGTAGTTAATTATTGAGGATCACAATTTCAATTTTTACGCAAGTGACTTTTAAAACGAAGATACAAAAACAACAGTTTTTTTAGATTACGTAACATTCCGTTCTAAGGTAATTGTCGAGTCGTGATTAGCACCTAAAAAAAGGAATAATAAAGCAATATTTTTTGATAAATCATGTTTATTTTGCAAGTAGGATTTTACAAACACTTTTACTCGTCTTTTTTTAAATACTTGATGAGACCGGTGTTTCGAACCCGACAACTCTGAGAAAAAACAGCCGAAATAAACTCAGAGGTCTCTTTTAAGGTCGAGACAAAAATCTTGGTCAACTTATATTTGCATAAACTTAGAGTAGAGTTACTTAGTTTGATTTCCAGAATACATGATAGGCAGGTTGGTAGAAAAAGTTCGTTTATATCATTCTTCCCGGTGCTAGGAAAATGTCCCTTACCACTTGCATAGATATGTGCAAATGTGTGAATATTCCCAGGTTGTGGGAACCGACGCGACATACCTACCCAGGTACACATATGTTCACCCCGATTTGCAATTATTAAGTACATTTTTTTTTTTACTTTTGGAAATCCTCGATGGATGTCGTACGCCATGGCGGAGGGCCGCCTCTGGCCGCCTCTGTCAGACTCCTACTGACTAAAACCGCACGGCGTTCCTTCTCGTTACTTCTGGCTGGAGTGCGGTGACACAATTGCATTCTACACAATCACCCTAGCAGTGACGGTTTGCATGCGGCAAACCCCTTCCCAGGTAAACAAGCACGCGGAAACACCACGCCACGCGACACCAACTCAGATCTATATACTTGGACAACAGACTTCCTCAAGTCCATTGTCAGCAAGCCATTTTATGGTTGGCGGAAGAGGGCATTGTCGGCCCTCCTCCTGCGCCCAGATCTTCGGGTGTGGGAAGGTACGTTGGAAGTTTTCTCCCTCTCATTTTCTGCTGCCTCTTTTGCTGCCATAAGTTCTTCATAATTTTTAACTACATGTTTTAACCTAAGTGAAGTGTAATGTCGTCATTGCTCACAAATGCATAGTGTGTAATTTTGACTTAGTTGCGGTCATGTACAGTTTATCTACATGTGTGGTTATTTAATAGTTGAAATTATTGTTAAGGTTTGACGTGGACACCGACTTATTTTTTAAATTATTTTTTTATTTAAAGATATCCTCGAGAAAAGCCCATAGAAACCATAGAAATGCAATATTTTTTTCCAGGGGAATAAATAAAATACGTTACCATTACCTTCATAGCTATAATAATCTTAGCAAAAAATACACTAAAAGCATGGTTAATTAAAAGAAATAATTATATTTTTAATAATGTTCTTTTTTGTGGAACAGTTTCTTAATGGTCACATTTAATAAAATATTAAATTACACACTAAAACACAAATTGTGAAAAAGTGTTATCATAAATTAAGGTTTAATAAATAAGTCCAAATAAATAATTCAAAAAGTTACAAGCCCACCGTTTATAACGACATTAAAACGAGCTACTTCATCACTTAATAATTTATTGGTTAATGAGTTCCTAATCAGAACACACCGGTCATAATTTTACGTCGCCGATAAGCAGGTGTGTTGCTCTTATCGAAATATTGCAAATGGTTCATACGTTAAAAAATAATGTAACATGGCGAGCCTTGCAAAAGATATACAAAGATAAGCTGCATGCAACAGCTACATCGATTATTTGAAAAACTTTAACAAAATGGCAACTTTCTTGTTAAAACATAAATTAAACACATAATAAAATACCTTATCACAACACGCTAAAGTCCAAAACCTTTTTTATCGAACGTAATAAAATAAATATGTTGGTATAAACATGAACCCTTGATTACCGTAAACAAAAACTAACTTGCTCGTCGCTGATTGGTCGTTTGAAACTCTTCGAAAATTGCAGCCAATTACAGGAAAGTGGTCTGTTTTATGAGAGGTTTTTTATTTAGTTATATAGCTAAGTAACTAAGTAATGATTTGATAAAGCTTTTTTTTTAGAAACGCTTGTGTAGAAACAGTGAAAAGTCATGAAGTTTGTCCATAGTTTGTCACACACAATGAAGACATTTTTCCGTGGAAATTGTAACACCATTTTGAACCGACTTCAAAAAAGGAGGGGGTTTTGTAATTCGGCGATTTCTCCGCCAATCGTGAGCCGATTTTCAATTTTTGTTTGATAATCCAAAAGGTTTACGGTCTTAGAGATGTTTCATATAAATCGTATAATATATTGCTTCGATACCTTATGAGTTATTTTGTATAATACATTTTTTTTGAAGTTATACTTCTTTTGGCGCGATGGAGAAAAATGATGAGAGTGATTTGCGCGCGCACAGCGACATCGTGAAGTTAGTTATAGGTGCTCTAGTAACTATGTTCATGTTGTATATTCTAGTATTTTTATATTTAGAACACGTGTTTCATAATAAATAAATATTCTTTTGGTGTGTTTTATTAAGCTCAAATCAATTTCACATTCCAAGCTACCCTTGCCGAGGTTTAGAAATGGTTGGGTAACCACGGGGGGCCAGGTTAAGCAACCTTTGCCAAGGTTTGGAAATGGATGGGTTACCACACGGGGACTGGTTAAGCAACCTTTACCAAGGTTTAGAAATGGATGGGTTAACACACGGGGACAGGTTGAGCAACCCTTGCCGAGGTTTGGAAATGGATGGGTTACCACAGTGGGCCAGGTTAAGCAACCCTCACCAAGGTTTGGAAATGGATGGGTTACCACACGGAGCCAGGTTAAGCAACCTTTGCCAATTTTTGGAAATGGATGGGTTACAACACGGGGACAGGTTAAGCAACCCTTGCCAAGGTTTGGAAATGGATGGGTTACCACACGGGGACAGGTTAAGCAACCCTTGCCGAGGTTTAGAAATGGATGGGTAACCACAGGGGGCCAGGTTAAGCAACCTTTGCCAAGGTTTGGAAATGGATGGTTTCCGCATATAACATCTCTTGCAGGACGCCTTAGTTCAGCAGCATATGCTGTTAGAAAAATCCGTCAGTTTACTGATGTAGATACCGCGAGACTAGTCTATTTTAGTTATTTTCATAGTATAATGTCATACGGTATTTTACTTTGGGGACGGGCTGCAGACATCGAGTCTATATTTATTCTGCAGAAAAGAGCCATTAGAGCCATATATAACCTACGTAGGCGAGATTCTTTAAGGGAACAGTTTAAGGATATTAACATCATGACAGTACCTTGTCAATATATTTATGAAAACATCATGTATGTCAGGAAAAACTCGCATCTTTTTAGTAAAAGAGGTGACAGACACAATTATAATACTAGAAATAGGGACCAATTAGTTCAACCAGGTTTCAGGTTAGCTAAAGTAGACTCATCTTTCATGGGGTACTATTTGAGATGCTACAATAAAATACCTCCCCACATTCTTCAACTGAATGAAACGAAATTTAAATCTTGTATTAAACGCACACTATGTAGGCAAGCATATTATAAGTTGGGAGATTATATTGATGATAAAAATGCTTGGCTCAATGCTGGTCCTGCTCCTCAAGCGTAGGGGTAAACTCATTAATAAGTATCCGAAGCTATAGTGGAAGCTGCAGAAGATTGTAAGACTATCTTTGCAATGTATAGAATCAATTCTCTAGTATTGTATAATTATTAAGCCCATATGTGAGTGCTATGTATTATCATTGACTTGACGAAGCCCTGGTGGTTAATAGTGTCATGCTCACTTAAATGTCTCGCTGATGGTGGCGGGTGTGTCGGGTCATTTAGCTCCCTTCAAAATGGTCGAGCTGAATGGGGCTGATCCATACGTCATGTTCGTGAACGGGCGCTGTCAGTTGGGACTGGTCATTTTTTAACTACCACGGTCATTTTTAATTTATTTAAATTTAAATTGAATTTTGTTTTTTATTTACTCTAGACGCTCTTACTGTGCACGTCTTTCTACATCGTTCTCACATATTTGTTTAATCTCAACACGAATGATGTAAATACTATTTTGTAAAAATATTAGAATTTAAAAGAGTGTCCATGGAGTTTCTTGCCCATTCTTCTCCATAGAGATCAACGCTTTGGAATGGGCAACTGCAGTACTTTCACAAGTTATTATGCCTTGTGACCGGGACTGTAGATTCATTTTGTTTCTTGACATTCAAAAGTGCCTGTAATGGTCTAATTGAAATAAATGATTTGATTTGATTGATTTGATTTGACCACAGTGGGCCAGGTTAAGCAACCCTCACCAAGGTTTGGAAATGGATGGGTTACCACAGGGGGCCAGGTTAAGCAACCCTCACCAAGGTTTGAAAATGGATGGGTTACCACACGGAGCCAGGTTAAGCAACCTTTGCCAATATTTGGAAATGGATGGGTTACCACACGGGGACAGGTTAAGCAACCCTTGCCGAGGTTTAGAAATGGATGGGTAAGCACAGGGGGCCAGGTTAAGCAACCTTTGCCAAGGTTTGGAAATGGATGGGTTACCACAGTGGGCCAGGTTAAGCAACCTTTGCCAAGGTTTGGAAATGGATGGGTTACCACAGTGGGCCAGGTTAAGCAACCCTCACCAAGGTTTGGAAATGGATGGGTTACCACAGGGGGCCAGGTTAAGCAACCCTTGCCAAGGTTTGGAAATGGATGGGTTACCACAGGGGGCCAGGTTAAGCAACCCTTGCCGAGGTTTGGAAATGGATGGGTTACCACAGGGGGCCAGGTTAAGCAACCCTTGCCGAGGTTTGAATATGGATGGGTTAGCACGGGGGCCAGGTTAAGCAACCGTTGCCAAGGTTTGGAAATGGATGGGTTACCACAGGGGGCCAGGTTAAGCAACCCTTGCCAAGGTTTGGAAATGGATGGGTTAGCACACGGAGCCTGGTTAAGAAACTCTCACCAAGGTTTGGAAATGGATGGGTTACCAAAGTTTTTTTTCTTTACACCAAAGAAGTATAACTTCTAACGCGTGTACATAAGTACACACACCCCCTTTTTTTTCTAATGTGTTTGGATGATATGCTGATATCTCTTAGCAGCAAGCATAGTTAATGGAATATGAATACTCGATAAGAATTTGTGTAAGATACTTTCATACCACAAAATAATTCACAATTCAAAATACTTATTATCTACGTCTGACCATTTGACAGAAAAAGAGGAACCGAACTATTCATTATTATTTTTTTTCTATTATGTGGCTGGTAAACCGGTCATTTTAGATCCCAGAACTCGACAAGCTTTGTCTCCCATTAGTAATTTCGCTCACATTTTTACTCACGGCAACATAACAAGCACAAATACAGGCTGTCTTCCGTGCTATCCATCATGGGTGTCCCGCGGGCCGTGTCTGCGGGTGGCTCTTAGCTTTAATTGTCGAATGCGTGCTGCCTGTAACTTACTGTAGGTAGTGCGGCCCTTCCCTGCCGGTTGGAGGGACAGCATATCTGAATTAAAGATATTCTTAATTGGAAATATTCTTTGGAATTCTTCACGTAACGTAAGACGTAAAATGCGAAGTTAAGGTAGCAAAGAGGATCCATATTTACCACTTACACCGTAAAGAAGTTTAAAAATTACTATCGCAAATCCGCTTTTACCCAAGTTTCAAGCCGAAAAGTTTTGGAGGTATCCAAAGCCAACCGTTTTCCATACTTTTATTTATAAAGTAATGCTGTTTTTGTTTATTTAGGATCCAACAAAGGATGTACACAGATCATGAAACTTAAATTATGGACGACAATAGTATCACATCAAGAATAACACTGCATTACTTACAATATTATAAACATTGATAGAAGAAACAAAAAAAATTTTTGTGGTAATATAAAAATCTTGATTTATTTAATTAATAATGTTCATCATCCAACCTGTTATGCAGCCAGTACCGTCGCCCGCGCATATTGTATCATGCACCTTGTAATTTCTCATGCTAATAGCGAGCTACCGCGCCGTGTACCGCTGCTCCGATGGTACTTTATGACAATCGCCGGCCACGAGATACTTCAGTAGCCTCATGATAGCCTGGTACTCTCGTCATGTTCGAATTGCTGTATTTTTTAAATGAGACAGGTGATCCGAGAAAACAATTAATTTAATATGACTGCAATACTTCAAAGCATGCATACACATCTGTTGTTGAGGACACGAGGCACCCGGTTATACCCAGCTATTAATAGCAATACTCATTATTATATTTAATTTAAGCTCAGTTACTTGATCGGAAACCACCTGTTGGGTATATGATCGCATAGGCTGTGCATTGCGTGTCCAAAGCCTACTCAGTTACTTGAATAGTTAAAGTAAATGACATACGTTTTGACATCCGACAAGTCGTCATGTTGACAGCTGTCATGTGGGTTATTCGAATGTGAAAAGTTTTTAGTTCGGATAGCGCCATAAAGCAACAACAATGTTATGTTATTATGAGTATCCATGTTTTTAAATTATGTTTTATGCAATTGTAATGTCCAGATAAGTAATGCAGATAAGATGGGGAGCCTTATAGAGATGTGGTTCATATTAAGTTTCAGTTTCACGTACAGATGTGGAGAGGATTGAAATCAACCAAAATAACTTGTATTGGCGACCTTTTGTTTATTTGATCAGTCGTATAAACGGTTTAAACACAATACATATTCATGTACTAGCTGTTCCCCGCGGTTTCACCCACGCTGCTCAGCACCTGTTGGTCGTAGCGTGATGTTATATAGCCTATAGCCTTCCCCAAGAAGCCGGCGAAAGTCATTTGTTCTTACGTTCTTTTTTCATTTTCAGGGCAGCGTCAGTACTGTACTTGGTGGAAAATGAAAAATACTTTCTGGTGAGATTTCAGAACATTTTCCAAAAATAATTAAACATCTAAATAGACTAGGCGTTGTTTGAAGAAATAGAAGGGACTCCTTTCTTACGCTGTCAAAATCTTAAATTAAATTAATCTTTGTCTGTCGTGTAAATGGACGGCACGCCAAAACGCCAAACTGCTGCCATGGGTTACGGTCCCCAGGTGTCATTGTGACGGTCGCCCGGAGGACACGGTGGAACACAGTGGCGATCTGCCCAGCTTGGGCGGAGCACCGCCGTGCCCTCGTGGAGGCGATCGGCGGCGGCGATCTCTCACGTCCGGCCCTGGTTCAGGCCATGGTCCGGAGCGAGAGAGAATGGGAAGCGGTCACCACCTTCTGCGAAGCAGTAATGCTAGCAAAGGAGGTGGCCGGGCGCTTGAGGGAGAGGACATCTGCCCAACCCAGCCGCCGCGAGAGACTCCCGGCCACCGTAAATGCGGGCCTGTGGACGGTGAGCAATGAGTAGCTCAAAGAGAGTCAGCAAAGCAGAGGGGCTTGCTAGAGCCTCCGCCTGCCGGGGTTGCGGGTTGTTCGAAAGAGATACCGCAGCCCCGGAACGTAAAGGGCAATAGAAGGAACATTTTAGTCAGTACAAGACTGACATGCACCTTCGCTCCGCCCAGAGCGGGGGAAATCATTGGATGACTTACCACCCGAAAAAAAAATGGGTCACGGTTTCGATCTCCGCACAGAACTAAAATAAGGCTGGCAGTTTATCCGGGCCTGACCGTATTTGTATGTGAGTTTAAATGGTTACATTTATATGCTTTTTGACTGCGTAGAATTAGAGGGTCGATTTTTAACAGCTCAAAGGGACCTCAGAGTTGTGTATATATTTTTTTCAATTTCAACTCGATACCTCGACGCGTTTCCGAGATAAAGGATCTTGACAGACAGACGAACAAAAAGAGTTCCATTTTTTCCTTTTGAGATACGGAACCGCTAAAAAACAGGTCACTTAAATACGTACCTACTAATCGTTAATTAAAACGGCTGAACATATCTTGATGCAATTCGGCACCAAGGTAGATTATGGTCTGGAATAACACATGGGGTACTTTTTTTTCGATATCACGGGGGTGAAGCCGCAGGCGCCAGCTAGTCTAAAATAAACCCAAGCCATGATTGCGAAACCATTTCCAACAGACAACTCTCACATTAATAACTTTGAAAGTTATCATAAAGACACAAAACATAGATAAAGTGGCTCCACCTGTCGGATTGGACACGAACCATCAGATCAGCACGATTTAGCTGCAGCTAGGATTGATTGAAGTCTGACACACGGTGAAAAATATCCTAGATGATCTTATTTCTCACTTCATAAATAAATAGTAAGTTTCGTTAGCATACTAAAATATGTACCTAAGTAAATGTTTTCAAACACTTTGCCTATTCTTACCCGTTTACGTGTACCTAGTATTAAAAATAATTCTGATTGGCCCAAAAGTGATGGAGTAATTGCAAAAATGATACCTTACGATATTTTGGAGAAATAATAATAAAACTAAAAATAAGCTATATTTAAGCTTTTAAGTTTTGTATTCCTAAGAACTTTAAAGAAATAAGACATTATTCTTTTCAGTCGTCTAAAATATCCCAATCTATATTTTGATTGAAAGCCTTTCTGTGCCCGACATTGTACCTATGTCTATTTTTTTCGGCAAGACGAAAGTGTTTGTAAATACGGAAGCTGATCATGATCGCGTTGGTTTTCATATTTGTCGAGGTTTCAGGCGGTAGATACTCGGCACTAACGTACAACCTGATAGTGTGAAGCAGGCCTTACTGACTTACCATTGACTGATTTTCAACGGTGCTTTCTGACAACTTCTCAAAACCTTACTCCATTAATAAATTCATACATTTATAGGCATTAAGCATTAAATTAAGACATGTCTGACCGTGGGAATGTCGCACGGAGACGCGAAATGCTAAACTATGTAAATTGCGCGGGAAAGGATGAATGTCACATTGGCAGCCATATTTTATCCGCAACGGGCGCGTTCTTCGCGCGCGCGATTTATGTCGCGTTCACGTATTGAATTAGATGAATGGGTTGTTTAGCTATTGATAAAAGGTACGTTTTGCAAACGGGTGATATTGACCGCAAGATTTACTTAGTCAGCGATTTTGTTTGACTTTTAAAAAGATTTATTTTGATTTATTTACTAGAAAACAAGATAGAGTTTTATGTTTACCTTGTTCAGCGTTCGCTAGATTGACACTTTACCAGAAATCCTTTTCCATTTAGTAAGCTCAACAGAAAATTGTTAATAGCACTATACATATAAGAATAATGTTTTATTTTTTGTTATTTTGAGGGCTCGTTGTAATTTGCGACTAATATTATTTTTCTTTCTTAAAACCCGCAGTCTAATTGCACACTTTCCATCTCAATATGAAGAATTATGAAACTTGTAATCCTTTGTTGTTTGTTACAAAACTTGTTACGTTACGAATAAAAGGGGAGTAATATGTTGTAGATGTGCCTATGACCTTCATATTAATCATACATTTTTGAATGATTAAATTTGCCATTAATTTACGCCGCTGTAATAAATACGAAGGAAGAGTTTAGCTGCACCTAGTAAAAGTATTCCCAATCATGTTCCATTACCAACGCGAACGAATATATTGACTCCTTACTTACTCCCCGATATTAAGCACTGGATTAAATATTAACGCTAAGAATCTCTCGATAAATTCCAAGGTCGATCTCTTGTGAAATATAAACCAGTTTATCTCAAAATCTGAATGTTACTTAAAGCCAAAAATCTTTGCTATTTTACGTGTTTCCGAATTACGCCGAAATTCTAAAGAATTTCTTAAGCAATGTTCACAGGGAACACGACAAAGACTTAATTAGATACTTCAATGACCAAATTAAGTCGAAATTACACAGAAGACGTGGACACTGGTAATCTTATCAACATATCCGAGGCATCCATTCAGGCATTCCGCCGTCGACTACAATTGTTTGATTCACAGGGGCACAATGTCGGCGCTTTTAAAATAGAACATTCGAGAAGGAATCAGCATCAGTTCGCGACATTTAAATGTGCTGGCGGCGCTTTTGGACCGCCATTTGCATCCGAGATCGCGTTGATCGGCCATCTTGGTGCGTTTTTTTTTGCCGCCAACGCGTTGTCGTAGGTTTGGTGCACACTGAGTTTTCATGTCTTGTATCTTAGTATTTATACTTTTATAAACTTATGTTTTTCGTATGGGCTGAAACAAGAGAACCGTTCTGTGTGTTTTATCTATCAAACTTTGATTTATGGAAGGAGAATCAATTATGTATATTTATGATTGATTCCTGTTATAGGGCTAACGAGCAATATGTTTTAATGTAATAACATAACATATTAAATAACATCATGCCTGTAAACCCCATACCGTTAAGTTATGTTAGGAAGAGAGGCGACCCTTATACCATCAATCGAGCAAATATCCTGACTCCGTGGATGTTAATGAGCAATTCCTGGCCGACCTGTCAATCGAACCCGGAAATCATACTCAGCAGTCGCACTTATAACCACTCGACCAACAAGGCAATGTTAAATCAGCAAGTATAATTCTATGACACAAAATGAATGAGCATAAGCAAAAAGTAATTTTTTTTCTTAATTTCATTTATTTAACTCAGACATTGTCGTTGCGGGAGTTACGACTGTCAAAGATCTACAAAATAAATGACAGCCGGGACCAACAGTTTAACGAGGAACGCGATATGTAATGGTTGGTCACCCATCAACAAAGCAGTCTAGGCAAGAACTGCTTTACCTCAAAAATCTAAGTTTTTAATATATCCACAAAACTCGCATACACACGGGATTGATTGATAGTTTTTTTACTAATATGTTTTGTATTTTTAGTTTTTTACTATCATATGTGCCAAAGCTGCCTGAAAATATAGAAATGTTATGTTATGGCACGAACCAACATTGTAAAACCAAATGATTTTAAAAACAGTAACCATGGAGTTCTTCTCCATAGGAAATGACCAACCCAAACCGTTCACCTTTTCTTAATGTTTTATAAGCCCCCATGAAATAAAATACTTTGATTTGATTTTAATCCTAATGTTTTATTTTTTTGATTGATGTACACACAAAATACATATTATGGAAAATATATACAGACAAAAGAGTACAAAGGTACCGCTTATTTCATTTAGAAATCTCACAGTGTGGAAACATAATAAATTATGCTCCAACTTGAACAAACATAATAAGTTATATCAATATAGAGTAAACTATACATTAATCACATTAAATCTACTTACTTTAAAAATATATATATTTTATAATTTAAATTGACCAGTAACAGTCGCTCAGTGTGTCCCCATCCTAACTCACGCAACATTTCGTTTTACTCTTGCACCATCTTTATATTCGGTAGCGGCGAACCAAAGGGACGCATTCAATTATTTACTCGTATTTTTCTTGTTTATAACTGGTACGAATGTCGTACGTGATGCCTATCATCATACCCGCTAATTGGGAGCGGACAGCAGACAAAAGTAGAATTTAAAAAAGTTTAAACTAGCTTAAAAAACAGGCAACAAGTTTATATTGTGATAGACTAACTGACCCGATTGTGATAGATAAATGATTAATATACTTAATTTCTTTTTCTTTGAAAAAGAAATTAAGTATATTAATTAAGTATATTATTGTTTCTGCATTTCAGTACATAGGTTGGTCTCCACTTAAGTACCTTGTTTGTTTTCTACAAAACAACGCAGATAGTCTTCCGACCCGTGAACATGCCACATATAATTGACCATGGGAAAAACATGGATGTTCTAGATTCAAACCATAAACTTTTAAGGGTTGGCTTTGTGATTTGTTGATGGTCATGGCAAATGTAAGACGGATCGGATATTGAAGTCTTTTAAATTCGAACGGCAAATCGGTTGGGATCATCGGGATCGTCAGAATGAGGACTTCCTCACCTTTGAATTTTCCTTCCACTATACGTCGCGTAAATTACATTGTTCATCAATTTTCTAACCACATAGGTTGGTCTCCACTTAAGTACCTTGTTTGTTTTCTACAAACAACGCAGATAGTCTTCCGACCCGTGAACATGCCACATATAATTGACCATGGGAAAAACATGGATGTTCTAGATTCAAACCATAAACTTTTAAGGGTTGGCTTTGTGATTTGTTGATGGTCATGGCAAATGTAAGACGGATCGGATATTGAAGTCTTTTAAATTCGAACGGCAAATCGGTTAGGATCATCGGGATCGTCAGAATGAGGACTTCCTCACCTTTGAATTTTCCTTTCACTATACGTCGCGTAAATTACATTGTTCATCAATTTTCTAACCACCAAATGCGTACTGGTTTGCGCCGTTTTGGTTGGTTTATGTTTCGAAGCTTACTACGGAGCCAACCTTTAGGCGTAAATTGTGCGGTGGTAAGCCAGGCACTTCTAGGAGTTTAAAAAAAAGAAGTGTGTGTACACGCGTTAGAAGTTATACTTCTTTGGCGTATAGACAAAAAAAATACTAAAATGCTGTAGTGATTAACGATAAATATAAAAAATAATCATAAAAATGTGGCAGATGTGAAAAATCGACATTATGCAGAAAAGAACAGATTGTGATAGGAACTAAATATGTCATTGAAAACATAATTTTTCTGTTTCATTGTGGATTTACCAAAAGGACATCGTTTTCGTGTTCATCATCGTTTACGAATTCGTGGATCGAAGGCAATTTGAATAAAACTCTATTACTGCCCCCCTGTGGTAACCCATCCATTTCCAAACCTTGGCAAGGGTTACTTAACCTGGCCCGTGTTCTAACACATGCATTCCCAAACCTTGGCAAGGCTTGCTTTACCTATACCCCCTGTGGTAGCCCATCCATTTCCAAACCTAGGCAAGGGTTGCTTAACCTGGCCCCCTGTGGTAACCCATCCATTTCCAAACCTTGGTGAGGGTTGCTTAACCTGGCCCCCTGTGGTAACCCATCCATTTCCAAACCTTGGTGAGGGTTGCTTAACCTGGCCCGTCTGGTAACCCATCCATTTCCAAACCTTGGCAAAGGTTGCTTAACCTTGTCCCCTGTGGTAACCCATCCATTTCCAAAACTTGGCAAGGGTTGCTTAACCTGGCACCCTGTGTTAGCCCATCCATTTCCAAACCTCAGCAAGGGTTGCTTAACCTGGCCCCCTGTGGTAGCCCATCCATTTCCAAACCTTGGTGAGGGTTGCTTAACCTGGCCCGTGTGGTAACACATGCATTTCCAAACCATGGCAAGTGTTGCTTAACCTGGCCCCCTGTGGTAGCCCATCCATGTCCAAACCTTAGTAAGAGTTGCTTTACCTGTCCCCGTGTCACGTGTGGTAACCCATCCATTTCCAAACCTTGGCAAGAGTTGCTTAACCTTGTCCCCTGATGTAACCCAGCCATTTCCAAAACTTGGCAAGGGTTGCTTAACCTGGCACCCTGTGTTAGCCCATCCATTTGCAAACCTCAGCAAGGGTTGCTTAACCTGGCCCCCTGTGGTAGCCCATCCATTTCCAAACCTTGGTGAGGGTTGCTTAACCTGGCCCGTGTGGTAACACATGCATTTCCAAACCATGGCAAGTGTTGCTTAACCTGGCCCCCTGTGGTAGCCCATCCATGTCCAAACCTTAGTAAGAGTTGCTTTACCTGTCCCCGTGTCACGTGTGGTAACCCATCCATTTCCAAACCTTGGCAAAGGTTGCTATAATTTCATGCGATCCTAGTAGTTTTATCTCAACGCAGTTGGTTTTATCAAGAACTTGAATCCACAGATCAAACTGCTGGAATTAATTTCACCGTGAATTCATGCAAGCCTAGTACTTTCGCTTGTATTAGTTAGGGTTTTGACTCCATTTTATTTAGAAAACGTTTGTATGGGGAATTTCACCGTGAATTCATGCAAGCCTAGTACTTTCGCTTGTATTAGTTAGGGTTTTGACTCCATTTTATTTAGAAAACGTTTGTATGGGGAATTTCACCGTGAATTCATGCAAGCCTAGTACTTTCGCTTGTATTAGTTAGGGTTTTGACTCCATTTTGTTTAGAAAACGTTTGTATGGGGAATTTCACCGTGAATTCATGCAAACCTAGTACTTTCTTTGACTCCATTTTATTTAGAAAACGTTTGTATGGGAAATAAAGAAGGACGGTTTTGAGGGTTTTCCCGGCAATTATTCCAATTTTTCTCACCTTTTAAACCTTCCCTGGACTTCCAGGAGTATTTCAAGACTAAAATTAGCCAAATCGGTTCAGCCGTTCTCGAGTTTTAGCGAGACTAACGAACAGCAATCCATTTTTAGGGTTCCGTAGTCAACTAGGAACCCTTATAGTTTCGCCATGTCTGTCTGTCCGTCCGTCCGTCCGTCCGTCCGTCCGTCCGTCCGTCCGTCCTCGCTTAATCTCTGTGACCGTTAGCACTAGAAAGCTGAAATTTGCTACCAATATGTATATCAATCACGCCGACAAAGTGGTAAAATAAAAATTAAAAAAAAATGTTTTATTAGGGTAGCCACCCTATATGTAAAGTGGAGAGTGATTTTTTTTTTAATTTCAACCCTAACGTGTGATATATTGTTGATATATCATTGATAGATCATTTTTTGATATTGTCAATAATTTCGGAAATAACCGCTCCAAAAGTAAAAAACAATGTGTCCCCCCCCCTCTAACTTTTGAACCATAAGTTTAGAAAATATGAAAAAAATCTGAAAAGTAGAACTTTATAAGGACTTTCTATGAAAATTATTTTGAACTTGATTTACACAACAGTTTTTGTACAAAAAAGACAAAAAGTTTTACAAAATAATTTCTGGACTAAGTTTGTAGTATAATCGTATATGCAAGCATTTTTTGTAACTTTGTTTACATATTTTATTATCCTGAACGTATCTTTTTTCAAACAAAAAAAGAATTATTGAAATCGGTTCTCGCAATCCAACAGTATTAATTAGTAACCCAATTCCCCGAGAGATGGCGCTGTAGGTACTTATTACATTGGATCGGGTATTACCGAATTGTTCGGTTGGCCTCATAACTGGGAACACTTATTGTGACAGACGGGAAACTGCGGAACCCTACACTGAGCGTGGCCCGACACGCTCTTGGCCGGTTTTTTATATATATAGATTTATGCCGCTTTTTGTAAGTGTTAAAATTTTAATCGAACGATCTAAAATATGTAGGTATGTCGTCAAGCCTGAAACCTTTTAAGACATCAGACTAAAAATTTGTCGCGTATATAATAGTACAGTACACACAAATTTTACCTGCTTTTTTGGAGTTTTAAGTTTAAGTATGTCTATAGGATCATCCTTTTTACTTTTTCCTTGTTACATATTATTTTGTAGGTACATAACTATAATACTTATGTATGTACAATTAGGTACTAACGTATTTTATTAATTTACTATTTCAAAAATAAAACGTTAAACGCTTACCATGAAGGCTCCTCAGAGACGGGCTGGATAAAAATGCTTGGTAGAAACCCAGAAGTGGGACAGCAACGTAATATAAAGAAGATTTTAATGTACATACCTAACTGTATCATAGATGAACATAATTGCCAGTAGGTACGTCTATTTTAACGGCTGTCAACGTTCAAAACGCCTGTCAAAATTACGCGCTCTTTCCAAACGAATTACAGATTGTAATTATTTCATTATGTATTTTAATAAGGAAAAACTAAAATATATTTAAATCAATCATGGAGAGAAATATGAGACGAGCACACTCTTTTTACAAGCATTTTGGCATCATACGTTATACAATAAATTTATAATGTTTGATCCTGTGGCTAGTTCACCATGGCGGAGACCACCAAACGTAACAAGAATTGGATTAGGGTGCATCTTAAACATAATCCAATCAAGGTGAGATAGTCGGCATTGTTTAATAGAAATAAAAAACCGGGCTTTGGCTGTCCACTCTGTCCGACAACACACTCAGAAGCTTGTTGGTGTTACCCTTTAGCCGAGACCACAGGGAGGCCGTCTTTTTGCGAAGCACCGCCTGGAAACCATCCGTGCTGTACTCGGTGAACATCCCGCAGGTACTGCACCGCCAGGGGAGTCCCAACATACCCCTGAACGCGTTGTTATATTGGACGCGCCAAACACTGTAGGCTTTCTTAGTGAAACTGCTCCACAGGTGTAGGTTGCTGCTATGGAAGTCGTACCCAAGACCTTATTTTTAGCAGTCGAACTTGCAACCCTTAAATCAACGAGATGGTCTCATATACCTAGTCTATTATCAAAGGTGCATCGTATCTTATAGCTTTGGAACTTTCAGATAAAGCTGCTGAAACCACGCCACGTTGAGTTCGAAACGCAGTTACACTCTGCACAATCCAGGGGTCCCTGCTCAGGTACCCCTCGCTTCTGTAAGTACTTACCAGTCAGTTGTAACCCAATCACTCTCCTAAACCTACACAATAATATGACTAGTAACCTGCCCATGCTTTGTCTTATCTGGTCTATAACTACCTTATCTACCTTTCAAGCTGGATCAACTATACAAATTCACAAGTTTGAGCGGCGGGGGAATCTTCTCCTCCGAAACGACTAGATCGATTCATATGAAAGTTTTGTGTATATTTAGGTCGTAGGTTTTTGTACCCCTAAGTGATAAGGGTGGCCTTCTCCAGAGAAAAAGTTGAGCAGCGGGTGATCCCCGAGGGTTCGATCCTCGCACACAACAAATATTGGCATGACCAACAGATACTTGTTTCGGGTCTGGCTGTTTGTATGTGTGAGATTAAAACGTTTGGAAACGCATCCATGATACAGGAGAAATTCCAAGTGTGGGTCAACGTTTTATTTTAAGAAAAGAAGAAGAAAGAAACAGCTGGGCACACCTAGTTTTCATAAAAAGAAGTAAAATTGGAGATCGGATGTGTAAATTTCCAATTAAAAACATCTTTTCGCTGATGTCAACGTACTATCACCGAGTGACATAGGGTTTTTGTTTCTGATTTTTTTATGCAGTTGAAGTCGCAGCCAGAAGCCAATTAATAAAAACCTGTACATGTTTTCAGCTATTAAACTCAAAGGGCGTTGTCACCAACTTACTCATAGAAAACCAAAGGCGAACTCAAAACCTGAAGAAAATAAGAACGTTTGTTGCCGTTGTGGATCACCGATAAAACGCAAAGATAAAAATAGCGTAGTCAAACGGGATACAGGAGACACGAAAATCTGCAGCAAAACTATTCAAGATACCAAGAACACCATACAGAATGCCATTAAAGAAGGTAAGAACACCGTCAATGAGACCCTCATTCATCATTCATCCAACCATTGAAGAGATCTAAAGGATCATTTTAGGGAACGGGAATGATATGGTTGTGTAATGGAGGTAATGCCAAAACTACTCCTCCGCTGTAAAGGTACTACTGCCAGCGTGTGCCACAGTGATCTCATTCTTGGATGCGGAAGAAGTGGCCAGCAGATGTAGGTATAAGTAGCATACGTAATTAAAACGTTGTACATATTTTCAGCAATTCAATTCAAAAGGCGTTTGTGCCGGCGTACTCAAAGAGGACCAAAGGTGAAGTCACTACCTAAAGAAAAAAAAAAGAAGAACACACTGCCTGAAAAGAAAAAGAAACTTTGTAAGCATTGTGGATCAGAAACTGGCTGTAAAGGAAATCCTAATATCAAGCTTAATAAAAAGGGCCTAGCCAAAGGGGATACAGGTGCCATGGAAAATAAGGAAGATAGGACAAGATTTTGCAACGAAACTATAGAAGACGCCAAGAAAACCATACGAATTGCCATGAGAGAAGGTAAGAAAACCCTGAATGATGGTAGACTTACCATTTTAGAGGGCAAAAGAACCATTTTAGAGGCCGGAAATACTATTGTAGGCACAATTAAGTACAATATAGCTGGAGCTACAAAAAAAAAGAAAAGTCCTATTAAAAATAAGAAAATTGCTAAAACAAAGAAACGTTAATTCGTCATCACCATCAACATTCCTGCCCTGCCATCCTAATTTGTTCAGGGTTGTCGCAATTACCGAGGCCTTCTTACTAGGGCTACGTCTGTCTATCTGTCACAGGGTTGAATTACTTCAATAAAGTTATTTGTGAAGGCGGGAAACTACAGAACTAAAATAAATGAACCTTTGACAAAATGAAATGCATTTTTCTTGACAAGTAGCGCCGTTTGGAACAACAAACTTACGGCCGTTTTCAATAACCTATCTATCCTTAGTTCTCGTTACTACAGATAGGCAAATCTGTCCTTTTACGTTTACTTACTATTCAATATCCTACCGACGGATAGCATTTCCTACCGAAGTTTACCATCTATCGTTGGGAGGTCGGATAGTCTACTAGAGATAGAAACTTACATACTAATCGCTGTTACTTACATTTCAATATTGGTTTCAAGTTACTGCCCGATAGATGTAGGTTACTGTGGTAACGTCAATTGTGTATCTGTCAATATCGGCCGGTTACGCGGATAGATAGCAGTTCGAAAATAAGTAGCTTTCTAATAAATACATAATAATGGAATATTTAAGCAGTGATGATAGCGATATGGAATTATTTCAAATTATTAAATTAAGTTCGCCAAGCCCGTTCCTTCATTTTATTATTGGTGGCATTCGCAGCCTTGTTATTTATGACTGTACTTGCAGCCACAAGTTGTATGAGAAACATCGTCTCATCTTTGGTCATTAGCACTGCTTTACTTGACTGTAATACAATAAAACTTTCATTTTGATTCACTTTTATGATATTGATTAGGAAATATAAACATAAACACGACATTAAGCGTGGATTACGTCGGTGTATCGATATGTCAAATCTGTCTATCTCAAAACGTTTTATTAAATGATTGAATTTGGTAAACAATAAAAAACTACAATTTAAGGTTCATTCATGTTAAAATCTGCAAAAAAATATACATATTAAGTACTTATGTTACACATAAATAAATAATATAATATTTATTTTTGGCATTATACATTGGTGCAGCAATGAACTAAACGTTTCAAGAGGGAAGCATCTATCTCTCGTTAATGACAGTTAGATAGCACTTATCCTTGATTGTGAAACGCAAACTATGGATAGATAGGATCTTACTGTTAACTGGAGATAGCGATCTATCCGTAACCGGAGATAGGTTATTGAAAACGGCCGTTAAAGTAGTCATACTGTATGTTTTAAACAGCATTAGGTAGACACTTTAATCTTCACAGAGTATATATATCCAACTCACGATGACACAGTTGGCGTAGTGGCTAAAAGTTTGACTGCTACGCTACGCGACGTGGGTTCGATTCCCGCACGGAATAAATATTTGTTTTACCGACTGATACTTATTCCGGGTCTGGTTGTTTGTGTATGTGAGTTTATATGTTTGTAGACACACCCATCACCCATAATACGGGAGAATTTCCTAGTGTGGGGTAATGATTTATTGAGACAAAAAAAATCTATGTTAAAATTAAAGGAGATTAACACTTTTATTTTATTTCTTTTAGTTTCCCATACAAGTTGCATCAGGTCCCTTTTTACTTAGATAAGTATTTAATATTACCATGGCGTATAAGTCACCACAACTAGGTTACTGTCAATAAATAGTATACGACAGCTGTCAAAATTCCGTGTCAAAATTACGCGCCCTAGCGCGCTTTTCAAATGAATTTCGGTTATAATTCTTGCAATGTTTTAAAAATAAATAGCTTAAACATGTGTTCACTGGGCAGTAACACCTTACGCTCGTTGTACAAGCAATAGGGCTATGAGTGTAAAACTTTATAATGCATTTTCCTGTGGATCGTTCGGAAATCCTCCAGACCCGGAAATTGAGAGGGATCACAAATTATAAAGATTGGATGAAGTATGTCTATTGGGTTCAGATTCTCTACAAATAAACCTATTAATGAGTTAGCAACAGAGATTATAGACTTTTCGTTTGGGACTTAATATGTTCTTAAAGTAACTAATAAACACATAGTCCTACCTGTGTTTAGTGGATCAAACGATAAGTTGGTTTGGGGTCATTAAATAATAAGTAATAACTCACTTTGTGACCTCGCTGCAGGCATTGTTTTTAGCTACTCGTGTCGTTTTAACTTCGTTTAACCTACCTATATATTGATTACTGTATCTCCTGAACAGTGAACCATTTTCAGACTATTTTACAGCCTAAAAATAAAAAGGCCTCGTCCCCGGCCTACTCAAAAGAAATCAGAGCTCTTACTTATCTTGTTCACTGAAAAAAACAATCACTCAGAACGAAAAACTGGCGATTCAGGCATAAGTGTAGTTGCCTAAAAACATATCCTAAACACACTTTCGATAAAAGCCAAAAATAAAAGACATGGACGAGTGCTGCAAGACTGAAGAAGAGGGCGAAAAAACAGAAGAAAGCAAGGAAACTGCCATACAAGGATGCAATGAGGTTACCGAACAAGGATACAAAGAGGTTACCGAACAAGGATACAAGGAGGTTACTGAACAAGAATGCAAGAAAGCCATCGAACAAGAAAGCAAGCCGGAAACCCAACCAGAAAACAAGAAAGCCACCGAACAAGAAAGCAAGGAAGTCACCGTACAAAGATGCAACGAAGCCCCAGTACAAGAATGCCAGGAAGCCCCCGTAAAAGTGTGCAAGGAAAGTGCCGTAGAAAAATGCAAAGCAGCCGTAGAAACATGCAAGAACACCGCCGTAGAAAAATGCAAAACTGCCATAGAAGAGGGTAAAAAATCATTAGGAATTTGTAAGCAAAGCGCCGCAGAAGTAGCCCAAAAATGTGCAGAAGATTGCAATAAAACCGTTGAAGAAAGCAAGAAAACCATTGAAACAGGGAAAAGCTGCTTTCGGAAAACTATTGACATAGTCAAAAATTGCATCGAGCAAGCAATCGAACAAGTGAAAAAAGTTTTAGAACAGGGGAAGAATTGTATTATAACTACTTTTGAAGAAGCAAAGTGTTTAATTTTAAAAATCATAGAGTTAGCTAAAGATTTCATCCGTAAAGTCGTACAGTGGGCTAAGGACATTATCTCGTGCGCCCTAGAGAATGCAAAAGCATGTGCATCAAAAACCACAGAGGAAAGCAAAAACGGCGTTAGACATGCCATAGAAACTATAATGAAAACTGTAGGAACGATTAAGGAATTAATTTGGGAATGCCTGAGGGCTATTTTGAATGCACTCAAGACGGGATTTGGTAATATAAAACCGGAGCAGTGCCAGGCAGAGTCGCCCAAAGTGCCAGTACCACCGTGCAATGCTTAACACTAGGTAATTTTTTTTTTGTGGATGGGAGACCACCCGTTAAATACCGAGTTTCCTCCGTGCCTCGGAAAGCACGTCAAGCCGTTGGTCCAGGCTGTCATTTATAGATCTTTGACAGTCGTTACAAGTAGTCAGTGTTCCGAAAGTCTGACAACAAGTCTTACCAAGGGGTATCGTATTACCCAGTACTAACTGGGTTGTGGAGGTCAGATAGGCAGTCGCTCCATGTAAAATACGGATATTCAGCTGCAGCCGGTTAGACTGGAAGCCGACCCCAACATAGCTAGGAAATGGCTAGGCAGATGATGATATGCCTTTCAATTTCTATCTTTATTTTTGCTTCGCTACTAATTTGGTAAAAGCCAAAGGCTGTGCTTTTAGCAGCTTGTTTGTGTGTCTACAAGTTTGTAACTCTGTGTTCCTCCGTATCGTCTAAGCTACTGAACCAATTTTCAATCGATTCGTTGTGTTAAGTACGCCCCAGGTCCCGGTCATGTTTTAAGTGAACAGTATCAATATGGCAAATGATGCATGAAAAAAGTGGGGTATCTATTTTTAGGGTCCGTCTGCTAATCCTTATTAATATTATTACAGCTATCCTGGGCTATCCCACTGCTAGACAAGACCTCCAATCTCTCCATCGGCCCCGGTTCTGGGCAACTTCATGTCAATTCTTCAAGAAGACATCCAACCTATCTCCCACGTGGTTTGCCGCTGAGCCGTTTTGTGGTGTCAGGGTGTCAATCCTGCGTCTGACTAATAATCATGAACATTTTTTGTTAAGTAAATAAATATTATTATAAATTAAAATCGCTTTTTATGCAGTTTTCACTTGCAAAAAGTTTGTATAAATTCATGTGTATATTGTTACCAAGTGCCATAGAAATGTTGCGTATGCATAGTCGCGAACATGGGCTGGTTAGAAAATAAAACAGTTCATACAGAAGTAACATTTAATATCATCCAATAACATTAGAGTATTTACTAACAATATCCTTATAGAAATCAAATACAAGTTGACTGGCCGACCGACTTCGTTCCAACGCCTCATTGTATGCGTCTTCGCTGAAACTACCGTCTGTAAAACCTAGGAAATAAAGGAGATGGATTATAAAATTTTATACGACACTAGATGTGCCTAGCGGTGGCACCCGTTAACCCACCTTAGCTCCTTAGTATCGTAGAGTAATCCTTACTAATATTATAAAAGCAAAAGTGAGTTTGTTTGTTACGTCTTCACGCCTAAATGGCTAAACCGATTTTGATAAATTTTGGTACAGAGATAGTAGAAACCCTGGAGACGGACATAGGCTGTTTTGTTAAGTGAGAAATGGGGAAGAAAAGATTTTTTTTTTTCGATCATCACAAGGGTTAAAGTTAGCGTTAGCCCAAAGTAACCATACCACGCGGACGAAGTCGAGGGCGGAAGCTAGTTATTAATAACGTTTAAACGGGATAGGCGAGTTAGGATGACGCCTAAGGCCGCCATCTTGTGTTTTCAAGACAATGCCACTTTCTACCAATAGCAATTCAGTATTTGTTTTTAGTCCATGACTTAACTTTTTCAAAATAACGCTTACCACTAACTAACGTCTTCTCCCGACTATCAAACACGAAGGTCATGGTGGCCCGAGCTGTGGCGAGCTGCGCCGGCTCCGGGTCAAGCTGAATGTTGCCGAGCTCGTCGATAGCGCACGACACGGCCGCGAAGGTATGCCGCATCGAGAGGCCGGCGTTTAGGAGAGCCAGGCAAGTGCAGTTTATGCAGCAGGCTAGGAACTGGAATGATAAAACAGTATGAATTTATTTACAGAAGTAAAAAGGATTTTAAATTATTAATTTGGTCTGCGTAAGTTACACTATTTTATTTTGAAAATTTGAAAATCGCTGCTTCATGTGTGCGCTATTTTAAAAATTAATTTAATTTGTGGAGATAGAGTATTCCAAAGAGCTGAAGGCTCTGTAGTAAAACAAACAGTAAATACATGGAGTATTTACTATTTGGGTTCATAAAGAACTCTGAAATTCATCACCACATGAAGTTGAGTACAAAGGACGAAATAAAAGCCTATGCAGTGCAGCTTACAATTCCTAACACCCTGAATCGCCTGAAGAGATGTAAAATCCTGAAACCAGCTACCTGCAATGGTCAATACTTGTGGACAACTGACTCTGCATGTCACTCAATCTGTGACAACACATGCTCACAGTCAACAGATTGATTGCATAATTTAGGAATTAATATATTTTTTAATATAGGTGGACCTTTTTTGTAATTTCCTGTACCAATTAGCCACTTTGTTCTAACCTTCTTTTACAAATACAAAAGGGTTTTCTAATAAACTAAATTGTCTACTTACACCTCCAAAGTCCTCCATCTCTTGAATGGTGACTGTGATACCAGTGCGAGGGTACAAGCTGCCCAGGATGGCAGTCTCACAGGTTTGCCGGATCACATGCTCTTTATATCTGAAATGTAAACATTATTTATTTGTTTATTTATTGTTCTACAAAAACAAGTACATACATAATTTGAATGACACTGAACCCTACATTAGGATAGATACCCTGTGTGGTGGAATTCAGTCTCTGTCGTCTACAGTGGAACAATATACAATCGCTTTATTTTATAAAAACATTTTCAATTAGGAATGGTGCTTAGGTCTGTCAGATCTTTTTATTTAACATTTTAACCCCCACAGTTATGTATAAAAAAGCCAAACCTGTTTAATGAAATATTTTGACAAAATACTTTTACTAATTAAAATATATATATATATCCCACACAATCATAACACCTCTTAAAGAGAAAGCTGGTATTTCTTCTATCTTGCCAATATCGATTGAACTACATGTGTACAAAATTTGGCAAAAATTGCTGCTTAGTTGCACCTCTTTTAAAATGTTTACATTTTGAGTTACGAGTTCTTGAGGGTTATCTGACAATATTTGATGTAGAACTCAGAAAGAGTAGACATGATTATTTTTTTAAAAGTAACTAAAATTATCAAGTATCTCTTTGTAATGTTGGTCTCTCTTTGTAATGTTGGTCTCTCTTTGTAATGTTAGTCTCTCTTTGTAGTACCTGTCTGCTTGTCATGTTCATTCTATTGAGATTTTGATTCCACATAGCATCTTCATCAACATCATTATCTGCCCAGCTTCTTCCCATTCTACTACACATAACTGAAGGTAATTTAATAAGAACCTAATACATAAACAGTATCATTACCTATCTCCAATTTCTGGTTTACCACCTTTACTGCTGAACAGCACTTCAATGGTGGCCTTCTCTATGCTTTGGTTCTGCATCTTGACATCCAGGGGACCATTGACACTTACTAGGGCAACAGTTTGACCTGGAATATTACATTATGGGTATGTTATTTTTAATTTTGCTATTTTTATATTTTGCTAGTCTTAATGTCCAGTGTGAGGATTTGAGCTCAGGGGGATATCAAATGTCAATAGGCTCGACCTCTATCACGTGGGACCTAAACACAACTGCGAAGTGTGGCTCTTCTATGGTATATTCTCTGCCTAGCCCTTCAAGGCGTTATGTAATGTTTTATTACACTTTTGTTATATTAGTCTACATAAAGCTGCAAAGTTAAGATCTAAGAGAAATTGAGATCGTGTTTTAATATAAGCAAATAGATAAAACAGTTAACAAAGATACCTTGGGATAAAATTGCTGATCCGTCCGATTTACTGAGGAAGTTGCATTCGCATTTCATCGGTCTTAGTTTAAAATCTTTTAAAATGGTGTTATCACCTCCCATTGTGAAATGTTTAGTTTATTTTTCTATAAATTCCAAGTTATTTTGTTTTGTTTTTGCCGACGCGAAACAAAACGCGTGCAAGTGACACTGACAACTGACCATAGACTATAGAGTTTTTGACTTTGACACTTACCTATTCGTTTAGAAAATAAAACAGCTGCATCCGGTTAGACCAAAGAACTTTTACACAAAATGGAATGATGACGGGTACCATTCCATGCGTGACCGAGATACTCCTCTGTTCAGTCCCCTTGCTCATTTTCGGTCCCCATTGCCAATAGGGAGATATTATGGTGCAGAAGTGTGTGCACTGGCACTGGTGCACCCTCTGTTCCTCCACTCTCATAGTTCGCTGGGATGGAAATTCGACACAACCAGAGAGAGATCAGACGTTGGACGAGTTTTTTAATGTATTTTCCGAGGCACAAGGGTATCATGCTGTCACCTTTCAACTGCCCAACCAGAAATCGAACTGAGAACCCCATGCTCTCGCATTCGCGCTTCCGTCCGTAAGACAACCTGAGCACTCAACACGGGCTTCTGCGAAGCAGTAATGCTAGCAAAGGAGGTTCCCGGGCGTTTGAGGGAGAGAACATCTGCCCAACCCAGCCGCCGCGGGAGACGCCCCGGGCGCTGGGCGCCGCGAGACGACTCCCGGCCACCGCAGATGCGGGCCTGTGGACGGTGAGCAATGGGTAGCTCACCGTCCGTCCGTCGATTGTCGACAGGCCGTGTTGACGGCGCGTTCGCCTTTAAGAGATGTCAGCAAAGCAGAGGAGCTTGCCAGAGCCTCCGCCTGCCGGGGTTGCGGGTTGTTCGAAAGAGATACCGCGGCCCCGGAACGTAAAGGGCAATAGTAGGAACATAAGTGGGTTTTAGTCAGTACAAGTCTGACATGCCCCTCCACTCCGCCCAGAGCGGGGGAAGTCATTGAATGATTACCCACCCGAAAAAAAAAAAAAAAAGCACTCAACACGTTTAGTGACTTTTGTATTTTTCATTGGCTTTTTACCACTGTCTTCCGGAAGTAAGCTTATTTTCCGCTTTTATCTGTTTTTTTTTGTAAGTCGTTTCTTGTATACAAAAAGTTTTTAGTAGTGAGGGGTTTGCTGGATGTGGAATTCGATTTATCTAGTATACTTCAAGTTGCAATTGCAATTAAAGGTCACACTCTAACCCAACAGATCGCTACCTAGGCACACTTTTAAGTTCCCAGTAATCACTCCATTTTGTATAAAAGTTCTTTGGTCTAACCGGATGCAGCTGTTTCTGTTTCCAAACGAGTAGCAAAATGTCAAAGTCAAATACTCTATGGTCAGTTGTCACTAACACACGTTCTGTTTCTCGCATAAAACAAAACAAATAACTCAGAATTTAATGCCAATATTGGCATTAAATTCTGAGTTATTTGTTTTGTTTCTTGATGCCTCAAAATAATGAATGGATGATGTGTCAATCATTTTCGTTGATTTACTTCCTCCTAGCCTAGAACAATACCCGTGCATAATAATAGGATAAGTCATTTAAATTAATTATAAACAGCTTTGGAGAAAAGATGAAGAAAGAAATAAAAGAAATACGTTCGATGAATTAATAACAGGTTTAAATTAATTTCATAAATAAAAAAAGTACTTATAAAATAATAAATTAAAAAAATAATGTTTGATTCGTTTTTTTAACTAACTCGGAATCCTGGTAGACCAGGTAGACCTTTGACCTGCGTGGTGGAGTTACCTGTCAAATGCCTACTATTTTTGTCTCTTTTAGTTATTTGCAGCAGCTTGGTTAGTAAGAAAGAGATAAAGTCTCATGCATGAAGTCAGAGTGACGTCGATTACTACTGTCATTCAGTAACCAGTTGTCGTCACTGTTTTGATGAATTTATCGAGAAATAACAATAATTGTTGTGAAAAAGTGATATAAAACCGCAAAAATGAAGAACAGATTCAATACATATGATATTATGTGCATGGTCACAGAATTACAAAGGTACCTAATTAAAGATTTCTTTATCAAAATAGTGCAAATTTTTTTGTTGACGAAATCAAAACACCACATTGCTCATCAGCATCGGGAACTAAATACAGCCCGAGCTACCGGTGGTCAGCGGGAAACCTCCTAAAAATATGCTCCGTGTCCAGAACTAATGCTCTGAATCAAGCCCTTGATCCTGTTGCCTAACAAAAGCCTTCTTAAATTCTGGTCTAGGTTAAGGGCTTTAAGTCATTGGCTGACAAGACTATTGGCACAAGGATGTCTGCTGTACTCACATCCCACATATTGACTACATTGCCTAGCTTTAGATAACCATATCTAGATATTTTGAAAATATAAATGTTTATCTTTCTCTATTAACAATTTTATGATTTATTAATTGATTTCTTGAATTATGTAATACACTCTTTGTTTTCATAAAGTTAATTTGTATTTTATATAGTTTTTTTTAAGTAACATAGGACAAATATAATTATAAACACTTATCAATGTAACAAGGCACACCACTAAAGCAGACTCCCGATAGTCTTGTCTCTCTAACTAAGCCCATAATGCCTATCATAATATTGTTAGTAAATTATTTAAAAAAAAACAATTAATATTCTTTCTTTTCTACATCCAGACTGATAGGTATGCGAGTAAATCAAGTCTATGACATAGACAACAAGACATATGTGATCCGTCTGCAGAGGTCGGAAGAAAAGAGTGTGTTACTACTAGAGTCAGCAAACAGGTTTCATACAACACAGTTTGAATGGCCCAAGAATATGGCACCTTCGGGGTTTACTATGAAGGTACAGTATTACTAAAATAAAATAAGTAAAAAGCCTTGATCACACATTTGGCGTAGTGGCTGAGCGATCTGTTGCTGTACTCTATGTGGGTTTGATTTGCACATGGAAAAAAATATATTATTATGTCTCGTCTATAGGTAGTTGTTCCGGGTCTCCAAATAATGTTTATTTATTTGGCACACTAACAGTTGATTACAAGTTCACAAGGCTGTGAGATACATCAAATAAACTTATAGACCAGTGTATGTTGACATTGCACATTATTTAGGTCTCTATCATTAGCAATTTGTTGTAAAGTGAATATTGAGTTATAATTGAGAACACTGTTGTTCATTTTATTGTAAACTCCTTAGTTACAATTAATAAATACTTAACAAGAAAACATTAAGAATATTTATCTTCTGTCAAAACTTGTCAAATTTAAATTATTAGCAAGCAAGTCAAGGGCTCGTACAATTAGTGTACAAACTTCTTACAGGTAAGCACATCATACATTTGATTCATTACATTATTGTTACATTGATTCTGAGTGCTTACTATTTTTTTTTTTAAACTTTGCTCCACACTAGGAATTTCTCCTGTACTGTGGGTGCATTTACAAACATTCAATCTCACATACCCAAACAGCCAGACCCGGAACAACTATCTGTAGGTCAGATATTTGTTCCGTGCGGGGATCTAACCCGCGACACGCAGCGCAGCAGTCGATCGCTCAGCCACTGCGACAACCGTGCCGTAAAAACATTACATAACAGTTACTTATTGAACGTAACTCAATTATATTTTAATTGGTTGTTATTTCGAAATTGATTATTGCTAAGATTCGTATTTAATGTCTTAAAAAAATATTGAATTATTGATTTCTACTTTTATTGTTGACGCTCTTAATGTACCTACATGTTTTACAACAAAATATTTCTCACATATATGTGTATAATCTCGAAATGAATGATGTAACCATAATCTTGTAAAAATAGTAATCAAAAATAGTTTCCATGGGTCTTTTTTGCCCATTCTTTTCTATAGAAATCAATGCTTTGGAAATGGCAACTACGGTACTTACACAATTTATTATGCTTTGTGACTGGGACTGTAACTTTATCCTTTTGTTTCTTGACAGTCAAAAGTTCCTGTAGCAGTCTAATTCAAAAATATGGTATGAGTTTTTGTATTTAATATCTTAATTTAGTTGTAATTTGATTATCTTTCTATTACAGCTCCGCAAACACTTAAAGAACAAGCGCTTAGAGAAACTCTCCCAGCTCGGTATTGACCGTATCGTAGACCTACAGTTTGGTAGCGGTGAGGCTGCATACCATGTCATATTGGAGTTGTACGACAGAGGCAACATCGTGCTGACAGACTACGAGTGGACCATACTTAACGTTTTGAGACCCCATGTCGAAGGGGATAAGATTCGGTAAGTTCATTTTGAGTTAAAAAAAAATACGGTCGTACATAAAACCCCCTTTTTTGAAGTCGTTAATAAACTGAAAGGTGCATTTCTACAAACCTTTTGCACGCCTAGTAAAAAAATATATGTGGTAAGCCTTTTCGCTCCAGGGTTGTGGATTGTTCGAAAGTGGTACCGCAGCCACGGTACGGCAAAGGGCAAAAGAAGAAACTTGGGTGGGTTTTAGTCAGTAAAAGTCTGACACTTCCCCCGCTCCGCCCAGAGCGGGAGAAGTTAGTTGATGATTACCCGCAAAAAAAAGAAGGTACATTCGCTAGTGATGGGACACTTTTTTTTATGAATATTTAGGTTATTATAATTTTGACAACTGACTTTAGTTGACTAGCAAGTTAATTAGCAAATTAACTTAGGTTAATGGCGTCAGGCAGTAATCATAAATCATTAAATTCGCCTTCGAACAATCCGCAACCCCGGCAGGCGGTGGCCCCCATTTCTAAAAGGCGCTCGTGGAACACTAACGCATATCCGGATTCGCATACTGATAAGCATTTCATCCTTCTCATGTACTTTTATCACAGGTTCGCAGTGAAAGAAAAGTATCCATTAGACAGAGCTAAGACAAGCTACGCAGCGCCATCTATCGACGCGCTACAAGAAATACTTACTAACAGCAAACCTGGCGACAATCTCAAGAAACTGCTCAATCCTAAATTAGGTAAGAATTTTATCAAAAATATGAAACTATTTCAACATATTTTATTTATTTATTAAAACTTTCTGCACATGTATAAACACTACAAAGGCGGACTTAATGCCTTGGGCATTTTCTACCAGTCTACCTTAAGGTGATGCAGAGAGAAAACATAGTAAGTGCAGGCTGCATAAAAGAAAGTGTTTCGAGAAAACATTAACAAATACTATATAACGATAAAAACTTAAATACATACATACAAACAAAATAAATTCAAGAGAGTTATAAATACATAAATATATTGTTTTGGAATGATCCTTAAGCGCGTCGCCCACACGACCAACAGTAGAGGCGCAGTCGGGGCAAAGAAAATCTCACATAAGAGGCACGCCCCAACGAGATTTTCTTTACAAATGTCGTGTGCTCGACTCGCCTAACGCGCCCACGCCTCGACTGCGCCTCAACTGTTGGTAGTAAGGACGACACGCCATATGATTAAAAAAAAATTGCCCATCACTAGGAATTTGTCCAGTATTGTGGGTGCGATTACATAACATCCAGTCAGACAGGCCAGTCTAGGAACTACCGGTAGAGCAGTATGCCTACACACACACACACCCTATCACCCTCTTCCAAAAACCAGTTTACTAGAATACCAGCATTTGATATGAAGCAAAAAACCATAAAAAAAAAACTAACATCTAAAATTCTCTCTCTTAGAATATGGTGCAGCAATCATAGACCATGTTCTCTTGGAGAACGGTTTGTCGGGAACCATGAAGCTGTCCAAGGAGCCCGGCAAGGGATTCAACGTGGAACAGGATCTGGAGAAGCTGGTGAAGGCTCTGAAGCAGGCTGAGGAGTTGCTTGATATAGCGAGAACAATAGTGGCCAAGGTACATAAGTGACAGAAGTACAGAGGACTTATTGTAATCAATGTCTCGTGATTGCAAGCGCGACTGTTGAATAGTAGGTCCTTGGTTGGGTTCTTAGGTCAGACAAAATATTGTTGAGTTTTCTTCTTCCCAGCTAAGGGCAGGGCGTTTTTGTGGGACTGTCTCTTGTAATGTGACGTTCAAAAAGTGCTAATTATCAGCCTAATTTGAATAAATTACTTTTGATTTTGATTTTTGAGCAATTTTTCAGTAGCAGCCCAAGTTTACATTCAAAAAAGTTTTTTATTTAAGTATTTTTAGTTATGGTATGATGATATCTCACATATTTTTTTATTGAGTATTCATTTTTTATTATTAGTCAATGATATGTAATAAAGACTATAAGTAACTCATAAACTACCCAAGCAATATAAATAAAATTGATAAGATATTATTTTAATATAATTTTTGGAAGTTTCAATAAATAAATAATCAAACATATTATCATTAATTATGTGGTGTGGTATGGTCCGCTGTTGGCGTAAAGAAAACATAAATTAAAAAAAAAAGTTCGAACCTAGAACCTCCTTATTTGAAGTCAGTTAAAAGTATTGCTTTAATGCATTTATCATGTTGATTACCAGGGATACATAACCCAGAAGAAGGAGACACGGCCCGACCCGGCCGGCGGCGCCAGCACATTCCTGCTGACCAGCCAGGAGTTCCACCCGATGCTGTTCGCGCAGCACCGGGAGCTGCCGCACGCTGAACACGAGACCTTCGACCGGGCGGTGGACGAGTACTTCTCATCGCTGGAGGGGCAGAAGATTGATATGAAAGTAAGTTCTAGTCATCCTTACTAATATTATAAAAGTGAAAGTGAGTTTGTTTGTTTGTTACGTCTTCACGCCTTAATGGCTAAAGCGATTTTGATGAATTTTGGTACAGACATAGTTAGGACTCTGGAGACGGACATAGGCTAATATTTAAAAAAGAATGTGGGATATGAGGGAGAAAGAGAGAAGAAAAGGGAAAACTTAGCTTTGCTATTACAAATCAACAAGGCGCAAGAGCAAAAACTGCAGGTAGCAGGTACCTGCAAATCAGTAAAGGGAACTGTGTCACCCCGAATTAAACGCAAGCGAAGCCGCAGGCAAAAGCTAGTTTTCATTTAAGACCGTTTAATTAGATAGCACAGTTGGCGCAGTGGCTGAGCTATCGACTGCTGCGCTGCGTGTCGCGGTTTCGATTCCCGCACGGAACAAATATTTGTATGACCTGCAGATAGCTGTTTCGGGTCTGGCTGTTTGTGTATGTGAGTTTAAATGTTTGTAAACGCACCCACGATACAAGAGAAACACCTAGTGTGGGCCAACGTTTTTTTTAAAAAATATATATTTTTTTAAATTAATTGCACTGATCAATTACTAACACTGCTGTCTTGAATATCTCTCCACCCACAGACAGTCCAAGTAGAACGCGAAGCCCTAAAGAAACTCCAGAACGTCCGCAATGACCACGAGAAGCGAGTCACCGAGCTGGCTCGCGTGCAAGACGTCGACAAGGAAGCTGCCGAGCTCATCTCGCGCAACGAGCCGCTCGTGGAACAGGCTCGGCTCGCAGTCCAAGCGGCTATCGCTAACCAGGTCAGGATACTATAGCACAGCATCACTTGTAAGATGTAGACAGGCAGCTTATGACTTCGTTCACACGGCATTGTCCTGCATGTTTCATCTTAAAGTATAAAAAGTGACCATACAACGTACGTAGATCCATTCACACGTTAATTGTACTAGAAAATAAAACGTGTACCGCTTACAGTACGGCCAACGAAAAGCGATACGAAAGGTCATTAACCTAAAGAACAACTGTGGCGTTGACAATCTAATATTTAGCTCTTTCCATCTTGTGCCTTTGTCGTAATGTCTCGTTCTCCCGGCAAAAACATGACTACGTTAAGACAGGTTCGCCCACATTCGGGCGGCCATTTTAGATGGGGTTTTAGCATGGGTTTTGTTTACATTTGGTATCGCTTCTCGTTGGCCGTACTATATACGTTTAAACGCATACCCCACGGACTTGTCAAGCAATTCAAATGAACTTTGACGTATTCGGTTCGCAGTGGCACATGGTATAGCTTTGTCTCCTTCTCACGACACGATGTCATACGTTGTTTATCGAATAAAAAAAAACACAAAAGATACATCGTATCTAAGACTTTCGAATAAAGTATCAAATGTGATCGTACGCACAGATTCTTGATTAATAGGATGTACCCAAAACCTTCTGTTTTGTCGGCGGCGAGATCGGTGGTGCCTAAGATACCAATATAAAAGTACAACAACATCAGTGACGTCTACTCACTGTCACAACTGTGTGGAAACTGCGGCTATTCGTTTTTACACGAATGAAAATTTACCATATGAAGGCCCGGGTGACGATACGTTAAAAAATCGTTTACAAAAAACGTGCAGGACAATGCCGTGTGAACGAAGCCTATCTCTGAGCTTGGTTGCTTAAATGGCAGCGGGAGCTGAACTTAAGACACTACGGTTCGATACCCCAAGTCAGGCAGAACTTTAAAATTTGCCATGAGCCATCCTGCTAGGGTTGCGGGTTGTTCGAGAGTAATACCGCGGCCCTGGATCACAAAAGGCAAAAGAAGGAATATGGATGGCGGAAGGGACAGGGACAGTCCCTTCCGCTACTCCTAGAGTGATGGAGTTATATGAAAAAAAGGCATTCTGCAAGAATATTCACTTAAATAATTTCATGTGTAACTATTAAAGCTATCGTATGAAAAACTTTCTCTTTAAAATCAGTTGCTGATTGTTTATAAATCTAAACGATTCTATGTTCTGCCTCTAGATGTCTTGGGACGATATCCAGCACCTGGTAAAGACTGCACAGGACAACAAGGATCCCATAGCGTCGTGCATCAAGCACTTGAAGCTGAACACCAACCACATCACCCTGCTGCTGTCCGACCCTTATGCTGAGGAGGAAGGGGCGAAGCCAAGGGCGGTGGATATTGATCTCTCGCTTACTGCTTTTGCTAATGCTCGGAGGTAAAATATTTTTCTTCGATAAATATGGTACAGGCTTTCCACTTAACTCAGACCGTACCGTGAACTTTATTTGATGAATTCCAAAAAAAGGCTGTTTAGTGGTCAGCTATAGTCAGCAGCTGAAATCAATTGATATACTTTTTATGGTTTGTCAAAACAAGATGTGAGATTTTGTGTTACTATCTATCTAATAGCCACCTTCTATGTAAAGAATTCACCAACTCAATGGCTCAACTATTTATGTATTGATTTTAAATTAACTTAAAATCTCGTCTGTAATTACTGTTAACTTGCGAAAGTAGATGGGAATATCCAGTACTTTCGCAAGTTGTTATGTCTTGTTTCTGGGACTGTAGCAGCTTCTGTTTTTGTTCTTGACATTCAAAAGTGCCTCTAATGGTCTAATTGAAATAAATGTTTTGAATTAAAAAAAAAAAACAATTTTTCAGGCCTATAGGGTAAATTGATGCTTATCTAATATGCAATATTTTTTTTTTAAACTTTGTCCCTCACTAGGAATTTCTCCTGTACCGTGGGTGCGTTTACAAACATTTAAAATCACATTAACAAACAGCCAGACCCGAAACAACTATCTGCAGGTCATACAAATATTTGTTCCGTGCGGGAATCGAATCCGCGACACGCAACGCAGCAGTCGATCGCTCAGCCACTGCGCCAACCGTGCCGTCAATATTCATATTGTCGTCATATTGTTTGTTAAAATATTATTCATATAAACCTTCTTGCTTCACTCCATCTATTTCTGAAAACTGCATTAAAATACGTTATTTTAAAAGTTCTAAGCAAATAGACAACGGAAGCGACTACATTTTAAACTATGTTAAGATAATGTCAATCATTGTATTCCATAGGTATTACGACCAGAAGCGCAACGCAGCTAAAAAGCAACAGAAGACGTTAGAATCAGCGGGGAAAGCGCTGAAGAGCGCTGAACGCAAGACGAAGCAGACGCTGAAGGAAGCGCACACCGTCAGCAACATCATCAAAGCGCGCAAGACTTACTGGTTCGAGAAATTCTTCTGGTTCATCTCCTCTGATAATTATCTGGTAAGGTTATGTCGGATTTCTACTAAAACACAAAATTATGTTCGCAGTTTATTTATAACTAAAGAACGGCTGAACCGATTTAGCTGAAATTTGGTGGGGAGGTAGCTTAGAACCAGGAAAGGTAGATAAGACATACTTTTTATCCCGGGTAGGTAGAGTAGAGCAGTAAAAGGTGCATTGAAACGCTTTCCGGGCACAGTTATATAGGATTCAGATTGAGATTTATTTATTTGCATCAATGTAGGCACAGGTATGATAATATGATACATGCTTGAAGGAAGAAGGTTTTAATCTCAATTAGAATGAAATATCATGTCATTCTAATGAGATTAAAAAATACAATAGAAATAGTCATTGAAATGTATTTCATTGTTTTTTTTTAATTATAATAAAGTATAATATGGCTATTTTACGATCACAAACAGGTATATACTATTATACATATACATATGTGTAAGTACTTATATTAAATATTTAGGTTAAGACATTCTTATTTTAGTTACTATTCTCTTCCTGTTCTCACACACTACTGTCTACGTTTCTGTTCTTCATATTTCGTTTCGCAGACCTGCTGGTAGAAATTTATTTTGAAATAAGTTGTGCTTATGAACTCCCATGCTTTGTTAAGATGTTTCCTTATGTTTCCTCCTGCGTGTGTATATAAATTATTAAGTAAATAAAATTCTCGAAGTACAAAAAGTATTGCAAGTAATTCACCAATTTTATATCCACTAATTTGTCCCAGGTGATAGGCGGTCGCGACCAGCAACAGAACGAGCTCCTAGTGAAGCGCTACATGCGCTCCCGAGACCTGTACGTGCACGCAGACATCTCGGGCGCCGCTTCCATCATCATCAAGAACCCAGGACCCGGAGACGTGCCCCCCAGGACCCTGAGCGAGGCGGGGCAGGCGGCTGTAGCCTACAGGTGATATATACTAGCCTACAGGATATACCCCGTCATAATCAAGCACCTGGGATCTGGAGACGTGCCCTTCACAGGACCCATTTGTTTCTGATACTAAATTTATTTTACGGTAACATTTGTTGGTTTCGTATTTGTGCCAGTTCCATTGACTTGTGAAGCTGTAAACATTTTTGCAATTATTTAGGATTTCGTTCCTTAAAAGGTAGACCCGGAACCCTTATCGGATTACTTTGTAGACCGACTCTCTATCTGTCGAGAGTCTTTATCTCAGGACCGCGTGGAGGGCGAGTTAAAATTACAAACAAATGCTCAATTCGGTGGTCCTTTAGACCTGTGAAAAAACCAACCCTCCATGTCTACGCAGTCAAAAGATATAGCCGTTTGTGTCAAAAGTTTGTACGAAACCCTCGGTGCGCTAGACCGACTTGCACTTGGCCGTTTTTTTAAAGATAGCTTTTTTTATAGCATAAAAAGTTTTGTTCATTCTTTTTTTCTGCAATGTGTTCTACCTAACCCACTATTTCTTTAATTATCTATTTTAAAGAAATAGTGGGTTATAAAATATTTATTTTCGACAGCGTGGCATGGGAAGCCAAGGTCCTCACGAGGGCGTGGTGGGTGCACGCGTCGCAAGTGTCGAAGTCCGCGCCCACGGGCGAGTACCTCAGCACCGGCTCCTTCATGATCCGCGGCCGCAAGAACTACCTGCTGCCCGACCAGCTACACTTTGGCTTCAGCTTCATGTTCAGGGTGAGATGCATGGATAACAACAAAAGTAAAGTGGGTCAGAATGCTGGGCTGTGAAAAAGTTGGATGAAAAACGATTGTATGTAGCGGAGATGAGAATGTTGAGATGGATGTGTGGAGTGACAAGAATGGATAAAGTAAGGAATGAGTATATTAGAGGAAGTTTGAAAGTTGCGCCTGTTACAGAAAATAAAGGGAGTCGTTTGTCTTGGTATGGACATGTAATGAGGAGGGTTGAAGCACATGTGACTAAAAGAGTGATGGATCTGAATGTTGATGGACGGAGAGTGAGAGGAAGGCCAAAGAAAAGATGGATGGATTGTGTAAGGAATGATGTGAAGGAGAAAGGAGTAAATATACCGTGACGCCTGATAGGGGAGAATGGAACAGGAAAACGTGTTGCGCAGACCCCAAATAAAATGGGACAAGGGCAGGAAAATGATGATGTCAAAATAACAAGCAATCGTGTCGATAAACAGCAATAAGAAGTAGAATAAAGTTAATGGCATGGACGCCACGCGCGTGATTTTATGCGCTAGCGTTCAAAAAGTTTAATAAAATCTGCTCCCTTTACTAGTTGGAGGACAGCTGCATCGAAGCTCATCGCGACGAACGGAAGGCCATCGCGTTAGAGGACGCATCTGACGTCACATCCGCGCAGGAACTGGAGGAGGATCAGGAGATACTCGTGTCTGATGATGGTGAGCATAACTGAACCATAACTATACTACCCTAATGCCAACGGCATCGTCCGCGGGACCCTTCAAAAATATACCAGTCAAGCTTACAACTGGGATAAAAAGTGTCCTAAATGGTAAATTATGTTTATTTTGCAAGTAGGTTTTCACAAACACTTTTACACGTCTTTTTTAGATGAGGTCGGTTTTTCGTACACGACTACTCTGAGAAGAAACAGCCGAAACAAACTCAGAGGTCATAGTCTCTTTTAAGGTCCAGTGCAAAATCTTGGTCAAGTTACATGCGGACTATGCAGATTAGTGTCTGAAATGGTATTTTTAAGAAAGCACCACACAGATTGAATAGACCTGTCCAGTCAGTGCAAGCATTTTTCAGTTATCGGGTAATACAAGTCTAACCGTGTGCTCAATTTCAACCAAATACGTTCAGCCAATTGTGAAAGCGTGACAAACAATCACTTTCCATTTTTACACAAAACCATTTGCAATTCTATTTTTTTGTTCGAGAACCCACTTTAATATAACATCTTCAACAGACGAACCTTCAGACAAGGAAGAAGAGAAGCCAGACTCCAACAAACTAGACGCCATCACTGAAGAGTCCCCTCCTGATCAGAATGTAGAGGAGACAGAAGGAGATAATGAGCAGGAGAAGAAAGGAGAGGAGAGCGAGAGTGACAGTGACTCGAGTGAAGATGATGTACTCGATACTCATATAAAGGTAGGAAATTAATTATTTGTTAATAATTATAATTGCAATCAATGTTTTGTTGGATGTTGCTAAAGAAGTTAATGGTAATTATGACATAAGAGACAAGGTTGAACAGTTTGTTGCGTCACTTATGTGAAGGAGATACAAAGTGGTGAATGATCACATTATACGATTTTTTTTTGCATTTGTCTGTATACAATGTACTCCATTGGCCTCTCCGTCGCTAGCGCAACTGCTAAGCACGAGGTCCTTTTTTTTGGGTGGGAAATCATCAACAACTTCCCCCGCTCTGGGCGGAGTGGGAGGGAGTGTCAGACTTGTACTGACTAAAACCCACCCATGTTCCTCCCATTGCCCTTTACGTTCCGGGGCCGCGGTATCTCTTTCGAACAACCCGCAACCCCGGAGCACGGGGTCCTTAATTCGATTTCCATTAGGAATTTCATAGTAACAGCCCGTAGTTTGGAAGTTGGCGGTATGGTAGGTACCCGTGTCTCGGTTCGCACGTGTCGCTGTTGGTCTTACGCCTGATCTTTCTCCGGTCGTGTCGGGTTACCGACCCATCGGACTATGAGAGCGAGGAAACAGAGCGTGCACCTGCGCCTGCGCACACACGCCGCAACTATAATATCTCCCGCGCCGATGTTTATTCTCCGCTAAGATTGGTCGCTTTGGCCGAAAACGGCTGGGATTACTGTATATTCATACGTACCCAGTGGTAACAAAACACAGATTCCTATGTTAAAGATCGACCCTAAAGGATCACAGGGATTTTAATAGCTCATATAGTTGAAATCGATAATTATCGTGAAAGCTTTGAGATTTATGTTCGCGTGAATATTTGTATCCATTTAGAACTGCGAATTCGTTTTCAGGTTGATCACGGAACTGGTGAAGTTATCGTTCAATCGAAATTGAGAACGTTTTCGGAGGCATCTGATAGAAGTAAGTAGCTTAATTATCATGTTTTTATAACCCCCAATATCCTAAGGAACACAATCCGAGACGTTCTTAGCCAGTACGCAAACTCAGTAAGAAATCAGCGTAGTAAGACAGCCTCCACGCATCCTTACTAATATTATAAAAGCGAAAGCGAGTTTGTTTGTTTGATACGTCTTTACGCCTAAATGGCTAAACCGATTTTGATGAATTTTGCCACAGAGATAGTTGGGACCCTGGAGACGGATATAGGCTATTTTTTAAATATGAAGTATGAGGGAGAAATAGGGAAGGGCAAAAACTAGTATGGTAATAACTCGAGAACTTCATGCGTTCCCGAGATAAAGGTTCTTGATAGGCAGACGGACAGACAGAGACAACAAAGTGATCCGATAAGTATTTCTCCTTTTAGGGTACGCAACCCTAAAAAACGTTATCACAAAAACCTAACTAAAAATGGCATTGGGTGGCTTAAAGAAATACTCATTCAGATGAACAAAGCTACTAAAACATTGTCTTTAACACAGAGTAGCCGTCAATCTGACTGTCAGTGTTTAGACGTGGTGTGGATTGGAAATGCGCTTGCGCTCGAATCTGTGCAGTAGTGAACCAGTGTAACATCGATACTAAAAGTTACAAATGCAAAAAGAATACAATCCATAAATGCACTCAGAAAGCAAAAACCGATACTATATTTTACGTTTAAAAAAAACTGTTTTTATTCATTTATTCTGAAAGGCTTCAAAACCAGAAAATATACAGAAAACACAAAAAAAAATAACAAAATAATTATAAAATACATAAAAATATTATCACCATTCTCAATGCAAATTAAATAATAGAGTACATCAAATTAAATTAAATTTACCCTGCAATATCACTTCTAGAACACCCTTTAACTCTAAATTAATTACAGGTGAAGAAAAAGTCCCCACATTCCCATCCCTACCCAAGAAGGGCGGCAAAAAGCCGCAGAAGGACAATCAAGTGAAGCAAGAGAAGACCGAACAGAGAAAAGAAGAGAAGGGAATGAAGCGGGGGCAGAGGAGTAAGCTGCGGAAAATAAAGGAGAAGTATAGAGACCAGGATGATGAGGATAGAGCTGTTATGATGGAGATATTACAGGTATGTGTGGGGGGAGAGTTTCAAATCAAATCAAAATCATTTACATATTTCAATTAGACCATTACAGGCACTTTTAAATGTCATGAAATCAAAAAAATTATGCTGCTACAGTCCCAGTCATAATATATAATAACTTGTGAAAGTACTGTAGTTGCCCATTCCAAAGTGTTGATCTCTATGGAGAACAATGGGCAAGAAACTCCATGGACACTCTTTTAAATCATAATATTTTTCCAAAAAATGTCTAAAACAAAAGTAGTTAACAAGCTTATAAACGTAACAAAACAAACAAATATTTGCATGGCCTAAAAATAGTTATTTCTGCTCTGGCTGTTTGTGTACGTGAATTTAAATGTTTGTAAACGAACCCTCGATACGGGAGAAAGTAGAGAGAGACTAGTGTAGGGCAACGTTTTTTTTAATGTAAATACGGAACCCTTGGTGCGCGATTCTGACTCTCTTGACCGGTTTTTCCTTTTGATATACGGAACCCTTAAAAGGTGTTCCGCCTCATCGATTCTGGCTAGCTCATCATCATCTGGTATTCTTACTCCACAGTCTGGAAAATCCGAGAAAGAATCAAAGAAAGCACAAAAAAAGGCAGCCGCCGCGAAAGCCAACAACGTGAAGTCCGGTCGCGGCGTCAAGATCCCCGCGCCTGCGCCCCTCATGCTGGAGGCGGACTCCGAGCCCGACGAGCCCGACGCCGAGCTCGACGTAAGTGACGACACGTTTAACTGTAACTACGTAACTAAACATCCAACTCTCGCGAAGGGCAGGGCGTTTTTGTGGGACTGTCTCTTGTAATGTGACGTTCAAAAAGTGCTGATTATCAGCCTAATTTGAATAAATGACTTTGATTTTGATTCACCGAAGAGTTGGTAGAGGTGACTCAAAGAGATGTCAGTAAAGCCAAGGGCCCATAGGCCAGGCCCCGGAACATGGAGGATAAAAGAACAGTTATAGTCTGATACTCGCTTACGCTCTGCCCAGAGCGGGGGAAGTTACTTGACGATTTCCCACCTGTGATAAAAATAAGGTTTGGCAAAGGTGCACCTAATTCACACACCTACATTTTTTGTCGGGTATGTTTAAGTCTTATAAAAAGGGGGAACCTCTTTAATTGAATTGCCATTAGTCAGGCGTAAATCTTGATTCCTTTGGGTATTGAGATATATCTGACAGGAAAACCAAAAACGTAGGATCGAATCCAGGACTTTATTCTCATCAATGTTGCTCACAACCTCTAGATCAACTTGGTAAGTGTCGGGTAAGTCGAAAATCCCGTTCAGGTTAGACATTAATCACCTTTTCCTTAACTTTGTCGGCTTCCAATCTAACCAGATGCAGCTTTATACCAGTATTGTACATGGAGCGACTGCCTCCACAACCCAGTTAGTACTGGGTAATACGATACCACTTTTTTTATATGTAGATGGGAAATCATCAAATGACTTCTGGCGGAGCGGGGGGAGTGTCAGACTTTCACTGACTAAAACCCACCCATTTTCCTTCTTTTGCCCTGAATGTTCCGGTGTCTCTTTCGAACAGCCCGCAACCCCGGCAAGCGGTGGCCCTCCCAGGCCCCTCTGCATACAATACCTCTTAGTAAAACTAGATGGACACTAATAATCACCATTTTTTTACCATCCACAGCTAGAGCAGACCGGACCCGATGCAGACACAGAGCTCCTGAGCCAGCTGACCGGAGTCCCGACCACTACGGACGAGCTTCTGTTCGCGGTGCCCGTGGTCGCGCCCTACTCCGCGCTCATCAACTACAAGTGAGTCCCACTGTTGGCCACGTGGCCCACTGTCACTGCACACTGATAAACAGGGAATTATTGCAGTGTGTTTTTGTGAGCCGAACAATTGTAGGGCCCAAATTTACTTCTGATACAAAAATCAAAATCAATATATATTTTACTAGGTTTTGCCCGCGGCTTCGCTCGCGTTAAATTCGTGGTAACACAGCTCCCCTTTCCTGATTTGCAGGTACTTGCTACCTGTAGTTTTTGCACTTGCGCCTTATTTATTGTAATAGCAATGCTAAGTTTTCCCTTTTCATCCCTCTTTCTCCCTCATTTCTAACTTAAAAAAAAAAAACTTAGTCTATGTCCGTCTCCAGGGTCCTATATCTACCTATCTCTGTACCCAAATTCATCGAAATCGGTTTAGCCATTAAGGCGTGAAGACGTAACAAACAAACAAACTCACTTTCGCTTTTATAATATTAGTAAGGTTTTACTGATATCTGTGTATTCAAGTACTGCCTTCTCAAATGAACCAAATTTCGTCCCCAGGTACAAAATAAAGCTGACACCGGGCACCGGCAAGCGCGGCAAGGCGGCCAAGACGGCGCTACAGATGTTCCTGCGCGAGCGCAGCGGCACGACGCGCGAGCGCGACCTGCTGAAGGCCGTGAAGGAGGAGGACATCGCCAGGAACTTCCCCGGGAAGGTCAAACTGTCTGCTCCATCCTTGCATAAGCACAAGAAATAGGAATATCATTGTATTTTCTATTAGGGACTAAGCAGATATACCGTAAAATGTTGTGATAACAAAACTTTGGTTTATATTAACGTTGAATGTTTTTTTTCTGTTGGCAACAAGGTCTCTTAAATCAACTAGCTGTGCCTAGCGGTTTCACCCGCTGCCCAGCTTCTTAGTATCGTATCGTGATGTTATACAGCCTATGTTCCTTCTCGATAATCAAGCTTTCTATTGGATAAAAATGGTTAGCACCGGTCTAGTAGTTTTAGAGCCAATTGGGTTTTTTGTTAAAAAAAAAAGTTTTGATTCCGCCCTGCCTATCACACCCAGTTGTAGCAGATTACGATGTGTTATAAATAACATGTCCGCTAGGTGCTAAAAACTTGAACGCCAGAACATGCGCACGCGTGTGCTCTCCACGGCAAGCATCTCATTTTACGTACATTGTTGTCACATATTTGTGTCGTTGGTGTCCATGGCACTTGTTTGTTACACATATGTGACAATGGTGTTCAAAAAGTTAAGTCGAATCTATATGTATACGCAACTTGGTACATACTTAGACATATTCCTGTCTGTGTCTATCACTTGTAGTTTGACGGTTGTGCGACAAAGACAGACATATTGTCAGTACTAAATAACATTTATAGATTCGGCTCTTATGGTTTCTTTTTTGGACCCCAACGTTTAGACTCTGTAAATAAATGTTACCTACTTATAAAATAATATTAAATTTTGTTATTGCAAAATAAATGAAATACGCTATCAAATGTTTTTGTTTTTATTTATTTATTTCAATAAGTAATATAAATATTGTAGACTAGGTGTCCTGCGCAGTTTCTCCTGTGTCTTTGGTTGCTGTCCAGGTCTCGTGGGTAGTAGCGTGATGTTATAGAGCCTATGTTAGTCAGTGATGTAGCTTTTTAATGGCAAAAGATACTTTTTAATTGGTTCTTGCGTTTTTTATTTTATTGAAGAATAATAATAAAAAACGCATGAACCATATACAAAAATACAAATCTTTCGTCTTTATAATATTAGTGCAGACAGGGGCTGTTAATAATGTAATTTAATTAAAATTAAACAGGAACTTCGTGCAAAAGTTTGTATGTATACGAATGCTTTTTTTTTCAAATGGGCTATTGTCAAACAACTTCCTTCGACGGAGCGGAGCGGGAGGAGTGCCAGAATTTTATCGACAAAGACCCACGCATGTTCGTTCTTTTGACCTAGTTGTTTCGTAACCGCAGTATCTCTTTCAAACAACAAGCAACGCAGCTTGGGCCTGAAAATCTCGCTCCACGAAACTCGCCCTAACGTGATAGAATCAGATAGAGGGAATCGAAAACGCCAATCGAAAACAACCGATGCGTTCAATTATGTTTACACCCCAAGGTGTAGGGACTTAAACAAATGTAAACAAGCGTTTCATACAAAAATGAACCTTATACCAACGTAAATAACGTTTAACCTTTTTAATGTATCTGTCACTTTCATATATGTGACAAGCAAGCGTGTCGATGTAGAGGTCACGCGCGTACGTATATGCTTTGGCTTTCAAAAGGTTTCAACATAATTCACTTTAGAATAAGGTTCATTTTAAGTTCAGCATGTGAAACGCCTAAAAAAATTATTATATCTAAATTTTTTATAGCTATTCATCCTCTTCATAAGGTTCTTCACCAAAGCCTTCCCCTTCGCCCAACAAATCAGGCGGCGGGACGGGGGGCAGGTGTGCGATGCGGTATGCCTGGAAATTTTAATTAACACATTATAATATAAATTTATTGAGGTAAAAAGACAAGATAGGGGACTACAAAAAAAATACTAAATTTAAAGATGCAGGAAAAATATGTAGGTAAGACATTAAAATGGGAATGCAGGTCATATGTCAAGAGAAAGTAATGGGAAATGGACAAAAACAATAACAGGTTGGTACCCTAGGGATGGGAAAAGAAGCAAAGGATGACAATCAAGACGCTGCACGCTGGGAAGACGAGTTAAAGAGAAATGGATGAGAGGGATAGGGATATGAGGAAATTTTTAGAGGAGGCCGGTATCGAAAAACAAACGAAGGAAGAACGTAGAGATCAAACTTAAAAAAAAAAGTGGGAAAGAGGGAAAAAAGGGAAAACTTAACTTTGCTATTTCAATAAGTAAGGCGCTAGGGCAAAAACTACAAGTAGCAGGGCAAATCAGGAAAGGGGAACTGTGTTACCACGAATTAAACGCGAGCGAAGCCGCGGGCAAAAAGCTAGTCTAAAATAAAACCTCGTTCACACTCAGTTCTACAGACTTAATCCTTAGACGTAACATCTTAACCGGAAAGGTTAAAAAAAATTTGCGTTAAAACTTGTAAACTGGAAAAGAGAGTTATGTTGCTTCACGGATTCCTAGGAAAAAATAAAACACATTCCCACCTCCTCATCAGCGAAGGTTGGATCGGCCATCTCCATGACTTCAGGCCCGATGATGTATTCCTCCTGCGGTAAGGGGAGTTGCAGCGGGGAGAAGTTGGGCGGTTGGAGCTTCAACCCCCAGCCCACGTACAAGCACTCCGACTTCCTGCCCGAGGGAAATGTGTAATTATACATTCAAATAAACTTCTCATCTCATTTATTGATCTAGATATAGTGTCAATTTTTTTGCGGATGGGAAATCATCAAATAACTTCCCCCGCTCTGGGTGGTCCGCAGGGGGAGTGACAGACTTGTACTGACTAAAACCCAGCCATGTTCCATTTCATTCTCATCTCTTTCGAACAACTCGCAAATCTAGATGTAGTGTATTATACCCCATGATTACAAAATCAGGGTCCTAGGGTGATGTATTATACCCCAAGATTACAAGAACACTCTGTTCTTGTAATCTCACTCACTCACTTTCCATTCGTGGCGTACGCAACCGCTCCAGGCCAGACGTTACTCCTGATGACGGCCAGGGCTCTGTCAGAGCACATGCGGTTGCTGACCCTGGCGCTCCAGGGGCTCATGCCCTCGATCCTAGCATCCTCCGCCAGGGACGAGAACGGTGGGGGTCCAATCTCAGGTTCTACGGGAGGAGGACCTTCGTCTTCCTCTTCTTCTATTCCCTCTTCCTGCGATCAGAAGAGTGGAGTACGACGAAATTACTTTCGACGTTACTGTTGAAAAGCACTTGCGTTTCTATGAACGTATCGCGCTGGTGTATGCCTGCTTGTATAAAACAGCTGGCTGTATATACTTATCTTAAAAGGCGCTAGAATGTCATTAAATCGCACTCGCGCTGAAAGTCGTGTGACGAACATATTCGTTGGGGGGAAACGTTGTCAAAGTTTGCACAATACAGAAATTTGAGAAGAGAAAAGAGCCCTCCCCCACCAGTGGAATACGTCCCACGGCTGGGAGAGGGCCCTTTTGTTTAGGCAAAGAAAGAAAGTTTTTTAGAGTTCCGTACCACAAAAGGAAAGAATCTGAACCCTTATAATATCACTTTGTTGTTCGTCTGTCTGTCTGTCAGTCAAAACCCTTTATATCGGGAACGCGTGGAGGTATCGAATTGGAAAAAACCATATACTTAACTCTGTGATCCTTCGAGCTGTGAAAAAATAAACCCATTCAGTCTGCACAGACAAAATATATGGCCGTTCATGCCGCCATTCGTCAAATACTCCTATCAACTATCCTTACCATCCCCGCATTAGGGTTCCACCACAGGGTCCTGCCCTGCTTCAGGATGTGCCGACCGTGATGCACCCAGTACGTCAGGCTGGGGTCCACCAGGTCTTTCAGCGTGTGTCCTTGGTAGAACGGGTTCACGTTGAAGTCCATGTCACCTGAAAATGAGAGTTATTTAAATTCTTCTATTTCCTCTAAATTCATTGAGGAAAAACGAAAGAGAATAATGCCCGTAACTCCTGCCCTCCCTTCTGTAATAGGGAACCGTGGACCATGCTATTGGTGGAATATTATCATTACCTTCTGCCTTTTTTTGGATGGGAAATCATCAAATAACTTCCCCCGCTCTGGGTGGAGTGGGAGGAAGTCACAGACTTTTACTGACTAAAACCCATCCATGTTCCGGGACCGCGGTATCTCTTTCGAAAAGAAGTACGTTGAAGTACGTATCTATCAAATAATAAATGAAAGAAACAACAAAGTCTTTATTATCAAACAAAAAATCTCTTAGTAATAATGTACCTATGTCAGTCCACGCTTCAAGGCGCTTTGAATAAGACGTTTTTATGCTCGAGTACAATCTCGTTAAACTCGCGAGATCTCGCCCTTTTTTGATGTGTTTACCACAGATACACCTATGTCACCTATGCCTGACTACGGGGGGATTGCAGTCGTGATGTTAATGATGTTATTATGTTCCTAATAGTTTGGATACCGACCAGCCCCTTCCTCCAAATCAAAATCCTCTTCCTCTTCACCAGACCCAAACGTGAAGAACCCTTGCGGCGAGATGGAGGTAGCGGCAGCGATACGCGCAATCTGGGCCCGCAGGTAGTTCCGCTCGCAACCGTCGAACGGAGGGAAAGTTATCACCTGCAAAAACCAAATAATCTTGAGCCATAAACAGCTTGTCTAATGCTTCACCTACACTCATCTTATCACTAGGGAATCACTCACAGCTAGCATAGGGCTCCCCTGGTTTTTGTCACATTTCCCAGTTCTGTGTGCCTCTGACCTGCCATGCCCCAAGTGTCGCTGTGTTTGTACACGAGTATCTTCAAAATCATCCAACCAATTCCAATGGAATTGTAAATGTGTAGGATAGAATTCACAGATACTGCTAAGCAGCGGACAGCGAGTCAGATGAAGGGAAGTGTGAGTTGGACTCACGCACCAAGGGTTGCAACGGTATAAAATTGCGAAATTAACGGCCATATCTTTTGACAACGTAGACTTGAGGATTGACTTTTCTCACAGCTCTAAGGGACCACAGACTTCAGTTTATGGTTTTACCTTGACACCATGACTCGTTCCCGAGATATAAGGTCTTGACAGGCATACAGGTGGACCAGAAAATCGTCCTATAAGGGCTCCGTATTTTCTTTTTGACGTACGGAATCCCAAAAATATACCTATGCAAAAGTACCTCTGCATCCAGGTCTCCAGTCATACACCGCACGGTTAGCCTGGCCACTTTGATTTGGGACGGAATGAGGTCTGGCAGACAGATCCACTGGTCACCCAGTTTGTTGCAGACCCAGTACACCTGCACGTAAAGGAATTTATTAAAGCTTTGCGATGGGGTTATGCATATTATTACGAACAGCTCTTGCATATCATATTTACCATTCCTCCAGTAATAGTCAACCAGTCTTTAGAATCAAAAGACTCGTTGACTCAATCATACAAAAATAAGGCATGTCATAAATGATTATAAATCGTACGATGACACGATGCGTATGAGTCTTCGTCGCACGATCGAGTTAGCCTTTTGTAACTTTTTTTTGCATATTCATCAAAATCGATTTGGCCATTTAGGGGTGAAGACGTAACAAACAAACAAACTCACTTTCGCTTTTATAATATTAGTAAGGGTTTTTTTTTCGAATATAATATATACTTTCGAGCATAGCGGGGGGTAGTTCACGCAAGCGCCGTCGGCTTTATGAGAGCATAAAGATAAGATTGAATGTACTAAGTTTAATGGGTTTTGCAGGACCTTCTTATTGACACCCTGGCCAGGTCTTTCGACTGGGATTTGTACAGGCGGCACCCACGTGGACACCGGCTCTGGAGGGAGTTTGGGAGGCACTGGTTCCTTCGAGATAGGCTCTCTACCCTCACCTTCGCCAACTGTGAGGAATTTAAAGGTTACTATCGGCAATTGTCTTACGGTGTGAATTGCAAATCTTTTTGGACTTGTGATGTAAGATGAGATGATGCTTTATTTCGTTATTTCAGAAAGTACACTTCGTTTAAATTGGTTTCTGTTCTCCACACTAGAATTCCCTATATCGTGAAGGCCAGTTGCTTTCATTCAGTACAAATAAATTTTCATTACTAGATCAAAATATATTACATACCGAATTAAAAAAAAAAAAACTTAAAAGACCGAAATTAAAAGAAAAAAGAATATGGTATTATAGAAGATAACACATTCATTACACAAGCAATTTTGATAAAATACGTATAAGACCTTCGGGTGCATACCCATTAATTTTGGAAATCGGCCCACAATCGGGGAAGAAACCGCGTGACAAACATACAAAAAAACAATACAGTCAAATTGAAAATCTCCTCCTTTTTTGGAGTCCGTCAAAAAATTACAAAAGATAAAGAACATTGTTATATATGTGTATGTCAGTTTGTTATATATGTGCGTGGCCCGAGCTCCTGCGCTGCCCCGACCTACGAATAAACGAGTGTGCTTTTAGCTGTCAGTAGTTTCACTTGTGTCCCTACGTACCTACACAACAGTGGCGACGAGGATGGGATCATGGGACATGACATCTTGCCATGATGAGTGTTGCGTCTATGACCGGGATTGAGAAGCTGTATGACCTTGCTGGCGAAAGCGCTGCTGCTGAGTAAGGTTCGTATTGAGCTCGATAGAACACTACTTACGGAGTTCGGCCTGTTCTTCTACCGCAGGCTTCTCTTCAACCTCTCCCTCTCCCTCTCCTGGCATGTCTTTTAGGTCAAACTCCTGAGGATTTTAATAATAAGAGTGTAGCTGCAATACATCAACACATACGTCCGCTGCTCGACCGAGATCTACGATGCGAACGACGCGCCACCACACATACTACTTAGGAACTAGATTTGTTTATTAATATCAGCTCGTTCCTAATGGCCGTGGATATGTAATGGGAGACCTGTTACTCCCACCATAATATTTTAGTATTAAGCCTTGTACATATTCCTGTAACCCTCAGTCTATTCGCTACCTCAATACAACTCGTTATACCTAAGTACATCTGGAGTATTATTTACCACACACCACCTAAGCGCTACAAGAGAAAGCTGTACAACCACAACCAGTACCTATGTTATGTTTTTGTTTAGTTATTTATGGTGTAGCCAAAGAAGGCAAATCAAAACCTTATGAATTTCTTGACACACTATGTTTTCAAAAGCATTTCTACTTCATTCGCATATTATAGCACCTCCATCTACTCCGCTGGGACTAGAAGCATTAAACTTTAGTACAAGATTTTTATACAACATAAAACTAGTTGACCCGCGCGGCTTCGCCCGTGTGAACTTTGTAAAAAAACTAAGATGGCGCCATCTATTCAGCAAATATTGAACTATTCTTTTTTTTCCTGGAGATAAGGTACAGAAACCGTTTCTTTTACTTTATAATAATAATAATAAATCGTTTATTTCAGAAACAAGTTCCATAAAAGAAAAATAAAAGTTAGAAAAATTAGTCAGCAGAAAAAAAACAAGCATTAAATAAAATAAAAACAATCAATTAAACATCATTTTAACATTAATTTGATAATAAAATAAAACAACACAAAAGCAAATTGAAATGAAAAATAATTAGTTAAAACATTAAATATCAGTTAGACATTACATAAAATCAATATAAGTGGCAAACATAAAAAATATTTCTGTCCAACAATAATATAAATTAACAATTTCATCCTAAACATTCAATCGTCAATGTCAGACTTGTCCAGTAATAATCCTCATCCACTTGGACTGGATCGGACAGTCAAATCGCCCCGCAATCATTTCAAGGATGCTGTTGCTACTATCCCTCAATCGTCGTTGCAAGGAAGCTACCCTTTTGCGTATTATGGCTTTATAACCGTCTGCATGTGCTTCAGCAAACATTAATGACGCGCTGCAATAGGGGGGAAGCCGCATCAACATTCTAAGGATATTGTTGTACTGAACGCGCAAGACATTAGCGGCCCGACGGGTATGACTCACCCAAAGGCTGCAAGAGTAAAATGATTGGCAGTATGCCTTGAATAAAGTGATTTTCACTTCTGTGGAGCATCGAGCAAACCTACGGGCAATCATATTCCCTCGGACCGCCAATGCCCTACGCTCCCGTTCCAGGTCAGCATCATCAGACAGGTCGTCAGTCACAATATGCCCTAAGTATCTGAAACTGGTAACCCCCTGAAGCCTCTCGCCACATAACATAACAGGCGGCACACACACGGGCGCACTTGAGTTTCCTTTAAAAAGAAGGACTTTACTCTTTGCAGTGTTATACGTAAGCCCATGCCCTACCGCATATTTCTCACAGATCTATCTTTATAGATAGGGTGAATGGATTTTTATAATTTTACAGAGGCGCTGAAACTTAAAGTAGGTACATAATCTTTTTAAAAATAGAATTTTGACAAAATTATTAATTTAAAAAAAAAATAGAATTTTGGCTTGTTTTTGGGGATTGATCGCTTTTAGCAATAAGACCGTCCATTGTGATTGTGACGTTACCATATAAATAAGTTCTTCATTGTAATAACTGTACGTTACGGTTTACGCTGCATTCCTTGAAAATTAATTTGAATACAACCGGGTTACCCAATTAATGTAGCTCCCAGTACATACCTAATAATGAATGATTCTTCTATCTAATCCATCCCATCTTTGCCAAACTTCTTGGCAGTATATGATTAGGTATAAATGAGACAAAAGATGTAGTATAGTCTGGTTATAATTATCCAAAGGTGCATCTTATATACTAACGACTTCGTGTCGATAACAGACAGTAGAAACATTTAATAGATATTGAACGTGCGATAAAGAACATAAGATTGCGATGTAGATTGTAGATACAGCACAAAGATATTGTACTGTAACACCATCTACTAGGTATGTCGATTCACGAAACAAATGACATCTGTCTGTATTAAAAAGTTTACGATTGATGAGGTCAATCGTAAACTTTTTGACTGGTTGGTCAAATAAAACGAAAACCTATCTACATTCAGCATCTTTGTTTCATTAAGACAAAGTATTTCTGTGGTTAAACCATAGATATCAGAAAGGCTTTTAATATTTCTGTAGGTTGAACTAACCCTGATCCTTCTGTCAAGTTCTTCTATAGTTAGATCTGTTTCTGCGACGTAATAGTTAGCTTTGGTTCCAAAGATCTTGCCAAAGTATCTGTAAACACAAGACTTTCGCATTATAAAACACTAGCTTTTGCCCGCGGCTTCGCTCGTGTTACACTTGCACTTTTTACCCTTGCGCCTTATTGATTTGTAATAGCAACGCTAAGTTTTCCCTTTTATTCATCAAAATCGGTTTAGCCATTACACGTGGAGAGGTAACAAACAAACAAACTCACTTTCGCTTTCATAATACTAGTAAGGATTATACAAATAAGTATTTCAATATTTTTTTTTTAACAAAAAAAGGACCGACTTTCGGAAATCAGCCTATTTAGTTATGGTAATCAAATCAAATCATTTATTTCAATTAGACCATTACAGGCACTTTTGAATGTCAAGAAACAAAATGAATCTACAGTCCCGGTCACAAGGCATAATAACTTGTGAAAGTACTGCAGTTGCCCACCTACACACGAAAACATACTTATCAACCTATACAAAACCAGTTTATACTGATCTCTTAACAACGGATCATTCACCGTTGATTTCTCGTACGATGAGAAATCCGCATAAACTGGTTTTGTATAGGTTGATGTGTCGTCGGGTGTACCTATGTCACTCAAATTATTGTCTAGTATTCATTTTCCGATTTGCCGTTATTATCAAAAGTTACTTAATAGCAGACCATCCACATAACATACAAGAAAACATGTAAACTAACCAAGCATTATAAATTAAATTAATATAGGTAAGATTCGAATAGAAAAGAATTTTAAAAATTGCCCAAAAATTAACGGAGAAATCGTTAAAAACCTCCTCCTTTTTACCCAATCAAAGGTTATTGTAGACGTCGGTTTCGTCTAGAAACGATATTGGGCGCCGAGTCGTTGTGCGGGAATTGTGTGCATACGCTGACTGTGATAAAATACTTCGGTAATCCTCGGAAAAAAATTGAAATCATGGCCGCATTTCGCGTTTGACCGCATTTTCTAAAATCTAGACCTCACAGCACAATTTAATTCTTATTGGAGTGCCAAATGACAATCTACATATATCTTTTCTCGCTTTTCGAAATGCCATTATCGATGACTCAAGAAGTCTAGACTGATCGTTATCTGTGCATGGTAAGATCGACTTGTCACACTGACCTGACTGAAGCAACCGGCTCCTTGATGCCCAGCATTAGCATAGCAATGTAGAGCGCGTAGCATTCGCTGGCCCGCAGACCGTACCCGCCCTAGAGGAAGGAGGCAAATAAGGTTTTAGTACGCAGACATACACTATGAGCGTGGAGATCGAGTCAAGATCTATTTGTGTGCCAATCATTTCAGCAGGCATGAAAAGATGATTATCCGTCACACCGACTTACTTTAGCACTGTAATATAACACATCGGCTTTAGAAAGAGTCGCATGGTCATGACAAGCTGAGACGAACACTACGAATCTGTGCTTAAATTCCAAGTGTGCCTATTTTTAACGCCGCGCGCCGACATCATTTAAGATGCGGTGCACACACGACTAAATCGTGTGATAAATCAGGAATCGTAAGTTAGCAGAGGACTAAAAACGTCAATATTGTCAAATATTTTTTTCAAAAATTTCGAGTGGTTACTTAGTACTTTTGAACGGTAACCTGCATTAGGTAGGTAATATAATTGATTCTGGGTAGTATCTAACCTCAATTATAGCTGCCCAAAAAGGAGTAAAAGTATATTCACCTCTCTGAAATAATAGTTGTGGTCAACAATATCTTGAATTCTTGGCTTATAGTTATCTTCCTCCAGACCGAGTTCCTGTTCCTCTTCACCGAGGTCTTCTAACTTAGTCGCCTTGCTTGCCACCAGCTGTAGGTAGTAGGTAAACATAACGCCTGTGATCTCGGAACAATCTTTATCACATTACGGAGATGCCATTTATGTATATTATATCAGGCTTGTAGAAGTGAAATTCGGTTCGGACGTCGCCTTTTCTATCTGCTGATTTCGTCCAAAAAGCTCTTTTGGATTACTTGCCTCTTCTTCATCGATAAGTCTGGTCATATGCTTTACATGATGTGACCAATCTGACTTTTACAAGCTGGTGCGAGGTAACACTTACGATATTAAGTGGTAAAATTACGCTTAAATTTTCAAAGAAAGCGTAGTTTTTACCTATTTATAAAGAAATTAGAACAAATTAGCGACAGAGGAGCACAGTTACAGTGCTTCTTTGTCTATTCGCGCTATTTAGATTTCTTCACACCCAGTGCCTCTTTATAAGAATAGATTTTCGAACTCTGAATGTAAGAGAAAATATCATAATACGCTAATATTCGTTAAGCTACATACTGTGAACATTTCCTCCACCCTTCTCACAGTTTCCAGTTGTGGGGGAGACAAGTATATGTCATTAAGTAGATCGAAGTTTGGCCGGAACTTCTCCTGCTTAATTTCCCACGAGTAGTGCTCGAAGTTGTCCACCACATCGGGAGGCTTCGTGGATAAAACCTTTTGAACCACATCCACCAAATGATCATAGCTGAAAGATTGGAGGGTGTCCTAGTTACTCATAACATTAATACCTAAAAGCGCCCGTCGTTGACCGTTTTGGCGTAATATCGCAAGTGTGACTATTGTGGGTTAGATGCCATAAATCGAATAATCGAGACTCGAGTTGTGATTTCTCCTACGGAATTCCCCAAAAGCAAAAGCAGTCTCAAGATTGGACTGGAAGAAGTGGCTTTAGCGTTCACTTTTTTGTATAACATAGCAACCGTTTACAATGCTACTTAATATTATAATTAATGTAATTGCATTAGGATGGATTGATGGACGTTTCTTACCTACTCTTTCACGCAAAAACGGCTTAACAGATTTGGATGAAGTTAGGTACAAACATAGTTTATAACCTGGTTAAACAGTAGCGGGACACCGGGATAAAAAGTAGCGTACCTATGTTTTAAACATTACATACATAGGTACGCTACTTTTTATCCCGGTGCACGCGGGTGAAATAGTGGAGTGCACTAGTATTATAATATAAGATTTAAGGTAATAAAAATCAAGTGAAACTAGAAATAAAGTCAGTCCGAAGTAGAATTTGCCCAGATTGCCAACTTGCAGTGACATCCTGGTTGGTCAATTAATTATGCCTAACTGTTTTTTTTTTTAATAGATAGGTACATGATATTGTGATAAACGTTTCTTACAGGGAATCTCCAGTTGCCGCACTTTGCTGTTTCAGAAAGTTCTTTGCCAGTATCAAATCATTGTTCAAATCGGGCATAACATTTTCCGTTGCCGCTATTATATCCGGCTCCATTAAAAATGTTTGCGACATTTTTGGGCCTTATCATGTAAATTATCTAAATAGAAAATAAATCAATCTTTCGAAGATTATTGTCAGTTGTCGTCGTTTGACTGCTTGTCACTAGATTATGATTATTTCAATGATACATTCATATTGTTACTGGCCTGGAGGTATGCCTCCGTAACAGTAAAAATATGAATGTATCATTCAAGAAGGTGAGGTTTTTGCATTATTGGGTAAGAACATCACAACACATTTTTTTAAAACATAACAAAATAAATTATTAGCAAAACCAAATAAAAACAGCAGAGAAAGAGAATAGGTTAAATCATTAATGAATGAAAAAATATTTTTGTTTTATTGTAAAAAGTTTCTGAACGCTAACATAAATGTCACATTGACAGTTGACTAACAAAAAAAAAGATGTCATTCGACAATAAATCGCGCTTTTTCTGTTGTTTTAAACAGAAAGCTATTTAGTTATCAGATCTAGAAGTTAAGAAACAAAAGCAAGTAATTATTTTCATGCTCTTCAGATCTTACTCTATACAAAAAATATTTCCACCATTTCGTAATCATAACATAACCTCAAAATAACCAAAACAAACAAATAAGAAATGGCTACAAAGTTCGATGCCGCTGCGTATAATTTCCGAAAGAAATGCCCTTTTGTTACCAAAGACCTGCTGCGTTGGTTCCCTGGCCACATGAACAAGGGCTTAAAGCAAATGCAGCGTAAATTAAAAAGCGTTGACTGTGTGATCGAAGTCCACGATGCGCGCATTCCCTTTACAGGCCGCAATCCAATATTCACCAAGACTTTAATAGGCGCAAAACCTCACATACTTGTGTTAAACAAGAAGGATTTAACAATACCAGGTCTAATGCCAAAGATAAAGGATAAATTGAAAGCTGAGCAGAATGTACAGAACATAATTTTTACTCACAGTAAGGATCAGCATTGTAAAGGTTTGAAGAGCCTAAAACCTCTTATGGTAGACCTCATAAAAGGCTCCAACAGGTACAATAGAAGTGAGGAAGTAGATTATAACATAATGATCATGGGGGTGCCAAATGTGGGGAAGTCTTCTCTTATAAACATGTTACGGTCGAAGAACATGAGCATCAGACACGCGCTGCCGGTCGGAGCCGTGGCAGGAGTGACTAGGAGTGTCATGACCAAGATTAGAATTAATAATGATCCTGTCATTTTCATGCTGGACACACCGGGTAAGATTTTAAGTTACCATTTCAAACACACAGACTTACAGGAAAAGTTACATCATAATTAGTGATATTGAAGTAATCATTGCTCAATAAGGGAATATTTTGCTAATATTTCAACATCTGCTGATCCCAACAAGGTTAGGAAAAGTCTGTTGGCTGGTCGGCTACCAGTCTAACTACATGCAGACCATACAGTTGAATACCAGTATTTTACATAAAGCAAGTGTCTAGCAGACCTCCACAACACAGTTAGTACTGGATAATATAATACCTCTTGGGTAAGACTAGTTGTCAGACTTTCGGGACACTAATAATCTGTAAAAACTGTCAAATATCTACTAATGACGGCCAGGACCAACAGCTTAACGTGCTTTCCGAGGCACGGAGCAAACTTGGTTTGTAACAAGTGGGCACCCATCTACAGACCAACATAGGCAAGCGTGGCTTAATCTAAACATCAACCCAATCGGCTGCTATTATTTAGCCACTTGCTCCTTCAATGTTGCCAATTTTTTTGGGATCTAAAAATAAATGGCAAAATGTGGCTGTACTATTGGGAACACCTTTATACGTAACCCTTCAGGAATTACAAGTTTTTTTCGGAAAATTACTGTATTGCCAAAATGTACTATGTTGTCAAAATGACAGGTGTGTTGTCAAAATGACAGGTATGTTCTCAAAATGACAGGTGTGTTTTCAAAATTTCACAGGCATTCTAGAACCATCAGTAACTGACATAGAAATGGGCCTGAAGCTGGCCCTCTGTGCTGCTCTCCAAGATCACTTGGTGGGTGAGGAGATCATTGCAGACTACCTGCTGTACTGGCTCAATAAGCATGGACAGTTCAACTATGTGGACTACATGGGGTTGCCAGAACCTTGTGATGATATTAATAGGGTAAGTTTGTTGAACATGGCCAGCAGATATTGCACAAAATAGAGAGGAGAAAGGGGCCTGAAGAGTTTGTTTTGAAATTTTTTCCATTCTTTTGATGGGGAGGGTGGGACATCTCCGAATAACTTCCCCCGTGCGAATAACTCTGTGCGGGGCGGGATGTTCCTTCCTTTGCCCTTTATATTCCGGGGCCACGGCCACGGTATCTCTTTCGACAACCCGCAACCCCGGGTATATACAGGGCATACTCACTAGTAACTCTTGGTCACGTTACAAGTGAGCATGAAGATTTCCGGGTTGGGCAAAGTGATAGGTATTGTATTTTTCGTTCAAGAATTCCTCAGTTACAAAAACGGCAATAGGCTATTGCATAGGTAGGTATGTTTAGGAGCACTATAGATGTACACATAGTCAGCATAACTCTTCAGGAATTACACCATGATGATGATGTCATCTAACCGATTTCAGTATTCGGTTCGTCCGCATTCAGTGACTCCATCAGTCGCAATGTGCTTAGACGATTCAGGGCTAGACAGAACTAAAGTAGACTCAAACTGTCGCCCTGAAATATTCCCCGTTTAAACCATACAGGCTCATCGTTCCTGGATCTGTCGACATTCTTAATATGCAAGGTTCTCCATTCCCTCATACATTAATCATAGAGGGCGCGTAGAATTGCTATGTTACAACTCCAGCACCCTCATGAGCCATGAATGTGACGCCGCAGTCGTAAGCTTTCTTATAATCTATTCAACGTGTGGACAGCTCCTTGTGAGATCGCAGAAGCCTCTCTAATGGCCATTTCGATGCTCTTTAGTACCGCGGGACCCGTTCCTACATCCATTTTGCGAAAGCCGAAATAATAGACATTGTTACTGTCTATTTTCGCTCTCAAAATGGATGGTAAATGTAAATGGTAAGGAGCTATAGAGCGATAAGGAACACATAATCAGTTTATAATTCTTGGGTTCCGCGGTTATATATTATTACTAGCTGTTCCACGCGGTTTCACCCACGCTGCTCGGCACCTGTTGGTCGTAGCGTGATGTTATATAGCCTATAGCCTTCCTTAAGAAATGGACTATCCAACACTAAAATAATTTTCCAATTCCAACCAGTAGTCCCTGACATTAGCGCGTTCAAACAAACAAACTCTTTAGCTTTATAATATTAGTATAGATTATATCGCTGTTATGATGAGTTTTTTACACTAAAATATTCATTATGAATTGTTCAAACTAATAAAATAATAACTGATAATTTGTAGGTGTATATAAAAAAAAGCACTTGAAAATCTATCTTTTTTTTTCTATACCTGAAACTATTACAACACCATATCCAATGTTACTTTTGCAATAGCTCTCTAATATTTTAGACCAAAAGAGAGCCATATTTTATAATTCCATTAAATAATTAAAATAGCGAAATAGTTGACAGCTGTGTGCAATTACCAATTTCAGAATACACCCTGTATTCTCGGCATTGTTGCCCACTATTGAAGAAGGATATTATAATATTTATAATTATTGGAAGTAAAGGATATAATATTACTAGGGCTTAAGTCACCATGAATTTACTTGGAGTATTTGTTAACACTTAAAGTTGTGTACATAAGTTTGGAAGAGGTGAATAACTCTTTAATGAGTATTTTGCATTTTACTAGTTTAACCTTTACTCATTAAAATTCGAAAAATGAGGTGAGCCACCTTACTATTTTGAACTTTTATGCTAAGTTTTGAACTTGTATTTGCATAAGTAGTAGTATGACTCATCAATAGGGTTTATTTTAAGGGGCTGCGTAAACATATACTTTTTCTTAATGACAAAGCACACTATCACAGGAAACCGGCAAGATTAATTGGTACCTTGTATCAGCCGCAAGCCACACTTTCGTGTGTCTACATTTGTGCAGCCGCTAAGATGAAATAAAACAACAAGAAAAAAACGGTATTCTTGAGAAATAACAAGTTTCATTTGTTCCGTCACTGTTTGTCGTGTGGTATTAGTTCCCAGAATTTGATCCTAACAAAAAATACAGAATGATTTTTTCGGAAATTCCAATATGTCGGGTCCAGCCTCATTTTGACGTTATCAATACAACATTCAAAAATAAAAACTAATAGATACAATTCATATTGTATCTATAAATTTTTACAATAGATACAAATACAATGTCAAACAAATGAGTCATATCAAATACCTTCCCGGCTATGAATTTCGCCATTTTATAAGCCAATGATGGCTTTTGAATGTTTAGCAAAATCGGACTTTTTAGCGGGAGGAACTGTCAGACTTTTACCGAATAAAATCCATCCATTTTTTTGCTCTTTGTGTTCCGGGGCTGCGGTATTTCTTTCAAAGAACCCGTAACCCCAGCAGGCAGTGACCCTGACAGCCCCATCTGCATTGCTGACATTTTTTTGAGGTGCGCGTGGAACACGAACGCGCCGTCGACATGGCGTTTGCTATAGCTTGATTGGTTATTCTAGGTACTACAAATACCAGCCCCATCGATCAATTAAACCATGATATTCACTTTACCCTCCACCATTACAGGTACTAATAGCTGGCGCAATAAAATACAACCGCATACGCAGGACACGCGACTTCGACGGACGCCTCCGGGATGTTCCGGACTTAATCGAAGTTGCCCGAACAATGATCAAGGCTTTCCGCACCGGGGAACTTGGGAAGATACTTCTGGATATTGAGCTACTTGATGGGAAACCGGTTGAAGAACTCGATAGGACTTTAGCGTGAAAATAGTTTACAGCTGACAGTTGCAACCCAAAAATATCCTTGTTATGTTGGTAGCGCCAGAATAGCCCGCGAAATTTAAAAATTTCGTTGTTTTTTATAAATTGTAACTGTAAAAAATGTTAATAATTTATTGTACAGTTAGTTATAGTCGTTACATTTGTAAGCTAAATGCGATAATACATATGATTTGAGACTTATTTTGTCTTTTATGTTGTATTCGGACGAGTTATCCTGATTTCCTGCCATTGAAGCTTTCAAAATCAGTCGGTCATTAAGTCATTTATTCAAATTAGGCTGATAATCTATCCCACAAAAAAATGTCCTGCGCCACTTCCTAGTGTTTTAGCTGGGAAGAAGTGGAGGAATAAACTCCCCAGCAACATATCTGTCTGTTAGAAGAAACAGATTTTATACAATTCCGTTTGTCTAGTTGGCGCAAATGATACCAGAACGAGGTCTTGCGCACGATTCTCAGATGATGGGTGTACACATCCCATTATACAGTATCTTCTGTCTCGAAAACCATGCTCCTCCGTTGGTCCCGGCTCTGCATTTGTAAATCCTTCACAGTCGTTAGACACAGGTAGTCAGTGGCCCTAAACTAGCCCTACCATGGTTTATCGTATTTCTCACAACTGGGTTATGGAAGTCAGATAAACACTCGCTCTATGTTAAATTCTTGTTGAGAAAAGGCTTAACACATAGGTAATGATGGCAACAGGCTTCAAATCACGGAAATCAAACACGGAAATTGGAATTGGAAGAATATTTATCCATATTCATATTCAAATCTTTATTTGCATTCCACAATGTGTGAAGATCTGAAAATGGGCTTTAAAGGACTCTGTAGGGCACAGCAAAGAGTAGGTAGGTATAAAATAATATTGAAATAAAATTAATCCATTAACCAAATCAGTCTTAATATTAATTAACACAAATTATAACATTATTTATATTGAAATCAATCACAACAAAATAATTAAATTATACTATTCTATCCCATTACCAGCGAGTCCATAAACTTAACATTCAACCTCAAGGTTCAAAAGCGCTAATTTAAAATTCAAAGCTACAACGTCACTGTCAAAACGGCGGTAAATAAAAAAAATAATGAAGTCAAATTGAGCTTATATTCTAACAAAATTTTAATTAAATAAATATTTATAAAAATACATACCTCCAAACTACCTCAATACCAAATTGTACGAACGGAGAAAATAATGGTAAGTTTGTATTCTACGTAAACCGGGGTGAGCAAGTCTCATCCAAATCAAAATGAATCCTTTGCTATACATACAAACATTTATGAGTTCTATACAAGAATATAGATGGCTCATTGACATAGCAAACGATTGCTACCCTATTGCTGTCATGGCGAAAATACACACAGCATAACAAACGGGGATACTGAATAACAGGATGGATTCTAAAAGAATTATGGAAAGAGTTGCCATGATAAAACCTTCTTTCTCTTCTAAATCGAAACTCGCATCGAAGATTAAACGTTCCACGGCTTCATTGAGCCTCAACGCGAACAGATCTGATGATGGTACACACGTAACCTTGAATACAATGAGCATGATTAGCACGCCCTGGAGTACGGAAAGTGGTTATAGTCTGCTCGAAGGCCCTACGCAAAAAGTGTTGTCTAGATGTAAAACTTACACGTTAACTTCGTCTAGTGCTGTTCCTAAGACGACTACTGCGTCTAGCGCCATCTTGCAATTATCGAGCTTAGCAAGCCACCCAACTATAACTTTGTTGAAACCGAATACGCCGCCGTATCAAAGTTGCCGGTTATGTCCACCGCAAAAGCTGTCTGCCACAACGCGGAGTTCATGGACGTTAGAGTCGTTCACAAGTGAGGGGCTAATGCTCTCGAACCAGTCTGGTAACAGTGGGAAGAAGCATCCGTGGAGCGTCAGTAGCGACTCAGACTACTACCCAAGCAGTACAGATACCCTCGTTTCTAGGAAGGGGAGTAGGGTCAGTATTACTCCTGCATCATCTCTAAAAGGGCAGTACTTCCCTGTAAACTACATCAAACACGTCACTTTGGATTCCGAAGTGCACTACGGATTAGATTGGACTTTTGCCAAAGAGTATGGTATCCCCAACGTCATATCAGTACCATTATAACTGACAACGGAGAATAAAAAAATTGCAAAAACGATTAAAAAATTTATTACCAACAAAATATATTTGTTTTACATTTATTTACTTAGTATGAGGTATTAGTTGGTGTTTACACACGTATTTATTTGAATTTACATTTAAAATATACAGCACATAGTTTACTAAGTATAGGTAAATTGAAATATAATCACAACTAAATCGAGACTGAACGGAACATTGTATTTGTATGGAATTTATTGTGTAAGTATCCGGTTTATTTCACTTATATCCAGCCTGTCCCTTTGCTGTCCTCCCCCAACGTCGCTCTAAGCCGAGGCTTGCACCCCACAGGGGGTGCCTTTGGGGAGTAGTTGCTTAGTTTTTTGCCCTGGCAGGAGGCCTCAGGCCGGATAAGCAGACGGCAACCTCATAGGATGAACTGCGACATGCCACAAAAATAACTACCCGGCTTATACAAATGCAAGTAAACAAATATGATAAACAAAATAGAAATGAATAAAGATAACAGCATTATGTTATTTAACAATCAATATTTATAAATAAATATAATTATTTCCAACGAAAATTTCGTCACTTACACACATAATCACCTAAGTATGACATTTAAAGTGCCTGATATGGTGTATGTAATTGAAATAAATGCTTTGCGCATGAGTATATTAACATCAATTTAATTAAATGGAAAAAACAACAATGTATATTTGAACCGTCATTAAGTAGCCACTAATATGAATATAGATCGTGAAATTCTTTCAATGCTGTGCTGAAAGAATTTTGAAATACTGTTAGGATTATTCAATAGCCATTGTTTTATTCATAATTTATTTGATTACTAAACTGTTTCAAAAATACATTGCATTAACAATTTATGGGTAATTCGGACTAAGAATATTACTTATTTATAAAATTCTCGTGTCAGTTTTAGTTGCCATTCTCGTCCGATTTTAGGTAGTTTTTTCGGTAGGTCTGAGAATCGGTTGTAATCCTTTTTTCATACCCCTAAGTAATGAGGGTGATAAGACCTAAGCAGCAGTTGAAACTGCTGGGCGCAGCTTGTAATTTTATATGTATTTGTGCTAGATGTACCCAGCGGTTTCACCCGCTTCTCAGTTAAAATAAAAAAAAATATATGAAGATTCGGTTCTCAGACCTACAGAATATACATACAAATTTTCATAAAAATCGGTCAAGCCATTTCGGAGGAATATGACATCTAAAACTGTGCCACGAGAATTTTACATGTAAGAAGAATTTCAATAACCTTAATCATTATACTGAAATCAAATACGGTAATCCTGGCTTGTCTCTATCACTATTTTATCTTTACAAAATGATCCATCTTTACAGATAGATTATGCATGTTGGTTGATAAATTATTAGTTTTCATATAATATTATTCCTTACAAATAATGACTGCCGCTCCGGTCGATCTTGAGGTTAAGCATCGTTTGCCTAGGTTGGTCCGTAGATGGACCACCCGTAACATACCGAGTTTCCTCCGTGAGTTCCCGGCTGTCATTTGTAGATCTTTGACAGTTGTTGCAAGTAGTAAGTGGCGCGAAAATTTGACAACCAGTCTCACCAAGGAGTTTTATATTACCTAGTTGTTAATTGACTTGTGGAGGTTAGATAGGCAGGTCACTATAAGCAAAATACTGGTATGTAGCTGAATCCGGTAAGACTGGAAGGCGACCCCAACATCACAAAGGCTAGGTAAATGATGAAGTAACAAATATCTTTTTTTTTAAAGCTATAGTTAATGATATTCATTTAAATGAGTCCTTTGCCTAAATGCATTGATATTGCAGTAAAGAAAAATTCTCTGGGAGAAAATGAGTTTTGTAAAATCATATTCTCGATGAAGTCCGTTGTGAAGTTATTAGTTGATTATTTTATTTTGGTCCTTTAGAAGTAACTGTCGCGCCGAGGATAGGTCATTTTATACATAGAAGATAATTTAGATGATTATATAGAGTTGTAAACAAGACAATCAATAGTCCAAGGTGTTCAAGAACATTTTGTTTTGATTGAATAATTTCGCGTTAAATGACAGTCTTGTGAGTCGTGAGTTTCTTTTTTTAGTATCTATGACGGGTCAATTAAACCGTTTTTGTTTGTTATTTAGCAATGCGGTCGCCATATTGAATTTGTCTGGGTCTTATTTACTTAGACGTAAGGACATTGAATTTTCTATTATTTCAATCGGTTATAAATAGAGATGGGGTAATCGGATGCATATTTACCTAAGTAAATTTTTGGCTAATAAATCTATGGAAGCGGCTTATAGGAATATTTTTATTACAAATAAAATTACGGGATTCCGGGATTGATAAAAAATCGTATGTATATTTACTTATCTAACTAACCTATAGGCACGATTTGATTTAGTTACAAATCTCGTCAAAAATCACTGACAATAAAAGTAGGAAAAAGAAACCATAATACGATGTAACAGGGAACCGTTTCTGGCAAATTGGTTTTACACATCTCACGGAAATTAACACTTAGGTACCGTGGTCCCTATATTTTCGATAAAAAGTGCTTTCCATAATAACCAACATCTCAATCTAAGTAAATATGCATATTAATATCTCATCTCTATTATGAGTAGCTAAATAATAAGGTAAAGTATAATATCGTATGGTCCGTGGATGGGTGACCATCCATTACATACCAAGTTTCCTCAATGACTCTGAAACACGTTAAACTGTTGGTCCCAGCTGTCATTTGTAGATCTTTGACAGTCGGTACAGGTAGTCAGTGGACCGAAAGTCTTACAACCAGTCTTACCAAGGAGTATCGTATTACCCAGTACTGTGTTGTGAAGGTCACATAGGCAGTTGCTTCATGTAAAATACTGGTACTCAGCTGCATCCGGTTAGATTGGAAGCCGAAACCAACACATTTGGGAAAAACGCTAGTCATTAAAATAAAACCGGATACAGACAGCTAAAATCTTTAGAACTGAAAATGGCAATCACTAATTACTTATTTACTAGTTATTCTTAGTCCGGTTTATAATTTGGACGGATTTCACCACTCCAACTAAACGCCATCGTTTAGATAGCTGATCGCGTTCAGTTTAATGGGAAAGGCAACTGTGAAATAATGGCGCTAGTATCGCTAGTCCCTAGCATCGTCAGCGAATGAAAATCAGTTAATACATTGTGCATTTTAAATACTTCGACCTCAATGGGCTTAGCTGACCACTGCATCCAAATTGATCATTGACATCCCTCCCGCATTGGTGAAATCCGCTCTTAGATATTGGAGATCCTACTTTTTCCAAAGACCGACCTCCTTCTTAAAGTATTTGGGATCAGTCAGAGACTCAACTAAGAAGCTTCCTAGGTCCCACTTCGAGATGATACGTCCACCCATAGTGGTACAATCAATGCTTGCTGTGTACTCGCAGCTTGGCATTTCTGGAAAGATGAACGGATCTAGTTTAGGGCCATACCACATCATTTGCACAGCAAAGCTGACGACTGCGTTGCATTAGTTAGTCAAAGAGATATCAACTCAAGATCTTATGTGTCCTCATTTTCATGCTACATCGAGAGAAGTGAAAGGAATGGGGGAAGAGACAGTTTAGAATAACATGAAAAAAAAAACAATATAATGTTAAAGGAGAGAAAAACCGAACACCGAGGACCCCAGAAGTTAAAGACGGCTTAATAGTTTGCTATGATGTGAATCCTCGATGTCGATTTATTTGTGCTTGGAAGTCCCTACGTTTAGGCGGGCTGTAATTCATTAAAAAAGTCTTACCATCAATCCTCGGGGGGAACACTGCGATCCAATCCAGAGGGCTCTCCTTCACAGCATCCCACATCCTTTTATGGTCCTTCGTGAGTTCCACGAACGGTTTAGGGACCTTCTCTGGTTCGAACAGCAAGAAAGCAGACAAGCAGACCGACACTGGTTTTACATTCAGTGCCCTCATAGCTTCTAGAATGTTCTTCGTGCCTTCGGACATGTCTGAGGTCGCGGCTAGACTGCTGGGCATATCGTGGCCAGTGCCTAGAGCGATGACAACGCCGTCCATGCCATCGATGGCGTCTGCTACTGAGTCGGGCTCCAACACGTTACCGGGGAAGATTTCCACTTTGTCCTTGTATTCTTCAGGGATTTTCTTAGGGTCGCGGACGAAGGCGCGCACTGAATAACCTGTGTGGACAAAATTATATAGAAATTATAAAGTAAGTACAAGCATGCTTGGCTGGGAATTGGCATCCTATCGCACTAAGAGAGTAAGAGAAAAGGAAGAGTGCACATGTGTCTGCGCACTCATTTCCGCACTATCATATATTTAACGACACGGTTGGTAAAGTGGTTGAGCGATCGACAGCTGCGCTGCGTGTCGCAAGTTCGATCCCCGCACGGAACAAATATTTGTATGACCTACAGGTAGTTGTTCCGAGTCTGGCTGTTTGTGTATGTGTTTAAATGTTTGTAAACGAACCCACGGTACAGGAGAAATTTCTAGTGGGGCAAGAAAAATTATCTCCCGCGCCGATGGCTAATCTCCACTGAGATAGGCCACTCCATCGTGACCGGAAAACGGTCAGGAAGACTATTAATGAGGTAATTGGTTCTGATGCTGACAACATTCCTAAACATGCCGATATCCATGTCTGTTTTGTACAATAATAAGTCATGATAACGAGACTGTATTGTTGGTTTGGTAGTCGCAAGCTCGCTAGCAGGTACCGAAGATCATGGGGACCTTTTCTTTTTTTTGCGGGTGGGAAATCATCAAATAACTTCCCCGCTCTGGGCGGAGCGGGGGGAGTGTCAGACTTGTACTGTCTAAAATCCACCCATGTTCCTTCTATTGCTCTATGCGTTCCGGGGCCGCGGTATCTCTTTCGAACAAACCGCAACCCCGGCAGGCGATGGGTTTATACATACACCTGTGCTTAACCTTCCCCGGATTACAATCGGACAAAGTTGTATTGGGGTTTTTCCACCAGGATTTTTTTAGTAGCAGCTAATAGGGTCTATAAGTATCAATAGGCTCGCCCTATTGGATAGAAGTTAAAGTTAACAGGCGAATTGTGGATATTCTCTATTGTTATGTTATGTGGTATAGTATCCTTACTAATATTATAAAAGGGAAAGTGAGTTTGTTTGTTACGTCTTCACGCCTAAATGGCTAAACCTATTTTGATGAATTTTGGTACAGATATAATTGGGACCCTGGAGACGGTCATAGTCATTTTTTGAGATAGGTGGAGAAAGGGAAGGAAAGGGAAAGAGCAAGAAACATTTTTTTCGATGATCACGCGGGTTAAAGTTAGCGTTAGCCCAAAGTAACTATGCCACGTGGACGAAGTCCCGGGCGGAAGCTAGTTACGTATAGTTGATCAACGCAAACTAACATAAAATATATGTAAGTACTTGTAATGATATTCATAAACTTGGCAATAAACTAACAAGTCGTAACACAGGTTTTGCGTTAGAATTAAATGCAAAATATATTAATTGACTTGTTTTTGTTATGCAGGTATGACGTTTTTCCAATGCGTCTATTTACACATTTACAATTCCTAAAATTGATTAGACATTCTGTGCGTAATGAACGCTGCTGATAACGGTAAATTCGGAGCTCAAGTTCCGGGTTTATGTACCTTATAACGTCAGCATCGAAAATTGGTAAAACCTCACTAGTATATAAAAAAACAATTGAAGTTGGGGTTACCTCATTTATTTTTTACTAGCTTTCGCCCGCGGTTTCGCTCGCGTTAAATTCGGGATAAGACAGTTCCCCTTTCCTGATATACAGATACCTACTAGCTGTAGTTTTTGCCCTTGAACCTTATTTATTGTAATAACAATGCTGTTTTCCCTTTTCTTCCCTGTTTCTCCCTCATATCTCAATTCTTTTTTTTTTAATATATCCGTCTCCAGGGTCCCAACTATCTCTATAACATCGAAATAGCTTTAGCTATTTAGGCGTGAACACGTAACAAACAAACTTACTTACGCTTTTATAATATTACTAGCGTTTGCCCGCGGCTTCGCTCGCGTTAAATTCGGTAGCGCCTTATGGATTTTTGATAGCAACCCTAAGTTTTCCCGTTTCGTCCCTCTTTCTCCCTCATATCCCACTCTATTAAAAAAAAATAGCATATGTCCGTCTCCTGGTTCCCAACTATCTCTGTACCAAAATTCATCAAAATCGGTTTAGCCATTAAAGCGTGAAGAGGTTACACACAAACAAACTCACTTTCGCTTTTATAATATTAAGTAAGGATTATATTGAAATTCTTGGTCTGAACAGTGACTCTTGTTTATTTGCGTTTTTTTGTCACCAACTTATAGATGTTTTTTTTTTAATGTTTTGCTGTTTTAGGAACGCACCTGAAAAGGAAACAGGGACCCTTTGTTGTCCGTCTGTCTGTGTTTCAAGATCCTTTATCTTGGGAACACATGAAGGTATCAAGTTGAAATGAAAACTTTATACTGAAATCTGTAGGCCATTGGACCTATGAAAATCAACCCTCTAAGGGCTGAAACTGCGTCTAACGGGCACCCACGATAGAGACCCGCCGCGTGTCTACAAGTGTGGGGTCTGTGGGTATGTGAAGAACCCTGTCACAGGTCCCTAAAGAGTTCATTCGCTGGGTGTCATATGACAGAGCGACACTGCAGTTTCACAATCAGTCTTTCTCTGTCGAAAGACATTTTTCACAAGCTTTTCATAAAGCGTTATTGACTAAACAAGCCCGCGCGTGTCTCCGCGTCGCTTCATTTTTGTATGAAACCGCTCGGGTGTCCATTTAACGCAGTTTCAGCCCTAAGTGTACGCAGTCAAAATATAGAAGGCCGTTTATGTCGTAAGTCAGCAAGGAACCCTCGGTGTTTGAGTTTTAGACTCGCACAAGGTCGGGTTTTTATTGAAGTTGGTTTGTTTTTTTTTTTTAACAAATACACGAGTAGTTTATTTTTAAACTACTACTTTTGTAGGTAGGTACCCCAATTGCTTCAACTGTGCATATACAATTTGATGAATTCCCTCGTTTTGTCCAGGATCCCATCATCAGATTCTCACCCTGAGCCTTACTGAAATATACCCATTCTAACAAAAAAATATTTTTTTCAAATCTGCGCCGACTCCAATTTTTTATCAAAATGAGACGCCTGGGTCTTCGAAAGCACATAAAAATGATTCCCACAAATTGAAAACCTCCGCCTTAAAATCATACAAGTTTTCAAGCGGCGTAACTTTTGATGATATAAGTGCATTAAACCGGCCAAAATATAATACGACACAGCAAATCTTATCAGAATCAACGGCGACCGATAACAAATACTCCATTTGACATGTGACAAGTTGACAGTTAGGCTTAATTCACACCGAAATGGCAGCGTAGAGCCAGCAATAACACTGTCAAACAATTTTAAGTTTTATCTCTATATAGAAATGCATAGTATTGCTTGACAGAATCGGACCGCTTGACTGCGCGCAACGTCGCGTACCGCTTTGCTTGCGATCAGACTCTTTCAAGCAATACTATGCATTTCCATATGGAGATAAAGCTTAAAATAGTTAGACATTGTAACTGCCAGTCGCTACCCCGCCTCTTCGGTCTAAGCTGACCGTTATCAAGACGTGTCGTTTTCGTTTTCGAAAAGTTGGTGTAGGTAAGGTTTACCTAAATAGTTATCATTGTGTTATCACCTCATGATTATAGCTGTTACTAAGCACGCCCACGGTTTCGCGTTTTTGTCGTATACCGGGGTAAAAGTAGCCTATGTGTTAACCCAGGGTATAAGCTATCTACACACTAAATTTTATTATAATTCGTTAGCCGTTTAAGCGTGAAGGAGTAACAAACATTCAAACTTTCGATTTGATTCCCGGGACGACACGGTTGGCGCAGTGGTTGAGCGATAGACTGCTGCGCCGCGTGTCGCGGGTCGATCCCCGCACGGAACAAATATTTGTATGACCTACAGGTAGTTGGTCTGGCTGTTTGTGTGTGTGAGTTTAAATGTTTTTAAACGCACCAACGATACAGGAGAAATTCCTATATAGTGTGGGACAACGTTATTCTAAAAAAAAGTGTTTTTGTGTTTTTCAATTAGGTTAATTTCACAGTAGCAGTTGGGATTAGGCTTGGCATATGCCATCATGCTAGTCCACCACGTAGCTGGAGATCAACCTCCACTTCCTCCTACCTCTTTTTTACCTAAATAGTTGCAGTACTTTCCTCATGACATGTTGGTCATCTCTTCGCATCACGAGACCTTTAGAGACGGCTCTCGGCTTATTTCGTTAAGGGCAACTTTTAAAATACCCCGGATATGCTCGTTTCGTACTTTGTCCAGTTTCGTGACGCACCAGAACACTTTAGCATCTTCATCTCGGCTGTGTGAATCTTTGTCTTTGGTCAAAGTACTTAATGACCGGCCTGACAGCCAGTCATCTCCCCACCCGTCCCTTACTAGAGACAGCCCGCGATGCAGAGCCGGTAACTTTGTTGTCCTCCCCAAGCGACGCCCTAAGCCGAGGCTTGTACCCCACATGGGGTGCCCGCCCTTAGTGTGTAGTTGATTATTTTGTAAGTTTTCCCCTGGGTGGATGCTTTAAATTCAAGGCATCCACAGGAATTGCCCGGTTAAGCAGACAACCTCCTAGGTTGAACTGCGAATTCCCGTTCACAATAAAAAATCCTTACTAATATTATAAAAGCGAAAGGGAGTTTGTTTGTTTGTAACGTCTTCACGCCTAAATGGCTGAACCGATGATGAATTTCGGTACAGAGATAGTTGGGACCCTGGAGACGGAAATAAGATATTAAAAAAAAGAAAGAGGGAAGAAAAGAGAAATCTTAGCTTTGCTATTACAATATATGTATAAGGCGCTAGGGAAAAAACTACAGGTAGCAGGTACCTGCAAATCAGGAAAGGGAAACGGGAAACCGCGAGCAAAAGCTAGTATGGTCGTATGTTCAAATTAGCGCCTGCCACACCGCGTGCCCGCTGCGGTGTCATTCGCTGCATTTCAAGGACGAACGCGAAAAATTCGCTTCACACCAAAAGCGCTCTCACACATAGCCATATCTATACTAATATTATAAAGCTGAAGAGTTTGTTTGTTTGAACGCGCTAATCTCAGGGACTACTGGTTGGTTTCTTGAGGAAGGCTATAGGCTATATAACATCACGCTACGACCAACAGGTGCTGAGCAGCGCGGGTTAAACCGTGGGGAACAGCTAGTTATTACGTATATTTGAATTCAAAGCAACCGCGTTGCGTCTATAAACGAGCCCTTTGTGATCAACTGTTACTAAACAATGTAATTGGTAATTAATTCAACTGACGAAAATGAGTCAAAGATCATTTTGTGGATTTAAATTTTAGATTAACAAATAGCGTACTTATTAGAATTTTAACAAACATTACGATAACGTTAGAACAACAACAATCTTTGTGTCGAAAATGTTGTATTTATTTTTGACGCTTATTGTTTTTTAGATCTACTAGTGGTACTCTGAGAGCGGTGAGGAAAGAGATTCGGGTGGGGGAGGGGGAGGGTGATTGTCAGATGATTTTAACCTTTTGCACATTCGTGCCTTTTTACTTTACTTCACCCCCGACGCCAAGCCTAATAAAAAAATATATGCAGTCAGTAGGTATGTTCCTTGGTGGGACATTTTCGATTATTGTTTAGTCTTTACTAATCATTATAAAAGCGAAAGTGAGCTTGTTTGTTTGTTACGTCTTCACACCTACATGGACATGGCTAAACCGATTTTGATTAATTTTGGTACAGAGATAATTGGGACTCTGGAAACGCACATAGGCCAATTTTTTTTTAAAGTGGTATATACCTAAAGTAGAAAGAGGAAAAAAAAGGTAAAACTTAGCATTGCTATGCCTATTACAATAAATAAAACGCAAGGGCAAAAACTACAGGTAACCTAACAGGTACTTGCAAATCAGGAAAGGGGAACTGTGTTACCTTGAATTTAACGCGAGCGTAGCCGCGGACAAAAGCTAGTTCATTATAATTTAGACTATTTTAGACAACTTTAGTTGTCGGTTACGTCTCAGCCATGCAACCGTGTTGCAACTTAAGTGGTCAATGACCCTGCCGGGGCTACTGATTGTTCGAAAGATATACCGCGGCACCGGAACATAAAGGGCAAAAGAAGGAACATGGGTGGGTTTTAGGCAGCAAAAGTCTCTCCCGGCTCCGCGAAGACCGGGAAGTTAGTTGATGATTTACAATCCACAAAATAAGTGTTCAATGGCATTCAATAGATTAAAGTTAGCACCTCTTATTTCTTGAAGAAATTATCACTGACTGTAAGAAAAACATGCCCACTACATTATGAAAATGTAACAATCAACATAGTAGCAAACAATGACAAGGTCATGATGTGGACTTTCAACAATTTCAAGTCGTTGTGGCTTAGAACCTTTATACCTCACCATCTTTCTTTCCTAATATCAAAAACAGGCAACAAAAAGTAAATGTAAATTGGGCGACTTCCTCTGAGTCTTTGGTCAAGATGGGTGTCCCCCTAGGGTGTATTCTCGGCCCTCTCCTGTTTATATTAATGATCTCCAGTGTGTGATTATAAAATTATTTAATACTAGCCTGTGCCAACCTACACTACTTTTTTTTTCATAAGAATTCTCTTCTGACATTATACATATCTTCGAAATTTGTGCCTAGCAACAAATTCAGAGATTCATTTTTATATGATGATGATGGCAGTTTTCTAATTTTTTAAATAGACAGAAAAGATACAGATGTTTTGCATGTTTTGTTAAAAAACTTTAACAATCTCCTACTCATAGCATTCACAAAACTAAATGTCAAAATTAAAGTGTAAAGTTCTTTTTTTATATTGGATAGCCAAAATTAAAGAAAAAAAAATGAACGATAGTTAACATTTTTTTTATATCTTTTATATTGTTCAGTTATCTCAAAAATGGATCTACTGTATAGTGAAAAAGGAGGTGAAATAAAGGGGTATGGATGAAGAAGATATGCTGCATCAAGCCTAAATAATCTGTGATAACAGCTGTAGAATTATGTTTTAATCCCGAGAATAAGCGATATACATAGGTACCAAATTTCAATCAAATCCGTTAAGCCATTTGAGTGTGATGGATTCACAAATATACTCACAGAACCAACAAACTTTCCCCCTAAAAAAGTGTGAAAAAATTGAAAATCAAACATAGACATTAACTTACCTTTTTTCAAAGCGGCGGCGACGGCGCAAAGGCCGGTCATGCCGGTGGAACCAAAGATTACAATTTTCATTTTCTGCAAAAGGAAAACACAAACGTTGTAGTACTAGACCTTGAAGCAGGGCTATTTAACCGGTAAAACGAGTTGATGTAATTACTATTTATTATTTATTGGAACTACGCATTCACCGTGTGGATTTTCACAGAAAAACTCTTAATAACAGTCAAAATATTACTGATATTGTAAGATAAATATTGTGTCAAGCACTCTTAAAGCTAGTCTTATCCCATTTTTATCTCAAAAATATAATCAATAGCGAATATTGTGATACATGGAAATAACTAACCGATAGAAACACTTGTTACTATAACAATGTATTTACAATGAAATTTTCAATCCAACTGACATTCGACAAGCGTAGCAACAATATATAATACCGGTAAATATTTTGGTAGAGATAATTAAATAGTTTAGTAAACAATTAACTACATACCGGTTTGAGGAGAGCGTGATATAAGTTTTATCTATCAAGTTGCGGTGATGACACTAGGCCACTAATACGAGCTGCTAGCTGACAGCTACGTTTCAGTAACCAACTCATTTAGGAATGTCATGGCATGTTTGATCTTATCAGATAAGACATCGTGCGAACTCTTTCACTTACCAAGAACAAGAAAGGAACAAAATATAGCTTGACGTTTCCAGTGTTGTCAGTCGTAACGATTTTCAATTTTATCGTGTATTCATTTCAAGCAATTTCATCAGATTGTGTGATATCTGACCACTGTCACGTCTGTGTAATCTGTCATATTTTGTTATGTCATCATGGTGACATGTGTGTAAAACAGATTTTCCAAAATAGTAGATTTCAGTTTTAGATACGAAAGGTTCTGTGATAAAATTGAGAAGTCTTGCATCACTGCTGCATTTGAAAGCATTTCTGTATCGGCTTTATCATATGACATGTGGGTGCCGGATACAAATTAGTTTTTCTAGTAACACCAGCTGTGCCCAGTGGTTTCACCCACTGGTCAGTTCCTAATGTGTTGTATCGAAATTTAGCTATCTATTAACAAAAAAAACAAATTGAAGTCTATCCGCTAGTTTTATACCACGGAACAGTAGTTTTTAAAAGTTAAAGGTGGCAACACCTTTGCGTTTAGTTATTACACTTTGGAAAATTTTTTAGAGTTCTGCTACCAAATTACAAAAACGGACCCTTAAAAGATTTACCCTGACCATCCGTCTGTCTGTCTATCTGTCAGTATGTCACAGCCATTTCAGATCTAAACCATTTGCACCTCGTAGTTGAAATTTGAAGAATAACGGTATTCTATAACCCAGAACACAAATAATTATGATACTTACGAAATTATATTATTAAAAAAATAGGAATGGCCCTCCATACATGCAGCTAAGGGTGAAAACAATCGAATCTCTCATATAAAATTATACTCTTCTGAAACGGCTTGACCGAATTTTATGAAAAAATGTATTTTCAGTTGGTCTGAGAATCCATCTATCCATCCATAGGTCTTAAAAATGTTTGATTGGAAAGTCGTAAACTAAGCAAAACACATTGCGAAAAAGAAGATAGGTAAGTAAAACATAAACCGTTAAAAAAATGATTAACCAAAATTGGTTTGCAAAACATTTCATACTTAGTTTTATTAGAAATGGGTTTTTTCATCCAATTGCTGCTGCAACTTATTTTTTCATTAACATGCTACAGAAACAAACTTAGCTTTACTATTCAGTTCCCTACCATAATGTTGGTACTACGGAACCCTGTGCACGCGACCCTTACTAGATCGGGAAAAATATATATTTCAAAATAAATGTCAAAATATGACCACGAGAACTAAACGTAGATAACCTATATTTCTCACGCCTAACTAGTTGTGGTTCGGTTTGAATTGTGTTTTTTTGATTAAATACATTTAATAATTATGGGAGATACAGAGGAATACTTTCCCCGTGGAGGGAAGAAGCCTACAACTACATATTTCAAGCAAAGCTCAAACGTTAGTACTCTTAAATCCAAGTTGAATTTTCGTGCTTAAAAATACGTTGTTTAATTTTGATTTTTATAGTTTTTAGGCGCCGCTGAGAAGGGAGAAAAGAAAAAGAAGAAGCCAAAGAAGAAGTCTGAAGGGGACGACGGATATTTATCTGACGAGGGCACTAAAGAGATCGACCAATCATTTAAAAACTGTGCATTTGGTTTGAGTTACAAGGTATGTTATTCAACATTAAAACACCATAAATATGATTAATTAATATTAGAGAGGTGTTCGTGAAACTTAGGAATTATTAAAGGTTTGCCCAACTATCAGTAGTATTTGTTTATGTTGTGCAATTTTGATGTAAAGTATCTTTCATAAACATATTTGCTTATACAATACAAGCAATTACGTGGTACTTTGGTAACTCTAAACTAATTAATAAATATATGGCGCTATCATTATTGAACCCCCGAACTGTTGTTAAGTTTCTCTGGAAAGAAATAGTGATCCACAGATGTTGGGGACAGGGTTCATGCTACCGTTGGTAGAGCTCCAGAAACAAGGACCTTAGCACTATTAAAATAAATGTGTAAACAATTGTCGGTTAACCTAAATAAAAAATTAAATAAATATCATTAATATTTATTTCATTTTTTATTTAGGTTAACCAACAATTGTTTACACATTACATTTCATTTAAAATTACATGAGATACAATTATAAATGCAACAATTACTTACAGGCTAACACCAGATGCATCAATTTAAATTCAAATATAATAAATATTTTTTTTTCTCTACTTCACAGACAGTAAAAGAAGGTTTATTGATACTGGGCAGAGTGAAGACTGTTCTAGAAACAAAGATTATAGTGAGCCTTCCATGTAGGTTGATTGGCTCCATAATGGCTTGCCACATCAGTGAGCCTTACAACAAGGAACTTGAAGCTTATGTTAATGATAAGGTTAGTATTTGAAAGGTACTACTATTATGTTTGTATTGTATAACGGGCTGGTGTCTGCAACCCCACGTCTGAGGCGCGTATTTTGCATATGGTACCCCTACTATTATGTTTACTTCCATATATTTGAGTGAGCAATAGTTGCTGATTAATAAAATTGGCCCTGTACGTACTGTAAGTTGCCAGAGAATTTTTATTAACTTGTAATGAGAAAATATAAAATGTGGAGAAATCGTTAAATGATCTCTAGAAATTAAGTTGCTCTTTTAACATTATTGAATAGAATAGTTCTTTATTTGATCAGAAAGTAGGTCAAGTTACGGATGTTAAGTGTAAGAATAATCCTTAAACTAAGGCATGCTAATAGTTTCAGCTATATCCTAACTTTATGATATTATAAATGCGTAAATGTGAGGAGGATGAGGATGTACGGATATTTGTTACTCTTTCACGCAAAAACTATTGAATGGATTTTAATGAAACTTTACAATAATATAGCTAAACATCAGAATAACACATAGGCTACAATTCATAAAGATATATTGTATATTCTATCACCACGTGAGTGAAACCGCCGGGCACTGCTAGTTATATTATAGGTCCGAGGGACACAGTGGGTCAAAAAAGAAATTTGTCAGATTCAAAGATGCCTTTACAGACTCAAACTACTATCTCATTCATTTCTATTTTCAGACAGACAGAGTGTTAGAGCTGAGTCAGATGTTCCGTCCTGGCCAATACATTGCTGTGAAAGTGCTGGAGGTCAAGGGGCTCAGCCTCATGCTCTCTGTGATGCCTCAACATGTCAACGGGCAGATGTTACTCAAAGACTTACAGAAAGGTATGTAGTTGTCTTAGCATTTTTACCAGACTGTCAAGGAAGGGTTATGTATTTTGCACGTACTTAGTATGTTGTATCCGTATAGACTATGGTCCATCTGTCCGTCTAGAGATGACAGGCCGGGGCGATTTTGCGTGATTGTTCCACATGCATAGCCATTGCCAGCCTGGGTTGCGAATTGTTTTATTTCATTTTATTTATTGGGAATAACAAACACACATTAATTATAAAACATAATAAAGAATAACAATAGATTTACTAATGTGATATCAACAACGTTTTCCACAGATAAAACCATGAGACATTTTGGTTTGACAAACGTTGTAAAAATAAGGGAAATCTAGATATAATAAATTACAAAAATGTTAGCAAAAGCATCATTAAAAATATAAAATAAGAGCATCATCAAAACAAATAATTGATCGAAAGATATACTGCGGCCCAGGAACACAAAGGGTAAAAGAAGGAACATAGGTCTAAACACTTGAAGGGCCTGTTGGTCTAGTGGTTAGTGGCCCTGACTGCTGAGCCGGAGGTCGTGGGTTCGATTCCCACCCAGGACAAACTTTGTGTGATGAGCATGATTGTTTGTTCTGTGTCTGGGTGTGATTTATCTATAATATGTATGTATTTATAAATTATATAAGTATGTATATCAGTTGTCTGGTTACCATAACACAAGCTCTGCTTAGCTTGGGATCAGATAGCCGTGTGTGAGTTGTCCCAAGATATTTATTTTACTTTCGCTCCTGGGCGGAGCAGAAGGAAGTGTGAGCGGGGAAAGTCATTTGATGATTTCAAATCCGAACAAAAAAGAACTGATATATTCCTGTAACTATACAGCTGTAATATTGCACACTTGTTTACTTTGGGAGACAATGCATGGCTAAAGTAAGTGACGTAATTCTAAATCCAATATGGCGTTCTCCCAAAGATGGCGGACTAATTATGTTTCATGCATTCCCATGATATAGGTATCAATTGGAAGGTTTTGTTGACGAAAATAAGACAAAAGTATTTATTAAATTAAAATAAATCTATACTAATATTATAAAGCTAAAGAGTTTGTTTGTTTGAACGCGCTAATCTCAGGGACTACTGGTTGGAATTGGAAAATTCTTTTAGTGTTGGATAGTCCATTTCTTGAGGAAGGCTATAGGCTATATAACATCACGCTACGACCAACCGGTGCTGAGCAGCGCGGGTGAAACCGTGGGGAACAGCTAGTATTTATTATTTTCAACAAGTTTTTCCTCAGGTATTTCTACCTCTGAAACAGAAGCACAAAATAAATGTACAAATAATGTGTTCTAGGTAATCTCATACAAGCTGCCGTGTCGTCGGTGGAAGACCATGGCTATGTGATGGACATTGGCGTCCCAGACACCACGGCTTTCCTTCCCAAGAGCAACACAAACCCAGAGCTAGAATTAGGTAAGTTCTACTGCAAACTACGGTAAATCGTTGCACTTATATGAATTCAGACATTATTTTTTTAATTTACAAAACGTTTTCAGTCAGACACTTTCACATTTCTTTTTTTTTTTTAATTAAAATGTTGCCCTACACTAGGAATTTCTCATGTATCGTGGGCGCGTTTCATTTAAACTGACATACACAAGCAGCCAGACCCTAAACAACTATCTGCCGGTCATACAAAAATTTATTCCGTGCAGGAATCGAATCAGCGACACGCAGCGTAACAGTCGATCGCTCCGCCACTGTGCCATCCGTGCCGTCAAACGTGTTGGTATAAATTAAATAGGTTGGCCCCCAATTACATTAAACAAGTATTGAGAGATATAAATATTTTATTTATTTCTTTTTAGTTATAAATAAAGTATTAATAATGTCTGGTGAAAAGTGAGTGTACTAAACACACATCTGCCAAACTCTTCGTAGATTACAGGCATCATGTTATGTTCATCATTTTGAGATCAGCGCCATCTAGCGGAGACAAGGCAAGGCTGCTGCGCTGCGTGTCGCGGGTTCGATTCCCGCACGGAACAAAAATTTGTGTGGCCTACAAATGGTTTTTACGGGTCTGGCTGTTTGTGTATGTGAGTTTAATTGTTTGTAAACGTACCCACGATACAGGAGAAATTCCTAGAATGGGGCAAACCTAAAAACAAAATCCTTTAAATCTTCAATCATATTAAATATTTATTTTTATATATTTGATGAGCAGATGTGGGCATGGTATGCTGGTGCAGCATCAAGTCGTCTCTGAGTCCTGGTGGTGGCGTGGTGACTCTGTCTAATGAGCTGGTGGCGTTGCAGAACTCCTGGCTGCGGCACAAGACCAGCGACCCCATGCTACCGGGGTCCAACCTTGATTTCTTAGTTGATACGGTATAGTATTATTTACTAGCTAGCGACTGCGGCTTCGCCCGCGTGATATCGAAAAATTGCTATTCCAGACCATAATCTAGTGTTGGGCAGTTCTCACAGTCGTAACCTTCGGGCTTCCGAAAACCTTCTCCTCCAAATTCCTTTACACCGCACCGGTTTTATGTCCAAATCATACGCAATTTCAACAATCAAGCTCTGGAACGCGCTACCCTTTGACATTAAAAAAGCTGAAAGTAAATTTACTTTTAAAAGAAAAATTCGTAACCACTATTTAGGTCCGTCTGTCAATTAAAAGTCATTATAATTACTGTTAAAGTTATCGTTTTTATTTATTTTTAAATGTATATATTTGATATGTATATGTGTATTAGTATCCGTATAAAAATATGTTTTCGCAAAAATTGTTTTAGATATTTTATGTATTGTACCCTATCACAATGTTGTCGTATTTTACCCAAAGGTTGACTGGTACAGAATGCCTTATGGCATTAAGTCCGCCTATGTACCACTATTGTACATGAAGTTTAAATAAATAAATAAAATAATCTACCTCTTTGCCTAATTTCATCAAGATCCTTTCAGCCGTTTTGACGTGAAATAGTAACAAACATCCATACATCCTCACAAAAATTCGCATTTATAATATTCGAAGGATTTTAAGGAGGATATAATCGTATGTAATAGGTGCTCACCCATTAAATAATCTTAAATATCGCCGAGCGGCTGTAATTATTTAGCCACGCACTCCTCTAGCTGTCTACCTACCCATAGAACCTTACAGATTTGGGGTCGACGCAACACGTTTTCTACTTCCATTCTCCTCTATCAGACGTCACATCATTTATTCCTTTCTCCTTCATATCATTCCTTACACCATCCATCCATCTTTTCTTTGACCTTCCTCTCCCTTCATCCATCTACCTTGCGAAATATAACGGAGGATATTTTGTTGCAGCCACTGGAGAACGGTATCGAGGGCCACGTGTTCGGCGACACGTTGGGGTACGTGCAGCGGCAACACGCAGACACGGTGCGCGGGAAGAAGCCCACGCTCGGACAGAAGGTAACCATACCTTATTGCTATTGCTATAATAATAAATAACAATAAAAAAAAAAAATAACAATAATAATAAATATCTTGGGACAACTCACACACGATCCCAAGCTAAGCAGAGCTTGTGTTATGGTAACCAGACAACTGATATACATACTTATATAATTTATGAATACATACATATTATAGATAAATCACACCCAGACACAGAACAAACAATCATGCTCATCACACAAAGTTTGTCCTGGGGGGAATCGAACCCACGACCTCCGACTAAGCAGTCAGGGCCACTAACCACTAGACCAACAGGCCCGTCCTATAGGCTATCATATGGCTTGGCTGAAGTACCCGGACCCCGATAGAGTGTTATCACTAGAATGTGTTTCTTTAACTGGGTAAATAACCATATTGAGCACAAGAAATTATCAACGTGAGTTCTGTAACAGAGTGGTTATTTTACCCTCTCTAGTTTGGTGGCGCAGTGGTTAAGCGATTTGCTGCTACGCCTCGTGTCGTGGGTTTGATCCCCGCACGGAACAAATATGTGTTTGACCGAACGATTGTGTTTGAGAGTTTAAATGTTTATTGTTTAGTGTGGGCAATGATTTTTTTTAAGTAAACGTCATTTAAAACAGAGGCTTTTCAGAAAAAATCAATTGCATATCGACACATCGTATCACTACAAAAACTCAGAATACAAAATGCTTCTATTGCTTGTAGATTCGTGCTCGCCTTCTATACGTGATGCCCACGAGGAACACACCCTTCCTGACTATGAAGAACATTTTCGACTCCACATTCCCTGACCTTGGCGCTGAACAACAGCTGAAGGACGGCCAGATCATCGAAGAGGCACAGGTATGACACTGATTACACACAACACATTTATTATTTTGTAGGGAACTTTGGTCCATAGACAAACATAGATATTACAGGCAAATATTTATGTGTATATCGATATGTATGACAACAGATATATAATATCTATTTGGATATTTTTATTTTTTGCAAAATGCTAAATGTAATATAATAAATGCACGCCGTTAACACGGCCTGTCGTCACTGGGCGCACGGGCCGTGAGCTACCCATCGCTCACCCTCCACCGACCTGCATCTACGGTGGCCGGGAGTCTTCTCGCGGCGGCTGGGTTGGTTTGAGGTTCTCTCCCTCACACGTCCGGCCACGTCCTTCGCTAGCATAACTGCTTCCTCTTCCTGTCCTTGCGTCATGCTACAAGTTCAAAATCAAAAGTCATTCAAATTAGGCTGATATTCAGCACTTTTTGAACGTCACATTACAAGAGACAGTCCCACAAAAACGCCCTGCCCTTCGCCACTTCCTAGTGTTTTAGCTGGGAAGAAGTGGCATCTGTCTGTCAGGTTAAGCGCAATACACATTGAGCCCGCCGGGCCGCCGACATATGTCGGCAACTTTTTTTTGGCGGTCTATTTTGCGGCTACACTTAACACAAGTCGGAAAATTTGGTCGGCGGCATGTCGGCGGCTTGAGATGAGAAATTTATTTGGCAGTCAGCACTACTACAGGTCGAACGTCGCCGGGCAACTGAGCGCAGGCGTACCCAAGCCGCCAACATGTCGGCGGGCAACAGGCGCTGGCGCATGTTGCCGACATGATTCTTTGCATACAGGCCGCCTGGTTGTGTCGCCGGGCATTGTCGGCGGCCCGGCGGGCTCAGTGTGTATTGCGCTTTAGAATAACCAGGTTTTTTATTTATCTTAAATACATTTTACATTTGATCAATGCAATGTCAAATCTTTCCAACTATTTTAAAGCCACAACTGATTGAGCGAAATGTACATATACTTACTTTTTACCCCAGTTTATGCGCCGGTTTATATAATAGCCATAAAGTGATAATTTTACATTGTTTATAGGTCCTAAAGATAACTGGCCGGTCGATACACTTCCGGTTGGGCGGCGGATGTTTCGGTACCATGAGCCTGAAGCGAATCCAAGTGGACGAGGACCTCACTGATGAGGAGGTGGTCGCCAAGTCTTACCCTATAGGTAAATTAGCATACCTGGACCACTAGAGTATGGCTTTGGGAGTTTGCGACCATTTGTATCCAGTATCAATTCATTCGAATTTTGACAAACAGTAACTGATAATTAAAATATAACTGACTTTAAGAAAAGGAGGGGGTTATCAATTTTTCGGAATCGTTTTTGTTTGATATATATAAGGGTATATTTCCCAGGTGGTCTCATATCAATTTTATTTATATTGCTTACTTAGTTTATAAGTTATCGTCTATAATACATACATTTTTCTTTGTGTCTATATGGATGATCTGTAAATCTTTTAATAACAGTGGAAGATGAATACTCGATGAAAAAATATGGGATGTATCATTATAACATAACTAAAAAACTTTTTTATAAAAAATAAAATCGACTTCCAAAAACTAAACTGGGCAAATCCGGCTTCGTTTTATGTGAGTTTAAATGTTTGTAAACGCACCCACGGTACAGGACAAATTCTAGTGAGGGGAAACGCTTAAAAAAATATCCACAACCTTCGTATTACAGTGCAGCCTTTTGATAAGATAATTGTGTTTAGGGAGCACCCACAAAGTGCGCGTCCTGTGCTACAACCTGTCAGACTACGTGTACTCCCTGTCAGACCAGCCCGACGTGGTCTCCGAGAAGTACTTCAACTTTGAGCAGCTGAGGAGTGGCGAGCTCGTGGACGCCACCGTCAAGACTGTCGCCGAAAACCACGTACTGCTCAATGTGGGGAGGATTTCAGGTGATAAATCAATTATTTTAACACCATGTTAATCGAACAGGCCTCTTATTTCATACTCGCGGTTTCACCCACGCTGCTCAGCACCTGTTTTGTCGCAGCGTGATGTTATATAGCCTATAGCCTTCCTCAAGAAATGGACTATCCAACACTAAAAGAATTTTCCAATTCCAACCAGTAGTCCCTGAGATTAGCGCGTTCAAACAAACAAACAAACTCTTCAGCTTTATAATATTAGTATACATAAATAGTGACTAATTGTTAAGACTACACGCTTCTGCTACTCCTGGACAACAAACATGTTTATTTATGTAATACTTTAGTATTTATTTCTGTACAAGTGATTTCATATCTTTAGAAATAAATAAATACAAACCGTTAATTTATATTCCGTATTTTTTGTGTTTCATATTGTCAAAATAAAGCTTTAGCAAATAATCAATTACGTTTTCCTTTTAAAACTGGACCGCGAGATATAGAATTAGGTCAAAGCTCGGTTTTATTGACCATTGTTAACATTCTATAATCTTTTTAGGTTACGTATCGCAAGCCCACCTGTTCGACTCTGGGATCCTGGCTGACATTAAAAAATCTACCACGTCGAAGACAAATAAGAAGTATAAGGTAAGTGATCCTACTATATATTAGGGGCCGTCCATTACACACGTGATGAATTTTTTTTGACATTTTTACCCCCCCCTCCCCCTCGGTGATACGTGGTTAGGTTTAAGTCTACCCCCACCCCTTCCCCCTATGTCACGTGTATTTATATTACTATATTTTTTAACATCTAATTTTATTATATAAAATTAAGGACTACAATAGTTTAATACAAAGAAAACGAATTTGTATCACCGTGACATAAGGTGTGTTTTCGAATGAACAGAGTAACAGAATTGTTCTGAAGAAGGAAATATAATTGGTTACTGCGTATTAACACAAAAAGCCTAGTTATTTTGAAAAGGACTTTCAATGTACACACGACGGCACATCAACCTACACCAAACCATTCTAACCTGATCTCTAACCTACGCTGTGCGATTCTTAGTAAGAGAGATCAGGTTATAATAGTTTAGAATCGGTTGAGCTGCCTACGTGTGTACACCAAAACTGGATAATGTATAGCGTTTTATTTAATATAACGTTTTAAAAACGTACTCCACTACCCCACCAAAAGATCAAAAGTTATTTTTAATTATATTAGACTAGCATCCGCCCGCGACTTCGTCCACGTGGCACTTTTTAACGCCTACGTTAACTCGCGTGATTATGGAAAAAAAAACTTCCTGTCCCCTTTTCTTTCCTCTTTCTACCCCTTTTCTAACATTTTTTAGCCTGTGTATGTCAGTCTCCAGGGTCCCAACGATCTCTGTACCAAAATAAATCAAAATTGGTTTGGCCATTTAGTCGTGAAGACGTAGCAGACAAACAAACTCACTTTCGCTTTTATGATATTAAAGTAAGGATTATACTAACGTAGAATTCAGTATCTAAGCATTTGTTTATTTTGTTACCATGGCTACTGATAATGTTCAATATAATTTGAATAACATTATCAGTTGTTCTCAGAAATAACCTTATCAACAAGTTTTGCACTTTGAACTCATTTATTTTATTATCCGAGTTTAATTCCGGGATTGGAACAATTTTATCTCTAGTTTAAATAAACTTCATTGTATTAGCGCAGAGTGTTAAGGAATTAAACGAACTCACTTTTATACGATTACTAGCTTTCGCCCGCGGCTTCGCCCGCGTTAAATTTGGGCCTTATTGAATTGTAATAGCAACGCTAAGTTTCCCCCTTTCTTCCCTCTTTCTCCCTCACACCCCACTTTTTTTAAAATAAAATTAGCCTATGTCCGTCTCCTGGTTCTCAACTATCTATGTACCAAAATTCATCACAATCGGTTTAGCCATTAAAGCGTGAAGAGGTAACAAACAAACTCACTTTCGCTTTTATAATATTAGTAAGGATTATAAGAGTATATTTAGTATGTTAGAGGTGTTAGACTTACTTAGGTTTAAAGAATTTATTCTCATAAGAACAATACATAGGTTCACTTACAATGAAATACAAATAATCTTAATAAATATGTTGTATCTCCGATGCGTATTGGTGATTAGCGAGATAACTACATTTCATATACATGATTTTTTAGTTTTAGTTTGAATCCTTACTGTTTGTGTATGTGAAAATAAATGTTTGTAAATGCACCCACAATACAGGAGAAATTCCTATTGTGATCATTTTTTTTTTAAATAAAAAAAAAAATATATCTTGGGACAACTCACACACGGCTATCTGATCCCAAGCTAAGCAGAGCTTGTTATGGTAACCAGACAACTGATATACATACTTATATAATTTATAAATACATACATATTATAGATAAATCACACCCAGGCACAGAACAAACAATCATGCTTATCACACAAAGTTTGTCCTGGGTGGGAATCGAACCCACGACCTCCGGCTCAGCAGTCAGGGCCACTAACCACTAGACCAACAGGCCCGTCAAAATAAAACGTTGCCATCGTTTTATTAAATCAAAAAAAGATCACTACGCTTGCTCAAGACGGGTTAGCGATTTCAGACTTATATTAATCTAGGTTTCCTCACAATTTTTTCCTTCATCGATGTCTGTGATGTCATAGATAAACTGTAGATAGTAGGTACACACGACGGCACATATCCACCTAATTATACAAAACCATTTTAACCTGATCTCTACTACGTTGTGCGAACTGTAGTAGAAAGATCAGGTTATAATAGTTTAGAATTGGTTGACTTGCCGTCTTGAGTACATAAGAATTAAAAATCCTATGCTACTAATAATATAAATGCGAATGTTTGTGAGGATGGATATATAAATGTTTGTTGCTCTTTCACGTCAAAACGGATGAACGGATCTTGATGAAATTTGGCACAGAGGTCTAGTCTGGAATAACACATAGGGTACTTTTTTTTCGTTCATCACGCGGGTGAAGCCGCGGGCGCCAAGTAGTATCTATATAATAAAAATCTTCATCAGTTTCGCCAAGAGTATTTGTACCCTCATTATAATGCCCATCGTGTTGCAGGTGGGTCAGGCAGTGAAAGCACGCGTGTTGGCTGTGGATCCTAGTAGGCAGACCCTATTCCTGACGCTGAAGCCTTCACTCCTGTCTCCAGATCTGCAAGTTCTGTCCAGCTACGAGGAAGCCGTCATCGGGAAGGCGTATACTGGTGTTATTAAGGTACTGTTGTGCTTTTTACTATGGTCTGATCATTAATATTTTCCTAGTAATCTGTCAGGAACTGTGTTTGTCTGCCTGTCATATTCTGTCGTCTAAACGGGTGATCGATTTCAATTGAATGAGGCACATAGGTAGACTATTATCTGGGTTAGGCCCCGGGATACTTTGCATGTAAGAAAATTAAGAATAGACCGACTCCCCAACCCGTTAAATATTAAGTTGGAAACTAATAGAAAAAATAATGTTTGGTTATTTTTAGAAATGTTTATTTATACCTACAAAGGTAAACGCGCGGTTGTCCGCGCTTTTTCAAAATATAATCTTAACTTGGCGCATTTTTGTGATCTTACGTAAGAATTATCAAGCCAACCAACCTTTTGTACGATAAAATAAGACATTTTGACTAGACCCGATTTCCCCAAAACGACATACGTAAAAAATAACCTAATCGTTTGTATTTCAGACCATAAGGGACTACATATTAGTCTCATTTTTCAACAACGTGACAGCGTACATTCCGCAACAATTTATCAGCAAAGAGCCGCTTGAGAACGTTGCACAGGCTTTCCATATCGGACAAATTGTAAGTAACTAGGATAAAGTTCTAAGTTTCGGCCGATTTTAACGGTTGTTAGAACCTTGTCGTAATACAACGCCTACTGAACACTAAAGTACTCAAGTCGTTTTTATGAATAATGAACTAAATTTCCAATAACATAGAGGTGAAAACAGCTTGCTAAGGAAAATTTCAAAATTTATACCACGAGTAAGCTACTTTCAACTTTAAAACAGTCAGCGGTTCAGTTCATAATTCAAATGACTAAATGATGTGTTTTGTGTTTTACTACAAAGGATTTGTTTCAGGTAAATTGTACGATATTGCAAGTGAATGCAGAGAAAAAGAAGCTGTCGGGCAGTTTTACAACACAGCCATTCACACCGACTGTGAGTACTTTCTATATCCCTTGTAATAAATATCCTGTTCCTAACTCTTTGTCCTGTATATTTTAGATTGAGTAACCGATAAATTTACCAACTAATTAAATACAGTAAAATTTAGATCCCAAAAAAATGTTTTAACAGCTCATAATAATCCAATAAACATTTCAATACAGGCTAAAAAAGAGAAGCCCAATAAACGCAAAGCAACACAGAACGACGAAGTTCCTGATAAAAAAACTAAAACACACAAAGAGAAGAAAAATAAACATTTAACAGAAGAACGTGCACAAAATTCAAATTCAGAAAACAAAGAAGATCATGACAGCACAGGAAAAAAGAATAAATTGAAACAAGAACACACAGAGGAAAACATTCAAGAACCAGTTAGCAAAAAAGATAAAAAGAAAAAAGCTAAACAAAATATAGAAGTACAAAATATAGACCTAGAACAGGAAACACCAGTAAAAGAGAAACGAAATAAAAAGAAACAATTAAAATCAGAAGAAAGAGCTGCTATAAACACAGAAGACGAAACTCCAGTGAAAGATAAAAAAAAGAAAAAGAAAGGACGAAATGAATCAAAATCAGAAGATAGCGATCCTATAGATACGGATTTTGACTCAGAAACAGTAGTCGATCCACAAGACGCGTTACTTCTAGACATGAGCGAATGCACAACTAAGAAACATTACAAGAAAAAAGTCTCATCGCTACTAAAATCCATAAACAATAGATCAAAACGCATAGCCAAGATAGATAGAAAGATAACCAAGCTTGAAGAACAAGGATTAACCTCACAGACGAAATTGTTTCACACAGCGATGCAAACAGAGAGAATTTTAGTCAAAGAAAGATTAGCAAAGATAATGGAAGCTTTGAATGTAGCGCAAGCGAAGTTAAAAGAGTTCGGGGTAGAGTTGAAAGAAGACTTCAAGAAGGAGAAGAAGTCGGTAGAAAAGGCAGATGAAGTAGAACCGAGGAAGAGAACGAGAGATAAGCTAGAAGTGAAGGTTGTGGAGAGTCTTGAACCAGCTTTAGAAGTGCCCAGTGCCCAGGACTTCTGGTCTGCGGGAGTTGAGATCTTGACGAACACTGCGCAGGAAGACGAGGAAAGCAGCAGTGAGGATGAGGTAAGTGTACTCGTGCTTCTGTTCTATTTTTCTCTAGTTGTCGTTGGCACTGCTGTGGAATTGAGAGCCCAGGTCCCGATCCTTCGATACTACGGTTAAATGAAGGATTTTTGTTTTTTTTTTGGCAATTTGACGATACGGTTGGCGGTCGGCTGCCGCGTGTTGCGGGTTCCATCCCCGCACGGAACAAATATTTTTATGGCCTACAGACAGTTGTTCCGGGTCTGACTGTTTGTGTATGTGAGCTTAGAGTGGGGTAACGTTTAAAAAAACTTCCTGCCCTTGTCCCATTTCAGCTGTACCATAGTGCGGAAGATATTGGATGACAAGACATTTATAGTGATGGAATGTATTGCTATGGTGGGTAGTCATTCACGACTGATATCCAGGGTGCCTATAGCGGTCATGATCGTAAATCATGGTAACGTTTCAGATTGAAGAGTGCATCTGACGACACGGTTGGCGCAGTGGTTGAGCGACCGACTGCAGCGCCTCGTGTCGCGGGTTCGATCCCCGCACGGAACAAATTTTTGTATGACCTACAGGTAGTTGTTCCGGGTCTGGGTGTTTGTGTATGTGAATTTAAATGTTTGTAAACGCACCCACGATACAGGAGGCATTCCTAGTGTAGGGCAACGTTTTTTTTTATATCTGACTAATCTCACCCGCATGCTACAGCTTTGGGGTCGACGCAACACTTTTATTTTCTTCTATTCTCCCTTGTCAGCCGTCATTTATTATTAATGCCCGTTCACACCATCCCGGTAAAGTGATATAATCCAACGTTGAACAGTGGAAGTGTGTTTGTTTTTTTTTAAATGCATTTGTGATTCCTTAATTGTTCACATAAAAATACTGGAATGAGGTAGACAATAATGATCCAGATCAGCGTTGGATTAACTCGTTAGCTCACTGGACTTTATTAATGTGAACCAGCTACCCTACCATGATTTCTTAAAGTAGAACTTATTCCACTGAGGGAAGGAGACAGAGCTATACAGGGTGGCTAACACCATCTCTTTCTAACACATGAATAAGAACTTCTATAATATGTCATTGTAACCCTTCAAGCATTATTCATCCCTAATACCATTCATATTGTCTTTGGTCTGTCTCTTGAAATATATCTGTGATTTTTAGGACAAGAAACCACCCACTTACTATTTAACCTATCATAAGTTGAAAAGAAAGACAGTTTATGTAAAATTATTTATTTATAAAAGAAACATACAAAATACAAATGAAAAAATTTAAACATTAAAGTACACAAACATTTACTATAGCTAAGTAACATAATAATATTTATTTGAAAAGAAAAAAACAGTTTGTTTCAATTAATATTTGTTATGATGAAAAATATAAAAAAAATATCGAAGTACACAAACAGCCTAGAATATGAAAAAAAAAAATTCTACAAACATTGAAATTACATAAATTCTTATAGTTCTAGTCTATAACATTGCCATCGTTCTAAGCCGATCTGAACACGAAAGTGTGGTCTAAGCGAGTACTACAGTGCTTCCATAGTTATTTGTCTCTGTCAATTGTCAAATCATTGTCATTTTTATTGGCGTCACAATAAGGTTGCTATCAGAAGTAAAATATGTTTGAAAAGGCTATAGAATGGTAGATCTATTCCCGGGCTTCTACAACTGGCTGGAGGCATTTTTCTCAAGGCACCCACAGCATAGTCTGTTTTAGTAGCTATCAACCTTATAGGTTGACCTGCGAGAGTCCAAAAAAAGCTGGGGTTTTGTCATTCGTTACGTGACAATCCACAGGGACATACAGTTTATTTTTGACCGTGTTTTTATGGTTCAGAACGGAAAAGAACTTTGACAGAAATTGTACTTAAAATTTAACATTTAAAACTTACATCAATATTTCAAAAATATATTTAGAGGTTCGAGAAGAGTTCTGCTACCCTACCATGACGTGTTAAAGCAGAACTTATTCCACTGAGGGAAAGGGACAGAGCTATACAGGGTGTCTAGCACCGTCTCTTTCACTCAGTGGAATAAGTTCTGCTTTAAGATGTCATAGTAGGCCTACTGATTTCAGCCTCAAGTTTAAAACTGACACCGAAATTGCTGCGTAGGTTATACCTCTGGCTTGCCAAGTGTGAAAACTGTAAAATGCGTGCAGCAATACCAACAAGCTAACATTGTAAATCCTTAAGATTCAAACATACAAAAATAATCTTAAATGACATCAGTACTTCAACATTTAGAAGAAAAATTAAGTACTAAAGAAAAGGTTGAGGTAGTACATGTTGCTATCAAATGCTTTGGAAATCTTTACTCATAATTTCTTCAATATTGCTTGGATGACGCAGTTGAATAGACTCACTACTGCTCATGCCAGAGGACCTAGACAAATTACTATCGCTTTCATTGCATTTCTACCATGACTTCGGTAGCTCATATGAATCCAATACATTTTTACGATTTTCATTATCGTGTTCGTTGATGGATAGTCTTCTAGTAGTGTATCTAGACCTTCAGGAGATCAGCCATATCTTCGTCGCCACAAGTTTTCTTGTTCTTCAGCTGCTAGGCTGTCCTTATGTTGTCTGAAGAAACCCTCACCTCAACTTCCTAGAAATTACTTTGTAGTGTTTTGACCTCCATTGTCTAGAAATTTTACATCGGTGATCAAGGTGGGACTTTTGACGATCGCTTCATCTTGTCAATGGTTTTTCAAACCACTGTTAGTTCAAGGTGTAGTGCTCGTAATAGCCAGCCGTTTTTAAAGAATTATTTGCTTCTCAATCCCGGTTTGAACGAGACCTCTTCCAGAAGCGAGGCCACCGGGAAAACGCTACGTTAGTGGCAGTGTCATTTGGAAGATCAGTTTCCTCATCAGACAGTTCTACAGTTGGAATGTTGTCACTGCTGGCCGGTGGCGTGAGGACATAAGGTTCTCTTGGCTGCGGTTGGATGTAGGGGGTGGTGGATATCTTACTACCTGATGCTCCCTCATTTAAAGCTCTTTTACGCAATGCCTGAATACTCTTCTCTATATTGTATTTCTTTTGGGCCGTTATTTCATTAAGTTTTTGAAGTTTTGCGTTAATTTCTTTTTTCTTTTCCTCTTCTTGTTTTTCCAGAGCTTTAATGTCATTTTCAAATTTAGCCTCGCTCTTTGCCAGCGAGTTTTGCAATGCTTCAATATTCTTCTCAATATTTTCCTTCTTAATGGTTTTAATTTCATTCATTATTTGAATTTTTCCTTCAATTTCACTTTTTATCTCAGCCTCATGTTGTTGCATGGTTCTTATGCTTTTATCAAATTCGGCTTCGTGCGTAGTCAATTGTGTATGCAATGCCTCAATACTCTTCTTGGTACTATCTTTCGAGGAAGCTTCAACATATTCCAGGATTTGCATTTGTGCTTCAAATTCACTTGTCTTTTCATATTTTTGTTGTTCCATTGTTTCAATATTTCTCTCCATATTAGTTTTTGTCTGGATTGCAACTCTTTCAAGTTTTTGTGTTTCAGCTTTTATTTCACTTTTCTTCTCAGCTTCATGTTGTTGCATATCTTGAATATGTTTCTCTAATTCCTCTTTTTGAATAGCTAGTGTATTTTGCATTTCCTCGATGTTTTTCTCAGTGTTGAGTTTTATCTCATCCCTCTGTTGTTGTAAATCTTTAATGGTTTTTTCGATACTATCCTGCGTTTCAGATCTAATTTCCCTCATATTATTAATTTGTGCTTCAAATTCATTTTTTGTGTTAGCCTCATATTTTTCCAAATCCTCAATATTTTTTTCGAACTCAGCTCTGTTTATCGCCAACCGGTTTTGCAATATTTTAACAATGTTTTCAATATTAGTTTTTTTCTGAGCTTCAACTTCTTTCATTTTTCGCATTGCAGATTCAATTTCATTTTTTTTCTCAGTTTCGAATTGTTTTACCTTCTCAATATTCTTTTCAAATTCAGCTTTATTGATAACAAACATGTTTTCTAAAGCTGCGATATTTTTTGCAATATCATATTTCTTTTGTGCTTCCATTTTTTTAATTTTTTCTATTTCAGCTTCATACTCTGTTCTTTTTTCAGCTTCATATTGTTCCATAGCTTCAGCATTCCTCTCTAATTGATCCGTATTCACAGCTAAAGAGTTTGGCATTTCCTCGACATAGTTCTCTATTTGATCTTGATTCATAACTAAGATATTCTGTAATGCTTCAATATTCTTCTTGATATTTTCCTTCATCTGGATCTCCGTTTTATTCATACTTTGAATTTCAGCTTCGATTTCATTTATTTTCTCCGTCTCGTATTGTTGCATTTCCAGAATATTTTTCTCGAATTCGAGCTTATTCATAGCTAAGGTATTTTTAAATGCTTCAATATTATTCTCAATAGTTTCTTTCATCTGTGCCTCATAATTTTTCATGGTTTGAATTTCAGCGTCAACTTCACGTTTTTTGTTATCTTCACTTTGTTTCATGAGTTCAAAGTTCTCTTCCATTTCCTTTTTCATCTCGGTTAACTTTTTTGTCAATGCCTTAATGTTATCATCCATATTTTTTTTCTTTCTATTCTGATATGCATTCATCTTTTCTATTACTTTTGCAATTTTAGTTTGTTTCTCGGTTTGGTTTTTTTCCATCGCTTGCATGTTTTTCTTGAATTTTTTCTCATTCATTTCTAAAGATTCTTGCATTGCTTCAATGTTATCAACAATTGTGATTTTTGCTTGAGCCTTTTTCTTCCTGATGTTTTTAATTTCAGCTTTAATATCAGAAACTTTTTTAGCCTTGAATTTTTCTCCTGCTTTGATAAATTCCTCGTGCTCGGTTGTTTTCTTAGCAAGCCTTCTTTCCAAGGATTGAAGCTTTTCCTCCATTTTGATTTTGATTTGGGCTTCAGTTTCTTGCATTTTTTTTATTTTAGCTTCAAATTCCTCGTTTTTCTCATGTTCACGTTTTTTAAAAGTTTCAATATTCTGCTGTATAGCGATAGCCTGCTGCGCTTCGTATTGTTGCATACTTACAATCCTGTCTTCGGATTCTTCTTCATCCGCTTCTACCTTTTTTTTCATTTCTTGTATGTTCTTTTCAATCTCATTTATTTTCTGAGTCTCATTTTCCTTAAGTTTCTGGATTCTCATTTCAATCTCATTACTCATTGCAGCTGCTCCCAGTTTCTTTGCTCTAATGTTCTTTTCTGTTTCTTCATTAGTGACAGCTAACTTGTTTTGCAAATGTTTTATGTTTTCTTCGAGATTAAATTTCTCACGATATTCTGTTTCTTGCAATCTTTGAATCTCAGTTTCAAGATGAATTAGTTTCTCAGCTTCGAACTGTTGAATAGCACGAATACTTTTCTCAAGTTGTTCTTTTTTGTTTTCCTTTCGGGCCTTCTCTTCTTCCAAATGTTTAATTTCAGCGTTAATTTCTCTCTCTCTCTCAGCTTGGTGTAGCTCTATAGCACGAATCTTTTTATAGAATTCGTCTTTGGCCATGTTTAATGCGTTTAACCTTTTCTCGCCATCTCTTCCCATTTTTTTTTGTTCTAACGCCTCGGCGTTTTTAATTTTTTGTACTTCACCATCGAAATAATTTATCTTCTGTAGTTCGATGCTCTTCATAATCTTACAGTTATTTTCTATTTTCTTTTTTATCTCAGCGCACGCCTTTTTTTTCGCAGCGATGTTACTGTTTATCTTTTCTTTCATTTTCGACTCGACTTCCTCAAACTTTTGAATTACCGCGTCAATTCGGGCTACTGTGGCAACCTCTTCGTCCTTCATTAGTTTCATATTCTTCTCAAATTGGTCTTTTTTCATGGCCAATATTTTTTTCTTGGTTTTAATATTCTTTTCAATATTGGCTTCCTCCCTATCGCGTCCATGTTCTAGATTTTGAATTTCGCGATCAAGTTTTTCGTTTTCTTCAAGCTCGCGTTGTTTCGCGGCTTGAATATTATGTTTGGCTTTATCTTTAGTCTCATCTAGCTTGCTTGTCATTGCTGCAATACTTTTCTCCATTTCAGTTTTCGCTTGCGCTTCCTTTCTTTCCCATTTTTTGATATCATGATCCATCGAATCTTTCTTTTCAGCCACCTGTGCTTTTATAACATTGATATTATTTTTAATTTTGTTTATCTGCTTTGAAATTTTTGACATTTGCTCGCTACTTTCATCCATTTGAATTTTTTTGCTCTCCATCGTTTCGATAATTTTCTTCATTTTTGTTTTTTCATTCTCTGTGTTTTCCAGTATTTTTGTTAGTCGATTTAAGTACTGCTCCGTTTGTAATTGTTTCGCCGTTTGATGGACTTTTGTTTTAAATTTTTGAATATCTTTCTTCAAAGCTAGTACTTTCGGACTGTCTCTTGGTTTAGAAACCCTGTTTTTAACTGGTTTTTTCGTGTCCTGCGAACAAACAATAAACATTTGTTGAACTAATGATTATCATAGTTTTGTTTGTGGTGTTTTTTTTTTATAATATTTCTACAAAGTTACTGTCAAAATTAGGAGACAATATAAATATATGAAAGTTTAACAACAAACTTAAAAACACCAAGAAGTGATAAATTATTTTAGTTTCAGAAGTTGATGTTTTTTTTTTGTTTTGTTTTCTTATTTTTTGTTTGTTCAATTAATTTTAAGAGAGCGTAGCTTTATTTATTTTCCAGTATGGTTTTAAAAGTCCATCTCAATTGTTATAAAGTTACAAAATAGTAAAAAAAAATGAGTCAAGTCCGCCAGCTTTGCGAGTATCTTTTAAATTAAGAATGGCGTCTTAGCTAATCCTGCATTGTCATGAAAGTCAAACGTGTATACAAAACAGCTCAATCGGTTGGAGACAACTGTTTTAAAATTCAGCTTGAAAATTTGACATAAACATACATACATGGCTTACGTTGCTTAAGTTGATTTTGCTCGTACGGCCATCGCTTTTCATATTGCACTGCGCTGCACGAGAACTAAACAATTCCATAACAAGATCAAACGTTTTCAAGACCGCTTCCTTCTCGTTCTGGGACATCACGGCACCTTGGTCCGACATCTAGAAATAAAGGAAACAGGTTATATAACTAAAGTAAAGTAAACTGAACTAAACTAAAACTAAATTATACTTAAAACGGGATATTTACCATGTTTGTTATTTCTGTTCATCCGTGATCATGGCGTTTGCAACATGCCGAAATATCGGAAACTCGATATAAATAACAAACATAGTAAATATCCCGTTTCAAGTGTTATTTATAATATTAGTAACCATGTCAGTTTAAAACTAAATTTCACAGGAAAAAGACCAGCCAAAAAAGAAACGCAAGAAATTATCCGTCGCCGAGAAGCTAGCCAAAGTGCGGGATGAAGAAGAGCGGGTTCGAGACATGGAGCGAAGAGCGACAGAGAGCGAAAACCAACCGCAGTCCAGCGAGCAGTTCGAGAGGGCCTTACTGGCGAACCCTAACTCCAGTCAGCTGTGGATCGCTTACATGGCATTCTACCTTCAGGTAAAATTCAAACCAGCCTTTAACTAGCTCACTGTTAGCAAAAACCTCTTCTCATTTGCGAAGGGCAAGGCGTTTTTGTGGGACTGTCTCTTGTAATGTGACGTTCAAAAAGTGCTGATGATAATCAGCACTTTTTGAATAATTTGAATAAATTACTTTTGATTTTTTCGGATGGCAATCATTAAATGACTTCCCCCGCTCTGGGCTGAAGGTAGAAGGGAGAGTAAAACGGTTGGCCAGCGATCGAAATTTGCGCTGTTTGTCGCGGGTTCAGTCCCCGCACGAAGCAAATACTTGTATGACCTATAGGTAGTTGTTCCGGGTCTGGCTGTTTGTGTATGTGAGTTTAAATGTTTGTAAATGTACCCACGATACAGGAAAAAAACCTAGTGTCTCATCCATGTTCTTTTTGGCCCTTTATGTTCCGATGCCGCGGTATTTCTTTCGAACAGCCCCCTACCCTGACTGAGGCCTGGGTAGTGGGCGCTCGATTTCAGACTTATATTAATTATAAGTCCCATGTTCCTTCATTATAATTTCCTTACCGATTGACTTCTGCGCTGCGTGTCGCGTGTTCGATCCCCGCACGGAACAAATATTTGTATCACCTACTGGTAGTTGTTTCGGGCCCCACGATACAGGACAAATTCCTAGTGTGGGGCAATGTTTTTATTAAATATACATATATATGTCTTACATTGTTCTCGTTGGGCAGGCTACAGAGGTTGACAAGGCTCGGGCGGTCGGGCGGAAGGCTCTCGACACCATATCGTTCCGCGAAGCACTGGAGAAATTCAACACGTATGTCGCGTTGATCAGCATTGAGTGCAGGTTCGGCACCAAGGTCAGTCATCTAGAAATAATACAATATATTTATTAACGAGTGTCGCGACTGTACTGACCCTAAGGTGTTGGCTTCGATTCCTGGATATAGCCAAGTGTTATTGGGTGGGTATGTGGATTCTAAATTTGCACTCTAGACTACACGATATTTGGGCTTAAGTTAGTATATTTATTTCCATAAAAGGATCTTACAAAAGAGTATTCGTGCGGGACATATTCCGTCATAATAAATAGTATGCAAATTTAAAAACAAAACCTTGACATAGAAATTAACACCATAGTTATGTAACTGATATAATACCTATCAATACATACAATTATTTACATTAAACATAGATAAAAATGAATCCTAACGGGATTTTAAGCGTGTATTCTAATAAATAGAGTCCCAATGATGTTTACTAAGATCTTTTTAAGCTTCCGTTTAAAGGAAAAGGTCCTATATAGGATCACTTTGTTATTCGTCTGTCTGTATGTAAGTCAAGACCATTTATCTCGAAAGCCAGGGGTAATCGTCAAATAACTTCCCCCGCCCTGGGTGGAGCGCGGAGTATTGTCAGACTTGGACTGACTAAAACTCATCCACGTTACTTCCATTGCCCTTTATGTTCCGGGGCCGCGGTATTGAATTGGGTAGTTGACACCATTAACCAATAATTAAAAAAAAAAAAAAAACTGAAAGAACACCTTATTCTAGACCTGAGAACTCCATTCATTTCAAAATAACTTTAAAATTCGATATTTAGTTGCTTTTTTATCAATAAATAGTTGCATCATTGACTTGACAAAATAGTGACGTCATCGTTGCGAGTCTCATACAAAATCTATGGGGGAAGCGCGTTTTGACAGCTCATAAAAAGTATATCAATTGATTGGTGGTGTCATCTACCCTATTGAAGTTAAATTCCGGGATCCCTTGGAGAAACAAACAAATCAACCTTCTAAGTCTTCGCAGTCAAAAGATATGGCTGTTCATGTCGCTAGTACGGAACTCACGGTGCACAAGTTTGACTCGCTCTTGCTCACGGTTTTTTAATTACTATTTTACTTATTAAAAACTAGTTTTAGTTTGCCCGTGGCTTCGCTCGCGCTAAATTCGGGGTAACTCAGTTCCCTTTTCCTTATTTGCAGGTACTTGCTACCTGTAGCTTTTGCCCTTGCACTTTTTTGGTTGTAATAGCAAAGCTAAGTCTTCCCTTTTCTTACCCGTTTCTCCCTCATTACCCACATAAAAAAATTGCCATGTTCGTCTCCAGGGTCCCTGTACTCTAATTCTACTCTACTCTAACTATCTCTGTATCAAAATTCATCAAAATCTGCTTAGCCATTAAGGCGTGAAGACGTAACAAATTCACTTTCGCTTTTATAATATTAGTAAGGATGTAATTCTGAAATCTCTAAACGCTTATCTGCTTCACAAAGCTTGAAAATCTTAATAAATGTTGTCAAACTATCAAATAATAAAAAATCAATGCCACTGTGTTCGACAGAAATAAAACGAGCAAATAATTTGTCATATACAACAAAACACATGAAGGAACATGATACCTCTTACGTGCCTTATCGCATGCAATACTTAACGCAAACAAGTTTCAACTTGCAAACTAATGCATTCACTGTTCTACGAAACACCTTACTAATAAAGATTTGATACTATATATACCTACGGCAACACATCATGTTATACATTTCCAGTGAGAATTGGTATTAGTATAAAATAGCTGGCGAAAAGTGTTGTTCTAGACCATATTCTACCTCTGTACCAAATTTCATCAAGATCCGTTTAACCGTTTTGAGGTGAAAGAGTATCAAACATCCATATTATATTCAAACATCGTCACACACATTCGCAATTATAATATTAGTAAGATTTTATTCCACAATATGCATATTAATATTTATTTTTATATGCTTTGACTTGTATCATTAGACAATGTAGTACACACGGCGACAGATCAACCTATACAAAACCAGTTTATGCGGATCTCTCATTGTACTTGAAATTTATGGTGTACGATCCGTTGTTGAGAGAGCAGTATAAACTGGTTTTGTATAGGTTGATCTGTCGCCGTGTGTACAATTATTGTATTTTCTAATTAAGCAATTATTTAAAAAAAAAAAAAATTTTAGGTTGTGGGTTCTTTAGTGAAACGGAACGACACTCAAAACGCATTCTTGAATGAAGCTTAGCTTAGGATTATTTTATTAAGAGCTAAATTAGATTTTAAAAAGGGAAATTGTGGTAAATGACGTCATCACATCATGGCCGGAACATTCAAAAATCATTTGAACTGTAGTAGAAAATTGTAGGAGCGTTTTTTTGCGAGAAATATATAGATAGAAATATATATAACTATCTGTATTATGGCATGCAAATAAAAATATGAATATAAATAATGTAGATTTCCCGTACAATGAAAGATCTGATTACACTGGGTTTGGCTACCTTGATTGATCGTAGTGCGCACTATACTTTGTTTTAATATATCCGGTGGCACCGCTACTAACTATCTGCATATAAAATCGTTTGTCCTGTCTGACTTTCAACGCTCGACGCTCAGGTCGAAACACTCGTCGAATTTACACATATTAAGATATATATTTGATTAATATTAAATTATGTAAATTACTTATTCATTTTAATTGTTTGTTGTGAATGTGAGGACCATGTGGGTCATTTCTTTTTTTGTTTTGTTTGTTTTTAACTTTGTCTGGCAGTTAGTACTATAAGCAACTTACACAGATGTTCCTGTTTTTAGTATTGTTCGTCGTGTCGTTGAACTCCTTGAGTTATGAGTCGAGCTACACGACAACTGACAAATACTTGCACTGACTGGACAATCTAATCTCAAATCTGTGTGGTTCTTTCTTAAAAAGACCATCTCAGAAAATAGTCTACATAGTCCTCGTGTAAGTAGACCAAGTATTTTGTCTAGACCTTAAAAGAGACTATGACCTCTGAGTTTGTTTCGACTTCTCAGAGTAGTCGGTCAAGAAATACCGACCTTATTTAGATTAAAAAAAAAACGACGTGCAAAGGTGTTTGTGAAAAATCTACTTGCAAAATAAACGTCATTAATTATCATATTATAGTACATCGTTTTAACCATAGATAAACTTGGGAACTCTTCATAACATCAGGTTTAACGTTAGAAATCTGTTACATAAAGTACTCAAATCATTGAGCTAATATTTGCATTGAACGGGACGATATTGATAGGGGCCGGGAAGGCATAGCTATTACCTTTATTGGATTGCTGTCCGTCTGTCTTTCAGATCTTTTAAACTCCTCAACTGATTTAAATGCAGTTTTTATCTACACTTAGCGGCACGGAATGTGGCCCAAACATAAACAGACCGATAACAGGCGATTTTGTTATCGCGTTAAGAATTTCAAGTGGCAGTTTGTCAGGACATTAATGCTATTGCTAATTTAAGAGGGTAAGCACAAAAAAGTTCATTAGTTTATTTTCTGTGACGCTTAACGTTAGTTTGTTACTGGAACGCAAAGAACACGGGTAAGTTAAACTTCGATATTCAAATGATCGTGCCTTTGAATCTTTATTGTTTTATTTTTTAATTAATCTGCAGTAATTAATGCTTCTAGAACTGAAACATAATGCCCCTAACTTCAGCTCAAGTTGCTCAAGCTGTGTTGCTTCGGAGCCAGGGGCGAACGCAGCGAGAGATTGCTGAAACTTTAAATGTACCGCGTACAACACTAAGGTACGCTTTCAAAAGGTACGATCAGACCGGCCTGTACACAAGGAGACCAGGAAGTGGCGGTATTAGGTGTACATCAGCACGAGACGACCGATTTATCGTACTCGCAATTTTGAGAAATCGGTTCCTTACTGCGGTTGAGAGGAGCTCGTGGCTAAATAATAGCAGCCGCTCGGGTCGATCTTTAGGTTAAGCCGCGCTTGCCTAGGTTGGTCTGTGGATGGGTGACCACCCGTTACATACCGAGTTTCCTCCGTGCCTCGGAAAGCACGTTAAGCCGTTGGTCCCGGCTGTCATTTGTAGATCTTTGACAGTCGTTACAGGTAGTCAGTGTCCCGAAAGTCTGACAACCAGTCTTACCAAGGGGTATCGTATTACTCAGTACCAACTGGGTTGTGGAGGTCAGATAGGCAGTCGCTCCATGTAAAATACTGATATTCAGCTGCATCCGGTTAGACTGGAAGCCGACCCCAACATAGTTGGGAAAAGGCTAGGCAGATGATGGTTCCTTACTGCGGTTGAAATACGGCAGCGACTACAAACGGCTAGAGGGGTCAACGTAAGTGAGCGGACAATAAGAAGGAGAATGGAGGAACAGAATCTGCGTGCTCGAAGACCAGCTCGAGGTCCAGAACTGCTCCGGCAGCATGTGGCATTCCTCGGCAGCGAAGATTTCATTTTAATGCAAGACAATGCCCGACCTCATACAGCTCGTTGCGTAGATGATTTCCTTTCTGAGGCGAGAATCACAAAATTGGAGTGGCCAGCACGAAGCCCAGACCTGAATCCCATAGAATCTGGGACATGCTTAAAAGACGCATCCGATCTAGTCCAAACCCTCCAGAGACTATCGGTCAATTGAAAACCGCTCTGGTGGCTGCCTGGGACGAATTACCCCAAGTGGACATTAAAAACATAATCCACAGCATGCCGGACCGCATGCAGGCGGTCATCAGGGCCAGAGGTGGAAATACCCGCTATTAATTTTAAGTACCACAGCTTTAATTTGCAAATTTAATTTAAAATCATTTTTTTGAAAAATTCAAGCTTAATGCCTTTTCTAATTTTGTATAATTTTATTAAAGTTTTTGTATAATTTTCACTTTTTTGTTAAATTATTGTTAGCATATAAGATCTGAATAAACATTTAAGTTTTAAAACAACAAAAAAACCATGTTTCGCTTTTAATTTTTATAATAAATAACATAACGCTCTTGGGCCACATTCCGTGCCGCTGAGTGTATATAAAGAGTGATTGAAGAGAAAGGTTTTGTTTAATATTCCAGTCTAGGTGGGTGAAACTGCGGGGTGAAGCTAGTGTTACAAAAAATAAAATTGTGTTTTGTTGTCCTACAAACCATTAAGAGAGGCCTTGTCGTTGTTCTTTTGTGTAAAACAACTCATTGGCTTAATTTGATTCAATAAGTGCCATAAACTCTCTCTAATTGAAGTATAAGCGTGTTTTTGTCTAAGTATGTATTTTTAATTTAACGACTTACAACTATTATTAACGGTCTTTAAGCTAATCTAATGGTGTGTGTGGCTATTAACAATTATGAATAACACATTTTAATTTATTTTGACAAACACAGAAACAAATATTTACAAAATAACAACTAGATTTGAAAACTGCTGCTTTGTTTAACATAATTATATCACACTAGCTGGCGCCCGCGGCTTTGCCCGCATGATATCGAAAACAAAAGTATCCTAGGTGTTATTCCAGACTAAAATCTACCTTTGTGCCAAATTTCATCAAGATCCGGTTAGCCGTTTTGACGTGATAGAGTAACAAACAGCCATACATCCATCCTCACAAACTTTCGCATTTATAAATATCAAGCAGGAACACATATCACATAACATCACGCCTGTATCTCTGAAGGGTACGGCAGAGGTGTACTTAATAGTACACCCCAATTCCGCTACCTATATTGTTGTTTTTAGAGTTCCGTTCTTCAAAAAAGAATAAAAACGGAACGTTAATTAAATAAATAAATATCTTGGGACTACTCACACACGGCTATCTGATCCCAAGCTAAGCAGAGCTTGTGTTATGGTAACCAGACAACTGATATACACACTTATATAATTTAAAAATACATACATATTATAGATAAATCACACCCAGACACAGAACAAACACTCATGCTCATCACACAAAGTTTGTCCTGGGTGGGAATCGAACCCACGACCTCCGGCTCAGCAGTCAGGGCCACTAACCACTAGACCGTTGTTGTACCTCTGTCCATCAAGATCATTTATCTCGGGAACGCGTATAGGTATCGAGTTGAAATTAAAACCATATGCTCAAGTCTGTGGTCCCTTTCTGCTATGAAAAAAATCAACCCTCTAAGTCTAGGCAGTCAAAATATATAGCTGTTTTTGTACGGAACCCTCGGCCACAGTGCACTGTTGGCCGATTTTTTTAAAGCACATATTTATTTATTTACCCAACTGCAGAAAAATACAGAATGGTATTGCTACTACGAGTACACATATGATCAAGTATTTATTTTCAAATAAATCATAGCCACTTTTGAATTATAAATCTCAAGTAATTCTACACTCAAAACAAAATGGCCGAAGCTACAGCTCTCGTTTCAAATCGTTGATATGTATTGTAGGAGAACGGGGAAGAGACTCCATGAAAACTTTTGAAAAACTTCCTTCCACATTTTGACAGAGTGACTCACTCATATTTAATGAGGAAAAAATATTTTTTTGGTAACGAATAAACTCAGAAACAATGGGACCTATTTTAAAAATTCGTTTGCCATTAGTAAGCTATATTATCACTGAGTAATATAGGCTATATAAAATCACACTACTTCATTTATTTATTCATTTTATTTAACTATTTGCATTGTGTTTGAATTAGTCCGACATTAATTAATTTGAAACACCTAAAAAACAATAAATAGTGAACCCTTATATCGGCCAACGTTCCTTGCCGTCTTGAACCTCCGGGTCTGAGTAGAACTGATGGAAAGAGGCCGGACGGGCTGACATTGGTGCCCTGGAGAAATGGTAAGTGCCTAATTTGGGACGCCACATGTGTCTGCACTGTTGCCGCCAGCCACCTGTGTCGCACCGTCCACTCTCCGTCAGCCGCTGCGGAAGATGCCGCTTCAAAGAAGAGGTCGAAGTATGCTCCATTGGAACCGCTGTACCATTTTGTGCCAATGGCAGTGGAGACCATGGGGAGTTGGGGTAAAGACGCTAAGGACTTTGTTCAGGACTTAGGGCACAGGCTAAACATTGTCAGTGGTGACTCCCGCTCCAGCCGGTTTCTGGCGCAAAGGTTGTCCATTGCCATCCAACGCGGAAATGCGGCTAGTGTTATGGGCACTTTTGCGCCAGGAAAGGTCAGAGGCGGGTTACTTAATTAGATGTTGACATGTAATTTTGTTCAGAAATTATTGTATTATTGTTTATATATTATAAAAGCGAAAGTGAGTTTGTTTGTTTGTTACCTCTTCACGCTTTAATGGCTAAACCGATTTTCATGAATTTTGGTACAGAGATAGATGGGACCCAGGAGACTCACATAGGCAATTTAATTGAGATATGAAGGAGAATGAGGGATGAATAGGGAAAACTTAGTTTTGCTATTACAAATCAACAAGGCGCAAGAGCAAAAACTGCAGGTAGCAGGCAAATCAGAAAACTGAAAACTGTGTCACCCCGAATTTAACGCTAGCGAAGCCGCGGGCTAAAGCTAGTAAATAATAATAATTAAAAAAATCACTAAACAATATTATAAATATGATGTCGATAGATTGAAAATAGTCATTGTATTAATTATTATTAAAATAGGTGTCAAATGATTATAAATCAATAAAGTGCAAAAAGTCTAATAACGCATCGGATGTACTCGTACGAATGTCATAACTAAATGTTATGTACAAAAAGGTAAATAAATGACTTAATACATATAAAAACCACTACCTAAGGGAGCAGGACATTGACAATATAAAAGTGCTGTTAAATAGTTATCTACATTAAATATACTGGCACAAATTAATGATGAATAAATGAAGAGGAAGGCCGCTCCACCGATTTGGCTGTTTATTTTTGTTAATTTTAATGGATAATTTTATGGTTGGACCTGTAATGAGGAAGGATGAAGCACATGTGACTAAAAGATTGATAGATCTGAATGTCTGATGGACGGAGAGCGAGAGGAAGGTCAAAGAAAAGATGGATTGTGTAAGGAATGATATGAAGGAGAGAGGCGTAAATAATGCCGTAACGTGTGATAGGGGAGAATGGAAGAAGAAAAAGTGTTGCGCCGACCCTAAATAGAATGGGACAAGAGCAAGAAATTATGAATTTCTCATTAGTTAATTACACTCGTGCAAAGTCGGGGCAGGGTGCATAAAATGGCAGCTTAAGTAGAATCATAATAGGTTGATATTATGAATTGCGTTACCATACGTAAAATACTCACAACGTGACAAATCTCAATATTAACTGCGTCTATGACCATTTTAAGAATTTCCATGTAATCTATACTAATATTATAAAGCTGAAGAGTTTGTTTGTTTGTTAAACAGTAGTGTATAACAGTACTAAGTATTTTTTGCATTATCTTTTAAAATGATATGACAATTACCGCCATACTTATCGTTTGTTTACATTGTAATCGAACAACCTACTTAATCCTTGTAAAATGATAATTTGATAGGCTGATTTAATATATAGATTTGAGTCTACATGCTTATTGCTTAATACATAGCGAAAAATATAACTGTATCTCGGATTCAGTAACTACCTTGGTATCATCATCGTCATTATTTTCCTGCCCTTGTCCCATTCTATTTGGGGTCGGCGCAACACGTTTTCTTCTACCATTGTCAACTATCAGACGTCACGACATCATTTTCTCCTTTCTATCATTCCTTACACAATCCATCCACCTTTTCTTTGGCTTTCCTCTCGCTCTCCATCCATCAACATTCAGATCCTATATATTATTATTTTGGTTTATATATATTTTAGAGTTGAAAGCAAGCTACTTTTAGTCAAACAGGTCGTTATTGAGGTCCGACCAAATACCTCCCAATTAAAAGTCATACTAATTCCTGTTAAGGTTATCTTTAGTTTTTCTTTTATTGGATTTTATTTTAATGTAATTAGTTTATTCTATTTGTATAGTAGTATATGTATATTAGATCTGTTTAGAAAAAAAATTGTTTTGTGTTTGTGTGTTTTTAACCTAAAAGTTGATAGGTAGAGAATGTCTTAAAGCAATACGTCCACTATTATCAATTAAATTTAATTAAATAAAAAATGTTTTGTTTTAAAAAAATCTTTGGCAATACCTATTTCATTTGAAAAAGCTTCGTATCGTAAAATTTGAGGTAACCTAACCTTATGGATGGAAAACATTTGTATTACGAATTACCTAATATGTTTCCGTATTGTTCAAAATAGAGAATTTATTAACCTATGCGTAACAAAGAAAACGTTTGCCTGTTTCATTTGTGTTCAACAGTGTTTAGTCCCCAGAGTTATTAGCGATATAATATTTAGTCTGTGGCCTGCCCCAGTTTGAAATCTCCTTGCTAAAATTTCAATAGAATCCAATCAGCCGTTTCAGTCTTGAAAAGGTAACAAAACAAACAAGCAGAGTTACTTTCATATTTATATATATTTATTTAACTATTTATATACACACAGTAAACTAGACAGGATAAACACATATAAAATTTTGATTTCAAAGGTACTGCTTATTTCTTAAGAAATATCTGCCAGCAGACCTGCGAAGGAGATATGAGAACGAAATGTAGACGATAGTGTGTGAAAGAGTATGAGAAAAATAACTGTGTGCTTTGACCTGATATAACTTACATATATAAGTAAATATTAATAAATCCTTACTAATATTATAAAAGCGAAAGGGAGTTTGTTTGTTACCTCTTCACGCTTTAACGGCTAAACCGATTTTGATGAATTTTGCCACAGAGATAGTTGGGTACCAGGAGACTGACATAGGCTATTTTTTTTTAAAGTGGGATGTGAGGGAAAAAGAGGGAAGAAAAGGAAAAACTTAGCGTTGCTATTACAAATCAATAAGGCGCAAGGGGAACTGTGTTACCCCAAATTTAACGCGAGCGAAGCCGTGGACAAAAGCTTGTACTTACTTATATAAATACGCAATGCTTAAATATAAATATATAATAAATACATAATATACATATTACCATTAAGAGGACAGGTAGGTAATGCTTTTTTTTTAAATAGGGAAATGACGATTTGAGTAGGGATCTGAAGTGCGATCTAAATATATTGGCGCAAGGGGAACTGTGTTACCCCAAATTTAACGCGAGCGAAGCCGTGGACAAAAGCTTGTACTTACTTATATAAATACGCAATGCTTAAATATAAATATATAATAAATACATAATATACATATTACCATTAAGAGGACAGGTAGGTAATGCTTTTTTTTTAAATAGGGAAATGACGATTTGAGTAGGGATCTGAAGTGCGATCTAAATATATTATTAAGTACTTTATATTATTCCTTCCTCAAAACCCAACTAAAAAGCCTCCACTTTGAAAAATAACTATACGAATGATACGCACTTCAAAAACAACAAATTGCGACGAACACAAATCTAAAAATAACCTCGCGTTATTGATGAACTGTTGCACAAATACATCAAATATAATCACCTTTAAACTTCACAACACTTGGACCAGAATTCACATTAGAATATCGCTGCAAAATAACTTTAAAAGTTCCATTGTCTCATCACAAGATTACAGTCAGTGTTTTTCTGTGTCTCTATGGTCTCAATAAAACTTTTTTTTTATATTATGCCAGAGTCTATGCTCTATAATAAAAATGGCGCCGGTTAGCCGCGCGCTCGCTGAATGCAGATTGCAGACTAAACCTCGATAGCCGGCCGGCATGCGACACGCCTACAACGTGATATAACCTATCTATAATTATGTATGAGGGGTCGTCCTCTAACGTGGTACAAACACGGGGGGGGAGACGATATGAATGAATTTAATGTGGGACGTGGAAAATTATTTACCAATAATGAATTTACTCGAGTACGAGCAAGCGATTTTATGCCTGACAAAATTCGCAGCGACCGGTTCCGTACAAACAAACTTGCGACATAAACGACCATTATCTTTTCCTTGTGTAGACTTGCTTGATGCGTACATCGTTTCATCCATGCGTACATCGTTTCATACATTTTATTTTTTTTACTTACGGAACCTTAAAATCCTAAGCCAAGTAATATCCTTATCCTTACTAATATTATAAAAGCGAAAGTGAGTTTGTTTGTTTGTTACGTCTTCACGCCTAAATGGCTAAACCGATTTTCATGAATTTTGGTACAGACATAGTTGGGACCCTGGAGAGAGACATAGGCAATTTTTTTATTGAGAAATGAGGGGAAAGGGAACTTAGCTTTGCTATTACAATAAAAAATGCGCAAGGGCAAAAACTACATTGATTTCGGGATTGTTATCCCGAAATTAACGCGAGCAAAGCTGCGGGCAAAAGCTAGTTATCAATCAAATAAACCAACAAAAATACGCTTGTTACTGGCCGGGGGAAGGAGGAGTGAAGAGTTTAACCTTACGTTATTAAAGGATTGCTCCTTATATAACATATGTACCTACTGTGTAATATATATGTGTGTGCTATATATATACATATAGTACACATATATATATTGGAAAACTACAAGTAGTCCTTATATATAAGGAGTACTTGTAGTTTTCCAATACTCTGGTCCTTTTATCAAGCCCTTATCGCTAAAACGCCATACTTCAAAATTGTATGAGTCAGTTCCTGAATGTTTGTATATTTAGACTAAAATTCCTGTTCAATTAAAACTGCACTTAGGTTGACATTAACTAAGTGTCACATAGATTAATAAACCTTGTGCTTTTAGGATGTCCAAGAGATATTGAACCTTATGTTGTTAAGTAATTTGTGGTCTCTGGCTAAACAATGGATTCTTGTAAAGGAAATGAGTCAGTATATTATCGGATATATTATAACTGCTTGTGTATGGATGTAAATGAAAAAATAGTTTTTGCTCATACTTGTTTTATATAAAGTCTAAGTCAAAGATTTAAGAAGAAATTAAGTTTTGTTTTTCCTTCGTATTTGTTTTGACATTTGTAAGCCCCAAGTTTGACGGGGTTGTATGTTAAAAACGTTATATATTATAAACTAGCTTTCGCCCGCGGCTTCGCCCGCGTTAAATTAGGGGTAACAGTTCCTCTTGCGCCTTATTGATTTGTAATAGCAACGCTAAGTTTTCCCTTTTCTTCCCTCTTTCTCCCTCACATCCCACTTTTTTTTTTATTAAAAATTAGCCTATGTCCGTCTCCTGGTTCGCAACTATCTATGTACCAAAATTCATCACAATCGGTTTAGCCATTAAAGCGTGAAGAGGTAACAAACAAATAAACAAACAAACTCACTTTCGCTTTTATAATATTAGTAAGGATATATAATATTATATTATATTAGTAAGGAAGTAAGGATAAAACCCAAACTCAATCAATGATAATCAATCAACAAATCTTTCCTTTCATAATATTGGAATAGATTATAAATGTTTCGAGCGACAATTTGTACGTGATTCAAGTGGGCCGACAGGCGTTTAATTCAGGGTAACATAGTTCCCCTTTCCTGATTGCAGGTAGTTTTTGCCCTTGCACCTTATTAATTGTAATAGCAAAGCTAAATTTCCGCTTTCTTCCCACTTTCTCCTTCATTTCTCTCGTCCGTCATGTTCGTCATGTCCGTCTCCAGTGTCTCAACTATCCCTGTACCAAAATTCACCAAAATCGGTTTAGCCATTTAAGCGTGAAGACGAAACAAACGTAAACAAACTCACTTTCGCTTTTATAAAATTAGCAAGGATCATGCACGTCTCAATAAGGATCGTGTCACACAAATGGCACTTTCTGACGACAACATTACTGTTTTTCCATAGCCTGTAATGAGTTACGATCTCAATCCCATTGGATAAACTGAAAAAAAGCCTTAAGGAGAACAACAGTGCCGTTGTCAACGGCGCGTTGCCTTAAAAGTGTTTGTTGTGTTACAAAAAAGAATAAAAAACTTTGATCATTGATTTTCCTAAAACAGTTTCTTAATTAGCCTAATTAAGTATTTAGGTTTTTGTAAAAAATATTTGTATGTGTTGTAATGTTCATTATAGAATACGGTATTACACCCATTTTTAAAAAGTATCTCATTTTGATCCTAGGGTCCTAGTAAACCACCAAAAAAAACAAAAAAAAAATACTCAATCGATAAGTGCCATAAAACTGCGTTTCAATTTTACCATTTCTATTTTCGCGCGTAAAATCATAAAAACGCTTGACGCCATGTTACTCTGTGGTCATGACGTCAGTTGGTTATGTAAACAAATGCGCTGTTATTAGTCTTTCTGTTTAGTTGTATTTTTCACTATAGTTTATGGTATTATTATATGGCAGTATTTATTTCTTCCATGGTATTATTACTACTATTTTATTAAAACATAAAATGTAAAGTTTTATAATACAAAAATAGTAATAGTTGCTCAGTTGACAGTTGTCAGTTTTTTGTTTACATGACCCTAAGACGTAATAATCATGGCGGACACTGTTTCGCTTTAAAACAACAGACTAAAAAAAGTGAAAACTTTGAAATCAATTTTAAAATTTATTCAGTTATTTTATTAATTAAATTTAACATTTTTCGATTGCTTGTTGCCTAAGCTATCTGAATTGTATATTTTTAGAATTTCTTTCATATGGAGTAAAATACCCTATTGTGAATGCATTAGTGTCAGTAGCAAAATTAAACAATGTTTACTTTACTGCATTAATGGAATCAAGATTATAAAGAATTTTTTTTTTACTCAGTTCGTTTTAATTACAAGTAGATAGCTCCAGAAAACTGTACAATAAACGGCTCACGAGGCGTTAAGGTCGGGGTGGCGCCTTAAGTCTGGACTCTAAGCTTAGTCCCAATGTTAAATATTCTCCCCTCGCGTTTGGACAGCGCGCGCCGTCATGCGTCAGCTTGGCGGCATAGTATGAACATGCCTCTGTAATATAAGTATATAAAACACACAAAATTCGAGCCCGATAAACAACTAGGTTGAACAGCAATAAGAACATTATTCCTACGAATTTACGGTGTCAATTAAAATAACACAGTTGAATCCGTGAATCACCGAAAGTTGAATTCTTTGTTTTGGGAAATATCTGAAGCTATTGAAGTTCCGAATTTGAAATGAAAATTAATGTTGTGTGTAATCCTTACTAATATTATAAATGCGAAAGTGAGTTTGTTTCTTTGTTATGTATTCACGCCTAAATGGCCAAACCGATTTTGATGAATTCCGGTACAGAGATAGTTGGGGCCCTAGAGACGGACGGACATAGGCTAAAAAGTCAGGAAAGAAGGAAGAGGAAAAGGGTAGAGATTTTTTTTTCTCGATCTTCTTTCGGGTTAAAATTAACGTTAGCCCAACGTAAATATGCCACGCGAACGAAGTCGCGGGCAGAAGCTATTACAACAATAACCGAGGATTCCCAATTAAAAATACTCGTTTTACTTAGAATGTTTGTACGATTTGACGATTTTATTGCATACTAGCTTTCGCCCGCGGCTTCGCTCGCGTTAAATTCGGTAGCGCCTTATGGATTTGTAATAGCAACGCTAATTTTTCCCGTTTCTTGCCTTTTTTTCCCTCACTTCCCACTCTTTTTTTAAAAAAAATAGCCTATGTCCGTCTCCAGGTTCCCAACTATCTCTGTACCAAAATTCAACAAAATCGCGATAGCGAAAGTTTTATAGCAAACTGCGATGCTTAGCCTCATTATAATTCGACTGTTTGACCTATGACATCATTGATATTGAGCGCCCTTATCGTGACCTTCTTAAGATTGTTGACCTGTTTTCGTTGGTTCTTCCCGAACTCATAGACAATTTAATTTTTTTGTGTGTTATCATAGAGTTTCGTTTACCGCGCTTGCGTTGTCAGTCCGCAAATAATGTTATGGTAGCTATAGATCAATATGTTGTTAGTTTTTCTTTATCTTTAATATATAAAACAAAGTCGGGTTTGTTCGAACACTTTTAAGTCGAGAACGGCTAGACCGATTTTCATGATTCTTGATTTTTAAAATTTTTCTCCGTGCCGAATAGCAGCATAGGTATTTAAAAAGAAAAAAAACAAGAGGTGATTTTGATACAACCTTTGACGATGCAAGTTCTATATGGTAGGTAGGGTAGGTAGGGTAAGTAGGGTAGGCAGGGTAGGAAGGTCGGGTAGGTAGAAAATTGCATTGCATAGCATGCCGGGGCACAGCTAGTTCTAATTGTGAACACATTATCGAGATGTGCCGCATTATATTGGATGGTACAAAGAAAACAGTTTTTAATCAACTTGTCTTGTTTTACACCTCGACTCTCGGTAACACTACACACACACCGACTTAAGAAAAGGAGAAGGTTCTATGTTTACTTGATGCTCACCGATTACTCCGCCAACTGTGAACCGATTTTGATAATTCTTTTTTTGTGCTAGGGTGTTTTTTCTAGAGCTGCCATCTTATTTATATTGGTTGTGCAGTTTATGAGTTATCGTCTATATTATGTAGTTTCTTCTTTGTCTATACGGATGATTTGCTGATATCTTTATATACACTGAAAAAAAAATATTCGAAAAAAAATGTGTGACATGTCATTATTAAATACCGACCATAACTAAAAATGCTGGTGTTGACTTTTGTACGTTTCGTTGAATATATTGCCACCGACTTCCGGTAGAGAAGTTATTTTCCACTTAATTTTATTTTTCGAAGTCTCTTTTTTATATATTTGTATAATGCCATCTCATACAGTTAACCGGACTATCCTGTGGATGCCTTGCATTTAGGCCTCCAGCTAGGGTTAATAAGGCCTCCAGACAGAGGTCCGGAACATTTGTCTGTAGGCCATACAATTATTTGTTCCGAGCGGGGATCAAACTCGCGACCCGCAGCGCAGCAGCCAATCGCTTAGCCACTGCGCCTACCGTGCCGTCCGTAAGGCGTGCTCGACGTGGGCTCTCGCCTAAGGTCTCGTGGTTCTAGGTGCCTTGCGACTTGTAACGATTAATTGATTAAAATTTAATTTGCCAAAACCTGTTTTTTTAAGTTTGCAGCGCTCGCCCTTTATATAATCTTGACAGACAGAAAACAAAGTGATCTAATAAGGGTTTCGTTATTTCCTTTTAATGTATAATTTTAATGTATAGAACTCTAAAACCATTAAACAACACAACCCGAAACTCTTACACGCAAAATAAAACTAAATGTTGTTACAAATCATATCGTGACAACTGAATATCCAACAACGCACATAATTTGCGTACACAAGTATACTTATACAACGGTATATTTTTCAATATTAATTATTTCGTTCACAATATTAAATAAGTAAGTAATCGTAACAAAATGCTTAAAACGGACTTTATTTCTTATTATCATTACGCTCTGTTATCAGTTGCGCGCAAAAAAGCTATCTCTAATGATTTTTAGGAAACTCTATTTATGGGCTTCAAGGCTAGTGTCGTGGCTCCAACCAATCAGGTTTAGCTTTTAAAGAAGTCTATCTACGGATTTTATTTTTAAAATGTTCACAAACGCAGTTAATTTTGTGAAATAGCATCCGCCCGCGACTTCGTCCGCGTGGCATAATTACTTTGAGCTAACGCTAACTATAACCCGAATGATTATCGAAAAAAAATTTTCTCTACCCTTTTCTTCCCTCTTTCTCCCCTTTTCTTCCCTCTTTCTCCCCTTTCTCACTTTTTTTCCTAACCTATGGCCGTCTCCAGGGTCTCAACTATATCTGTACCAAAATTGATCAAAATCGCTTTGGACATTTAGGCTCGAAGACGTAAAAAACAAGCAATCAAACTCACTTTCGCTTTTTTATAATATTAAGTAAGAATTGTCACTTTGTGGCAATTTTAATTCGTAATTTATATTATTATCTTATTATGATTCTGCCTGCAGCCATTTTAGGTCCGTTGACCGCTCGACATGTCATCCTAATTTTATTTTGCACTGGTAGCTGTTTACATTTGTAATTTTTGCGCCCCTTGCTATCAGATGCCTCATAGAGAGTTGCCGCTCATCTTGCAAAACTAATCAACCGATTAAAAAAAACCTCACAATGAATTAATAAAGCTTCATGGTGTATAAAACGAGGCGCGCTATCAATAGCCAGCTATCTTTCACGTCAACAAACACAGAGAGTGTTTGTTAACACTCCCTACTGGTTTCTTTATAAATGTATGACCATATGAATGTATAGTACAGGTGTTCATTAAGGAGATTAAGGTCAGCCTTGACCGGAATGAGACATGAAAACACCCAGTGTTTTATAAATGAGGTTTCTCTTACAAAAAACAAATATAAATAGATCTGATATAATCAGTCTGTCTAGCTTTTTCCCAACCATGTTGGTGTTCGGTCCAAGTCTACCTGGAAGTAGTGGAATACCAGGTTTTTAAATAGAGCGAATGTCTGTCTGATAATACTATACTTCTTGGGAAGACTAACGATGATCAAACATCTACTAATGACAGCCGGGACCAATGGATAAACGTGCTCTCACGGAGGAAGCACGGTACAAAATTATGTAAATAAAATAAATGATCATGTTCTTTGTTTCAATATAAATAGCGCACATTTTTCCCTGCGCTGAGACATGTCTACTAAGATGTTCGACAAACTAAAATATATTGAAAACATTTATAAATACGAAATGATAGTTTTGAAATTCAAGAATCTAGGTAATGCGATCTACTTTACAAACGCGTCATAGATGAATGTGTTAGTAAAGAAAACGTGATTAAATAAAATAACAATGATGCATATTATGGTCGAAAAACACGTGTGTTTCCTTCAGTGAACTACCTACTCATACTACAGAATAAATAATAATACTAACGTTGTATCATAATGGATATTGTTTGTGCGCAGATTTTATTACAAATGCCTACTTTAAATTCATGTTATTTGGAATTCGGCACATGACGTGGCTCGCATCTATCGACCGTCCCAGACGACCTCTATAGTGGCGGAATTTCCTGACCATAGAGCTTACGCGTGGAATTATAGAGCATTAGTAGCGTGGCTAGAATATTCGCTCGATGTTTATCGATGATTTTTACAACTACCACTTATATCTTATGTACATTTCAATACTAAAATAATTGATATTTTTTTATTAATTAACAATATTATTTGAAGGAAGAATAGTATTTTTTTTCGGAAAATTGGGTGGATAATTTACTAAATTTCGGTAAATACTTAAAATTTAACACAGAGCAATAAAAAAATCCCCAACGAATTAGTTAGAGGTGTATTTAACAGTCCGCCCACAGTTCGCGAGTTATGTTTAAGCTCCATGTAATAGGGGGCGACGATATTGCCATCAAACAGGCACAAATCCAAACTCCGCGCATTGCTGTTACTGAGAAATCCCTAATGGAAAAACCTAACAACACTGCACGACCCGGGAATTGATCCCAGCACCTCACCAACGAAGTAGCTCAAAAACAAAATTATAATTTAAACTGTTCTCCCAATCCAGGAATCCCTACAAAAGACGTTGGAAGAAGCTCTCCAAACGAACGAGCCCTTCGACATCCACTCAAAGCTGCTGGATATCTACGTGGAGACCTGCAAGCACCAGGAGCTCAGCGCGCTGGTGGAGCTCATGCTGAGGAAGTACAAGCGAGAGAGCAGGGTGTACTCGCTATGCGGCGCCGCATGCTTCAAGCTGGGTCTCGTTGATAAGGCGCGACAGGTAATACATATTCACGCTTATTACCTAAGGCAGAAATCACAGTTTGCAGTAGTATTCTGTGATTTACGTAGCATGTATGCTACGATCCTTTTTCTTTAGTATGGGAAATTATCAAATAACTTCCCCCCGGTCTAGGCGGAGTGGGTAGAGTGTTCGACTTGAACTGACTAAAGCCCGTCCATGTTCGTTCTTTTACCCTTTATGTTCTGGGACCCCGGAATCTCTTTCGAACAACCCGTAACCCTGGCAGGCGGTGGCTCTAGCCTACTACGATCCTTGCACACTTCTCGTGCTTCGTCCAGGTCCATACACCTGGTCAAACACGCACGCCGCAGAACTACCCTCACACATGCTGGTTTCCCCACGATGTGTTCCTTCACCGAAGCAAGTTTTAATTATACAGTCTGCACATGTTTAGCCAAGTAAGCGGTTCATGGGCGGCATCAAAACGCTGACACCAGATTTTTAAATGTCCTATGCTATCCCACAGCTAGGCAAAGGCCTCCCCCCAATCAGCCTTTGCGGTACTCGTGTAGGTCCTCTCGCCACCGTTTGTTATTTGTTTTCAAGTTAATTAAATCTTTTATAGGGTTCCCTACCTCAAAAGGAAAAAAGCGGAACTTTTATAGGGGGCATAAAACAATGTTTATTTTATCGTTCGGGGTAACACGGTTGCCCTAGCGCCTTATTGATTGTAATAGCAATGCTAAGTTTTCCTTCCTTTTCTTCCCTCTTTCTCCCTCATATCTCAATCTTTCTCAAAAAAAATTGCTTATGTCCGTCTCCAGTGTCCCAACTATCTCTGTACCAAAATTCATCAAAATCGGTGTAGCCATTAAATTTAAAGCGTAAAGAGGTAACAAACAAACTCACTTTCGCTTTTATAATATTAAGTAAGGATGGTACAAATTCCTTGGTTCTCACTTGGCCGGTTGTAGCAAGTTAATATTCTAATTGATGAAAACTGTTTTTCTTTTTCAGGTTATGCAAAAAGCTATTTCCGTGCTTGAGAAAAAAGAACGTAAGTTAATAGTAACTAGAATGTATTTTCGTGATTTATGTACACACAAAACTTACCAGGAAATTATATCAATTTAAACTTTAATCTAAAAATAAGAAACATAACCAATAAACTGACTGCTCAACCATGGGGACCGTATTCAGGACCCCATTCTGTCGCATGCATGAATAAAATATTTCTTATGTACTGTAAACATCACGTCTGTTTACTCAAAGGATAAGGCAAAGGTGTATACGGGGAGAACAAGTGTTTTGCGTCTTCGATAAAGGTACTTATACCCCTTAAGGCGCCACCCCGACCAAAACGCCGCACAAGCCGTTTTTGTGCAGTTTTCTGGAGCTACTTATCTGCTTGTTATTTAAAATGAACTAAGTAACAAAATTTCCGTTATTGTAAATTTATTTTTATTTAGTATTTCTCTTTACAACAAAACCCCAGAAATGAGATAAAAAATATCAATAACATGCATCTCCTCGTAAAGTAAACATTGTTTAACTTTGCTACTGACTCTAATGGATACACAATTCTATAATTGGTACAAATATTTTTTACAAAACTTAATTTTATATAGATTTTATTCCAAAAAATAGGCATTATACACTACTGTTACTCCTGCGCGGTAAAGAGGGACGAATGCTCAAGGTGATTTGCGTAGGGTACGGCCCTAAGATAGACTTGATTTCGTATTGTTATGTACAGATGTGCCAGTGCTGGTCCAGTTCGCACTGCTGGAGAGCCGCAGCGGGTCCCGCGAGCGCGCGGAGGCGCTGTTCGAGCAGGTGCTGGCGGTGTACCCCGCGCGGGTGGACGTCTGCGCCGCCTACGTCGACATGCTGCTCAAAAACAAAGACCATGACCACATTCGGTCAGTATTTTTTAGAGAACGTATTATAACTGACAATTAATGCTTGCCCTTTTTTTTTCGGTTGGGAAATCATCCAATGACTTCCTCCGCTCTGGGCGGAGCGGGGGGGGCATGTCAGACTTGTACTGACTAAAACCCACCCATGTTTCTTCTTTGCCCTTTACGTTCCGAGGCCGCGGTATCTCTTTCGAACAACTCGCAACCCCGGCAGGTAATGCTTGCCCTGACGGGACAGGTCCACTCAATCTGTGTGGTGCTTTCTTAAAAAGACCACTTCAGACACTAATCTGCATAGTCCTCGTGTAAGTTGACCAAGGTTTTTTGTCTGGACTTAAAAGAGACTATGACCTCTGAGTTTGTTTCGGCTGTTACTTCTCAGAGTAGTCGGGTACGAAACACCGGCCTCATCTAGTTTTTAAAAAAGACGTGAAAGGGTGTTTGTGAAAACCTACTTGCAAAATAAACATCATTTATCATATTGCGAACCCTTATTGAACTTCATGGGTAACTGTAATCAGTGCAAATCGTGGTTGACAGTTGTACGATGTTGATTTTTAGGGTTCTGTACCTTAAAAGAAAAAAAACCGAAACCCATATTGGATCACTTTTTTTTCTGTCTGTCTGCCTGAACTATTTAATCTCGGGAAGGCGTGGAGGTATCGAGTTGAAATTAAAACCATGTACTCAACTCTGTTGTCCCTTGGACTTGTTTATTTCTTTTGACTAAAAGAAATGGCCGTTTGTGTCGCAATTTTGTACGTAGCCCTCAGTGTGCAAGTCCGACATGCACTTCCCTGTATTTTTCATATAAGAAATCATTAAATAACTTCTACCGCTCTGGGTGGAGCGGGGGATTGTAGTTGTATTGACTAAAACGCATCCACATTCCTTCTTTTGCCATTTGCGTTCCGTTGCCGCGGCATCTCTTTCGAAAAACCCGCAATGCCGGCAGGCGGATGCCCTGGCAGGTCCCTCTACTCTGCTAATATATTTTTTTTGAGCCGCGCGTTAGTGTAGTTGTACAATAATTAAAAAAAAAACAGATTTGTCTACCAACCCACCTCTTTTTTTAAATTTAAATCTCGTTTGTTCATAGACAAGTAATGGAACGCATGACATCGCAGAAGTTGCCAGCAAGAAAAATGAAGGTTCTGTACAAAAAGTGGATCGAAATAGAAGAAAAAATAGGGGATCAAGAACAAGTGGACAAGATAAGACAGCAAGCGATGGAATACATTGAAAAAGCCAAGTTTTAACAAATTATGTTAATATAATCATGATTAATAAATCAATTAATAAATACGAATTTTCATTTCACTTTTTTACACTAAAAAGGCTTTTTTTGGGGTGGGAAATCAGCAAATAATTGCCCCCGCTCTGGGCGGAGCGTTGAAGAGTGTCAAACTTTTACTGACTAAAACCCACCCATGTTCTTTCCATTGCCCTTTATGTTCCGGGGTCGCGGTATCTCTTTCAAATAACCCGTAACCCCGGCAGGCGTTGGCCCTGAGAGGCCTCTCTGCTTTGCTGTCATTTCTTTGAGGTGCGCGTGGAACACTAACGCGCCATCGACGCGGCCTGTCGTCAATAGACGGACGGACGGTGAACTACCCATTGCTTACCGTCCATACACCCGTATCTACCGTGGCCGGGAGTCGTCTCGCAGCGCCCGAAGCCCGGGGCACCTCCCGCGGCATAAAAAAAAGGCTTACGTTTGGTCGCTACACGCCCTATGTGAAGCGATGTTGCAGCCTAGGGTGGAGCAGGCTTGTCTAGAACACACCGTTCAATCGAACTTTGAGAGATTTAGAGTATAGTGAACAGGGAACAGAGGAGCCGGCAGTGAGTTTCACAGACGAGCGGTGATAGGGCGACTTAATCATCTGCTTTGCCTTTTCCCAACTATGTTGGGGTCGGCTTCCAGTCTAACCGGATGCAGCTGAATATCAGTATTTTACATGGAGCGACTGCCTATCTGACCTCCACAGCCCAGTTAGTACTGGGTTATGCGATATCCCTAGGTAAGACTGGTTGTCAGACTTTCGGAACACTGACTACCTGTAACGACTGTCAAAGATCTACAAAAGCCGGGACCAACGGCTTAACGTGCTTTCCGAGGCACGGAGGAAACTCGGTATGTAACGGGTGGTCACCCATCCACAGACCAACCTAGGCAAGCGCGGCTTAACCTAAAGATCGACCCGAGCGGCTACTATTATGTAGCCACGAGCTCCTCGACGACTTAATAAATAATAAGAATGCGCCTTATTCATTTGTAAAAGCAACGCTAAGTTTTCCCTTTTCTTCCCTCTTTCTCCCTCATATCCATTTAAAAAAAAAATAGTATATGTCCGTTTCCAGGTTCCCAACTATCTCTGTACCAAAATTCATCAAAATCGGTCAAGACATTAAAGCGTGACGAGGTAACAAACAAACAAACTCACTTTCGCTTTTCTAATATTAGTAAGGATTTAAACGGTATAACACCAATTACAATAATTAACATAGAAAACATAGTATTTGTTTTTTATTTTATTTATTTGGGAAAATATAACAAGGGTTATAAATGCCTACGACATTTTCCACAACATTTATTAAAAGTTAAACACGCGCTATTCTAAGCTGTTCAATCAGGAAACTAGTACATGTAAACTCAAACATAGACACAAAACACACAGAGAAAGAGACGTAATACAAATGAAACTATTTAATTAACTAAGTATTACAATAGTAAAACATCAATTTAATTTAAACAAAAAAACAATCAATGGGTTCAATTAAACTAACACGGAACAGTGGACACTCTTGCAGTGTCTTTCACAGAACACCAGACATAATTATTAGCATTACTTTATTCCATTCAGGAGCTCGTGGCTAATAAATAGCAGCCGCTCTGGTCGATCTTAAGGTTAAGCCGCGCTTGCCTAGGTTGGTCTGTGGATGGGTGACCACCCGTTACATACCGAGTTTCCTCCGTGCCTCGGAAAGCACGTTAAGCCGTTGGTCCCGGCTATCATTTGTACATCTTTGACAGTCGTTACAGGTAGTCAGTGTTCCGAAAGTCTGACAACCAGTCTTACCAAGGGGTATCGTATTACCCAGTATTAACTGGGTTGTGGAGGTCAGATAGGCAGTCGCTCCATGTAAAATACTGATATTCAGCTGCATCCGGTTAGACTGGAAGCCGACCCCAACATAGTTGGGAAAAGGCTAGGCAGATAATAACTTTATTCCATTCATCAGCAAACACATCAGATATAAGGTAAAATAACTAACCATTGAACCAATAAATGACCATTTCATAAAACACTCACTCTCTTGATCGGTCGTAATTCATATTTTAATTAACAAACTAATCGACCTTCAAAATGCAAAAAACCTCGTACAAACAATTTGAATTTAGCGGGCTACCCTTTCACCTTAAATAACTTTCGTAGTTTTTTCATTTTATATGAGCTTTAAAAAAGAAAGCAAATAAACATGTTTATTGACCAGTGAATAAATAATAAACTTAAATCTTAAGACTACTAAGAAAAAAAAACAAAGCAAATATATCTAGGTTAGATTTCTGCAATCGCCCTTCATTTAGATTACCCAAACCACAGATAATATAATACTAACGTACAGATACTCCATCTCATACAAAGAAACGCGACCGCCATAACTTGCTCATTTCGCCGGGCTATCCGGGCTATTTTTTTTTACTCACAACGGCGCTAGATGGTGCTTGCAGCGATAGTTTAGTTTACACAAAGAACCAATAGATGGCGATAAAACCATACTGCATATGAAATTAAGGTAGCCCTTTGACCTTGAAGCTTACGATACTCGGCAATCGCCTACTTTGCGATAGCGCATGATTTCTTGAGCGTGGGATTATACTATCTATAGGGATGTATGGTCGTTGGGCGTATGGTATAGCTCCATGTTTTTCGGCAGACTTAGATATTTGTTAGGTTCGGCGTAAACGTCAACGCAAATTATGATAATTATCAAGTATTTAAATCAATTAAAATTATTTATAATATCGAAATAGCTCTTGCAATGATAGGAGACACTGAGACACAGGGCAGGGAGTTATTTTTTAACAGACACAGAACAGACAGTTTTGAGTGTGTAATTTTTTTAATTTTAATTACAATTTGTTACTTAACTAAGTAGGTAGTAATATTTGTATGTTGTGTCTCTAAATCTGTGTGTAAATCTAATTTAGTTTGTTCGGCCGCATTATAGGTATAAAATGTACTCTGTGGCAGCAGTCAAAGGTTTAGAAATTGTACAGTTCTGGCTAGGTTGACCTGCTGACTGCTGATGTCTGTACGCTTATAGAAAAACACTTACGAGATGTAGGTATTTAAAGAAATTTATTCTCAAAAAAGACTACAGTCATGAGAGTCGGGCAGCGCATGAGAACTTGAGATCCAAAAATTTATCTTCTGCGCATGTGAAGTTAAACAAGCGCTCAAGATCCGTGCCATTTACTTTCCATTCTAATATTATCCAACCACTTACTGGCATATTGAACTGAATGTGGGGTTCAGTTTGTCTCACCCCACATTTAGCGTAAAATACCTACAAACAAATAAAATGCAAGCGTAATTTATGAGTAGGTACCTTTAGATTCGAGTCGCTTAATGTACCTACTTATCAGTTTCATTTGAATTGCGTTTTATGCTACAAGACGGCATCTAATTCTTTTGTATTTTGAACAATTATTATCCGATGGCAGTCCTTAATACTAAATTGCCACTTCAGAGTCGGTTCTTGGTAATTATTTTAAAATACATATATAATAAATATAATAGAAATCGTATTTTTGGACGTGTCATGGTGGACGTTCTCGTGCCGCCTTCAAAGGTAATTACGGCTTGTAATGTACCTACTTATGCCGCCGGGCTAAATCTCCTGCCTTAACCCAGCGGGTTTTGGTGGGCAGAGGTCTACCCAAATAGGAGGATGATGATGATGATCTTTGTTTGAAGGAAAATTTATAAAAAAAACACAATAAATTATAAATAAAAATAAATAAATATCTTGGGACAACTCACACACGGCTATCTGATCCCAAGCTAAGCAAGGATTGAGTTATGGTCACCAGATAACTGATATACATACTTATATAATTTATAAATACATACATATTATAGATAAATCACACCCAGATACAGAACAAACAATCATGCTCATCACACAAAGTTTGTCCTGGGTGGGAATCGAACCCACGACCTCCGGCTCAGCAGTCAGGGCCACTAACCACTGGACCAACAGGCCCGTCAACAAATTACTTAATAGTTTTTTTTATTATGTAAGTACTTTATCATTTACAATGAGTAAGTAGGACTGCCTCGTTGGTCCAGTGGTCGCAAGCGCTACTATTGGGCAGTAGGGTCTAGGTGCGATTCTCGGGTGGGACAAAATACCAATACCTAACCCTATGGGAAATAAGGCGTAATGTTATGTATGTATTTAGTCGATATATTTATACTTTTTCTGCTATTTTTGAAGTTGACGGAAAATTAATAAGTTTGCTTTTGCCTTTCAGTAAAATACATAAAAAGTAGATACAGAATAGCAGACAAAGACATACAACAAGACCTTTGGGTATTTAATTGAATCTGTAGGTCCTACCTATGTAATTGATTTATCAAACAGCATCCACCTGAAGATTAATAATATCATACATAATTATGAAGAACGATGATTAAACATTTATTTTGAAGTATTAACCTTAATTTTGATGAAGATTGTAATGATTTTTTGCGACTTTTGGCTTCAAGGACTTTATTCCCAAAGTTGACACTTGAGACCGCAAAATTGTAAATACCTATATTATTATTCTATGGCGCAGATTAGCGTTTTATTCATAGATTATAAGAAAAGTAGGTTTTGTTGTTCTATGTCCGAAATATATTTTGTTTTACTTAATATATTTGCATTTCATAACTATTTCATTCTATCTAAATAGGTATGGTATGTATCATTTAGGACGTGTAGTAAAACTTAAAACAACGCCATCTATTAGCACAATTAACAGCAAATGAGTTACTTAACCACAACGTAGTACAATTTTTTCTCACCAGAGGCAACACCATAATATTATTTAGTAAAATCATGGAATTTGGAACTAGGAGCCCATTATTCCTTGATTTTGTGTTATGGAGATTTTTAAAAACAAGGACATACTTCTTTCATGGTCAAACTTAAACAGTTACACAAACCTCAAAAACAAATCGATACATATAACGCCATCTATTGAGATTTATTTGAACTATTTTTTGTTTGTTCGCAATGAGACCCCATGCCCAAACAAACCACACGAAATTGGTTTAAAAAACGCCCCACAATACGCCTATACACATTAAATACTAAGTCGCTAAAAAGTTGGCTAAAATTAAATAAAAAGTCGACTAACCATCGACACTCTAGACCAGTTTAACTTCAGTCATAGTGCGAGAATATAACGCCTGCTCCGTAGCAGTCTACGTTTGTATACGACGGAACTCTATGGTAGGGGAATCTGACGAATTTTGGCGGACGTCACGAGGTTCGTGTACACTAAGATTGTCTGGTATAAGTTGACCTCTCATATCACGCAAAGCCCATGCATTGCAAGGTCTGTTTTATTGGTACTCTGTCGCCGTACAAGGTCACGTGCGATAACATGTGATCTCTCACACTGTTTTTATACGAATTAGATATTTTGAGGAACATATTATGTCGCAATAGATAGAGTTTCTACATAATATTTTTGCTACATTTATTGCAAGAGCAATTATATTGTTATAGTTTTTATTAAAAATCCATAAAAATACTAAGTACAGTAGGTTCCTATACAAGAATATAAGATATTATAAAGCTGAGGAGTTTGTTTGATTGCACAGTTAAACGCGCTGATCTCAAGAGCTAAAGTTCGGAATGAAAATATATTCTAGTTCTGTATAGCTCACTTATCGATGAAGGCTCTAGGGTTTATGACATCACGCTATGACACTTAGGAGCCGAGTAGTGAGTAAAACAGCTTGGCACAACTAATAATATCTTTCTTAACTCTTCTAGGAACTCACGATACACGAAAACTTTATGAGGATATAGTGAACTTAATATTAATATTGGTGCTGTTTTTGGACCAGTGAACATTTTCTTACTTCTACAGTTAAGACGGAATGTATCTTTCTCAATCTCAATCAAATTTGACGGCACGGTGGGCGCAGTGGCTGAGCGATTCAGTGCTGGGCTGCTTGTCGTGGGTTAGACTCCCGCACAGAAAAAATATTTGTATGGCTTAGTTGTTTCGGGTCTGGCTGTTTGTGTATGTGAGTTTTAATATTTGTAAACGCTCTCAAGATACAGGAGAAATTCTTAGTTTGTGGCAAAGCTTTAAAAAAACACGCTACAACAGTTGTACAGGTCTAGATATTATTTGGCACAGAGGTGGATTATAGTCTAGTATATATACAACATTTACAACTGTTGTGTGTGCAGTGTGCACACAAGTCATATCAACATTTCCACGCGATTGAAGTCGCTGGTAAAACCTAGTTATTTATATCTTTACAAAACACTGGGTGTATTCGTTCATGTCTCATTTTGGTGATGGCTGACCGTAATAGTTTCCTTTTAATTAAGAACTGCGCCATTCATTTAGACGTTCGTATTTGGGAATCCATGGGGAGTGTTTGTTAACGAGGCTGACATTCTATTAACACTAATCCAATCAATACTCTAATTAGACAACTGGCGAAACATAGGTGTAGGTGGCCATTTTTCTTGCGGATGGGAAATCATCGGGAGTGAGTGTCAGACTTTTACCGACTAAACCCATCCATGATCCTTCTATTTTCGTTAGTGTTCGAACAACCCGCAACCCTAGCAGGCAGTGGTTCTAACACGGTTTGTGCTTTGCTGACATCTCTTTGAGGCCCGAATGCTATCGTCAATAGACGGATGGACGATGACCACTGCTCGCCGTCCACAGACCCATCGCCTCTACAAGGACACAGCGGCGCTCCGCCCGCCACAGTGTGCTCCACCGTGTCCTCCGGTCACAGTGGGTGACGCGGCCTGTCGCCACGTCCACGGGCAGAACGCGAGCTACCCATTGCTCGCCCTCCACAGACCCATCGCCTCTACAAGGACACAGCGGCGCTCCGCCCGCCACAGTGTGCTCCAGCGTGTCATCCGGTCACAGTGGGTGACAGCCGCCTGTTTCCTTCCTACGTAGGTACACTTCTGCCTACCGCTTCACGGATTACAGGCGCCATGTTGTGTTCATATTCATTCTTTACATTGTTGTTATCTTTGAATGTCAGCACGTTTTCTATAGTCACACATTTATCGAATACGAATTAAATTTTCTGTGTTAACTATGTTTTTTGTTCTATTTACTCGCGTTCTTGTTGAACATGACGCTCGGCAGTTTTCAAGCGCTGAGAGAACTTTTGTTATCACTTGAGTAGTTTTGAGGATTACCTCTCATATACATACGTTACTATCTCGATTATGTATTAAGTAATATAATAATAAATAAGCTAACTTAAAATACAAATAACAATTGATTTGAGTATAAACGATGATAGCTGCAATAGTTGTAAAACTGTGGCGCAGTTATCAACGCCCGCCTCCAGAAACATAAGAACAGAAATAGTTTCAAATACATTACAGTTTATTAACCTTAAAAATAAAACTAAACGAATAATAATATTAATTGAAATCTAAATATTTACGTAGTCACAAATATTTCAATACTAGCTGGCACACGAGGCTTCGCCCGCGTGGTATTCGAAAAAAAATCCTTTGCATCCTTGGTGTTATTCCAAGCTATTGTCTAACTCTGTGCCAAATTAAAAAAAAAGAGTAACAAACATGCATACATCCATCCTCCAAACATTTGCATATATAAGAACTGTAGTAGGATAGGATTGTTTATTTAATAATGTATGATCTACTTCTGTTTTATCGTGCGGTTACTGCCTTATCTAGTGTCAGTTTATATACCACCCATGGGCCTCTGAGTACAATACCTTCCAGGCACGACACGCGTTTCCTGATTATGATTTCCTTTACCACAATAAGTGATACATTCAATACGCACATGATTCTAAACAATCAGAGGTGTGTGTCTTGGGTTCGAACTAGAGACCAGTGGCTTGACAGTCCGTCGGTCACGCCACTAAGCTATCACTGCTTTCAAGGATAAATGTATTCTGCACGCACTCGGCTAAACGCCGACCTTTTTAAAAGCGTATAGTGCTGTTTGTACCTTATTTATCTCTGAGTTATGGGTCGAGCTACACGATAACTAACAAATGCTTGCACTGACTGGACAGGTCCACTCAATCTGTTTCGTACTTTCTTAAAAAGACCATTTCAGACACTAATCTGCATAGTCCTCATTGACCCAGATTTTTTGCCTGGATTTAAAAAGAGACTAGGACTTCTGAGTTTGTTTCGGCTGTTTCTTCTCTGAGTAGTCGGGTACAAAACACCGGCTTCATGTTGTTATTCCAAAAAGACGTGTGAAAGTGTTTGTGAAAACCTACTTACAAAAGAAATACCCTATCGTTTCCTATTTAAGTTTATTTTTTTTATAGTTCTTGTTAGTGATCCTAAGAGTTCTGCTACTTTCTATGCTTTCTACTTAAGAGAACCTTTAATTGGCTCTATATTACTTAAACAATTATTTATGTATCCCAACTATGTTGGGGTCGGCTTCCAGTCTTAGCGGATGCAGCTGAATACAGTATTTTACATGAAGCAACTGCCTATCTGACCTCCACAACCCAGATACGACTGGGTAATACGTTACCCTATGGTAAGACTGAATGTCAGACTTTCCGGACACTGACTACATGTAACGACTATCAAAGATCTACAAATGACAGCCGGGACCAACACCTTAACGTGCTTTCCGAGGCACGGAGGAAACTCGGTATGTAACAATGGTCACTCATCCACAGACCAACCTAGGCAAGCGCGGCTTATCCTAAAGATTGACCCGAGCGGCTGCTATTATTTAGCCACGAGCTCCTCGTATTTATTAATAAATAAATAAACAAGGTGCCACATAATCGCAAGGTGGTCTTTCTGATCATGAAACTTAACAACTTTAGTTCCACATGTTCTTGAAATTCGCAAAAACCTTCCTATAGGAACTGACGCGATCGCTACATGTAGGTACAGGAAAACTGAAATAGTATATTTGATTCGAGTGAGAAAACTATTTCATTACGTTCGAAGCGGATTAAATAGATGAGTCGTTTAACGAAGGTGTTATAGAGCCGAGAACAGCTGTGAAAACCCCTCTGCATACTATACCCCTTGGTGGAACTTATTGTCAGATTTTCGGATACTGACTTCCTTTAAAAACTGACAACTCGGTATGTAACATGGTCATCCATCCAAAGACCAACCTAGGGAAACGCGGCTTGACCTCAATATCGACGACTGTTAAGTCACAAGCTCCTCTATCACACTGTACTATATGTTTCATAGTATTGTTGTATATCGTGGCGAGGGGCGAGGCATTGCGTGGCGCCCTAGCGACGCGTCACCATGGCAACAGTAGGTCTGGCCTTGATGAGTCACATCAGCAACCTGCAAAGTACTTAGTATATCACAATATAAAGTAGTGATTCCACTGTAAGCTACTGTTAATAATTGTTCGGCAGGTTGACATCATACCTACATACATCAATAATAAAACTATACTAGCTACTGGACTACACTGCATATTAATTACGTATTTATTCATTAAGTGAACAATGGTGTCGATTCCTTACCTTGCCCCTTTGTATTTGGGGTCAGCGCAAAACATATTTTCTTCCAATCTCCCCGAAAAACGTCACAGCATCATTCCTCTCCCTCTCCATCATCCTCATCCTAACCATTGAGATCCACCACTCTTTTAGTCACATGCGCTTCGTGATGTACCACTGGATTTAACTAGACTTATATTTTAAAATGACAAACGTAATTTGATTCTACACCATTTTAGACGCGATTAAAGATAATTCGATTTAGCTTCAGAACCACAATATTTGGTGAGAAACGTAAATTTCAGAATAGTGAGATTGTTATTTTCTCTACATAATGTAACTTTACCATAATTAAATGCTGTCAGTGATATTGCAATTAAGTTCAATCAATTTCAGAATGGGCAAACGTCGTTTGACAGGAATGTGTACTCACATAAAATTTTTGTGATGTTTTAAAATTAGAATAACAGTTCATCATCATCTGCCTAGCCTTTTCCCAACTATGTTGGGGTCGGCATCCAGTCTAACCGGATGCAGCTGAATATCAGTATTTTACATGGAGCGACTGCCTATCTGACCTCCACAACCCACTTAATACTGGGTAATACGATACCCCTTGGTAAGACTGGTTGTCAGACTTTCGGAACACTGACTACCTGTAACGACTGTCAAAGATCTACAAATGACAGCCGGGACCAACGGCTTAACGTGCTTTCCGAGGCACGGAGGAAACTCGGTATGTAACGGGTGGTCACCCATCCACAGACCAACCTAGGCAAGCGCGGCTTAACCTTAAGATCGACCCGAGCGGCTGCTATTATTTAGCCACGAGCTCCTCTCCAAATAATTATTTAAATAGAATAATTATTTAATTAGAATAACAGTTATTATTCTAAATTTTAGATGTGATTACGTATGCCATTTTGATCTTAGTCTAATTTATTCCGGTGGTTCATCAGACTCAACACCATTGTATGTTCTTTTAGAATAAATAAAGAGTCTTGGATAGATTGGGAAGATTTGATGCTAAACATCGAGTGCCTCTTTGTTCTATTGGTCGCAGGAGCGATTTCTGCGGGCAGTAGTTCTCAGTAGCTCCCATGGAGTCTAGATTAGTGCACGGTTGATAGTACTAGGTCCGCTAGCTATTTCATGGGACTTAAATATAGCCAAACGTGGGCATGATGTACATCCCTGCCTAACCGTTCGCGAATTACAGGCGTGATGGTGATAATAATGGTATATTGGATTCTAATATAAACAACACATATTCAGATTCGGTCATAGGGATAAAAAAAAACAGAAACTAAATATTGATTTTCATCATAGTTATTTTAAGGCTACCTAACTGAATACGCAGGCGCGTTGGCAGATACTCTATAGTCTCTATGATTCTAAATGAAAAATATTATTGTCTATGACTACGGAAAGAACCGGCGAAATAAACAGGTCGATAGACTGAGGCGAGGCCACATTTGGAACTATTAATATGAATGACGTGTTTGAAAAACAAGCGGAATTAAAATGAATGTCGTGAATGTTTGAATGTCGCAGTAAACTTGAACTTATTTGTGGGGTGCACGTTCGGTAATAATGTTTAAGTCGCGATTAAGTAAGGGCTGTAAGGGGTCGAGCTTATCATCAATCGAACAAAAATCCAAAGCCCATTACTGCTTCTGATGTAAGAACCTAATAGCCGGAAACATATACTCCAAAACTGGGATGTAGTACGTAGAGGAGCGACGGAAATCATCCAACACTCGAACTTTTGCGCAATAATATTTTTATTCTATTTTGGCAGGCTTAACAGCAACTGAAACGTTTCTGGAAACACAGAGTTGTTGTGTTATTTTAATTTAAGCCGTAAGTTCCTAGCGCTAATGTTCTTTGTGCTGTACCGAGTTGTTTATCGGACGCAGGCGCGATTTTGTGTGTGTATATCCCGTATATGTACGTGTGGTACTACATAGAAACAAGCCCATCTCGGCTTAGCCGCGGCATGCGGCATGCTCCTGTCTACTGCCTAGTCAGACTGTAGTGTGTTTCGTGACACCGATTGAGCGGCACAACTATTCGGCTAACCAAATAAAAGTATTTTTTGGCCCTGATATCCTTCTCGCAATTCAAGGTCAGTGCCTCTTCTCAATAACGAATTATTTTCTAAAAGTTCGCGAACATAATCAAAAATAAATAGATTTCGGAAACATTTTTTTTTAAATCACAATTTTTACGTGTGTCTTATGTGTGACGTTTGTGTTTAAATATCGAGAACGACGCGCGATTCGCTCCAAAATGGCGCCATAGCATAGACTCCACAAAAATGAAAGTTGTTTCTTTTTAATTTCTCGGAGGGTTAGGCACACATACGACAGTGAGTGTTGTTGTTAGATAAGTACTGACTTTAAAACACAAAGGAGTGTGAAAATTTCGTTGTAAATTGTTTTACAAAAAGCCCAATAGAATTGAATCAACAATCTGTGTGACTCACTAACCTGCGCATCAGATTTTAATTGCGCCCAACGCAAAACAAGGTCACAATAATTATTTATTTCAATAGTTTTATAGTGCATTACATAATTATAGAATTTACATTTTTTAATAGAGAGATTACGGTCTTATATAAACATGATATGATTTGAAGAAAATAATTTGGAGGACCAAAGATGGAAACAATGATAAGAGAGACAGTAGATAATGATACCGTGATGGGTGACAGCAGAGGAGTGACAAAATACGTAATAGCGTGTACCCCAAGCAACATGGGACATAAATTAACGATAAGTTGCTAAATCGTAAAGAGCGTGCGAAGCTGGGGCGGAACATTAGTTTTTCTCTTTAATAATTTCCTGTAATAAAGTGTGGTGAAGAACATTAGTTGCAAAGAAAATACACGTCATTTTTATTTTAATAAAATTTATTGATTATATTATAAGTAATTATTTGCTACCTACCTCGCTACACATGTACTACATACGTATCATTGTTTTTAGTATTTTTTAGTTCATTTGTACTTAAAATCATGAAAAACAATTTATCTTAAAACATTCCTAGTTTTTACTACGTAAATATTGTTTTCGTAGAAGCCAGCGGCTCGCGGCTGTATTATTTTTGCAACAAATACATTGATCTTTAACCACTCTCTTCCTAAGTTGCTAAGTCACTGGACAAGCAATGTAAAAGTCACAAAACGATACTTTATTTAGCGGACACATCGTATAGTAACGATGGCTTGCCACTTGGCGATCTAGATTACCGAACGAATACGTTTAATAATATTCAATACAATACGATTCTCCAATATTTGTCAATCGTTATGACTCGGTGTTTTAATCATTTTGATTATTTTACGGCGTATTAGAGAAAATGTTATAGATCGTCATCATTTTCCCGCCCTTGTCCCATGCTATTTGGGGTCGGCGCAACACGTTTTCTTCTTCCCCCTTCCCCTTTCTCCCCTGTCAGACGTCACGGCATTATTTACTCCTTTTATCTTTTCTTTGGCCTTTCTCTCGCTCTCCGTCCATCAACATTCAGATCCATCACTCTTTTCGTCACATGTGCTTCGTCCCTCCTCATTACATGTCCATAGCAACACAAAGATCGTAAAGTTAAAAAGATGCGGTGTTTTTGTATGTCATTTGCTTAGCTACGCATTGATTTTCTGAAATAATATACATTATCAAATGGAGGAATCTATAAATACTTTCCTGTTTTAGTCTATTGGCGTATTAAGCACAAAACGACTGATGTTTTAATGGTAATAAGTTGTACAGATCTTGGGTTATTTTCCATTTTTTAGTTTTTTTTTGGAAAGCGTTTTTTTAATTTTAAAAATGTGTTTTAGTTATGGTATAATGATATCTCACACAATTTTTTTGTACTCATAACGAGGCGGAGCATGTAGATATCACGATATTTTAATCTGAGTCATACTACTACACTGAAGTACAGTTTCAGAACGATACGAGTCTGATAAAGAGCGAGTCGGTCTCGCGCACTGAGAGTTCCGTACAAACTTGCTACATAAACGCCCATATTATATTTGAGCTGCATTAACTTAGAGAATGATTATTCCAAAACACAAAGAGACCATTGACTTGATTATTTGGTTTTGTATTTCAACTTGATACCTCCACGCGTTCCCGAGGTAAAGGGTCTTGACAGACAGACAGACGGACAGCAGAACGATCCACGACAGCAGAACGATCCACGTGGATATAATACGTGTAGGTTATATAGTTATGTAGGAGTGCTTGTCGGCAATCGATATGAGGCTATTCTGTGCTTACACTACTAAAGGTAAAGGAAAACACAATATTGTGCCAAGTAACGAGCGTAGCAGTAGCGTGTTTAGAATCCAATAATACTGCAAGCCAATAAGGCGAGCAGTCGTGCTATTCTCTAAGAATACAGCGTCAAGCTTAGCGCTGCCGCATGCCGCAGCGGCAAGAGGGCTACCCAATACACAATGTCGACGACCTCGCGAACCAAGTCAATGGTCAATATTCTTGATTAGCTTATCTACCTCGGCTTTCACAAGGTTGAGGTAGTTAATAGTAGCGGTCAGTACTTCTGTAGCTGCAAGATTGTTCGAATACAATCCAAACTAATATTATAAATGCGAAAGTAACTCTTGTCTGTCTGTCTTTTCTTCACGCCTAATCTACTGAACCGATTTGTGTGAAATTTGGTACAGACATAGTTTGGAACTTGAGAAAGGACATAGGATAGTTTTTATTACAAAAAATAAAAATAAAATTTATTCTGGACATACTGCGCCATCTATTGGTCAAAAGTCGGCATAAATTCAAAAGTACTATAAATGTCGAGCTGTTAATTTGCTCCGTGCTGCCGGAAGTCACTATTCCACGCGAACGAAGTCGCGAGCAAAAGCTAGTTACAGATATTGAATTTGTTGAACATAGGTAGGTTAGGTACACATATTGTCATTATTAATGAGCGCTACATCTAGCCGTGTTCGGCGCTCAAATATTTTGGTATAAACATGCTGATTTTAACAATTATTAAATACCTAGCATTTAAATAACAAGAAAAATAAACTAAAATCATTATCACATTTTAATAGTTCTAATTCAAATGCCATCACAAAAAAATATATAAACATGTTTAAAATATCTTACTGACCAAAATTTACTACTTTTTCAAATTGACGATAGAATTTATAATATTTGATACTTTAAAGTTTAAAGTATCAAATATTATAAATTCTAGCGTCAACAAAAATTTACTACTTTTTCAAATTGACGATAGAATTTATAATATTTGATACTTTAAAGTTTAAAGTATCAAATATTATAAATTCTAGCGTCAACAAAAATTTACTACTTTTTCTAATTGACGATAGAATTTATAATATTTGATACTTTAAAGTTTAAAGTATCAAATATTATAAATTCTAGCGTCAACAAAAATTTACTACTTTTTCAAATTGACGATAGAATTTATAATATTTGATACTTTAAAGTTTAAAGTATCAAATATTATAAATTCTAGCGTCAACAAAAATTTACTACTTTTTCTAATTGATGATAGAATTTATAATATTTGATACTTTAAAGTTTAAAGTATCAAATATTATAAATTCTAGCGTCAACAAAAATTTACTACTTTTTCAAATTGACGATAGAATTTATAATATTTGATACTTTAAAGTTTAAAGTATCAAATATTATAAATTCTAGCGTCAACAAAAATTTACTACTTTTTCTAATTGACGATAGAATTTATAATATTTGATACTTTAAAGTTTAAAGTATCAAATATTATAAATTCTAGCGTCAACAAAAATTTACTACTTTTTCTAATTGACGATAGAATTTATAATATTTGATACTTTAAAGTTTAAAGTATCAAATATTATAAATTCTAGCGTCAACAAAAATTTACTACTTTTTCTAATTGACGATAGAATTTATAATATTTGATACTTTAAAGTTTAAAGTATCAAATATTATAAATTCTAGCGTCAACAAAAATTTACTACTTTTTCTAATTGACGCTATCTGTTACAATTTGAAAATGTAGTAAATTTTTGTCATTTAAAGTATGAAATATTATAAATTCTAGCGTCAATTTGAAAAAGTAGTAATTTTTTGTCAGTAAGATATTCATTTACCGTATAATATGCTTTTTTATATGAGTAGCATTTTCAGGAAAGCCTTTTTAAAATCGTTAATGTTTTAAATTTCTGTAATTTACCTAGGGATCTTATTATAGATCCTAGGTGCCATTCCTAAAGAGCTTCGAGACTGTCTACCTGTCACTGCGATGGTGATGTTCTGTCAATAAATGTGTTGTTTTATTTCCAGATGGGTGGCCTTGCTGAAGGACAGAATCGCGATGTCGAGACAAGACAGGAGACAAGAAATCTTGAAATTTTCGAGAAGTACGTGAGCGATCTTTTTCAGAAAGCTTCTCAAAATTTGGCGTGTCAGTCCAACCACGACAGCCTACCTGAAAAGGAGAAAGTAAGATATAGCATTATATGTCATTACCATCATAGTCATCATCAGCCTGGAAAAATAGTTTCTATTCTTTTCCCGTAGCCTGACTGTGTCCCACTGTTGGCCAAAGGTCTCCAGTACATATTTTTTTGTTCTTGAACATTTATTTATTTATTTATTTATTTATTGGTTCACCAACAATTGTTCACACTGTTTACAATACAAATAATCATGCAATAAATTATTTCACATTAGTGCAACAATCACTTAGAGGTAAACACTACATGCTTAAGGAAGTTGTACAATACAAAGAGAATAAGAGAAAAAAAAAAAACAGACAATAATATCAAATTGAACTTACCCAATTTTGAGTTATTGAAAGGCTTACAACTAGTGAGAATTTACATAAAATGAACACATCTTCTCCCCAAGCGAGTCAGTGCAAGGTCACTATTTGAGATGTTCTTGATACTTGGCTTTCAGCTTGCTTAAGCTGTCAAAGTGCAAATCAATTTCATCACTACAGCTATTAATGACCTTGCAGAACCTCGCAACTGGGGATCCTGCGCCTAAGACCGTTCTTCTCTGTGGGGGGCATAGAGGTGTTATTTGGCTGCGAGGAATCCTTGAAGGGGCACGGAAACCAATGAGGTGCAATAACTGAGGACAGTCGACTTTATGGGCCATAACCTTGCTCACGAACATGGCATCACAAATGCGTCTGCGACTGTCTAGCGAGACCATACTAAAGTGCTTCAGTCGGTTACTATAAGAACGCACCTTTTTGGAAATTCCGCTAGAAAATGCCAGGTGCCAAAGAAAACGCTTCTGTATGCGCTCAAGACGCAGCGAGTGAGAAGAATAGTGTGGCCGCCAGATGATGCTACAATATTCCAGAGTGCTTCGAACTAAGCTATTATAAAGCATAATTTTAGTTTTACAATTTCTAAACTGCTTGGTATTTCTCAGTACGAAACCCAACATTCTAGACGACCTTTTTATCGTGTTGTTTATATGAGGGATAAAGGTTAACTTTTGATCGAATACTACCCCGAGGTCTTTTATTGTATCTAGCTCCGCAATCTTAGCTTCATTGATATAATAATCGTGATCTATAAGATTATGTTTTCGCGTGAATTTTATATGATAGCATTTATCTGTGTTAAGTTGCATTTGGTTAGTTTGACACCATTGTATAAGTCTGTCTAGATCGCTCTGTAAGAGAGAGGCGTCGTCTTTTGATTTTACTACCTTGACAAATTTTAAGTCGTCTGCATACATAAATACATCGCAGTAACGAAAGCAATTAGGAATGTCGTTGATAAAGTAATTAAACATAACAGGTCCCAAATGGCATCCCTGTGGCACGCCGGAGGATATTAAACGTGTGGTTGATTGAAAACCGTTGATGACTACATAGAATGATCTATCCTTGAGATATGAGCTAAGCCATGAAAGTAACGACCCAGTGATTCCATATGCCTTTAATTTGGCAATAAGTATACTATGTGAAACCTTGTCAAAAGCCTTGCTAAAGTCCGTGTATATGACATTAGCTTGGTAACCTGAGTCAATAGCTTTTGTTATTAGTTCCGTGAATAGCACTAGATTAGTATTTGTGGATCTAGACTCCACGAATCCATGTTGCACTTCGCTCAGGTAAAGCTTAAGGTGATTCTGAATGTAGGGACATATCAGAGACTCAAAGATCTTAGCAATAGCTGACAAAATCGATATGGGCCTGTAGTTAGAGACTAAGTCATCATTTTTTGACTTATGGATGGGAACAACCTTCGCCGTCTTCCATTTTGAGGGAAAGACTCCCGTGGCTAATGACTTGTTAAAAATAAGCAACAATGGTGAGACCAAGACGGCCGCACACTCTTGAAAAAATATAGGAGGTATTCCATCAGGTCCAGCACCTTTATTGCAATCTAGGTTTTTTAATTTCTTGTATAAGACCTTTTCATCAATAACGAGGTTAGATAAACATAAACTATTATTGTGAATGTTATGCAAGTTTACATCTATATTTGTATCACAACCATCCTGAACAGGACTATAAACGGAAGAAAAATAAGATGCAAAATACTCACATATTTCAGTTCCGTCAGAAGATGTGGTAACGCCATCTGTCATGGACGAGGGATAAGGACTTGACCCTCCACGTTTGGTTTTTACATAAGTCCAAAACAATTTAGGATTACTTGTAATATCATCTTCTAAGTTTTTCATGTAGTTTTTGTAACAAACTATTTCCAGGTCCTTACAGCGTTTATTGATTATTTTCAACTCAATTTTATCTAATGGATTTTTATAAATATTATATCGATTTCTCATCCTATTTTTTGAATGTAACAATTTAATAAGAGTCCGGTTAAACCAGGGTGGGAATTTGATGTTTTTAGGTACTTTTTTAGAAATAAATCTATGTATTGCGGTGTTAATGACGTCGTAAAATACCTGCACCATCTCATTGACATCGTGCCGTCCCTCAAACAATTCCTCCCAGTTTAGTTCCTTTAGGTACTCACGAAGCGGGGTGTAATTTGATTTACGGAAATTAGGCATTCCGTTCACGATATTATAAGGAAGTCTAGGCTTTTTAACTAAAGAAATGTTAATATCTAAAGGCGGATGGTGTTGATCAATATTACATAACGAACTCACACTTTGGTTTACATTACAAAAACAATAATTACACAATACAAGATCAAGTGTGCGACCAGAGGCGTTGTTTACGTTGTTAAATTGATTGAGCTTGTTAACATTCACAAAATCCACTAATGCTTCGCAAGTATTAGGTAGCTTCAAACCATCACAAGAATTATTATTGACTTTTTCCCAATCTATAATACCTAAATTGAAATCACCGATGATGAATACACATGTGTCATTAAGTTTTTCAAAGGCAGCGTTACACTTGTTAAGAAAATTTTCCATAACAGACATGCGTACAGGTGGTGGTAGGTACACTGCACAGAAAGCTATTCGTCGGTAAGACTTAGCCACAGGAAGATTCAATGTAACCCAAAGGTCCTCACAATTGCTCTCAAGATGCACAGCACGTTTAGAATTTATCTTAGTTTTCACAGCAATCAATACACCCCCGCCCTCCTTGCAACTATTTTGACCAGTGCTTTCTCTGTCTCTTCGGTAAACCACGTATCTATCGTCGAATAGCTCACTGCTTACAATGGAACTGTTAAGCCAAGTCTCTGTTAGTATGATTACATCGTAGTTATTACAACATACATTACGATAAGCGATATGTGTTTTTGTTCGTAAGCCTCTACAATTTTGATACAGTATTTGCAAATTATCGAATTTAAAACATACAGATTAAACAACGTGTACCATTATATTCGAGAAATAACTAAATTTTAAGAGGTAAGTTGAGCTATTTCATTCTATCCAAAGATTCCAGGTCCTTTATTAGGATGTGGTCAGCTTCCGCAGTTTTCCTCACAAAGATCCTGCCGTTTCTTACCCAAACAAATTTATACCCTGTATCCTTCGCCTTAAGCCTGGCGGCCGCGTGAAGCGCTTTATTAGAAGGGGATAAGTGTTCGAGTACGTACACAGGTCTTTTGTCGCCTGCAATTCCAAGATCTGCAGTATTAAGTTTTTCGGTATTATTTTTTCTTTCCTTATTGTAATTAATAACCGAGGCTAGAAGGTTGTCGCGAATTCTTGGAGAGGCCAATTGGACAACGATGGACCGCGGGCGTGTATTAGTAGCTTGAAGTTTGGCTACACGTGTGCAGTGGAGAATTTCGTTATCGCTAAGCTTGCATCCTACAACTGATCCTAGCTGCTTAACGACAGAATGAAGGTTCTCAGGTTTATTTTCCGGTAAGCATTGCAGTTCCAGGTTATTTGAACGAGTTTGTTGTTCCAGGTAATTTATGCGGAAGCGTAAGTCAGCCATTGAGGTTTTAATGTGATTATTTTCTTCCGTTAAGTCCCTTACAGTATTTTTCAATGCCTTACAATCGGATTGGTGATCCTCAAACTGCTTGGTGTGAAAATTCAATGAAGTTGACAGCTCACTGATTTCGTGCTTTATTGGTTCGAGTTCCTGGTTGACGACCCTGAGTATGGTGCTATTGATTTGAATGATCATAGACGCAAACTCGGCTTTTATAACTTCTTGTACAATGGTTCGCACGTCCTCAGAGGTGACAGGTGTTGATTGAGGTGGAGAATTCAAGGCGAGTCGCTTGGTTCCTCTTGTAGTGGAAACATTTCGATTAGGTGTACTACTTTTTGTAGATGTATCCGTATTGATACACATGCAACCTGGGCATTTCCATTTACAATAATCTCCGGAGTCAGTCGGGATTACCGGCATAGACAAACATACAAAATGGAATGATTTTTTGCATTTTATGCAATTAATGAGTTTATCGTCCGCTTCAGTAAGATCATTTTTAACACAGCAACCCCACGATCGTGATGTAGTAGTCATGCTTAATTTTGGTGTACAATGAAGTAATTATAATATATTTTACTCGTAGCAGCTTGTAATGTACCGTCCAGTATCCACACCGATGAGTTCTTAAAGCAATTTGTTGTTTTGGGCACCAACAAAGACCCTTGAATCAAAAGCGCACACTAAAAAAGGCCCTCACAGTGACAGCACTGATTCTTGAATCGAAAGCGCACACTAAAAAAGGCCCGCGGTGAGACTACGGCAGGTCGGGTGGCGCGGTAAGGTGAGTTCGCGAGAAGAATGTCGTAAGCGCCGTGTGATTCGGGGCGCTTACGCGTTCGATCGCGGCGCTTTGTTTTCGAGACACTGACGGTAGATAGGATTTCAATTGGATGAAAACAGTCTAGATTTTATAGAAGCACGCACTAAAACCACTAGTTATTGCTGTAAGTCAATACTATTGAAGTATATCCATGCAGTTTACACTTTTTACGGCACTTCCAAACACTTTTTGTACTGACTTTTCAATATTTAAGGATAGAACAACGAATAGCGATTGCACGTACAACTGTCTCCTAAATACAGAAGATTTCTGGAAACCTTCTAATTAGGTAGGTAGATATTGGGGGACAAATTTCCAACTATATATTCACTAAATATTTGTATGGCTTATGGATAGTTGTGACGGGTCTGTTTGTGTATATCAGTTAAAATGTTTGTAAACGCAACCAAGATACAGAAGCGCGACGTCTTTATTAAAAAAAAAAGTAAGAACCTAGTGAGATACAAATGACTGTTATCCTTTTATTTATTTATTAAGGATCTCCAACAAAAGATGTACACAGATCATTTAATTTAAATTATGGACGACAATAGAATCACGTAGGTGCACTCCTTCACTTTCAGGAGACCACAAATAATATTTACAAAGTAATACGGTTGCTTTTCCCTAATATTATTGTCTGTGATTATTAATGTATCGTGTACCAATTTATTGTTAAATTCAACCTCAGGAAGCTTATTATGTCTTGTGACTGGGACTGTATCAGCATCTTCTTTTTTGTTTTCATGACATTCAAAAGTGCCTGGCTTTGTCCTTCAACACTTTGCTAGCCAAATACTTTAGGTAAATATGAATCCGACTATCCCATCTTCGGTTATAAATAAGATTACTTTAAATACCTATTCGTTCCCCGTAGCATACAGTGCAATTAACGTATTTTTTCACCAAACAAAAGAAATCGTTTTCCAGCAATATTTATGTGTAGAGTTACAGAGTACGTGACTGACGGCTTTGTGAAGTTTTGTTTACACCACACATATAAATGTGATAAATCTGTTTGTTTGTTACCTAATCTGCTGATCGGATCGTAATGGGGCTTCTTACTTCAAAAACTTTGCTTTAAAAATACATGCACAAAATATTAGTCATCTCAAAACAAAAAAATAAAATAAAGCAAGAATCAATAAAATGTCAAGAATAAAAGTCTATCTGTAAATTAACTTTGTCAATCAAATTTTATATATTCAGCAGAACTTAGATAGTCATTATTTTGAAAAATTTGACTCTTTTTAAAGTTTTGTATGTCCTTAATTGTGTTGGTTCCATCTATTAATTAATACGGGTTTTGTGCGTGGACTAGCTGAAAAATAGTACTCTTTGTATTATTCCAGACTATAATCTGTGTGTACCTCTGTGCCAAATTTCATCAAGATCCGTTCAGCCATTTTGACGTTCACGTCAAAACGGCTGAACGGATCTTGATGAAATTGTGTAGTGTAACAAACAACCATCCATCCATCCTGTGCGCCATCAGTGAATAGATTATATGCCTCTGCTTGAGCGGAGTGACCCCCTCCCCCCCCTCCGCTTAAGCAGCAGACTCATCTGTGTTTCTTTTCATGCCCTTTATGGTCCCGGGCTGCGGTATCTATCTCGCAACCCCGGGGCTCTTGGGCATGACAACAACTCGAAAAAATTAAAAAAGATATCTTACCTGTTCTACTCAGTTACTGTAAAAAATATTTATTCTCTTTTTCTTTATTTACAGGACACGGAAACGCCAGTTAAAAAAAGAAAATGTAAACCTAGAGGAAGTCCAAAAACACAAGCTTTGTTTAAAAAGTATCAAGCAGCGAAGTACTCGGATCAAGTAAAAGGTATACTGGCTAGGCTAGAAAAAGATAGGACATTATTGAAGAAAACTTTCCAAATGATGATGGATAATAACATTAAAATTGACAAAAGTCAAGAAGGAAAGTTGAACACATTATCAAGGAAAATAAACAAAATTGAAAATAATATCAAAGAAATAAATGAACAGGAGGCTAACCAAATTCAAATAATGGAAATAGAAATACAAAAATGGGAAAGAAAGGAAGAGCAGGCGAAAACTAAAATGATTAATAGTATTCAAAACAAATCAGATTTATTAGAAGAGGCTAAAGAAAAAGCCAATCAGAATAAAAAAGCCGCAGAACAACGCGCGAAAGAGGAAGAAGATAAATTTAACCGTGAAATTCAAAAAATACAAGATGAAGAACGTAAGCTAGAAACCGATTTTAAAAATGATCTTGAGGCAAAGAAAATTGAATTGGCCAACACAAGAGACCAAGTTGATAAGAATATTAAAAGAATGACAGAAGAACAGGCTAAGAAAGAAGCGGAAATTCGTGCAAAAATTCAAAAGCTGAAAGAGGACGAGGCGAAAAAGCAAAAAGAGAATACAAGGGAAATCGAAAATCTAGAAGCTGACATCAAATATTACATTGATAAAAAGGCTCGAAGGGGAAGGCATATAAATTTAATGCGTATCCATAAAAATAAATATATAAAAAGTATTGAATATAGAACAAAGAAACTAAGTGATTTTGAAGCTGAAATTAAAGCACTTGAAAAAGAGGCGACTCAGGTTAAATCCAATTTAGACGGATTAGCTGCCACTAAAAAAGAACTCGAAAAGAAAGTTGCGGCTATGGAACAACAGGAACATGAGCTGGAAAATGAAAATAAAAAGCTTAAACAGAAAATTATGGAAAAGAAAAAAAAGATTAAAAAACACACCAACGACAGGGAAAAAATGTTAAAAGTTGAAGTAGAAGTCGAAAAGAGGATTGTAGCTCAACAGGAAGAGCAGAAAAAAATGCAAGACGGGGAAGGAAGGAAGCGAAAACCTGATCCCCGGGACAGCGAGTTAGCTAAGAAAAAGGCTGGAAACCTGGAATATATTACAGCCAATATAAGAAATAACGCACAGGCAAAAACTAATACGGAGAGCAATGAAGCAAAAGAACGGCAACAGCAAGAGGAAACCTGTGAACAAATACAAATATTTGTTGAGGCTATTTTGGCTGAACAGACAAATGAAAGTCAAAACGAAAACGAAACAATGAGGGACATTAAGACAGGGAATAAGGATAATTTTGAGAAGAACAATGAGGCATCGCATGAAACGTTACCTTTAAATGAGGAGGGAGCTTCAGGTAGCGGGATGCCTTCCATGCCATCACCCGGCAGTGACCACATAGAAACAGTAGAATTGTCTGACTCGTCAAACTCACCTTAAAAATGTCAGTATCGCAGCCTGTTCCCGGTGGCCTGTCTTCTAGCAGTCTGGTTCTCATTCAGACTGGGATTGAGGTGCAAAGATGACCAATGTCAACCAATGTGAAACCATCGTCATAAATCCCACCCTGCTCACCGATTTAAAGTTTCAAGACAGTGGAAGTGAAAACACTACAAAGTAATGTCAAGGAAGTTGTGGTGAGGGTTTCTGCAACAAGCTGAAGAACGAGAAAACTTGTGATGACGAAGTCTAGACACACTGACTATCTATCAACGAACACGATGATGAAAATCGCAAAAATGAATTGGATTCATATGAGCTACCGAAGTCATGGTAGAAATGCAATGAAAGCGATAGTCATTTGTCTAGGTACTCTGGCATGAGCAGTAGTGAGTCTATTCAACTGCGTCATCCAAGCAATATTATAGACATTATAAGTAAAGATTTCCAAAGCATTTGATGGCAACATGTAGTACCTCAGCCTTTCCTTTAGTACTTAACTTTTTTTCTAAATGTTAGAATACTGATGTCATTTAGGAATATTTTCGTAAATATTTAAGAAATAATATTATGCATTTCAAGGTTTTTATCCAAAGTTAGTTGGTAATGCCAAAGGCTTTAAGCCGAGGGAACAATTTCTTGACCTCCTCTTCACAGCGGTTAGGTACGATGACATTGTTATAGATAATAAGATTACAATTAAGTACTCCAATTTTAAGTTTATAGTTTATAAAGTTAACTCTTTATTGTTTCGTGATTCACTACAGAATTCTACGAAAATTGGCACAACTTTCCTTGTATTAGTCTAAGTTTATGTAATGCGATATATTTCTTTTTTAATTTTGTATAACCTTTTGTCTTTAATATTGTATAGTATGTACAAATAAATGATTATAATTATACCAAAACGAGTTTTTGTTTTCACAAAATAATATTATTTTTCCACTGCTAATAATAAAGTACTGGCGAACGAACTTTTCTTGAGTGTTAGATAGAGTTAGATCATGTTTTCCCTATAAGTATTGCAACTTTCACTAAAATTGTTAGAGCCGTTATCGAGAACGATTACAAAGCGAAACTCGTGAATATTGTTCGTTCAGAATTATCGAAATAACAATTTTATGAATCCGTTTATTTTTCCGTAGTTGGATTATAAAATACTAGCTGCTCCTCGCGGTTTCACCCACGCTGCTCAGCTCCTGTTGGTCGTAGCGTGATGTTATATAGCCTTCCTCAAGAAATGGACTATCCAACACTAAAATAATTTTTCAATTCGAACCAGTACTTCCTGAGATTAGCGCGTTCAAACAAACAAACAAACAAACTCTTAAGCTTTATAATATTAGTATAGATATATTACTGCATACACTGGGGCTAATTAAAATCCAATTACATATGAAAATGTTTAACGAATTATATATCACGAATAAGAATGACATTAGTAAATCAGGCGAACAATAAAGTATGAAACGCCTGGCAGAATGCAAATAGAACGATGAACGATTCCTTAAGTGATGTGTGCTAAATATATTTCTATGAGGCGTGTAGTGTGGCCTGCTATTTAAATCTCATTTCAGAATTATTGGTAAATTGTAAATGTGTAGGTTTCTGTCCTGGCTTCAAATTGGGAGAGTTTGTCCGAATAAAATAAAATAATGGATCGTGTGCGAAATGACATATCAACCTAAACGAAAAACATTTTTGCAACAACAATAAGCGATTACTGAAACAATCGGTGACTTGTTTGACTTTTGGGCCATCTAATTATGGAAATAAACTTATTTTACACTTTTATTATTCAAGTCGGTATTTATTTATGGTACTACTACTATGGTGTTAGCTGTTGTATGATGGCATTTCACACAAATTTATGTCAAGTATTCATTTTTAATTGGTTCCAAAACTTATTGGCACATAATCCAAAAACACGGAAGAAGAAAAACTATCTACATCTATCACAGAAGATAACTTTTAAAGTCCCCAAGCTAAGTAAATAAAATCTATATATGATCATCCGTATAACATGGTTTTTTTTTCTGGTTGTCCAATATGAAACGACTGATCAGTAATATTTTGGCTTGTTTTTGCTTATTTCTTTTCTTTGCTGAAATAATATAAACCATCATTTGTTTTCCCGATTGTTATATTTAGCCTAGGATGCCAGGCAACTGCTTAGTTTTACTATTCCAATACGAAGGTATAAAACGGGGATGTTTATTTATTTTTTATTTATTTAACAATAAGCACACCAACTGCATAATTACATAGATTTATACCTATTATTTTAATTATTAATTAATGTACCTTAAAAGTAATTACACAAATCACAGACGTGCATGACATTGTATCATGTTTATATGTTTATGAGACTACAAAAATTTACAATAAATTAATGATTATCTAATTTTAATAAATACCAAAAATGAGGTTAAGAATTGACTTATTGAATTTTATACATTATTGAATACTTTATTTGGTAATAACATAATATGCAATATTACTAAAATTACTAAGAATTTAATTCTTCGATACTTAAACAATTGAAATTATTCATCAAAAAGTGCCTGCATGATGCAAATTTCATAGAAAATAGGTCGACGAAACTGTTCGACGTGAAGGATAATTCATTATACAGCCTTGCCATACGTGTTAGGGGACTATTGAATGTGGTATTTAGAGTAGAAGTGGGTATAAAAAATATACGATGACGTCTCATAACTCGTTGATTAAGTCTAAAATTGAAAAAGTTTATAAGTGGGGCGTCTATGGATCCGCTAATAACAGAAAAAGTTTATCAGACAGAACCCGAAATATAATTCTCTTCAAAACTGTAGGCGCTTGTGTGTTGTGCTAATATGAGCTAATTAATATTATGGGGAATAAATGTTATGGAAACCGAAATTATAGAAAATGAAAAATATAGCTACTACTACTACTATCTACTTCCTCATGGACTTTATTGTTTGTAAGTCGTCTAAGTAATGTTAACGCACCTCAGCCTCTATAGGAGCCTGTTGTATTCATCATAGCAACGAGCTACGTTGCGTACTGTTTGTGTCTAATTTTAAGTTAGGTTAATCATCGGCTCAGTTGCCAAAGAAGAGGAAAAAAAAAAAAGATTGGTTAATAATTACGCTCTGGCTTTCATAATTCCTTGTGTCACACATGTTAATATACAGTGAACAAGTTATTTCCACATATCTATTTTTTTTTATATCCCCGTTCCTTCAGTCCCGCAGTCAGGAATTATTTAATTTCAAAAGCGCCAGGGTGTGCGTGACATTCAGAAGATGTTTCATTTTCGGCCATCACATGTAAGTTCATCCAAAAAGAGGTAGAATACCACAAAATGTCGAAAGAATTCTGTAGTGGATTTAAACTTGACTTTTTGTGTACATACTAAAATTAGAAGTTTTTCAATTATCGCCATGTTTTAGTCAACATGGCATTTCACTTTGCACTCCTGATATTCTCGATACTCTCGTTGATCTGACCCACCAACATGGTTCTGATAAACAAAAACAATTCAAATATGAAGGGGAAATTTGCTTGTATTATTAAAAAGAAATTATAGTTATCGTCATCATCGTTAAAAAATATTTAATCGTCTTTCCGAAAGTATACTTCTGAACGAAATAAAATGACTGCTTGTTATGACATAAAAACTATCAAGTCAATCAGTCTCGTTCGTTTCGACTTGGCGTCGCCTTTGTGGTTTTCGGTGCCATTTTAAGTTTTTTTCATTTATATAGTACTTCCTACGACTTTGGCTTTGTATACATACAAAAATCTATTTCTAGGTTAAGTAAATGTCATCTCTACAAAAAAAAAACGACGCTAATATTGTAACTAGGATATATTTCTGTAATAGCCTTTCATTTTGTTATCCTACACACAATTGGTTCGAAAGAAAAGAATCCAAACCCCACAATACACAGTCCAAAATCATTATTGACCTAGTAAAAAAAAGAAACGTCGAATAACCATAGACAATCTAGACCAGTTTAACTTCAGTCATAGTGCGAGAATATCACGCCTGCTCCATAGCAGTTAGCTACGTTTGTATACGACGGAACTCTATGGTAGGGGAATCTGACGAATTTTGTCAAACGTCACGCAGTTAATGTTCGTTAAAATAGTCTGGTATAAGTTGGTCACGTGACAATACTGATAACATGTCAACTCTGACATTTAGGTATTTCATACGAATTGAGGAATATTAATGTGTCGCAATAAATAAAATGTTTGCATAATCTAAATCTATAAATAGTTTAGTACCTATCTTAAAATGACGTCTTAGATGAAACTTGGTACAATGGGTTCCTATACTAAAATTATAAAGATGAAAGCTTTGTTTGTTTGCACAGTTAAACGCGGCGATCTCAAGAACTAAACTCATACAACATACTCTATATACACAAACAGCCAGACCCGGAACAACTATCTGTAGGCCATACAAATATTTGTTCCGTGCGGGAGTCGAACCCCCGTTACGCAGCGCAGCAGTCGATTGCTCAGCCACTGCGCCAACCGTGACGTCAAATTAGGAAGTAGGTACGTAGAGCGACGGAAATCATCACACAGTCGAAATTTAGCGCAAAAATATCTTTATTTTTATTTTGCATGCATAAACAGGTCAATTAAAACATTCCTGGAAATCAGTTATATAATCAGAATTTTGTTGTGCCACTGTAATTTAAGCCGTAAGCTCATAGCGCTAATGTTCTTTGTGCTGTACCGAGTGATTATGACGTATGTGCAGAATCAAGTTCGCTAAGAGTACTTAGCCGCGGTTTGCTCCTGTCCACTGCCTAGTCGACTGAACAACAATTAGCAATTCGGGTCGGATCGGAGCAACACAACCACTCACAAGGACTTACTTCTAGCAGTTCAAGGTCAGTTCCTCTTCTCAATTACGAATTATTTTCGACATACTTAATTAAAAATGTTTTTGGGAACAGAAGGGGTACTATGACATCTTATAGCAGTTCTTATTCCACTGAGGGAAAGAGATGGTGCTAGACACCCTGTATAGCTCTGTCTCTTTCCCTCAGTAGAATTAGAACTGCTTTAAGACGTCATCGTAGGGTAGCAGTTTTTTTGTCTCAATTTTGACGTGTGTTTTATCTGTGACGTTTGTGTTCATATCGAGAACGACGCGTGATTCGCTCCACACCGGCCGGCTCGTGGCGCCACCATGCAGCTATGGAGTCCGTTTGGAGCGCAGCGCGCGTCGTTCAATAACATTACGCTTGCTATCTCGGAAAGTCAGGCACACATATGTTCCGACAGTGAGTGTTGTTGTTAGATACTGACTTTGTACCAACAGAGTGTGAACATATATCATGAACAAAAGTACATTTGCTCCTTCGTTCGACGGCACGGTTGGCGCAGTGGCTTAGCGATCGACTGCTGCGCTGCGTGTCGCGGGTTCGATACCCGGACGAAATATTTGTATGACCTGCAGATAGTTGTTTCGCGTCTGGGTGTTTGTGCATACAGGAGAAATTCCTAGTGTGGGCCAACGTTTTTTAAAACAAAAAAAAGTCCCAACCCAATATAAGAATTAAATTAACGATCGTGTCCTTCTGTGTGACTCACTGTTTTTTTTTCTGCCAAGTTGCTGTCACTGGACTAGCAATGTGAACATTAAATAACGATACTTTATTAAGCGGACACATTTATTGATGCGCTTGCCGCTTGGCGATCTCGATGGCTGAACGAATACATAACTTATATTCTAAATAATAATACAATTCTGCGATATTTGCAAATTGTTATGAGCTGACATGTTAATCATTTTGAATATTTTACGGCGTAAAGTTCAAAAATTATAGATAAGTAGAAATCTATTGTGGTGTTTTTGTATGACATGTTTTAGCTACGCAGTGAGTTTTTTCGCAGAACTCCTGAAATAAAATACATTAATAAATGGAGGAATCTGTAAATAACTTTTCGTTTTAGTCTATTACTAGCGTAGGTTAATACAGTGAACAGGAAAATGAACTCTTTAGTAATATATCAGTCCAGTAGCGTGTTTAGGATCAAATAATACGGCAAGCCCACAAGGCGAGCAGTCGTGCTGTTCTCTAACAATACAGCGTCAAGCTTAGCGCCGCCGCATGCCGCAGCGGCAAGGTCACACACGTTGACAGCCTTGCGAACCCTCAATATTCTTGATTAGCGTATCTATCTCGTCTTTGACAAAGTTGACGTAGTTTATCATTACGGTCAGTACTTCAGTAGCTACTAGATTGTTTGAGACTGTCTCTGCCTGTCTCTGCGAGGGATGCGCGCGTGATGTTCTATAAATAAATGTATTGTTATGTTTCCAGATGGCTGACCTTGCTGCCGAACGGAATCTCAATGATGAGCCAGTCCCAATTAATTATGAAACTATCAAACAGTTCCTGATGTCAATTGCACAGGAAGCATCCAATCACGACAGCCTACCTGAAAAGGAGAAGGTAAGATATACTTATATGTCGTTACTATCATCCTCATCATTGGCCTAGAAAAAATGTTTCTATTCTTTCCCCGTAGCCTAGACTATGTCCCACAGTTGGACAAAGGTCTCCAGTTTCGGTGCCTTCTGAACCTCACTGATTTGTTTAATTTCTTCGCCCTTCGATTATGACTCTTCATCAAACAAAAGAAGTCGTTTTCCAGCAATATTTATGTGTAGAGTTACAGAATACGTGACTGACGGCTTTGTGAAGTTTTGGTTTACACCACACATATAAATGTGAAAGTAACTCTGTTTGTTTGTTACCTTTTTACGACTAATCTGCTGATCGGATCTTATGGGACTGTGAATTATTTGTCTGGTCTAACTTCCGCAATTTTATTTTATTTTCAAAATAGCGAGCACGCATTAAACGTATATAAATCTTCTGTCATCAGTATATCGCTTACAAATCTTCCTCGTTCCCAATCAAAGTGTCAATGTTCGCCATCAGGTTTAGTTAGGTTAGGTTAGCTATTGATGCATACGGGTTTATACGTGGCTAACAAAGTCAAAGTATTACTGAGTGTGCCATCAGTGAATAGATTATAACTTTGTTTACTTTCGTCTCGTAACGTGTCGCTTCAGAAGATTTGATCTCATGCAAAACTTGTTTTATTGTCTGCTTTGAAATTATATACCGTTGCGCAGGGGGAGTGTCAGACTTTTACTGACGGAAAGCAACATATATTTCTTCTATTGCCCTTTATGGTCCGGGGCCGCGGTATCTATCCCGCAAACCCGGGTCTTTTGAGTATGACAAAAACTTGAATAATTAAAAACTAATCCTACCTATTCTTATCCTGTAAGATTTATTTAATGCCATTTTATTTTTAACAAACTTTTTATATTTTTACAGGATGCGGAAACACCAGTTAAAAAAAGAAAAAAATATAAACCTAGAGGCAGTCCACACACACAAGCTTTGCTTAAAATGTGTGAAGCATCGAAATACTCGGATCGAGTAACAGAAATACTGGCTAGGCTAGAAAAAGATAAGAAATTATTACAGAACATTTTCGAAAAAATTAAGAAAAATAACATTAATATTGACAATAGTCAAGAAGAAAAGTTGCACACATTATCAAAGGAAATAGACAAAATTAAAAATAATATCAAAGAAATGAGTGCACAGGAGGGTTACCAAATTAAAGAAATTGATATAAAAATAACAAAATGGGAGAAAACGAAGGAGCAGGCGAAAACTAAAACGGTTATTAGTATACAAAACAAATCAGATTTGTTAGAAGAGGCCAAAGAAAAAGCCAAACAAATTAAAAAAGCCGCGGAACAACGCGCGAAAGAGGAAGAAGATAAAATTAACCGTGAAATTCAAAAAATTAAAGATGAAGAATTTAAGGTAGAAACCGATTTTATAAATGATCTTAAGGCAAAGAATAATGAATTGGCCAACACAAGAGAACAAGTTGATAAGAATATTAAAAGAATGACCGAAGAACAGGCTAAGAACGTAGCGGAAATTCATGCAGAAATTCAAAAGTTAAAAGAGGACGAGGCGAAAATGAAAAAAGAGAATACAAGAAAAATCGAAAATCTTAAAGCTGATATCAAATATTACAATGATAAAAAGGCTCGAAGAGAAAAGGATATAAATTTAAAGCTTATCGAGAAAAATAAACTTAAGGAAAGTATTGAAGATATAACAAAGAAACTAAGTTGTATTAAAGTTGACATTATAGCACTACAAAAAGAGGAGACTCAGGTTAAATTCAATCTAGACAAATTAGCTGCCACTAAAAAAACACTCGACAAGAAAGTTGAGACTATGAAAGTACAGGCAAATGCGATGAGAAATGAAATTCTTACCCAGCAAATTAAGGAAAAAGACAAAGAGATTGAAAAACAAACCAAAGAAAGGCAAAAAATTTTAGAAGATGAAGCAGAATTCGACAGGATTGTAGCACAACACGAAGCGAAGAAAAACATTCAAGACAAAAACAAAATGAAGCGAAAGCTTGACCCCTGGGTCAGCGCGTTAGCTAAGAAAAAGGCTGAGAACCTGGAATATATTACAGCTAATATTAGAAGTAACGCACAGACAAAAACTAACACGGTGAGCAATGAGGCAAAGGAACAGCAACAGCAGGAGGAAACCTGTGAACAAATACAGTTATATATTGAAAACGCAATAATGAGAGACATTAAGACGGGGAAAAGGAATGGATGGAAAGGAAGTAACAGTAGAATTGTCTGATTCGTCAAACTGACCTTACAAACGACACCATCGCAGCCTGTTCCAGTTATCCTCACTTCAAGCAGTCTGGGTCTCGTTCAGACTGAGATTGAGGTGGGATTGGTTGACATTGGAGGACCAATGTCAACCAATGTGAAACAATCGACATAACGTTTCAAGACAATGGAAGTCAAAACACTACAAAGTAATGTCATAAGGAAGTTGTGGTGAGGGTATCTGCAACAAGCTGAAGAACGAGGAAACTTGTGATGACGAAGATATGACCGATCTCCTGAACGTCTAGACACACTGACTATCTATCAACGAACACGATGATGAAAATCGCAAAAATGTATTGGATTCATATGAGCTACCGAAGTCATGGTAGAAATGCAATGAAAGCGATAGTCATTTGTCTAGGTCCTCTGGCATGAGCAGTAGTGAGTCTATTCAACTGTCATCCAAGCAATATTATAGACATTATGAGCAAAGATTTCCAAAGCATTTAATGGCAATAGTACTACCTCAGCTTTTTCTTTGGTACTTAATTTTTCTTCTAAATGTTAGAATACTGATGTCATTTAGGGATATTTTCGTAAATATTTAAGAAATAATATTATGCATTTCAAAGCTTTTATCCAAAGTTAGTTGGTAATGCCAAAGGCTTTAAGCCGAGGGAACAATTTCTTGACCTCCTGTTCACAGCGGTTAGGTACGATGACATTGTTATAGATTAAAATTAAGTGCCTACTCCAATTTTAAGTGTATAGTTAATAAAGTTAACTCTTTATTGTTTCGTGATTCACTACAGAATTCTACGAAAATGGACACCACTTTCCTTGTATTAGACTAAGTTTATGTAATGCGATATATTTCTTTTTTAATTTTGTATAACCTTTTGTCTTTAATATATTTATAGTATGTACAAATAAATGATTATAATTATACCAAAACGAGTTTTTGATTTCACAAAATAATATTCTTTTCCACTGCTATATTTTTTATAAGAGTGGGCATATGCACTTCAATCAATTTAGATAAATATTACAAGTATATAGTCTTTTATCTGTGTGCAAGTTTCTGTTTATAAAAACACTTTTACTTGTAAATCTTGCCCAATTTGTGTCAATTTTTTGAATGGTTAACTTTACTAATGCGGCATTTACTCACAGCTCAATCAATTAAATAATTAAGCAATCAAGTCCAATTTTTTCGAGATCTATAAATTCGTAGTTTTTACTCTAATTTCGCTAATTTCCGTTAGATTTCTGTAAAATCTATCTTCACATTTTTGTCGATTTTTTCCAGCGGAATCAATATGGCTATTTTCTAAAAATACAGCGTCGAGCTTAGCGCTACCGCAGCGTCAAGTTTAATAGAAAGCCGTCTTGGGTCGGCGCCGCGGGCGGCTTTGTTTTCTTAGAGAATAGCCCTTCAGCTAAATTATTAAAGTGGTCTATGACAAAATAAACACGCGTACAACGAACTTTTCTCGAGTGTTAGATAGAGTTAGATCAACTTTCCCCCCTAAATATTGCAACTTTCACTAAAATTGTTAGAGCCGTTATCGAGAACGATTACATTAAAGATTAAAGCGAAACACGTAAATATTGTTCGTTTAGAATTATCGAAATAACAATTTTATGAATCCGTTTATTTTGCCGCGAGTTTAATTATAAAATATATATTACTGCATACACTGGGGCTAATTAAAATCCAATTACATATGAAAACGAATTATATATCACGAATAAGAATGATATTAGTAAATCGGGCGAACAATTATATGAAACGCCTGGCAGAATGCAAATAGAACGATGAACGATTCCTTAGTGACGTGTGCTAAATATATTTCTATCAGGCGTGTACTGGCTTGCTATTTAAATCTCATTTCAGAATGATTAGTAAATAGTAAATGTGTAGGTTTCTGTCCTGGCTCTTAATTGGGAGAGTTTGGCCTAATAAAATAAAATAATAGATCGTGTAATGACATACTTACCAACCTAAATGAAAAACATTTTTGCAAAAACAATAAGCGATTACTGAAACAATCGGTGACTTGTTTGACTTTTGGGACATCTCATTATGGAAATTAACTTATTTTACACTTTTTAGTAGTCAAGTCGGTATATATTTTTGTAGTTGGTCTTTTAGTTTACCCATTTGGTACGATGGCATTTCACACAATGTCGAGTATTCATTTTTAATTGGTTCCAAAACTTATTGTCACATAATCCAAAAACAGGGAAGAAGAAAAACTATGTGTCATCTATTACAGAAGATAACTTTTAAAGTCCCCAAGCTAAGTAAATAAAATCTATATTTGATTAATCCGTAAAATTTGGATTTCTTTTTTTCTTGTTCTCCATTAAGAAACGACTGAACATTTTATCAGTAATATTTTGGCTTGTTTTTGCTTATTTCTTTTCTTTGCTGAAATAATATAAACCATCATTTGTTTTCCCGATTGTTGTATTTATTCTAGGATGCCAGGCAACTGTGTAGTTTTGCTTTTGTGTGACTATTCCAATAGGAAGGTACAACACGGGGATGTTTATCAGACAGAACCCGAAATATAATTCTCTTCAAAACTGTAAGCGCTTGTGTGTTGTGCTAATATGGGCAAATTAATATTATGGGGAATAAATGTTATGGAAACCGACAGTATAGAAAATGAAAAATATAGCAAATTAATTTTTGAATTCAAATTATTAGGACTATGAAATAAGCGAAAATGATTTAATGTTATTTCACTATAATGGCAACTGAACCGTTATTTCTAATGCAATTAAGGCAAATAAAAGTATGATTATATAAAATTATTGCATTTTAAATTATGGCAACCATTAGCTGTTATCCGTGGGTGGCTAACTGACCGGGGATTTGTTATCAATAATTACTACGGATGTATGATACATTTAAATGATTCATCCCGAAAATTGGTTCAAGGATATGACGTCGAGGCGATTGGCGGGGGCGATCTATCGCGTCCGGCCCTGGTTCAGTCCTTGGTCCGGAGCTTTGTAATCTGTATTATTTATAGAGGGTTTTGATTTCTTTGACTATGCCACCCTCATAGATACACTCATTTTTATTTCCACTCAATTCCTATATTAACAACTTTAAACAATGTTTTGTCTGCACCAGACAAATGCCGAAATCTTTACTTTGTAATCTTGTATGAAGGATCAAAACAATTTCTAACACGTCGAAGGTCTGGTGTCAAAAATAGTCTGAGCTAGCTGCGCTACCTCTAGCAGCCTACTTCCTCATGGAATTTTTTGTTTGTAAGTCGTCCAAGTAATGTTAACGCACCCGAGGCTCTGCAGGAGCCTGACGTATTCATCATAGCAACGAGCGGCGATGCGTACTTTTTTGTCTAATGTTAATTTATTTACCATAAGTACTTTTTTTTCTGAAGGCTTTGTGTCACTCACACGTTAATATACAGTAAACAAGTTATTTCCATATATGTACTCCTTTTTTAAGCTCTGCTCCTACAGTCCCTCACAGTCAGGAATTATTTTATTTTCAGAGGCACATATCAATTCCAAAAGTGCGAAGGCATGCTGGGCATGCATGAAATTCAAAAGATGTTTCATTTCCAGCCATAACATGTAAGATCATCCAAAAATAGGAAAGAATACCACAAAATGACGAAAGAATTCTGTTGTGGATTTAAACCTGATTTGTTGTGTACTAAAATTAAAAGTTATTCAATTACCACCATGTTTTATTCAAGATGGCGCGGGCGTCTCATAGTTTGTTCACTTTGCACTCCTGATATTCTCGACACTGTCGTTGACCCTTGTGTTATTTAGAAGAAATTATGATTAAACGTAGTTCCGACAAATTAGTTATTATTGTGTCACAATTTCATCGTTAAAAAATATTTAATCTTTTTTCCTAAAGTGTACTTCTGAACGAAATAATACATAAAAACTGTCAGGAATCAGTCTCGTTCGTTTCGATTTGGCGTCGCCTTTGTAGTTTTCGGTGCCATTTTAAGTTTATTCATTTATATTCTACTTCCTACGACTTTGGCTTTGTATATAAAAATCTATTTCTAGATTAAGTAAACGTAATCTCTATAAAGAATAAAAAAACAAAGCTTATAAGTATTGTAACTAGGTCATATTTCTGAAATAGCCCTTCATTTTGATAACCTTAATACGATTGCTTCGAAAGAAAAGAATCTAATCCCCACAATACGCCGCAAAATCATTGTTGACATACTAAATAAAATAAGTAACGTCGAATAACCATAGACAATCTAGACCAGTTTTACTTCAGTGATAGTGCGAGAATATCGCGCCTGCTCCGGTAGTAGTTAACGTTTGTTTACGACGGAACTCTATGGTAGGGGAATCTGACGAATTTTGTCGAACGTCACGCAGTTAATGTTTGCTGGAAATGTCCGATATAAGTTGACCTCTTATTTCACACAAACCCCACACATGGCGAGGTCTGTTTTTATTTGGTAATAATATGTCGCCGAATATTAGGTCACATGCGCTAACATGTCATCTCTCACACTGTTTTCATACGAATTAGAGATTTGAGAAATTATAATATATCGCAATAAATAAAATTATTGCATAATCTAAATCTATAAATAGTTTAGTATCATAAAATTGCTGTATTTATTTGAAAAACTGTTAATGTTATTGTTTTCATCAAAATGCCGTTTAGTTTCAGATTTGGCTTTGATGAAACTTGGTTCAGTAGGTTCCTACTGCCTATACTGATATTATAAAGCTGAAGGCTTTGTTTGTTTGCACAGTTAAATGCGCTGATCTGTAGAATGACGGTTCGAATTGAAATTATATTGAGTTCTGTATAGCTTACTTATCGCGGAAGGCTGTAGGGTTTATGACATCACGCTACGACACTTAGGAGCCGAGCAGTGGGTGACGCGGCCTATCGCCACGTCCACGGGCAGAACGCGAGCTACCCATTGCTGGCCGTCCACAGACCCATCGCCTCTACAAGGACACAGCGGCGCTCCGCCCGCCAGTGTGTGACAGCCGCCTTCCTTTCCTTCCTACGTACACTTCTGCCTACCGCGTCACGGATTACAGGCGTGATGTTGTGTTTATTTATGTTATGTGTACGTAATAGTACTCTCACAGTTCGGTAATTATGTTTATGTCTCAAGTAATAGGTGCCGAGCTTATCATCAATAATCGATACTAATTAGGAAGTAGGTACGTAGAGGAGCAACGGAAATCATCACACACTCGAACTTTAGCGCAATAATATTTTGATTTTATTTTGGCATGAATAAACAGGTCAAAGGTCCTGGAAATAAGTTATATCAGTTGTGTAGTGTTACTCTAATTTAAGCCGTAAGCTCGTAGCGCTAGTGTTCTTTGTGCTGTACCGAGTTGATTATGACGTAGATTTAGAAACAAGTCCGCTACGGCTATTTAGCCGCTGTATGCTCCTGTCCACTGCCTAGTCGAGTGAGCGACAATTAGCAATTCGGGTCGGATCGGAGCAACACAAACACTCAAAAAGACTTACTTCTCGCAGTTCAAGGTCAGTTCCTCTTCTCAATAACGAATTATTCTCTAAATGTTCGCGGACATGATTAAAATGACTTTGGGAACAGGTTTTTTGTCTCAATTTTGACGTATGTTTCATCTGTGACGTTTGTGTTTTTATCGAGAACGACGCGTGATTCACTCCACACCGGCCGGCTCGTGGCGCCATGCAGCTATGGCGCCGGTAACCGGTTTGGAGCGAAGCGCGCGTCGTTCAATAACATTACGCTTGCTATCTCGGAGGGTTAGCCACACATACGTTCCGACAGTGAGTGTTGTTGTTAGATACTGACCCCGATATATTGCTTTCCTCTATGATACTGACTTTATACCAACAGAGTGTGAACATTCATATGAACAAAAGAACATTTGTTCCTTCGTCCGCTGTGCTGCGTGTCGCGGGTTTGATTCCCGCACGGAACCAATATTGTATGACCTGCAGATAGTTGTTTCGCTTCTGGTAGTTTGTGTATACAGGAGAAATTCCTAAATAATAATACAATTATCCGATATTTGCTAATTGTTAAGAGCCGGTGTGATGCTTCTGAGCATGTTTAATCATTTTAGATATTTACGGCGTATTAGAAAATGTACTTAATAGATCGTAAACTGCAAAAATTATAGATAGCAATCTATTGTGGTGTTTTTGTATGACATGTTTTAGCTACGCAGTGAGTTTTTTCGCAGAACTCCTGAAATTAAATACATTAATAAATGGAGGAATCTGTAAATAACTTTTGGTTTTAGTCTATTACTAGCGTAGGTTAATACAGTGAACAGGAAAATGAACTCTTTAGTAATATATCAGTCCAGTAGCGTCTTTAGGATCAAATAATACGGCAAGCCCACAAGGCGAGCAGTCGTGCTGTTCTCTAAGAATACAGCGTCAAGCTTAGCGCTGCCGCATGCCGCAGCGGCAAGGTCACACATGTTGACAGCCTCGCGAACCCTCAATATTCTTGATTAGCGTATCTATCTCGTCTTTGACAAAGTTGACGTAGTTTATCATTACGGTCAGTACTTCAGTAGCTACTAGATTGTTTGAGACTGTCTCTGCCTGTCCCTGCGAGGGATGCGCGCGTGATGTTCTATAAATAAATGTATTGTTTTGTTTCCAGATGGCTGACCTTGCTGCCGAACGGAATCTCAATGATGAGCCAGTCCCAATTAATTATGAAACTATCAAACAGTTCCTGATGTCAGTTAAAGTAAACGTACCAATACTCGTCGGATTTCGGAAATCACTGACTTTGAAGCGATACTGATGTGTGTTAAATATTTAATAGACAATGACAAGTTTTGCATGATGTGATAGAGAATTTATTCGTTATTCTAAGTAACATTTTTTTTTAAATCATTTTGATGGGTATAAATATTTATTAAGGCAAAAGTAAAAAAAACCGGCCAAGAACGTGTCGGGACACGCTCAGTGTAGGGTTCCGTAGTTTCCCGTCCGTCACAATAAGTGTTCCCAGTTATGAGGCCAACCGAACAATTCGGTAATACCCGATCCAATGTAATAAGTACCTACAGCGCCATCTCTCGAGGAATTGGGTTACTAATTAATACAAAGACGTGCAATTTCGGTGGTAATTTTGGATTGCGATAACCGATTTCAATAATTCTTTTTTTGTTTGAAAAAAGATACGTTCAGGATAGTAAAATATGTAAACAAAGTTACAAAAAAAGCTTGCATTACGATTATACTACAAACTTAGTCCAGAAATTATTTTGTACAACTTTTTGTCTTTTTTGTACAAAAACTGTTGTGTCAATCAAGTTCAAAATAATTTTCATAGAAAGTCCTTATAAATTTCTACTTTTCAGATTTTTTTCATATTTTTTAGACTTATGGTTCAAAAGTTAGAGGGGGGGGGACACATTGTTTTTTACTTTTGGAGCGATTATTTCCGAAATTATTGACATTATCAAAAAATGATCTTAGTAAACCCCTATTCATTTTGAAATACCTTTCCAACAATATATCACACGTTAGGGTTGAAATTAAAAAAAAAAAACACTTCCCACTTTACATATAGGGTGGCTACCCTAATAAAACATTTTTTTCAAATTTTTATTTTACCACTTTGTCGGCATGATTGATATAGATATTGGTACCAAATTTCAGCTTTCTAGCGCTAACGGTCACAGAGATTAAGCGAGGACGGACGGACGGACGGACGGACGGACGGACGGACAGACAGACATGGCGAAACTATAAGGGTTCCTAGTTGACTACGGAACCCTAAAAAGGGCGATTTGTACCAATAGTCGTCTGATTTGTACGGATACTCGTCAAATATCCCCAGTACTCGTCAACTTTTAATGCTAATATAAACTCTCTGCTCTTGAACATAAACTTCAAGATAAGTACATTTTTTTTGTGCTTGAATTTGTTAAGCATGCTTGTGCCTTTGAAACATTAGGTGGATAGATAGAAAACCAAATCTCTATTTAGAATAGCAGGTTATAATCTTTTAGAAGAGCAAGTATTCAATAAAACAGATGGTTGCATTTTAATTTATATTCCTAAAATCAAACGCTTGGAATCACAAAATCAAAAAATCAAAGAAAGGGAATGAGAAACGGTCACCCTCCTTCTGCGAAGCAGTAATGCTAGCAAAGGAGGTGGCCGGGCGTTTAAGTGAGAGGACCTCGAACCAACCCAGCCGCCGCGGGGGACGCCCCGTGCGCCGGGCGTGGCGAGACGACTCCTGGCCACCGTAGATGCGGGCCTGTGGACGGTGAGCAATGGGTAGCTCACCGTCCGTCCGTCTTTTGACGACAGGCCGTGTCGACGGCGCGTTCGTGTTTCACGCGCGCCTCAAAGAGATGTCAGCAAAACTGAGGGGCTTGCCTTGCCAGAGCCTCCGCTTGCCGGGGTTGTGGGTTGTTCGAAAGAGATACCGCGGCCCCGAAACGTAAAGGGCAATAGAAGGAACATGGGTGGGATTTAGTCAGTAAAAGTCTGACATGCGCCCGCTCCGCCCAGAGCGGGGGAAGTCATTTGACGATTTCCCAACCGAAAAAATAGGGATAGTTGGGACCCTGGAAACGGGCATTGGGAAGAAAAGGGAAAACTTAGCATTGCTATTACAATAAATAAGGCTCAAGGGCAAAAACTACGGGTCGCAGGTACCTGTAAATCAGGAAAGGGTAACTAGCTCTGTTATCCCATGTAAAAACTGCACTCGCTATGTTTCTTGCCCGTTCGGTAAATCGTGCGCGCTTTTTGTTTTGATCGCACTTTTTTTTATGTCGACTAATTTTGTTGTGTACCTTACTTTCTTACGGATATTATGATTGTTGTCATTATAAGAAAAACATTTTTAATTAGGCACCTTATAGGTCAGAGCCAGGGTGGGTATCCAGTGTGGCTACGCCCATGTCAGTACTTCACTAGCTACTAGATTGTTTGAGACTGTCTCTGCCTGTCCCTGCGAGGGATGCGCGCGTGATGTTCTATAAATAAATGTATTGTTATGTTTCCAGATGGCTGACCTTGCTGCCGAACGGAATCTCAATGATGAGCCAGTCCCAATTAATTATGAAACTATCAAACAGTTCCTGATGTCAATTGCACAGGCAGCATCCAACCACGACAGCCTACCTGAAAAGGAGAAGGTAAGAAATACTTATATGTCGTTACTATCATCGTCACCATTGGCCTAGAAAAATTGTTTCTATTCTTTCCCCGTAGCCTAGACTATGTCCCACAGTTGGACAAAGGTCTCCAGTTTCGGTGCCTTCTGAACCTCACTGTTTTGTTTAATTTCTTCGCCCTTCGATTATGACTTTTCACCAAACAAAAGAAGTCGTTTTCCAGCAATATTTATGTGTAGAGTTACAGAATACGTGACTGACGGCTTTGTGAAGTTTTGGTTTACACCACACATATAAATGTGAAAGTAACTCTGTTTGTTTGTTACCTTTTTACGACTAATCTGCTGATCGGATCGTAATGGGACTGTGAATTATTTGTCTGGTCTAACTTCCGCTCATCATCATTTTCCTGCCCTTGTCCCATTCTATTTGGGGTCGGCGCAACACGTTTTCTTCTTCCATTCTCCCCTATCAGACGTCACGGCATCATTTACTCCTTTCTCCGCTATTTTATTTTATTTTCAAAATAGCGAGCACGCATTAAACGTATATAAATCTTCTGTCATCAGTATATCGCTTACAAATCTTCCTCGTTCCCAATCAAAGTGTCAATGTTCGCCATCAGGTTTAGTTAGGTTAGGTTAGCTATTGATGCATACGGGTTTATACGTGGCTAACAAAGTCAAAGTATTACTGAGTGTGCCATCAGTGAATAGATTATAACTTTGTTTACTTACGTCTCGTAACGTGTCGCTTCAGAAGATTTGATCTCATGAAAAACTCGTTTTATTGTCTGCTTTGAAATTATATACCGTTGCGCAGGGGGAGTGTCAGACTTTTACTGACGGAAAGCAACATATATTTCTTCTATTGCCCTTTATGGTCCGGGGCCGCGGTATCTATCCCGCAAACCCGGGTCTTTTGAGCATGACAAAAACTTGAATAATTAAAAACTAATCCTACCTATTCTTATCCTGTAAGATTTATTTAATTCCATTTTATTTTTAACAAACTTTTTATGTTTTTACAGGATGCGGAAACACCAGTTCAAAAAAGAAAAAAATATAAACCTAGAGGCAGTCCACACACACAAGCTTTGCTTAAAATGTGTGAAGCATCGAAATACTCGGATCGAGTAACAGAAATACTGGCTAGGCTAGAAAAAGATAAGAAATTATTACAGAACATTTTCGAAAAAATTAAGAAAAATAACATTAATATTGACAATAGTCAAGAAGAAAAGTTGCACACATTATCAAAGGAAATAGACAAAATTAAAAATAATATCAAAGAAATGAGTGAACAGGAGGGTTACCAAATTAAAGAAATTGATATAAAAATAACAAAATGGGAGCAAACGGAGGAGCAGGCGAAAACTAAAACGGTTATTAGTATACAAAACAAATCAGATTTGTTAGAAGAGGCTAAAGAAAAAGCCAAACAAAATAAACAAGCCGCAGAACAACGCGCGAAAGAGGAAGAAGATAAATATAACCGTGAAATTCAAAAAATTCAAGATGACGAAGTTAAGCTGGAAACCGATCTCAGAACTGATCTTGAAGCAAAGAAAAATGAATTGGCCAACACAAGAGAAAAAAATGCTAAGAATATTAAAAGAATGGCAGAAGAACAGGCTAAGGAAGTAGCGGAAATTCATGCAGAAATTCAAAAGTAAAAAGAGGACGAGGCGAAAATGAAAAAAGAGAATACAAGAAAAATCGAAAATCTTAAAGCTGACATCAAATATTACAATGATAAAAAGGCTCGAAGGGAAAAGGATATAAATTTAAAGCTTATCGAGAAAAATAAACTCAAGGAAAGTATTGAAGATATAACAAAGAAACTAAGTTGTATTAAAGTTGACATTATAGCACTACAAAAAGAGGAGACTCAGGTTAAATTCAATCTAGACAAATTAGCTGCCACTAAAAAAACACTCCAAAAGAAAGTTGAGACTATGAAAGAACAGGCAAATGCGATGAGAAATGAAATTCTTTCCCAGCAAATTAAGGAAAAAGACAAAGAGATTGAAAAACAAACCAAAGAAAGGCAAAAAATTTTAGAAGATGAAGCAGAATTCGACAGGATTGTAGCACAACACGAAGCGAAGAAAAACATTCAAGACAAAAACAAAATGAAGCGAAAGCTTGACCCCCGGGTCAGCGAGTTAGCTAAGAAAAAGGCTGAGAACCTGGAATATATTACAGCTAATATTAGAAGTAACGCACAGACAAAAACTAACACGGTGAGCAATGAGGCAAAGGAACCGCAACAGCAGGACGAAACTTGTGAACAAATACAGTTATATATATTGGAAACGGGGAAAAGGAATGGATGGAAAGGAAGTAACAGTAGAATTGTCTGACTCGTCAAACTTACCTTACAAATGACACCATCGCAGCCTGTGCCCGCTGGCTTCACTTCTAGCAGTCTGGGTCTCGTTCAGACTGGGATTGAGGTGCAAGTAATGCTCTAAAAACTGAGGGCTATTACGAGCATTGGAGGACCAATGTGAATCAATCGTCATAAATCCCACCCTGCTCACTGATTTAAAGTTTCAAGACAAAGGAAGTCAAAACACTTCAAAGTAATGTCATGAAGAAGTTGTGGTGAGGGTTTCTGCAACAAGCTGAAGAACGAGAAAACTTGTGATGACGAAGATATGACTAATCTCCTGAAGGTCTAGACACACTGACTATCTATCAACGAACACGATAATGAAAATCACAAAATAATTCTAGTTGGTATATATTTTTTGTAGTTGGTCTTTTAGTTTAGCCATTTTAGCTGTGGTATGATGCCATCTCACACAAATTTATGTCGAGTATTCATTTTTAATTGGTTCCAAAACTTATTGGCAGATCATCCACAAACACGGAGGAAAACTATGTATTTATTACAGAAGACTTTTAAAGTCCCAAGGTAATTAAATAAAATCTATATTTGATTAATCCGTAAAATTTGGATTTCTTTTTTTCTTGTTCTCCATTAAGAAACGACTGAACATTTTATCAGTAATATTTTGGCTTGTTTTTGCTTCTTTCTTTTCTTTGCTGAAATAATATAAACCATCATTTGTTTTCCCGATTGTTGTATTTATTCTAGGATGCCAGGCAACTGTGTAGTTTTGCTTTTGTGTGACTATTCCAATAGGAAGGTACAACACGGGGATGTTTATCAGACAGAACCCGAAATATAATTCTCTTCAAAACTGTAAGCGCTTGTGTGTTGTGCTAATATGGGCAAATTAATATTATGGGGAATAAATGTTATGGAAACCGACAGTATAGAAAATGAAAAATATAGCAAATTAATTTTTGAATTCAAATTATTAGGACTATGAAATAAGCGAAAATGATTTAATGTTATTTCACTATAATGGCAACTGAACCGTTATTTCTAATGCAATTAAGGCAAATAAAAGTATGATTATATAAAATTATTGCATTTTAAATTATGGCAACCATTAGCTGTTATCCGTGGGTGGCTAACTGACCGGGGATTTGTTATCAATAATTACTACGGATGTATGATACATTTAAATGATTCATCCCGAAAATTGGTTCAAGGATATGACGTCGAGGCGATTGGCGGGGGCGATCTATCGCGTCCGGCCCTGGTTCAGTCCTTGGTCCGGAGCTTTGTAATCTGTATTATTTATAGAGGGTTTTGATTTCTTTGACTATGCCACCCTCATAGATACACTCATTTTTATTTCCACTCAATTCCTATATTAACAACTTTAAACAATGTTTTGTCTGCACCAGACAAATGCCGAAATCTTTACTTTGTAATCTTGTATGAAGGATCAAAACAATTTCTAACACGTCGAAGGTCTGGTGTCAAAAATAGTCTGAGCTAGCTGCGCTACCTCTAGCAGCCTACTTCCTCATGGAATTTTTTGTTTGTAAGTCGTCCAAGTAATGTTAACGCACCCGAGGCTCTGCAGGAGCCTGACGTATTCATCATAGCAACGAGCGGCGATGCGTACTTTTTTGTCTAATGTTAATTTATTTACCATAAGTACTTTTTTTTCTGAAGGCTTTGTGTCACTCACACGTTAATATACAGTAAACAAGTTATTTCCATATATGTACTCCTTTTTTAAGCTCTGCTCCTACAGTCCCTCACAGTCAGGAATTATTTTATTTTCAGAGGCACATATCAATTCCAAAAGTGCGAAGGCATGCTGGGCATGCATGAAATTCAAAAGATGTTTCATTTCCAGCCATAACATGTAAGATCATCCAAAAATAGGAAAGAATACCACAAAATGACGAAAGAATTCTGTTGTGGATTTAAACCTGATTTGTTGTGTACTAAAATTAAAAGTTATTCAATTACCACCATGTTTTATTCAAGATGGCGCGGGCGTCTCATAGTTTGTTCACTTTGCACTCCTGATATTCTCGACACTGTCGTTGACCCTTGTGTTATTTAGAAGAAATTATGATTAAACGTAGTTCCGACAAATTAGTTATTATTGTGTCACAATTTCATCGTTAAAAAATATTTAATCTTTTTTCCTAAAGTGTACTTCTGAACGAAATAATACATAAAAACTGTCAGGAATCAGTCTCGTTCGTTTCGATTTGGCGTCGCCTTTGTAGTTTTCGGTGCCATTTTAAGTTTATTCATTTATATTCTACTTCCTACGACTTTGGCTTTGTATATAAAAATCTATTTCTAGATTAAGTAAACGTAATCTCTATAAAGAATAAAAAAACAAAGCTTATAAGTATTGTAACTAGGTCATATTTCTGAAATAGCCCTTCATTTTGATAACCTTAATACGATTGCTTCGAAAGAAAAGAATCTAATCCCCACAATACGCCGCAAAATCATTGTTGACATACTAAATAAAATAAGTAACGTCGAATAACCATAGACAATCTAGACCAGTTTTACTTCAGTGATAGTGCGAGAATATCGCGCCTGCTCCGGTAGTAGTTAACGTTTGTTTACGACGGAACTCTATGGTAGGGGAATCTGACGAATTTTGTCGAACGTCACGCAGTTAATGTTTGCTGGAAATGTCCGATATAAGTTGACCTCTTATTTCACACAAACCCCACACATGGCGAGGTCTGTTTTTATTTGGTAATAATATGTCGCCGAATATTAGGTCACATGCGCTAACATGTCATCTCTCACACTGTTTTCATACGAATTAGAGATTTGAGAAATTATAATATATCGCAATAAATAAAATTATTGCATAATCTAAATCTATAAATAGTTTAGTATCATAAAATTGCTGTATTTATTTGAAAAACTGTTAATGTTATTGTTTTCATCAAAATGCCGTTTAGTTTCAGATTTGGCTTTGATGAAACTTGGTTCAGTAGGTTCCTACTGCCTATACTGATATTATAAAGCTGAAGGCTTTGTTTGTTTGCACAGTTAAATGCGCTGATCTGTAGAATGACGGTTCGAATTGAAATTATATTGAGTTCTGTATAGCTTACTTATCGCGGAAGGCTGTAGGGTTTATGACATCACGCTACGACACTTAGGAGCCGACCAGTGGGTGACGCGGCCTATCGCCACGTCCACGGGCAGAACGCGAGCTACCCATTGCTGGCCGTCCACAGACCCATCGCCTCTACAAGGACACAGCGGCGCTCCGCCCGCCAGTGTGTGACAGCCGCCTTCCTTTCCTTCCTACGTACACTTCTGCCTACCGCGTCACGGATTACAGGCGTGATGTTGTGTTTATTTATGTTATGTGTACGTAATAGTACTCTCACAGTTCGGTAATTATGTTTATGTCTCAAGTAATAGGTGCCGAGCTTATCATCAATAATCGATACTAATTAGGAAGTAGGTACGTAGAGGAGCAACGGAAATCATCACACACTCGAACTTTAGCGCAATAATATTTTGATTTTATTTTGGCATGAATAAACAGGTCAAAGGTCCTGGAAATAAGTTATATCAGTTGTGTAGTGTTACTCTAATTTAAGCCGTAAGCTCGTAGCGCTAGTGTTCTTTGTGCTGTACCGAGTTGATTATGACGTAGATTTAGAAACAAGTCCGCTACGGCTATTTAGCCGCTGTATGCTCCTGTCCACTGCCTAGTCGAGTGAGCGACAATTAGCAATTCGGGTCGGATCGGAGCAACACAAACACTCAAAAAGACTTACTTCTCGCAGTTCAAGGTCAGTTCCTCTTCTCAATAACGAATTATTCTCTAAATGTTCGCGGACATGATTAAAATGACTTTGGGAACAGGTTTTTTGTCTCAATTTTGACGTATGTTTCATCTGTGACGTTTGTGTTTTTATCGAGAACGACGCGTGATTCACTCCACACCGGCCGGCTCGTGGCGCCATGCAGCTATGGCGCCGGTAACCGGTTTGGAGCGAAGCGCGCGTCGTTCAATAACATTACGCTTGCTATCTCGGAGGGTTAGCCACACATACGTTCCGACAGTGAGTGTTGTTGTTAGATACTGACCCCGATATATTGCTTTCCTCTATGATACTGACTTTATACCAACAGAGTGTGAACATTCATATGAACAAAAGAACATTTGTTCCTTCGTCCGCTGTGCTGCGTGTCGCGGGTTTGATTCCCGCACGGAACCAATATTGTATGACCTGCAGATAGTTGTTTCGCTTCTGGTAGTTTGTGTATACAGGAGAAATTCCTAAATAATAATACAATTATCCGATATTTGCTAATTGTTAAGAGCCGGTGTGATGCTTCTGAGCATGTTTAATCATTTTAGATATTTACGGCGTATTAGAAAATGTACTTAATAGATCGTAAACTGCAAAAATTATAGATAGCAATCTATTGTGGTGTTTTTGTATGACATGTTTTAGCTACGCAGTGAGTTTTTTCGCAGAACTCCTGAAATTAAATACATTAATAAATGGAGGAATCTGTAAATAACTTTTGGTTTTAGTCTATTACTAGCGTAGGTTAATACAGTGAACAGGAAAATGAACTCTTTAGTAATATATCAGTCCAGTAGCGTCTTTAGGATCAAATAATACGGCAAGCCCACAAGGCGAGCAGTCGTGCTGTTCTCTAAGAATACAGCGTCAAGCTTAGCGCTGCCGCATGCCGCAGCGGCAAGGTCACACATGTTGACAGCCTCGCGAACCCTCAATATTCTTGATTAGCGTATCTATCTCGTCTTTGACAAAGTTGACGTAGTTTATCATTACGGTCAGTACTTCAGTAGCTACTAGATTGTTTGAGACTGTCTCTGCCTGTCCCTGCGAGGGATGCGCGCGTGATGTTCTATAAATAAATGTATTGTTTTGTTTCCAGATGGCTGACCTTGCTGCCGAACGGAATCTCAATGATGAGCCAGTCCCAATTAATTATGAAACTATCAAACAGTTCCTGATGTCAGTTAAAGTAAACGTACCAATACTCGTCGGATTTCGGAAATCACTGACTTTGAAGCGATACTGATGTGTGTTAAATATTTAATAGACAATGACAAGTTTTGCATGATGTGATAGAGAATTTATTCGTTATTCTAAGTAACATTTTTTTTTAAATCATTTTGATGGGTATAAATATTTATTAAGGCAAAAGTAAAAAAAACCGGCCAAGAACGTGTCGGGACACGCTCAGTGTAGGGTTCCGTAGTTTCCCGTCCGTCACAATAAGTGTTCCCAGTTATGAGGCCAACCGAACAATTCGGTAATACCCGATCCAATGTAATAAGTACCTACAGCGCCATCTCTCGAGGAATTGGGTTACTAATTAATACAAAGACGTGCAATTTCGGTGGTAATTTTGGATTGCGATAACCGATTTCAATAATTCTTTTTTTGTTTGAAAAAAGATACGTTCAGGATAGTAAAATATGTAAACAAAGTTACAAAAAAAGCTTGCATTACGATTATACTACAAACTTAGTCCAGAAATTATTTTGTACAACTTTTTGTCTTTTTTGTACAAAAACTGTTGTGTCAATCAAGTTCAAAATAATTTTCATAGAAAGTCCTTATAAATTTCTACTTTTCAGATTTTTTTCATATTTTTTAGACTTATGGTTCAAAAGTTAGAGGGGGGGGGACACATTGTTTTTTACTTTTGGAGCGATTATTTCCGAAATTATTGACATTATCAAAAAATGATCTTAGTAAACCCCTATTCATTTTGAAATACCTTTCCAACAATATATCACACGTTAGGGTTGAAATTAAAAAAAAAAAACACTTCCCACTTTACATATAGGGTGGCTACCCTAATAAAACATTTTTTTCAAATTTTTATTTTACCACTTTGTCGGCATGATTGATATAGATATTGGTACCAAATTTCAGCTTTCTAGCGCTAACGGTCACAGAGATTAAGCGAGGACGGACGGACGGACGGACGGACGGACGGACGGACAGACAGACATGGCGAAACTATAAGGGTTCCTAGTTGACTACGGAACCCTAAAAAGGGCGATTTGTACCAATAGTCGTCTGATTTGTACGGATACTCGTCAAATATCCCCAGTACTCGTCAACTTTTAATGCTAATATAAACTCTCTGCTCTTGAACATAAACTTCAAGATAAGTACATTTTTTTTGTGCTTGAATTTGTTAAGCATGCTTGTGCCTTTGAAACATTAGGTGGATAGATAGAAAACCAAATCTCTATTTAGAATAGCAGGTTATAATCTTTTAGAAGAGCAAGTATTCAATAAAACAGATGGTTGCATTTTAATTTATATTCCTAAAATCAAACGCTTGGAATCACAAAATCAAAAAATCAAAGAAAGGGAATGAGAAACGGTCACCCTCCTTCTGCGAAGCAGTAATGCTAGCAAAGGAGGTGGCCGGGCGTTTAAGTGAGAGGACCTCGAACCAACCCAGCCGCCGCGGGGGACGCCCCGGGCGCCGGGCGTGGCGAGACGACTCCTGGCCACCGTAGATGCGGGCCTGTGGACGGTGAGCAATGGGTAGCTCACCGTCCGTCCGTCTTTTGACGACAGGCCGTGTCGACGGCGCGTTCGTGTTTCACGCGCGCCTCAAAGAGAGTCAGCAAAGCAGAGGGGCTTGCCAGAGCCTCTGCCTGCCGGGGTTGCGGGTCGTTCGAAAGAGATACCGCGGCCCCGAAACGTAAAGGGCAATAGAAGGAACATGGGTGGGATTTAGTCAGTCAAAGTCTGACATGCGCCCGCTCCGCCCAGAGCGGGGGAAGTCATTTGATGATTTCCCAACCGAAAAAATAGGGATAGTTGGGACCCTGGAAACGGGTATTGGGAAGAAAAGGGAAAACTTAGCATTGCTATTACAATAAATAAGGCTCAAGGGCAAAAACTACGGGTCGCAGGTACCTGTAAATCAGGAAAGGGTAACTAGCTCTGTTATCCCATGTAAAAACTGCACTCGCTATGTTTCTTGCCCGTTCGGTAAATCGTGCGCGCTTTTTGTTTTGATCGCACTTTTTTTTATGTCGACTAATTTTGTTGTGTACCTACGTTACTTTCTTACGGATATTATGATTGTTGTTATTATAAGAAAAACATTTTTAATTAGGCACCTTATAGGTCAGAGCCAGGGTGGGTATCCAGTGTGGCTACGCCCATGTCAGTACTTCAGTAGCTACTAGATTGTTTGAGACTGTCTCTGCCTCTCCCTGCGAGGGATGCGCGCGTGATGTTCTATAAATAAATGTATTGTTTTGTTTCCAGATGGCTGACCTTGCTGCCGAACGGAATCTCAATGATGAGCCAGTCCCAATTAATTATGAAACTATCAAACAGTTCCTGATGTCAATTGCACAGGCAGCATCCAACCACGACAGCCTACCTGAAAAGGAGAAGGTAAGATATACTTATATGTCGTTACTATCATCGTCACCATTGGCCTAGAAGAATTGTTTCTATTCTTTCCCCGTAGCCTAGACTATGTCCCACAGTTGGACAAAGGTCTCCAGTTTCGGTGCCTTCTGAACCTCACTGTTTTGTTTAATTTCTTCGCCCTTCGATTATGACTTTTCATCAAACAAAAGAAGTCGTTTTCCAGCAATATTTATGTGTAGAGTTACAGAAATACGTGACTGACGGCTTTGTGAAGTTTTGGTTTACACCACACATATAAATGTGAAAGTAACTCTGATTGTTTGTTACCTTTTTACGACTAATCTGCTGATCGGATCGTATGGGACTGTGAATTATTTGTCTGGTCTAACTTCCGCTATTTTTGTTTATTTTCAAAATAGCGAGCACGCATTAAACGTATATAAATCTTCTGTCATCAGTATATCACTTACAAATCTTCCTCGTTCGCAATCAAAGTGTCAATGTTCGCCATCAGGTTTAGTTAGGTTAGGTTAGCTATTGATGCATACGGGTTTATACGTGGCTAACAAAGTCAAAGTATTACTGAGTGTGCCATCAGTGAATAGATTATAACTTTGTTTACTTACGTTTCGTAACGTGTCGCTTCAGAAGATTTGATCTCATGCAAAACTCGTTTTATTGTCTGCTTTGAAATTATATACCGTTGCGCGATGGGAGTGTCAGACTTTTACTGACGGAAAGAAACATTTATTTCTTCTACTGCCCTTTATGGTCCGGGGCCGCGGTATCTATACCGCAAACCCGGGTCTGTTGAGCTTGACAACAACTTGAATAATTAAAAACTAATCCTACCTATTCTTATCCTGTAAGATTTATTTAATTCTATTTTATTTTTAACTAACTTTTTAAGTATGTTTTTACAGGATACGGAAACACCAGTTCAAAAAAGAAAAAAATATAAACCTAGAGGCAGTCCACACACACAAGCTTTGCTTAAAATGTGTGAAGCATCGAAATACTCAGATCGAGTAACAGAAATACTGGCTAGGCTAGAAAAAGATAAGAAATTATTACAGAACATTTTCGAAAAAATTAAGAAAAATAACATTAATATTGACAATAGTCAAGAAGAAAAGTTGCACACATTATCAAAGGAAATAGACAGAATTAAAAATAACATCAAAGAAATGAGTGAACAGGAGGGTTACCAAATTAAAGAAATTGATATAAAAATAACAAAATGGGAGAAAACGGAGGAGCAGGCGAAAACTAAAACGGTTATTAGTATACAAAACAAATCAGATTTGTTAGAAGAGGCTAAAGAAAAAGCCAAACAAAATAAACAAGCCGCAGAACAACGCGCGAAAGAGGAAGAAGATAAATTTAACCGTGAAATTCAAAAAATTAAAGATGAAGAAGTTAAGCTAGAAACCGATTTTATAAATGATCTTAAGGCAAAGAATAATGAATTGGCCAACGCAAGAGAACAAGTTGATAAGAATATTAAAAGAATGACCGAAGAACAGGCTAAGAAAGTAGCGGAAATTCATGCAGAAATTCAAAAGTTAAAAGAGGACGAGGCGAAAATGAAAAAAGAGAATACAAGAAAAATCGAAAATCTTAAAGCTGATGTCAAATATTACAATGATAAAAAGGCTCGAAGGGAAAACGATATAAATTTAAAGCTTATCGAGAAAAATAAACTTAAGGAAAGTATTGAAGATATAACAAAGAAACTAAGTTGTATTAAAGTTGACATTATAGCACTACAAAAAGAGGAGACTCAGGTTAAATTCAATCTAGACAAATTAGCTGCCACTAAAAAAACACTCGAAAAGAAAGTTGACACTATGAAAGAACAGGCAAATGCGATGAGAAATGAAATGCTTACCCAGCAAATTATGGAAAAAGAAAAAGAGATTGAAAAACAAACCAAAGAAAGGCAAAAAATTTTAGAAGATGAAGCAGAATTCGACAGGATTGTAGCACAACACGAAGCGAAGAAAAACATTCAAGACAAAAACAAAATGAAGCGAAAGCTTGACCCCCGGGTCAGCGAGTTAGCTAAGAAAAAGGCTGATAACCTGGAATATATTACAGCTAATATTAGAAGTAACGCACAGACAAAAACTAACACGGTGAGCAATGAGGCAAAGGAACCGCAACAGCAGGACGAAACTTGTGAACAAATACAGTTATATATATTGGAAACGGGGAAAAAGAATGGATGGAAAGGAAGTAACAGTAGAATTGTCTGACTCGTCCAACTTACCTGACAAATGATACCATCGCAGCCTGTGCCCGCTGGCTTCACTTCTAGCAGTCTGGGTCTCGTTCAGACTGGGATTGAGGTGCAAGTAATGCTCTAAAAACTGAGGGCTATTACGAGCATTGGAGGACCAATGTGAATCAATCGTCATAAATCCCACCCTGCTCACTGTTAAGTTTCAAGACAATGGAAGTCAAAACACTTCAAAGTAATGTCATGAGGAAGTTGTGGTGAGGGTTTCTGCAACAAGCTGAAGAACGAATGATGAAGATATGACCGATCTCCTGAAGGTCTAGACACACTGACTATCTATCAACGAAAACGATGATGAAAATCGCAAAAATGTATTAGATTCATATATGAGCTACCGAAGTCATGGTAGAAATGCAATGAAAGCGATAGTCATTTGTCTAGGTCCTCTGGCATGAGCTGTAGTGAGTCTATTCAACTGCGTCATCCAAGCAATATTATAGACATTATGAGTAAAGATTTCCAAAGTATTTGATGGCAACAAGTACTACCTCAGCCTTTCCTTTAGTACTTAATGTTTCTTCTAAATGTTAGAATACTACTGATGTCATTTAGGAATATTTTCGTAAATATTTAAGAAATAATATTATGCATTTCAAAGTTTTTATCCAGTTAGTTGGTAATGCCAAAGGCTTTAAGCCGAGGGAACAATTTCTTGACCTCCTGTTCACAGCGGTTAAACAAGATGACATTGTTATAGATAATAAGATTACAATTAAGTACTCCAATTTTAAGTTTATAGTTAATAAAGTAAACTCTTCATTTTTTTTAAGTCTCTACAGAATTTTACAAAAATTGACACAAAGTTCCTTGTATTAGACTAAGTTTATGTAATTCGATGTGTAGCCAAATATTTCTTTACATTAATTTATTAACTTGAAACTGTATTGTTTCAAACAATCTTCTGCATCTGCATTAATGTAGTTTTTTCCTAGACTAAGTTTGTGTACACCGTTTTTAATTTTGTATAACCTTTTGTCTTTAATATTTAGAATTTACAAATAAATGATTATACCTAATTATAACGAAACGTGTTTTTGTTTTCACAAAATAGTGTTCAAATAATTGCAACGAAAGTGACGGTGCAGTTATAATAAAGAGGCCATTACTTCAATAAGATAAATATTAGGTACAAGTTGATAGTCTTTCTATCTGGGTGCAAGTTTCTGTTCAGAAAAAGACACTTTTACTTGTAAATCTTGCATTTTCCAAATTGTGTCACTTTTTTGACAGCTCAATCAATTAATTAGTTGAGCAGTCAATTTAGTCTATTTTTTTTCCTAAACTATACATTCTTAGTTTTTACTCAGCCGCAACGCTAATTTCTATAAAATTTAAATTTATTTATTTATAGTTAATTAAAACTGTATAACACCAATTACAATAATTAACTTAGAAACAAGAAAGAAAATAGAAGTAAAACTTACACGGAACAGTGGACACTCTTGCATACTTTGTTTCACAAAACACCAGACATACTAGCATCACTTTATACCATTCATCCGCAAACACGTCACATTCAGGGTGGGCAGAGGCTTCGCTACATTTCGGCGATGCCGATGTTGCAAACACCATGAACATCACGGATGAACTTAACGTTGTTGTGGCGTTTGCAACATCGCCGAAATATAGGAAATTCGATACAAATAACAAACAAGGTAAATATCCAAGTCATACAAGGTAAATAAAGTGTTAATATAATTGATGAATGAATAAACTTTATTTCGGGTGGCATAGACCCATAGATAACTAATATAATATTGTTAGACATACACAGACATACATAAAATCAGATGCAATATCATTAAAAAAGATTCAAATATCATTAAAACAAAAAAATTACAACAGATTCTATAGCATTAAAATAGATTCAATACAATTAATAAGTAGCAATATAATATTGCATAATGTTAGTAACCATGTCAGTTTAAAGACTAATTATAAACTAACAATAGTTTATTAGCAGGAAAACAATACAAATTTGACTCAAGTTTGAGAAAACGTAATTGGGAAATTAAATACAATAATTGTGTGCAAATGATGGGTAAAAAACAGTCAATCCAAAATTGGAGCTCTGACTCCTAAACTAGGAAGATCCTTTAGCTTAGGAGGCGGTGTCTTCGTATAAAATATTGGACGAGCAATTTATGAGCATACAAGTAGACTCGAATAGTCACATACAAGAAATATAGGCTAATAAGGTAAGGAATATTATTGATAATTTAAAAATAAATAAAAGAAAAATAAATAAATAAATTTTGGTGTGTAAGTCTTGTACTTCATAATAATAACCGGTTGGTAAATATATGCGGAGTTATATCATAATAAAAGAGTGTCCATGGAGTTTCTTGCCCATTCTTCTCCATAGAGATAAACGCTTTGCAATGGGCAACTGCAGTACTTTCACAAGTTATTATGCCTTGTGACAGGGACTGTAGATTCATTTTGTGTCTTGACATTCAAAAGTGCCTGTAATGGTCTAATTAAAATAAATGATTTGATTTGATTTGAATAAACGGATTCTACTGATGAACATTATGGGGAATAAATGTTATCGAGAACGACATTTGGAAAATGAAAAATATAGTTAAAAATACACTTGATCAATGTATGACCAATGAAATTAGTGAAAATGATCTTTTTGACGGGCCTCCCAATTGGGTAGTTGACACCATCCTTACTATCCTTACTATATATATATAATATTATAAAAGCGAAAGTGAGTTTGTTTGTTTGTTACCTCTTCACGCTTTAATGGCTGAACCGATTTGGATGAATTTTGGTACAGAGATAGTAGGGAACCAGGAGACGGACATAGGCTAATATTTTTTTGAAAAACGTGGGATGTGAGGGAGAAAGAAGGAAGAGAAGGGAAAACTTAGCGTAGCTATTACAAATCAATAAGGCGCAAGGGGAACTGTGTTACCCCAAATTTAACGCGGGCGAAGCCGCGGGCGAAAGCTAGTTAACCAATAATTTAAAAACACAATTTTTCTGACAGAACACCTTATTCTAGACCTGAGAACTCCATTCATTTCAAAATAACTTTAAAATTCGATTTTTAGTTGCTTTTAAATCAATAAATAGTTGCATCATTGACTTGACAACTTAGTGACCTCATCGGTTGCGAGTCTCATACAAAACCTATGGGGAAGCGCGTTTTGACAGCTCATAAAAAGTATATCAATTGATTGGTGGTGTCAACTACCTAAAAACAAATGATAGTGTTCACATACAAGTGTCTATCTACTAGGTAGGCGGAGACCAAAACAAAATACGAACAAAGAATTCAATGAACCGTACAAGGCCACAATATGGAATTACGTAGAATTATTGTAATTCCTAAAGTTGCTTTAGTGTTACAATAGCCTTATTAGCATTTTATTAACTAAACACAGCGACCGACCAAGCTATATAAAACCAGTTTGTATAACCCGATTGGCGCGATGGCTGAACGATCGACTGCTGCGCTGCGTATCGCGGGTTCGATCCTCTCGGTTCGGTCTTTGATAGACGTTATAGTTTACTCAGATGTTAAATAGGTTGTGGAGGTCAGATAGGCAGTCGCTCCATGTACAGTAAAATACTGATATTCAGCTGCATCCGGTTAGACTGGAAGCCGACCCCAACATAGTTGGGAAAAGGCTAGGCAGATACGATACCCCTTGGTAAGACTGGTTGTCAGACTTTCGGAACACTGACTACCTGTAACGACTGACAAAGATCTACAAATGACAGCCGGGACCAACGGCTTAACGTGCTTTCCGAGGCACGGAGGAAACTCGGTGTGTAAGGGGTGGTCATCCATCCACAGACCAACCTAGGCAAGCGTGGCTTAACCTAAAGATCGATCCGAGCGGCTACTATTTACTTAGCCACGAGCTCCTTTTTTATTACACTCCGTTTAATAAAGAAATAAAACTGTTAAAATTAACATAACTACCAAAATCTTTATACAATTCCGCAGGGACTAAAACAAAATGGTCATGTTATCGGTTATCCAAACATCGTTTCTTAGTTTTTTCCCTACTCTTATAATCGACCACATTCATAACTAAGCTAATATTATAACAAATTCGTAAAACGTTCTGATTACGAACAACGCTAGTCTTGTTGTACACGTGTCATCTTGTGTCCGATTCGAGGTCACGCTAAAATGATAGTGAACTAAAAAGACGCATACTCTTAAGACCATATGTTAATTTATCATTTCAGCAATACATGTCACACTGATCTTAAAGCTCTCTATTTTTATTCTATACACAAAATATGTGCGATATTCTGAAATTAATGTGTTCGGAAGTTCAATACCAGCTAAATGAAAGAAAAAATGTTTGCATATTTGTTGAATGGGAGCCCGCTTGTTTTTTAATCGTTTCCCTACACTAGTAATTTCTGCTGTATCGTGGGCGTGGGTGCGTTTACAAACAATTAAACTCACATACACAAACAGCCACACCCGAAACAAGTATTTGGAGACCATACAAATATTTGTACCGTGCGAGAGTCGAACCCGCGACATGCAGCGCAGCAGTCAATCTCTCAGTCACTGCGCCAACCGTGCCGTCGAAATAATTATGTTTATTCTGTTTTTTTTTTTAGTATTTGTTGCTTTAACAGATATTGTAAAACTATTTCTTGGTGATACAAAACCTTGTGTGTGCGAGCCTTTTTTTTTTTTTTTTTTTTTTTTTTTTTTTTCGGGTGGGAAATCATCCAATGACTTCCCCCGCTCTGGGTGGAGCGGGGGGGCATGTCAGACTTGTACTGACTAAAACCCACCCATGTTTCTTCTATTGCCCTTTACGTTCCGAGGCCGCGGTATCTCTTTCGAACAACCCGCAACCCCGGCAGGCAGAGGCTCTGGCAAGCCCCTCTGCTTTGCTGACTCTCTTTGAGGCGCGCGTGAAACACGAACGCGCCGTCGACACGGCCTGTCGTCAATCGACGGACGGACGGTGAACTACCCATTGCTCACCGCCCACAGGCCCGCATCTACGGTGGCCGGAAGTCGTCTCGCGGCGCCCGGCGCCATGGGCGTCTCCCGCGGCGGCTGGGTTGGGCAGATGTTCTTTCCCTCAAACGCCCGGCCACCTCCTTCGCTAACATTACTGCTTCGCAGAAGGTGGTGACCGCTTCCCATTCCCTCTCGCTCCGGACCATGGCCTGAACCAGGGCCGGACGCGAGAGATCGCCGCCGCCGATCGCCTCTACGAGGGCACGGCGGTGCTCCGCCCAAGCCGGGCAGATCGCCACTGTGTGCTCCACCGTGTCCTCTGGGCGATCGTCACAATGGTGACACCCGGGCGCTTCCTCCCGCCCGATGATGTGCAGGAACCTCCCGAAACTTCCGTGTCCGGTGAGGACCTGCGTCAGGCGGTAGGTGAGGACGCCATGACGCCTCTCCAGCCACTCCTCAAAGAGGGGACTTACCGCCACTATTGTAGCGTGCCCTGCACGGGGTTGCGACAGTCGCTCTCTCCATGCCACCATGAGATCGCACCGGAGGTCTGCCCGCCGAGCGGCAACTTGCCGCGGCAGTGGGTTTTCCCCGTGTGTGCGAGCCTAACTCGCACTTCACCGTTTATTTTTCTTCTATAGTTAGTATAGTGTAGATAGTTCTATGACAAGATGTCCAAATTTCAAATATGTAATGTATAATAAACACTTAAAATCTTTCCAAAATATTGCAAACATCTCATCAATGGTGATTCATAATCAAATCTAAACATAGTCTGTGGCAATAGTTTGAGGATTCTATATTGTCTATGGTGAAGGAAAAACCTCTATCGTTAACACGTACGTACCAGTGTTGCCAACTGTACGAAGTTCCTCGTAGAAATACGAGATCTCGTACAATGGTCTACGAAATTTTGATAATATGTCGATACGAATATCTTGCATTACAAACAGACCCAAATGTCATCCGTCAAAAACGTGGTTGTGGAATTTGTCAACCGCTTTAAGTTTTCCCAGTCCCCTTAACTACAATACCAACTTTTAACGTTAAACCTTTTCTTTGCAGCCAATAATAACAAAAGAAAACTACGTCCTAAATTTGCACAAAAAAAAACATCGATTTCTAACTAAAATTGATATTTTACATCTTTAGATCCTTATTTTTACTAATATTATAAAAGCGAAAGTGAGTTTGTTTGTTTGTTACGTCTTCACGCCTAAATGACAAACCTATTTTGGTACGAAGATAGTTGTAAACCTGGAGACGGACATAGGCTAGTTTAAAAAAAGAGAGTGAGAAATGAGGGCGAAAGAAGGAAGAAAAGGGAAAACTTAGCTTTGCTATTACAATAAATAAGGTGCTAGGGCAAAAACTACAGGAAGCCTGCAGGGACGTGGAAAGGGAAACTGTTACCCCGACTTTAACGCGAGCGAGGTCGCGAGTAAACCTAGTTTGAAATAATTGTAAATACCTTAAATATTTCTACACGCATTACGCTGATAAGAAGAGGTTTCTGTCAGATGTTACTCAAACGTCACAGCATAGTAAATGTATGAGGAAAATAAAAAGAAAAACTTTAGATTTTTGCAGCATTTGTACGAGGGATTTCATTTTACGATTGGCAACCTTGGTACGTACAATGAAGGTGACGCAATCGGCGATTCGGCGCCAACGCCATTTACATTTACATACATATTACGAAGAGACGCCATCTTTTTTAAGACAGCGTATACAAAAGACTATATTTTAGAGATATTTAAGGAAATATTGATGTTATAATCATTTTTTATTCTTACGGAGTTGAAAATTACAGTTTACAAAGTTACCTAGGCGTTACACATTAGTTGTGAAAACATAGAAATACAACTGTGACCGTACGACGTACGTAGTACTATTGTTTATTTTGTGATTGTGTGTGGTATGTTCTGACTTTAGTGTGTAAGCAGCGAGCGCGGCAACGAGGCACGCCCTAAATTAATTTTATATACTTTGTGTTCTAGTATTCGTGAAAAAGTGACTTTTTTGTTCTTTGTGTGACCTTGTGACGAAAATAAAGAAGCTTATCAACATAATACAAAATTAAAGTAAGCGCATAGTTTTACATTATACTTTTAAAACTTATGTCGTATTCCGACGTAACGTTTACAATCCAACTAATATTTTTGCGTCCATTTCGCCAGGGTCGTACTGTCGTATATTACCATTTACCTTAGCTCGTTTAATCAGCTTTTTTATGATGACTGGTGACTGAATTGATGGTTCCCATCCCTAGCTGAAATGTTTCGGATCTTTAGCATACTTTAGTTAGTTGTCTCCGCGCCACGGTCGGATGAAAGCTACCCACAACCACATCGTTCCTACGTCATAATCAATTGCCGGCACTGCGCACTTCTAGAATATTCCATCAGTGTTGTGCTTATGCGTCTAGTTTGACGTTCGTGTATCGATAAAAACTATTATGTGCATTGTTTATCATGGCGACTACTGAAGAATTAATACGAATACTAGAAGGCGATGAAAATGAAGAGTTAATACCAAATGAACACTCAAACGTTGATGAAGAGGTATTTTTATGGAAACATTTATTTTTATTTATTTTAGGCTAGTATGTTCTAGGTAGGATATTTAATTTAGACTTTATTAGAGTGCTTAATGAGCCTGCGCGTGCATCATCTTTTTTTAGGATGGGTAATCATCAAATGACCTCTCCCGCTATGGGTGGAGTGGAAGGGTGTCAGACTTATACTGACTAAAACCCATCCATGTTCTTTCTTTTGCCCTTTGTTTCCGGGACCACGGTATATATTTTGGACAAAATATTGCGTCCCTTGGGCTAGCGAAAATATTAATTAAATGCTAACTATGAACAAACACGCAATGAGGGATTCCAATTTCTTAAGTATAGTTTTATAGACGTGTGGGCTAGCGAAGGGTTGGCAATTGACTGCTGCGCGGCGTGTCGCGAGTTCGATTCCCGACTGGATAAATATTTGTATGGCCTATAAGTAGCTGTTCCGGGTCTGATGTGAGTTTAAATGTTTGTGCACGCACCCACGATATAGAAATAATGTGATAGTGGTCCTAGGGTGGAGCAACAACTTTTTTCTAAAATTAAGCAACAAAAGAGATGTTTTTCTATAATTGCTGGTATTCCGGGCTAAATCTCCGTGTCACACTGAAGACCAGGATGAAAGCCCTTACAAAGGTCCAGGGTCTTACGACACGTAAAGCAGAGGGGCCTGCCAGGGCCACCACCAGGGTTGCGGGGTTATTCGAAAGAGATACCGCGGCCCCTGTACAAAAACGGCAATAGAAGGAACATATGGATTAAGGTCAGTAAAAGACTGACACTCCTTCGTTCCTCAAAACGGCTGAACAGATCTCAATGAACTTTGGCACAGAGTTATATTATAGTCTGGAATAACACATAGGATATTTTGCTTTTGATGCGTTTAAGGTACCTTGCGGGTTGTTCGAAAGAGATACCGCGGCCTCGGAACGTAAAGGGCAACAGAAGGAACATGGGTGGGTTTTAGTCAGTACAAGTCGGACATGCCCCCCCGCTCCGCCCAGAGCGGGGGAAGTCATTGCATGATTTCCCAACCGAAAAAAAAAAGGTAAATTTACCGCCATACCGTGAAGAAGGATGGCAAAATATAAACGTTGGAGCTACTCCATTAAATAGGCTGTCTCCTTGACTTCCAGATGACTGACCAAAGTGCCGTGCTGTCCACGCAGGAGAGGGATGCGATGCTGCAAATTCTGATGAGGACGGCGTTGAAATATTCTAAGAACAGCGGGGCCGGTACGACCACAAACAACCAGGGAACAGTAAGACATTTTTTCAAGCTTTTTACGTGCATTGTGAGACGGCACTGTTGGCGCAGTGGTTGACCGATCGACTGCTGCACTACGTGTCTCGTGTTCAATCTCCT